>OZ005650.1:2645522-5108522 GCA_963930645.1 Salticus scenicus | reverse complement strand
TATACATGTTTGAGCTAAATATTTAAAGTAATAGAGAAAAGATATGTATAATTACGAGAGCACTTAAAATGTTCATAAAATAGACGCGCTTATTTCACTGGATCTTCAAAATATTTCGAATAATAATAATAATAAAAAAAAAAAAGAATGATTATCTTTGATTTATGACTATTTCTTTTTAAGTTTTATATATTTTTAAGGCACACACACGCACCTAAGGTAACGACACCAGTGCTTTCACTCTTGAGGCATTATTTTCAAAATATTTTTTTTTTTTTTCGCGTGGTATTCATGTGTCATTATTGTGTATTCATGTGCCGTCTGTTTTATACACTGATCCTTCTAGTTGATAGACACTTTCAATCCATTAAGCCAATTTTGCAAAAAAAATATATAAAATGAACCTATAAAATTGCACCAGTGTTCGCCATTCAAGAAACAGATTTCACACCAGTTGTTTGCACCAGTAATCGCCAATAAAACGTAAAAATTTGTTAAATAATTCGATTTTAAATGTGTTTTCACAAACTTTTATCAAACAAAACGTCTTTTGCACATACTTAATATTTAAATCTACCCTGAGGCTTTAAAACACAGGGCATTTAGCAGTCCCTTAATTGAATATCACTTTTTTAGATAGAAAAAAAATCAGTCTGCTTTTTTCTTCTTTGATTCTTTGATTTATTTCGTTGCCTTATTTTTGTAATACAGGGAGTTGATGTACTCACACTCGGTAAAATTTCTTAGCTCTTTCTTTTTTTGGAAGGTGTAGATTAGGGGAAAAATAAGATATCTTTTAAAGGACTTTGTTAGTACGCTAAACTGAGGATAGGGTACAAATCTACGGGGGTGTTAAAGAATAAGTGGTTAACTTTGGAACTGACAGAACTAATTTTGATGTTGCCGAGACATCCTGAGTCAAGTTTTTTACTGCTGCCCCCCAGAGATGAGTCCCTAGTGTTCTGCCAAGGGTGTGGCGGCGTCTGGTTCTCGTTAATCTGGGCTACACTATTAAGTGCTCGATGGGGTCGTTAAACATTCATCGGGCTACCAACGCGGAGCACCATCCAACCATGGTGGATCAAAATTGTGATGGTCCCCATCTTTCTCTTTATCTCGGCCGTTCTGTGCATAACTATTTTAATTTTTTTTTTTCCTCTCCCTTCAGGCCAAAGCCACATAGTATATCTAGCAACATCTCATAATGGCCTTCTCACATAGCAAGTTTTGTTTGAGTATACGCAATAGGACAACAGATATAGCCTCCGTTCAAAATGCAAAAATCTCTGTATAGCAGCGAAACATGTTGAGCGGTTGACATCAAAAGTTGATAGGCACTAATTTAGGTTAAGGTGCATCTACATAGAAATTTATGTATAATTCTCTGCAATAGTTCCTGAGATACGGTCGTCACAAAATTTTTGTGTCTCTCACACACACAGACAGACATTTTCTAAAAATAGTCAAATCGTGTTCTGGAACTCTCAAAACGTGTAAATCCGTTAAAAATTATGAATCCAATACTTTCTTCTACTGAATAATAATAATAAAAAAAAGAATTTATTATTTTAATTTCAGAATAAAAATACGCAGAATATTTTGTATGATTACACTCACTGGCACTCATTTATGACCAGTTGCATTTATATATAAATTTACATACAGTTCTGTGCAGTTTTTCCTGAGATACAGTCGTCAGAAAATTTTTGTCCTACACAGAGACACACAGGCAGACATTTTCTAAACATGATCCAATCGTGTGTTGGACCCCTCAAAATGGGTCAATCCGTCGAAAAGCGGAAATCGAAAATTTTTACGAATCCAATACTTTCTTCTAATTGAATATCGAAGAAAGTAAAAACTGGTATTAAAACTCAATATACATTGCCGAAACGACAGCGATGTCTTTCTGTTGAGACCTGTATGCATGGGATGCTTTAAAAATTACACGACTGGCTTCAAATTGGGTACAAGTAATCACTGCACAGACTACGTCAAATAAACTTTACACTTTCTGGTGCAGATAAAGTGGATTGTATACACAAAAAAGATTTCCTTACTTTACGGTCATTAGATGGAATTTCTTTTAAGTAACACACGGCATCAATACAATAAAATTTACATGCTTGAAGTCACGGATTTTGTAGAAAGTAGGAATATGTTTTTTATAGAAAACTAGCAGGCTACGCCCGCTTCGCTGGTCACCACTTTTAAATGAATCATTATAATTAATGAATTCTCAAAATTGCGTTAATTTTTATCATGTGAAAAAAAAAAAAAGAAAAAAAAAAACTCTGATCGGGAAAAATGTCGCACCGGGTCCCCACTGCCTTCGGCAGTGTAGACCCGTGCGCGATGCACACGCGCGAATGCATATATATGAGCGCCCTAATAATTTTACAAATTCGAATATATCCGCAATCGATTTGTAAGTATCAAAAACCTCTACATACCAGTTTTGAACGATCATCTCTATTTTTATTTTTTTACCCTTCCGCTCCCTCCCCCCCTTCCAATAATTTTAAAAATTCAAAAATATCCGCAATCGATTTGTAGGTATCGAAAACCTCGATGTACCAATTTTCAATGATTTAACTCTATTTTTTTTTACCCTCTGTCCCCCCTCCCCGGCCCTTCTAATAACTTTACACTTTCAAAAATATCCCCATTCGATTTGCAGGCCTCTTCAACCTATCTGTACCAATTTTGAACGGCCTAACTGTATTTCTATTTGTTTTTGCCCCATAGCCCCCCCTTACCGCCCCACCCCCTACCCGCCCCTCTTAAAAATTTTTCAAATTCAAAATCATCCGCAATCGATTTGTAAGTATCGAAAACCTCTATGTACCAATTTTGAACGATCTGACACTATTTTTATTTTTTTGCCCCCCCTCCCCTCCCCCCTTCTCGCCCCTCCTAATAACTTTACACAATCGAAAATATCCCCATTCGACTTGCAGGCCTCTTAAACCTATCTGTACCAAATTCGAACAGCCTAACTGTATTTCTATTTGTTTTTGCCCCATAGCCCCCCTTACCGCCCCACCCCCCTACCCGCCCCTCCTAATAATTTTACAAATTCAAAAATATCCGCAATAGATTTGTAAGTATCGAAAACCTCTATGTACCAATTTTGAACGATCTGACACTATTTTTATTTTTTTGCCCCCCCCCTCCCCTCCCCCCTACTCGCCCCTCCTAATAACTTTACATAATCGAAAATATCCCCATTCGACTTGCAGGCCTCTTAAACCTATCTGTACCAATTTTGAACGGCCTAACTGTATTTCTATTTGTTTTTGCCCCATAGCCCCCCCCTTACGTATGTGAAATCACGTTTTGCCCCCCCCGCCCCCCTTGGGGACCGAATTTCAAAAATTCCAGAAACCGATTTTTAGACATTTGTATTAGCTATATTTAAAAGCAAAAATTTTACGGATATCTGTTTTTTTGTTTGAGATATGAAGGATTTTGTGAAATTACGTTTTGCCCCCCCTCCCCCCCTTGGGGGGCGAATTTTGTAAAATCGCTTGCGGCGTTGTCTTTCTCGGGTCGTAAACATTAACCGTGCCAAATTTGGTCCCGCTCGGTGAAACGGCCTAGGATTCTATAGCGGACACACACACAGACACACACACACACACAGACTCTGCTCTTTTATATATATAGATGATGTAAGATTACAGGACTACCCAAAAGAGTTCCGACGTTATGAACGATAGACGTTAACTTCTACATGTGTTGTTTCTAAAGTGTTAATTGTTGGTGATAGTCATGCTGTGCGCAAAGAAGTACAACCGTTAATAAGGTTCCTTATTAACCAAATTAATGTTATGTACCGGACGTCCCATAAATCTGCAGACGTTTTAAAAATTTATAAACTTTGAAATAATTGGTAGAATCGATTGCGGTTATTCTTGTGAAGAAGTTTTATTTAATTTAATTTAAAAAGACTAAAATTTTCATTGTTAAAGGTCGCTGTACGTGACCAAATCACATATTTCTCTGAAATATAATATTTATTTGCATGCAAATGTGTACAAGCATGTAACTCCTATTCTATGTGTCTCCTATCCCCACAAATTACAGTTTGCAAACGAGTTACAGCACCGTTCACTACAGCTTCAATCGGAGATTCTTGGCTGAGGTAAAACGTTTTCACTAATAACGTTTTACCTACCGAGTCAGCATCGCAATAAAAATTTCATGCAGGCACGAGCAGTATGGAAAATAAGAAATGATCTGTTAATCGTAGAACCGTGGAATTTATAAGACCCTATTTCTCGTTACGCGTCTGTGCAGCGCCCTCTATTGACGAAATTAACTTTTTTTTTTTTTTCTTACCAAAAAAGCTCCCTTCACGAGAATTTTTTCGCAAAATGTGGTCCATTCTACCAATTCCTTCAATTTTTGTAAATTTTTAAAATGTCTACATATTTATAATGGGACACGTAAAAAAAACATAACTGCTCATTGATGAGTAATACAGTGTTCCTGATCTACAGACGCACAAATTTTATTTCCATTGAGAATATCGTGCATGTTCGTGATCGTGTCCTGAAATAGATTCGATTAAGGCAATGAATTTTGAAGCAATTATTCAGATCACTACAATGCATTTATAAAAAGATGATATAGTGAAATTAAGAAAATATATATATTTATTTTTATATAAAAAAAAAAAAAATATTCTATTTACAATTCACATAACAAAAAAAAAAAAAAAAAAAAAAAAATCATATACAGAATGAAAAAACCAAACAGGTGCTTCTGTTTAGTTCTGTCCGCCGTTCAGAAATCAACGATCCGTTTGAAGGGTCACACCCAACGCAGCAGCCTTACTGCTAATTCCAAAGTGCTGTACAAAAGGTAGAAAATACCCAAGTAGAAGAACAGCCCAAACAGCCTTTTATTGGGATCTGAAAGAGAGAAAAAGAATTACTTTTTATCACTTTAAAATGTAGGTTACGAAAGCAATGTTTTACACACACACATATATATATATATATATACACACAGGGTAAGTCAATATGAATATAGCGATTACAAACGGCTATAACTATTTAACGGAAAAGAATTTATCGATAAGATTAACACAGAATGTAGACGGAACTCTAAAATTTTGTAGACATACGTCATAGATGTTCTATGTGACTTCTCTTGGTCACACGGACAACATCTAGGCGGTAGTCCATTTCACGCCATACATTCTGAAGCATTTGTTCAGTCACCGACGCAAGTGCATTACAAATGCGTACTTTGAGTTCCTCAATTGTTTTGGGCATGGGAAAGCACATACACGCTGCCTTTCACATAAACCCATAGATAAAAATCGCAGGGTCTCAAAGTACAAATTTGTAATGCGCTTGCGTCGGTGACTGCAGAATGTATAGCCTGCTTCAGAATGTATAGCGTGAAATGGACAATCGTCTAAATGTTGTCCGTGTGACCAAGGGAAGTCACAAAGAACATCTATGACAAATGTATGTATACAAAATTTCGGAGTTCCGTCTACATTCTGTGTTAATCTTATCGATAAATTCTTTTCCATTAAATAGTTATAGTCGTTTGTAATCGCTATATTCATTTTGACTTACTCTGTATATATATATGTGTGTGTGTGTGAATGGAAATAAAATTAAGAAGTAAGTTATTGGAATCCCAAAACACATGGATGACTTCACCACAGAAGTCCTCCCATGCAGAGTTTCGAGAAGTTTCTAAAAAGATGTAAATGCTAAGTCTGAAAAATCCTCCTCATCCCGCAGTTTCTCAAAGATGAAAGCAGAAAAACTATAGACAATAATCTAAACCAAAATAAAATGCATACACATAATAAATATATATATATTAGATAATACATTACATCTTTAAATAAAGGGAAAAAGCAATAAAAAAAATATATACCCTCCCTCTCTCCCCTAACACACAAACACCAAAAAGACCGAATCCTCTTCAGCCGGAGGGCGATTTACCAGTGCTTCAATCTTGCCCGAAACATATGTGTAGGAGAAAAACCTTAAAATATTAAGGTTTGTTTGTTTTCGGTTTACACACTTTAGTATAAGTTTTGTTTCCGTTTCAGGCAAGACTGAAGCACTGCTAAGTGGACACTAACACTGAACGCTGATAAGCACTTTAAGCTCTCTAGAAACTTATTTTTGTTTTAATATAAAAATTGCCCAATTAGCATTTTTCGCGATACATCGTGTAAAGAAAGAATTAACTCCCGCTTTCCTAAGATGGGAGTCATTTCGACCCCATTCGGAAGTTGGAATTGAGTTGAGAGGGCCTCATTCTATTGACAAGTAATGTGATTGTGTAAGTGTGCTAATTTCATACGTGCCAACTTGTACAGTTTTTTAACGCCAGTATTTCTTTGTAAAAAAAAAAAAAAAAACGCGTCATTATGATTAACAGAAGAAAACTGATAAAAAGTTTAAAAATTTCTACAAAATGTTTCCGGTGGCAAAAAACCGTACAAGTTGGCAGTTATGAGAGGACTCATTAATCTACGCCAATGATGCAATGTGTTAAAATACTGAAAATCGGCTGCTGGTCTTAAACTTTTGCAAATGACTGTACTTTACTTATTTAAACATTTTATTTTAACTTTCTGTTTGAACGTAGATTTTGGTTTCGATTTGCTCCATCCCGCCCGACTTGGCTCTTTGCCAAATGAGAGGTGATTTTTTTCTCTTTTTGAGAATGTTACTTTTTTCTAGTTGTTTTCGCGGCCTGTCTTAAACAGGAAGTATAATTTTTTCTCTTGAACATGAAAAGTTATTATGATCTTGGCTCCTTTATGGAGAAACAATATTACCACCCGAATAATTAATGAATAATTATAAATTGTGAATCAGTCTTTAATATTCTGCAAATAATTTCTCTTTTGTGTTTAATCGCTAAATAAAGTTAATAAGCTCTCCCAACTTGAGTAAATTCCATGACTGAAATTGAACACGTGAACTACAAATTTATAGATTAAGAAGTGTTTGTGATTATATAATTCTGCATATTTTCATGGTACGAATTTTTTCATGGCGCAGTATATATTTTTTTTCATGGTGAACGAAACTCGGGATAAGTGAAATCCCTTGAAAGTGAAATTACCTTTAGATATTAATTTATCTGGATTTGGATTTGAAAGCTTGGATAATTTATTGTGAAAACGAAACTGAAAAATAATAATGACTGGAATTCCGGATTCGTTATTGGATAGCTGCCTGGATATGGAACCAGGTAAGCAAAATTTAACTACTATTTATAACATTGATTAAATGAAATTAGAAATTTTAATTATTTTAATTATTTTGTTGGATTATTTGCTCGCTATGAACATAGAGAAGTTAAAAGCTAAGCGTTCTACGGAACGCTCTAATGTAACCAAATTAATTAATAAATTAGAGAATTTATTATTAGATGAGATAGAAAATACAAAATCAGACGAAATCATCGAAATTCAGGAAATGATATATGAAAGAGAAATTGCATTAAAAAAATTAAATAATGAAATTGAAAATTTAATAGTAGATATTAAAGAGTATGAAAAAGATATCGCGACCAGCGATAAATACGGCGAGCAAATAATTTCTGCCAAATGCAAAATCAAATTGAGATTAAAAAGATTAAGTAATAATAAAGATGAAAATAATTCAAATTGTTCTGTCAGTGAAACCCAAACAAAAACTAGTTCGGCAGTGAGATTGCCGAAAATGTCCTTACCAAAATTTGGTGGACAAATAGAAAAATGGAACGAATTTTTCGAATGTTTCGAAAATTCAATCCATTTAAATGAAAATCTTACAAAGATTGAAAAATTCACTTACTTGAAAACGCTTTTAACTGACAAAGCGTACAATGTTATTGAAGGGTTTTCACTTACGGAGCAAAATTATGATAATTGCATAGAGATGTTGAAGTCACGTTTTGGGCAAAAGGATATTATTATTAATGCTCACATGAATAAATTACTCAATTTAGGTGTAAGGAGTTCATCAAATATAACTGCTTTGCGAAAGCTATATGACGCTTGTGAAGTAAATATTCGCAGTTTATCTAATTTAGGGGTGACAAAAGGCCAATATGGTCATTTACTGAATCCAATTTTATTAAAATTATTGCCAAACGATCTAGTAGTTGAATATTACAGGCAAAGTGATAAAAGGAAGGATGAGTCTGATGTGACAGACTTAATTAATTTTCTTAAAGTAGAACTTGAATCGCGTGAAAAATCACTTAGTATGATTAATTATAAAAATGCTTCGGTAATTGTAAATAAAAATAAAGCCGAAATTAATGACAGAAAATTTTCAAATAAAATGAATTCATTGAATGTAGGTGTAAAAAATATATGCATATTTTGCAAGAATTATGATCATCATTCTCTTGAATGTACTAATTTAACTGATGTTGAGAAAAGGTTAAAATTAAAGAAGGATGGCAGGTGTTATAAATGCTTTCTAAAATCTCATCTGTCATCACAGTGCAGAGTGAAATCGCAGCCTTGCGAAAAATGTAAAACAACAGATCATAACAAATTATTTTGTTTTTCAAAAAACTTGAAACCAGAAGTAGTAGAGAACACTATAGTATCGAATTCACATTTGAAAAATAGTAATCAGGCAGCGTTACTGCAAACATGTTGCGTCATAGCACAATCTAATTCTAGATCAAAAACTGTCAGACTCTTATTGGATTCCGGAAGTGAAAAAAGTTTTATTACTAAAGAATTGGCCCACGAATTAAAATTAACCCGTGTAAGAACAGAAAAGCTAACTGTTTTTGCCTTTGGTATAAATAAAGGTAAAGAAGAGGAATTCGAGGTTTTTAATATTGAACTGCGTAGCAAAATAAATCCTCGTCGGCTCATCCATGTTGAAGTATTAGCTACAGACTTAATAACCGCGACTCCCTTGAAAAGCCCAAGGGGCGAACCAGAAATTGAAAGTTATATTAAAAATAAAAACTGGAAATTGGCAGACAATTCATTAAGTGATTCCAAAATTAATATTTTGCTAGGAGCTGATTATTTTTGGAAAATACAGAGAGGTATCATTGAAGAAATCGGTGATAATTTATATGTTGCTAATACTATTTTCGGATATACTGTAGTGGGGAAATTGAATAATAATAGTACAGAAGTAATTAATTCGCATTTTGTATCTGTAAATAAATTTGACAGTTTTGATTTGCAGCGTTTTTGGGATTTAGAATCACTTGGAATATGTGACAGTAAGAATGATTCTATGTCACAGAGAGATATAGAAATTATTAATTCTTTTAATGAAAATTTAAATTTTGTTAAGGGAAGATATGAAATTCAATTTTTGTGGAAGGAAAATAAAAATGAATTAAAATCGAATATAGAAATAGCCAAAAATAGACTTCGTGTTTGAGAACAAAACTGTCTAAAAATGAATGGCTTAAAAATGAATATGAAAAAATTCTTGAGGAACAAAAGAAAATGGGTATAATAGAGGAGTGTGAAATAAACAAAAATGAAACTGGTGTATATTATATGCCCCACAGACCGGTGATAAGAACAGATAAGTCCACTACAAAGGTCAGAATAGTGTTTGATGCTTCTTCCAAAGAAAAGGAAGCAAAATCTTTAAATGAATGTTTATTTGCAGGCCCCAATTTAAATCCTAATATTTTGGATATTATTTTAAAATTCCGCCTTCATAAAATTGCCTTTGTTTGTGACATTGAAAAAGCTTTTCTGCAAATACAGGTTGCAGAAAATGATAGAAACTTTTTGAGATTTCTATGGTTTGAGGATATAAATAGTAAAAATCCTCTATTAAAGGTTTTCCGCATGACTCGTGTAACTTTTGGTGTTACAACATCACCCTTTTTGCTCTCAGCTACCATTAAACATCACATAAAAGGATATAAGAACTTGTTTGAGAAAGTCGTTAATATGCTTGATACTTCCTTATATGTTGATGATCTCTTTCATGGCGCTAATTCTGTAAATGAAGCATTTATTTTATCGTCTGGTGCTGTGAAAATACTTAAAGATGCCAATATGACATTAAGAAAATTTAAAAGCAATTCTTACGAATTAAGCAAATTGTGGGAAAAACATGGAATAAACGTTGATGAAGAAATAAATGAGGGAAATATCTCTAAGATATTGGGAATAATGTGGTCAACTAATAATGACACGTTAAGAATAGACTTTCAATCTCTGTTAGAAGGGTTTGATAATGAAATTATCACTAAGAGAATTGTTTTACAAACTGTAGCAAAGGTGTATGACCCTGTAGGGTTTATTTCCCCTTTTATAATAAGAGTTAAATTTCTAATGCAAGAATTATGGGAGCAGGGTGTTGATTGGGATTCTGCTTTACCTGATGCTTTAACACAAAATTTTAAGAAATGGCATAGTGAAATACAGGATTTAGAAAATTTTGAAGTGCCTAGAAAATATTTTACGAATTTTGAAAATTTAACTCCTGAAGCTATTCAAATTTGTGTTTTCTGCGATGCCAGTTTGAAGGGATATGGTACAGTAGCTTATTTTCGTGATCCTTGTTCCCGTGAAACTTCATTTATTATGTCAAAGACAAGAGTAGCTCCTCTCAAAAAACTTACTTTGCCTCGACTTGAATTGATGGGAGCCTTAACAGCTGCTCGATTAGCTCATTATCTTGGGCAGCTCCCGTCAAAAACATACTATGCTTCTGTGATTCCCAAATTACCCTTTATTGGGTCAAAGGAAGTGCTAGTAACTGGAAGCCCTTTGTAGAGAACAGAGTGCGTGAAATTCAACGATTAGTAGCCCCATCTCAGTGGAGATTTTGTCCAGGGGTTAAAAATCCCGCTGATATCTCGTGGTTGCACAGCAACTGAATTGTTGAAGAATGAAGAATGGTTAAAGGGACCAATCTGGTTGAAAGAAGAGCACTTACCGACACCACTACCGGAAAATGAAGTCAAAATACCTGAAGAAGAGATTTTGAGAGAACAACGGAAAACTACTGTTTGCTCTTTAACTCATGGCAATAATGAATTTGAATTATTATATAAGTTTTCATCTTGGTCTAAATTAAGACGTGTTACAGCCTGGTGTCTTAGATTTATAAAAAATACTAAATGTCGATCTGCGCGAAATACTGGCTTTTTAACTATACAAGAACTTGATGAGGCAACTAAAATTATTGTGAAGTTGGTTCAAAGACATGAATTTGGAGGGGAAAAAAAGACTTTAAAATCTGGAAGAAACCTGAATGCTAGTAACAAACTCCTTTCTTTAAATCCTTTTCTAGACAAAAATGAAATTCTTCGTGTTGGTGGAAGATTAAGACACGCAAACCTACCTGAGAGTCAAAAACACCAAATGATACTTCCTAAAACGCACCACATTACAGATTTAATTATAAAGTATTTTCATGAAAAACATCTTCACAGTGGAACTCAGTTAACAATTTCAGTCCTGCGACAACAATATTGGATAATTAATGCAAGAGACGCCGTGAAAAGGAATCTGCGGAACTGTATGAAGTGTTTTAGAACCACATCGAACTTAGCCTCTCAACTGATGGGTGATCTTCCAGCTGCTCGTGTAGTGCCATCGCGAGTGTTTCCGAAAGTCGGGGTTGATCTTGCAGGCCCCTTTCTCATCAAACCTCGTAAGGGCCGAGGTGTTAGATCTTATAAAAGTTATATTTGTTTATATATCTGTTTTTCCACAAAAGCAATTCATTTGGAAATACTCAGTGATCTCACCTCTGAAACATTCCTCGCATCCTTGAAGAGGTTTGTTGCTCGACGAGGAAAACCTGAAGAATTGTTTTCAGACAGAGGAACGAACTTTGTAGGTGCCGACAACGAAATGAAAAAAATGATGTCCTTGATCTCTTCTGACGAAAAGATCCACAGATATTTGTCCGAAGAAACAATCAAATGGAATTTCAATCCCCCATCGGCCCCCCATTTTGGAGGACTTTGGGAGGCTGGAATAAAACAGATGAAGGGTCATTTAAAAAGAACTATTGGCGAACAAATATTAACTTATGAACAGTTCCTTACTTTAATTACTCAAATTGAATCGTGCTTGAACTCCAGACCTCTTGTTGCGCTCTCGAATGATCCAAGTGACTTAAATGCTCTAACTCCAGGACATTTTATCATAGGCACTGCCTTGACTTCAATACCAGAACCTGACTATTCTTCAGTTAACCTAACCCCGCTAGAAAGATGGAAACTTCTACAAAAAATTTTTCAAAGTTTCTGGAACAGATGGTCTTCAGATTACCTATCAGACTTGCAAAGGCGATCAAAATGGTTAATAGATAAACCAAATTTCAAGAAAGACGATTTGGTTTTAATAAAAGATGATAATCAGCCCCCTTTGAAGTGGAAACTGGGTCGCATAATCAAATTATTTCCTGGAGCAGATGGCAAGATTCGTGTAGTTCTGTTGAAAACTATTTATGGAGAGTTGAAGCGTCCGATCGCCAAACTATCTCCTCTGCCATTTTAAACTTTGAACAGAACTTTGAACATTTAGCTCAATTTTATTTATTTATTTATTTATTTTTTTTTTTTTATTTTTTTTTTTTTATTTATTTTTTTTTTTTGTTCCTGTATTTATCCACTTATTAATCAGCTAGTTACAATGTTTCATTATGTATATTAATCTCTCTTTTTCTTATCTATTTGCAGTTTTGAAGATAGAACATGAAAAACCTGTGACAACACTAATGTTGTTATTGTACTTTTTAGGATATTTTTATGAACCTTCGTTCATGGGGGCGGAGCATGTTTGAACGTAGATTTTGGTTTCGATTTGCTCCATCCCGCCCGACTTGGCTCTTTGCCAAATGAGAGGTGATTTTTTTCTCTTTTTGAGAATGTTACTTTTTTCTAGTTGTTTTCGCGGCCTGTCTTAAACAGGAAGTATAATTTTTTCTCTTGAACATGAAAAGTTATTATGATCTTGGCTCCTTTATGGAGAAACAATATTACCACCCGAATAATTAATGAATAATTATAAATTGTGAATCAGTCTTTAATATTCTGCAAATAATTTCTCTTTTGTGTTTAATCGCTAAATAAAGTTAATAAGCTCTCCCAACTTGAGTAAATTCCATGACTGAAATTGAACACGTGAACTACAAATTTATAGATTAAGAAGTGTTTGTGATTATATAATTCTGCATATTTTCATGGTACGAATTTTTTCATGGCGCAGTATATATATTTTTCCACTTTCAATATATTAGATTTTATAAAATGTTCAAACGCAGATAATCTTCATTTCTCATAATAAAACTTTATGCTTGAATTATTGAAATGTATTTACCATTTATCTTTCGACCTACAAACACAAAATGGGCTCAAATGTATTTTTACTTTATACTCAAATAATATAAAAATTGTGCTTTTTTATAGAAAAAATCGATGAACGTTGTGTTTTTAAATTTGCTGTATTTTATAAGATAAATTATGCTTTTTAGACATCTTTGTGCAAAATAGATAATACTGTGTTTAACAATATTTTAATATTAATTTACAAATAGTAGATTTAAACGGGAGCAATAATTATTTAATTAAAATTTACACAAAAATATATAAGTATTTTTCTATAAATTTTCTCTCTCTTTTTTCACTTTTTTTTTTTTCCTACGAAATCTCACTGCGGTCATTTTTGACCCCATTGGTATTCAGTGGGACAAATGAGAAAACTAGTTGGCATAGGTGGACTCTGCTCAGTTCCCCATCATATTTATGTTCTCAGAAATTTCTAGTGCGAGACATATTACTAGTGGATCTGCAGATCAGGAGCCTCAACGTCCTATTTGCATCAGACATTATTCAATAGGTCATTTTTATTTATTCCTTATTATATAATAGTATATATTGATTCGATCGACTTATTACCAAAATCAAATACATTCTTGAGGGGGGCGGCAGCCCCCCTCAACCCCCCGTTGTATCTCTCTTTGTATACCTATTTGTATATGATATAAAGTGTTACGAAATTGTAAATAATTGCATTTATTTTTGTATAAATTCTTTCAAAGAGGTTTAGTAAGTTGATAAAATGCTAATTTTGTGCCTTTATAGTCGTTTTAGCGTTAAAATAGCCAAATTTTCCTTTAAAAACGCATTAAAAAGCTCCTATAAGGGAAGAAATAAATTTGGCGCCAAATTTGGCGACTATTTCCCTCCTTGGCGATTTTTTTGGCGATCTTGGCGAGAAAATCCTTATTAGGGATATACCAAATATGGAAGCTCTAATCTCATTGGCTGATGTGATACGAGAATTTTCCAGAACAGTCTGTTTTCGATAGAAAAGTATAAAAGGAGCATTATTTTCGCCAAGGCGGTCAGTCTCAGATCTATATCAGTTTCGTCAAATGCTTGCTCAATGGGCTCATGAATATGTGTACCAAATTGCAAGTCAATAGCGTTATTTTGGGGGCCGCTATCGCGGTACATACAAATTCTTCCCATAGGCCATAATGGTAAAAAAAACTTTGGCGTGTCCCTGTACACGAACTTACAAATGGAATGCACACCGAAAACTATACAGCTAATTTCGTGGGCATCATGAACATGTGTACAAAATTTCAAGTCAATAGCGTGTTTTTTGCGGCCGCTATCGCACGACAGACAGACAGACAGACGGAATCCAAAATCCTTTTGAGTCTCAACAGAGGGCCTCCATTCACATTTCGGCAAAAATTGGAAGTCAATAGCTTGATTTTTGCGGTGGCTATCGCGGTACATACAGATTCTTCCCATAGGCCCTAATCATAAAAAATCTTTGGCGTGTCCCTGTACACGAACTACAAATGGAATACACACCTAAAACTATACAGCTGATTCCGTTGGGCTCATGAACACGTGTACCAAATTGCAAGTCAATAGCGTGATTTTTGTGGCCGCTATCGCGGTACATACAAATTCCTCCCATAGGCCGTAATGATAAGAAAAACTTTGGCGTGTCCCTGTACACAAATTACAAATGGAATACAAACCCAAAACTATACAGCAGATTTCGCGGGGCACATGAACACGTGTACCAAATTGCAAGTCAATAGCGTGATTTTTGTGGCCGCTATCGTGATACATATAAATTTCTCCCATAGGCCGTAATGATAAGAAAAACTTTGGCGTGTCCCTGTATACGAACTACAAATGGAATACATACCAAAAACTATACAGCTGATTTCGTGGGGCTCATGAACATGTGTACCAAATTTCAAGTAAATAGCGCTTTTTTGGCGGCCGCTATCGCGCGACAGACAGACAGACAGACAGACAGACACAGCCCAAAACCGTTTTGAGTCTCAACAGAGGGCCTCCACTGACGTTTCGGCAATAATGTTAAAAGAAATCAATTTGACCAAAGCTTCATACAGTGACAGAATGAAATCCCCGCCTAATAGGCTATCCACCGTTCATTTCGATATATTTATCTTATTCTAATCTATTAATTTATTTTATCAGGGTCAATTTCGTTGTTTAGTTTTCATGCTACTATTTCCAATGCAATAATCCTCAAATTCATATTTATATGAAAAATTTACAATTTCGCTATGTTGATAAAATCGTAAATTACGAATAATTTACGAAATTTTCCTATTAGAATCCGCGATTGTAATGAAATGCTCGCCCTCTGGTGGGCTAAGGTGAAATTATCACACCACTGCATATCATCATATTATGCAATCGATTTTCCATGATGTAATGGCGGAGAAAGAACAATTATTAATCCACGTGGCTATTATATTTACTAACAACTGCAGTTCAGAGAGCGCCATCTACCGATCATTACAAACGCGGATATTTGTATTCAATCATGTTCAAACAAATATCATAAACGTAATTTTGAAGTTGTCTAACGTATTTAGGATCCTCAAAATGGAAGTTTATGCTCAATTTTGCTTTATTCTGACATGTTAAATAAATCGTAAACTCCAAATAACTTACGAATTTTTTAAATTTGAAAAATCATAGCCTATGATATCCATGCCAGTATCCTAAATATTATTTCGAAAGTGGTTTGACATCTTTACGAAGAAAATATCCCTCAAGATTGACGTTTATGTGAAATTTTGCTCTTATTCAGCCATGTTAAGAAATTCGTAAATTTCCAATAACTTACGAAATCTTTATATTGGAAAATTCATAGTCATTAATATTCATCCCAGTGTCCTAAATAATGTTTCAAAAGTAGTCTGACATCTTTACGATGAAAATATCTCTCAAAATTGACGTTCATGTGAAATTTTCCCTTATACTGCCATGTTAAGAAATTCGTAAATTTCCAGTAACTTGCGAAATTTTCAAAGTAGCATATTTATAGTTACTGATGTTCATTCCGGCATCAAAACTGATATTTTAAAACTGGTCTGACATTTTTACAATAAAAAGTTTTCATTTAATGCACGTTTAAGTGATTTTTTGTCCTATTCTCCCATGTTAAGAAAATCGTAAATTCCGAATAACTTACGTAGTTTTTAAAATCGAATGTTGCAAATGAATAGGGTTCTTGCCAGTGTCGAAAGTAATATTTTAAAACTGATCTGACCTCTCTGCGACAATTTGTTCTTGAGATATCGTGTACACAGACTAACAAACTAACGGACTGACCCAGTAACACACTAACAGACTAACAGACACCCTACAGACAGACACCATAGAAATTTTGTCATTTTCGGATTCCTCACACCTGAAAACGTGTAGAAAAGTCAAAAAACCGAGGTCGAAATTTTTCACGATTACCTAAGTTCCCCATATCTATAGTATGATGGGGAACTAAAACACCGAACATTGTTTTATGTATTTATGTTACTGTTAAGTATCGTAAAGATTATGACTAAATGAGCAATGTCGAATTTTTTTCAGAATTTTTGGTTAAGTACTGTAAGTACAGTGAAAGGCCAAGCTGGCGTTGGGGTCATATTTGACCCCATTGTAGTAGGAGGGTTAAAGTGCGATAGCGTCTAAATGCTTTATCCGTCTGGGCTGAAATTTTATATAAATATTATGGGTCATTGTCGCACGAACTGCTTAAATTTTGGTGAGTCTAGCGTTTATCGATTTTTACAGAGACACAACGTAAATTTCATTATCATCTTACGGGCTCAAATTACTTGAAGGGCAAGGGCGGCGTTAATTGAAACAACATGCTATACAGAGAAAAGTACTCAAATACCCGATTTTAATTTTCTTTTTGTGTATTTAATAACTTCTCTTACTTTATTTAAACAATCGTTAATTACTTAATGTTCGGAAAGTCGAGTGGAATCACTTCAGATTTTTTTTTCCCATCATACATATTGTATAGAATTTTTTTCTTTAACCACACGAGCTACTTGGGATGAAAAAAATGCAAGATAAACTATTTATGCCCATTTCCTTTCGTACCGGAGCTAATAAAAAGTGGAAGTAACGCACATTTTATTGTTAAAAATTTAAACCTTTTTTCTAGTAAAAAATAAATAAACAGAAAATTATGGTGTTATTTATTGGTCAAATCTAAAACCTGTAGATGGCGCTGCGCGCCGATATTAATGTTTTGTTTCTTCATTTCTCTTCAGTGTGTTCTTCGTGTTCGTCTTTGTTGTAATAAATGTATGTGTCACTAATTGATATCCTATTTTTTCGGATTTGTGTCGTCAATTCACACCAATGAATTGGAATTGAACTTCAGTGGCCGGCAGTCCCCAAGACTCTGGACCGATAAGGTAAGATATTTACCTTATTTCATTTTAATATTCTGAAAATGACTATTAATAACTATTTATGAAAAGATATATTCAAAATACGTCGCCAAAGTAGCGACATGGTTATGAATGATAAAATTTATAACGTCGTTAAAAGTTTAACGACATAAATTTTGGCGTCCGAACAGGGACTGCCAGGCCCTTAAATGTGAATTAGCATTGTTCCTTATTCTATAGTCCAAATTTCTAAATTAAATCAATATGGCAACCGAACTAGAAAAATTAAAGAGAAAACGTTCTACCCCAAAGGGATTGTGTACGAAATTGATGAACACGATAAACGTAAAGTTAAATGAACCCGACGAAGGGTTAAATGTTTTTGAATTTGAATCCCACTTAGAAAAACTGCAAGTCAAGAATAACGAAATTATAGAAGTTGAAGATCAAATTGAGGCCAAAATCACGGATCTCAACGAGCTACAAACTGAAATAGAATCGAGACATTCTTGTCTCGATTCTATTTCAGTATATAGGGATTCAATTATTGATGTAAAAGCTCAAATTATGAATAAGATAGAGAAAATTAAAAATTTAAATGTTACTCCGATCTTACCACAGCCAAGAAATGAGCAAACACCCAATTTGCATTTAGAAACAATTAATGCGAGTTCAGTACGATTGCCCAAGATATCAATTCCTGTTTATGAGGGTTCTCCGGAAAACTGGATCGAGTTCTGGAACCAGTATGAAGTAACAATACATGAAAACAAGGATATATCTAACGTACAAAAATTCGTATATTTACGCAGCTTTTTAAAAGCCCAAGCTTTAACAGCTATTCAGGGTTTAGCACTCTCAGATCAAAATTACAATACTGCAATTGATTTATTAAAATCTAGATTTGGAAAAAAAGATATTATAATAAGATATAAAATTGACGCGTTATTAAATTTGAACCCTGTTAAATCTCCAAATCAAATTAAAGAATTACGCTTACTGCACGACGCCCTTGATGTTAATATTAAATCTCTCGAAAATTTAGGAGTCGATTTAAAATCCTACGGAAATTTGTTATTTCCAATTGTTACAAAATTAATACCTACCAGTATTATGATAGACTATAATAAAATAGACTATAATAAAAACTCAAATTCCAGATTTGATTCAAAATCATTGGAAAATAATAATGCTTCCTACCGGAAATCTGGTTCGGGATATAAAAATTCTAACACAATGCAAAAGGCATCAGCCTTTAAATTAACTGTTAGTAAATGTATATTTCGTGTTGATGCAGTAAATGATCATGACAGTAAAATGTGTAAATTAAATTTAGAGGACAAAAAATTGTCTTTACGCAAACAGGGAATCTGTTATTTATGTTTCAAAAGAGGTAAACATGCAGCTAAATTTTGTTTATCGGGTCTCAAATGTGACACATGTTCAGGAAAACACAATACATTAATTTGCTATAAGCAAAAATCGGAAACTAAAACGGCTCATATGAAAGATAAAATTCACATCGAACATACCCAAACAAATACTTCTGAGAACAGTGCTTGCGAAAATGATAATTCTGTATTGTCCTATAAGTGTCCTGTACAAAATTCGCTTGAGAATAATGAAATATATTTACAAACTTGCTTCGCAAGAATAACAAATAGTTCTAATTTAAACTCTCTAAAGTGTGCCGTATTATTTGATAATGCGTCTCAAAGAAATTTCATAAACATATCACTCGCGCGTGAATTAAAATTGCCGGTGATTAGAAAAGAAACTCTAATAATATATCCGTTTTCATGTGATCAACCTCAATCAAATGAATATTCAGTCGTAAATTTCGAATTGTCTCTATATATTAAAAAAAAGTAACGGTCGCTGGCGTCAATTTTTTTTGTCTGCGACAGCAACTTCTCGCGGAGGGCAGGTTTCTCCGCGTCATGAGATATATCAGTGTATTCCGACTGCTTCAAGGAAGGCATTTCAGCTGCTTACAAATTTCTATCTTTTTAATTAACGAAGTTATTAAGTAAAAACGCGGATTTATAAAGGTACTCTATTTGCCACCGGAGGGAAAAGTTTCTCTTATGACGTTTTTTTCTGTGTCTCTGACGTCACTTTCCCCAGGAAAATTAAAATGTAATCAATGGTGTAAATAAGAAAAATTGAATAATTGGCATCTTTGAGATGCTCGAGAGAAGAAAAAAAATATTTAGAATAGCAAAACATTTAAAATTAACCGATATTTAAAAAATATTATGTAAAAATTTAATAAAGATGAAACGAAAATTAGTTTGTATTTTTATTTTAGTTTATATTATGGTACAACTTCAGTATATCCCCACAGCTGAGTTTGGCGCCGTTTTGAACGATAACGATGTCGTTCTGGACTGTTTGCGATATAATATAGCAGCCTATATGTTGTTTATTTTGGATTTATGATTTTATGTTTTATGATTTAGATAATGATTTTATCATTTATGATTTTATGATTTAGATTATGATTTTAGGATTTAGGTTATGATTTTATGATTTTTAGATTTATGATTTAACCATAATCGCCAACAAAAAATCGCCAAATATCGTTGTGGGGATATACTGAAGTTGTTTCTTTATTTTAACGTTAGGCGAAAAAGATTTAGTAATGAATACCATGATTATGTTAAACAATATTGGTATAGAGTTAGAGATTAAGCGCAGACATTTTTAAAATGGAATTTATGTGATAAAAATTTATATTAGTTTATATAAAGATTTAGTTTTTTAACTCAAAACATGTTTAATAGGATAGATCTTTACTGACCAATTTAGCGATTTTTAAAATTTAGAAATGAAGCTCGTACGTTTTTCGCCATGGAATTCATTTACGCTACCACAATAGCCATTTTAACTCTAGCAATGCTTTCCTATAGAGACAAATTATAAAATGTTGCAATAATAATGATAATATTAATAAAATACGCAACCTATTTTTGTTTTTTAAGCATTGATATAAAACTTTGCAAAAAACAGAATTTAATACAACAGGACTTTTTTTTTTTCTGTATAAAGGAATGTAGCAACTGCATTGCTAAAATATTGTAGTTACAGCTAATACAGGACCTCATTGGCTGATTTTAAATTTTTCATTTATTTTGACGATGACTTAAATTATCTATAGCAATTATGCATGTCAAGATTTTCGTGAGAAACGTCTAAGCAACTTCGGTGCCAAATTTAAAATTTCGCCAAGAGGTTAAACTGTACCATTGTTTTAGAACGACTTTTTTCAATTTTATTTTAAATATTTTTCAACTTAATTCACGAGGGGAAAAACGAAGAAATTTTTTTATTTGGTCTAAATATACAAAATATCTCCAGGTAAAATATCCGTTTTTCGTTCTGTTCATTATTAGAAAGAAAATGGCTGAAGTAGTTTTTCCTGTACCATTGATGTCTTTATAAATTAAATTAAATTAAATTAAATTATCCAGCATCATTAAATTTCCTTCTCCAAGCTCATTTTTTAATTTCTAAATTTAATATTACATAATATATATGTAAAAAAAAAATCAAGGTGTAATCAGTACATATCCAGAAGATGTAGCCAATAAATATTCAGACCAAAATCAGCACAAGTTCAGGAGATATCTCCAACAACTATTAAGATGTCATGATCAATATATATCCAGTAGATATCGCCAACAATAATAATTATTCAGCAGATATCGCCAACAAGTATTCAGGAGCCATCATCAATACTTATTCAGAAAATATTGTCAACAAATATTCAAAAGCCATCCAATTTATGAATGGTGATGGTCTATCTCGAATACTTCAAACCGGCAATTCGTTTTTACAATACAATCAAGGATGAATTTTTCACTTATCAGTAGATTTCGAAAAATGTGTTTTTTTTTTTTTTTTTTTTTTTTTTCCGATTTAACTTAGTATTGATATAACTTCAGTATATCCCTACAGCTGAATTTGGCGATTTTTCTTTGGCATCGTTTTGAACGATAACGATGTCGTTCTGGACTGTTTGCGATATAATATGGCAGCATATATGTTGTTTATTTTGGATTTATGATTTTATGTTTTATAATTTATGACTTAGATTATGATTGTATCATTTATGATTTAGCCATAATCGTTAACAAAAATTCGCCAAATATCTTTGAGGGGATATACTAAAATTGTTCCATAGTATTTAATACAGTTTAAGAAATTAAATGGTAAAATCAGATATTGACAGGCATCTTGGCAAATTCATGGTGTAATACAATAAGTGGCGACAATGCAAAATCGCTGTCTGAAAGAAATTGGGTTCTTACGTATTATCGCAACCAGGTTGGCGCGATTTGTAAGTTTGAGTAAGAAAGTTAAGTTATTAGTATTAATTAAGTTATTATTATTATTATTATTATTATTATAAGTATATTATTATTATTATTAAGTTATTATTATTAGTTAAGTTATTAGTATTAGTTAAAGTATTTCACGGCATTCAATCTAACCAGTAAGCAAAATAATTTCTTTACGAAAAACCACGTATAACACGTAGGGTTGCCGTAAGTAGGGTCGCCAAATTTGGCGATTTATGCGAATTTTGGCCTGGTTGCGTTAATACGTAAGTACCAGAAATTGTCCTGTCGTACTACTACTACTAATGAAATTTTTAAAATAATTGCAATTGTTGAAGCAATCGCAGTGCGGGCGCCAGTACAGGAAACCAGACGGTCACGTGATGAAAGAGAACTTTTTTTTATTATTGTTATTATTACTTTTGCTCTCTCGGAAACATGTTCGTTTTCGGGCAGTCAAGTTAAACCGTTCGGGTATTCATAATCTAATGAAATCATACCTGATAATTCTAATTCTAATCTTATTCGTTAATCATTATTATTGTTATGAATGCATTCGTTAAATCAAGTCAAGCTTTTGATTTATTCGTAGTCTATTAAAATCATGCTAAATCATGTATGATTATTCTGTATCGAACTTAATTCTCTTTTATTATGTTTTATGGATGCTATCAGTCGAAATAAAAACATTCTAACATTAATACGGAAGTCTAGCCGTAAATTATTCATTAATTGATATATTATTCAAATAAGAAATCTTAATCTTTATTATCTTTATAATTCACTCAAGGCATAAAAAATGCCTTTACATGTATTCAACATGGTTTAAAACCTGTGCTAAAATTTGTGAAAGATTCTGTTTTTTTGTTCATCAAGATTCTCTATTACATTCGATAATTAAAATCAAGTATAGCAGTGATTTGACTTGGCATCTCTTTTCATGAGTGGCTTCCATTTACTTCAAGCATACGGGAAATACAGGAGAGAGGTGAGTTAGCTTTTCCTTAATATTATGCATGCTAAAACTTAGTTTCGTTTTAATAAAATGTTTTTGATGCAGGTCAATTCTTTATGCATGAGTCTAGTTATAATTAATAAACATGTTTTTGGTCCGTCTTAGAGCCATGAGGCTATCGATGATTTATATATATATATATAAGAAAAAAAACTATATATATTTAATATGTATTTGATATTCTTATTCTTATTCGTAATCATTTATTCTTAAAATGATTTATTTTTGTTCGTGAATGTTTGTTCTGTAATTCGAAGGCCTATAGTTATGTGTATTTAAACTTATATATTCTAAAATGCCGAAATTATCTAAGCAAGTTTTATTATTTGAAAATTTATGTAAGGAAATCGATAGTTTTAGAGATAGAGTAAAGGGGTGTAGTAAAGATGAACAATCTAAGGTTAAATTATTAAAAACCAAAGTTCAATCGTATGATCATGAAATCGCGGCAATATTTAAAAATTTATCCGCTAATGAAAATGAGGATTATATGTATATGTATTTGAGATATAAGGGAGTGGTGTTTGATTTACTGGTGGAGTTAGAGGACAAAACAGAAGTAAACGCGTGCGATTCAGATACTCACGCGGAAAATAAAGATGAGAAAAATGGTAAATCGTCTCTTATTAAATTACCGAAATTTGATCTTCCGCGATTTTTTGGTGAAACCGAAAATTGGGTTTCTTTTAAAGAAATTTTTAATTCGACAATTCTACAGAATAATCAATTATCCAAAATTGAAAAACTGCAATATTTACATTCTTCAGTGCGCGGAAATGCAGCTAAATTAATTCGAGGATTCGCTCTAAAACAGGAAAATTTAGATCAATGTTGGGAAATATTAAATGAAAGATATGAAAATAAAAGACAATTAGCATTAAGTCAAATTAACAAAATATTTTCTATGAAAATTGTAAAAGCAAACAATGCTAAAACTTTACTTGAGTTATTAGATACTTGTAACGAAGCCGTCAGAAACTTAAAAACTTTGGGTTTAGATTCTAATGCGTTAAGCGACTTAATTATAATAAAATTCATGATGGGGAAATTGGATGAATCGTTAAAACAGAGATGGGAATTAATGTTGGATAGTGATAAATTGCCTGATCTTGATCTTTTTAGGAAATTCGTTGAGCGCGAAGCGCGCGGTGTTGAAGAGATAAAATGTAAACAAGACGTAAAATTCACTAATTCGAAAAATATACATAATGTACTGAGTACAATTGTGAAAAGGGAAAATACGTGCATTCTTTGTAATGAGCATCATCCGCTATTTAAATGTCCGACATTTAATCCAAAACCGGTTAATGAAAGATGGAAATTCGTTGAATTAAATAAATTATGTCAAAATTGTTTACGCCAAAATCATAGGCTGGAGAATTGTAGGATAGACATTAATTGTAAAAATTGTGCAGAAAAACATCATACCTTACTGCATGTTTATGGTAGAAATTCAAATTCTGAAAGGGCGAATCATGTATCGCCAGATATATCAGTTTCAAATAGTGCTCAGTTTTATTCTAGTAATGTTTTATTATCAACGGCGCTAATTAAGGTTAAATCGAATAAAGGAAAAATTATGCATTGTAAAGCTTTGATAGACAATGCTAGTCAAAATTCATTAATTACTAAGGAATGTGCTAAGCGACTAAATTTGCCCTTACGGAGCACGTCGCATAGTATAATAGGGATTAATTGCGTTTTAGCAGAAACTGCTCTCAACGAAACAGAATTTAACTTCACTCCGCATTTTTCGTCGGAGTCATTTTCAGTCAGCGCTTTTATAGTTGATAGGGTTACCTCACCTCTCCCTAATTTCCAACTACCGCAACATGATTGGCCACACATAAAGGGATTACAACTAGCTGATCCCAATTATGACGTTAGTGGTCCAATCGATATTCTTCTTGGGGCAGAAATAGTCGCCTCAATCTGCAATGGCAGTCCAATTCAAGGGCCAGCAGGAACTCCTACAGCATTCCCCACAAAGCTGGGTTACCTCCTTTCAGGACGAATAAACAGTTTTCAATGTACAAATATCAGTTTAACTTGTCATATGACTGTTGATGATGATATCAACAACACTTTAAAACAATTTTTTGATACAGAATCAATTCCAAATGTAGAATCAAAAAAGATAGAAAATGATCCTGTGGAAAATATTTATTTAACCACAACTAAAAGAAATAGTCAGGGAAGATATGTCGTTCATCTACCCTTTAAGCCAGATAAGGCACTAGGTGACAGTAAGTCAGGTGCTATTTCAAGATTTCTTTCCATTGAAAATAAAATTAAAAAGAATCCACAATTAAATGTGGAGTATTCGAATTTCATGAACGAATCTTTGGGTCATATGACAAAATTAAATCAAAACAAATTTAGTGAAACGCCACATTATTATTTACCGCATCATGCTGTGGTAAATGCAAACTCTGAAACAACCAATTCGAAAGAATATCCCAATGATCCATTATCAGTCTATAAATTAAACAGTGTCACCTTCGAAACAGCTGGTACACCCATTGTTAACTTCTGTGTCCGAGCAGCTCCTCCTATCTCACCTACCAATTCTATGCATCATTCCTGTCCCTCTTTGGTGGGTTTAGTGCAAAATGCTCGCATGTCTGATTTAACCCTTCACGGTGCCAAAAAGGGTGTCGACAATGTTGATCATAATTCTACATCAATACAAGGTGAAAAATGTGATAAAACTCTGTCCCTAGAACCAGTCTCTACTCTTAAATCATCTGATATTCCAATTAACTGTCAAAAATTATCTGCTTATGAGTCTAATGTTTTTATAGAGAAAAATCTGTCTGAAAATACTTCGATCATTGACTTTCCTGCGAATTCTCATTCACCTTTTTCAAGGCCTGTTAAAAGAGTACCGATTTCTACGACTTTGAGTCCAAATCGTTTTATTGATCTTCGAAAACACCTCCTGAGCTATAAAGTTGAAAATACCCTAAAAAATGAAAATACGATATTAAATAAGGAAAATCTCGCACTTCAGAAAATTTTAGATAATCAAGATTCCCCTACTAAAGACCTCCACATCCATAAAATACCACCCATGTACCCTCTACATTCAGTTGCAGTTCAGGAACAATCTTTTGACAATACCCTTGTAGCAAGCTCTAAACCTCCACTCGCTCTGAATCTCCAAGAAAAACATCAAATTTTGTTACCGGAATCCCACCACTTTACATCCTTATACACCACACATTATCACTACTTAAGTGCTCATGCTGGTTCTAATTTAGTCTTATTTAGTCTGGTTCTTATTCCAAAAAACTTTTGGATCTCTCACGGGCGATCCACTGCTAAACCAGTCATGAGACAATGCTTGATTTATCTTCGTTTGGCAGTGAAGTCTATACTACCATTAAAATTGCCAGAAACCTCACTAACTTTCATGTTTTTAAGTCTCTCTTCTAGGTGTAATTTTCTTATACAGACGAAAGCGACATTTTGGAGCAGGTGGACTACACAACATCTGCAGAGCCTCAACCAACAGCCAAAACAAGCAAATAAGTCAAGCAACTTGTCATCCCTGTTTTAAGTATGTCGACTCCTGCCCCGGTGCCTTCCCCGCCCGCGCAGTATGTTGAAGCAATCGGAGTGCGGGCGCCAGTACAGGAAACCAGACGGTCACGTGATGAAAGAGAACTTTTTTTAATTATTGTTATTATTACTTTTGCTCTATCGGAAACATGTTCGTTTTCGGGCAGTCAAGTCAAACCGTTCGGGTATTCATAATCTAATGAAATCATACCTGATAATTCTAATTCTAATCTTATTCGTTAATCATTATTATTGTTATGAATACATTCGTTAAATCAAGTCAAGCTTTTGATTTATTCGTAGTCTATTAAAATCATGCTAAATCATGTATGATTATTCTGTATCGAACTTAATTCTCTTTTATTATGTTTTATGGATGCTATCAGTCGAAATAAAAACATTCGAACATTAATACGGAAGTCTAGCCGTAAATTATTCATTAATTGATATATTATTCAAATAAGAAATCCTAATCTTTATTATCTTTATAATTCACTCAAGGCATAAAAAATGCCTTTACATGTATTCAACATGGTTTAAAACCTGTGCTAAAATTTGTGAAAGATTCTGTTTTTTTTTTTTTTTTTGTTTATCAAGATTCTCTATTACATTCGATAATTAAAATCAAGTATATCAGTGATTTGACTTGGCATCTCTTTTCATGAGTGGCTTCCATTTACTTCAAGCATACGGGAAATACAGGAGAGAGGTGAGTTAGCTTTTCCTTAATATTATGCATGCTAAAACTTAGTTTCGTTTTAATAAAATGTTTTTGATGCAGGTCAATTCTTTATGCATGAGTCTAGTTATAATTAATAAACATGTTAAAATAATTGCAATAATCGCATAAGATATTTATCTTCAACCTGACTAAATCATATTCTAGAAAAAATGCACTTTAAAAAGTTGCATCTTTAGTGTTGGAAGCACCATTTTAAACCTTGCTGTACGCTGGAAATAAATGCAGAGTATTACATATTGTCCTAAATTAACAAAAAAAAAAAAAAAAAAAAAAAATTCAATAGTAAAAAAAAATATAGGCATTAGAAAAAATAAGTTCATAATTTCTTTAATCAAGCAATAACACCCCAAAAATTCATCGTCAAATAGTGACAAAAATTTAACAAGTCGATCATATACTAAGGTTGTAACGCTAAATGATTTAGATGTCAAGAATTTCTCTCTGTTCTAAATAATTAGTGCTATGGTTGTTTATTTTATGTTCTCTCTCAAAATAATTGCAAATTAATATTAAACTGTTGAACATTATAACAGATTTTTGACATATTATAAACGATATAATATTAAATATTGTGTGTTTCAATGCGATACCAAATATGGTGGATTTCTATAATGTTCAACTCTCTTGTGTTATGTATTACTAATATTCCAATTCAATGAAAGGCAAAGTTGCGAATAGTCGGGTAGAATCCCGCGGGGGTTAATGAGCGAAGCGAGTCGGGGGGAGGCGAAGCCTTCTTCGGGGGTTGGTGAGCGGAACGAGCAAGGGGCAGAGCCCCCTAGTCTCATTTAAAAAACCACAAACAGAAATGTTATGTAGAGGCATTGGTCGTAAATCAAATATCTTTTACGAAGTTAAAGATACTGGATGACGCAGCTTGTCGGAAACTTTTGGTTTCGAGTCAGGGGGAAGGAAATAAATTTTCGCAATTCCATTCGAAGGCTCCAGAGATATTAATAGGCGCGGGGTTATTTTGGAAACTGCAAAAAAATAAAAAGAAAATTAATCGTTCGTTGTTTGCTGTAAATACGTTATTGGGATGGACATTGTCAGGCAATAATAATTCAGGAAACAATCCAGATAACTTAATTACTGGCGCCTCTGTGTTAAAGATTGAATGTGGTAACTCTATTTGTTTACATGAAAACCATCCATGCATGAAAATAAATGAATCATCCGAATATACGGGTAATGATTTGCAACGCTTATGGTCGTTGGATTTTCTGGGAATAAATGATGATAAATTGATTTCTACTTCCGATCAGGAAATAATAAATAAATTTGATAAACAGTTAGAATATAAACAGGGTCATTATGTTACTCATTTATTATGGAATGACCATGGTATTGATAAATTTGAGAATAATTTTGAAAATGCTAGACGGCAATTCAATTATTTGAGAAAAAGATTAAAAGCGGATAAATGGATTTTTGAGCAATATAGGCAGATAATCACAGAACAAGAACATCGAGGGATAGTTGAAGAATGCGATCGCTCTCAAAGGGAGTATTTCGCCCCACATCGTGCGATTGTTAGGACGCAAAAACAAACATCAAAGGTACGAATTGTTTTTAATTGTTCCAGTAGAGTTTCGGGGTGTAAATCCTTAAATGATTGTCTCGTAAAAGGGCCATGTCTTACACCACCAATTTTGGATGTAATTAATAGATTTCGAATGTTTAAAATTGCGTTTTGCGCAGATATTGAAAAGGCGTTTTTAATGATAGAAATCGCGGAACCCGATAGAAATTTTCTAAAGTTTTTATGGTTTGACGAGGACACCGAGAATTATAAAATAATGCGAATGACCAGAGCTACATTTGGTTGTACAACTTCTCCTTTCTTTTTAACGGCAACAATTAAGAAACACATTAAGGAATATAGGGAAATTTATCCGGATAGTTATGAAATGTTAAATTCAGCTCTTGTGACGATTTGCTTTATTGCTCCGATACCGTAAACGGTGCCTATGAATTAACTTCTACTGCGGTAAATATTTTAGAAAAGGCTGGAATGAAATTGAGAAAGTTTAGTACGAATTCACAGAAATTAAAGAACATGTGGGATCAAAATGATCGTTTTTCGTAGGTAAATAATGATAGTGTAATAAATATTCTTGGATTGGTGTGGGATAAAGATAGTGATAAATTAGGATTAGCTTTGAAATCTATAGTTGAAAATTTGGATATATCGGTATGTACGAAAAGATATGTATTACATACAGCTGCAAAATTTTTTGATCCTATTGGGATTATATCTCCCTTTTTAATTAGGATAAAGTGTTTTCTTCAAAGAATGTGGGAAAGAGGTATGGATTGGGATCACGAATTGCCGGATGATCTTAAGGGAATTTGGATAAAGTGGTGTAACGAAATTAAGGATTTATTAGAAATTCGAATAGATAGATGCTATTTCACGTATGTTGATTTGGAAAATTCGTGTGTAGAACTACACATTTTTTCAGATGCTTCACCACTTGCATATGGATGTGTTGCATATTTTAGGGTTATCAGTAATGATAAAAAATGTTATGTAAGCATGATTATGTCGAAGGCTAGAGTTGCGCCGCTAAAGAAACTAACGTTACCAAGATTGGAGTTAATGGGAGCGGTGATAGCAGCTAGAGTAGCGAAATATATTTGTGATATATTTAAAGAAATTAACATCGAGAAATTTTATTGGACAGATTCTACTATTGTTTTACACTGGGTGAAGGGATCGGCGAAACAGTGGAAACCCTTTGTTAAAAATAGAGTAGTTGAAATTCAGGAATAGTCAGTACCCAAAAATTGGTCATATTGTAATACAAAGGATAATCCCGCAGATTTAGTTACTCTCGGTATTAGCGCAAATGCGTTAGTTAATAATGATTTTTGGTTTAAAGGTCCAAAATGGTTATCTGAGCTAAATGGTAAAGGTAATGATATTGGGGAAAAGGTAGACACGCAATATATTACCGAAGAAAAAAGGAAAACACCTGAAAAAATAATTCAGTTTAAAATCTCTATAGAAACAGTTAAACCAATATTGGATCTTGAAAAATATAGTAACATTTTAAGAGTTCTCAGAATTACGGCATGGATAAAGAGATTTCTTAACAACGCGAATCCTAAAAACGAGAAAGTTAAGGGTCCATTATCGGCAGAAGAAATTGGTAGTGCGCAAACAATGTGGGTTAAATATACACAGAAAATTAGTTTTCCGAATGAATTAAACTGTTTGATAAATGGGGAAACTATTTTGAAAAATTCAAATTTAATTGAGTTCTCACCATTTTTGGATTCCGAGGGAATAATGCGTATCGGAGGAAGGCTTCAGAAATCAAATTATTCTTTTAACGAAAAACACCCGATCCTGTTGCCTTCAAAGTGTAAATTAATTGATTTGTTAATTAAAAATGCGCATGAACGAGTGTTTCATTTTGGCATTAATGATACATTAGTTCAATTACGGGAGGAATTTTGGGTAATCAAGGGCAGACAGGCAGTAAAAAGCGTATTAAGAAGATGCAGAATTTGCATAAAATTTAATTCTAGAGCTGGAGCCCAGATATCAGCTCCGTTACCTGCAGATCGTATCAATGAACAAAAGCCATTTGCAGTGATAAGCCTTGATTTTGCAGGCCCCTTATACATCCGAAATGATGATAGCAAATATTATATTTTGTTGTGCACATGTGCAATAACTAGAGCAGTGCACCTAGAATTGGTAGAGAACCTATCTACGGAAACATTTGTACTAGCATTCAGAAGAATAGTAGCAAGGCGTGGTCTTTGCCATACGGTATACTCCGATAACGCACGAACCTTTCATCGAGCTGATATTGAGTTAAGGCACATCTGGAAAATAATTAGCCATCCCGACGTTAAAGATTACTATAGTAGTAATAAAATAAAATGGAAATATATCATGGAAATGTCGCCATGGTGGGGAGGCTTCTATGAAAGACTGGTGCGATCCGTAAAAACTGCCTTAAGAAAGGTGGTTGGCAAAACCACTTTAACACACACACAACTACATACAGTTATATGTGAAATTGAAGCTTCAATAAATTCGCGACCCATAACATACATTTATGCAGACTCAGGAGAACCTTCTCCAATTACGCCAGCACACTTCTTGGTAGGTCAACGACTAACTACCCTACCTATCGTGCATATGAAACCACATGTGCTTCCTGGAACTTCTCCAACCTATGTGAAACGTTTCAATCAAAAAGAACGAATATTGGAACAGTTCTGGTCAAGATGGAAGAAGGAATACCTTCTTCAGCTGAAAAACGCCATGACAAGTCGACACTCCAGTATTCGAGAATATTCGCCAAACGATGTTGTTTTAATCCACGATGTTAAGTTGCCAAGATACCTGTGGAAATTAGGAGTAGTAACTCAAGTGTTTCCCGGTAGAGATGGAAAGGTACGATCTTGTGAGATAAAAACAGCTACAGGTACATTGAGACGTCCTTTCCAGTTGATTTATCCAGTTGAAATTTTTGAAAGAGACTAAATAAACTTTAATATTTATATTTACAAACTAGGACTTTTGGGTGAACTTTAAATTCTCTTTGATATAATGAAAATTAGAAAATGAACATAAAGTTAATGTTCATCCGGGGGCCAATGTGTTATTTATTGGTCAAATCTAAAACCTGTAGATGGCGCTGCGCGCCGATATTAATGTTTTGTTTCTTCATTTCTCTTCAGTGTGTTCTTCGTGTTCGTCTTTGTTGTAATAAATGTATGTGTCACTAATTGATATCCTATTTTTTCGGATTTGTGTCGTCAATTCACACCAATGAATTGGAATTGAACTTCAGTGGCCGGCAGTCCCCAAGACTCTGGACCGATAAGGTAAGATATTTACCTTATTTCATTTTAATATTCTGAAAATGACTATTAATAACTATTTATGAAAAGATATATTCAAAATACGTCGCCAAAGTAGCGACATGGTTATGAATGATAAAATTTATAACGTCGTTAAAAGTTTAACGACATATGGTCCAATTTAAATGACTGCGTCACATTACGAAGTCTTCCCTCACTGAAGTTAACGAAATTCCAATATTACGAATATTAAGTGTGAATTTGAGTTGTCATTAAGTTATCTAGAATTTAATGAATTCACTTTTATGACACATCTTAAAAATTTTATTCTGAAAGTATAATACATGGGAAAATAAACACTTACCTCCTGTACTATATCCTATTGCATAGACAAGTCTGCCTAACAGATATATTACTCCAGCAATGGCACAGTTGAACTGTAAAAAAAAAATATATATATATTCATATATAAAGGGTGTTCCAATTGTCCCACACCCCCTCCTAACTCAAAAATGAGTCGGAATTGTGAAAAGTGGCAAAATACAGGTTCAATGAATTCGAGAAGGACCACTTTTGGAGGAAAATTTTTGGGCCTGGAAGGGGGGGGATTAGAGGGGGCCGCTTGAGGGGGCAACTTTAAAATTTCAAATGGGAAGGTATGTCTTGTGATACATCCCTGGAAACGTCTCTTCAAAACAATGAATTTGATATAAATAATTTTGCCTAATACGATGATTATTAAGGGAGATACATGAGTTTTCAGACATTTAAAATGTGAATTTTATACTTATGTATCCCCTTTAATAGTCATTGCAGGACAAAACTGTTTATATCAAATTCATTGTCTTGAAGAAACGTTTCCAGGGATGTATCGCAAAACATACTTTGCCCAAAAATGTTTGGGTCCGAATTTGGGGGTAGTAGTAGTGCCGCTAGGGAGGGCAACTTTAAAATTTCAAACAGGAAAGTATGCCTTGTGAAACATCCCTGAAAATGCCTCTTCAAGACAATGAATATGATATAAACAGTTTTGTTTTGCAATGATTATTAAAGGGAATACATAAGTATAAAATTCACATTTCAAAAGTCTAAAATCTCAAGTATCGCCTTTAATAATCATCGTAGGTCAAAACTAGTTATATTGAATTCATTGTTTTGAAGAGATGTTTCCAGGGATATATCACAAGACATACCTTCCTATTTGAAATTTTAAAGTTGCCCTTCGTAGCGGCCCCCCTACCCCTCCAGGCCCAAACGTTTTACACCAAAAGAGGTCCCTCTCGGATTCATTGGACACGTGTTTCTCCATTTTTCATAATTACGACTCATTTTCGCGTTAGGAGGGGGGGGGGGAGACTTTTAGAATACCCTGTGTGTGCATACATATATATATTATATATTGGCTAATTAAATAAAGTAAAAAAGAAAATTTTCTTTGTACAGAGGATGTTGAGATTTTTTTTTTTTTAAATAAAATATGAGGTGATTGTACTCAACGAGACGAACAAAGATTACGACGGAATGGTGAATAAAATGGTGTATTCATCATGAGAGGTAATTTTCTTAAATAATAATTTTAATAAACTATTTTTACTGAGTGAATTTGTATGGGAAAATAGAGAAGAAAGTCGTGCGGTATGCCGCAACATATTTTTTAATTGGAACCGTATTAAAAATAATAATAATTCTGTTGTTCTTTATATTAAATCCCCTGAAAATATCAATGAATTTTATAAAATTATGCATTTAACTTTGCGATTTATCATATAGGTCGAAGAGTCAGTATTTAAAAAATTAAAGTCAAAGTTGATATATATATATTTCCATAGGATATAGAGCGCTTTCAAATTAATAATAGGCTCACACTATATACGATTGGCAATCTGTAAACGAACAGCTCAAACAAATGTCCCTTTGTCTAAAGCAATAGCTCTTTGTCTCATTAAATGAAATAATTATAAGATAAAGAAAAATTTATATACCATGTTTTTAAATAGCTTAAACTTCTCTTTAAAACGCATTAAAAAGCTCCAATAGGCAGGTAATGGATTTAGCGCCAAATTTGACAACTTTTTGCCCTTGGCGACTTTTGGCGAGAAAATTCTTATTATCGATATTCCAAAGATGGACGTTCTAATGTGATTGGTTAAAGAGTTACCGGAAATTTGAATTAAAAAAAAAAAAGTTGGTTTTAAAAATAAAATATTAATCGTTTCCGAACAACCTATATTTGCATCATGAACTACATTAGCACCTTGTGTAGAAAATCTTTAAAATGATAACGACGTCCATTTTTGCCAAATGCATAATTTAACTTTTAACAATTTTTTAACGCTCACGTTTAATTAAATGTATTTATTTTCAGGTCGAAATAAAATGAACTGGTAATTTTTTTTTGGCACCCATTAAATTATAGCTAATATTTTAATGACTATTTTTATTGCTATTAGGAGCTTATCATTTTCACATTTTAATTAATTAAAAGGAAACTATTCGAAAACCTGACTTCGAAGTATTGTGTTGTCACCGGGTTCTGAGCTACTGTGAAAGTTTCAAATGTCTAGCTAGTCGGGAAGTGAGTTAAAAATCGATTGCAAGATTTGTCCCTGACAAACACACAAGAATCGAAGTTAATAAAAACATGGTAAAATGTTTGTAATCGCAACCTTTTGATAAAAATGAGGTGATGTATTAGTTTTAATAATAAGGCTTAAAACAAATGACATAGCTTTGTCACGGAACAAACAAACAAACAAAAAAAAATTCTGTTTCTGTCTGATCCCTTCTCTCAGATTAGTATAATCTTCCTCCTTATGTAATGACACGTTAGTGTGTATACATGATTTGTTTGAAAAGGTTGCATGCAACACAAGGTATCCTCTGGCTAACCTTGAACTAGCCTTGACCAATACAGACAACGGGGTTCCAAAGTGAATTCAGCATGAAAAGACATGAGTGAAAGCACTGCCTTTAATTGAATGAGAGATTTTAAAATGTCACTTTTAAACATCCTGCTCATAAAGAAATAATGATTCAATCTCTGTTCTTCTATTTCGTAATAGTGCTCCTTAAATGAGGAGGAAATTTTGTTTTTTTAAACACTTTTTAGCAAAATGCCAGCTCGCTGAGATAATGTTAACATGTGCCGAATTGACAATTCTAATAGATAGATATCAGGATTTTCCCCTCAATAAAAATCTATATATCTCATAAAAATAGAAATTTTTGAAATGGAAATGTGAAGTGCAATAAAATTTAGCAAACAATAGATACAGTGTCAATGCCAATTTTCTTCAAAAAATTGTATAAAACAAAGCCATGAATAGTAAATTAAAGATGAATTACATTTTAATACTGATGTTATAATGTAAAATGAAACCCACTCACGCCCAACGCGACTTCTAATAGAAACAAGAAAATCAACGGAAAGGAATGTTTATTACAGTGATGCCAGATGGTCGAAAATTATTTCCCTAAACAGGTCCTCAAATTTCCCCAAATCAGGGTTTTTTTTTTTTTTTTTTTTCGAAAAAATCCCCAAGTTGCTTTCTACTAAAAAGGGAAAATAAATTTTTTTTCAAAAGGATAATATCAAGCAGATTTAAACTCAGATTTTTTTCCAAATAAAGGCAATTTTTGAAAAAAATCCCCAAATACAAAAATGTATTATAATCCCCTCTAATCAGTTGGTGCTGTTGGCAACACACGGAGAGGCAAGTGGAGAACATTGTGAACCGAATACAAATTATTATTGTTATTAAGAACAGAAAAGTTAATAAAATAATATAAAATGAACCTATAATATATTGTATATGTGTAAAATTTTAGAGAAATTGTATTTAATATACTTTTTAATAAAACTCAAATTTTGCGATGTTCCACTCAAAACTCAATGTCCCTACACTGACGATAAAAGTTACTACTTTAGTGAATAATCATGAAAAAATTAGAAGCAACAACATAATCCATGCGTAATTCCTTGAAATTTCTTACAAAATTACGAAAAAGTTCCCTATAAATTTAAAATTTGTCCCTGGATCAGGAATAAAGCTATTGAAAGTCCCTAGTTGTAGGGATAAATCATTACATTGCCAACATTGACAGAAAGTTGAACTTCCCAGATTTGTCCCCAAAAATGTCCCCACAAACATTTGCTCCCCGAAATTGTACCCAGAAGCCTCAAAAATCCCCAAAATGGAGACAAAATCCCCAATCTGGCATCTCTGGTGATGATACAAGATGAACGTAACAAATTGAATAACAAGTAGAAAATGAGAGCAAGAGGAACTTAACTTCGGAGAACATACAGTCCTTCGTAGAACTTATTATTGAACTATTTCAAAGACTGTATAGCCTGTTTTAAGCCCAAAATAGACAGTGTATGTCCCATTCTTTGTACAGTCACCCCAAAAAAAAAACGCCACCCCCCCACCTAATTTCGCCGTAAATTATCGTAGAAACATTTAACTGGTACCGATCGATTTGTAATAACGTCTAGTTTATAACGGTATAGTTAAATTTTGCCTAAGGGGTCGTCTACATATTAAAACTGGCATTAACTTCATTTTCTTCAATAGCAACCCCTATTTTTGACTTCATATTCAGATTTCTGAGATCAAGGCGGTTCGAAAAACATACCTATTTATATACCTTAAATCAATTTTAAATAGAGTTACACGTGAAAATGTATTAGGGGTCCGTCTATACATTTAGAAAATATAAATCACGATCTACCACCCTGTATACATTATTTATTAAGTTTCACACCGGAAAAAAATTTCAGAAATGTTAATTATAAAATTTTAAAAAATGACTAATTCACAGAACTTTCTGAGTTAGTTTATGAATTAAAAGATTTTTATTGGTTTCTATTGATTAAACATCAGATAGTTCACTTCATACGAAGAAAATTAAATAGCTTGAATAGATATTAAAATATCTATCAAAAGAAAAAAAAAAAAAGATGAATGTTTTTAAATTTGTTTGAAAATTCAAAATTATTTTAACTCAAGCTGCCGTATAATTGTCTGAAACGGCGGCACTCAGCCTGGTTCCCACGGCCGTTTCACAGTGACAATGGGAGTTTGTTCTGATACTGCAGTAATTTCATTTTCTTTAATTGACTTTTTTAAAATATTAAAACAGATTTTTTTATTTTTATTTATTTTTTTTTTAATTAATTATTATTTTTTTTTCATGACATTATTAAAAACTTTTACATAAATCTCCCCGATATTCTTTTGCTTTTATATTTTATAATGTGTAACAAATTAATATGTAAAATAATAAATCCTACTACTTAATGGGATGTTCTAAAATTCTACATTTTAACACAGATACCGAAGTGGACGGTGGGTGTAGAAAGGCTGACTACCCTTAATCTACATCTTCACTTGAAAAGGTCAAAATGTTACATAACTCTTTTTTTTTTAAGGAAAAAAGAAGAAGATAAGGAGGAGAAAGAAAGATCAAAACGAATATAAATCATATTAAACGTTAATACCCTTTAAACACTGGAAAAAGGCGGGGTTTTGTATTGTGTGTCATTTGGGAGCTGTAGAGTGCCAGAAAATTACTTTATGTAATAAAACTTTTCATTTAAAGGGTATTTAAAGCAGCATTATATTTAATACATAGACTATTCAGAAAAAAATACCATTCATCTGGTTCATGAAAAATAAAGAACATTTTCTGGCATTGCTCTATGTATATACATTCTTGTCAACCTATCCCGGAAGATTACTGGTCCCGCCCCTTTCCGTACATTTTTTTCACATCAGTCTCTTTAGAGCCGTGTCAGCCATCGGTGGCTGACACTGATCTTTCCATTTAGGCTAAGTCAGCCGGCAGTGTAAAATATGATATAAAACTACAGAACTTACATAGTTTTAAGTAATTACTGACAATTTATTTAAAATTTACCTTATGTTTTTTTTTTTTTTTTTTTTTTTAAATAGGATTTTTATAGGATTATATCGTTAAGGCCTAATGGGGTTTATTGAAACTCGATAAACATAACACGCTTCTAAGCAGCACGTGTGGCCTGACTGGGATTTCCATAAGAATTCGCGTGGCGCTCAATGAGTTAATCGTAAATGTATTTGAAGTTAATTACTCTAAAAATTAAATTGTGTACACACAGGGGCGGGAACTAACAATGATACGGGTTAGGTTGGCAAGTATGCATATATATTTTGCTTGATTTATAAAAATGTATAACACATTTTCTTCTTTTTTTTTAGTATTTTGTGTTTATATCTCTCATTAAAAATAAATACAATATTCATATATAAACATTTCCATACAGTAATGTATATAAACATATTGATTAAAGAAGATTTGTTGATATTATATAATTATTCTTCTATCTGTATAGTATATTAACACAAATATATTTTGTAAATTTCGCAGCATCGAAAAACAGCAACATAGCTTCCATATCAAGGCTTAATGTAAATAGCCACGCCTTTTCACAAATTTTCTAAAACTTTATAATATAAAGCAAAATAATTTTGCATATTTGTAATTAAATCATTTAAGTTTTGTCTTCAATAATCGATGTAGTAAATACCATTGTGATTTATGCATACCAGCGTCACATATAGAGTCAAATAGGAATATGCAAATTTGTCTTTTTTTTAAAATAGTGTTTCAGCGAATCAGAGGCGGGGCTTCTTTTCTTTTGAAATTCTTTCACAATCCCTCGCCTACATTGTGATAACTTTACAAAAACTAGTATGTTGTGGCCACCACAAGACTTTCTTCTATATTTACCTATACATATTCAATCAGTAATAATATTAAAAAAAAAAAAAAAAAAAGTACGATTTTTTTTTTCAAAGTTTTTTTTTTTTTTTTTGTTAAAAGTGAAAAAAATCGATAACTTTGTTTTAAATTATCACAGATTTATAGTTCAACCATTCGTTTTAAAGGTATTGACGAGACCTTTCGAAAGATACCCATCTTGAAAATTTATCTCCCCCGGGGGGGTACTTCCCCCCCAGGGGGGGAAGCGATGCCCCCCCATGCAGAAAATTTTTTTCCTTGTTACATACTACTATTATCAATAATTCATATTAATTTTACAATCACAAGTTTAAAACAACTCTAATTATGCACATTTATACGAATTTTTGTCCTATGCTGCCATGTTAAAAATTTAGATAAAATGCTATCACAGCGCCACCTGTTGAGCTATTGATCTCCAAACATAATCAGAACCAGTTTATGTGGGGGACCAACTAAATACCAAGTTTGGTTAAATTTCGTTAAAAAAAAAAAAAAAAATTGCGATATTTTTCTAAGTTTTTTTTTGTTAAAAGTAAAAAAAATCGATAACTTTGGTTTAAATTATCACAGATTTATCGTTCAACCATTCGTTTTAAAGGTATTGACGAGATCTTTCGAAAGATACCCATCTTGAAACTTTGCCCCCCCGGGTGGGAACTTCCCCCCCCGGTGGGGGGGGAACCGATGCCCCCACATGCACTTTTTTCCTAGTTAACTACTACTATTATCAACCTGATCTTTCGAAAGATACCCAATGTGAAAATTTACCCCCCCTGGGGGGGTATTTCCCCCCTAGGGGGGGGAAGCGATGCCCCCCCATGCAGAAAATTTTTTTCCTAGTTACATACTACTAATTTCAATAATTCATATTAATTTTACAATCACAAGTTTAAAACAACTCTAATTATGCACATTTATACGAATTTTTGTCCTATGCTGCCATGTCAAAAATTTAGATAAAATGCTATCACAGCGCCACCTGTTGAGCTATTGATCTCCAAACATAATCAGCACCAGTTTATGTCGGGGACCAACTAAATACCAAGTTTGGTTAAATTTCGTTAAAAAAAAAAAAAAAAAAAATTGCGATATTTTTCTAAGTTTTTTTTTTGTTAAAAGTAAAAAAAATCGATAACTTTGGTTTAAATTATCACAGATTTATCGTTCAACCATTCGTTTTAAAGGTATTGACGAGATCTTTCGAAAGATACCCATCTTGAAACTTTGCCCCCCCGGGTCGGAAATTCCCCCCCCGGTGGGGGGGCAACCGATGCCCCCACATGCACAAAAATTTTTTCCCAGTTAACTATTACTATTATCAACGAGACCTTTCGAAAGATACCCATCTTGAAAATTTACTTCCCCGGGGGGGGATTTTCCCCCCTGGGGGGGGAACCGATGCCCCCCCATGCACAAAATTTGTTTCCTAGTTAACTACTACTATTATCAATAATTCATATTAATTTTACAATCGTAAGTTTAAAATAACTCTCATTATGCCCATTTATACGGTATTTTGTCCTATGCTGCCATGTTAAAAATTTGCATAAAATGCGATCACAACGCCACCTGTTGAGCTATTGATCCCCAAATCTAATGGGCACCAGTTCATGTCAGGGTGCAACTAAATACCAAGTTTGGTTAAATTTCATTCATTGGTTCGTGAGATACAGCGTCCACAAAAAAATGATACAGACACACAGACAGACAGACAGACACACAGACACACAGACAGACAGACACACAGACAGACATTTTTTAAAAACTATCAATTCGTGTTCAGGACATCCCAAAACGTGTAGATCCGTCTAAAAACGGAGGTCGACAATTTTCGCGAATCCAATACTTTCTCTATATTACATATAGAAGAAAGTAATATGCCAATTTGTATAATAAACATCGAAATATTGCTTAGGAAACAATAAAAATAACATAAAGGTAAATTAAAATAGTTTTCCGTCAAATTATATACAAACATTTACTTATAGAGGATACAGATTATAACAAGTGACGGCCCCCTAACAGGAATAAAAAGTGAAATATCACTGTAACTCAAAAAATAATGTTAGGAACGAGCTGTAAATTTGGAAACCTATGTTTTTGATGATGCCCGTTCTATTCGAGCAAAAATTAACATAGGTCATAATTCATAATTTTTTCAAATATGAATTTATTAATAATTTTCATAATTAAAAAATGTTTTTTTAGCAAAAATTTGCATGGAATATGTTTGGGTTACTTCATTCTAACGAATAAAAAAAACAGAATTTAAATATCAGAATTATTTCGGAAGATATGATTTAATGTTTGTCACATTCATTTAACATTAGCACCCCCAAACTTTGACAGCTTATAACTCTATGAAAAATTGAGCGAAATATATAAACTATACCATTTTCCGTGATGATTTGATCCAAAGAATTCAAATAAATTATAAAAAAATGGGGGTTACCATTGAAAAAAATGAAGTTGATGTCAGTTTTAATATGTAGACGTCCCCCTAAGTAAAATCAAACTATAACATTATAAACTAGACGTTATTACAAACTGATTGGTACCAGTCGCATGTTTCTACGATAATTTACGGCAAAATTAGGTGGGGGGGGTGGCGTTTTTTTTTTGGGTGACTGTACATATATATGCAATAATAATAAGCACACTTCTCTGTAAATTTATTAAACTGTACATTTTTTCCCCTTTCTTTCCGAACATACCTATATAAGGAAAGTATTGTAATCATGTCAAAAATCCGACTTTGAGATTTTGATGCTTCCATACGTTATGAGATCTCCCGAGTTCATTTTTACTATTTTTACGATGATATATGTGTGTGTGTGTGTGTATGAGGGAACACGACTGCGCCTAAACGCTTTGTTCAAATGAGCTGAAAGTTGGTACGAATGTTATAGGTCCCTATAGCACGAACCCTATTGACTTTGGTGAATCTAAGACTTATAGTCCTTTTTATAGGGACACAAAGAGAAATTCTTTATTATTGGGGCCTATGGGCCCAAATTGTTTAAAGTGCGATAGCATATAAACTCCTTAATCGTCTGAGCTGAAAATTTATACGCATGTTATAAGGTATTGTTTCACAAACTGTATAGATTTTGGTGAATCTAGCACTTATAGTTTTTTTTTTTTTTTTTTTTTTTTTTTTTTTTAAACGGGAATACAAAAATCCTTTATCATTATGGTCTATGGGCCCAAATTTTTCAAAGTGCAATAGTCTAAACGCCTTATTCGATTGAGCTGAAAATTTATACATATTGTTATAGGTTACTTTTACACGAACTGCATAGATTTTGGTGAATCTATCACTTATAGTTTTTTTTTTGTTTTGTTTTGTTTTTTTTTTTTTTTTTAGTGACACACCGAAAAATTCTTTATCATTATGGCCTATGGGCTCAAATTCTTTAAAGTTCGATAGTGCCTAAATACTTTAACCAGTTGAGTTGGAAATTTATAGACATATTCCAGACCACTGCCACATGAACTGTATGAATTTTAGAGAATTTAGCTCTTATAGAATTTTACAGGGATATAGCGAAAATTTCTTTATCATTATGATATATGGGCTCAGCTTGTTTGAAGAGCAATAACATTAAATTAAACAACATACCACATGCAGAGCAATAGTCAGACACCCTATTATAATATCCTCTTTTGTTTGTTTAACGACCAGGCCCTGACTAACGGCAGGGCATACGGGGCAAATGCCCTGGGCCCCCCTTCTGGAAGGAGCCCCCCTACAGGCGTATGCAGAAATTCTGCAACCTAAAGAGCTCTTATGCTACTGCAAGGGGGGCCCCCAGAGTAGGCTTGCCCCGGGGCTCCAAGTAGTCTAAGTCGGGCCCTGTTAACGACTTCTCTTACTTTATTTATGTCATCGTTAATGATAACTTAATGCTCAAAAAGTAGAGTGGAGTCACTCCAGTTTTATTAAATAATTACTATGTAGAATGTTATCTTCTGTTCACATTCATTCGATATTTCCTTTTGAAAATTCATTATCCCTGCACTCATTTCAAAAATTGTTCTTAGAGCTGATCCTAAAAATGTAAAAAGAAAAAAGCATTTTTAATTTTCGAGACATTTGAACGATACAAAGGCTAACCCGATTCAATTCAAACAATACTTAATATGTAAACATTATAAAATGCAAAAACTCGCAATAGTTGTTTCAAGTCAAAATAATAGCACAACCCTTTTCCCTTTTTCAGGAGGATTAACTAGAAAACAGCCCATCAACCCAACAGAGATGTGCACTAGAAATTTAAAGTGACTTCTGTATATGGATCATGAACCTATAAAGAGAGTAATTAATTATGTAACTTCATGATATGGATTCTCCTGAAATATTATTTGTCCATTCTCGGAGTGGTGCTGCCATCTACTAAACAGAGAAGGAGCAAAAGTTTAAAAATTGATTACAACAATCTATTGCATAAAGAGTTTGCAATGTTTGGTTCAGGATCACACGTAACTAAAAAACATTAAAAGATTTAAAAAAAAGATGATGTGGACACCCAAAAAATAGAGGTACCCCAGCTAGATGCAAAAACAGTTCTAAAGGGCAGAATTTAAACAAATAACCGTTTTTCAGTTAGACTAGTAGTTACAGACACACGTATTATTTTAAAGAGGTGTATTTGGGCACGTCGACATGTTGTAGCCCCCGGTAAATGTGGGACGGTCCCAATGAAGACACTTTACAAATTGCATGGACACTTTTTAAATTTTTCTTCTACGTGTAAAAACGTATTTCTTTTTATATTTGAGAAATACAAAATCGGTGTAACTCAAGTTGTCGTCTCAGTTTTCAGTGAGTCGGTTAGTAGTGTCATCAACAATTAAATCTTTCTTTCTTTTATTTCTGTGTGTTTGAGTGATGCTTATAATAACTAGTTGGCATAGGTGGACTCTGCTCAGTTTCCCATCATATGTATGTTCTCATAAATTTCTTGCACAGGACTTATTATTATACATGTTAAGAGAAATGAATTTGACCAAACGCTTGACACAGTGACGGAACGAAATCCTCGTCTAATAGGCTAACCACCATCCAGTTCGATATCTTAATCTATTAATTCATTTTATTGGGATCAATTTCGTAGTTTATTTTCATGCTACTATTTCCAATGCAACTTTCCTAAAAATGTGTATTTTTATGAAATATCTCCCAATTTTGCTATGTTGATAAAATCTTAAATTTCGAATAACTTACGAAATTTTCCTATTAGAATATTTTTAGTCAATCATGTTCATACAAGTATCATAAATGTTATTTTGAAATTGTCTGATATATTTATGGTCCTTAAAATGGACGTTTAAGCTCGATTTTGCCTTATTCTGCCATTTTAAGTAAATCGTAAATTCCAAATAACTTACGAATTTTTTAAAATGGAAAAATCATACTCTATACTCTATGGTATTCATGTCAGTACCCTAAATAATATTTCGAAAGTGGTTTGACACCTTTACGAGGAAAATATCCCTCAAGATGTTTATGTGAAATTTTGCTCTTTTCTGCCATGTTAAGAAATTCGTAAATTTCCAATAACTTACGAAATTTTTATATTGTAAAATTCATAGTCATTAATATTCATGCCAGTGTACTAAATAATATTTCAAAAGTGGTTTGACATCTTTACGATGAAAATATCCCTCAAAATTGACGTTTATGTGAAATTTTACTCTATACTGCCATGTTAAGAAATTCGTAAATTTCCAGTAACTTGCGAAATTTTCAAAGTAGCCTATTTATAGTTACCGATGTTCATTCCGGCATCAAAACGGATATTTTAAAACTGGTCTGACATTTTTACAGTAAAAAGTTTCCATTTAATGCACGTTTAAGTGGATTTTTGTCCTATTCTCTCATGTTAAGAAAATCGTAAATTTCTAATAACTTACGAAGTTTTTTAATTCGAATGTTGCAAACGAATAGGGTTCTTGTCAGTATCGAAAGTAATATTTTAAAACTGATCTGACCTCTCTGCGACAATTTGTTCGTGAGATATCGTGTACACAGACTAACAAACGAACGGACTAACACACTAACCCACTAACAGACAGACACCATACAAATTTTGTCATTTTCGAATTCCTCACACCTGAAAACGTGTAAAAAAGTCCAAAAACCGAGGTCGAAAATTTTCACGATTACCTAAGTTCCCCATACCTATAGTATGATGGGGAACTAATAATGACTACCCTGCTTATTTTTCACAATAACTCTTGACAGCCGAATCTCGTTCTGCAGAACATTGTAACTGTTTAAATGTAGAGTTTCTTTCTAGCTTCATACAATAACGAATCTATAATATAATATATATATATATATATATATATATTAATTAATGTATTTTTAATGACTGTTAACAGTTCCTTAATGACGGGGTGGTATCCGAATTTTCAGAAATTGTGTACTTTGCAAACTATGTTCAGTTTTAAAAAATTCTTCGAAAGTAATTAAAAATATTTTAAACTAGCAAACTCATGCGAAATTTTCGCTTTTATTTACTTATTATTATTTTTTAATTTGAAAATTATAAGTCTTACACCAATTACACCATCCAATTAAAATTTTAATTCGCCAGAAGCCAAATTATTATTAATTTTTGTGGGTAAGATACGCTAATATGTTAGTTAAACCAAATCATTCAAAGAAAAGTTTCAAAATAAAATTCATGTTTGAAAAACCACTTTTCATATTTCCTTAGGCAAGATTAATAGGAGCCCTATGGCGACTTTTAAATTTTGTCGTCCTGTTGACGAGATCCCTTTTATTTAATTTTTTTATTATTTGTTCTTTTTGTCATAATTTTTTATTAAAAAATGCTTGGTACCTATTTTGATTATACTTTTTACCCAGTCAATTTGTGGAAAGTTCATATTTTGTTTATATCTTTAAAGTATTGCTGGGTTTAAAATGACGCTTGCGAACACTGTAAAGATGCAGCTTTTAAAAATAAAATTTTCTACAGAATGATCTAATCAGCCAAATATCGTCTTTTTTTTTTTTTTTTTTTTTTTCATTATGTCATTGAACTGAGTCCTGGTGCTTAAATATTACTTGTATATTATTTTTTATTCTCGCGCATTTTATTTTCATTACCGTATCGTTTCCACAAAATATAATCGTAACTGGTCCCCGTTAGAGAAATATTATATAGATAAATAGTTTTTCTTTTTAACACTTTCCAACAAGGTTGAAAAGTGTTTGTCTTCGGTTTGTCTGTCTGTCTGTCTGTCCGCGCTCTAACTCCCGTAAATATTTATGGAATTTCTTGAAACTGATATTTGTTATTCAAGTTCACTATCGGATGTTCCCTATTGAAAATGGAGTTTATACCTCTACTGGTTTGTGTACAAGGACCCCCGAAAATACACTCATGTCCATAAATTAAGGATAATTCAGATTCACACTGAAATCGAACTTTAATGCAAAAATTTCACCTGTGAAAATACCACACACATCTTTAAGAATAATATACAAATTATAGGAAGCCATCAGATGACGCCGATATGATGTTACAATGACCAAAGTGTAAGAAGGGGGTAGATAACGAATGGAAGCAAAGAAAGAAAATTCTTCACAACCGTTTTGTCTGTCGCTCAGTGCCACAACCGAATAGTTACGACACAGAGGATGCATGCAGATAATTTTTTACGTGGTAGAATTATCGGCCGACTATAATGTGGGCGTACTCAGATAGAAATATCGGGGGAACTTAGAATCGCACAAAGTGTCATCTCTAAGCTTTGGCAACGATTCCAAAATGATGGAAATGTCAGTCGACGTTACAGTACTGTGGATCTATTCTGACCTGTTCGCTTCGTTATATTCCTTCGGAATTCAACGATCTTCGGAATATAACGATAATTTGGTATTCTGGGCTGTTGCGATCGAAATTTTAGCGATATTTATCTTCGTTATTTTTCGAGAGCTCTAAGGCTGTCGTTGAGTGGCTCTTGTATTCGTTACAATATGGCGCGCCTTTTTGGTATGATAAAGGTGTTTAATCATTCTTTTTTTTGTTTGTTTGTTTTTTAAAGAAATAGTTATGATTTATGAAATAAGGAAACTTGGTTAAAGAAATGTTAGCAAAGCTTAAAATGCATAGAATGTAAATAAAAATTAATCACTTTTTCTCACACGTATTCCTAAAGATTCCATCATTCCTAAAGATTCAAAATAATAGATTTAGTATATTTACATGGTATGTACTCATGTTTTAATTATTTTTTCCAAAAATTAATTTTGAAATATAGTACAATGCATCGTTATTATGCTATTTATTTAAAGTAAACTTTTTTAATCACACGCAAATTGAAATAAAGTGAAAAGGGAATAAAATACAAACTTTATTATTTTAAAATTATAAAACTGTATTTCAACTGTATGAAATTTCAACTGTAGTTGAGAACCTATTATTTATTATATATATATATATATATATATATATTTAAGTAATTGTTTTGAATGACTCTAAACGATTCCATACATAATTTAATTTTTTGATGTAATGTTTATTATTTAAATTTATGATTTAATTTAATATTTTGGGTATAGTAAATCTTCTAAACAATTTTAAAGCTTAATATTTTTTAAAAAGCAATGAATTATTCATCGTATACATTTATGTAAAAAATTGAGTAACGCACTTTTCATATAAATTTAGAAATAATTTTCTAGAAATCAATATACAGATTAAATCAAACTTCTATATACTTTTTTTTTTTTTTTTTTTGTTAAACAGTTAAAAAGTTATAACATTATTTAAAAACAATTCACATTTAATTTAATAAAATCAAACAATTTTTATGATATTTATATAAAACAATCATTGAATATTTTTTATCATCTCAACTGACAATGACTTTATAAGTTTTAACTTCAAATATTTAAATAAAAATGTGTTTATAAACAGAGAAAAATATTTTTATGTTTTATTTACTAAATTAGAAATATATATATATAATATTAAAACTTTCTTCTTTTAAAATTATAAAAATTTCAGCTGTATTTGTGAATCTAGTTTCTTTTTTTAATAATTATTTTGAATGATTCTAAACAATTGCATACTTTCATTTAATATTTTGGGCTTAGTAAATCTAAACAACTTTAAAGCTTAATATATTTTAGACAGCAATATATTATTCACATATTTATGTAAAAAATTGAGTAACGCACTTTTCATATAAATTTAGAAATAATTTTCTAGAAATCAATATACAGATTAAATCAAACTTCTATATACCTTTTTTCTTTTTTGGTTAAACAGTTAAAAAGTTATAACATTATTTAAAAACAATTCACATTTAATTTAATAAAATCAAACAATTTTTATGATATTTATATAAAACAATCATTGAATATTTTTTATCATCTCAACTGACAATGACTTTATAAGTTTTAACTTCAATTATTCAAGCAAAAATAAATTTATAAATAAAGAAAAATATTTTTATGTTTTACTCACTAAATTAGCATTGCAGTTTATTTAATTTTACTTAAATATATCTAAATATCAAATATTTCAATTGCACTTAAACGAAAAATTATTTCAAACAAGAAAGAAATTAAAAACACAAATATTCAAACTTAAAAATATATTCGCTCATTATTAAAAGAATTCTCCTATACGGATGTGTTAACAGAAATTTGCGTGTGATTAAAAAAGTTTACTTTAAATAAATAACATAATAAAGATGCATTGTACTATATTTCAAAATTAATTTTTGGAAAAAATAATTAAAACATAAGTACATACCATGTAAGTAAACTAAATCTATTATTTTGAATCTTTAAGAAGTGATAAGAAAATACTTCCTCTATTTTGCCGAGTAAATAATTTATATCGAGTAGCTGATTTCATTGTAACAACCAGTCTAACACAAAACTTGGCTATTTTAAATTTCTTTTTCATCTAGCCGACACAATTAAATTGAACTGGAAAACTGTTCTGCTACAACACATAAAATAATCCACACTGTGCCTTTGCTTTTTAATTTTAATTTTCACAACAAACAAATTAACAAACAATCTATATTTAACATGGCGACCATCGTCTGCTACTCGCTTGTAATCATAATAAAACAAAACACGTGCTTCGTCCTGATTGGATGAAATAGTTAACCTCGAAAGCAGTTTCCCCAATTCTCGTTTGATTATAACGTTCGAAAGGCAGAATCGCTCTATCCCTGAATATCGTTATGAAAGATATTTCGATCGAAAAAATAACGATCGCTTTGTCTTTATAACGAAAAGGCCAGAATAGACCCACTGGTCGGCGACGTGTTACTATTCCGAATGACCACCGGTATTTGGTAGTAACTGCCAAAATAAGCAGATAAAGCACAGCATCAGACCTGTCTCGTCAGCTGTCTGCAGCCACGAGTACCACAGTTTCAAGACAAACCGTGGATAGACGTTTGGGAGATATTGGACTATATGCTCGCAGGCCTGTTAGATGTGTGCCACTCACGGCAATGCACTGTGCCAGCGGTTAACTTGGAGTAGAGAACATGCAATGTAGACAGCGGCACAGTGAGCTTGTGTGATGTTTTCCGACGAGTCCAGGTTTACCTTACAGTGTGATTCACGCCAGACTTTCATATGTAGAACGTCAGGTACCCGTTACCACCAAAACAAAGCCATTGAACGACACCGTGTGGGGCAGGAGTGCTCGTTTTGGAGGGGGGGGGGGGTCATATTGGGCACCAGAACAGATCTGTATGTTCAAATCGGAAGAATGATAGACCAAATTTATCGGGACATCATTCGGGAACATGTACGTTTGTTTAGGGGTGCCATGAGCCCAGAATTTGTGTTTATGGATGACAATGCGCGTCCTCACCGTGCAAACGTTGTACACGGATGCCTACAATCTGAAGATATAACCCGCATGGAATGGCCAGCATTTTCACCTGACTAGAATCCGATAGAGCACGTGTAGGTCATGCTTTTCCGATGAGTCGTAGTCCGTCAACCACCTCCTACTTGTGTACCGGAACTTCGGAGAGCATTGCTTACTGAGTAGAGTAACCTTCCCCAAGATCAGATCAATAACTTAATACTCAGCATTCCTAGGCGTTGTAAGGACTGTATTTCATCATCTGAGAGACATGCAATGTATTAACCGTCATACCAACCATGTAAAGTTAAGTTTTTGTAAGGGAGATATTTTTTGTAATTGCTTCAGGGGGCAAAAATCGTAGTTTTTATAAATGGTATCCTACATAAACCACCTTTTTTTGTTCTTGATCTTTTGTTTAATAAATGGACTTTATGAATAAGTCATGTTTGTTTTGCTTCTGAACCTTTATTTGCCTCAGCTAGCATTATCCTTAATTTATGGACATGAGTGTATTTCAAAGCATTGTGTTCTATGAGAGGCATTTCTATAAACCCTATTTTCATACCCTTACTGTACAAAAATTTTAATGAAATTGAAATATGTTATACAAGTTTACTATCGAATGTTTCCTATTGAAAATGGAGTTTATACCTCTAGTGGTTTGTGTATAGTGACCCCCGAAAATATTTCAAAGCATAGTGTTCTATGCGAGGCATTTCTATAAACCATATTTTCATACCCTTACTGTACAAAAATCTTACTGAAATTGAAATATGTTATACAAGTTCACTATCGGATGTTCTCTGTTGAAAATGGAGTTTATACCTCTACTAGTTTGTGTACAGGGACACCCGAAAATATTTCAAAGAGTTGCGTTCCATGACAGGCATTTCTATAAACAATATTTTCATACCTTTACTGTAGACATATCTTAATGAAATTGAAATATGTTATTCAAGTTTACTATCAGATGTTTCCTGTATAAAATGGAGTAAACACCACCACTGGTTGGTGTACAGGGACACACAAAAGTATTCCAAAGCATTGCGTTTTATGAGAGATATTTCTATAAACTAAATTTTAATAACATTACTTTGCACGAAGATTTATGAAATTGAAATTTGTTATTTATAAGCCCAAAAGAAAATGCTTTGCATAGAATTTAGCATGATTAGCGTTAGATTTACAGGGTGACACAAAAATATTCAGTTATATAAAGAGCTATTAATAAATATTTGCTAAACGTGTACTTTTGTTTAAATTAAGCGTTTTTAACACTTTCTAAGATTTTTAACACTTCCCAACATGGTTGAAAAGTGTTAATGACTTCGGATTTTCTGTCTGTCTGTCCGTCTGTCTCTCCGCGCTCTAATTCCCGTAAATGTTTGTGGAATTTCTTGAAACTGATGTATGTTATTCAAGTTTACTATCGGATGTTCCCTTTTGAAAATAAAGTTTATACCTTTACTGGTTTGTGTACAGGGACGCCCCAAAGTATTTCAAAGCATTGTGTTCTATGAGAGGTATTTCTACAAATCATATTTTCATACCTTTACTGTACACATATCTTAATGAAATTGAAATATGTTATTCCAGTTTGCTATCGGATGTTCCCTGTTGAAAATGGAGTTTATACCTCTACTGGTTTGTGTACAGGGGCACCCGAAAGCATTTCAAATCATTGTGTTCTATGAGAGGTATTTCTATGAATCATATTTTCATTGTACACATATCTTAATGAAATTGAAATATGTTATTCAAGTTCACTACTGGATGTTTCCTGTATAAAATGGATTAAATACCAACACTGTTTTGTATACAAGGACAATCAAAAGCATTCTAAAGCATTGCGTTCTATGAGAGATATTTCTATAAATCAAATTTTAATAACTTTACTTTCCATGAAGTTTTAGGAAATTAAAATATGTTATTTATATGCACAAAAGAATGGTTTACAAAGAATATTGCATGATTAGCATTAGACTTACAGGGTGACACCAAAATATTCTGTTATATTAAGAGATATTATTAAAAATTTGCTAGAATTATACTTCCGTTTGCATAAAACGTTTTTAACACTTTCTAACATTTTTTCAAGTGTGAATATGATACCAATTTGCGTATCTGTCCGTCTGTCTGTCTGTCTGCCCGCGCTCTAACTCCCGTAAATATTTATGGAATTTTTTGAAACTGATATATGTTATTCAAGTTCACTATCGGATGCTCCCTATTGAAAATGGAGTTTATACCCCTACTGGTTTGTGTACAGGGATACCTGAAAGTATTTCTAAGAATTGCTTTCTATGAGAGGTATATCTATAAACCATATTTTCATACCTTTACTGTACAATATCTTCATGAAATTGAAATATGTTATTCAAGTTTATTCTTGGATGTTTCCTATATAAAATAGATTACATACCACCACTAGTTTATGTACAAAGACACTCAAAATTACTCCAAAGCATTGCGTTCTTTGTGAGATATTTCTATAAATCAAATTTTAATAACTTTACTTTACACGAAGTTTTAGGAAATTGAAATATGTTATTTATATGCACAAAAAAATGCTTTGCATAGAATATAGCATGGTTACCATTAGATTTACAGGGTGACACAAAAATATTCAGTTATATTAAGAGCTAGTTATAAAAAAATTGCTAGAATTGTACTTTCGTTTACATTAAGCGTTTTTGACACTTTATCATTTTTTTTAGTGGGAATATAATTTCAATTTGTATGTGTCTGACTGTTCTTCTGTCTGTCTGTCTGTCTGTTTTCTGCGCTTTAATTCCCGTAAATATTTATGGAATTTCTTTAAACCGATATATTTTATTCAAGTCCCCTATCGGATGTTCCCTGTTGAAAATGGAAGGAATAGCTCTTCTGGTTTATGTACAGGAACACCCAAAAGTATTCGACAGCATTGTGTTCTATGAGAGGAGTTTCTATAAACCATATTTTAATACCTTTAATGTATAGAAACTTTAATGAAATTTTAATATATTATTTAATTCCCTATCGGATGTTTCCTATGAAAAATAGAGTGCATTTCTAACTGGTTTGTGTACAGGGGCACTTGAAAGTACTCCAAAGCATTGTGTTGTATGAGAGTTATTTTTATAAACCAAATTGTAATAATTTTATTTTCCCCAAAACTTAATTCAATTGAAATATATTATTCGTATGCACAAAAGAGTGTGCCTTCTATGTAATATAGTATAGTTAGCATTAGCTTTACAGGGACACACAAAAATAATCAGTTACATTAAGAGCTATTAATAAAAAATTGCTGGAATTGCACTTTTGTTTACAAGAGCGTTTTAACATTTTCTTATAATTTTAGATGGAATATGATTTCAATTTGTGCATCTGTCTGTCCGATTGCCTACCTTTCTGTCTGTTTGTCTCCGGCTCCTATCAACCGTGAATATTTTGAGAATTTTTAAAAAATGATACACTCAAGTTTCCTATGGAATGTTCCTTATTTAAAATGTCATTAATAGGTCCTGTACAACTAGTTTGTTTACAGGGACAACAACAACAACAACAATAATAATAAAAAAACTAGCCAATGTATTACGTTTTAAGACAGAATTTTTTAAATGTTATATTTAAAAAACTTTCTACTATAAAAATCATAAAAACATTGACATGTATTATTAATCAGTACAAAAAACCCTTAGCGGCTTAAAAGTTTGTGGCGCCGCTACTTTGTGGCTATAAGAATTTGAAATATGAGTCTTAAAAATAATGATATTAAATTTTAAAGGACGCTTTGCAATTAGTTAAAATATACATAGATTTTCTTATTTGATCTTTCACTTTTATCCTTTATTTATATTTATAATGCAAACGTAATATTTTAACTTGAAGATCAGACAGATATATAAAATACACTCACTGATGCTTTTTCATTCGCATTTCAAATTCAAAATAACAGTTTTAAAAGGAATGATATAAAAATTCCAGTGGCGCCTCGGTGTTATTTTAAAAGATTTGTTTTTAGATTCCATTAAAATTACTTTTGTTTTGTCTAATAAAGTATATTTACACATTTAAACAGTGCTTTTAATTTTCAAATATACTGTCAAATAATTATACTTTCACTGAGTTAGCATTATAAAGTAAAATTATTTATTTCAATAAATTGATTTATCTTTTGCATCATGCTATCCAAAACATAGTATCATAGTGTCCAACTAAGTGAAAATTTGCTCAAAGAGGTAGTGTGACGTAAAGAAAACATTTACACAAATTTTATTGCAGTTTTGGATAGCGTGACGCAAAAGATAAATCAATTTATTGAAATAAATAATTTTACTTTATAATGCTAACTCAGTGAAAATATAATTATTTGACAGTATATTTGAAAATTAAAAGCACTGTTTAAATGTGTAAATATACTTTATTAGACAAAACAAAAGTAATTTTAATGGAATCTAAAAACAAATCTTTTAAAATAACACCGAGGCGCCACTGGAATTTTTATATCATTCCTTTTAAAACTGTTATTTTGAATTTGAAATGCGAATGAAAAAGCATCAGTGAGTGTATTTTACATATCTGTTTGATCTTCAAGTTAAAATATTACGTTTGCATTATAAATATAAATAAAGGATAAAAGTGAATGATCAAATAAGAAAATCTATGTATATTTTAACTAATTGCAAAGCGTCACTTAAAATTTAATATCATTATTTTTAAGACTCATATTTCAAATTCTTATAGCCACAAAGTAGCGGCGTCACAAACTTTTAAGCCGCTAAGGGTTTTTTGTACTGATATCATTACTTTTTAGTCGTTTTTAATCAAAAAATTAAAATAAGTCCTTCTGGCTTCTAGGAAGGGTAAACTAATTTAATTTTTCTTATGAAGTTGTCACCATTTTTTTTTTTCAAAATGGCAGCTACAATTTATTAATGGACTTAGTGGATTTATAAATGAAGGCTATGTATATATGGAGATTTAAGCAAATCGGTTCATAAAACCTTTCTAATGTAAATTTGAAATTTTCAGTGTGCTGGCACAGGGAAACAAGAGGGTGGATTAAGTTGGCAAATAAACATATCAAACACATTTCTGAGATAAATCTACATTACAAATTTAGTGTGAATTAATTCAGTATTTCAAACGTTATCATACTGACAAATTTTCAAGTAGCCTGCCACTTGGAAACAAAATGGAGAAGCTTCGCACTAGAAAAATTTATTGACTGGGATTCTCAAACTCTTAAAAAAAAAAAGAAAGAGAGAAAGAAAGAAAGAAAAATAAGTGAAAATTTTCAAATTTAAGTTAGAATTACTAATTTACATTTTGCAAATTTCTTTTTAGAGAATTACAAATTAAACAATTAAAAAAAAAAAAAAATCAAGTAAATGTTAAAAATAGAACTTTATATATTTTCTTTCCCCTTTTGAGGCTAAGTATACTGCTCCAATATTCACAATTTAAATTTTCATCAAAAGTGCTGGTAAAAATTACTTCCTATACATTTTCATATAAAACGGTTGGGGAAAAAATAGACAAAATATAAATTAAGCTTTACATTTCTATAATTTTAAAAATAAGATAAAATCACCTGGAGAAAAATTTCATGGAAAATATAAGTTAAGCTTTAAAAAAAAAAAAAAAAATGAAATTTCTGCGTAAAAATACTATTTTATAAATATATTTACAACTACAATAAACAAAAAACCTTCCTTTAATTTTAAATAATTATTTCTACATGTTTCGAAGCAATTAAAAGTTTTTTCTTTCTTTTTTAAGAAAAATAAATTAAATGTAGTGGCGCCATCTAGTAGTTCATATTCAAATCATATACATACAGATTTAACTTTTTCTTTTTTTTTCGTTAAAAAAAAACTTGTTTAGAAACAGGTAGAAATAGTTATTTAAAATTAAAGGCGGCGGATTTTTTGTTTACTGTAATTGTAAATATATTTATGAAATAGAATTTTTCATGCACAAATTAATTAATTAAAAAAAGAAAAGAAAGAATAATTTTTTTAATAAATTATTATGGGTTTCAAAGTAAAGATTTTATTTATTTATTTTGACGTGTTTTTAATAATTGCTATTTGACACATTTTTCATGAATTTTAATAAATTTCATGAAAAATGAATTTTATTAAAACACTGTTTAAACACTGTTTATTAAAACACTGTTTTTTCTAACAAACAGTGTAAACAGTGTTTCATTCCCTTGCTTTCAATAATAATAAAAAAAAATTTGATTATGTTAATATTTAAAATATGTATCATTTTAAAGTCTGAAAAATAAATAAATGAATAAACTCTAACTGTATTTTCAAAAGAGATTTTTAATTTTAAAAAAGAAATATATATATATATGTATGTATTTACGAAAGAGTATGTTTTAAATAAAAACGATAGATGGCGCCAAAACTCTATTTGCTGTTTTTTTTTTTTTTTTTTTTTTTTTTTTCATTCTCGGCGCGTAAGGATACATGAATAGGAATCGCAAATCATTGAGTTATAAAATCGATGTTCATGAATGATTAAAAATTTTTTCAATTAAAAAAATTGTAAATTCATCATTAATATGATAAAATGGAATATCTAAAATTACAAAATACTTCCTTATTTAAAATATTATCTAAATATTTTTTTGACTAAATATGAAATTTTGAAATAAAAAATATTTTTTTCAGAACACAAGAGAAAATATATTTAAGTGAATTTGACTTAGTATATATACAATAAATATTTTAAACAAGTACTTTTGCGTTTAAAAAAAAAAAAAAAAAATTCTAAATAATTCATTGGCTGCATTCAAGTCGGTCCACAAACCAACCCACATACCTTACAAGTAATAACCGCATAACAGCGTTTTCACCCGAAGAAACACATGTAATTGGCGGAGTAATATAGTTCCATATTTAAAGCGATTTATATAAAAAACAAGAGTTTTCCTGAAAAAAACGAAAACGTTACTAGATTCAGAAAGGATCCTATTAACAGCATATATTAATTATATGAAAAATCCTTCGAGCCGTTTTAGAGATATTTTTCATTACATCCTTACATCGTTACACCACACATTTTCCCTTTTTGGCTTTAAATTGAGATTCAGATCTCAAAACATACTGCATGTAGAAATGTAAAATTTTCAGGATAGATTAAGACCGAAGATAAAAGACTATTTTGAAAAGATGAGAACAAAATATGGCATATTTGCTGAGATATTAAGTGTCGGCTTTTACAAATCTCTTTGATGTCAAACTAGCCGTATATATGAGTTCGCAGCGTCCCGTTTGTCCCTCCGCTTGCGTCACTCAAAAAACTGCCGTTTTTCATGATATTCTAAAATATTGTTTTGTATAGAATATGATATGATTAACTTTCAGATTTACAGGGCTACAGTAAAATATTCAGAGAGTTTAAAAGCTGTAATTATAATCTAACGGCTGCATTTTCTTTTGTGTTAAGCCTTTTTAATACTTTCCAAAATGCCTAAGAGTAATTTTAAAATCAATTAGTCTATCTGTATGTTTTTCAGTCCTTCTGTCTGTTGTGCGATAACGTAGGCAAAGAATATTAAAAGTTATTCGATACAACAATTGCGTACAGTTGGAAAGTGTTACTAATCAATGCGCACTGCATGATTTTTCTTTCCTGTTTAATAATCTCTTTCATTGAACAATAAGAGCGTATATAAATAGGATTGTCAGTTAAAAAAAGATGTTTTTTAAGGGTCGGTTGTAGGGACAACAGAGAAGAAGGGATATCAATCATAATAGTACTTACCGGATGCGCTAAACCTCCACAAAAGAGTAAAACTAAAAACGTCGGAAAAGTCTCCAAGCTAGAGGGGAGGGGAAAAGAAAAAATCTCTATTAGTAATTCATTCTGAAATGAAATATTCAATAAATGAATCATTCAGTTTTTTTAGAAAACAGGCAGATTCATTGCACAGTCGTGTCCTGCGCGATTTGATCCTCACAAATGACATTCGACCCAGTAATATTGTTAAATTGATGTTACATGAGGTACCGAATTACAACGAGGTTGCATAAAATAGGGTTACATTGCTGAACAGATCTTTCAAAAAATTAAATATAAAAATCTGACACTCCGTATGTCTAACTGTAAACAACACTTCAGTGAAGAATATTTCAGATGTATTGAAACAGTGGTGCACAACTTCTAACCCGCGTGTCCAATGCGGTCGAGGGTTGAACTTCCGTCCCTCCGAAAGGACTTAGGAATGATACATGTTTATTATTATTATTATGGTGATTTTTCAATAACATTTAATAATTATCTGTTTACTTACTGCAAGTGGTAAACTGAATAAATAGACATTAACCTTGGTAAAGCGACTAGCAACACGCATGCCTCAATCAACTCTATAGAGATCGAGCAATAGTGATCCTCACACCACTTTCTTATAGAAGCGTCATTGTCTCCTCATTTAACCATAATTGTATGTTGCAGAAAATTACTGTACAAAGAAAGTGGTGTAAAATAATGCCGCGCACTAAAAGGTCTACGGAATGGATTAAAAAAAAAAAAAAAATCACAGCTCTGCTCTATATTAAAACTCATGTTTGAAACATATCCATTGTTCCAAATATTTTGACAGTATATGAAATAATAAAAAAAAAAAAAAAAAAGAAAAAGAAAATCGGAAATCAAATAATTTTCGCGCATAAAGTTTCAAATGTTAAAGTATTTACGCAGCTGTCTTTGTCCGTGTGTCAATTTACATTTACTCTGAAAAGATTTTGCTCTGTTACGAAGGAGAGTGAGTATTCACCCATCTCTGCATCCTAAAAAACAAAATAAAAAATTCTTAGGGGAAATAATCAAAGAATAAATAAATAAATAAATAAACGTTTATAGCCCACTGGGGAGAATATTCTGAGAATATTCTCTGAAGCTTCAAAATCGGAGAATAATTGAAAATATTCTTATTATTTTTAAATACATAAGTTTTTCATGTTTATGACTTAAAATATAATATAATATTCATAACTAGCCGCCTTCGGCGACCAGCTGGTTCACGATCCTTGAAAAATCCGACTTTACGAAACTCCCGCTCGGTGGCGCCTTTTTCCTGTTTCAGGTCTTACAACAGCTTAGTGACATATAGTGGAAATAGCTTTATTGAAAATTTTAATCTCAGTAAATTCCCGCTCGGTAGCGCCTGCGGCGCCCTCTTCCTGTTTCAATATCTGAAACAGCCTGTTCGCTCACCATGTTATGATCTTTCAAATTTCTGACTTCATCAAAGTCCCGCTCGGCGGCGCCTGCGGCACCTTATCCCCGTTTTAGAAATTTGCGCGAATATGGGCCGATAGGTGGCGCTGCTATACTGCAAATTTCTCCGAGGACGGGAAGGATGTTATTGGCACGGCAAAAATTCACTTCCGCTGGACATTTCGTATAAGAAGTATCTATCTGAGATGAAAATAGTATGCATTCATAATGGAAAAAATAATAATAAATAATTTGTACTGCATGAATTTTTATAGGGAAATAAAGGAGAAAGTTTTGTGATGGCTACATAATGCTAGTTTTTTTTTTTTTTTTTTTTTTTTTTTATGGATACAGAATAGAGTAAAGAACATCATAAAGGTCTGCATGTAAAGAATGAGAGGGTGATATACTTACTAGTTGCCGTGAACTCTTTGGACGCAGTTGAACGCCATGCATGTATCACTGTACATGACTGGGTACTGCGGAAAGGAGAAATGAAACAAAGCATTAGAACCTCGTAAAATAAACTTTCAACAAGTGACATTTGAATTAAATCATCATTCAATGAAGTTGTTAGTAAGCAATCAGATATTGTTGTTCTGATAGTAAAGAAGAAAAACAAATATTCTTCAGATTGGTGTAAGTAAAGAGTAAGTAAACGTTCGAACGGGAAGTGTTTTAGAAATCGTGCGGATTTTTTGAATGGATTGTATTGGCTTAACGTGATACTGATACAGATACTTGGTTAAAACACGGGAATTTTCGAAGAAAACCCTTTTATTTTATTAAAACATTTTATTTTAATAATAATATTTGTCCGAAAATGTCTGCTTAAATGTGTAAACAAATAATGAATGCATGAAAAAAAAAATAATGATAATTATGCTATCAATAATTAATGATAATAATAATTATGCTTATTATTTTGGTATTTATAGTTATTCAAATAGAATATTACCTCAACAATTGAAGTCAATCACAAATGTGGGAATTCCAAGCTCGTTTATTTGAACTGATGGGTTCAATTTTCGCGCAATTTTACTTTGTCCATAGAAAATTAAATCCTTCGTCTGGTCATCTCCCATTTTTTTTTTTTTCTCTCTCTCTCTCTCTTTCTAAACACGGTGAACATGGAAAACAAATAGGCGTAGTTCCGTCCCTTTTCCTAAGATACTGGCATGGTACCTTAGGAAAAGCATGGTATTTCACCAAAACAAAGTCATTTTTTTTGTATTCAGGTTGATCAGAAATCCTTGTCATGAGGGGAGCTACATTGTCGTCGTATATGTGACCTGCTGGAATGGCTATTTGAAGTGTTCTAGCGTTCGTGGAAATTGTTGAACGTCTAATGAAAACTTTCACCCTCTCTTGGCAGGAAGCTGGGTGTGAAAGAACTTCACCCTGCAGAGGTTCTCCATCCTTCAAACTATCATTAAAGGCCGGTTTCCATTGCGGTTGGAACTTCGAGGTTAAAAAAAACCATTAATCACGCTCCCGACACAAAGAGCCAAATGTCTTGTCATCAGTTGCAGCCCTTTTTTATCAGATTGCGCAGTTACTTCAAAGGAAAGCATGCAAAATTGACAAAGATATCTGTCTCTGGCCCCTCAATTATCTCAGCTGGGGGTTAGAGCCAGGGACTTTCTCCCTTCGAACCGACCCATAGAACCACCCTCAACCGCTTGACCACATCAAAGGATTCTGAATAGCGCCGCTCGAAACGACTTCCAACCAACCGCAGTGGAAACTGCACTTAAGGATGGCCGTAGCTATGCCAATTGGCACACCAGAAACAAAGAATTATGATACATGCATTGAACCACAGTCAATCATTCTTTCGAAAACCGCCATAAGCAGCGCCTTAATTCGTTCTACAAGTTCTGAAGAAAGAAAAAAAAAAAATGAAAAAAATTACTCACCTATCAAATAAGCAATGAAATAGAGATTATTTTTTCATGACGCTTCCCAGCGAACTGAAGTTAAAGGAATGGTGCACCTATACATACACTCCCCATTAGTAAAATGACAGTGCTCAAACTTTCCGGTGATAGAAAATAAAAGCTGTGTCAGCAAATAAACCCGGTCTATCTTAATATATATGTTTTTAGAGACATTCTAGATTTTTATTTTATCTGACCCTACACATTAAGAATTGAATACACTTATCTTGATCGTTCTATTTTCCTTTTTTCATTTCATAATGTACTAGTTAATACGAATACCCGTCAAAATTCGACAGATTATGTGCAACTAAAATCTTTTCACGGCATAAAGTTTAAAACACCCAACTTGCTTTAATATTTCGCATTGCTCTTAACCGGTTTAAAACCCCCTGCTTTAATCAATTATCTTTTGGTTGGAGGGAGGAGGGATAAATTTAATGAAATTTCAATATATAAAATTTAAGCATACTCCACATAATAAAAATCCCAAAGTTTTCCATATCTTACTCTAAATATGACCAAAAGAATGTTAGGAGTCATTAAAAGAAAGGCAGAATTTATATAAATTATCGAAAGAATCAGTATTTCTTAATGAGATAATATCAATATTTGTGATAATACTTATCAAAGCTTCAAGCATGTAAATTAATTCCACAATAGAATTCCTCCCTGTCACACCAAATCGACTAAATAATGTACAGAACTGCACTCGTTTTATGTTTACTATGAAATTTATTCGTTGCTTTTCATGCAAAATGAATGAATACAAAGATTTACTGCCAGATTATAATTATATTAACTTACTATTAATGATAACAGGTTAATTTTTTTTTAATAAAAGACGTACATGAAAAACAAAGATTTCATTCACTTGTAAAAGATATCATTAATTCTGATTTGCCAAGACAATAAGTGCATTTTAAGTGTAAAATAATAGTTTTGATTCTGATTTTTCCTTTCCATATTTGTAAAACCACTTGGATATACAGTGAAACTTGAATAATTCGAACTTGCTTAATTCGAAATTTTGGATAATTCGAATATTTTACAAGATCCCTTGAATTTTGTATTAAAATAATGTTAAAAAATCGTGGATAATTCGAATTCTATTTTGGATAATTCGAATTTTTCATACGATTACCTTTAAAATATTACAGTAAAATTTGTTCCCGAGATTTTACTCATCTGAAGTGCATTATCAATTTTTATAGTCTTTCAAAATTAGGGTAAGGAAATACAATAGAAGCCCCTAGCTAGTGCACCAGAAGATAGGGTGCATATGTATGAACTTCGAGGTTTTTGTGAATTGAAAGTGATATGTAATATAGAAGATTCTATTTTTGTATCAGGTCATATGCTATGACACAAAGATTCTACTTAAAAAAGAAATAAAAAATATTTGACTATTTTTAAAAAAGTGTCGAATAATTAAGCTCGTAAAAAATATTGATTTAATGGGGGGGGAGATTGAAAGGGGGTAATGTAGCGGTATTCTTAGATATAAAGTTTTTGTGTTAAATCTCTGATCGTAGGGTTTTAATTTTTTAATTTATCACTCTTTTTTTTTTTTTTTTTTTTTTTTTTTTTTTTTGACAAAATAGTACATGTAATTCGAATTTTTGGATATTTCGAATTTTTTTCTGGTCCAACTTCGAATTATCCAAGTTCTACTGTAATTTAAAATATTAATTCATTGTATTCTAAAAAATAAACTGCAAATAGGAATAAAGTTAAAATTTGTTTTTACTGGAATAGTATTATAACACTTTATTCTATCGAAATAGTATATTTCAACAAAAGTATGCTGTTAAAAATAAATAAATAATTTGAGTGAAAAAAAAAAAATTTTTTTTAAATTAAACCTACTTTGATTTTAAATATCTATCTCCATCTTTTCTAAACAAAGTTTTCAACTGATAAAAGTTAACTTTTAAACAACAATAAACTCTGACAATTTGTGAATTTTAAAAGGTGTTTTATTTTATTTTATTTATTTATTTATTTTTTTTTTTTTTTGTTAAGAAATGGAAAAAAATAGTTTTAAACGGCAACAGATGGCGCCACATCCTGTATAAGAAAATTTGCGTGCGGAAATGCATACGACGGTAACCGATTCGCGAATTACTTTGTTTTTAATACCTATACTTCCTTGGGAAGTATGAATCAATGAATTAATCGTGTGATTTATTTTTATGATTGAGCTTTAATTAGGGGTCTGCCATAGACATATGCAATATTAATGTCGTCTGCTCGATCATTGCCCCTTGATCATTGCCATCGATATTCATATTGCAATGCATAAAGAGAAAGGTATATTCCTGTTCCGAATTGGTTCAAAATTTTCTACGATCGTACGATTTTGGTCTTACAGAAAGTGCTTTGGGTTTTAATATTATACATTGCTTCCGTTTCATTGCTTCTAGAACCCCATATAAACCTACAGGATAAATATTTCAAGCACACTCAGATTGCAACAAAACGGTTGCTTAAATGAAAGAAGATCTGCACATGTAAAGCCCTCAACTTTTATCATATACTTATTTCTTTCTTTCTTTCTCTTTTTTTTTTTTTTCTTTTCTTAATCGAAAACTACCAGTCAATATATTAGGTCTTTGCATAAATTCGTGTGGTTTTTTATTGCTTCATTTCATAAAAATACATCAAATCAAATGACAATTTTTAATCGAAATACTCTTCATTACTTTCTACAACCTTTTCCCATTTTTCGGGTAACAAATGTATACCACGGCGATAGAAGCTCTCGTCTTTGGAGGCAATAAAATGATCCGCGTCCTCCCTCACAAACTTTTACAACGACCTAATAGATCAGTTTTTATATTTTTCCAGAGTTTCCACAACAATTTTTTTTTTTTTTTTTTAAATCAAATTTAAGACTTTTTTTTTCCCCACGAGATGATTTCTTTTAACATGACTTGTGTTTACATCATTCAAAGAATAGGGATACTCAACATCCCCTTACACACCCGAGATTCAGTGTCCCTTCAGCCTCGATATTTCTAACCCTATATTGCCGCGAGTTCTTTCTACTTTTTCATGAATCGCTTTTGATTTTGAAGCTTGAAGGTTCCAACTTACTGCCTATAGAGCAGTATATCTGCCATTAAACAGTCAACGAAATAACAAGATTCATTGTGCTATCTAATTCATTCTCCCTCTCTTCAGTAAATCTTCAAACTGATTTCTGAAAACCAAGAGTTTTTAATTTTTAAAGTCATATTTTATTTTTTTACAAAAAAAAAAAAAAAACGATAATTTTGGTATATGTGTATAATTTTAATCGTATAAAACTTTTAATAGAGTAAGTAATCTCTCTATTTTACTTTTAATATCAAGATGTTTATTAAATATCGAGCTAATGATATTTCAATGTGTTCAGTAGATGACGTCGTTCATTTCCCACCACGCTGAAAATAAGGTTCGAACACAAAAAATCTTTGTAAATTCAGGCATGAAAGTTCCGCCTCTTTTTAACTAAAGCAAAATCCGACGTTCACACCGGAACAAACTTCTCATTTAAATACATTTATATTAACATACAGATAACATATTAAAATAAATGTCTTTTAACGAGAAGTTTGTTCCGGTGTGAATGTAGAATTTTATTTTCGTTGAAAAGAAGGAGGAACTTTCATGCCTGATTATGAAGGGATGCATTTTAACCCTACAAGGCTCAATTTTTTTTTTTTAGTGCGTGACAAAAATATATAGGTTGTAATTAGAGATCAGAAAATAGGGAAAACTTATAAAAATAAAACCCTATTTTACGGAAAAATCAACTTTTAGTTCAGTGTACCGTATGTGGAACATACATAAAAATATGATTTACTAATACGTTTACTATTGTAATATAAAAAAAAAAAAAACAGCTTACCTATGCAAAATATACAGTTCGTTATAACACACAGTGTTTTTTTTTTTTTTTTTTCGAGTCAAAACTGTTCAGTATCTATTCTTTTTTTTTATTTTTGAATTCAGACAAACGACTAACGTATCACTTTCATTCAAATTTCACACTGAGTGCACTATAACAAAAACACGAACGACATCTTTAGGTAAAGATTCGTATTACTACATTGCTAGATGTCGGTAGCTTCTATCAAGATGTCAAGAGATGTCGCTATAGGAACGATTAAAGTCGGTGTTCCACATATGGAACTGGGTGCCTTGTAGGGTTAAGAAGTAAAATTTTGTGGAAAGTCCCTTTTTTATAGTTGAAATGAAAAAAAAAATATATATATGCATATATATAGGAAAAGTAGCAAGCTCTTTAACGCTTCCTCCCTAATTTCTGCTTCTTTTAAAGGATAGCTATCAGACACACTACTGATATCCTAAATATGTGAAATGAAATACATTTGTAATTTTCGAGACATTTTTGGTTTGAACACATTCCTAGTTTAACCTGATTCAAATAACATGTAATTCAATAAATAAATAGCCTTATAAGTGTGAACTCTGTAAATTGCAGAAACTCGCAAAAGTTGTTTCAAGTCAAAATCATAGCATGGCCCTTCATCGGGTGAAAAAAGTAGTCATGAACGTATCCTCCAAGCAGCAATCGTGCCTGCTAAAAAATGTCAAGTGCGTAGGGCTTCCTCTGTAACATACTTTGTTCAATTTAGTGGTAGCACTGCCCTCTGCCGGACAGAAAAGAAACAAGAGTTTAAAAATCGATTCAAACGAGGGGGAAATAGGGTGCTTAAAAAGTGTTAAACGTGAGGTTTCAGTGCGAAACTAATGAATGTAAAGAGTTAAACGTTCTGCATCGACCCGTATCTTAATTGGAGATAAAACAATTCGCATTTTAATTTTCCCTTTGATTCGTTAATACGCTACCGAAGTGATGACGTCACTGACCCTCTCTGACCAATTAGCTCCCATTGACTCTCGGACAAACACGGGATTCCCATTAACACGGGAACACACTGGCTGGTGTGTGCCCAGAGAAGGTCAGTGTCACTGACTAAGGTCAGAGCCTGACTAAGGCAGGGGCATACGGAGCAGTTGCCCCGGGCCCCCACATCAGAGGGGGGCCCCAAATCGAATAGAAATTTTATTTTACGTTTCTTTCTTTAATGAACTTATTTTAAACAAAATATCAGTACAATGTAAAATCCGGCTTAATAGATCCATCGTAATTGCGAAAATTACCTGAATTCCGCCCTAATGTCAGCAAGGATATGAATTTTTCGCAGCTAGATGATAAAGTTAACAATCAGAAATAAAATAGACAGAACGATATTTCGTCTGACCATTGGAGAGGGGGGAGGACTAGAACTCCTACATAGACAGGCTGACGCATCCGCCATTTTCTATCCCACAAGACCGGATGAATATTTATTATTGGTGGTTTTTCTGCAATAAATTGCACGAATAACTCCAGAAAAGGGCACCGCCTGTTTATATTTTCTTCTAATCCAGAAAGAAGGAAAAAGTGGATTATAAATTGCAGATGTAACTCGTGGATACCCGAAGCAGAAGCACAACTTTGTAGCGTAAGATTTCCTTTATTTTCAAATTATTTCATTTTATTTTCAAAATTTTTTGACAAATTTAATATGAATGTACTGTTTTTTTAAGTTAGTGTTTTAAATTCTTTTAAAATTAACTTTAATATTACATTTCTTTTAACGTGAAGGGTTGCAGTTTTGAGAATGTTGGCGATGTTCTTAAAATTGCCAACTGGTTTGTTTCCTGATAAGAAGTTCTAGCTCACTTGATCTGTATAGAAGTTTAAAGGTGATAACAACGCTAATCAGGTAACCTAGCTTTTTCTACCGCCAACACTTTCCCAGACGGGATAGAAAATGGCGGACACTGCGCCAGCTCTTATCATATAGGAGTCTTAGGGAGGACTTTAGGTTCTATTCTATAGCTATTATAGGTACTAGTCAATTTTCTTGTTACATATCTATAATGAGGTGAAAAATTTAAACACCTCCATAAAGTTCGGTTCTTCACTACTGAAGTAGTGAAGCGGAGGGGGGGCAAAAGAAGTTTTTGCTCCGGGCCTCAATTAGGCTAAGTCGGGCCCTGGTCAGTGACGTCACACTTCGGTAGCGTATAGGTTCGAAGATCCTTGAAATGGAAAGAAGGGGTCTTTGTGTCTCACCTTGACTCCGTAGCGTTTTCGTGCGCGCATCACGTTTCCGCCGAGGACGTAGCTAAACAGCATGGAGAGGACTCCGACCAGAATGACGTAGCCATAATCTTCATCGACAGCTATTGTGACAGCCATGGACGAATCTGCACAAGAAAAAGAAAAAAGACATGAATCCAACTTGTAATGTACAGGGTGTTCGCAAAACATACACTTGAGCTTTATTTCTTTAAATATTAAAATAGCACATAAATAACAAACAGATGAGAAACGCGATGGAATTTTACGAAATCGATCGGGAAATTCACGAGATTTGATTTCTAGAATTAAAAAACTTAATAGAATTTTCCCATACAAAAATTTTCACATGAGTCAAAAGAGCCTCATACTTTAATAAAGGGATGCACAAAATTCCAGCATTCTATCACAAAGTGTCTTACAGATAGTTTGGCAATGAGACGCAAATTAAAATGTAAATGTATTTATTTATTAAGTTATAATTGTTTCCATTCGTAATATGTGCGAGATCCTTGAAATGCGATCCGCAGACATAGTATCTGCAGACCGAGATTTTATATCCAGATGCAAAAAAAGTTGTTTAAATCACCTTTTTTCTTCTTCTTGTCCTATATCTAGAGCGTTTTATTCTACTCTGCTGAAGCGTTTATACATCATCCAATTAGGGTATGGGGTTCATTTTACTCATACGGCATTGTTTTGTTGGGAATCAGTAAGCCAAATTAAAACTAGTATGTTGCGGCCACCACAAGACTTTCTTCTATATTTTCCTGTACAAATTCACTAAGTGCAGATAATTTATTAACAATTATTTATTCAAATTATCTAACATGATGAATGCAAATAATTTTCATGTTAGAGAAAACTAACACTAAATATCCAAAGAAAAACAATTTTATTGTCTATAAATAACATCTTAAAAAAATGCGTTATTATAATGGTTATCTCATATATCAAGTTTCGTGCAGTTATATGCCATAGAAAATGAAATATAGCCTTCCCGTTATCGAGGAAATTTGCAGTATAGCAGCGACACCTATCGACCAGTATGTATCTAAATTGAATCAGCATAATGTCTCATGATGGCCTTCTCACATATCAAGTTTTGTTTGATGATACGCAATAGAACCTCAGATATAGCCTTCGATTAAATTGCGGAAATCGCTGTGTAGTAGCGCCACCTGTTGAGTGGTTGGCACAAAAAGTTGACAGGCACTAATTTATGTCAAAGTGCATCTGCATGCATATAAATTTATATACAATTCTGTACAGTAGTTCCGGAGATACAGTCGCCACAAAAGTTTGCCCCCCCTCCTACACACACACACAGTCAGACAGATACACATTTTCTAAAAATAGTCAAATCGTGTTCTAGACCCCTCAAAACATGTAAATCCGTCGAAAACCGGAAGTCAATTTTTTTTACGAATTCAATACTTTTTTCTATTGAACATAGAAGACAGTAAAAAATAAAAAATATTATTCTTAGATTATTTTTACTTCCTTCTATATTCAATAGAAGAAAGTATTGGATTCGTAAAAATTTTCGACCTCGGGTTTTTGATGGATTTGCACGTTTTGAGAGTTGTAGAACATGATTTGACCATTTTTAGAAAATGTCTGTGTGTGTGTGTGACAAAATTTTGTGGCAACTGCATCTCAGGAACTAGTGCACAGAATGTCATACAAATTGGTATGTAGTTATACCTTGACATAAATTAGCGCCTGTCAACTTTTGATAAAAATTGTGTAACAGGTTGCATTGCCATCCCGCTTTTTCTAAATTTTTACCATGGTGGTACAAGACAAAATTTTGTATAAATGTGCATAAAGAGAAATTTTTTTTTTTTTTTTTTTTTTTTTTTAATAATCATTATGAAATTTACAAGAATTATTTATAATAGAGATAGTTACCTGGGAAAATAATTTTTGTATATGTAGAAGCCTCGCCTGCCCCCCTGAGGGGAAGTCCCACCTCGAGGGGAATAAATTTTCATGATGGGTATCTTTCAAAAGAGCGCGCCAATTCCTTTAAAACGAATGGTTGAAACATCGATCTGCGATAATTTAAAATAAAATTATAGATTTTTTTTTCATTTTTAACATTTTTTTTTTTTTTAATGTAATATTGAGAGTAAAATGAACTTTTTTTTGTATATTTAGTGTTATACTACTTCTCTAATATGGAAATCGTACTGCATTATCATGGAAGATAATTTTATTAAATAATGATTTTAATAAATTATTTTTACTGAGTGAATTTGCAAGAAAAATATAGAAGAAAGTCATGTGGTGGCCACAGCATTCTAGTTTTTTTTTTTTTTTTTTTTTTCTATGCTTGCTTTTATAGAATTGAAGGAGGTAATCATTTATTTATTTATTTATTTTCAAGGCTGTTTATTTGATTTAGAGTACTTCATGGCATTTATTTCATTTCAGTTCCACATCATCGGTTTCCTTGTAAGCTCCTAATACATCCAACAATTAAGAAATAAATCTTAACAAAACTAAATGCAAAACTGGTGTACAAACGATAAATAAACAATAAGACTTCTTCACACACCATAAATTTTAAGCCAGCACAACCGGTTTCGAAAGGATGTATCCTTCCTTCATCAGGTGCAAAAAAAAAAACGCGTGCTACTGCCTTGGAGGCAAGAGCAAGAATGAAAGCAGGGCAAAATCCAGAGGGGGAGGAGCAACACAAATAACCAATAGGAAGCATCTTGCAGGACCAATCAGAGAGGAACACACATGCACACACAAAAACAAAAGGAGGGAGGGAAAGAATAAACAATTTATTTTATTTTATTTTATTTTAATGATTTATTTATTTATTTTTTTTAATTAATATTATACTAATAAGTAAATTTAATAAAATTTATTATTATTATTTTTATTTATTTAATTAGAATAATTTAATTATAACTATTATTATGTTATAAACATAATGAAGGAAATTAATTAATTGAATTAAACAAATTTTTCCAGGCTGTAGATAGCAAAGTGGAATCAGAATTTTCATTGACAATTTTATCACGATTAAGTTAAATAGCTAAGTTTTCCAAAAAATCCAGTTTGGAAATGCGTTTGGCATGAAAGATAATTTTGGCACTCTTAAAATTAAAACTATGATCAAATTCCCACAGCCTGGAAAAATTTGTTTAATTCAATTAAATAATTTCCTTCATTATGTTTATAACATTATAATTAAATAATTAAATAATTTAAAAAAAAATAATAATAAATTAATTTTATTGAATTTACTTATTAGTATAATATTAATTAAAAATAATAATAATAATAAAAATAAATAAATAAATCATTAAAATAAAAATAAAAATAAATAAATAAATAAAAATTAATTGTTTATTCCTTCCCTCCCTCCTTTTGTTTTTGTGTGTGCATGTGTGTTCCTCTCTGATTGGTCCTGCAAGATGCTTCCTATTGGTTGTTTGTGTTGCTCTTCTCCCACTGGATTTTTCCCTGCTTTCAGTCTTGTTTTTGCCTCCAAGGCAGTAGCACGTGTTTTTTGCACCTGATGAAGGAAGGCTACGTCCTTTCGAAACCGGTTGTGCTGGCTTAAAATTTATGGTATGTGAAGAAGTCTTATTGTTTATTTAAATCTTTACAATTTAAAGAAAATCTAAAAGAACTATTCTAAATTAATATTAGAAACCGAACACATTTTGGAGACAATTTTTAAATATTTCCTTTCCAACGTTATTCGAAATACGTCTGCTTCAACAGGATCGATGTTTTAGTATTTACTTGCACATATTAAGAAAAACAAGAAACCTATTAAACATACACTATCCAGTCAAAAAATGAATCAACGTACGATGAACTTTCAAGCCATTTTAATCTACAATGAATGCGTCCCTCCTAACCAATCATTCCTGCTGATCCTAAAAGTACGAAACCACTCTTCGGTGCATCTCAGTAATGGTTTTATGTCTTGGGCTATTAAAAAATGCTTAAAGAAACAACACCGAATTATTTCTGTGAGTGCTTAGAGTGAACCTTCAATCCTCTTTTTCAAGGCATTCTGAAAAGGCCAATGAAAGAAGCAGCCAGATGAAATTCAAGTCAAAAACTCTTTTCAACTTGTTCGAAAAGTTTAATAATAATAAATATATTGACATTATTACTTTTTCAGCCATAACAACTCTCATTTTTAGTTCTTTTTTACTTTCACCTAATCCTGTATTGTTTTGGGGTTGAAAATTCGAAACTAAGTTTTGCTATAGCTGAAGAATTCCATGCACCGAATCCGAAAAATCAAGTTTGTCTGCGTGCTTTTTACCGGCATAGGTCAGAAACAGACATGAGCGTGATGAGTACTACAAACACGTACACCAAAAACACTATTTACACCCAATGTACCCCTACGTATACTGTGTACACCAAAAAGTATGCAGTTTATTCCACGTAATTCCTGAGCGTTTTATACCAAATAGGAACTCGGATGATATTTACTTTCTTCTATATTCAATAAAAAAATATATATATAGAATTAAGTGAAAATTTTGTATTTGCAGTTTCCAATGGATTGATTCGTGTTGAGAGGTCCAGAACGAAATTGGACCCTATTTAGAAAACGCCTGTCTGTGTGTAAGTATCAAACATTTTGTGACAACTCCACTATCTCAAGAACTACTACACAGGATTTCATATCAATTTATATAGAGTTTCACCTTGATATCAATGAGCGCCTATCTACTTTTGGTGCAAATCGCCCTATAGGTGCCACTGTCATCCCGTGTTTCCGTGATTTGTAATGGGACAGTAAAGGATAAAATTTCGTGTGAATGAACACGATGAGAATTAAATTATCTTTAACTGTGAAGTTCATATAAGTAAAGGTCAACCAGGAAATACACAGAAGCCTTACTTCTTCCCTTAAAAAAAGTATCATCGTGGGATGTGTGAATTTTTAATTGGGGAAGGTGGGGCACCTTGAGACACATTTTAGATAATGGTTTTCAGAAAATTTATTTTTTATTCATTTTTTTCCAAAGTCAGTTTGACATAAAATTTAAGCATTCCTGTTTCAGTTAAAATTCATTCCAATGCAGTACTCCATCCAATTTAACCTCAGTAAAAAACTTTTAGAATCTTTACAATGTCCCAACCTGCCCCACTGGGTGGGACAGTTTGGGACACTGACAATAAAATTTTAATGAATAAAAAATATTAAGTCAAATTGATTAATAAATCTTTATTTATAGAGTTGGAGTCTAATGAATGACAATATAATATGCTAGTATATTACATTAACAAATATTGTATTTTACATTTGAAAATTGCTCTCATCTGTAGTCTAAAAATACGCAATTTTTTGTAACAATAATAGCGACCATTTTTTCAATTTTAACACATTGGAAATCTCAATAAATTTATACAGTACATTGAAATATTGCTTTCTTTGCATTGCATAATTGGGGGGGGGGGGGCGCAGGTTGAGGGAGTGTCCCAACCTGCTCCACTTGGATCATTATCATAATGTAACTCTCAAACAGTTAGGCTTAGCAATGCAATGCCTTTTTTAACATTAAAATTATTATGAAAGTTCATGCTTTAATTCCCACATGGTCAGATTTAAATTATTTTATTTATTGCACAATAAGTTTGCTTATGAAATCACCCATTAATGCAACTTTGAATCTTTCAAAGCAAAGAAAATTGGATCAATCTTTACCTGCTAGTGTGAAAATTCCAAATTACACTGAGGAGTAGACTGTGCTGCCCACTGTGGTGTCCTAAGAAAACTAATTCCTACTTACAAAGTCAAAGCTGAAATTTAAAGTGTCCCAATATGTGCCATGTCCCAAGGTGCCCCACTCTCCCCTATGAGTATTTTTCAAAATAACTTCCCAGTACCTTCAAAACGAATGCTCCAATCACAGATCTGTAACAATCTGAAACAAAATAATCGACTTTTTTTTTCCTCATCAGCATTTATAGTTACGCTTATCACTGACTGACTCTGTCACACTTAAAAAGGCTAAGGGACTCTGTGTGTGAACACGAGTTGCCAGCTAATTTTCATACTTTAGAGTTAATTTTAAAAAATCTAATTATCCAATCGATAAGCCGTTTAATCCGACGGATTGAGAAAAATCGCCCCTTTCATTGGGTACCTTATTTGTAACGAATTTTTTTATTAATTTTTTTTAATTAAATAAAATATGAAAATAGACATAGCTTTAAAATAGATATTTAAATTTTTAATTGTTGCCAATTTTTTTTTTTTTTTTTTTTTTTTTTCCAGCATAAAATAAAATATGCTTTCACTTGGAAAATATATATATATATATATTAAATTTGTTCATGCATATAAAAATATGACGTTTATAAAATAATAATTTTAAATTTTAAAAGTAACGAAGAGATAAATAAAGTGCGAAAAATTCGCACGGGCTTGCTAGCAAATGAATTATTTGAAGTGAGAAATAAATAAAATGAAATGATCCTTTACAAACGGGCGCCTTAGTCGCCCTACAACAAACTAGTTTTTAATAATATTAAAGCATTTTCTAAAATGTCAGCACAAAATTGATTTTCTTTCGACATACTTCTCTGAGACGAAAATCGTTTGTGTTCATCGTGGAAAGCAGTTCTATTAAATAAGTGCTACTGCGCGAATTTGTATAGGAAAGCAGAGAAGAAAGTTTCGTGATGTCTACAGCATACTAGCTATAACAATTATCATGCATGATTCAAACAGACATACTTTTTTTTTTTTTTTTGAGTCATGAAAGAAAAAAACATCACAGACGTTGAGGCAATTAAATAATGACGCAGATTTTACGCTCCAGTCATAAAGCCTTTTAAGAAATCATATTACACGTTATATAATTAAGCACTCTCCTTCGCCAAAATTAAGAATATTTAAGAACATCCAACGACTCTTAAACAAAAAAACTCAACTTTCATATTTTCTAGGAAATAGCGTGCATACTTACGGATTTAGGAGCAAAACAGCCAAACACTTCAAAGGAAAGACTGAAAATGAATTAACTTCTTCAAGTCTGGCAAGATCAAGATTAATATTTTTGCCATTGTTCGTTTAAGGAAACTCGAATGAGAAAAAGAACAATAATTTTTTTCTTTCGTAATTATAGTTTAAAATTATTTGCTAGGAAAGATAAACTTTTGCAGTTTCAACGACCTTCGGATAATTAAATCAATCTAACTGACATACACATTCATATTAAGATTCTGCAAGGAAAAAGATGAAAGATAAACATGTTGCTGTAGTGCGATTTCTCAGATTATTAAAAATACATATTACTCTCCATTGAGCAAAATTGAATTCTTTATAATTCACATCTGCTCGATTAGAATGCAATTTATCTTGAACATTTCCTAGTATGTATATGGGAAAAAGAGTTCGTAACCTTGTCTATCGTACATCTGTTCATTTAACGGTCACAAGAGAGCGGCCAGTTTTGAACACAAATTAAAGAAGAAAAAAATCTGGAGTGACTCCACTCGACTTTGAATAATCAACGGTTTTGTAGATAAAGTAAAGTAAGGGGAGCTGTTCAATAAACAAGAGCGAGAAAACTATAAAAGGGTGTTTGAGTATTTTTCTCCATATAGTACAGGATGATTAATTGAACGCTATTGTACTTTGAGCCCACAGATCGTAATGATGAAGAATTTTTCGTTATGTCCCTGTAAAAACCTGTAAATTCTAGATTCACCAAAATGCTTATAGTGAGTGCAACGGTGACTTATAATATTTATAAAATTTTTCAGCTCCATCGGATAAGGCATTTAGACGCTATCTCACTTTAAAGTTTTAGCCCATATGCCACAATGATAAAGCATTGTGTGCCTGTAAAAAGAACCATAAATCCTAGATTCTCTGAAGTTCCTTAAGTTCGTGTGATGATGATCTATAACATGTATATAAATTTTCAGTTTATTTGAATAAGGCGTTTAGTCGCTGTTGCACTTTAAATAATTTCAGCCTATAGGCCATAATGATAAGCAGTTTTTATTTGTGTCTCTGTAGAATTCTGTAAGTGCTAAAGTCGCCAAAACCTATACAGTTTGTGTGATGGCGATTTTGATAAGGCATTTAGCTGCTATCGTACTTTAAATAAATTCACACTATAGGCCATAATGATAGAGAATTATTTGTTGTGTCCCTGTAAAAAAAAGAAAAAAAAAAAAAACTATAAGTGTTAGATTCACCAAAACCTATACAAATCGTGAAACTGTGACCTATAGTAATATGTGTGTGTGTTTTTTTTCTTTTTTATTAATTGAATAAGGTGTTTAGGCGCTATCGCACTTTAAAAAATTTGCTACCATAGACCATAATGATAAAGAATTTTTCTTTGTGTCCCTGTAAAAAAACTGTAAGTGCTAGATTCACCAAAATCTATACAGTTCGAGAAACTATGACCTATAACATGTGTATAAATTTTTTGCACAGTTTAATGAGGCGTTTAGACGCAATCGCACTTTTAAAAATTTGGCCCCATAGGACATAATGATAAAGAATTTTTCTTGGTGTCCCTGTAGAAAAACTATAAGTGCTAAATTCACCAAAATCAATAGGGGTTCGTGCTACGGTGACTTACAACATACGTACCAACTTTCAACTCATTCGAGCAACGCGTTTAGACGCTAGCGTGTTCACTCACACACATACATACACACATACACACACAAACATACATCATCATAAAAATAGTGAAAACAGACTCGGGTGACCTCAAAACGTATAGAAACATGAAAATCTCTAATTCGGATTTTTGACATGATTACAATACTTCCCTTACATATGTATGTTCGGAAAGTAAACTAGTTGGCATAGGTGGACTCTGCTCAGTTCCCCATCATATTTATGTTCTCATAAATTTCTAGCGTGAGACATATTAAAATCATGTTAAAAGAAATGAATTTGACCAAAGCTTGATACAGGGACAGAATGAAATCCCCGCCTAATAGGCTATCCACCGTTCACTTCGATATATTTATCTTATTCTAATCTATTAATTTATTTTATCAGGGCCAGTTCCGTTGTTTAGTTCTCATGCTACTATTTCTGGTGCAACAATCCTCAAAATTCAGATTTATATGAAAAATTTACAATTTCGCTATGTTGATAAAATCGTAAATTACCAATAATTTAAGAAATTTTCCTATCAGAATATTTGTATTCAATCATGTTCAAACAAATATCATAAATGTAATTTTGAAGCTGTCTAATGTATTTATGATCCTCAAAATGGAAGTTTCTGCTCCATTTTGCCTTATTCTGACATGTTAAGTAAATCGTAAATTCCAAATAACTTACGAATTTTTTAAATTGGAAAAATCATAGTCTATGATATTCATGCCAGTATCCAAAATAATATTTCGAAAGTGGTTTGACATCTTTACGATAAAAATATCCTTCAAGATTGACGTTCATGTGAAATTTTGCTCTATTCTGCCATGTTAAGAAATTCGTAAATTTCCAGTAACTTGCGAAATTTTCAAAGTAGCCTATTTATAGTTACTGATGTTCATTCCGGCATCAAAACTGATATTTTAAAACTGGTCTGACATTTTTACAGTAAAAAGTTTCCATTTAATGCACGTTTAAGTGAATTTTTGTCCTATTCTCCCGTGTTAAGAAAATCGTAAATTTCTAATAACGTACGAAGTTTTTAAAATCGAATGTTGCAAATGAATAGGGTTCTTGCCAGTGTCGAAAGTAATATTTTAAAACTGATCTGACCTCTCTGCGACAATTTGTTCTTGAGATATCGTGTACACAGACTAACAAACTAACGGACTAACAGACACCCTACAAATTTTATCATTTTCGGATTCCTCACACCTAAAAAAGTCAAAAAACCGAGGTCGAAAATTTTCACGATTACCTAAGTTCCCCATACCTATAGTATGATGGGGTACTAAAAAAATAATTTGGGGCAAAATTGAACTATGGGTTTCAACGAATTACAGTACATTCATTAATATAAGCTTTCCTAATAAAAATGTACCGGAGGACTGGCGTTAAAAAGTAATAATTATTATTACTGGAGCTTTCGTTGAGCACTGTTTTAAAAAGTAAAAAAAAAAAAGATGTGTATTGAAAAAATTGTCTTTATACGAATTTCGTTCGTCAGTGTGCACGCGTTCCCATTTTTGTAAATATTTTTAGAAGGCCTTGATATGAACGTAACATTATTTCGGCTCAGTGTAGCACATTTTCTACTGAAAATAGTATAAGTATGTAATACTTCTGATTTGTGTGCAGGGTAGAACAGAAGAATTTGGATATATTACGTTCTGTAAGAGGTATTTCTTAAAAGAATGTTTTAATACCTTCAATAATGTATTTTTTGTTGTGCTATTATTTATTTTATTTTTTCAGCTATGCTTCATATTCAATACATTTTACGCAATGTACTTTTTTTTTTTTTTTTTTTTTTTTTGAGATTCCTTCTTCCATAGTTAAAAAAAATATATATAAATAAAATTTAATCTGCCAACTTGGAAGCACAAATACATTGAAATTTAAATATTGCAGCGAATCATTAAAGTTAGGAAAAATATTACGCTAAGCACATGATTTCTTCTAGTCGCACGAGCTCATAGTTGCCGAGATTAAGGGAAAAGATAGAAAATGAAACCGCTAGTGATGAGAATTAAAAATAAAAACTGCCTTTTTTTTTTCCTCCTATAAAACTCCTGTTGTATTGAGTGGGCTTAATCGATTCTTCAAATTGTGTGTAATAGCGTGTTTAGGATAATTTAAAGTATAAGACATTTAATTAAGATAGGCAACAGGCAGATAAGGAAAGAGGCATCAGAGATTGAATGCGATAGTTCTGAACTGGGAAAAATCTCGCTCAAAACAAATTATCCCTTCGTTGATATCCTGCCAATAATGAAAGGTTTCATATTTGTTTGTTTGAATTCAAAAACTCTTTAAGAATATAATTTTTTAATAAAATTATTTTTTATATTCCTCATGAAATGATTCAACTTCGCATCATTTCTTACAGCTTCAGAAGCTAAGTAACGAATTTCTTTAAGACTGCTATGTAAATAATTCAAATTTAAGATCGAAATTTTGATGAAACAATGCAGTTATCAAATGTATGCAATACCATGTACTTTTCTCTAAGGTCATCCAGCAACTCAGATAAACAATAAGCGAAAATGATATCGAGAGAAAAAAAAAAAATTGACGCATGAATTCTGTGCTGCACGCAAGAAATATCGAAACATGTTTAGGATAAAAAAGTGTGTATTAGTAACAAGCGTTTGTGTTTAAGTAAATGTATACGTGCAATATCATCTATGTTAACACAAGGCTAATTATTTAGGCAGTCCGCGAGAGAAAACAACTACATTCATTTATTTTTCGTCTTAAATATATGAAAGAGTTTTGTCTGTTCAGAGGATGAAGTTTCTGAGACTACATTCAGCGTTAATGAGTCACAATTAAAATATTAATAAAAATGACGTCGTGATTAAGAAGCATTTACACACAAAAAATTAACAGTAAAAAATATTTTGTACAATTGGCAGCATACTTGTTAAAGGCCAAAAAAAAAAAAAAAAAAAAAAAAAAAAAATCTGTTTCCATTTTTATCTCAATGCAAATAACACAGTTATTCCAGACTCATTGAAGTGTTACACTCGCTTAGTGACGCACATACACTGGTTCTCATAATTATAAGGACACCCGTTTGTCTATATTCGTTTCTCTATCGTAAAAAACTTTAAATACGGTCAAAAAAATTATTTTTCAAGTGTTCACAATTATAAGGAGAGCTCGAATCTGAGTAATTTTTTTTTTTCAGTTATTCTTTAAATTAATACTTTATGGGGTCTCTTTTTAGGATGAAACAGTCAGACATTCTCTCTGGTATATATATATATATATATATATATATTTAATATTCAGTTTCAATACCATTTCATACAGCATAGATCATATTCTGAATACATTTAAATTACTTAAAATTGCTTTCCACTTGCATGCACTTTTCTAATAGGATAAGTTAAGGTTTTTTCGACTTCGGGAGAGGCAATAATACAGAAGTTTCTTTCTTCAAACTATTTTCTATTGCTCTAGAAGTAGAGCAAAAATGCAAGTTTTGTTGAAAAAAATATATTATCCTCCCCCCTTCTCTAAAATCTAACAAAAATCTGAGAATTCCACGTTTAAAATTTACGGATATTCTCTTAATGTTCATAATAATAGAAAAAATTACTAAATTCCTTCTGCCTTCAATAGAAACAGCTCCCCAGAGCACCATAGATCCACCTTTAAAATGCCCGATTCATATCTGCCTTTAAAAAATCTGCTTTGTCTTTCGCTATCTGCAGATACCCTGTTAAAACCATTTGGTTAATCAAGAATAAAATGTTTTTCATCCAAAAATGTAGCATTTTACCATTTCATATTGTCTTTATTCAACTTTAACACAGACGTTCTTTCCCCCATTAAATGCTTATTGATTATCGCAGGTTTTTTATTCATTTTAACATATTATTAATTATTTTAAACATGCATAAATGTGGACCCCAGCCTTTCGTTCAAAATTACGAGCCAATTCAGCAGCAGTCATTTTGATTAGAACAGTAAAAGGAATTATGAGTCTTCGATCTCAGTAAAACAGCTCTTATTTTGCATCGAACCAACAGTTCAACATTTGATCACATTTCCTTCAGCAATTTTAGATCTTCGAATTTCATTAGAAATAAGGCGGATCGAAATTATCCTGCCACTTAAACACATTTATCATACTTCACTATTTATTACCAAGTTATGTCAAATGTATTCGAATATCTTTTAAGAGTAAAGGTGCAGTGTAAAGATATTAAATAGGTTCTTAAGAAATGCCACTCATAGACCGTAGTGCAATGGAGATACTTTTTGAATCCCTATACACAAACCATAAATTATTTTCAATAAAGAGGATTCATAGTAAACTTGAATTGCGTAAATCAGTTTCGAGATATTCTAAAAATATTTACGGGATCTAGAGCGCAGATGAACAAATAGACAGAGAGACAGATCGATGTTAAAAATACTTTTTACCTTAATTGAAAAGTGCTGTAAACACAAACAACAAAACATTTGGATCAGTTTCCACTTAAAAGCTCTAATGTATCTGAATATCTTACTAATGCTTAAATGCTAATTATACCATACTCTGTAGAAAACACGCTTTTACAACTATGTTTAATAATACGTGTTAATTACGTTATGTTTTGTGCAGTATAAATGTATTAAAATAGTCTATAAAGAAATACCTCTTTTAGACTATTGTTTGGAATTCCTTCGCGAGTCTTTGTAAACAAACTAGTAGTGTTGTAGAAACCATTTTTACTAGGGTACATGCCCTAGTCAACTTGAATAATATATATGTATATTAGTTTCAAGGAATTTTAAAAATATTTATAAAAATTAGAGCACGGACGAGGGAACCGATGTCGTGAAAACTTTTTTATTTTGTTGAAAAGTGATGAAAAGCGACTGAAATATACTTTCATAAATATAAAAGATACAAAATTACAATAGGAAAAAAATGGATATATTGGCTCATTTATAAATAATGCTAACTGCATGAGAGATAGGGTGTCCAGTTTCAGTCACGTATCTTCTAAACTACAGTATCTGAATGCTTTTCATTTGTCTGTCACTGTTTACAATTTTTTTTTTTTTTTTAATAATTTATTGATATACAAATAGAAAATGTTACACACACACACACACACACACATATTATATATATATATATATATAATTGAGTTGGGTCAAACTTAAAAAAATTAAAGAAATAAGAAAAATAAAGAAATAACGAGTACATATATAGAAATTAATCTAAATGAATATCATAGAGATTGCAGATTAAAAAAAAAAGTTTCTTAGTTTATTTATTTATTTATTTTTGATAAAAATGAAGTAATATATATATATATATATATGTGTGCGTATTTTTCATATTTTTTACATAAAAAAGGGTATGTGTGAAAAATAGGAACTTTTCTCTTTTTTTTTTTTTTTTTTTTTTTTTTTTTTTTTTAAATGAAGTGGGGGTGAAAGGAGTTGAAAAGGTCGAAATGTTTACAATTCAATATTTTATGGGTTTAAATATTAATTGAAATAGATTATTGAAATAAGAAAAGTTGTATAAAAAATTTCCTGGAAATAATGTTATAGGAAAGAAATGAAACTCTAAAAATTTTAGATAATTCTAAAGTAATTATTCAAATGTCATTATATAGTTCATGTTAAAAAATTTAGGGGAAGCTTAAGGAAACTTTGGAACAATATAATGCTCCTCAATGCCGATCAGCCAGAAACATTTTAAACTTTATACGAATTTGATTCAAGAGCAATTTTTTACTTGCTAAATTAAAACGGCGATTTTTTTCTCATGGAGTAAATTTAATACTTTTCGGAATTTTTCCCTTTCTCAGAATCCTATTAAATTTTATGTCATTTTAAAGTGTGTAAAATTACCAAATTCTTAAGGTGAAACACTATTTCATATTTTTCATTTTTCATTTTTTCTGACAGAAATATTGATTTCAGAGAAAAGTTGCAATTAAGAAAATTATAGCAAATATATTCATCAATAATAATTAATATGATTAATAATAATATAGTAATAGTAATAATTAATATGAAAACTATCAAACTGTTAAAGCTGTTACTTTTTGATTTATAAACAATTTTCTTATAGTTTTCATATTTTAGCGCTTGAGGGTGGGGCAGCCTGCGGGGAAGGGGGGGGGGGGAGGGGAGCAATGAGGTCGTTTCAGAAAATGTGCCTTTCACCATGATTTATCCATTGGGAAAAATCCAGCCTTATCCGAATTTATTCTGACAACCGCCCCCCCCCCCCCAATCCCATTTCCTAGATTATAAACTATTGGATCTGAAAGGCGAAATTTTTCCGCAGGTAGCAATTCCCCTTTCCCAGAATCTTATTTAAGTTTCATATCATTTTATAGTGTAGTATAATATCAAGTTTTTAAGGTTTAATGCCATTTTATATTTTTCAAATTTTGTATGATAGGGGAGAAAATTCAAGAATTACACAGTGAAAGGAATAAAATTTTTGATATTTTAATTTTTTACTGCCACAAATATTAGTTTTAGAGAAAAGTTTCAATAGCAAAAGTTGTAGTAAATATATTCAGCAATAATATAAAAAAAAGAATATAATTGCAAAAGCAATTAAGTTTACATTTACAAGCCATTTTCTGATACTCTTCCTATTTTAGCATTTAGGCGCTGGAAGGGGGGGGGGGGGAGGGAGGACTTTTGAGAAAATGAGCCTTTTATCTTGATCTGTCAGCTGGGAAAAAATCCAGCTTTATCCAAATTTGTTCCGCCCTTTTTTTCCCTTTATTGACTGGACTATGAGTAGGACATTTCAGTCTGCCACCATGATCGCTCGAGTTCATTTCTTCCAACATGAATATAGTATGCTCTAGAAATTTATTAAAACAAATATAGGATGGATAAACATATATAAACTCATGACAATTAGTTATTTGCAAAAACTGAACTGCTTAATGATTATAGCCGTCTGTCTGTATTACTGTTAAATCCTTAAACCAGTCTCACTCTCACAAACCAAGAAAATGATCGGCTATCAAAAAAGAAACCGAAGACAAAACAAAAACATGCGACCTTTTTATCACAGGTCTTAAAGGGACTTGGGCCAGCTGAAAGTTTCATTTAAAAGCTTATATTTTCATCTAATATTTATAAATTGAGGTTTATTCACTAAAATATATATTCAGGCAACATTTCTTATAGTTTTTGACATAATTTTTACAGATTTGAAACCTCTAAATTGTGTTTTCTCAATTTGCATTTTTTCATGAATGCATGATTTTCAAAAATGCTTAAATTTCTACAGATATTTAAGAAAATACATATTTTTATTATATATATAATAATAATAATAATAATGAATTATTAAACGTAGTAAAAGCCAATCAACAGATACAAGATCACTGAAACGACATAGAGCAATAAGAATGGATATATTTCAAGTAGGAGAAGCTCGGAAAGATAAAAAAAATTCATCAGGGGAGACCTTTTTCAACCTTGATCACCAATGTACGATTTCGTTCACTAGCGGCTATAATAGCAAATCATTGGCAGGCTCCCTATCGTACATGAAAATAATTGAAGTGAAATTTAAGGTGGAATAATCGATTAAGTAGAAAATAACAGAGAATCTAACAAAAAACAACCATAAGAAACAAACAATGCTCTCAGGAAGAGACATTAGGAGTCGCATGGATTAAAAAAAGTAAAATAATTCAGGGGTTTAGTTGTTCATGGAGTAAAACAAGCAAAGTTCGAAGTTTATTGGTTCACATCTGATAAAAAATAATGAAACTATATTTTTAAGAAGAGTTGACAACTCCACAATGAAGAAATTGAATATTTAAAGGAAAAAGAAAGAATGCATATTAATACAAGGTAAATGCAACATGCCTTCTGCTTTTTTCCCCTAATTATTAAATTTTAAAATCTATCCTTAATTATTTTAAGTAGGTTCTATTAAACATCTAAAAAAATCTGGAGTGACTCCACTCGACTTTCCGAACTATGAGTCATTAACAGTTTTGTAGATAAAGTAAAGAAAGAGGAGTTGCTAAACAAACAAAAGGGAGAAAACCATAATAGAGTGTTTGAGTATTTTTCTCCATATATTGAACGATGTTTTATTGAACGCTACTGAACTTTGAGCCCATAAGATCATAATGATAAAGAATTTTTCGTTGTGTCCCTGTAAAAGCCTATACATGCTAGATTCACCAAAATGCTTATAGTTAGTGCAACAGTGATTTATAATATTCTTATAAATTTTCAGCTCAATTGAATACGGCGTTTAGATGCTATCGCACTTTTAAAAATTGGGTCCCATAGGCCATAATGATAAAGAATTTTTCTTTGTGTCCCTGTAAAAAAACTTTAAGTGCTAAATTCACCAAAATCTATACAGTTGGTGCAACTGTGACCTATAACATGTGTACATTTTTTTTGCTCAGATTAATAAGGCGTTCAGACGCTACCACACTTTTAAAAATTTGCCCCATAGGCCAAAATGATAAAGAATTTTTCTTTGTGTTCCTGTAAAAATACTATGAGTGCTAGATTCACCAAAATCAATAGGGTTCGTACTAGGGTGACTTACAATATACGTACCAACTTTCAGCTTATTCGAACAAAGCGTTTAGACGCTAGCGTGTTCACTCACACACATACATATATCATCGCAAAAATAGTGAAAACGGACTCAGGGGACCTCGAAACGTATAGAAACATCAAAATCTCCAATGCGGATTTTTGACATGATTACAATACTTTCTTCACTATAGTGTTCGGAAAGTAAAAATATATTAAATCTTTTATTAAATATCTGTAGAAGTTTTAGATTTTTTGAAAATGATGAATTCATGAAAAAATGCAAACTAAAAAATCGCCCTTTAAAGATTTCAAATCTGTAACAATTACATATATATATATATATATATATATAAAACATACGAATTGTTGCCTGAATATACAGTTTACCGAACAAACCTAATGCAGTTCAATTTATAAATATTAAATGGAAATATAAGCTTTTGTATGAAATGTCCAGTGGTGCCAAGTCCCCTTAATTGAGAGTCAGAAACCTAAAGATTCTCTTCTTCCCTCAGCAAAGAGCGGATTATCTGTGAAAAATAATTTTATAGCCTACCTTAATCTGTAACAAACAGATCGATTTTTATGCACAAATCTCACCGATTTATGATGTTCAATTTTTTTACTTTCCGAACACTATAGTGAGGAAAGTATTGTAATCATGTCAAAAATCCGAATTCGAGATTTTGATGTTTCTATACGTTTCGAGGTCCAACGAGTCCGTTTTCACTATTTTTACGATGATATATGTATGTATGTGTGTGTGTATGTGTGTGTGTATGTATGTGTGTATGTATGTGTGTATGTATGTGAGTGAACACGCTAGCGTCTAAACGCTTTGTTCGAATAAGCTGAAAATTGGTACGTATATTGTAAGTCACCATAGTACAAACCCTATAGATTTTGGTGAATGTAGCACTTATAGTTTTTTTACAGGGACACAAAGAAAAATTCTGTATCATTATGGCCAAGGGACCAAAATCTTAAAAGTGCGATAGCATCTAAACGCCTTATTCAATTGAGCAAAAACTTTATACACATATTATAGGTCACAGATACTCAATCTGTATAGATTTTGGAGAATCTAGCACTTATAGTTTTTTTTACAGGGACACAAAGAAAAATTCTTTGCCAAATTTTTAAAAGTGTAATAGCGTCTAAACGCCTTATTAATCTCAGCAAAGAATTTGTACACATGTTATAGGTCACATTTAAACCAACTGTATAGATTTTGGTGAATCTAGCACTTACAGTTTTTTTACAGGGACACAAAGAAAAATTCTTTATCTTTATGGCCTATGAGACCAGCGATAGCATCTAAACGCCTTATTCAATTGAGCTGAAAATTTGTATGAATATTATAAATCACTGTTGCACTAACTATAAGCATTTTGGTGAATCTAGCATTTATAGATTTTTACAGGGACACAACGAAAAATTCTTTATCCTTATGATCTAAGGGCTCAAAGTTGAGTAGCGTTAAATAAAACCTCGTGTGATATATGGAGAAAAATATTCAAACACTCTGCTATGGTTTTCTCTTTTTTGTTTGTTTAGCAACACCTCTTTTTTTATTTTATCTACAAAACTGTTAGTTACTCAATGTTCGGAAAGTCGAGTGGAGTCACTCCAGATTTTTTTAAATCCGATGAAAACGTTCATTACCATTTAATTTTAAATATTAATTTATTCTCTGAATAATAGAAAATAGCAATGAAAATAATGTTCCTTAAAACAATAATAATAATTTATGAAATTTATAAATTTCCAAAATAAAAATTCTAAAATAATATTTATAAACTGGACGCTACGCAAAATAGAAAGAAATCTGCCGAAAAAATAAATAAATACCATAAATCACCGAAAGAAATATTTATTAAAACGTCGTCCAAATATTCGAGAAATGAGAAGGACAATAATTACTTACTGCGGTATTCAAAGGAACCGTTTAGGAATGTTAAGTTGGCCAGTTTGTCCGTCAATACCGAGTGCCTTTTTAAGTGGATCGATCGAGCAATTTCAGATGGGTTAGCGTCTAATCGAGAGTATAGAGAAAGTAACTCGTTTTGGATACACACCTTCAATGCCAGTCTCTGGGTCATGTAGATTACTTTTTGTAAGTCGGGCGTCACGCTAGGAAGACCGAACGAGTTCTGTCATTTTAATTCTTTTTTATTCGTGATGAATAAACAGGCCAGTGGGGAATGTCAACATATTGCATCATAAGAAATCAGAAACAGATTTTATTGGTCAACTCAAGATAATTGCCGTTTGTTGAAGTTCATTTAGAGGATCATTCGAATATTCTCCGATCTTAATTAATGCACACAAAGAACTCATCTATCCGTTTCGAGAAAATAAGAAATAATTATGTCATTAAGATAGTGTGGAATTACTTTTGCATGTTTCTTTCCGAAATATCCTTTAAGGATACATGCAAGGCCAAGACAAAGTTGAAGGCTGAGAGAATGGCACGCATTACAAATGAATGCACGCTTACCAATGTGTACTGTAGCAAAAGCAAAGCAATTCAATACTTTTCATTAATACATTTCCACAAAGTAGTGTTTTTGCATTCGATCCGTCTGTCTGTCTACACGGACATGCTCTCTCATTTTCACACACAAAAGAAGAAGAAAAAAAAAAAAAAAAATTCGGAATAACTTCGAACTAATATAGTCTCCTGTTGAAAATTGTATAAATATTACTACTCGTTTGTGTACAAGGATATGCAAAAGAATTTGAATACACGATGGTCAATAGGAGGTATTTCTTCAAAGAAAATTTAGTGTCTTTAATCTGTACAAAATACAACGAAATCAACATACGTTATTCATTTAATGATTGGTTTGCAGGCTACCATAAGGGGAAAAAACAAATCAAAGACATAATGCGATTCTTTCTTTGTTAACATTTTCCAACAAGGTTGAAAAGTGTTAATGACTTCGGTTTGTCCGCCTGCCTGTCTATCCGCGCTCTCTCACAAATATTCATTGAATTTTAGGAAACTGATATGTGTTATTCAAGTTCGCTATCAAATGTTCCCTATTGCAGGGTTGCCACGCCACAGGCTACTAAAAGGCAACTATTTGCGACTATTTTCAGCCAGAGGAGACTATGGCAACTTTTTGTGACCCAAAAAGCTTGAAAAAGCAACTATTTTCACAAAAAGGCAACTATTGGGAGACTATTTTTCACCTCTTGCAAAATTCTTCCAGAAATATCAGGAAAATTTTTCAGAAAGAAATATTTTCTCAGCATTTTATAAACAATCCCATATCGTAACCTTTTCACCCTTTAGTTTTTTTTTTTTACCACCTTAAAGTATGGTATATCCCTGATGCTGACCTTGAAAAAATCTGATGTGGGCACCACATGACTTCCTTATACACTTTTAGAAATATACATAATGTTAAAAAACATTGACATTGGACCCGAAACAGTTGGCTAAAAATATTTTTAAAAAATGAATTATCACCGTGTTCTGAGCTTTTCTGAAAGTTAGCTAAAAACCGATTGCAAGATTTGTACTGGTAACGCTGACGAAGGCAGCAGGGACCCGAAAAAATTGGCTAAAAGTATTAAAAAAAGGAATTTTACCATGTTCTGAACTATTCTGAAAGTTTCAAATGTCTACCTAGTCGGGAAGTTAATTAAATAATTTTTTTGTTGGACCATATAAACGCTGCCGAAGGCAGCAGGGACCTGAAACAGTTGGCTAAAAGTAATAAAAAGATGCATATTCACCGTGTTCTGAACTATTCTGAATGTTTCAAATGTCTAGCTAGTCGGGAAGTTAGTTAAATAAATTTTCTGTTGAACCATGTAAACGCTGCCGAAGGCAGCAGTGACCCGAAACAATTGGCCAAAAATATTTTAAAAATGCATTGTCACCGTATTTTGAGCTTTTTCGGAAGTTTTAAATGTCTAGCTAGTCGGGAAGTTAGTTACAAATCGATTCCAAGATTTGAACTGGTAACGCTGCCGAAGGCAGCAGGGACCCTATACAGTTGGCTAAAAGTATTTAAAAAATGCATTTTCACCGTGTTCTGATCTAATCTGAAAGTTTCAAATGTCTAGCTAGTCGGGAAGTTAGTTAAATAAATTTTCTGTTGAATCGCATAAACGCTGCTGAAGGCAGCAGGTATCGGAAACAGTTAGCTAAAAATATTTAAAAAATGCATTGTCAACGTGTTCTGAGCTTTTCTGAAAGTTTCAAATGTCTAGCTAATCGGAAAGTCAGTTAAATTGCAAGATTTGTCTAAACCGTTTTTGAGTTATTACCGTTTTTTTGATACATTATGGCCAAATTTTTGTCATTGTGAACCTAATTTTCCTAAATATCTCCAAAACGGAAAATCATAGAAAGTCCAAAAAGGGAGGTGCACAACTAGATGTTATAACAAACCTATGTACCAATTCGCAACTGTCTACGTCCAACCGTTTTTGAGTTATGCGACATACCCACACACAGACACACACATACAGACGTCACGAAAAATCGTGTAAAATCCCTTATATCTCTAAAACGAGAGCTCGTGTTAAGATGACACTTGCAGGTGTGCAACTAGACATAATGAAAGTCACACGTATAAATTAGCAACATTCAGCGATCATTCGTTTTCGAGCAATGTGAAATACAAAATCCATTTCGCAAATCGGGATTACTATACTTCCTTATACTTTGTATAAGGAAGTAATATGTAGAATATTGAATGATAATGTAGAAATAGCACCAGACATGACATATGTACCTATTAAGCTGGCCAATTTTCTTATTGCAAATGACTACTGGTACACTCCTGTGACCTGTTATGTCCTTCCTCACCCTGATTTCATGTAAGAAAAAATAACAAAATTATAAAAGAAAGCACTTTTAGCAAATCAGAAAAGGAAGAAGAATACAGCCAAAAAAAAAAAAAAAAAAACATAAGCTTTTAAGAGTGGACAATACTTAACCTTTTCAACAACCAAACCCCATGTTATTCTATGGGAAAATTTGTTTCCACAATGACTCATTGCCTATTTTTTTTTTTTTAATTCAGTTTTAACATTCAGAAGTTTTTTTTTTTTTTTTTTTTTTAAATTGGTATATATATATTGAATAGTAAAGAAATGCGTATGGTTTTTAGCCTTTAATGATTGTTAGCATGTGATATTTAAGTTAGTATTTTGGTCGCTAGGCTACTATTTAGGCAACTATTTTAATGCTTCTAGGCTACTAAAGCAACTATTTTTGTTATATTTCTTTTGTGGCAACCCTGCTATTGAAAATGGAGTAGATACTACTATTGGTTTGTGTACAGGGTCACCCGAAAGTAAAAGTACTCCAAAGCATTGCGTTCTAATGAGAGGTATTTCTATAACCCAATTTTAATAACTTCCCTTTCCGCAAATCTTAATGAAATTGAAATATGTTATTCATATGCACAAAAAAATGCTTTCTATAGAATTATAGTATAATTAACATTAAGATTTACTTGACCACACAAAAATATTCAGTTACATTAAGGGTTATTATAGGAAATTTGTTCAGTTACATTTTCGTTTACGTGAAGCATTTTAAACACTTTCTACCAGTTTTTAAGTGTTTGAAGGAGTGTATTTGTCTGTCCGACTGCCCATCATCCGTGTGTCCATCTGCCTGCCTTAGCGTCCGAAAATATTTTCAGAATTCCTTAAAAATGGCCTATGTTATTCAAGCTCCTTGTGGAATGTTCCCTATTTAATGCGGCATCAACAGGTGCTGTACAGTTGGTTTTTTGTAGAGGGACCCCAATGCAATGCGTTTTAGGAGAGACATTTTTATAAATCACATTGAAATAACTGTCTGCTCATAAAGAAATTGACATTTCTTGCTAATAAGCTAAAATACTGCTGTGCATAGAATGCATGTGATATGCTGAACCTTCTGATTTAGAGAATGCACTGAAATAGTCAGATACATTAAGGGCTGCAACTTGAAATGAAGAGTTGCATTCTTGCTTGTTTTAGGCATTTTCAACAATTTCGAACAATGTTTAAGAGTGACTAGGAATTCAATTATCCTGTAAATGTCTGTCGTTCTGACCGTTGTATGACAATGTAAACAAAAAGAATATTGAAGGTTATACGATACAACGAGTAAGTACAGTTCGAAAGTGTTATTAATCACTGTGTACAACATAATTTTCCGTTCCTGTTTTTTTTTTCTGTAAAATAAATAAATGAACAAAAATTACACTATATGGAACTAGACTTCAGATTACATGTCAAAATGCAAACTTTTTAAGGCTTTCTCCTTAACAGTAAATCTATAGAGAGGATTAGTATGATATTTCTTGCCCTGAAATAAACATAAAATATATTTTAAGGGGTCGTCACAGAAGTAAAATGCATTGACGACGTTAACAGTCAAGTACAATGTACGAGAAGGATTCGACCATTCAATAAAATGTATTCAGTTTTCCTTCTTAAATTTCTCGGAATGTTTCTTTAACTCTAGATTTTTACTTTCTGAACATACATATGTAAGGGAAATATTGTAATCATGTCAAAAATCAGACTTTGAGATTTCTACACGTTTTGAGGTCACACGAGTTCTTTTTGACTAATTTTATGGTAATGTATGTATGTGTGTATGTATGTGAGTGAACACGATAGCTTTGCTCGAATAAGCTTGAAATGGGTGGGTATATTATAGGTCACCATAGCAGAATTTGGTGAATCTGGCACTTATAGTTTTTTTTCTTTTTCTTTTTTTTTTTTCTTTTTTAACAAGGACACAACGAAAAATTCATCATTATGGTCTATGGGCCCAAATTTTTTAATGTGCGATAGCGTCTAAATGCCTCATTCGTCTGAGCTGAAAATCGATATACATGTTACCAGCCACCGTTGCACGAACTGTATAGGTTTCGTGAATCTAGCGCTTATGGGATTTTTTTACAAGGACACAAAGAAAAATTCTTTATCATTATGGTCTACATAGGCCCAAATTTTTAACACTTTCCAACAAGGTTGAAAAGTGTTTATGACTTGGGTTTGTCTGTCTGTCTGTCCGCGCTCTAACTCCCGTAAATATTTATGGAATTTCTTGAAACTGATATATGTTATTCAAGTTCACTATCGGATGTTCCCTATTGAAAATGGAGTTTATACCTCTACTGGTGTGTGTACAGGGATCCCCGAAAGTATTTCAAAGCATTGTGTTCTATGAGAGGCATTTCTATAAACCATATTTCATACCCTTACTGTACAAAAATCTTAATGAAATTGAAACATGTTATACAAGTTCACTATCGAATGTATCCTGTTGAAAATGGAGTTTATACCTCTACTAGTTTGTGTACAGGGACCCCCTAAAATATTGAAAAGCATTGTGTTCTATGAGAGGCATTTCTATAAATTATATTTCCATACCCTTACTGTACAAAAATCTTAATGAAATTGAAATATGTTATTCGAGTTCACTACCGGATGTTTCCTGTATAAAATGGAGCAAATACTACCTCTGATTTGTGTACAGGGACACACAAAAGTATTCCAAAGCATTGTGTTTTATGAGAGATATTTCTATAAACTAAATTTTAATAACTTTACTTTGCACAAAGATTTATGAAATTGAAATATGTTATTAAAGTTCACTATTGGATTTTTCCTGTATAAAATGGATTAAATACCAACTATCTTTTCTATACAAGGACACTCAAAAGTATTCTAAAGTATTGCGTTCTATGAGAAATATTTCTATAAATCAAATTTTAATAACTTTACTTTCCACGAAGTTTTAGGAAATTGAAATATGTTATTTATATGCACAAAATAATTATTTACATAGAATATAGCATGATTAGCATTAGATTTACAGGGAGACACAAAAATATTCTGTTATATTAAGAGCTATTATAAAAAATTTGCTAGAATTCTTCTTTCGTATACATTAAGCGTTTTTAAAACTTCCTAACATTTTTTTAAGTGTGAATATGATATCAATTTGTGTATCTGTCCGTCTGTCTGTCTGCCCGCGCTCTAACTCCCGTAAATATTTATGGAATTTTTTTAAACTGATATATGTTATTCAAGTTCACTATCGGATGTTCCCTATTGAAAATGGAGTTTATACCTCTACTGGTTTGTGTACAGGGACACCCGAAAGAATTTCAAAGAATTGTGTTCTATGAGAGGTATTTCTACAGAGGCTGTTCGCACATTTTTTAGACGATTTTATTTCGCAGTAAGAAAAATCGTTTGCATGGAGAATTTTATTTTCACAACAGTTATATTTTTGGAAGTTTTATTTATCTTCTGATATTTAGAATTTTTGTTTAGATGCAAAAATGCGCTTTTAAAATGACAGTGGATGGAAGGATAGGTTTCCGCTCTTTCCAAAGTGAGTTTTTAGTGAAATCCTTATGAAAAGCATTTATCAGGAGAAAAATGGAAAAATGTTGCATTAACAGATGAATCTTGGGTCTATTTAAGTGGTTGCAATAAAAAAAGGTCAATTTATTATCATAAAAGTGGAAAAAAAAAATTGCTACATGGCTCAAAGCATCAAAAGAAAGTTTTGTCGTAAAAGTGAAAGGAAAAACTGAAATAATTTGTGTTTTAATATTTCGCTATTAAAGAACTCTTATTCTAATAAGCTTTTTAGCCAAGAAACAATCTTCATTAATGTACGGGTTGCTAAGAAGAATGTACCACTACTAACTTTCCCCTTTAAACTGTTTGAATCAGCATTTCTAAATCTTTCTCTCGCGCGCTGCTAGAATGTATATGTATCTTACTTCTTACAATGTAACCGGCATAATCGGAGCTCTGTTAAATGCTCCGTAATATTTCTATTATTCAACTATAATCATATACTAAATAATATATATTTAATCTGGAATAAATGATAACGTCGAAAAAGTGCTAATTTAATGATGTATCTAAAAACAACATAATTAACAGAAATTAACATTTTTTCCCCCACACATTAAGTATATTTTCAGATGCCGATGATAGATGGTTCTTACTGACGCTGGGACACTTAATCATGGACTGGAGAGAAGGTGAGTACAAATCTTACCTTCTTATAAACTGCTGATGTTTAATAACTTTTGAATATTATATATATATAAACTCTTCAGCTCTCTCGTAAAATTGAATATAAATAAATATTTAAATATTATTTATTCATCTGGATTAAAATCTGAGCTCGCTATGCGCAATCTAATGTATTAAAATCGATTATTTATATTAAGTTTTTCTAAAGGATTTATGACTGCCACTGGTTTTTCATACAAGCGCAAGATAAAAGGAAAAAAATGTGACAAAAATGTCAAAATCAACTCTAAATACTCTCAAGAACATATTTTAATTCCAATTTTTAAAAATGAAAATCCAGATCTTTATCCACAATACTATCAATCCGTTGAACTGTATCAAGAAGCCACACATCACAATCCGCAATTGCTTTTCTAGAAAAAAATGGAACAAAAAACGGGAATTAAAACCATACCCTTCACTGACATTCCTGCTAAATCTTCTGATGTATCACCGTTGGATTTTGTGTTTTTCGACTCTTAAAATCAACATTATCCAAACACCGACCTACAACGCTTTGTGGACTCTGGAAAGCCGTTCAAGAGGAGTAGAAAAATATACCTCTTCCGATATTATAAAAAGCATTATTATCATAGAAATTATGATGTAGAATGTTAGTTAAGAACAAGGGCTATCAAACTGAACAAATAAAACTCGAAATATGAGTGAAATTGCTTCAGTACACTCCATCAAAATCGTCTAAAAAATGTGCGAACAGCTTCTGTAAAAACCATATTTTCATACCTTTACTGTACAATATCTTCATGAAATTGAAATATGTTATTCAAGTTGACAATTGGATGTTTCCTATATAAAATAGATTACATATCACCACGAGTTTATGTACAGGGACACTCAAAAGTACTCCAAAGCATTGCGTTCTTTGTGAGATGTTTCTATAAATCAAATTTTAATAACTTTATACTTTCCACGAAGTTTTAGGAAATTGAAATATGTTATTTATATGCACAAAAGAATGCTTTGCGTAGAATATAGCATGGTTACCATTAGATTTACAGGGTGACACAAAAATATTCAGTTATATTAAGAGCTATTAATAAAAAATTTCTAGAGGTGTACTTTCGTTTACATTAAGCGTTTTTGACACTTTCTATCATTTTTTTAGTGTGAATATAATTTCAATTTGTGTATATGTCTGACTGTTCTTCAGTCCGTCTGTCTATCTGTTTTTCTGCGCTCTGATTCTCGTAAATATTTATGGAATTTCTTTAAACCGATATATTTTATTGAAGTTCACTATCGGATGTTCCCTATTGAAAATGGAATGGATACCTCTTCTGGTTTGTGTACAGGGACATCCAAAAGTATTCGAAAGCATTGTGTTCTATGAGAGGAGTTTCTATAAATCATAATTTAATACCTTTAATGTATGGAAACTTTAATGAAATTTAATATGTTATTCAATTCCCTATCGGATGTTTCCTATGTAAAGTAGAGTACATTTCTAACTGGTTTGTGTACAGGGGCACTTGAAAATACTCCAAAGCATTGTGTTGTATGAGAGCTATTTTTATAAACCAAATTTTAATAATTTTATCTTCCACAGCAATTGAAATATATTATTCTTATGCACAACAGAGTGTGCCTTCTATGTAATATAGTATGGTTAGCATTAGATTTACAGGGTCACACAAAAATAATCAGTTACATTAAGAGGTATTAGGTAATAAAAATTTGATGGAATTGCACTTTTGTTTACATGAGCGTTTTAACACTTTCTTATAATTTTAGTGGGAATATGATTTCAATTTGTGCATCTGTCTGCCCGATTGTCTACCTTTCTATCTGTTTGTCTCCGGCTCCTATCATCCGTGAATATTTTGAGAATTTTTTTAAAAATGATACACTCAAGTTCCCTATGGAATGTTCCCTATTTAAAATGTCATTAATAGGTCCTGTACAACTAGTTTGTTTACAGGACGACAACAACAACAATATAAAAAAAAGCCAATGTATTACGTTTTAGGACAGAATATTTTAAAAGTTATATTTAAAAAACTTTCTACTACAAAAATCTTAAAAACATTTACATGTATTATTAATATTCTAAAATAATTGTTTTGTATAGAATATGGCATGATTAACTTTCAGATTTACAGGGCTACAGTAAAATATTTAGAGAGTTTAAAAGCTGCAATTATAATCTAAAGGCTGCATTTTCTTTTGCGTTAAGCCTTTTTGACACTTTCCAAAATGCCTAAGAGTAATTTTAAAATCAATTAGTCTATCTGTATGTTTTTCAGTCCTTTTTTCTGTTGTGCAATAACGTAGGCAAAGAATATTAATAGTTATTCGATACAAGAATTGCATTGCGTACAGTTAGAAAGTGTTACTAATCAATGTGTACTGCATGATTTTTTTTTTTTTTTTTTTATGTTTTTAAAGTTTTTAACATGATACAAATCGATTTTTTAAACATTTGCTTTTTAACTTGCGGTCATCTCGCTTGGATGAGAAGCGTGGCCGCCTAAAGCCAATTTTCCAGTTTAAACAGCCAAAAAATTTTATATTTTGCTAAAAAGCTTTTCATCAATATTTCGTTAACATTTAATTTTTTTCCATCTCACGTATTAAAATATTTTTTATTTTTCATTCTAAACGTAATTCTTTTTGTTGCATCGTTGATTGCCTTATCTTCGCTATTTTTGGATAACTTTTTAAAATTACAATTTTCCTGACAATTGCATTTTGTTTTTAACACTGAGCAAAATCCTAAAGTGTATGTGGAGGACGGCATCTGTTCGAAAATTTGCTTTATAACACTTTCCAACAAGGTTGGAAAGTGTTAATGACTTCGGTTTGTCTGTCTGTCTGTCTCTCCGCTCTCTAACTCCCGTAAATATTTATGGAATTTCTTGAAACTGATATATGTTATTCAAGTTCACTATCGGACGTTCCCTATTGAAAATGAAGGTTATAGCAGCTCTACTGGTTTGTGTACAGGGACACCCGAAAGTATTTCAAAGCATTGTGTTCTATGAGAGGTATTTCTATAAACCATATTTTCATACCTTTACCGTAGACATATCCTAATGAAATTGAAATATGTTATTCAAGTTCACTATTGGATGTTTCCTGTATGAAAAGGAGGAAACACCACCAACGGTTTATGTACAGGGACACTGAAAATTATTCCAAAACATTGCGTTCTATGAGAGATATTTCTATAAATCAAATTTTAATAACTTTACTTTCCACGGTTTTTGGAAATTGAAATATGTTATTTATATGCACAAAAGAATGCTTTGCGCAGAATACCAGCATGATTAGCATTAGATTTACAGGGTGGCACAAAAATATCCAGTTACTTTAAGGGCTATTAATAAAAAATTGCTAGAATTGTACTTTCGTTTACGTTAAGTGTTTTTAACACTTTCTAACATTTTTTAAGTGTGAATATGATTTCAGTTTTGTGTATCTGCCAGTCCGTCTGTCTGCCTGTCTTTCCGAGCTCGAACTCCCGTAAATATTTATGGAATTTCTTGAAACTGATATGTTATTCAAGTTCACTATCGGATGTTCCCTATTGAAAATGTAGTTTATACCTCTACTGGTTTGTGTACAGGGACACCCGAAAGTATTTCAAAGCATTGTGTTCTATGAGAGGTATTTCTATAAACGATATTTTCATACCTTTACTGTTGACATATCTCAATTAAATTGAAATATATTATTCAAGTTCACTATTGGATGTTTCCTGTATAAAATGGAGAAAATACCACCACCGATTTATGTACAGGGACACTCAAAAGTATTCCAAAACATTGCGTTCTATAAGAGATATTTCTATAAATCAAATTGTAATAACTTTACTTTACACGAAGTTTTAGGAAATTGAAATATGTTATTTATATGCACAAAAAATGCTTTGCATAGAATATAGCATTTTTAGCATTAGATTTACAGGGTGACACAAAAATATCCATTTATATTAAGAGCTATTTATAAAAAATATCTAGAATTGTACTTTCGTTTACATTAAGCGTTTTTAACACTTTCTAACATTTTTAAGTGTGAATATGATTTCAGTTTGTGTATCTGTCTGTCTGTCTGTCCGCGCTGTAACTTCTGTAAATATTTATGGAATTTCTCGAAACTGATATATTTTTATGAAGTTCACTATCGGATGTTCCATATTGAAAATGGAGTGAATATCTCTTCTGGTTTGTGTACAGGGACACCCAAAAGCATTAGAAAGCATTGTGTTCTATGAGTGCTATTTTTATAAATATTTTCCGTATAGAATGTTCCCCATTTAAAATGACATTAATAGATTATGTACAACTAGCTTGTTTACAGGGACAACAACAACAACAAAAAATGCCAATGCATTACGTTTTAGGACAGAATTTTTTTAAAGTTATATTTAAAAATCTTTCTACTGTAAAAATCATAAAAATATTGAAATGTATTGTTAATATTCTAAAATAAAGTTTTGTATTGAATATGATATGATTAACTCTCTGATTTATGGGGCTACACTAAAATATTCAGAGAGATCAAAAGCTGCTATTATAATCTAATGGCTGCATTTTCTTTTGCGTTAAGCCTTTTTAACTCTTTCCAAAATGCCTAAGATTAATTTTAAATTCAATTTGTCTATCTGTATATTTTTCAGTCCTTTTATCTGTTGTGTGATAACGTAGGCAAAGAATATTAAGTTATTCGATACGACAATTACGTACAGTTGGAAAGTGTTACTAATCAATGCGTACTGCATGATTTTTCTTTCTTTTTTAAACTGCGATAGCGTCTAAACGCCTTATTCGATTGAGCTGTAACTTTATACACATACTATGAAGCCAAGATGTAATCTCTAAGCTTATTTATGCACTCGATCAAACAGTACCACAACATTTTAATTTATTCCAGAGCATTCTAAACAATATTCTAAATTACCAGCATTCTAAATTTATTATTATGGTGGAAGACATCCTAAAATAAGAGCGTTTTATTATAATCCTCATATTTCCCATTCCCAGAAATGCCGAAATTATTCGTTATAGGTATATAGTATATATATATATATATATTTTCCCCTCTCGTTCATTTTATACTAACGCAACGTGTGGTAGACGGTACTAATGTAATTGATGGGTTTTTAGCAGTCACTATCTTGAATACTACTTATAAAGTAATCTTTGTATTATTCTTTCGATACTACAAACGATTAATGAAGATTACTGCTGTCGGCAGCAAAATTATTGAAGCACACATCCACACTTTTCATATATAACTTACTTTTTTATAAGCAGTCTAAGACTAACTAAGATCCTGACGAGAGAGATATTTACTTAACGGGGTGTTTTGACACCCCATGCCCGGAAATATTCATCTCCTGCTTCTCAATATAAACAGAAGTGGTCGGGTCCTTCAGTACCTGCCTCCAAGGTCATCCTCCGTGCGGAGTGTATGAATTCAGACTCTTTTTCATTCTTATAGAACAATTTCGAGTATAAAAACTGCAAAAAAATCTAAAGTTTCTGATCCATGTATATCCTAATTATTATGAAAATTAATGTCTTAGTATTCTTATCCACAGTAATGTATCATTTTTATTACAATAAATATAGTAAAGAAAACAATTAAGTGCACCACATGGGAAAAATTAAGTTTTTCGAACAAGGAGGAAAAAGATGAGTGCTTTCAATTTATTTTTTATTAATTTTTAAAGTTAACGCTAATTGAAAATTTCAATTATCTATTTTCGCGAGAAAGAGTATCATTTAATATGTTTGGGGGTGGGCTGACACCCCATGCCTGTTCTCATGTTACGTTTCACGGCGCCCGTCCTGCCGGATTAACAAAACAATATTAGGTGACTATTTTTTTAATAGAAATTATTGCTAATGTTTCAATAATTTTGCTTCCGGTTGTATGCAAAACAAAAAGTGGTATTCAATAAAGTGACTGCTGAGAACCCTGTAACTGTTTTTTTGCAATGAAATTTCGTGAAACAAGTTTTTTCTTCATTTCAGACGCATACATAGCAAGATAAAAATCTATAGTACGATGGTGTTTATTGGACAGTTTTCTTGAATCCAAAACGTGTGCAATTATATTTGTGCATTTGGCCACGATTTTGAGAAAAATAAGTGGAAATATTATTTATCTCGTTCGAAATATTTAGATTTGGGGACATTCAGTGTCCTCAACTCAAGTAATCAAAGTTTTTTTGGGGACAAAAAATAAAAGCGTTTAAAATTCGGGGACTGTCCTCGTGATTAGTATCGGGGACTGTCCTCGAATGTCCCCAATACTAATCCCCGATTAATATACTAGATAATATATTTAAACAATATGACACCTAATAAATAAATAAATTAATTAATTAATAGATAAACAAAAAAAAAACGAAATAAAATAAAGAAATAAGCAATTACAAGCCCCCTAAGGTAATGTAAGGTCACCTTCTCAGAGATGCGGCATTTACTTAGTACACATGCTCAGTGGACAAACACTTGTCCAGATACCCTCTTGTTACAGTAACCCGTTTTACAATGCTTGGTGCTAATCGCGTATTTGGTTATTTATCTGTGTAAGTTTTTTAAGATATTCTTTAAAGCAAAGCAAAAAAAATTTTCTTTGCAATCAAACTAAGATACATTATGCATTACGTTACATTCGTTTTATTACTGTTATTTTAAATTTAGATTATCTATCTATATTAATAAAATCAGACTTTTGTCTGTAAATTTGTCAGAATCGAAAAATTTTGCGATATCTTCACGTTTTACACCCCATGAAAGCCGAAAATGACTTCAGAAAATTTTGCCTGTGTGTGTGTGTGTGTCATCGTGTCTGTATGTCGCTTTTTTTGTCCGGGCATCACTTGAGAACGGCTGGGCGGAATTCAACGGCGCTTGGCAGGAATTTAGGTCTTCACCCAACTTAAAATTATATCTATCAATTTTTTAGAAATTCCCCCCCCCAGTTCCCCCTGGGGGGGTAAAAGACTAAAACACGTTTGTCCGGGCATCACTCGAGAACGGTTGGACGGAATTCAACGGCGCTTGGCAGAAACTTAGGTCTTCACCCAACTTAAAATTATATCTGTAGAAATTTTCAAAATTTTGATTAGTTTTTGAATTGTGGGAAAATACGCCTGCGCATGCGCCATAAATATTTTTTCACTAAAACGCTTTGAATGGAAAAATAAAATATAAAAATAAATTTTTAAGTTAAAGACTTTTTTATTCGCGTGATTCGCACTACAAATTATGAAAAGATTGAAATGAAGTGTTTCCATCTAAGTTTCATACTTTAGTTAATTTTAAAAAATCTAATTGTCGTATCGAAAAACTGTTTACACCCAGGATTCAGAAAAATCACCCCTTTCATTTGGTACTGAATTTGTGACGATAGGTCTGATATTTCTAATTTATTTTTCCCTTTTTCCGTTGGCTCTTAAATTTCATACTTTAGTTATTTTTTAAAAATCTAATTGTCGCATCGAAAAACTGTTTGCGCCCCTGGATTCAGAAAAATCGCCCCTTTCATTTGGTATCAAATTTATAAATATAGGTCTGATATTTCTAATTTATTTTACCTTTTTTCCGTTTTCAACCCAGATTCGGAAGAATGTTTTATATTTATATATAGGCATTTATATATTTTTTTATTTTCCAGAAATAAAATGAAATATTTTTTATTTCACGCGAATAATAATAAAAATTAGAGAGAAAAATACCTACAAAAGTTAGTTATTTTTTTTGTTTTAATGAGGAATTTGCACGTGGATAAATATTTTCATAGAGATATTTGGCATTAGTTTAATATTTTTATTTAATTAAGCAGTACTTTTCTTTCCTGCAGTAAAACAAAATTTTTTGTTGTTATTATGTACCTTATGAGGGTTTTTTTATGTTCTCCCCTTAATTGTAAATGATTATAATTTGCATTTTATTAAGATTTTTTATTTTTATTTTGTAAACATCAGAAAAGAGTTTTTATTTTATTTTATTTATTTATTTATTTTGTGTATGGAACAGCTTTAGTATTGGATCCCTTTGGCAAAATTTGAAATTCGGAACCAAAGTAGCTCGGACGTTTCTCGCCAAGATCTTTAATTGCACAATTGAGATAGCCAATTCAGTTCATCGCAAAAATGGCTTAAAATATTTAAAGTCACCAAAGGATTCCCATATTAAAGCTGTGCGTTTTGTTTTGTATTTATTTATTTATAATATTTTCTATTAAAGACTACTGTGGTCACGAAATTTGGTGTGTAAATTGTTTGTTTGCATCCGGCACTTATTGTAACTGGATTTCACGAAATTCGAAATCCCCCCCCCCCTCTTCTCGGAGTCGGAGGGCAATAAACTGTATAACTTCAGTATAACCCCACAGCTGAATTTGGCGATTTTTCTTTGGCGCCGTTTTGAAGGATAACGATGTCGTTCTGGACTGTTTGCGATATAATATGGCAGCCTAATATGTTTTTTATTTTATATAATTTTTTTTTATGTTTATGATTTATGATTTAGATTATGATTTTATCATTTATCATATATGATTTATAATTTTTAGATTTATGATTTAGCCGTAATCGCCAACAAAAAAATCGCCAAATATCGTTGTGGGATTATACTGAAGTTGTTCCCAATAAACATGTGTAAAAACATGTTTTTCCGTTTGAATTCGCTTTGAATTATCTTAGAAAGGCGAATTTTGGTGTGCGGATATTGATTAAGTGTACGCATTATGTACATTAGTGGGATTTTGCAAAACTTCGAACTCACCCGCTGAGGAAGGGGAAGTAAGAAGTGGGTAAGTTGTGCCGAAGGCAGTGGGGACCCAGACTGGATATTGATTAAGTGTACGCATTATGTACATTAGCGTGATTTTGCCAAAACTTCGAACTCACCCGCTGAGGAAGGGGAAGTAAGAAGTGGGTAAGTTGTGCCGAAGATAGTGGAGACCCAGACTCCTCACTTTGCGAGCGAGAAAACCTCTACCAATCACAGCGAGAACTTAGATTATTAATAAAGATATGGGATTTTGACAACTCATTTAAGTTTAATGTCCAGCGAAGCGGGCAAAGCCTGCTAGTATTTCTATATTCATAGAAATAATTTATATTATCTATCGTTATCGTATTGCATATCAGATATTCTGAATTTTAACACTCTTTAGTTTTGAATAATATACTATTGGAACTGTAGTCTAAAAATATATAACTGATACACACAAACTGATAATAATAATAAAATGATTTTTATTTATTAAAAAAAAATAATAATAATAATTTATTTTATCAAATTTGTCCTTGTAGTTACTGGTAAGAAGCTACCGATACTATCGATACCGATAGCTACCGACCTATCGATATCTTATACTATTAAGTGAGCAATATTTGTATATATATTTCACTGTTCTCGAAAACGGTAGCTGGAACAGTCACGAGTTTCAACACAAAGATGCCCCCCGAAGGGTCATTGGGCACATCCAAGTCAGATTTTCGAATTTTTGATTAGTTTTTTCTTAATTAATTAAAATGCGAAAATAATAACCTTCTAATTTCTTATAAGTAAGCCATTTAAATTTTATCCATAATTTAATTGTTGCCAATTTTTTTTTCGACAAAATAATAATAATAATAATAAACGTACATTTATTTAAAATGAGGAAAATAAATCAGAAAGATTAGAAAATAAATTAGAAATATCAGTCGTATCGTTACAAATAAGATACCAAATGAAAGGGAAATTTTTTTGTGAATCCGATGCATTTAAACAGCTTATCAATCGGACAATTAGATTTTTTTTAAATTAACTAAAGTATGAATTTTAGGTGGCAACAGCAGACGATTGTGTGGAAACCGTTAGGGGAAAAAAAAATAAAAAATCTGCTTCACATTAAGTCACATGTTTTTGAAGTGGGATTAAAAATTGCAGTTTTCAAATTCTTTTAAATTTTCTCTCACGAACACAAAAATGTGGTATTAAAAAAAAAAAAAAAAAAAGGAAAAGAAGAAAAATGAATTTTAAAGTATATCTGGAGTTTTTAATTCACCTTTAGTAAATAAATTATTCATGAATTTTATTTGCTAAAATATTCGTGTGTACTCCCGTGTGTATTCACTCAGGGAAAGACTGCCATATTTTGGTAAAATCGCCGTCTTTTCCCGAGTGAAACGACTAGAACGAGGCGGAGTTTCGTTTTGTTTGTGGGGAAAAGCTGCGCTATGATTGGCTATAGTCCTTTATTTGTGGGGTAAATTAAGACTCCTATAGGTTAAATTTCATCATGACGTCGAATGACGACAGATGTTCTAGTCGTCAATTCCTTTTTTCTCCCCAATGATCAATCTATATATTATTACTATATCTATGTATGTGATACGATACATTAAGAATTTGGGTTTTAAAAGTTTTTTTTTTTTTTTTTTTTTTTTTTTTTTTTTTTTTTTTTAAATAGATTATTTAAACTCTATGAACCATATTTTTATTTTATCAGTTTCATTAATAGATCCTGCTGGGCGATTTTTTAAATGTTGGTGTTGAAGTACACCGAACGTTTTTCGACAAGAAGTTTAATATAGCAACAGCCATTTTAATCTAAGTAGCGCATCAAATATATAAAAACATAAATAATTTATTTTTACACAAAATTTACAGAAAAAATGCAGTTTTAAACATAGGAAATTTATTTCAAAAGCACTATTTTGAACCTAAAAAACATTAAAAATATAAGCAGAATACGAAGGATTCTTATGTATAAACAAAAAAGAGTCTGATAAAATTATTAGCAAAACAGTCTTCCCCTTTTCATACAAAAAAAAAAAAAAAAAATTCCATCGCTAATATGGCGACAAAAATTCAAAAGCCGCCAATGGAGCAACATAGTTGTGTAGCATGATAACGTTTACCTATTTATTTATTTTTTTATATAATAATCACTATTCTAATTTATCATACAAACAAATGAGCCTCTGTGTGTGACTGCACTTGCACGCTGTCGAACAGAAATATTTGAATAATTCAAATTAATATTTAAATAAATAAATAAAAATAAAAATATGTTTAATGGGAAATAAATATAAATAAAATAAATTACAAGATAAAAAGATCTTTTTATATACCATGTTTTTAAATTTTCTGTTCAATCATATAAACGCTACCGAAGGCAGCGGGAACCCAGAGCGACTGTATAATTTTTAAAAAAAATTCATTGCTCTCGTGTTTTGAGCTATTATAAAAGTTTCAAATGTCTAGCTAGTTGGGAAATTAGTGAAAAATCGATTGTAAGCTTTGTACTGGTAACGCTGCCGAAGGTAGCAGGAACCCGAAACATTTGGTTACAAATATTTAAAAAATGCATTTTCACCGTATTCTGAACTATTCTGAAAGTTTCAAATGTCTAGCTAGTCAGGAAGTTAGTTAAATAAATTTTCTGTTGAATCATATAAACGCTGCTGAAGGCAGTAGGGACCTGAAACAGTTGACTAAAACTATTAAAAAAAAATGTATTGTCGCTGTATTCTGAGCTATCCTGAAAGTTTCAAATGTCTAGCTAGTCGAGAAGTTAGGGAAAAATCGATTGCAATCTTTGTACTGATAACGCTGCCAAAGGCAGCAGGAACCCGAAACATTTGGCTAAAGGTATTAAAAAAATGCATTTTAACCGTATTCTGAACTATTCTGAAAGTTTCAAATGTCTAGCTAGTCGGGAAGTTTGTTAAATAAATTTTCGTTCGAATCATATAAACGCTGCCGAAGGCAGTAGAGACCTGAATCAGTTGACTAAATGTATAAAAAAAATGTATTGTCACTGTATTCTGAGCTCTCCTGAAGTTTTCAAATGTCTAGCTAGTCGAGAAGTTAGTGAAAAATCGATTACAAGCGTTGTACTGGTAACGCTGCCGAAGGCAGCAGGAACCCGGAGTAGTTGGTTAAAAATATTCAAAAAATGCATTTTCACCATGTTCTGAACTATTCTGAAAGTTTCCAATGTCTAGCTAGTCGGGAAGTTAGTTAAGTAAATTTTCTGTTGAATCATATAAACGCTGCCGAAGGCAGTGGGGACCTGAACCAGTTGACTAAAAGTATTAAAAAAATGTATTGTCACCGTGTTTTGAGCTATCCTGAAAGTTTCAAATGTCTAGCTAGTCGGAAAGTTAGGAAAAAATCGATTGCAATCTTTGTACTGATAACGCTGCCGAAGGCAGCGGGAACCCGAAACAGTTGGCTAAAGGTATTAAAAATGTGCATTTTAACCTTATTCTGAACTATTCTGAAAGTTTCAAATGTCTAGCTAGTCGGGAAGTTTGTTAAATAAATTTTCGTTCGAATCATATAAACGCTGCCGAAGGCAGTAGAGACCTGAATCAGTTGACTAAAAGTATAAAAAAAATGTATTGTCACTGTATTCTGAGCTCTCCTGAAGTTTTCAAATGTCTAGCTAGTCGAGAAGTTAGTGAAAAATCGATTACAAGCTTTGTACTGGTAACGCTGCCGAAGGCAGCAGGAACCCGGAGTAGTTGGTTAAAAATATTCAAAAAATGCATTTTCACCATGTTCTGAACTATTCTGAAAGTTTCCAATGTCTAGCTAGTCGGGAAGTTAGTTAAGTAAATTTTCTGTTGAATCATATAAACGCTGCCGAAGGCAGTGGGGACCTGAACCAGTTGACTAAAAGTATTAAAAAAATGTTTTGTCACCGTGTTTTGAGCTATCCTGAAAGTTTCAAATGTCTAGCTAGTCGGAAAGTTAGGAAAAAATCGATTGCAATCTCTGTACTGATAACGCTGCCGAAGGCAGCGGGAACCCGAAACAGTTGGCTAAAGGTATTAAAAATGTGCATTTTAACCTTATTCTGAACTATTCTGAAAGTTTCAAATGTCTAGCTAGTCGGGAAGTTAGTTAAATAAATTTTCTGCCGAATCATATAAACGCTGCCGAAGGCAGCGGAACTTGAAGCAGTTGACTAAAATTATTAGAAAAATGTATTGTCACCGTGTTGTGAGCTGTCCTGAAAATTTCAAATATCTAGCTAGTCGGGAAGTTAGTTAAAAATCGATTGCAAGATTTGTCCCTGACAAACACACAAGAATCGAAGTTAATAAAAACATGGTAAAATAAAAAGATCAGTTGTCTAAAATACGGCAGAAATAGCGCTCATAGCATATTGTTACAAGGGATTAAGTCTTACCGTTACAATGGATTAAAAGTCTAAAATGGTGACAAAAATTCAAAAGTCGCCAAAGAGAACTATATTAAGGCTGTATTATCAGGTTTACAAACCATGAATTATATATAAACACAAAAAATTAATTGTCTCATGCGACAGACGTAGCCGGTCACAGCATATTGTAATATTTGGCGTGAAATTGTTGTCATTTTATGGTTGATCGGATAAACAAAATAAACATAGGAAATAACGTAAAAGCAAATATTATGTGCACCACGTATAGTGCTGTTCACATGTAACTGGGATTCAAATATAAAAGGGAAACTCCAATTTTTTCGATACTATCTATTTCGAAACTGTTATATAATAAGCACATAAATGGAAGCTCATTGGTAAACCATTGTCGCAGGTAATAGGGACAAGCGCCCGAGTTGCAGTGGATGACCAAATCGCTGCCGAAGGCAGTAGGGACCTGAAGCGAGCTTTTGAACAATTTCAGTAATTTATTTTATTTTATTTTTATAAAGCTATATAGAAAAGAGTTTCCTTTAAATTTAGTGACCAGCGAAGCGGGCAAAGCCTGCTAGTTAATGTAATTAGTGTAAGGGTTATAGCACGCACTCATTGAAAGTACGAACTCATAGAACTCATTCTCCGTATTCATGTAAGTTTCAGAGAAAAACACCGAAAGCTCCGAACAACTAAGTGTATGAAGACTGGGTTCGAACCCAGCACTTCCCGTCTACCAGCTTTGAGAGTTGAATCACTCTGCCACGTGTGGGTGGGTGAGGGGTGGAGTAGCGATGCTATACCTACTAGTATACTACCTTTTTTTTTATAATGTTTATTTAAAAATATTTCTCATTTTGTTCATTTACACGAAACTTTGTCTTACACTGTCATAAACGTTACGAGAAAAACAGGAAGATAGTGTACTTTGTTGAGTGATATTAAAAAAAAAAAAAAAAAACGCTGACAGACATAAATTTATTTCAAGTTGTATATAAATAGAACTTGTTATGATATTTTGTTCGTTGAGTCTTGATCGAGAGAGGCAACAAAATTTATGTCACACTTATCCAACCATTTTCTAATTATCGAATCATGTTCAGGAAATCTAAAAATGTATAAATTCATGAAAAACTAGAAGTCAAAAAATTGTAAGCAAAAAGTAAAAAAAAAAAAAAAAAAAAAAAACCTGCTAATTATATCAATTTATTGCAGAAAAATTGATATAATTAATTAGCGGCAAAAACGTATAGAATTAGAATGTATATAATTAGCAATTAGGCACTAATGGCGAATTATTTAAACAGTTTCACAAATACTGATAAGATCATTTAAAAAATAATAATAATTAATAATAACGATAAATACGGAGGAAAAAAAAAAGGAGTAGCGAGATGTGGATTCTAATTCGTTCAGTACTCAAAGATACGTAATTTTTCTTAATAAAATTCATTTTTAAAGTTATATAGCCTTGAAAATCAATAAATTATATCTTTTTCTTCCATATTTCATGAATAAAATTCATAAATATGTTTCATATAACGCCGATAAGAGTGCATTAATTTACATTATTTTACATTGAAATACAATAGTAGTATCAAATGCGTTCTGCCGTACAACGCTCAGAAAACAAAGGAAGACAAGGAAGACGAACTACAAAAACGGCACGCGAAAACTGGTCTAGCATTTCCTCCACTTGTTCTTCAGCTCCTTTAGCTCAGTGGTTGAGATTAAAATTCGGATTACTGCGTTTGAGAGTACGCGGGAATGTTTGTTTGTGTTGTTTTTGTTTATTTTCCCTTGTGGTTTTGCTTTGGCAATCTGGTGCTTTGGAATTAAAAGAGGGACATTTGAATGTTGTCGTGCTTTTTAAATACAATTTACTAAGACAGTGCTGCGCTGTTGTAAATATGCTGTGATTTCCATTTTGTATGTGCTTTATTCCTATTTAAAAACATTGTTTTATACTATTTAAGTGAAATATACAATGGATCTTGATGAAACAGAATCTATTGAAGATAGCGAGAATGATGAATTTACGACTGCTGCTGAAGTAGTGAAAAAACTGGAAGAAGTATGTTATGGGCTAACTATTTATAGTGTATAACATAAGTACACATAAATTAATAATAAAAGGATTTTCAAGCTGTGCGCTTGACGGTACAACTATAGTATTTCCCCACAGCTGAATTTGCCGATTTTTCTTTGGCGCCGATTTGAAGGATGACGATGTCGTTCTGCACTGTTTGCGATATAATATGGCAGCCTGCATGCTATTTATTTTGGATTTATGATTTATAATTTAGCTTATGATTTAGTCATAATCGCCAAATTCAGCTGTGGGGAGATACTATAGTTGTTCCAAAACATTTGTTATTAGCTGTAGTTTCAAAATCATTAAATATTTTTCATTTTAACAGAAAACAATGAACAGCATAAATTTTCAAACCACACATATTTTTCATGAAAAACGAATATGGTAAATAAATACATCTCAAATTTTAAAGTTTAAAAAAGAGGCAAATTTGGTGAAAATGTTTACAGTTTGTTCTCCTGATATTCTGACCATAACTTGAGTGTTTTTTAAAGACATTCTTGTTGAAGGAAATTTGCATTTTTTTTTAAAATGCCAGTATACAGAGCTACATAAAAGCAACCTAAAGAAGTAAATCTATAAATATAGTTTTTGTGAGATTCCTTCCTCTATAATTGTAACAAAAAGTGAAAATTGCGGGACTGGTTTGTTTGTATACAAGAATTTAAAAATATATGATGTATTACGATGTATAAGGTGTTTTTAAAAATATTTTTAATATTCATATACTGCAGAAAACATAATGAAATCAATATCAATAACCATTCATTAAACGATTGGTAAACAGTTTTTTCACTTTTTTTAAATACTTCAGTGAATGAAATAAATTTGCTTTTTATTTTGGTGCCTTTTTGTGTACATATATACATATAATTAATTTTATTGAAAATTTTCATAACTGTACTATTTGGGAAAAGCAAAAATAAGTATTCATTTAGAGATATATATAAAAAAAAGTGGAAACATATGAAATATATATAATTTCTTTCAAAATTATTTTAAATATATTTTTTGTTTTAAAAAATTCACTCTTATAACTAATGTACAGAATTTCCTGTAAATTTATGTGTAGTTACTAGAATTGCACCGAGAAGTCATTTGTTATGTGACAGATGAGACCAAATATTCTGTTCAGCTGAATATCTTTGTATTCATCTGAATGATATGGCAACCGAATAGTAGGGTAAAATTTAAAATTAAGTAAAATATAGAAATTGGTAAAAATATGTGTATCATATAAAATTTAAACTGATTCACGTTTTTTAGAAATTCATCAATAGCCTTATGAATAATATATTTAATTAGTAAAATTATATTTAAAGTTTAAAGAACAATTTATGAAGTTATAATTGAAAATTATTTCGATATTTTGAAACTAGAAATAATAAATTTTATTTAGTCTTCATTTCATTATTAGTCAAAATTTAAAAAATGTATCCCATTCAAGACTTATCTGTTCCTTTAGAAATATTTTACTTTATTTTTTTAGGAATTATATTAAAAAAGTATTTTTAAGTTTCCAAATACTTAGTACACTTAGGGCCTTATTCACCAACTTCTTAACACTCGGATTAAACCATGGATCAGCAAATCCGAGAATTAAAGTAGCCGGTGAACAGCAGATTTGGTTGATCCATAGAACAGAGGTTCACTTTCTGCTTGGCAAACTTCCGTAGCGAGAAACTGTCTATCCTTGTAAACATAACTTAACAATTCTATTATGACGCAGTATGGAGAGATTTGATTGGTTCATTTGTTTTTATCGTATTTTACGCTGCACTAGAGCTACATTACAGGAAATTTTAGTATTTTTTCACTCTGGAGCTTGCAGCACATTTTTAATATTTTATAATTATATATAAGAATAATTAAAAAAGAAAAAGGGGAAAATTTCAATTTATTATTATTTAATGTATTTCTTCATTTTTAATCTAATTATTGAAACTCAAGATTTTGCAGAGGGGGGGAGGGGGGCACAATTTTTTACTTTTTATTATTAACATGATAGTTTATTATTTCTTTATTCTGAATATAAAATTTATCTTTTATTGCTTAGATTTTATGCTGATACTTTTTATTGCATATTGTGTTTTTTAATTATGTAATAAATGATAAAAATAATTAAGCTATGTTTGGATTTGAAAAATTACACTGCGCTGCAAAAAAATTACGACCCCTGAACCCCTGATACCATTTTTGCTGATTCTTATGTAAAATGACTCCTGAATCCGAATAGGATTCCCATTTTGTCTAGTCACCCACTGTTTTCTCGGGACTCCACCCCTCCCCAATTTTTATCACTTCGGTAATTTTATGACCATGAATTTAATTTGGAGAATGAAAAAGAATTAATTTAACTCTTAATAATAATAATTTTTAATAAATAATATTAAAAAAAATATAAGAAATGTAATACGTAATTTCAGTGGCAAATCCTCCCCTAAATTTTTTGCTTTCCACAAATGTTCGTGTTTAGAATTTTCCAACTCTGTAGCTCCTCAGAAGATATTTAACAGTTAAAATAATCCTCCTCCCCCCACTAAAAATCTAATTTATAGCCATAAAATGACCGAAAAGTGATAAAAATTGGGAGCTGTCCTTAAAGAATGGTGGGTGATAGGGAAAATGGGCATCCTACTCGGATTCAGGACGTCATTTTACATAAGAATTTGCAAAAATGGTGTTGGGGCAATTTTCATGCAGAGCAGTGTTGTTTACATTGAAATTTAAGTATTCGGCCGACTACTGAATATTCAGTCAAAACTTTGACCAAATATTTGGTGCAACTCTAGTAGTTACACATTGACATAAATTAGTACTTGTTAACTTTTGTAGCAAATATGCAATTTTGCCAATTTAAGGGATGGCTATATCTCATCTTCTGTTGTCTACAAATAAAAATACTTCATATGTGGGATAACCATTATGAAAAATTATTTTGATTCACTTTGGGTGCATATCGACTTACAGGTGGTGCTGCTATGCTGCAATTTACACAGTGAATAAGAAGTCTAAATCTCAACTTCTAATGCATAAATACACAAAACTTGATACAGTGGACGCTCGTTAATTCGAACTCGAAGGTTCTCAGAAAATAGTTCGAATTATCCGATGTTAAGAGAAAATAATTTTAAAAGTATCGTTGAAGACGAAAAATCCCCTAATATGTATAACATAAATTAAAATTAAATATACTATGAAAGAGCAATAAAAACTTACCTTAAACATAAAATGAAGCAGAAGATATTTCATAGAAAGTAAATTTTAATTAATAATGTAAGTTACACTTTCGGGAAAAACTGTAAAACGGATGTTTGTTTTTGCCTATTATGCCTACATTTTTCAGCCAGCTTTTCTATTTGAAGTAGGCATTTCAATTCCTTTTCAGAGGAAGGTTCCATCTGAATAAATGCTTTGAGAGTTTTTATCGAATCCATTATGGCTTGATCATTAGGACGCTTAAAAGTTTCTTCAGTCTCATCTGAATCCGATAAGGTTTCTTCTTTCTCATCTTCTCGGAAAGTTTTTATTATTTCATCATCGTTCAGTTTTCCACAGATTTCTATGTCTTCATCTACACTTACATAATCAGTAAAAGTAACGTTATCACATTTAAATTTTTTGAATTCAGGAAAATCAGTATCAACAGTATCACATTCTTCGGTTTGATTGCTCTCTTCGGCATGCATGAATTTAGCATGACGAAAGGAATTTCTGATTGTGCTTTCTTTAACAGCATCCGATGCAGCATATAGATCATTTGTAGCTGTCAGCAGAGTAATGTCGTAATTTTCACCACAATCTAAAGAAAAAAGGATTTGTTTTAAGAGTCTCTTACGGTAATTTACTTTAAGATTCTGTAGCTTCGCAGTTGTATTTGGCGGCAAATATTCAACCTGTATGGAACTCAGTTCTGGAAGATTATTGTGGCAGGATGCGTTATCCACAAATAGGAGAATTTTACGTTTTTGCCTCGAAACTGCTTATCTATTCCTTTTAACCAATTACTGAATATTTCTCGTGTCATCCATGCTTTTGTGTTGGATACATAATCAACTGGTAGTGTTTTGATTCCTGTAAAACACCTTGGATTCTTGGACTTTCCAATCACCAATAATTTAAGTTTTTCGCTAACATCCATATTAGCACAAACTAAAGCTGTAATTCTCTGTTTACTGCTTTTACCTCCTACGCAAGCATTACCTTTAAAATGCAATGTTTTGTTAGGCAAAAGTTTATAAAAAAAGTGCCGTTTCGTCAGCATTAAAAATATGTTTTGGCAGATAAGTAGATACAAGCTCTGGGAGTCTCCTACCAAAAATATTGCATACATCTTCGTTTACATCAGAGCTTTGGCCACATACATTTTTATAAGAAATATTGTGCCTTGACTTAAATCGGGAGAGCCATCCATCACTGCATTTAAAATCTTCAATTTCCATTCGACTTGCCAATTCATCAGCTTTCGCCTGCAATAGGTGTCCATTTATTGGAAAATTTTGAGATCTAGCATCCTTGAACCACATTAGTAAAGCTTTTTCTAGATCTTCTTGGGACGCATTTCTCATGCGTTTCCTTCCTTTAGCAAATTTAGATTTTTCCCACGAATCTAAAATTGATGCCTTGTTTTTCAAATAAGTTGACAATGTATTCTTTTTTATTCCATAATCAGCTGCTAACTTTGTTTTACATTCGCCATTCTCAACTTTCTTTAAAATTTCAACCTTTGTCTCTAAAGTTAGGGTTTTGTACTTCCCACGTGTAGACATAATGAATTTTTACACGTTTACAACACACACTGAAGGAGAAACACTAAGGCACATTAACTTGTCTGAACTGCAGGCATAACTGACGCAGCTCTCTAGAATCACTAACAAAGACAATCGAAAGAATTTTCTGAGAATCGATAACAAAGAAACAGATGATTCACACCCCCCCCCCCCCAACCATGATCCATTCATAAAGAGTTTTGATGGAATCCAAGAAAGCAGGTAAGGTCAGGGAGTTTTAAGTACTGATAAGAATTGGACAATAGCGATTAATGTTTAGTGGAGATAGGAATGTCATGTGCCTCTTTACACACACAAAATAAAACAACCAAAAAGAAAAAAAAAAGAAAGAAGAGAAAGAAAAGAAAAAGAAAAAACCTGATTATTTTATGACACAAAATAACAAACATTTATTTTCTCCATTAAATGAGAAAAAAAAAATTAGGGGATCATTTTTTTTGTTCGAATTAACCGAAGTGACAAAAATTTAGTTCGAATTAATGAGATTTTTTTAACATTATTCCAATGCGAGCTTTTGTGGGATTTTGGATTAGTTCGAATTAACCGAGTTCGAATTAACGAGCGTCCACTGTATGTGAGATAATCATTTTGAAAACGAATGCTGACTCAGTTTGGATGTATAATGACCAAAATATGATGCTGTTATTATTAGGGATGAAACGGATATCCGGTATCCGGCGGGGTACCGGATATCAGCAGTCCGGATACGGATATCCGGAGAAGAAAATTCAAGCTTAAATGCCCCTCAGATGAAAAATTTGCGACTTTTTTTTTTTTTTTTTTTTTTTTTTAAAGATCAGTTATAGCTTGTAAAGGTAAAAAAAAAAAAAAAATTGCAAAAGTCGAATTTGGCCACTTTAGCAAACAAATTTAGCGAAAAGTAGCTTCAGGTTTAAGAGATACAGAAAGCCTTTTTAAATTTTGTGCAGAGTTAGCTAGGATTTTCCAGAGTGATCTATAACATTCCCCCTAATCTTCCCCATAACAATAAAAAGAGCTGTTCATTGTTGTTCCTGAACAAATAATATTCATCATCTGCAGTGCATATAACGCTGTTTTCATGACTTTTGTTTAATAAGTTGAGAATGTTCAGTAATATTGTTAGTCTTGGAAGTAAAAGTTGTTTGTTTCGAGAATGAGTCAAATAACGTGCATTTATTGACTAGAACCTACCTGTTTATTTACAATCCACTTTTCCCTACACAAGAAAGTTGTTTTTGTGACCATATATTTATACTAGCAGACCCTCTGGCATCATTGTCTGTGCCATTTCCTATTCAATTAAACGTGTCATCTACCTATTCGATTTGGATTTAAAAAAATAAGCACTGCAATTTATTTAAATGTACACTTTTAATGGAATATCTTGCTAAAATACCTGAATTTAGAATTTCCCATTGCGCTGCATAGATATAGTCCCAAAAATTAAAATTACTTCAAATAGAAGTCATATTTAAATTTTCAGGAAGTCTGCATTTTCATTTTCAAATTGCTAAAGAATAATAAAAAAAAAAAAATGCTCAAAGTTTATGATTTTGTACATTAGAAATACTGAACTTACTTTTAATTAAAGAATTTTAATAAATAAGAATATAAAAATATAAAATAAGTTAAAAGCATTTAAAGAAACAAAAATATAAATTTGTTTCGAATCATTACTTTCTTCTATATTCAATAGAAGAAAGCATTTTATTCGTAAAAATTTACAACTTCCCGTTTTTGGTGGATTTATGCATTTTCAGTGAACCAGAATTTTGAATTTGACTGTTTTTAGAAAATGTCTGTCTGACAAAAGTTTTGTGTAGCAGCTCTAGTTCAAGAGTTAATGCACAGAATTTCATATAAATTTATACATAGTTGTGCATTAACAAAAAAAAAAAAAAATAAATAAATAAAAGTGTCCATCAACTTTTGGTGCAAATTACTCAATAAGTGGCGCTGCTATACTGTGATTTCTCCCATTTCAAGGAGGACTATATCTTTTCTACTGTGTATAATAAAAAAAGACTAAGTATGTCACAGGGCTATTATGGAATATGTTTATTTAATTTCTGTGCATATCGGCCAATAGACGATGCTGTTATGCTGCAATTTTCCCGTGAATAGAGAAATTATCTTGGATTTTTGTGTATAATTACACAAAATTTGGTATGTGAGAGGGCCGTTTTATGAAACATGTTGATTCAATTCTGGGGCATATTAGTCGATAAGTGGCTATACTATGCTGCAATTTACCCTGTGAATGAGAAGGCTTAATCTTAACATCTATAACATTTAACTGCACTTAACTTGATATGCAAGATAAATAATAAGAGAACGAAAGCTGGCTTAATTTGGGTGTATATTGACCAACAGATGTCGCAGTTGTTCCTCATCTTCTATGATTCTTCACTTGGCTACATCTCACAATCTTTTGATTAAAATTGCACTAAACTCCATATCTAAAATCTTTATTGTGCGAAGCTATTATTAAGTTTCTTCTGTGCATGTTAAACAGTGTGTAGCTTTGTTATGTAGAGTGATATAAAGTTTTGTAATGGCCATAACATACTAAGCCATTCAAGCTTTTATTTTATTTTATTTTATTTATTTACTTCTTTCTTTTGTTTTCTTATAAATGTCCCAAACGAAAATATTGGATTCATAAAAATTTTCTACATTTGGTATTCGCTAGATTTACAAATTTTAAGAGGTCCAGAAACTGCTTTGATCAAATTTTAAAAATTTGTGTGTGTGTGACTAAAATTCCGTTCAACTGATGTCAGCCTTATTTAGGTGTATATCAGCCGTGGATCTGCTATTATGATTTTTTCACAAGTCTATATCTCAGCATCTATTGATTAAAATTGCACCAAACTCCATATCAAAATATTTATTGTGTGAAGCTATGGTTAAACTTTTGCACAATTTAAACAGTAAGTGGTGTGTGATGGCCACAATAAATACATTTTCTTATGAAAATAATCAACCCTTCAACTATTATTATATTAGTAAAATATTCTGTTTCATTTTTTTTTTAATACATATCAAACACACATTTTTTAGTACTGTAAAAAATGTGTAAATGATAAGTTTTTGTTTTATAACTCTGAACAAAACCTATATATTTGTGACAAATTGCAAGTGTAGGAATGAGTATGTTAGACTTCAGTTTTATTCTTCATCGCAATATTGCACAAATAAATAGAATGCTAAATAAATATGCTTGAGTAAATTATATTTAAAATGTGTTTAAAAAAATAGTATATGAAATACGTTTATTTTATTGTTTTAAAATAAAGAAAAAGAAAAGAAATATACAACACAACAAAAAACAAAACTAATGCCGGATATCCGTATCCGTCAGGCAAAGGAGCTCCGGATATCCGGTATCCGGCAAAATCACTATCCGTTTCATCCCTAGTTATTATTCAACTTCTGTGATTTTCCACATGGCTACATCTCAGTATCTATTGGTTAAAATTGTGCCAAATTCCATATTTAAAATCCTTCTCAGAAGCTGATTAAATTTTTGTTTATGTTAAACAGTGTGTAGCACTGTTATATAGAATGATATAGAAGAATGTTTTGTGATAGCCACAACATACTAATTTCTATCTAACAAAATATTAATTTTAAAGAACAAAGTAAGTAAAATATTAAGTTCATATAAAAAATATTTTAATAAATATAATATACTGAGAAGGTTAATAAATTACTATCCATACAAATTACTTTTCTTGGAGCTATGATACTATTTTTTTTTTTTTTTTTAATAAATTGTTAGTTTAACTAGGTAAATAATTTCAAAATAAACAGAACAATTAAATTATTAATGACATGATTAATAGAAATAAGTACTACAATTTTATAATTAAATACCATTAAGTTATTAAATATTTCTTTTAGAATTTTCTATAAAAGTTGACCATTTAGAAGAAAATTATTTTTAAATGCTGATTAAATTTGACAATTAGGGCAATAGGATGATACAGGATAAAAAATGTTCTATTTTTCACAAAAATGTGCCCCGAATATGAAAACCTAGAATGACCACTGTAATGCATGTAAAGTATCAAGGAATAAGATAAAATTAAAATATAATTTTTTTTATTTTTTATAATAATGTAAAAAAAAAAAATGAAATGAAATTGAAGTAGGTATAAAATACTAATTTCTCAACAATATTCAAGTTTATAATTTTTTTATTTAACCCATAACTTGGCACATTGTTTGGCTCTTTTATTAAAGTAAGTCTAAAGATATATATAACAAGCAATATTTTCCACACAACATGTAAAAGCGAATATTATATGTTATTTTTTAGGCAAGTTATTTTCTAAAGTAAAAACAAAATAAAAACAGCATGATGTGCATTATCATAAATATGTTTTCTAATGATTGCTTTGTAATTATATTTTTCACATTACAATATTTAATCTAAAAAAAATAATTTTTTTACTGGATTATTTATTAGCTAAAAATATCCTCTTCGGATTAAGAAGTAACAACACAGCTTCTGTAAACATTCTCATTTGGTTTTCGTTTCAGTTTCATTTAGTAAAAATTATATACACATAATTTTAAAGGATAAACTTGATATACACTTATCATTTCACATTTAAGAATACAATATTATTTCAAGATCAAAATTATTATTCAATTACCATATTACTCAGATTCATTAGTCTACATGTGAATGAACCAGGGTTGGATAAAACCCGGGATTTTTCAGAAAAATCCCAGCCCAGTAGGTTTTATCAGGGTTTTGGGGGTTTTATCGGGTTTAATCAGAGTATTTTCGGGTTTTATCAGAGTTTTCAGAAATATTTTCTTTCTTCCTTTTATTAAATATTAAGTTCGTAATAAGATAATTAAAAAAAATTAATATTTATTCTTAAAATCAAAATTTTAAAAATTTAATTTTAAAATTTCTAAAGTCTTTTTATGATTATGTTATAAAGAAATTTCAAAAATCAAATAATTGTGCTTTAAATATTCTAAAATTCTTTTTATCTGTCCTTTACAACAAAAAATTGGGTTTTAATAATTATTTCATGTTGCTTTATTAAACTTTTTGTAGTCAATAGATTTTCATAAAACTTTTTTAATTATTGCCCCTCTACATTACGTAAGTGTTGCACTGTTAAAGTTTTCAGATTTTTTTTTTATTTTTATATTTTACATTCCTCGAGTCCTACAGTTTTCTTAATATTGACAAACAACTCTGTTTTTTTTCATGCTTTTATTTTTTAATAAAATTTTTTATTCTGTTTTGGTAAGGTAATTAATTACACTTTTTTTTTTTTTTATTTTTTTTTTTTTTTATAAGAAATTTTTCAGGATTTTTTTTCACATAGAGCAGTTTTGAGCTGAGCATCTCCAATATTTCTGAAATTTTTTTTTCATGTTCTAATAATGTATATAATATTTATTTTATGTTTATTGTAAGTTAGACAAAAGTATAATTTTAAACAAGGATTTTGGAAAAAAAACCACTTGGGTTTTTTCAAGTAGGTTTTATTGAAAAAAAACCACCTGGGTTTTTTCGGGTTTGGCCAACCTTGGAATGAACAGGCTTAAGGAGTTATAGTTTGTTCTTTAAATTTAAAATTAGTATTTAATTTAAAATACTGTTTTAATTTTTCAATGAACATATATAAAGAAAATAGGCATTTTAACTTACCTTGTATAATTTAAGAGTTCCAAATATTAAGTTCAATACTAATATTAAGTTTAATACTAAGTTCATCTCCATTTCAATACGTTTTTTATGTTAAATGACTGTGGAAAAGTGGGAACTGCTTTTATTTGAAAGACACGTATGAAGACTGTGTGAACATATGAGAAACTGACATAAAAGGGCACAGACTAACTTTGAGCACTAGATATATATTTTTTTTTCTCTAAAAATTGTTGAAAAACAACATTTCCTGTTCACTTTTCTGTTCCATGTATTCTTACGATACAGCCTCTTTGAAAATTCATCTTTGTATTTCAATTAAAAGGATTTATAAAAGGCCTTTTAACTGCCCTTTTAAAACGGTTTAAAACTCTTAAAAGTATTGTAATATTAAATAATTTCTCTAAATTTCTGAATGCATTTGTTGGTAGATGTAAAATTACTAAGAAAAATAAAGAAAAACTCATAGAATATTTAAAGTTTGAACTTCAGTTTATACGAAAACATCATCATTTTCCACAAAGAAGTCTTTGATTTTTCATGTTCGTTTGCCTCGATAAAGGCTCTCTCTGCTCTGTCAAATAGTATGCAAACTATCTTTTTTTTAACCAATTTTCATTTTGAAAAACTGCACTAAATAACAGGCTCTAAAGTGTAGAGATACCATCATCATATCCCCCAAATGCCCACCAAGTGTCAAATTATATTTACAAAGATGCTCCCCAGTGACAGAAAATTTTGTAGATGTCTGCGACAGCTTTTAAAATGTCATAATCTGTCTGCAAAATTTGCATGTAGTCAGGGGTGAAAATGGCTTACACTCAAAAAGCCTGAAAGATTGTAGCAGCAATCTGGGGAAGGGGGGGGGGGGCTCGTGCAACAATACACAATATAATTTTACTACAGAACAATATAGTATAAGCAATTATAAAATAATAAGATTAACTCATTAAATTAAATGTTTTAGAGCAATGTTTGACACAACATGATTAAAATAATTATAAATAATAAAAGTATTAGTTTTAGTTTTGACACAGAAATTTTTATAAGTGAATTTTGAAGTGGAGGAGAAGTTTTGGAGCAGTTTTAAATGAAATTAGCACTTTTCTACGTTCCGGTAGAATCTCAGTAACAGGTAACAGGAGAAAAGAATACATGCATAACGCTGCCTATCAAGGGAGATCTACTAGACTCCTAGGTCACCCTTGTTAAGCACTGTTTTGTGTGTTCCTACCAAGGCACCTATAGGGGGCTTTAGAGTTCCTACCAGAAAGCGTTCTAAGACATCATACATCGGTAGAGTATTGTCGTGGGCAAAAAATGTCCGTAAATTGCAGACAATTTTTTATGACTGCAGACATAAACTGTCTGAAAGTTGTGGGCAATTTTTTTTTATTAGTACAGACAAAGAGTGTCCGAAAGTTGCAGACTAATTTTTTTATTAATGCAGACAAAAACTGTCTGCAAGCCGTTTTTCTGTGTCCGCGACTGTGTCACTGCGTTTCTGCCACTGGGAGATGCTCTGTCCTATACCCTGTCAAATTAGGCTAGAGTGAGCACTATTTTTATTCATTTATTAATAATAAATAAAATCTTTTCTTTTAGGTTTGGGTGAATGAAAAATTAGCACCAGAGCTTCTGCAGTATGAAGAAGAGTTAGTGGACTGTTTATTGGATCAAGTGCAACATATGGAAAACAGTTTACAGGCTATTAAAAAGGAAGATTTTCGTATAATTGTTCACAAAATGGAAGTGAGAGTCAAGATTTATTCTTAAAGTAAACATCAATAAATATATACATCTAAGATCTAAATGAATATTGGATTGAAATCATTATGTGCAATTGGCTAAGGTTTGATATCCTTAAGTAATAAATAAAAATTAAAGCTTTGCATTTCACATGGTATTCTGCTTTTTTTTTTTTTTTTGAAGAGAAATATCATGTTGCATGTCATAGTGTTTTCTATGTCTTGTGTTTGTGTGTATTGTTATACTTATATTCTGTATTTGTTTATTTTCAGCTGGATCGTATAAAATTTGTTCTAAATAGTTATTTGCGAACAAGATTAATCAAGGTATGTATATATTTATTTTCTTTGCTGAACTAATAACAGTGTATGCTTATAATTTTTTGCTAAAACTTACAATCGGATGCAATAGTTTTTGTTTACATGAAGGAAAATATTTAAACAAATTCTACTGTAGTGCATTGTAATGTTTTATTATGCTTTTTGTTTTATTACGCTTTCATGTTTTTTAAAAGAATCAAATATATCACAAGCAATGGTGTAATGCAAAATCTTTTTTATCTATACTATATACCATTTTTTATATTATACATATCATCGTAACTCAGTTACCAGCAACCAGGGTTTCGGACCTGCCCAAATACCCCCCCCCCCCCCCCCCAAAAAAAAAAAAAAAAAAAGTGTTTTTTGGAGGTTTTCTCACTTAAAAAACCCCAATAAAACCCACTCTCAAGTGGATTTTACCAGGGTTGTAGTGATTTAAATCGCTGATTTAAATCAATTGATTTTTTTGAAAAAAATCACTGATTTAAATCGCTTTTTTTAAATACCAAAGTTATTGGCTTCAATGGAATGAAATTGTTTATCTAACTTTAAAAAATGAGATTTAAAACTATTTCTTATGTAAATTTAAAAAAAAAGTTCGTAAAATATAACAAAATATTTCATTAGACGAACTAATATTTCTCATTTCTTAACTTTAGATTCATCTCTACTAAGCAACATTAATAAACACAAAAATAAATTATACCTTAACTTTTTCAAATTATTTTTATACATATTATATATTTTAATTATTTATACAGGCACTGGTGTATGAATTATAAATATTTAATTAGTATACAATGCATTAATTGATGTTATACATATATTCCAGTTCGCCTTTGCCCACCTTGTGGATGATATTTCAAAAAGAAAATATTTCCTTGTTTATTTAGCTCTCATACCAGTTTATGTCATTTAACAATGTTTCATATGAATGATATTTTAAAAATAATAGCATATTTTACATTGTAGTGTTTAAAAAGCCCTGAAGGCTCCAAAAAGTTTTAAAAACATCATAACCTTTTAATTTAACAACATACAACCAGTTAACTATAATTCGAGGCTGCTCTCACTGCTTGTTTAATGAATTGTACCCTCTAAATACAGGGGTCTGTCCAGACTTTTCACACAGGATCCTGTTTTTGTGAAATTGTGAAAATTTCTACACGTAATTTCGTAAATCTAAATTTAGTGTGAAAATAATGTTCTTCACAAACTTTTGGGTAGGGTTTTCTTTTTGTGAAATTGTGAAAAATGTAATTTTGCAAAATAAAATTACAATTAAGATTTAATTTTTGACAATGACAGTTCAGTTTTATAGAACTAAACTCACACATATGCACAGAAGTCCTTTATAAATTAGAAATTGAGTATCAGCTTTTCGGGAGAAATATAACAAAAACATCCGATTATTCAGGCAGTCTATGTTCGTTCCACTGAAGATTAATTTTGAAAATGAGAGATTTATCAAAGGTCTAAGGAGAAAAATTTTGTGAAGGGATCTTTTTTAGGCTAAAAATTTTTGTGAGTAGTCCTGTTTTATGATAAATTTTTTTTTTAAGTGTCCTGTTTTGGGATAAATAATTTTGTGAAGGGTCCTTTTTTAAGATATAAAATTTTATGAAAGGTTCTTTAATGGACCCAGGTTTGCCTCTGAACAGACCCCTGAAATATAAAAAAAGATAAAAGAGTAAGTGAAAGTATTAAGACGGTAAGGAAAATGTGAATTCTGTTAATGGGTAAAGTGTGAAAAAATTTTCTTGATTCAAATGATATTTGTTAAACTTAAGTAAGAATTTTTTAGGATATAATTTTTTTTCTCCCTTTAATTCCCTATTCTTTTTATTTTGATTAGAAACTATGAATAAAAATTTCTTTTTCTTAATCCATTGCTTCAGTTTTATGTCATTTTTCCTATTGAATTATCCTTTTCCAAAGTTATTTCACGTGTTCAATACTGTGGGTAAGATTTTACTTTATTTCAATACATTATTGTAGCTACATGTCAAAGTTACAAGTTGAGTGGCTCATACTACTGCATTTATGATTGCCATAAAATTACACTTATTACGAAGATACCATGTTGAATAAAAATATTGGTAACAAATGCCTACATGGAATTTTCTGTGGGAATAGAATACTATTTTTATTTTTATAATTTAAGTAAAATAATTGCTAGTGTGTATATTGTGCATATATATATACACACACACATATACACATAATAAAATACAAATGTTGCACAATAATGTATGATTACATAATAAAAATCATTAAAATCAAATAAATCTTGATTTAAATAAAAAAAATCCGATTTAAATAAAAAAATCGATTTTTTTGAAAAAAAATCAAAAAAATCAATAACCCTGGGTTTTACTGGATTTTTTAAATTTATTGAAATTTTGTACTTATATTTTTTTACTTGACATTACTATTATATATATAATAATAAATATATATATATAATTATTATATTGTATGTATGTAATTATGTATTTATCTATATAACATAGTGCATCATATTTGTGATATATATGCCAGTTTGGAAAAATGTAATTATTTTAACTTCGATTCTTGTGTGTTTGTTTCAACTTCATTAGAAAAATTCCTTTCCTTTCAATCATCTATCTATGATATATCTCTTTTGAATGGAACAGTTTTGAAAAAAAAAAAAGATGAGTCTAAATGAAAGTCATGATGATGTTAAAAAAAAAAAAAAATAATAATACTTTGCCTAAAATTCTAAGGATTTTAACAACAAATATTAAACATAACTAACAAATATATTAACCTTGTAAGGTTTGATTCAGGCAAAAAATGGGGTTCTTTTGTTGCCCCTCACAAACTTCAAATTCATTAAAGCAGCCTTTTAAAATATTTAGTTTTATAAAAAAAATGATCATTTTATAAAATGTTTCCCTCTTTCCAAAATTATTTTTAATGTTTACCTATAACTTGGTTCAATGAAACACTATTAACTTGATAATAAGCATTTATTTAGAATGACTAATAAGATGAAAGATGTTACATGATAATTTTCTTTTTTTTTTCCCACAAAAATAGGCCCTAAAAATTAAAACCTGGATCAACTCCTGATATGTAAGTGTAAAAGGGATAACTTTGTTTCGTATTCTTTTATTAAATAAGTTTTCAAATATGAATAAAATATGTCAGTATCAATATTAACAAAAAATTTGCACACTTTTATTTACTCCAATCATATAAAAAGGCATAATTATTTGTAATGGGAAAATCATACATGGAAGGGTTAAAATATTTTTTGTTTATTACTAGTTTTAATTTTACACAAAATAACTTAATAAAAAAATTAATTAAATTCACAATTGGGATAAAATACCCGAGAATGAAATAAGAATTCATTTTACAGTTTAGGCCAAACCAAGCATTAAGAGTTTGAAGTTCATTTAATTTTTTAATTGATTATAATTAATTACTATTATTTTGTAATAAGTTCTTATTTAGTCTAAAGCTGTTTCCTTTTGAAGTAAACTTAAAATTCAAACCCAATAGTGTTATTCTGCATTTAATATAAAAAACCCACCTGGGTTTGGCTTTAAAAGTATAAAAAAATCTGGAGTGACTCCACTCGACTTTCCGAACATTGAGTCATTAACAGTTTTGTAGATAAAGTAAAGAAAGAGGAGTTGTTAAACAAACAAAAGAGAGAAAACCATAATAGAGTGCTTGAGTATTTTTTTCCCTATATTACACAATGTTTTATTGAACGCTGCTGAACTTTGAGCCCATAGATCATAATGATAAAGAATTTTTCGTTGTGTCCCTGTAAAAACCTATAAATGCTAGATTCACCAAAATGCTTTTAGTTAGTGCAACAGTGATTTATAATATTCATACAAATTTTCAGCTCTATTGAATAAGGCGTTTAGATGCTATTGCACTTTTCAAAATTGGGTCCCATAGGCCATAATGATAAAGAATTTTTCTTTGTGTCCCTGTAAAAAAACTGTAAGTGCTAGATTAACCAAAATCTATACAGATTGAGTATCTGTGACCCTATAATATGTGTACAAATTTTTTGCTCAGATTAATAAGGCGTTTATACGCTATCACACTTTTAAAAATTTGGCCCCATAGGCCATAATGATAAAGAATTTTTCTTTGTGTTCCTGTAAAAAAACTATAAGTGCTAGATTTTCCAAAATCTATACAGATTGAGTATCTGTGACCTATAATATGTGTATACATTTTTTGCTCAATTGAATAAGGTGTTTAGATGCTATCGCACTTTTAAGATTTTGGTCCCGTAGGCCATAATGATAAAGAATTTTTCTTTGTGTCCCTGTAAAAAAACTATGAGTGCTAGATTCACCAAAATCAATAGGGTTCGTGCTACGGTGACTTACAATATGCGTACCAACTTTCAGCTTATTTGAACAAAGCGTTTAGACGCTAGCGTGTTCACTCACACACATACATATATCATCGCAAAAATAGTGAAAACGGACTCATTGGACCTCGAAACGTATAGAAACATCAAAATCTCAAATTCGGATTTTTGACATGATTACAATACTTTCCTCACTATAGTGTTCGGAAAGTAAAAAGTTTTTTTTTTTTGTTTTTTGTTTTACTGCATGGAATAGGAATTTTTCTTTTCATACATTGCCTATATAATTTAACTTTTTGATTCTATTTTTATGAAGTTTATTTATTAGATATTTTTTGTGCTTTTCCTTTTGATAATTTATTAAGTTTTTCTTTCAGTGGTTTCTCATCAGGGTTTAAAAAAAAACAGGGTTGGGTTTTTGACATGACATCAAAAAAAGCGTCAAAAACCATGTTATAATTTTATTTGCGGTATTTTGTTATAAATCAAGTTACAAAATTGAATAAATCCTAATTTATATATTATAAATGCTTTTGTGTTACATTAGTGTAATTATAATTAAAATACATATAATTCATATTATCTGTGAAGGAAAAATAGCAAAAAATATTTAAACTGTTACAAGCATTTTTCAAAGTACTATTTATGCTTTTATTATTTAATTATTTAGCTTGTTACATTACAAATAATCTTATTAATCTAAATACTAAATTCTGTAAAGCCTTGACACTTTTTTTTATTTTTTAAATGCTAAAGTAGTAATAGTTAATCACTGATTTTAAGTTATCTGTATATTTGATTTTGTATATAGAATGTTATGTCTGTGTAAAAAATTAATCAGTATAGTTACAGGCTTTTAATTAATATTTCACAATAAAAGGTTGGTTATAATCATCAGTATTATATAAATTTTATCTGTATCAGGATTTTATAAATGTTATCAGTATCAGTCTCTACAAACAAAGGTGTGATGGTGGAAAGGCTTAAGGTGACACATCACTTATTCTCACTGAAAGCTAAACACCCAGCTATTTTACTGGAAACATTGTCATAAATGTTCATTACTTTTTTTCCCCTTTAAAATTCAGTTTTCACAATTTATTTGTAGATGCAAATTTTGCATGTTTTAGGAACTGTTATGGTGGTCATTTTTGAGGTACCAGACTTCATCCGGTATTCCCGGATCGCAGACAGGTACAGAAAATTCCAACGAAGTTTAAAAATAATTACATAATTTCAAACTGGCATATTTATCACTAATATGATGTACTATGTTATGTAGATATATACGTAATAATTATATATATAATAATTATACATATAATTATTATATTACATATATATTTATTATATATAATAATGTCAAGTAAGAAAATATAAGTAAATAAAATATATATATATATATATATTAATTGAAAAATTTTATTAGATTTATTAAAAGAACACTTGGAGAGTGAGTTTTATTGTTCTTTTTTAAGTGGGTAAACCCCAAAAAACCCGCTACAGGTTTTTTTTTTTTTTTTTTTTTTTTTTTTTTCGGGTGGATTTGAAACCTTGTTTCTTATGGTATTGAAAGGAGAAGCAAGAAATGTTCACACACACCCTGAAAATGACTTCATTGTAGTTGAAAGTATTTGTTGTAATAATTTTATATGTATTTCAAATATGATGCTTATTGGGCGTCTTTAATTCTAGACGCTGTAAACTTGCATAAGCGTGAAAGCTTTGAGAATGAACATCCTAAATTACAAAACAAATAAAAATTGTTTACGGTTGAAACAATTAAGCCTCAGGGGAAAAAAAATTAAGCTGCATTCATGTGTGTGTACAAAATATTATCCTTAATATCTTGATTCACAGGAAGCTTTTAAAAGGCCAGGATTGGCAAGTTTCTCCCAAGGCAGAAAAAACCGGCCGGAAGAAATGGACGAAACTGTTTTTCTTAAAAAAATATCCTATAAATTGCAGATTTGTAAGATACAATGGATGCATTTATCTTATAAACAACTTTAAGTAACTTTAATTAAACCTATAAAAATTTAATAACATATTTAATTAATAATTATGAGATTTTTACCAAAGTGATCTTTGGTATCTGATGATTACGTTCCAAAATACACAAAATCCAATAAAAAAATCAATTTCAATTTAAACAGTGTAAAGTTTTATAATTTAATTTTTAAATGACAATTTTATTTCTTTAACAGGTAATAAATAATGGTTTGGATCACTTGCTTATACTTTCAGATAAAACAGCTCTTAACAAACATCCAGTTAATTAAAAGAACCAGTTTGCAATAATTACTGTATTACAAAATGTTATCTAAAACTTTATTTTCCTTATAGTCATATACAGTACAGTCAACTCCCTCTAATCCGCAGATTCATTATCTGCAAATCCTCCTAATTCGTAATTGATTTTTTTTATGGTAAAAGAAATTTACATCTCATTTAAAAAAAAAAATCACATTTCTTACATTTTTACTTTTTTTAAAATTAAATTTTTAGCTTAATCCTTGCTTTGAAACACAATTAGGCAGAGGAGGGGGGGGGGGATAACATTCTTGTATTTATTATCCTGCAATTCATACAGACTAGTGCTTAAAACAAACCACTATTAGATCAATGTTTAACAAAATTAATCAGTGATGAAAATTATTACCAGACTTTCAAAAATATTTTGTTTCGTATTTTTTAAATGTTTGTTTACATTTTATATGTGACTATTATTTGAATATGCTTAAATTATTTACCATCCTATATGAATGTGATAGATTAGTTTTATTAACATCGAAGAAATATTTTAGTCTAAAATTTGTTAGAAATCGTCTTTCTGTTTTGATGTCTATTTACGAATTAATAATAACTAACTTTGTATCCACAGAAAAAAAAAAAAAAAAAAATGTAAACAAAGGCAATGATCCCTAATTTGCAAATTCCTATAATCTGCACAACCTCTGGACAAAACTTTTGAGAGTTAGAGGGAGTTGACAGTAAAACGAATGAAAAAGTTGTTTAGTAGTTCAATACTGCACTTTATTTTTCAACTTAAATACAGTGGATTAACTATGGATTTTTTTTAAAAATCCTACAGAACTTGGAGGAGAGTTTAAAAATAGGTATCTTTACTTATTGATACAGTTCACTGGGTAGCAGCTTCGAGTTCATACAAAAAATTGTATCCTTAAAAAAAAAAAAAAAAGTTCAAATATTATGGCTAAAAATTATGTAATTATTATTACTTGTACTGTTTGAACGTATAATAATATTATAAGGTAGTATCTATGCAAAAAGTTCTAAAATCATTAGCATTGAAAAGTAAAAACCCATCACCTGTATGTATTTAGTGTTTGTTATCAAATAACATATATTTTTCTTAAAATACAGTGGAACCTGTCTAAAGTGACCACCCTAGAGACCGGCTAAAATGGTCACTATATGCAGGTGGTCACTTTATAAAGTCTCTTTAAAATTGGAAAATGGTCACTTTAGTCAGGTGGTCACTTTACCAAGGTGGTCACTTTTACAGGTTCCACTGTATTTTTAATATAAATTGGATTATAGTTTAGATTTGACATTATATCTATGCTTTGAGTTTATATAGTTCATAAATTTTGATTTTGAACATCTGTTTTGTCTTCTGGTTGGTTTCTTCCATTTCTTCCGGAGGAAACCCAACCCTGTAAAAGGCATTAACTCTGTTGTCCCAGACTGCAGGTGAAAGAACATTAAAAATGCTCTATTTTAAAATGAGGCTTCAGAGCATACTAGTTTATGTCCATCCCAATTTCTATGCTAACAGTGTATGTTATGGAATTTAACTGACTAGCCTCTATATAAACTTGTTTGTTATTTTATTCTAAGTTGGAATCCTTATGTTTAGATTGAGAAGTATGGTGCCCATTTACTTCATCAAGAGCAACAAGGGAGAATGGATTCGTCTCATATGTCTGCTGAAGAGCGAGCTTTCGCTCAAAGGTATATCTTGAAATTCTGTTGACTCTCATTGAATACAGATTTTTGTCCCTCATCTGCACTATTTCAAAAATGGAAAAACCTGACTATGGCATTTTTGTACATCTATACATAGGCAGGTTTGCTATTCTACCAATGATATACAGTGAAACTTGAATAATTCAAACTTGTTTAATTCGAAATTTTGGATAGTTCGAATATTTTACAAGGTCCCTTGAATTTTGTATTAAAATAATGTTAAAAAATTGTGGATAATTTGAATTCTATTTTGGATAATTCAAATTTTTTTATACGATTACCTTTAAAATATTACAGTAATCTTTGTTCCCGAGATTTTACTCATCTGAAGTGCATTATCAATTTTTATAGTCTTTCAAAAGAAGGATAAGGAAATACAATAGAAGCTTCTAGCTAGTGCACCAGAAGATAGGGTGCATATGTATGAACTTCGAGGTTTTTGTGAATTGAAAGTCATGTGTAATGTAGAAGATTCTATTTTTGTATCAGGTCATATGCTATGACACAAAGATTCAACTTAAAAAAGAAATAAAAAATATTTGACTATTTTTAAAAAAGTGTTGAATAATAAGCTCGTAAAAAATATTGATCTAATGGGGGGGGGGGGGTTAAAGGGGTAATGTAGCGGTATTCTTAGATATAAAGTTTATGTGTTAAATCTCTGATCGTAGAGTTTTAATTTTTTAATTTATCACTTTTTTGACAAAATATTATATGTAATTCAAATTTTTGGATATTTTGAATTTTTTTCTGGTCCCTTCAACTTAAATTATCCAAGTTCTACTGTATTGTATATATATATATGTAGGACCTTTAGGGGCTTTTAGCTAGAAATCGAAAAGGGGCCCCTTACTGAGGAATTTAGAGGAAATGGGATATTAAAATATGTAACTTTTGAAAATTTAGGTTTACATGTCTAAAAAACACATTTAGCTTTCTTGCCATTTAGAAAACAGTTAAATAAAAAGTTTTTTTTTTTTTTTTTTTTTTTTTTTCCTGGTGTAATTTACATCAGAAAAAAAGCACAATAAATTTCCACAATAAATAGTTATATGTATTTTATATACCATACCTAAACTAGTTCCATGCTGGAAAAATAAGTGTACTAATTAATTATAAGCGGTTCATTATTTAAAAATGAGATTCTGAAATATTTTTAGTTTTAAACAACCAAAAATTAATTGTTACCCTTAAATTATAAAGATTTAAGTGTCATAACTTACAGGCTGTAGTGGCTCGTGAACCGAAAATAGGTGAAGAGCTGAAAAATAATATTTAAGTATTTTTTTAATCATAATTTTTATTAATCATAGTCTTAACTAAAAATACTTATTTAAATGTAAATGTATATTCTATAAATGAATACAGCGTCAAATAAAGTGTGCCTCTTCACCCATTTTCGGTGCACGAGCCGCCACTGCTTACAGGTTCAGTTTTGCCTTAATACTAAAGAAAGTAGTAAGATTTTAGTTTATTAAATTGACAAGAGTTAAGTCTCATTACTTATAGACTCATTTTTGTTTAAAACTAAAAAGAAATAAATGATATTTTAATAAAATGTAAAGACATGAGTGCCGTTAGTTATAGTTTTGATATTTCTTTAAGACTAAAAAATATAAAATGAAATTATACTTTTAAAAAACTAAAAAACATGCTTTTATTGAAATGTGAACTAAAAAGTACAAAATAATTTATAAATGTAAAGTTTTTGTTAGGTAGCGGTAAGATCTCGCTAAACTCGATATAACCTAATCCTTGAATTAATCTTTGAATAAGAATAAAATATTGATAAAAATACAGATAAATAAAAAAAGTGTGGGGTGCTCATCTTTAGTTGTTGCAATTTTTTTATTGCTGACTATTTATAAAAATAGAGTAATTATGAAAATGTAAGACAGCACCTCATGCTTTTTTTTTTTTTTTTCCTATTAAAGTAAGAGAATTTATCTGTATTTTTATCAATATTTTATTCTTATTCGAAGCTTAATTCAAGGATTAGGTTATATCGAGTTTTGCGACAACTTACGCTATCTAATAAAAACTTTATGTTTATAAATTATTTTGTACTTTTTAGTTCACTTTTCAATAAAAGCATGTTCATTAGTTTTTTGAAAGTATAATTTTATTATTTATAATATGACATTTTTTTGATTTAAAAAATATAAATGCAAGTAATATTTTTAGATCAAAATGAACCTGTGTTGTAATATTTTGAATGGTCTTAATGCATGACAGATTTTAAGTTTTAATTTGATTATGCAATGTATACTACATATGACCTTTTTATATTCCAATACAGTTATGTTGGAAGTGTTAGAAATTACTTGCACGATACTGCTCTGAAGCACATGCCTGCTAACATGCAAACAATAAAGCTCGAAGAAATGTGTAAGTGATTTTCTATTCTAAAATATGTTATATGAAGTATATAAGCAAACTGACGATTAAATATATAATAATAATTCATCATAACAGTGATTAAACGCTGGGTTTAATATTATTCTACAGTTACGAATCGTTTGTATTTTTATGTAATGTGATATTACTGATGTTTTCTTTGAAGTATAATGCTTTTCTCTTTTCTGTATTATAAACTTTTTTTAAAAAAAAAAAGCTTTGAAAAATTTTTTTTTGTAAATAATCAAATTTTTGCATTAAGATAATTAAAAAATTTTTTCCCTTAAATGTGTTATATTTCCATTTATTTATACAGTAAATAATCAAATAATACTGTTTTTCTTTTTTTTTTTTAAGTACTGTACAAAAGGTGTTTGAACTTCAGACACCCAAGGAACATTTATAAACTCACATGATTACCCTATGCCTGTATCACAAAACGCTACAAATGACTTGTAACTTTAACACACGATTATACTTACTAATTTACAATGTCTGTGTAATTTTTGTGGGAATTGCATGATTATGTAGGCCTTATCTTAATTTTTTGTGGGGGGGGGGAGGCAAGTTTTTTTTACTTATAATGAGAATTAATTTCAACAAAGCTTTACAAAACATACAGAAACTTCAAGAACATCAAAACAACATTATTCTGTCACATAAAATGCATACATGTGATTTTCACAGATGAGATATGAGTATTTGTATTGTAGTAAATATTTTTTTGCTGAACATGCATGAAAGATTAAAATTTCTTTATTATGTAGGTTGAAAGCTACATATATTGGGCAACTTATGCCAAAAGTTCATTTGAATAGAGTAAAAAAAGTTATTGGCAAAAGAATGAGCTAAATTTTAGATATTTTCCAGAGTTGAAATTTAAAAAGGGATTTTTCACATACCGTATATTTAATTTGGAGATCCAGTTATCTTATTCATGTTACAAAAATTCTGTTTTGTGAAAAATCCTTTATAGATTCACAAATCTCAATAAGTAAATAAAAATTTGTTAGAGTTACAAGCCTATAAGTTTTTTTTTTTTTTTCCACAAAAAAAGAAGTTTTACAATGAATATGTTTGCTGTGTATATGTTATGCAATGAATGAATGTTTTGCAAATAATTGAATCTCCAAATTAAATACTTAGCATGTGAAAAACCCATAATGAAATTCCTACTTTGGAAACTAGTTAAGATTTAGCTCCTTCTTTTGGTGCTCATTTGCTTATTTCTTATTCTATTCAAATGAACTTTTAACATAAGTTACCTAATATATCTAGTTTTCAAGCTGTGTAATAAAAAAAGAATTATTTTGTGCATGAGCAGTAAAAAAATATTTACTAAAATTGCTCATATCTCAGCGAACGTTACATATGTCAAGTTTTCTGTAAGTTTTATAAAATTTCGGTGAAATCCATTCTTTGTTATAAACAACAATAATAATAATAAAAAAAAAAGCTAAAATTAATAATTGTTGAAAAAAAAAAAATCATATCTGCCTAAAGCATTGTATAGTTCCTACAAATAGGGGATCCAAAGTGTTTGTGCTTTTCTTCAATTCATGGTTAGTCCTTTATGTATTTTTAGTTTTTCCTATATAAAGAAAAAAGTGGTATTAAATTCATGAAAAATTTTGTAATGCTGATTTTCAATAGATCGACATATTTTGAGATATCCTGAATGGAATTTGACCCTTGGTAGAAAATGTCTGTACGTGTATGGCCAAAATATTGTGGACATAGTATCTCACAAATGAATGGGTGGAATTTAATATAAGTTTGTATTTGATTTACATGGATGCTGATTAGCTTTTGGTGCATATCAACAAGGGGTGTTGGCATCTTTTTTTTTTTTTTTTTCATGGCAGTGTTGGCCAAAATTTCATATAAATGTGTACTCTAGTAATTATTTTTAACGATTTATTGTGGTGTTGAAAATATTGACAAAAGTGATAGTTAACTAAGGAAAAAAAATGTGTATGTGTAGGGGTATTACTTCACTTTCCTCCTCATTTCTCCCAGGTGGTGTAAATTTTAAATATAATTTTTTTTTTTTTTTTTTTTTTAAATAGAACTCGTCGATATCTTTAAAATGAATGTTTAAATTCTAAATCTATGGTAATGGAAAACAAAATACTTTTTTTTTTTTTCCCTTTGGAAAAAAAAAAAAAAAAAGATGTCATCTATAGTACACAATATAGACTTTCTTTGAACATATATACTTTTCTGAGATAAAATCGTCTGCATTCATCATTGGAAAGTAAATTAATAATTTGTATAATTTATTTTTCTTTCTGTAATAATGTACAAGTACAATTAACATAATTTGTGCTTTTTGATGTATATTTCTGTTACATCATCCAATTAAATAAGATTTTACATGGCCATGTTATTGAAAACAATCAGTTTTTTTCCCATAGGTGCAGGATAAATTATATTTTGGATAGGATGCTTTTTCCATCAGAATTTTGTTATTTTGTTCCAAGGTGTGTCTTTCACCTTGACAATGCCATCCCTGTTTTTACCTTATTTTTTATTAACTAATTAATTTTTAAAAAACTGAGCCCTTGAATATATTTATGCCACCCCTGCCCTTATTTTATTTATTTATATATTTTTTTAATTAAACTCTTTTGATATGCTTTTACTTGGATCTGTAATGTTTCTTATTTCGTAAGAATATCACACTGTGAAAAAAATGCAACTTTGCTGCCAGAAATTCTCTGTCATTTGAGAATATAGTCGTAAATTACGGAAAAATTACATTGACAAAATGTATTTTTCTGTCGTTACAGAGAATTTCTGGCAGCAAAGTTGCATTTTTTTCACAGTGCATGAAGTTTTTGGACAAAAATTTTAAATATTTTTGAAAATTATTATTTTTTTCATTGTATACATAATGAAAATTTTAAAAGAATCATTTAAATATTTGTTTTCCTTTTGTATCTTGTTTGTTACAATCCATCTTGTTACAATTACTTACCTGTCACTTACCTACAGGGCCGCCGCTAGGCATTAAGCAACTCAGGCAATGCCTGAGGGCGGCAGTTGTCTAAGGGCGGCACTCGAATCATTAAAACGAAGTACGAAAAATAAAAAAATAAGCAAGATTGAAAAAAAAATATTTTTTCAAATATATATATTGATAAAAAAGATCCCCTTCGCCCCCTCCTCACGAAAGAATCTAAATTGGTTGAGAAAACTGCTGCTAGTAAAATTCGCCAATAAATCGAACAAGATGTGTGAAAAGGACAATATGAGAAATAGGAATGTGAAAGCACAAAGCTTTGCGCTTAAAAACTATCTTTGCATGGGTCCGATGTCCGATCCCGGCTAGCCTACTAGACAGATACATTCTGGGAAAGCTTTAATTGGGAGACTACAGATGAGTACGTTAGGACCGAGTCCTGTCGGTATGCAACTAAAAAAGCTATTCCTGACCGGATATTGTTAATTTAAACAGAAATAAGGGATATATGTTGTATATAGAGTTCTACATGGGTGGTCTTAAGAAAAAGACAAAATTATTTAGAATCCATGAGTGTGAAAGAAAAATAAAACACTGAATTTGAGATACATTTTAAGGGAATTAAGTTTAAACTAAGCGCTTTTTACTTTCCTAACATATTATGTAAGGAAAGTATTGTAATCATGTCAAAAATCTGACTGTGAGATTTTGGTGTATATACACGTTTTACGGTTCCCTGAGATCATTTTTACTATTTTTACGATGATATGTGCATGTGAGTGAACACAATAGCGCCTAAACGCTTTGTAAATCCCCATAGCACGTACTCTATTGATTTTAGTGAATCTAGGACTTACAGTTTTTTTACAGAGACACAAATGAAATAATTCTTTATCACTATGGCATATGGACCACAATTTTTTTAAAGTGCGATAGTGCTCAAACGCCTCATTCGTCTAAGCTGGAAATTTATACACATGTTATAAGTCATTACGCACGAACTGTATAAATTTTCGTGAATCTAGTACTTAAAGACATTTTATGGGGACACAAGGAAAAATTCCTTATCATTATGGTCTATAGGCCTGTGATGTATCGTAAGCTTGAAATCAAGAGAAGATTGCTTTTCTTTAGAGAAATATTTTTTATTTCTCATTTACAAACACTATACGACACAAACACACATACATAAAAGGTAAACGAAAACACGTAGCACATATTGCATAAAATGGTCGCTAAACTTTGGACCGAAAATAATAAAACATGAACGGCACTCAAGACTCAAGCCAGGCATCACTATTCTCGGCATTGCATCATTTCTTTTTCAAACAAACTCACAACTCAAACTAAAGTCTCTCTTCAATTCGAGTCTTTTTACCGTGCTGAACAAACAGCGCCCTCTCGTGAGTCTTAAAGTCATTAGTCTGACGTCATTACAGACCTCCTCCCTTCAGGGGAGAAACTTTTCACTATTGTAGAGGGAAAAGTTTGGTTAAATGATACTTCATTAGGATAAGTCTATATTCAAAATCAATAGTCACAATGTTCAACATATTGGTCCATTTTCTTAATGTCGTAATTAATTTAAAACAAGTAATAAATTAAAAAAAATACGAGCAAGCACCAATTCTATGCAGAAACAGTACCTGGTTATATTTAAATGCACCAGACTTATCCCTATTTTAAATTAAACACACTATTTAACTTATTTTAAATATGCAAAAAAACATATACCAAATAGAAATTTAAATATTATTACACACAATATACCTGTGACACTAAATAGATATGCAAAGTAAAATATAGATAGTGAAAACAATTATATACCACATATGTATATATATATAGCAATTATTAAACAAATATATGTAGCAATAATTAAACAAATACGATATATATAGCAATAATTAAACAAATACGATTTATAGCAATAATTAAACAAATACAGAAACTTTTTTAAACTAAGGGATAAGACTTAATCTATCAGCATTCAGAGATTGTAATTATATACACTCAACAACCTCATAATTAAATAATCTGCATAGAGTTCCCAAAGTAAAAGTCTGGGATTTGGTCTTTTTTTTTTTTTTTTTTCTTTTTCTCAGGAACGTGAATAGCTTTATACAATTAGGACTAAGTAAAATAGGATTTTGAGATAAATTCTCCTTTAGTTCTTCAAATGACCTTTGGCAAGAGCTATTCCAGTCAGTGGATTTTAGAGTCCAATCCTTTAGTAAGTCTGACAAAGTTGCATCTTCAGAAAATTCAGGAATGCATTTTCGATAGTATTCAGCTAATTCCAAAAAGGCTCTTACATGAGTCTTGATAGTAGAAAACGAAGAATCTCTTTTGTCTCAAACATTTATTTTACTTGAAATTCTCAATCCTTGGCCTACTAAATGTCCAGAATTCTTCACATAAGCTCGAGTAGGTTGACATTTAGAAGGTTTGATGTGCAACTTAGTAGCACTTATTTTGAAGGAAATGTCTTTTACACGATTTTCTCTTGTTTTAGGAAAATTGGTGACTTTCTCACTATATGGCACTGGACACTTTTCACTGTGTTTCAATAAATTTGCCATTAGTTGACTAGAGTCTTTAGGTAGATTTTTCAAGGGATCCAAAGTTGTCGCAGAAAGTTCTTCCTTCAAGTAATTTTGTTCCTTCAATTGTTTTTCATAAATTAAGCATTTTTCAGATAATTGCATAAAATCTAATTTATTCTTCTGTAATTCAGCTGTCAACTGATCCAATTTAGCATTAGAAATTTTTTCTTTCTCTTCAAGAATATTAAACAGGTAATCTAATTTGAAATTAATTGTACTAATTTCATTTCTTTCTTCAACAAGCTTTTCATTTTTAAGAGAAATTTCATTTTCTTTACCTTTCATTCTTAAGAGCTCTTCTTTGAGATATGTTGATTTCATTAGACAGCTTAAGATTTTCAGTTTTCGTATTTTCCAGTTCTTGTTTGCAATTATTCTTTTCAACATTCAGAATTTCCAATTGATTTAGATAATTCTTTTTTTCACTTTGTGAATCAAGACGAAGATTTTTTAACTGATTTTCAAACTTTTCTTTCTCTTGAATTTCTTCATTTATCTGCTTTTCATATTCTAAGCATTTTTTATTCAGATAAGCCTCTATTTCTGCTTTTAGTTCTTCCATTACAAAATTAGAGTCTTCATTTTTCTGTTTAAGGTCTTTTAAGGCATTACTTAGTTCCGAAATATTTTTAGTAGTATGTTCCAACTCTTCAGTAAGTTTTTTATTTTCAAGAGACAGTTCTTGTTCTTTAATTTTCTTTTCTTCCATCTCCCCTTTCAAACATATTATTTCATTTAACAATCTGAAATTTTCAGATTTGAGATGGTCAAAATTTATTTTCTCTTTAAGAACAACTTCATTTTCTATTTTATTTTGATTTTCTTTGATATCCTGCAGTTCTTTAGCAAACACTTTTGGAGAGGTTTTATTGAGTTCTGGCCATGAAAATTCTGGCAGGATTTCTTCTACCTCTTCGGTTTTCTTTTCATCTGCAGATTTCCTTTCAATCAACTTTTGGTCAAAATGGGCAAAATCTTTATTTTGAATATTTTTCTTCATCTTTAAAAATTTCTTAGGATTTCTTGTTTGTACTGATTTTAGTTTATGCTCTTGTACATTTTCTTTTGATTTCCAATTTTTGAACATTGCAGCAGTTTTATTTCCTAACAAATACTTGTCACCATAAAAAGAATTTTGTAGGACAGCTGCTTTAGTTTTTAAGTGTCCCATTTTACAATCCAATTCAATTTCTGCAAGTGGTAAACAGATAGGATCCACTTCTAATGGATTTCTAATATACACTTTCTCATTTGTGTACATATGTGGTTTCACGTACTTGCTGCTTATCAGATCACACGAAGCACCCGTATCTCGAATTATTTTCATCTCAACACCATTCACTTTACCTAAACTAGTATAAGGTGTCATTGATTCATCAGAACCTGCCTCAGCTATAATATGTGAGATAAATTCTTGAGTTTTCTTTAATTTGTCACACTGAGGTCTAAGATGATTAGTAGAGCCACACTCATAACAACGAGCAATTTTTCTTTTCTCGAATTCCTTATTTCTTTGATTTTCTGGGAATGTTTCAAGTTTTGCATGAAATTTCGGCTTAACATCTTTGTTATTATCGTTAGACTTATCATCACAAAAGTTTCCACTTTGGTTACGAAAGCTGGAAAAGTTCTTTTTGGGCAAATCCCTCCTTTTGAAACTTTCCCTAATACTCTCAAACTCATCTAGTTTTTCAGCTAAGTCCATAGGTGTCATGAATGTAAGCCAGTTTTCTAAAAAATGATCTCTTACATCAGCAGGCACTCGAAACTTCAACTGCTCAGTCACTATTAGGTCTTTCAGCTGTTGAAAATTCTCTATCTTTAATTCTGTAAGCCACTCCGTAAAATAACTAGAGAGCTCTTGGGCATAATTTCTCCAAGATTTTTCGGACGATTTGTGGTGCTTATAAAAACATTGTTTCAGTTTTTCACTATTTAATTTATATCTTCTCATAATGATATTTTTAACAAAATCATAATTTGTAGCATCGGTTGGCGACTCTCTGGCCAACATATTGGAAAGTTCTGGCGGTAAAACTGCTAACAGGTAGGCCACCCAATCCTTTTTTGGAACTCGTGCCATCTCCGCTCTTCTTTTGAAATTTATTAAATATAAACCCATTTCATCATGTTTTTCATCAAATCTTGGGGGAATTTGGGTTAACTGTATTCTTGGAACCGATTCAGTCACCTTTTCTGGTTCTAATATTCTTTCAGGATTTTCTCTTGAAATTTCTAATTTTTTTAATTCAATTTCATATTGTTGAGTTTCTCGGGTCCTTCTTTCCTCTCTTTCTTCTTGTCTTATTCTCTCTTCTTCTTGGATTTTTTTATCTTCAAGAAGCCTTTCCAATATTAATTTTACTTCTTCCTCATTATAGGACTTGCTAGATAAAATTAATTTCCTGATGTCAATAACTCTACTGGAAGTATCTACTTCAACACCGATTTCCTCACAAATCTGAATTAATTCATGTTTTCGCGCTTTAGCTAAAAATGCCATGTTTGTAAACCCCAAACAAAACCAGAATGCTCTCAAAACGATAATAAAATATAAACAAATAAAATTATCAGAAAAATTATTATTTTCTCTTTTTTTTTTTTATATATTACCCCCTTTTTTTTTTTTTTTTTTCAAAAATCAATCAAACACACAAATAAAATAAGATAATGAGGGTAATTAAGTTTTGTAATTAATTAAAAAAATAATAATATCCAACCCAATTAATGGAATCTATAACTTATGAAAAATACCTTATTTTTCTCTATTCAAGAGAACACTTTTTTTTAATATATATATTTCTTTCATAAAAAAAACACGTGTACAGTACTTTTCTTCTTAAAGAACAGAAAATATTAAAATTTTCAGTCACACAAATTTCTTTTATTACATAAATCGTATATTCAAAAAGAATACCCAAATAAAATTTTTAACCAAATATGTTCTCATACCAAGTACTACATTTCCTACACAATCATTATTTCAGTTCAAAACAGAAATAAATTAATTTAGTTGCAAAACTATTTGATTCTTTTTGCACACATATTTCTCAGGAAACAGAATAATTAATATTTTTCTTCAAACCCCAAAAAAAAACACACACAACAGTTTCGTTTTCAAATCGAAACTCTTTTGCTTTATCAAAAAAAAAGGGCAATTTCAACCAAATTAGATTTAAATAACATAAATTACCATAGTCATTAATATTAATAAATAAAATGAACATCTAAACATTACACATTTCATTTGAAAGCAAAATTAAATCATTTTACTTGAAACCGTAACTAAAATATTTTGTTTCAAACAAGAACAGAATCATTTTACACAAAAGCAAAACTAACTTCTTTTTTATTCTTTATTCACTCTTTTTCTTTTTTGTATTATTTAGCAAAGAAATATTAAAATCAGTAAAAAAAGATAGAAAAAATAAATCCAATTTAAATCAATAAAGTATCAGAAATAAAAATGTGACCGGAAATGCACATTAATTCTTATGAATCATTCAGCAACATTTTTATTCTTTCTAATTCGATAATAAATATATTCTTTATTTTTATTTTTTTCTCAAAGCTCTAAACCACAGATTACTAAACAAGAATATTTATTCTTCCATAAAATACAGAACAGGTACTTTATTTAAATCTGTTCTCAAAATTTGCAATTCCGTTTAAAACCAAAATTCTTTTCAAAATGTACTTATTCTACAGTAAGTTTTTATTATTATTATACCATTAAACAAAAGAAAAAACATATATATTCATTTATTTCTCACTGATTCATCAACTTTATTTTTTTTTCGAAATACATCGACAAAAAAACGAAAGATTTCCTTCTTTTTTATTTCTTTTAAACAACGGATGAATCAGGTTAATAATACATATTTTTCTCTACAATAATAATTTATCTTAAAACAATACTTTTACTAACTGAATAGGGATAAGCAGTGCTATATGATTCATGATTTAAATACATAATCTGAATTAAAGTACCCCCTTTAAAAAAAGAATATTTTCTCACGTTCTAATACAAGAACTGAGGTATTTATTATATTATTTTTAAATCAAGGCACTGTTTCATACATAAAGGCACTTACCCCTTTAGTAGCATGAATTCTTTGTAGCGTCGGACGTATTCCTTTAGCTGCCACCATAAGAGTAGACTGTGATGTATCGTAAGCTTGAAATCAAGAGAAGATTGCTTTTCTTTAGAGAAATATTTTTTATTTCTCATTTACAAACACTATACGACACAAACACACATACATAAAAGGTAAACGAAAACACGTAGCACATATTGCATAAAATGGTCGCTAAACTTTGGACCGAAAATAATAAAACATGAACGGCACTCAAGACTCAAGCCAGGCATCGCTATTCTCGGCATTGCATCATTTCTTTTTCAAACAAACTCACAACTCAAACTAAAGTCTCTCTTCAATTCGAGTCTTTTTACCGTGCTGAACAAACAGCGCCCTCTCGTGAGTCTTAAAGTCATTAGTCTGACGTCATTACAGGCCCAATTTTTTTTAAAGTGCGATAGTGTCTAAATGCTTTTCCCGATATAGTTGAAAATTTATACTCATACTATATGTCACAGTCACACGAATTGCATAGATTTTGGTGAATTTAACACTTATAGATTTTTTAAAGGGAAGGAACATAATATACTCTAAAAGTCTATGTTTTAATTGATTCCTATTAAGCAGATTAAATACAGTGGAAACATTAATATTTAAGTTTTAAGGGTTTCAATAAAAATTAACCTGACCAGTGTTCAACTGTTATAACACATCAAAGACTAAAGTTTTAACAAAAAAAAACAATTTTATTCAACAAGATATAAAGATATATTAAGCTTTCAAATTTATAACAAGAACATGATTACCTTTTACAAGTGTTGAACCAGACATAGCGATAAACACAATCAAATATAGCTGACAATGCACTTCAAGAACCATCACAGAACATCCGCGATCGCCAGGTTGATCAGCGGGAAAATATGACGAAAAATATACTTCCGCGATCGCCAGGTTGATCAGCGAAAGTGAGACAAGATGTATTAACATAAAGTTGCAATGAAGACGATTATGCTCATCCACTATATGATTTAATTTAGAAGACTTTAATTTAACTTTTTAATTAACTTCAAACTTTTTAAACTTAACAAGCGCTGTTTAAAAAACAGCTAAACACTATATAACATCATTCAAAAAAACAAATTTAACGGTCTCATTTCAAAAAACTTCGATTATAAATTTTTTATTTCAACATTTCTCATCACCCGCGAATGACGAAAAATTTTATCCTTTAAAAAGGAACAAAAGTCAAAACAGACTTAACAAACTTAACAACTTTTAACATATGTAAAATTTCAACAATGGCAGCCATCGCTTCTTAAAAAACAATAACTAAAAGAGCATAATTTAGCTTAGCTGTAATAACGCTAAAAGCACATACTCCAGTGCTCAGCCAACAACAGCTTAAAGCTGCTCACAAAAACTACTTCATTTCCAATTGAAGATTAGCTAGCCATTGCTGACAACTGCTGATAACTGCCCTTTAACATGCCTGCCGCGATCTTTTTATACTGACTGAAAAGTCAAAATCTACATATAAAACAATACATTACTATTGCCACTCAACGGTCACAGTCGAAAATACAATTTACTATAACTATTTTAATAGAAGTGGCAACAGCAAAAATAGAAAAAATTATGTAGAGCAAGATTGGCAACGGCAACGACGTAAACAAAACATTGATCGTTAAATCGTGATGCAGGCAAAGATGGCTGACCGAAATTTAAGTAAAGAAAACTTTTAAATTCAAATAAAAGGTAAGTTAACAGTTATATAAAAAAAATAAGCATTTATATTTATAAAATTAACAATTTTTATGTGCGAGGACAATTGATAGATATCAATGCCCCCCACCGCAGCATATAAAAAAAAAATAAATTTAATTAACAAAATACCATCATGAGATTCCCCACAGTCCATAAAAAGTATCACAAGTGATACAATAAACTAGTTATTACGAAGATAATCATTGACAAAAATTTCAGGTTTTCAAGTGATGAAGTACAACTCTCCACCCCGCAGACATACTAAAGAAAAGGGTGATATGAAAAATACATTATATATATTATGCAATTCAATTTTATGCACAAGAATAAATATAATGGATATATATACAATATATGGAAAATTATGAAAAATGAATATATACAAAATGAACAAATACGCAAGGCGCCTCACGATTTCACACACACACATTCACACCATGATAACAGAACATAAAAAATTATGAAAAAACATCTGCAAAGCGAAGAAATACCAAGCAAAGAAAACCAATTCAAGTACAAAAGTTTTACATAAAAATCACTTTTATAAATTTTAACAAATCATTTTTTGTCAACGGCTTCGTAAACGGGTCGGCAAGATTTAATTTAGAGGAAATATAATCAATGTGGAATTTGCCCTCATCAAACCAATCCCTTATAAAAAACAGTTTAATATTAACATGATGTGTATGGAAATTCTCAATCCTGGACTTTGTAAAACGTATGGCAGCCTGATTATCAGCATATAAGGTGGGTATATCAAAATTATTTTCTATAAGATTTAGACCAGAACACTCACATAGAATATTGTAAAACCAATCCTGCTCACGAACACAGTCACACATAGAAACAAATTCTGACTCCATTGTAGAAATGGTAATTCCCTTTTGTTTATTAGTACGCCAAGAAACAGCAGCACTATCCAAAAGAATTAACTGGCCACCCATAGAAACATAATCGTCCCTATTAGCAGCAAAATCAGCGTCAGAATAAGAAATTAATTTAACTTGTGTGCATTTAAGATGGAGCTTATATTGACTGGTATATTTTATATATCCTAGGAGTTTAAGTAGGCCCTGCCAATGTTTAATACCTGGATTTTGTTGGAACTGTGAGAAAATGTTGGTAGCATATGCGATATCAGGTCTTGTACGATTTGAAATAAAAGAAATACAACCCAAAAGATTTCTATAAGGTAAATGAGAAGCTTCATCGATGTCTGCTTGTATAACAGGACAATCACTCTTTGAAAACTGGATACCTTTAACGATAGGCAAGGAGGAGATAGGTACCCGGTGATTTTGAAATCTTTTACTCACTTCATCAATATATTGATTTTGATGAATCAAAACACCTGTATCTGTGTACTCAAACTCCACACCTAACAACTTGCGTGTGACACCCAAAATTTTCAAATCAAACTTAGATTTCAATAAACTTAAAATATCATTAGCTTGAGATTCAGTCCTGGCAAAAACAACGATGTCATCAACATAAACCAGTAAAACAGAGAAATCATAATATGAATATGCACAGTTACAATTTTCAAATTTATTAAAACCAAGTTCCAACAACACTTTATTTAATTCATAAAACCACAACCTGCCTGATTGATGTAATCCGTACAGTGCTCTATCCAGTTTACAAACCCAGTCCTCTCTACCTTTTTCAGCAAAGCCAACTGGTTGCCTCATGTAAATCTCATCCCCTAAGGGAGCGTACAGATAAGCACACTTGACATCACACTGTACATTAAACCAACTGTAACATGAGACTAAAAGAGAGAAAAAAAATCTTACAACAGAAAAATTTATTACAGGCGAAAAAGTCTCATGATAGGATTCACCCTGGACCTGGTTGAAACCTTGCGCAACTAATCTAGCCTTGTATCTGACAATGTTGCCCGACTCGTCACGCTTTACTGTGTAAACCCAGCGGTTTCCCAATGCAGTTTTGTTCTCAGGGAGTTTCACAAGATGCCAGACTCCTCTCGTGGCCATACATTCCAATTCCTCCAGCATAGCCTCATGCCACTCTTCAGACTGTGCAGATTTTAAAGCCTGTTTATACGTTCTCGGGACCACCACATCTAGTCAACTAGTCGTGCTGGACGCGGAAGGTATAACACTAGGATTAACAACACCAGAAAAATTATTAAACTTAGAAAAATCAAAATCAGCAGGGTTAAAATCAATACTATTGGAATTACAAAAATTTTCAACATCTTTAGGTGACCTTAGACAACACTTTTTACCCTCTCCATCAGGATAATAGTAAATATCGACCTTTTTCCCTTTAGGACGAGGTACAACCTTCCGGTACCATATGGGATTGGTCATCCAGTTAGAAGAAGGAGTATGGGGGGTAACTTGAGGAGCAGGAGTAACAGGAGAGACGGCTGGGACGACAACTTCAGTCTCGCTGGGCAAGACCCCAGAGGTACCAGGCTCCGGACCAGGAAGAAGGTACCGGTCAACGGGCCGTGGTTGTTCCTCCGGGACAAGCACCAACTCAAAAGAAGAGTCGCCCATCACCGCTCCACTGCATAGAACATCACCGCTTTCAACAAAAGATACGTTTATAGTTTCCACAACTTTCTTCTCATCTTCCAACCAGACCCTGTAACCACGAGTACGTAATGCATAGCCCACAAGGACACCACGTTTTGATTTGGAGTCTAACTTGTGCTTACGTCTGACCTTTGGAACACCCACATATGTCAAAGTACCGAATGGTCTTAAATGTCGAACAGAAGGTTTATTTCCTGAATAGAGTTCAAATGGAGTTTTAGAGTTCCCACCGTGACAAATACGGTTCCACGTATAATTAAAGTGTAAACATGCTTCAGGCCAAAAATCATCAGATAAACCACTGGATTTTAACATTGCCCGAACACAGTTCATGATTGTCTGGTTGAACCTTTCACAAACTCCATTCTCTTTTGGTGTGTAAAAGTTGGTCAATTCATGATTTATTCCATTTTCCCTACAAAAACCCTTAAAAGTATCATTATCAAACTCCTTACCATTGTCAGTTCTGATCGACTTCAAGTTGGTTCCCAAAAACCTTTCGGCCCTCAAAACATGTCTCTTAAAGACTTCAAAACACATAGATTTTTCTTGGAGGGGGTAAACGGATGATCTACCAGAGAAATCATCTATTATAGATAAGAAAAAACGTTCACCTTTTTTCCCAGGAATTTTAATTGGACCCCAAGTATCCATAAAAAGTCGATCTAAAGGTTTTTTGGAAGAAGAGTGACTTAAAGGTTTAAAAGAAATACGATTTTGCTTACTCACATGATAGGGATCACAAAAAAAATTATCAACCGATTTTAAATTGGGCAGACCTTTAACAGCAGAATTACGGATAGTATTAAAAATTAAATCAGGGCTTAGATGATCAAAACGAAGATGCCAGGTATCAAAATCTTTTATATTAACAGGTTTTATTACAGGAAAAGCTGAAATTTCAGCATTATTTAGATTTTCATTAGAATTCTGCCCCCCATTCAATTTAACACTGTGCTTGTTTTTAAGTACTTTAGGAAATGTATAATAAATCCCGTCATGGAGTTTAGCAGAGAAAAGGAAATCACCATACTTGTCGACCACGTTTATTTTGCCAGCCTCACCAATAAATTTTGCACCACCCTGGTCAAATCTAGAACCACTCAAAAGATTTTTCCGCAAGTTCGGCGAGTATAAAACATTCCAGAGTTTAATAACAGTCCCATTAAAATTCAACTCCACCTCACCTCTGCCAGTAATGGGAAAAGTGACACCATCAACAGCCACGTGTAACTCATCACCAGAGATTTCAGAAAAATTACAGAAAAAAGATTTGTCTTTGCAGAAATGATGAGAGGCCGCCGTATCATAAGCCCAGCTTCCCTCTCTATCAAAACTACTTAAATTTGCTTCTGCAATAAAATTTTGAGCTTTAGGAGTTTTATCACGTTTTGACTGTTGACCGGAGCCACCCCTCCTAGGAAAATTACTTCTGAGTGGTTTTTCCTTTTCCCTTGCAGCTAGATCATTATTTAATTTAACTTTACAATCTTTAATTACATGGCCTTTTTTACCACACCTCCAACAAGTAACAACAGGCCTACGTTTAAATTTTACATTTTGGGCCTCAATAGAACATTCCGTTCTACTTTTATCAAAATTCCTAAGTTGGAGACGCGTTTCCTCGGCACAAAGCTCAATAATAATTTTCTTAAAGGTAAAGTCCTTATCAGGCCAACGAAGAATTTGTTGAACAACCTGATCAAATTTATCAGGTAGGTATCTCAAAACTTGAAAACATAAATATTCGTCTGCGATAGGTTTATTAATGGATTTTAACTGATCAGCAATTTTAGATATTCCAGCTGCAAAAACACCAATGGGTTCGCCAGGTTCTAAAAAACATGTCATTACTTCAGAAAACAGTTTCATATGATGACTTCTACTATCTGGCTGGAAGTTAACTTTTAAGATTTTCCACGCTTCTGAGGGGTCAGTACATTCACTTATTAAACTTCTAAATTCACTATCAATATTTAGATATAAAATTGACATGGCAGCATTCTGCCTTCTTTTAAAGTCTTGCACTGCCTCCTCAGTCACGGTTTCACTAACTTTGGGTTTAGTTTCGTCACCAGTGACGATATCATAAGCATTTTTTTCCATAAGTAGAAATTTAGTGTCACACTTCCAACCAGAATAGTTAGTTGCATTTAACTTGGTGATTTGAGGTACAATATTATAAGCCATTTTAAATAGTTACTAATTATCAATTATACAGAAAACAAGAAAAAAACAACTGGTCAAGTTTAAAAGATGACACCCTCAAAAAAACTGCCCATAACCAAATAATATACTCTAAAAGTCTATGTTTTAATTGATTCCTATTAAGCAGATTAGATTAAATACAGTGGAAACATTAATATTTAAGTTTTAAGGGTTTCAATAAAAATTAACCTGACCAGTGTTCAACTGTTATAACACATCAAAGACTAAAGTTTTAACAAAAAAAAAACAATTTTATTCAACAAGATATAAAGATATATTAAGCTTTCAAATTTATAACAAGAACATGATTACCTTTTACAGGTGTTGAACCAGACATAGCGATAAACACAATCAAATATAGCTGACAATGCACTTCAAGAACCATCACAGAACATCCGCGATCGCCAGGTTGATCAGCGGGAAAATATGACGAAAAATATACTTCTGCGATCGCCAGGTTGATCAGCGAAAGTGAGACAAGATGTATTAACATAAAGTTGCAATGAAGACGATTATGCTCATCCACTATATGATTTAATTTAGAAGACTTTAATTTAACTTTTTAATTAACTTCAAACTTTTTAAACTTAACAAGCGCTGTTTAAAAAACAGCTAAACACTATATAACATCATTCAAAAAAACAAATTTAACGGTCTCATTTCAAAAAACTTCGATTATAAATTTTTTATTTCAACATTTCTCATCACCCGCGAATGACGAAAAATTTTATCCTTTAAAAAGGAACAAAAGTCAAAACAGACTTAACAAACTTAACAACTTTTAACATATGTAAAATTTCAACAACGGCAGCCATCGTTTCTTAAAAAACAATAACTAAAAGAGCATAATTTAGCTTAGCTGTAATAACGCTAAAAGCACATACTCCAGTGCTCAGCCAACAACAGCTTAAAGCTGCTCACAAAAACTACTTCATTTCCAATTGAAGATTAGCTAGCCATTGCTGACAACTGCTGATAACTGCCCTTTAACATACCTGCCGCGATCTTTTTATACTGACTGAAAAGTCAAAATCTACATATAAACAATACATTACTATTGCCACTCAACGGTCACAGTCGAAAATACAATTTACTATAACTATTTTAATAGAAGTGGCAACAGCAAAAATAGAAAAAATTATGTAGAGCAAGATTGGCAACGGCAACGACGTAAACAAAACATTGATCATTAAATCGTGATGCAGGCAAAGATGGCTGACCGAAATTTAAGTAAAGAAAACTTTTAAATTCAAATAAAAGGTAAGTTAACAGTTATATAAAAAAAATAAGCATTTATATTTATAAAATTAACAATTTTTATGTGCGAGGACAATTGATAGATATCAGAACAGACTAGCCGTTCGGAGTTTTCCATGGTTTTCTCCGAAACTTGCATAACTACGGGCTAGGACCCCTTAGAAAGACACACACGGAGGGCACTCCCCTTCAGGCCTACGACCCTAGTTAAGAGTCCTGCGCACCCGACCTGAAACCCGAAAAATAAATCAACATTACTTATTCTTCTAAAAATCATGCAAAACAAGGTAAAATGAAATAACATGATATAAAATAAAGTAAATTTTCATTGTCACATAGTTGGTAAATTATAAAAAAAAACTAGTATGTTGTGGTCACCACAAGACATTCTTCTACATTTTTCTGTCAATTTCACTAAGTGCGAATAATTTATTAAAACTGTTATTAAAAAGTTTAACGTGATGAATGCAAATAATTTTTATCTTAGGGAAATCTAACACTAAGTATCCAAAGAAAGACAGTTTTATTGTCTATAAATAACTTCTTAAACAATGCGTTTTTATAATGGTTATCTCACATATCATGGTTCGTACAGTTATATGGCATAGATGTTGAGATATAGCCATCCTGTTATCGAGGAAATTTTCAGTATAACAACGCCACCTATTGGCCAAACTGAGTCAGCATAATGTCTCATAATCTCGCCTTCTCACATATTAAGTTTTGTTTGATGGATACACAATAGAACACGAGATATAGCTTTCCTTGTAATTGTAGAAATCGCTGTGTAGCAGCGCCACCTGTTGAGCGGTTTACACCAAAAGTTGACAGGCGCTAATATATATTAAATGGCACCTACATACAAACTTATATGAAATTATGTGCAGTAGTTCTTGAGATATAGCCTTTCCTTAAATTGCGGAAATCGCTGTGTAGCAGCGCCACCTGTTGGCTGATAAGCATTCAAATTGAATCAGCATTATATCTCATATTGGTCTTCTCACATATCAAATTTTATTGGATTATACGCAACAGAACCTGAGATATAGCGTCCCTTAAATTGCAGAAATCGTTGTATAGCACTGCCACCCGTAGAGCGGTTGACACCAAAAGTTGATAGAATCTAATACTTTCTTCTACTAAATATAGAAGAAAGTAAAAAAAAAAAAAAAAAAAAAAAACTTGTAAACTGGGAAATCTTTTCAATTTCCGGAATGCAAATGCGAGGTTATACTGTATTTTTATTTCTTTAATTTATATATTAACAACAGTCGAGAAAGATTTATAATACTTTTCTAATTTTCATACAATTTCTACAAAAGATACATATTAGTTCCGTTGAAGAAAAGAAAACAGATCCAGATACAAATACGGATCTATTTTTCTGGCGGATATCCGCGGATACGAATAGGGAGCTCCGGTACATGTCTGCCCACCAGCGGCCGAGCAGTTCTGCGCTCGAAGCTGATAGATGGGAGGTGTCTGGTTCGATCTCAGGTCGTGCTCATTGACCTAGCCGTTCGGAATTTTCCGTGTTTTTCTCCGAAACACGCGTAAATGCGGGCTAGGACCCCTTAGAAAGACTCAAACGGAGGGCAATCCCCATATAGGCCTAGGACACATCTGGAGTCAATCGGCCTTAAATCCTCCAACCAACCGATACATGTCTAGTATGTCCAGAATGTTTAAATTAGTTACATCGTTGTAAACACGCCTATAAATTTATGTTTATAATTGTAAAAAATATTTTGAAAGGTGTTCTCAAGTCGACCCGACTTGTTGAAAACCAAACCCGACCCGCAGGAAAAAAAATTCAGTCAACCCGACCCGCACGAATAAAAGATCAGTCAACCCGACCCGCAAGAGAAAAAATTCTGTCAACCCGATCCGAAACAGACCCGCAGGTCGGGTCGGGTTCGGGTAAAATCGGGTTAACCGACCCAATGCAGGACTCTAACCCTAGTGCTTCCAATCGGCCTTAATCCCCACAACCTAACCCAAATTAGATTTAGTTTTAGAGATAAAATGAATTTGAAATTTTGAAATTTATTAAATTATCAATTATAATAAAAAATTAAATTTAAAATTGAAGAATGTATACTATTTCAGCATTACATGTTTATATATACGAATGAAATTTGATAATGGTTTTATCTGCATAATAATATTTTATTCACAAAATTTCATTCAATTCCCAGGTCTAAAGAACATTTTCAACAATCTAGATACAACACTAAAAGATATAAAGCATTAATATTTTAGAATTGGTGAAAGGAAAATCTAATTTATGAAAATACACAAATTGTTGGCAATTCTCGGAAAATGGAGACAGAAAAGTTTAAAATGAGGACAAATGTGGTCCTCATTAGAAATTTTCAAAATTGAGAAGGATGTCAAAAAATGAGGACAGTCCTCAAAAATGAGGACGTCTCGTCACCCTGCATTGGATTCGACAATGTACTTTCTATTCGTTTTATGAACCTGTGTAAAGTTTAGTGTGACTAAATTAATTTAAATTAAATCCATTTTTTATGCAATGTTTGATTAGTCAACTTAAAATTACGGATTTTAAAAAAGTGACAACATGCGAAAGTAAGAGGGAAATGTTGAAAATTTTAGAATAAAACTAAAAGGAGACAGTAAATTTTTTTCAACATTTTGTTTTGTTACGGTCTTACGTGCACTTAATTTCGTTAAACCAAAGTCTTAGTGAATAAGAAAGGGAAATGGAGTTGCCATTATACTTTGACTGACGGAAAATCTCAAGTTATAAAAATTCGTCTAAGCAAAATTTCAGCGTATGAAGGGGCGGCAAATTGAAGCTTGCCTGAGGGCGGCAGAGCACCTTGCGACGGCCCTGCTTACCTATCTTGTTACAGTTTACATTAATTCAAGTTCAATTTTACCTACATTCTTCAGCACTACTATTCTTTTTTTTTTTTTTTTTTTTTTTTTAAATATAATTTCAGAATAATACTAAGCAATTTTTTAAGAAACTTTGTAAGCCTCGAAGTTTGAGGTAATTTATATCCCCCATCCCTTCTTTCTGTATTGTTGTATTGTCTTCATTCTATAATTTGATTCTATACTCAGACTATTGGTTGCTTAATATAAACACATGTATATTAGTATTTTTAAAGTAAGAATTTTTTTTTTTTTCTATAATTTTTGTTGGCATTATTTTATGCATATTTTTTAGAAAATACAATTCAATATTAACTTTTAAACAAAATTTTATAATTTATAAATTTCATTGATAAATTCATCAACCATGAAAATTCATTTTAGATAGATTTGAGTGTAAGGGTGATTTTTATACCCAACTCTATGAAAAATGCCAGAGCCGGGAATCAAACCTGAGCCCTCTGCTAAATGTGCAGATGCTCTTCCATTGAGCGACCATGCCTGATAACCAGCTTGGCATTCATCACATAACTGTTGGCAAGGTCACTGTGACTGCAAGCGCAGACGTAACAGGTAGAGATGGGATAAATAGTTACTTTTCAGTAATGGGTTACTTCATTCATACTTCCTTTGGTAATAGGTTTTTGCAACATATTATTTTTATAACCTATTACTTTTTAGTTTATATATGATTAATGTCTTTCTAATCCTTTCGGGATATACAATATATGCATGTGTCCTGCATAGTGGATGTGGTTCATGTTTTTAAGTCCCAACGCTTTCGAATAGTAATCTTCACTTTATTTAAAACTAAAATTTCTTTAATTTAAAAAAAAACGCTGATATGAAATAGTGGTAGAGTCAAAATTTTACATAAACGTTCGTCCCAATCATGTAATCTTAAGGTTCATTAAACCAATTCTGTTAAACACGAAAACAGAATATTTCAAATAATATCAAGAAACATGTACACGAGCCATTTTCTGAAGAAAAAAAAAAAAAAAAAAAAAAAGCTCATATTATAAGCCATTATATGTAATTAAGAAACAATTAAATAATAATAACAATTTTTTAAGAAACATCTTTAAGACATCCCAGATTTTAAACCACCGAGTGACTGTTTCTTTTGATTTTCCGAAGAACTTGAACTTTCCATATTGAGAAGAAAATTAGTGTTTTTCACTCATATTTAGCAAACAGTCACTTTGAATATGTTTTCTAAAATTAGACACACTTGTTTAAAAATATAGATTTTGCTTACAAAAATTGCATAAAACGATGTATTTTCTCAGACACTTAATTTTAAACATATGAGCATAATTAACTATTCTTAACACCTTTACCCATTTTAAATCTTAAAAAATAGTCTCAAAAAATCAGATTAAAAAAAAAAAAAAAAAAAAAAAAAGTGAAGAAAAGCTAAACAGTAAAAATAAATAAATAAATAAATAAATATTCAATTTTCTTCTCAAATTATTCTTAATTAAACTTAAACAATATTCTTGATAAAACCACAATAAATAAATGCTCCCGAACACTATCCCTATGCTGTATGCGATAACACATTTTCAGTTCTATCTGCTATATAGGCAATTAAAATATGAACAAACACTCTTTCCTTTCAATTATCACACTCCCGAAACATCTGTTTCAAATATACAAGCTAATCCAAACCTAGCAAGTGCAATCTCATTCCTCACTTTCATGACGAAATAATAATCATCATCTAATAATCACCCCTTACCTATCTCAGGCCAGCTGTTTAAATTAACATCCTGACAACATTATTTCGTTAAACCGTGGTATCAAAGTATCTCTATACCCAAACGATTTTATTATCCCATGAAAAATAATCAACACCAAATAAAATAATTTCTAAGTTAATATCAAGAAGGGTGTTTAATATCAGCACGTTGTTATTTGTCCTAGATATTGAAGTTATTTTGCTTATTAAAATTATTTTAATTAATATGTTTCACAAGAAATATTCCATAATACATTCTAGAAAATATTAGAGAGCTCAGCTGTGTTATTTTTTTAACGATAATTTTATGAACATGGAAAGAGATTACTGACTGAGAATATCATAGAGCTGTAATAAAATCATTACTGAGATACGCGTATTCTTTCAGACTTGAAGTAACAAAACGGTGTTCTGGAATTTGTCTCGTTTCTCGGTTACTTGTGTATTCTATTACTGTATCTTGCGTCGCATGAGTCTTATCGTCCAGATGGTGCAGAGCAAAGTTAGAACATTTGTGCGGGAAGTCTGATGCGAGTTTTTTCGTTCCCCGTTTATGTATGATGCTGTATGTAACGTGGGGTGTGGGGATTGTTAGATGTGAAAAGATGGGTGTTTTATTCGTTACTCGATGATTTTTCCTACCGTATGATGCGATTTGGACCATCAGTTTTCGTATGATTTGGATTTCGGTAGTAGCCGGCGACCATAATATTGTTTTTGTATTTTGTAAATTAAATAATATTATATAAAAGAGTTAATTCAAGCTTTTTACTTGTATGATGGTGTATTATATCAGTTTTATCGCCAGAAATTTCTTGTCTATTTTGTGTGCAGAGATAAAGTTGAAAATATTGTTTTTTTAATAGGATATTTTTAGTAATATATTACCGTGCTAATAGGCTACAATGCAATAATAATATTACTTATTATGCTATGTGAAATAACGCCCATCTCTAGTAACAGGTGAGTATATTAATTGTGGCACAACTCCAGTAGACCATGAAATTTAAATTTAGAAGTATTCATAAATTCAACAACTATGAAAATTCATTTTAGATAGATTGGAGTGTAAGATGGATTTTTATGCTATCTGTAAAGCAGAGGGCCTGGGTTTGATTGCCTGCTTGGACATTTTTCATCACGTAGTTGGTATAAAAATCAACCTTACACTCCAAATTATCTTTAAAAAAAAAAAAAAAAAAAGAAAAGAAAAGTCTAACAAATATGCAATAAGCATCCCATATAATCAGAAATCATATATTAAAATATTTACTATGTGCTTTTACAATATGTAGGTACTACTAAAAACTAGTAAAAGTTAAAAAAAAAAAATAAATAAATAAATAAAAAAAAACTGAATATAATTTTCTTGATTTCAAATTTTTAGATTTATTAGCTTTCAACAGGAATGTAATTTTTATGCTAACAGGTTTGAGCAGGAGTCAGTTCAGGTTTTACTTTTTGGGACACATTTCTCTGAAAAATAATACTTGTGGGAATTGGAAAATTCTTCAGTCTTAAGTAAATTTTATTATGTTTGATATTAAACTAAAAATGTTTCATTGATTTGCAGTTATTTCTTGAAATACCAGAGACAAGGAACTTTTTCATAATGGTATCATTTCTCTAAAATGTAATAATTTTCTCAAAGACTATTTTATTATGAATTTGAATTTCGGGTACTTTTCTAATTGGGAACCACTGCTTGGTGATTTAGCAGGTTTCTTCTGCACAAATCTCGATAAACCGCGAAATTCTATTCTAAATATTTAGCTAAATGTGAGGCAACCTTTACAAAAATTATAATGGTTAAAATTAATTTAAATTATAACTAATTTAATAAAAGTAACAAAAACAAATTGAAACCAAATGAATTCAAGTATTTTTTTATTTCTATGTTTGTAATTTTATTTCACGTCTTGTTTGTGAATTGTACAAGAGAAGAAAAACTTTTCATCTATCATTGGGTTCTGTCTTATGAATTTTCAAATAAAATAAATAGTGTGGAAGAAAGAAGAAGAAATGAATATTGAATTGTGTGTTTCACGAAATGAAATTTTGTGAAAGGGTTGTTGAAAAGCTCTTTTCTTTATCTTTCTTAATTTCATAAAAGTATTCTGTAATTATAACAGTACATGTCCTGATGTTCCTGAAATTTTGGAAACAACTTATAAATGGCCTTAAATAGAGTTCCCTAAATCTCCTGAAAATTTGAGCTTTAACCTACTCAAATCTCAAACTCACTCTGTACTGCAAAAATATTTTGTATGTTTATATAATAGATAATAGTTGTAAAATTTTGTAAGCAAGCACCATACATTTCTAAAAAAAACTCGTAGCAGCTGTTTTTAATCAAAATAATAGCACGACTTTTCATCAGGCAAGAAAAAAGTAGGCAGCATGACTATTGTTCTGGTAAAATGTCGAACCATTCTGATCTGTAGTTTTAAAATTATAGCATTTTTAAATCATAACTTTAATTATAATCACACTGTACAATACAATGTATGAATATGGGAATTAAAAAAAAAGTTACAAAATTTTGTCGCATCAGTCATTTTTTCTTATTTACTGTATGACTGAAAAAAGACAGGCTAATATTTGAAAGGGTTAAAAATCTTACTTTAAATGGATGTGTTGGGTTTCTTCAATGAAATAAATTAGACTAGCTGAATTAAGAGCCAATGCTTTGTGAGTTTTTCAGTAAGAATTTTTTTTTTGCTCGTAGAATTTCTTGGGCTAACATTTCTTTGAGTTTTTTTCTTTGTCTTGTTCCAGGTTCCAAACCCATGTTAGACTATTTTGTGTTTATTAAAGTCAAGAAAGATTGTAAAGGCATTCTTATTGAAGAATCAGCTGAATATGGGTATGTAAATTATTTGCTGTGATACTGACAAAATATGCTTCCAAAAAAGAAATCACTTATTTTAACATGAAGTGGTTAACCCTCTCATGCATGGAAACCTCATATGAGGCTCCTAGGAAAAACCCATGAAATAAATTGTATTTCAAATAATTTCGATTCTCAATTGTACTGTATTCCTTTATGGTAACAAGGAAAGCTTGTAAAATGCAGCAAAAGATGGCAACACTAGCTATGCAGTTTATTCTGATCACTTAAAAGTAGCCATTTTGTACCAGCATTAGAAGTCACAGAACAACCGATTTATGAAGACCATTTCTGCACTTTATTTGCAAATATCAAGTAAATAAAAATATTTCCTGTTTTCTTCATTATTTTTACTATAATGAACAAAAACTTATGAGTTATTAACAATTTATTAGCTAAAATAAAGCTATTTTTATTGAGAACCTCAAATGAGGTTATCATGCAGTTATGGTAGCTAACAGCTTTGACTGCATGCAAGCCTCATTTGAGGTTGTTGATGCTATGATGAGTAGTATAGTGCTAGAAATTTTCTTATTGGAGGAGCTATGATTAGTTTATTAAATCAATTGTGATTCATATACACTTAATAATAAATACTTGCTTATTTCCATTTATATGTAATTCATAGATGGATAATTATGTAATTAATTTGGTAATATTTAACATGATTCATGTATTGAGATATCATGTTTCTAAACTATATTAATATTTAATCACTAATTAAGTAATTTATGTATGTCAATTCGATCTAATAGAATGCTATGTACAAATGATAAGTTAAAGGATGTTAAATCTCTTCTGAAAGAAGGTAGGGGGTCAGTGTCTGTGACTACTAATGAAGAAAACATAACTGTGACTCGATGGGTCAATAAAAATCTTGTGCATGTAGTTTCATCTTTTGCTGGAGTGCAACCAATGGAGAAAGCAAAACGTTTTTCTCATGCAACTAAATCTTTGATAGAAATAGCTAAGCCAAATGCAGTAAAAATGTATAACCTTCATATGGGAGGTGTTGATTTAATGGATTCCCTTGTAGCACTCTATCGTCATTCCCAGAGGAATAAACGATGGTATATGAGAATATTTTACCACCTGTTGAACGTTGCTGTAGTCAATGCTTGGCTGCTTTAGAGAAAAGATAGAAGAGAAACGAACGATTTGTCGGAATTCAAAAGCAGAATTGCATCAAGTCTCGTATACACAGGAAGCTCATTGATGGAATAAAAATAGGGTAGACCATCCAGTAGCAATTCTGATTCCACTGTATCAACAATAAAGAAAAGGAAATTATCTAATGTAGCAAACGAATTCAGATTCGATAACGGAAAACACTATCCAAAGAAGTCCGATGGTAAATTTGCATTAAAATGTAAAAATGAACTTTGCAAAAGTAAAACAAGATATACTTGTTGTTGATGTAACGTTAATTTATGCCCAGAATGCTTTGAAGACTTCAATGAAAAATAATATTTTTTTTCAGAAATGCACCCTTAGATGCATGTAAGCCTCATTTGAGGTTGTGCTTGTAACTTCTTAAAAAATTAATTTTTTTTCAAAATTTAAATGTTCAACTTTATTTTGACTCATTTTGAGGCAAACTGCAAGTAAATTTTTTTTTTTTACAATTATAAAATAATGCATGCATGAGAGGGTTAAGTTGTTGGCAACTTGTGAATGGATGTTGGTAGTGATTGGGAATCACATACCTGCCAACTCTCCATTATTTCGGGACTGTCTTCCACTCTCTGTTATTCTTAAACATTTCTACATTATTTTGAAGATTTTAAAAATTATATCTATAATTTATTCAAAACTTCAACAAACCTTCATTTTTTTAAACAAAATTTTGCTTCGGCTGAAAAAATTTTCATGAATCTCTATATATATTACTATTTTTAATTGATAATTGCTTAATTTTTATTTAATAATTAAATTTAAGTTACCCACATAATTTTTTGATAATTTAAGCCATGGATTAAACTATTAAAATACTGTCATATGTCGAAAACACATCAATGTTTTCTAGGCCTGAAAATGCCACTTATAAAATCTCCGTTATTTTTATTCTTCTGTGTTGGCAGGTATGGAATCCACTCTAAACCCTGAATCCTGAGCTTTAATGTGCGACTGTAGAAAGACATCCCAAACCAAATGAGCGTTTATTTTAAAAACTTATCGGGGGAAATAACATCATCTACCTTTGTTTGCAAATTTTATTATTCTTATTCAATGCTTTGAGGAAAATCCTTTCACTTGTATCCCTTAAGAATGTTTTGGGGGATCTATTTTGACTTTGAGAGAGTGAAAAAGTGGGTGTGCTCCGTCCATTGAGTGTATTTCATGCACACTCGTTTGCTAGACATTAACAAACTGAGTATTTCCCTTCAATAAAGAATGTAAGAATAATATTTAAATGATTAAAAAATAATTATAATTAAACTCATTTGCAACATGTTATTTTCTTTTATAACATACATCAGGGGTAGTATTTTTTTTTTTTTTATATATATATGTACCTACCATGTATATCTGGTTAGCAGTAAAATTTTCTAACCACCCAAAAATGGTGATTTATAAAGCACGGAAGTTACTTTATAAAATTTATGAAATATAGTTGTAGCAAATTAAAGCACCTTTCCATTTCAGTATTTCTAAAAAGTCAATTAAATTGCAGTATTGGATATAAAACCGCTACTGACCAGCATAAAATATGGATTGTCCACTAGTGAACGGTAGGGACTGAGTTGACTACCACTAGTATAGGAACTCAGTTCTTAATTTAGTGAATTTCCATATATATACTATACTATAAGATACTAAGCTGGCACAGTTCAATCTTTTGAAGAAAGTATGACTTGACTATTACTTTAACTAGTTTAATTAGGATATAAAAATGATTTATAAATGTATGTACAAGTCAAATTGTTAAACATTGAAATACATTATGGAACACATCAAAAAACATTGTTAACAAGTTTTAACTCAGTTCTGGTTTAGTTTTCATAGCACACCACGAGTGTACATTCTACGTCATGTTGCTTTTGCATCTGAACTCTCATAGGGAAAAGTCACTGCTGAAAATCCTTCAATGGATGTAATAAGTCCTTGCAGGGTAAAACACCTTGTAGAGTCTCTCTTGGCCCCTGTGGCAGAAACACGACGCCAATGTAGCAGAACGGCATCGAGTCCTTGCAGAAAGGTTTTTCTTTTAGGAACAAAAAATTTTGAAAGAAAAAAATTAAGTGTAATAACTTAGCTAAAACTATTCTGCAGTATAAGTTTCGTTTTTGCAGAAGCTGCTCGTTCTGCAAAAAGGTACAAAAGGGTTACATTACTACAGCGATACAACAACGGCAAAAAAACATTGAACGCTGTGTGCGTATGAAACAACAGCAATATTCCCTCTACGCACATGGTCTGTGTCCGCACTCTCTCTTGCTCTGATGTGATTTCTCTTCTGTTTCAAACTATCTGCACGGTCAGTCATTGAATTTGAAGGAATTTCTAATGTTCATTCCTATAATTCACCCTCCTTTTTTCCTAGTTTCACACAGTTAAAAAAAAGAGATATCGCAGTCCGATCATTGTGAACTTTCGATTTTATCTTTCTTACAGATGCTGCAAAAAACATATTCCTGGATTTTTTATTTATTTATTTTTTCTTCCTTATCTATAAAATTGCCTCAACATCTCTTGAAAATAGAAAAAAGTAACAAATCAATTAATTACTTTTATAATCTAACTGAAAACTACACAAATCACTGCACAATATGCATAACTAAATAGGAAAAAAAAATCATGTGCAAGGCATTGCGTAATTAAAATTTACTGAGTCAGGACACTGAAAGAATTATTTGTTTATATTAAGCATTAATATACAGTTACTATGAAGGAAAGACAGTGGGGGGGAAGGGGGGGGGGAGAGAATCATTTTCTTTATTTATGACAAATATATGTCATTGCAGCACATCAAAGACATGGTAGTAAAAACTCTTTTCACAAAATGGACATTGTGACCTTCACCTCCACAGTACAGAATTACTTCTTACCAGAAATTAATATGGGATAATGAAGTTTTTAAAAAAGTTCATACAGATTTGATATTAATATAAACATTTTTAGAAACTAAAAAGCTAGTCTTATTGGTAGTTAGTAATGCATATATTTTTTATTGAATAATATCGTCTTGAAGAAAGAAATTAGCTCTAGTGAGGTTTGTTGCAGAAAGCCAGAAAAAATTCTGCCACAGGGCTCTTGGCTGACTGCCAGCAGCACAAAGTAAAAAGAGGTTGCAGTCTTAAGTCCCACAGTAATATATGCATTATTACACCAAACAAAATAAATCTTTAAAAAGAAAATTAATAATAAGTTGTATAATTTAAATATTGAAAATGAATTGACATTTTAAAATTGGAAAGCCATTATGAAATTTTATTAATAATTGGAATTATTTCATAATATTAAATATTTCTACGAGTTAAATTAATGTCAGCATTATACTGGGTGATCCAAAAGTCACTGAAATAATTTTTAAAAAATTATTATTCAAAAAGTATTGACTGTAGCACTGTGCGATTATCACTGAAGTGCACAGAAAAATGTGGAATTTTTATAGGTGAGAAAAAATATTAGTTGCATTTTTCACCAACAGATGTCACATTATTTCAGTAGCTTCTCTCTCACATTTTAATCAGAATGATTCCATATCGAGAATGCTGCTTAATCTGAGTTTAGCGTGTTGCATATGATTTCAGATGTTAGTGTTCCAGGTGAACAGGAAAATGTTTAGTTTCCATTCCTTATTGTTGTTAAAACTATTATTATGTACTTACCAGTAATTCAGAGGTGCCAAGTTATTACGGATTGTCCGTAATCTTAATACCGAATTTTTTTTTATGTATTCTTCTGCAATAACTATTTGCAATTTAATAGGACTAGTTTTACTTTTTCTTTATTGTGGTATGAAATAGATTTTTCATTAGTAGAAACTTGGCACTTCTTTTAATTTACGCAGTTTTTTATAATGACTTTTATCTGGTTGGACTACCTTGCAGTACCTGTTAAAATAGTCTTTGTTGGAGAAGAAAAATCAGTTTTTTCATTTTGAAATAAATTACAAAGTATATTTTTTATTTAAAATTAGTTTTAAATGATATATTTTACATTCAAACTGAAAGCAATAATTTGTTTATTTTTCGTTTCACCTGAATATCCATCATTGCTATTTTTAATTTACTAATCTATCGATTGAATCGAGATTGTGCCATAAGCTGAAGTTTCATTTGGCCAATAGAAAGCATGCACACTGCATAGATGCTGTAGCTAATGCAGAGCTTGAATGGTGTAGATGTTGTCCAGTTGGAAAGGTATAAAAAGTAGAAAGAGGGATTAAATTTAGATGCTAACATTAAACAATTATATTTTAAGCTGGAGGGTTTTTTTTTAACTTTTTTTTTTTTTTTTGCCATTGAGCTTCTGCATTACATTTTGATGTGATAACTGAATGATTAACTAATGTTTTTTTTTTTTTTTTTTTTTTTTTTTTAAGAATTTTCAAATTAGGTTGTGAAATGTTTGTTGTTTCTTTTTATTCTTGAAGAAAATTTTTCTATACTTTCCATCGAATGAAGTTCGGTCAGATCAAGTTTATGTAATGTTTCAATTAGAATGTGTTTTCAGTATTTACTTGCCACTACTTGCCCAATATCGAATAAAATTAGATGATTCATTTGATGCAGATTTTACAGAATGTTAAATATATAGATTTACTTTTTTACTGTTTCAAATGAAAAATAATAGTTGACTTTATAAAATGTGAAGTTTTTTAATGAACAGTTTCATAATTAATTTACAAAGAATACCTTTCTATTGTTCATTTAACTCAAAGCTTTTTGGCCCGATACCGGGTTTAATGAAGAAGCTGGGATGGAGATATCTAAAGTATGAAGCGGCCATGACGTACAGCGAACCGCGAACCAGGTTCACTCAGCTCCGTAAAATGTAGCATGAAGTCATTCTCCATTTAGAAAAATTACCTTTCTTTATTACTCTTATAAGATATATATAATGCATTTTTGAACACAAACGAATGAGTAGATTCGCAAACATTCATGATGAAGAATTTCAGTTTATTAATCAGAGAGACATCGAATGAAGAATGGAAGCCATTTTGATATACTTTTCTAAACCGAAAGCATTTCGACATTTTTGACTCAAAGATAAAAAAAATAACATCTTTACAGAAAGACAGACAGCAAGCTAATTAATTTATTTCGCCAAATGTCCTTGGCATCAAAAATCAAGTTGGCTGAACACATTTTAAATTTTATATCTGGTAAACCTAAATAATAGTTAAAAGATTGGCTAAAAATTAAATTACGTCATAGGATGTGATTAAATTTTGTCAGGCATCCAGAAATAAACTAAAAGCGCGAAAACAATTGATAAAAATATTACAGATGGTTTTCAGCTATTATGATTCAACGGAATCTATAAACGTTTGATTGGAGACAGGAAGCTACAATAAAAAAAAATCGTCTGCGGTTTTAAAGCATAAAATGAATGGGTTTCTCTTTCTTTGATATTTTATTTAATTATTACTTGATGAGATTTAGAGCAGGAAAAAGAACAATAAATTATATGAAATTACAGATTAATGAAATAGAAATAAAAATAAAATAGCATAAGCGAAATAAACAAAATTGTATTAAATTCTTTTAGGATAAGAAATATAATGTTTGCTTGTATTATAAATAAATAAATAAAATGTAATTTATATTATTATCATTATTTTATTTTAAAAAGGGATATGTGATGTTTTTCAACATCACACCGGGCCTTCCTCAGGAGTTGAAAATGTCTTCTGTGCTTTGCACTCAACTGCTGTTTCTTTTAAGTGCCATCTGCTATCCAAATTCTCATTGGGCGGCTCCACGTCATTTAAACTGTCAGGATTTGTTAGTATTACTATGGTTTCACACATTTCAGCATAATCAATCACGGTTATGGTAGTTATCTAATTTTTTAGTACTATTGAAATCAACATTTATGTAAAAAGTTTAGTAAACAAATTATACAGAAAAAGAATAAAGAAATTAGATTGTATAAACAGTGGACCAAGAAACAAAATGAAATACATTTCTTCTGTACCTTTTGATAAAGATGCTGCTCTTAAAATAAAAAAAGAAACTGCTAAACATAACTTCAACATACAAATAAAATCAAACAAAAATATTTTTCAACATATAAGAAATGATAAAGATAAAATTAATATTTTAGATACCTATGGAATTTATCAGATTAATTTTAAAAGCAATGAAAGTAAAAATGGTGTTTATACAGGAATAACCAAAAGACCAATCAAAAACAGGATGAATGAACACAAAAACTATATTAAACAAGTAAAAATATCAACAGCACTAACCAAGACTAACCTGAATTCTAACATAAATATTGATTTCAGTAGTACTAAAAAATCAGTTAACTGCCATAACTGGGATTATGCTGGAATGCACGAAACCATGAACGAATCCTGTCAATTGAAAATAATGTGGAGCCCAATCAGAATTTGGATAGCAGATTAAAAGAAACAGCAGTCGAGTGCAAAGCACAAAAGAAGTTTCCAACTCCTGAGGAAAGCCCAGTATCAGGCCATAAAAGCTTTGAGTTAAACGAACAATTAAAAGGTATTGTTTGTAAATTAATTATAAAAGTTGATGTTTCAAGAAATTTTAGTCGTTTCAAGTGTTTTCAATGACACTTTCTTACCTCTGTGCATATTCTGCTAATTCATTAAAGCCTTTAAATTAAATTTAAATTAAAATGAAGTACTGACACATAATTTAATTAAATAAGAAACCTTTAAATGTACCTCATGTTTCGTGAATATTTTCATCTGGGCACCCAGACCTTTTCAAACGATCATCTGTGCCGGATCTCTTCAAGTTGCGGTCTTTTATGGATTCTATCAGCTGATTCCACATCCGATTTGGAGCCATTGCGTCACTATCATTGCACACATCCGGCGTTGTTGCGATCTCTATTGCTTCTCTAAACATCACGTACTTATCGTTATTGTAGTTAGCTATCTTTTTTGGTTTTCTCAAAATTTATTGTAATTTCTTCATTTTCAAAAGTTTTGGCTAAAGCTGTATTTATTTTTCCTGATTTGATATCATTTTTACGTTCTTTGAGTCTAGTTTTAATCTCTCTTTTCGTTACACCGATGTATGAACCTGGTTTATTTTCTTGTTTATTTATGTACAGTATTTGATAAATTCCGGCAGTTTCCAAAGGGGGGATGGGGTCTTTATCATTAGCTGAAAAATATTTGGGTTGGGTTTTATAGGGATATTAACGCCTAATTTATTTGCTGTGCTTTTAATTTTATTCGATGCTCCGCGATCGTAGGGTATGGAAGAGGTGAATTTTAAAGGGGTTTTTTGAAAACTAGGTATACAATTACTGGTTTTTAATCTGGTTTTAATTAGTTTTTGATAATTTTGCTGGGGTCACCTGCTTTTCTAGTGAAATCTTTAATTAAATTAAACTCATTATTTAGATCGGTAGGGTCATTACATATTATCAGCAAAAGAAAGGGGTTTCGATGGGATCGCCTATATCGGGCTTTATTGCTGAATTTAAGTTAAGATCACTAGAAAAAGAAATTTTAGATAAATGTAATTATAAAATATTTTATTGGTTAAGATACGTAGATGACGTTTTTGCCGTCATCAATAAAAATTATGATGTCCAACACATATTAAATGAAATTAATTGCTTAGATAACAACATAAAATTCACCTATGAAGAAGAAAAAGAACAACAAATAAACTTTTTAGATGTTAAAATTAATAGAGCCAAAAAACAAATTAAAACCACTGTGTACCGTAAAGAAACCAATAGCAATGAAATTATACATTATAAATCTAAAAAACCCCTTTCCGTTACAAAATCAACGCCGTTAGTTCATATATAAATCGTGCAATATTAATGTGTAATGACCCTACCGATCTAAATAATGAGTTTAATTTAATTAAAGATTTCACTAGAAAAGCAGGTTACCCCAGCAAAATTTTCAAAAAACCCCTTTAAAATTCACCTCTTAAACCTCACCCGTAACCTCACCTCACCCGTAGGGTATCTACGATCACAGAGCATCGAATAAAATTAAAAGCACAGCAAATAAATTAGGCGTTAATATCCCTATAAAACCCAACCCAAATATTTTTCAACTAATATGTAATGATAAAGACCTCATCCCCCCTTCGGAAACTGCCGGAATTTATCAAATACCGTACATAAATAAACAAGAAAATAAACCAGGTTCATACATCGGTGTAACGAAAAAAAGATTAAAACTAGACTCAAAGAACATCAAAATGACATCAAAACAGGAAAAATAAATACAGCTTTAGCCAAAACTTTCGAAAATGAAGAAATTACAATAAATTTTGAGAAAACTAAAAAGATAGCTAACTACAATAACTATAAGTACGCGATGTTTAGAAAAGCAATAGAGATCACAACAACGCCGGATGTGTGCAATGATAGTAACGCAATGGCTCCAAACCGGATGTGGAATCAGCTGATAGAATCCATAAAAGACTGCAACTTGAAGAGATCCGGCTCAGATGATTGTTTGAAAAGGTCTGGGCGCCCAGATGAAAATATTCACGAAACATGAGGTACATTTAAAGGTTTCTTATTTAATTAAATCATTAAAGCCTATTTTACAACAGTCAGCAATTTAAATACTTATTGTTCATTACTTATTGTTCATTGCTGTTATTTGTTCTTAAAGCAAAATCATGATATTTTTGAGAGATAAAGCATTTGTTAGTTAAGCTTTCCCCCACAGCCACTTACGGGTCAGGAAGAACAGGGAAAACCCGGAAAAGTCAGGGAATTTGAAATTACGAAAAAAAGTTAGTGAAATATCAGGGGAAATTGTAAATATTGCTCAAAAACCTGGAAAAATGACAATACAAACCTGGAAAATGCTTTTTGAGCATTCAATTTATATCGCAAGTCACGTTACTATGTTCTCTTTTATGTCGTGAGCTATGTTCTGTTTCATACCACGAGCTATTTTTATGTCTCAAACGAAATTTTGTGACTGGAATTTTCTGGAAATAGACCTGGAAACCCTGGAAAAGTCAGGGAATTTTATTTTTGAAACTGAGTGGGAACCCTGATCCATGACATCTATAAACACGCATAAAAGTTAAAAAAGGATCCATTAAACTTCTCTAAATATCCTACAGAAATCTATTTGCACAGTAAATGTCATTCTGTTTTTTACATCCCTTAGATGTCTGATAAATCTCCAATAATTGAACTTGTTAGATCTAAAAAGGCACGTCTCAATTTCATCTCTATTTAAACATCATTAATAGACGTCTATAACGAGTACTGGATATCTAGGACTTTTAATGGACACTCTTTAGATATTTTGCACCTTTTATGGATCATTTGGATGTCATTTAGATGTCTAATGGATATCAGTAGCTGTATGGGTTATTAGGAGAATTCCCAATGGACAATGAATGATGGCTGTCACATTCAACATTTACAGGTCCTAGTTGCATTGTTGAATGTACTGCACCCATGTAGAACAATAATTTTGCAATTAAAGTGCTGCCTGATGCAAAAAAGCGAATCTGTCAATAAATGTTTTGTTAGTTAAAATAAATCTCGTGCCTTTCTGTGCATTGCAGCGATAACTGGTTAGTGCTAGGGTCAATATTTTTTTAATTGTACATTTTTTACTTTATTTTGCGATTTTTGCATCATGCAGTGTATATTAAGTGGCTATTCAATTGTCATTGGATAAACTAGAATAAATGTATCAAATGTTTAATGGATTTGGTTTCTGTTTTTATATCTTAAATGATTCAACTAGTTCATCTCTCTTGCCAAGCGATGTTGGCTCATGATGAGCAAATGTATAAATCAGTTTTTGCAGCCTTTAAATTTATTTCTAGTTTGTGTTTAAATGAACCTTTTTATTTTGTTTATACAGTGGAGCACCATACGTTTCTCATTTAAACATGTTTCAACTTCGGTCCCAAATCATTCCTTTGAATTCTAATGCTAAAATATTTCGTTTATACAACACGAGTAAATTCTTAATTTCACTTATATGTTTTTTTCCCCTTGTAGAATCCCAAGTTTGAATTTCATTCCAAGACCTTTAAAAAAAAAAAAAAAAAAAAAAAAAAAAGTATGCTCTTTATGTTTTTTTCATATCTTTTTTGATTACTTTTTTTTAAACTATAGTACATAAGGGCAATTTGCCTCAATAGCATGCAGAAGGAGGGGGGGGGGAGGTTAGAGAAATTTTCAGAAACAAGCAGTTGGGGACAGTGCCGGCCCGAGCAAATTTGGCGCCCTAGGCGAAAAATGTCCGTGGCGCCCCATTAAAACAAATTTTTTAAAAATGTAAGACACGCAGACAATTATACACATACAAATACTGTAATGAATAATCAACTAATTATTTTTATTACATATTGCATATTATTGTTTTTTCGGCGCTACTTTTAGCGGTAGTAGAAACAATATCCTTCAAATGAATTGTTTTAGCTTCACCTTGAGCTGTTGATAATGGTGATAGTCCTACAAATCGTTCTCACGTCACTATAGAACGCTAGTAAGTTTTTATTAATTTCAGTTATATGAAGCTGAGTTCTCCACTGGCCACAAACACAGGAAGTGTCTGCAACAATTTTATTGCTGTTACTAAATTCAATACGCAATGTACTAGTTCGTTATCACAAAAATTATTCAAAACTTCCTGTAGTGGACTTTCATCAACATCCTTAGAGTCTCCTTGAGTCAGATAATCTCCTAATCTTCTGCATAATTTCAAAATCACTCTGAAAGTTTTTTTTAAGACTCACAATCGTTAGAAAGGCATCAGAAAACATGATTTATCTTTTTGGTCTGCTTGAACTTCTCATCATTCGAATTTCTTGCTGTATCAAGAAAAGAAATATAAAAATTAATCTTAAAATGATGTTTAGGCTTACTTGTTGATTTATCAGCTGACTGCATAATTAAACTTCTTTTTCATTTTTCGTAATCGGACTGTCTCTGACTCCGATGGGAATGATACCGCAATATTAATTTCTTCTAAAAATGCCTCCTGTTTATCAAATCCGAAATCACTTTTACAGTTTCCAAGAAAAAAAATTTGTTTTTAGTAGTGGAGTTTGGGTCACATTTTCACCATTGGAGCGTCGTCTTTTGTTATGTACTGGCGAAAACTTTCTTCACTATTTTCTAATAGAAAATTAACATTTTTATACATGATCTGGCTTGTGTTCGTAGAGAATGGACAACTAGAACGAGGCGGAGCTTTTAATGTTTGTGGGAAAAAGCTGTGCTATGATATGCTACATTCCACTGTTTGTGGGTTAAAAGAAGACTCCTACAGGTTAAATAAAAGAAAACGTCAGGACTTTGAATGACGTCAGACAGTCATGTTGTCTATTCGCTGCAGATTACCCATAGAATTTTCTCACATTGCAAGGATACTTAAATTCAAAGTGAAACCGGAAGCATTTTCAAATGTTCTGTTTATCAAAGCCTCAATCTTTATTTCTTTCATATCAAACTATTTTTTATTTACTAATTATTTTGGAAGATGAAGCAAGATTTTTGCTTATTCAGATTCAGGTGGAAAAATCTTTTGTTTTTTCAAATTATTATCCTGATAGTGTTTCTTTAGGATTCGGACGAAAATAACTTTTCAAATGAGCGTAATTTGCTTTGCTAATGATATTTTTTCTCTAATTTTCTCTTACAAAATTGTACTCCAAAAATTTTTTTTTCTGTTAACAGCTAGTCTCAAGTATCAACTATACTGAAAACGAAATTTTATATTTTATTACTAAGCTGAGCTACTAGAAAAAGAAACTATAACAGAATTACTTTGTAAAATTCCATAAAGCCCCCACGCATAGCCCCTACAAAGTCACCTAGTCTAAAGAGCTAAAACTTCTTTCTAGTTAGAGCTAGCTTCCTTCAAATCTTCTTCTTTTTTTTTTCTTTTTATGTGAGTCAAAAATTATAAAAAACATGATGTACAATTTAGAACCTTGAATGGAAAGTCAAAACTTTATTGTTCCAATAACGTACAGCCCCATTAGATAATGACTCGGTGACTTTTAGATATAGTGTAAAGCTGCTAACAATTAGATGGACAGATTTAATGACGAACTGTTTTCAAAACTCAATTCGAAGTTGTAAGTTTTTGAAATAAATATATTGTTATTATGGTAAAATCAAGCCAGTTGTTTGTGACTCTTTCTATAGCGCTTCTCATTAGATAAATTAGATTGACTTTGATGCCCTGAGTAGTCAATTCGAGGATTATCCATATACTTCATTTTTACACGTCCAATTGAAAACACGCCAAGAAAAACTCAGTAAATGTTTCTAAGTCATAGCAGCAGCAGACGAAAAAGATTGTAAGTGTTTAAAATTTTCACACAACATGAGTGCTGTGTTTCCAAGACTACATTTTATCTATTCTAAAGTGCCGTTAGATAGTAATAAATAAAATAGATCTTGTTGTCTGGATTGTGCCGCCCTATAGATTTGAGCGCCCTAGGCCATCGCCTAGTTTGCCTATATGGTCGAGCCGGCCCTGGTTGGGGAATGGTTGGATTTGTAGGTATACAAGTAGTGACCACTTGTAGACCTCCCACTCTCTCCTTTAATTGATTCCAGGGATGGGGTGTGAAAGAAAAAAAAAAACACAACTTTATAGGCATTTTGTAAACTTGAAGATTTATTACTCAATTCCGTTGGGCGACTTAACTAGGATACTGGAAGATTTTTTTATCCTGTTTATTTGACGTTACGGTTGGAGAGACAAGTTCCCCCCCTTTTAATTGTTTGCAAAAATGTCATCTTCATTTAGAGAACGAAAGGTTTTATTTTTAAAGGTTGAAATCTAAATCTTGAGGAATTTTTCTGAATTTCTATATTTTTAATTATCATTTAATTTTTATCCTACCTTTTAAAAATATTTTAAATTTAATTAAAAATATATCTTATTTGAATAAATGTAAAGGAAATCATGAAAATTTATTTGACTTTTATTATTAATATGCCACTTTACTGTGTATTAATGTTAAAACAAATTTTCAGTTATACGTTTTTTTTAGGAACGGTCCCTTGAAAAACATATAAACGGTGCTGCACTGTATTAACAAGTGTGTAAGATAGTGTGAGATCAATCTGCCTCAATGGCAAAATTGTGGCCAGTGATTCAAAATTGCATCAATATTGAAACACTTCATTTATACAAATTTGGTTTTTAAATTTTGCATTGGATGCTCCCATTTTCTGCTTCTAAAAAGCATCCTGAACTTTAATTGGATATTTAATCTATCTTATCTTTACAGGGATGAAGAAATCATAGATTTGGATCAAGGATCTCAGCATATTCTGAGGTATAACCCTGTCGCGCCTCTGCTCAAAGAAGGATCTATCCAACTTGTCTAAGTGATTGTGTACTTGTGATGACATCTTGCATTTTCTAATACAGGTCCTGATGAATATTTTCATACAAACTTTTATTGTACAGCATGGCTGACGTGTAAAACAAAATAAAATAAGTAAAGCTGCTTCATTTGTGTTCAATAAATCAGTGTGTTGTAGTGTTATTAATTATTCATGTGTGATTCGTTTCACTATTGATATTATTTTGTTATAAAATGGGCTAATTAGATTTAAGTGTTGAAGCATAAGTTGGTATCTTAAGAGTTCAACGTCCATGGTTTTCGTACACCTGAAAAGTTAAAGGAAGTTTTCAATTTGGACAATAGTTTAGTTTTGTCATGGAAAGTCTTGATTTTCTGAAAAAAGTAAGTAAAAGTCATGAAAAAAAAATCTGCATTCGCTATCATGGATTGGCTAGACAGCCAACTGAAAAATTGTTTCTGGGATAGGGGACAAAATTTTGATTTTGAGCAAGTGGCTAGAGTTATTTTTCAGTTCACAGTGTGCAAGATCAACACTCATGAAAAAGCAAACAGCATTTTTCTGCACATAGAATCAACTGTTGTCATTGTTTTTAATTTAACTTATAGTTGTTTAACTTTGTTAGAGGTTAACTAAACCCGTGTTAATAGACATTGGTTTAGGGTGACTATGCAGGGGTCGATCCAAGTTTTATTTTTTGGAGCCCATTTTTGTGAAAAAATAATTATCCTATAAAAGCTTCAATTTTAGCAATCACTAAATTTTGTGTACATCAAGAAAATTGCACTGTAGTAAATGCAATATTTTGATGTAGAAAAAAAAAAAATTATAAAAGGATCATTTATACCCAATAAAACTTATGAAAGGACTGTTTTTAAGAATCTTAATTTTGTGATGGGGCCCATTTTATGAATTTTAATTTTGTGAAGGGGCAGGAAAACGGTCTCAGTTTTTACCTGGATCGACCCCTGCTATGAGTGCTGATCTTGTATACAGGGTGATTATAATTAAAGTTACAATTTAAAAACTACCCATCAGAGCAATTTGATATTTTAACAGAGCAGTCGTGAGGCAATGAAATTTTGTTTGGCAAAAGGGAAAAAAAGTAGTTCCAACATGTTCCTATAGAGGGTGCTGTCAAGGTAATGTCAGGGGAAATGCCTAAATGGACACATTAAACATAGGAATGTTGTTAGCAACAGAATGGAAAAGCCAGAAACAATAGACTCTAAGGGTTTACTACAAAAGCAAAAGACAAGAATACGTGTTTACAGAGGACACAGTCATAGTGAAAAGAGAAAAAGAGGAGCTTCATGAAACAAATACTTTACAGAAAAAATAAATAAATCAACTAGCTATGCAAAAATCCTATTTCTAATCAAACTAAAACAGCAATCTGTCAGTGATCTCTTTGCACAAAAAGTAAGTTAAATAAATGGGATGTTCTCTCGATTTCTCTTCAACATCATAGCTTATATTAGGAATCAGATAATCATTTAGTAATGAATGTGCTAATTTTATTTTATTTTACTATAACTTTATGAATGGGTTCGAAACAGAATGCAGATGCAAGATTGAAAGAATCACTCCATAAACTTCAGAAATGAAAAAAAATATATATATTGCATTACTCGTCAATTTTCAGGCTTTGTAGCTATTTCTTAATAAAGTATACACATAAATTTAAAAATGAAGCTTATTAATTAAAATATATAAGTAAACACCTTACTTTGACTTCATCATACTTGCAAGAAGCTTTTCTTGGGAGGATCCTCCCCTTTTTCCATTGATAAAGGGGAGGATCCTCCCAAGAAAAGCTTCTTGCAAGTATGATGAAGCAGAAGTAAGGTGTTTACTTATATATTTTAACTCATGAGCTATTTCTGTTCCGGGTGGGTTTTTTGATGTAAAAAAACTGGTTTCTGATGTGACAGGTGTCAAAAACTGGATTAAACTGTCAAACACTGTTTTAAACTATTAAAAACCATTTGTGAAAAATGAAAACTATAATCTAAAATAATTTTATGCCTATTTTTAAGTTGCAATGTACTATGTATGTAAATTAACATTGATTATATATAAAACATTTACATAATTTTTTTTTTTTTCAAAAAAAGAAAAAAATTATGTTAGGAAACTTATCAATGCATCATCTTAAGGGGAGAGTGAACGTTTTAAATCTTTTTTGTAAATTGTCTTAGAACTATGAAAATTTGCATATATATCTGCCAAATTATAGTAGATACAATTTAGTTTATTAAAATTTCTTTAAAACTAACTAAATTTTTTAAAAATTCAAAATTTTAAATTTTTTGAAAATTTGTAATTATTATCTGTTAATTATTAATTTTTCGTCCTCATTTTAACATTATTATGGTTTAAAAATATATACTAAACGTATTAGGTTATTACTACGTGACTTCAATGATGGGTTAATTTTTAAAATGATGTTGAATGTTGAAATTTTAATAAAAATTTTTAGCATTTAATTGTTTTTTAAATTATCAACAAATCCACAAAGTAATATCCAGATATTTCAGAATATATTGTTAAACTATATTAATGTAAAATCGTGGCATAAAATTATAAATCAGTTAGCAGGGAGCATTTTAAAAAAATCAGGGGGAAAAAATCTACTTCATTCAATATAGTTTGAGAAATTTTAATGTTTTTAGTATTATTACATTCCATTGCATATAAATGTAAATTTTCATACTTTTAAGATATTAATTTACAAATATATATATATATATCTATCTATAATAATAAATGGAAAGGTTTGTCTGTCTGTCTGTCTGTCTGTCTGTCTATCTGTCTGTCTGTCTGTCTGTCTGTCTGTCTGTCTGTCTGTTCTTTTATACGTTCAGCCCCTATTGAACGCAGAAGTACAAGAATTGACATACGGATGCTCTGGAGCCTTTCCGATGTTTTCCTCGAAACAGAATTTAAAAATCTTAATTAGTTTCGGAGATATTAATTAAAATGCTGACCCATATCGATCGCGAAAATGACCAAAAATCCTTATTGCTTAAAAAGAGGCATTCTATCAGCATTCAGCAGACGATTTTAACGGCTGTCTCCTAACGGAAAAAAAAAAACATGTGCAAGTCATTAATGTCACATGATCTTTAACTGGGGTTAAAAATTGCAAATTTCAAAGTGCTTCAAATTTTCTTTTTCGTACACAACACTTAATATACAACCTATTCAGCACAAAACCAACCTGCAGTTAAAATTTCATCAAATTTCATTAATAAACAAAGCAGTTACATTTTAATTGCTAATTAAATTTTATTCTAACACGTAATCTATCTTTCAATAGACGATAGGAGTTTCCATAGCAACAAAATACATTCGAAGGAACTAAAAAATACTTTTTCTTTTTCTGTTTACTTCCATTACCCGAGTACCGTGGTATATATATATGTTTTGGCGAAATAAAAAATATTTATTTTTCTTTTTACTTCCATTAATAAAACTACCGTAGATAATGGAATTAGAGATTTCACGTGATTTACATGTTTTAGAATGTCCTGATTAGGTTTTCTTTTGTATCACAGCTACTAATTAAAATAATTTCATAAGTAACACATTATTTGAAAGCTTTGTTGATTTGGAATTGAACAGTAGATTACAGAAATTTCTACCGCCAGATATTTTAAAATTTCGATATTTCAAATTCCAATTAAATTATTTTTGATACATCATTCGAAAGATATTTTAAAGCTCTTTTAAATTATCGAAAGTTTTCACCAGATTTACACGCTTTGAGGTCTCCTGAATTAGTTTTCTTTTGTATCTCAGCTACTAATTAAAATAATTTCATGAGTAATGCATCATTAGTAGGCTTTTTTAGATTTGGAATCGAACAGTGGAATACAGAAATTTGTACCGCCAGATAGCGCTGTAATATTTTAAAATTTCAATTTCTAATTATGATTAAATTATTTTTAATGCATCATTCGATAGATATTTTAAAGTTCTTTTAAATTATCGAAAGTTTTCACCAGATTTACACGTTTTGAGGTGTCCTGAATCAGTTTTCTTTTATATCTCAGTTATTAATTAAAAAAATTTCATAAGTAATACATCATTTGAAAGCTTTGTTGATTTGATACACATTTTAAAGTACTTTTACATTATCGAAAATGGAATTCGAGATTTCACCCGATTTACACGTTTTGAGGTGTCCTGATTAGGTTTTCTTTTGTATCTCAGCTACTAATTAAAATAATTTTGTAAGTAATACATCATTAGAAAGCTTTTTTGATTTGGAATCGAACAGTGGATTACAGAAATTTCTACCGCCAGATGGCGCTGAAATATTTTCAAATTTCAATATTTCAATTTCTAATTATGATTAAATTATTTTTAATACATCATTCGAAAGATATTTTAAAGTTCTTTTATATTATCGTCAGTTTTCACCAGATTTACACGTTTTGAGGTCTCCTGAATTAGTTTTCTTTTGTATCTCAGCTACTAATTAAAATAATTTCGTAAGTAGTACATCATTAGAAAGCTTTTTTGATTTGGAATCGAACAGTGGAATACAGAAATTTGTACCGCCAGATGGCGCTGTAATATTTTAAAATTTCAATATTTCAATTTCTAATTATGATTAAATTATTTTTAATACATCATTCGAAAGATATTTTAAAGTTCTTTTAAATTATCGAAAGTTTTCACCAGATTTACACGTTTTGAGGTCTCCTGAATTAGTTTTCTTTTGTATCTCAGCTACTAATTAAAATAATTTCATAAGTAATACATCATTAGAAAGCTTTTTTGATTTGGAATCGAACAGTGGAATACAGAAATTTGTACTGCCAGATGGCGCTGTAATATTTTAAAATTTCAATATTTCAATTTCTTATTATGATTAAATTATTTGTAATACATCATTCGAAAGATATTTTACAGTTCTCTTAAATTATCGAAAGTTTTCACCAGATTTACACGTTTTGAGGTGTCCTGAATCAGTTTTTTTTTTTTTTTTTTGTATCTCAGTTATTAATTAAAAAAAGTTCATAAGTAATACATCATTTGAAAGCTTATTTTAGTTGATACACATTTTAAAGTACTTTTACATTATCGAAAAATGGAATTCGAGATTTCACCCGATTTACACGTTTTGAGGTGTCCTGATTAGGTTTTCTTTTGTAACTCATCTACTAATTAAAATAATTTCATGAGTAATACATCATTTGAAAGCTTTGTTAATCTGGAATGGAACAATAGATTACAGAAATTTCTACCGCCAGATGGCGCTGTAATATTTTAAAATTTCAATATTTCATATTCTAATTATGATTAAATTATTTCTAATACATCATTCGAAAGAGATTTTAAAGTTCTTTTACATTATCGAAAGTGGAATTCGAGATTTCACCTGATTTACAATTTAAAGTGTCCTGATCAGGTTTTCTTTTGCATCTCAGCTAATTGAGTAAGAATAAGTAACTGGAATGGAACAATAGATTACAGAAATTTCTACCGCCAAATGGCGCTGTAATATTTTTAAATTTCAATATTTCATATTCTAATTATGATTAAATTATTTCTAATACATCATTCGAAAGATATTTTAAAGTTCTTTTACATTATCGAAAGTGGAATTCGAGATTTCACCTGATTTACAATTTAAATTGTCCTGATCAGGTTTTCTTTTGCATCTCAGCTAATTGAGTAAGACCGTTCAAAATTGGTATATGCAAGTTAATTAGGAGGGGCTGGAACGGTGGGGAAGGAATAGGCGCGCAGCGCGCATGGGTTTGGCACCCGGTGCGAGTTTTTACCCGATGATAAAAGATTTTTTTTTTTTTTTCTTAATAATAAAGGTTTGAGTTGAGAAGGAATATGCGTGTACAGCGCACGTATATCTTCAAGCGTGCGCGCGCAGCGCGCATGGGTCTGCGCTGCCGGGGACAGTGGCGTCCCGGTGTGAGTTTTTACCCGATGCTAAATGATATATTTTTTAATTACTTTTCTTAAGAATGAAAGTTTATGAGTAATAACATTGAATTTTGAGAAGTCATAAGGATAGTGAAGGAATACGTGCGCTCAGCGCACGGGTCTACGCTGCCGAAGGCAGTGGGGACCCGGTGCGACATTTTTCCCGATCAGAATTTTTTTTCTCTTTTTTTATCACATGATACAAATTAATGCAATTTTGAGAATTCATTAATTATTGTGATTCATTTAAAAATATTGACCAGCGAAGCGGGCGTAGCCTGCTAGTATATAATAAAGATGATCTATTAAGCATAGTAGAAGCCAAGCAACAGATACAAGATCACTGAAACACCAATGACCAATAAGATTAAAAAAAAAAAAAAATCTGTCCAATTTAAAATTACATTATGTAATTCGTATTAAAATTTTAGTTCAGCTAGTCATGCAATATCTTAAAAAATTTTAATCAAGCAACATTGAAACATACTATTGATTACAACCCAAAATGAAAAGACATAAATCAGTATATTTAATGGATTCCTTTTTGAAAATAAGACTTTGTAAAATTTTTGATAACTTAAAGTGCAACATCTTAGAATATACAAATTTCTATAGTCAAATCTTTGTATTTTATAAAAGTAATACAATATACATTTTTTATACTTAAATAGAAGTTATTGGCATTCATAGGAAGCACATAGTAATACTCTTCTAAAAATTATTTGTAACTATGGACAGCATATAAACTAAGCATTTTTTTTTTTTTTTTTTTTTAAGACAATAATTTTTTATTTTTCTAAATATGACTTTTTAATTTTTTAACGTATACCAAGAAATGTAATATTTGAGGTGTTTGACATGACAGTTCAAAGTGGAGTTTAAAACATCAAAAACTGTCATGTGTCAAAAACCTGCCAACCCTGTTTCTGTTTTGTCTAATTTTAATAAAGATAATTTTTATTATTATTGTAACAATGCAAGTTACAGATTGATTTTTGCTCGGCAGCATTATTTGCTTCACTTTTCCAAAGATTTTACTTTAAAAGATATATGTATATTTTGTACTGGAAAAGCTTAATATGCTATCTAGAGAAAAAAAATCAACCTTTTAAAACAGAGGAAAAAAAATTACAAATTAATCTTGCGACATTATTTAAAACAATAAAATATATGTAATGGCATAACTTCCTAGGACATGAGCTGTATCTTTAGAAAAACATATGAACTTCTAAACCAGCACTGAAAGCAACACAATAAATGCTTCAAAATAATAAGAGACTTAAGAGACAGACCTTCTCCTTTTTATTCTATTTGGATTGTAAAGTACCCAATTGCAGACGATCATAAGTCAAAACAACTGTTTGTGCCCAGTCAAAAAGAAAATCGGATTACATGAACATTGCTGCCAATAAGCCACACCAGTCAATGATGTGCAGTGGAAATGAGTTTATCTACTTTCTAGCACTACAGATTAATCAGTGGAAAGGTAAAAAATTTATAATTTTACTATGCTAGTATCAAGTAATTATAAAAGGGATTTCAGTTTAGACAAATGAATTCAATTGAGCAGAAAAAGGTCAATGTAATTTATCACTTTATAAAACATTACAATACTCTATTTAAATTAATTTTTATAAAACATTAACATTCTATCTTAAATACAAAATACAAACTAAAAAAATTCAATTGAAATCACTTAAATCTTGCTTTGGATCCCTGCCTGTGTACCTATATCTGTTCCTGGTACCCACTGCTTGCATTTGTGCCTTAATCAGGCATTCCAGTTAAGATGCTAACTGGCGATAAGTGGTGCTGCTGTTATTCAGAAACTATGTTTTTCAAACAGAAATTCTCTGACCTATTATTATCTTCACTGTATGATAACAGATGACAGAACCAGACAATATCACCAGCTGCAAAAATTTTAATTAAGAAAAAAAAGTAATCAAAAATCGGGTATCAAGGTGCTTTAAAACGGACCTCCATCCAAAAGTCTGTTGTTCTGCAATCAGCCATTTGCCATCAAAGCGACCAATGACCAACATACCTCTAGATGCCACTTTCTAATCCATCCATATAGTTTAGGATACTGTGAAGACTAGAAGAAGATTATCAATTGACACCTTTTCTATTACTTATCTTCAAAAAGTAACACAAGCCCTTTGCATTATTAGCACGACACTCTAACCAATTGAGATAATGGGCGAATGAAAAGACTTTTTACATTTACGCTTTTATCTCCAGAGTTGATCATTTCAGGAATTTATACATTTAAAATTTTTTAAAAATTAATCAAAGGTTTGGAAATTGGGCTTTAGTGTGTAGCAGGAGAGGTCAAAACAGACCTCCATGCAAAATTCTGTAGCTCTGGGATCAGCCGTTTGTCTATAAAATAAGACACACATACACATCTTCTTTTATTATATATCAAGATTTTAAGCCAATTTTTACATTTGAAACTATATTTTATTGGCAGAAAGTGCTTTTATTTTTAGATAAAAGTAGTGGCATTTACGATTAAACTACTAATTGAAACAATGTGAAAAGGCAAAATAATGGGTTACGTAAAAATTTCAACACGAGCTCCCCACCATGTTGTTTTGATACAAAAGCTGCCAAACTAATTTCGTTAAAAGTAAATAAAAGTATTAATGACATCTTCTTGGAGCACAATCTTGATATCACAGACAATGGGTGTTCACAAAAACATGAGGATATAATTCATCACAATCCAAAGCACACAATTTCATTTCTCAATATGCATCAAATGTATCTACAACTTATAGACTCAAAAAGATCTCCTATTTCAACTTGATCCAAGTCCATAGCCAATAAAGATTAGAACAAGGCTGGAATTTTGAGCTTCTCTTGTCTTTTGGTTCATACCACATATGCAACACACCCATATTTTCTTACGTGTCTTATTCCTGGCTTTATATTGTACCGACAATTAAATGGGATTGTTTATATGGTACTGTGTCATCAGTAGAGGATTCAAGGGACGGCTCTGGGGGCTTGAGCCTCTCCCCCAGAGCTTGGGTGTGTTTTGGGATCAAAATGTGCAAAAGTCTAGATTTCTTATGCAAATATTTTCCCTATAAAGCACTAACATAGTAGAACTGATACAACTGCTTTTTCGGGTTGACAGTGTGTGAGATAGAGATTCAATGTTTTTATGTATGTAGGGGCACTTCATACACATTTTTAATATTGATTTTAAAATTACCATTTTTTGACCTGTGTCACATTTTTGTTGAGCTGCGATATATATACTACTGGCCATTAAAATCGCTACACCAAGCAGGAATGATAATTACGAAATGAAATTTGTTGGACACACACATTATAGCAGGAAGAAAAATTGATTAAAATTTCAGGAAATTTCGAGTTATATATACTGAGAAAACAGTACATAAAGCAGCGACCTCTGTGAGCAATAATAGCACTTATTTGCCTAGGCATTGAATCGAACAGCGATTGGATGACATGTACGGGTAGAGCACTTCATGAAGCTTCAACACGATGCCACAATTCATCGATCGAACTTACTGGGAAGTGGTGGGGGCCAGTCGCTTTTCAACAATTAAACAGTTATTTTCATTGGTGCGAGATCAGGAGAACACGCTTGCCAGAGCAACAGTTGATAACATTCTGTATCAAAGAAGGTCCGAACAATACAAACAACTTGCGGTCGCGCATTATCTTGCTTAAATGTTGCGCTTCGTAGGCCTTGAATATAAGGCAGAGCAATGGGCCTTAACTCGTCAGAAATGTAATGGCTGGTATTTAGAGTGGCCAGAATGAAAACAAGAGGTGATCGGGACGTGTATCCAATGGTACCACATACCATCAATCCAGGTGGTGACCCAGTATGCGGCTACCAAAATTCTGATTACACTCAAAACTGCATCATTGATATGGGCGCCATTAATGTGTAATCAACGATGAACCTGGACGCTGGATGGCATGAAGTCAACTTTCAGACAAATCACAATCCTGTTTACAGCATCAAGATTGCCTTATCCGTATTTAACGGCATTATGAATAATGCACATTGCCAGCTGGGATTCGACATCATTATACTGTCCATCATTCCCAATGATGTTATGGATTCCCATTGGATACACGTCTCGATTACTTCGTGTTTGTATTCCTGGCACTCTGAACAGCGGCCATTAAATTTCTGGTGGGCTAAGGCCCGCCACTCTGCCCTGTATTCGAGGCCTTCGTAGCGCAAAAATTAAGCAAGATAATGCATGATCGCAAGTTGTTTGTATTCTTCGGAAGCTTCTTTGATACAGAATGTTATCGACTGTTGCTCTGGCAAGCGCGTTCTCCTGATCTCGCAGCAATGAAAATGACTGTTTAATCGTTGAAATGCGAATGGCCCCCCACCACTCACCAGTAACTTCGATCGATGAATTGTGGCATCATGTTAAAACATCGTGAAGTGCTCTATTCGTACACGTCATCCAATCGCTGTTCGATTCAATGCCTAGGCAAATAAGTGCTATTATTGCTCACAGAGGTCGCTGCTTTATGTACTGTTTTCTCAGTACATATAACTCGAAATTTCCTGAAATTTAAATCAATTGTTCTTCCTACTATTATGTATGTGTCCAACAAATTTCATTCCGTTATTATCATTCCTTCTTGGTGTAGCAATTTTAATGGCCAGTAGTGTATATATTATATGTGTGTGTGTATGTATAAAGTTGAAAATTATACATCATTATAAATTTAGCATTTAAGAGATAATTTATTTAATACCAACACCATTCAAACAAAAGTTTAAATCAAGCGATATATCTGTACTGATAAGTATAAAGGATTTAAGTCCATATTCTTGATTTTTCAGGAGACGAAAAATAAAGTTAAAAAAATTCTGTATAAAAACGTATCCGTTCAATACAGTTTTAACCAGGATATTATCATAATATACAATTATGTGAATAAACTACATACATTTAATTTTGAAGTTTGTTTATTTTTAACAGATTTATATAGATTGAAGATTTCAAAAAACAAGAAGCAAATTATAACAAATAAATGAAGACCTTACGGGAAGGGGCCCCTCCCATCATCAGAGGCTGCACGGTGGCGGCTTGCTTTGCTGTGTTGACGTTACTGATTTGATCTTTAGTAGTTCTGATAGTTCTGTTCTAATATAGTTTTGAAAAAATGCCTGCCGGACTTAAATCCTTTGTATCACTCAACCCAGGACTTAACTCCTTTTTACGACTTTGACTTGTACATTCATTTAACATTATGATTATGCTGACAGTCCAAATACTTGGTTGCAGCATTAAAAAATACTGGATTTATGACCTCAGTAGATGTTCAAAATAATTTGAACCTAATAGAAATAAGGTCTTATCAATTCTAACTTCCTCAACATTCCTCAATTCTAACTTCCTCATTCATGACTTTAATAAGATATATGAACAAAGTTATGCCGGATTACCAAATGCTTTCATCTTAGAAATCTAAGATTAATGAAATGTTATAAGGTAAGGGTCCATGGTAAATCCAGGTTCGGGAAACATGAACGATCAGCATTATTGAAAGAATTTATTACCTCAAACAAGGAATTGAATACAATATCATAGACTATCATATTGAAGATAGGAATTATTACACAATTATTGAAAATTAATGCTTAAAAACCTCCAATGTCTATGAAGTAATTAAATAAAGATAATATGCACTTGATAATATATACCAAATAAAAAAAAATATCTGATGTACAATACTACTCAAGCTAAACTGATTGAGAGATAAATCAGTTTGAGAAATGATGAAATATTTTTGTATTTTACTTCTAGAAGCTGTTGTTATAAAATTTCATTGTCCTTTTTTGTTATAAAACTTTTGAAGATTAGAAGAATATAAATCATAATAAACGATATACTATAGTTGAAAATAGTTAATAATAATAATAATAATGATGATAAACAAAAAAAGAACATAATAACAGATTAAAAAATAAAACAATAGATTACAAAACAAAAATATGTATCACCCTATTAAATGGCAACAAAATACGTCATTAATAATCCACAAGCAAAACACTAAAGTTAAAACAAACTGTAAAAAATAGTTCCTTAAAAATGAGCTAAATTGTCTCAAAATAGCTCCGAAACAATATATATACTTAAATTTGAAAACCCATGTACTCGTTTTTGAGTATATTGAAAAATTCAAAAATAGGGTTGAACAATATGAATCCCAATATCCATATATTTGACATGCCAATATACTCAAAAATGAGTACATGGGTTTTCAAATTTAAGTAGAGGGGAGACTGGGGCACAGGAGACCACCCCTATTTAAATCTCTTAGTATTTAACTCTTATAGTTTATATTGAGATTCATAGATGGAAGCATGGTACTACTACACATCCAAAAAAAAAAAATGGTAAATGCTATGGTAGCCATTTTATACACCTTTTATGTTTTGAGCTGCTCAAAGTAATTTTTCAAGTTTGAAGTTTTTTTAATTTTATCAGGACAGAACTATTGACTACAAGTATAGGACAGTTGTTAAGAAAAGCTAAGATATTGTTGTTTTTAAATTTATAAAATTTTTTTAGCATATTTATAGTCTATATAGTATTTTAATATTATTATTTGTTTTGTTTTGACATGGGGCACAGTGGGCCACCTTCCAATGTACCTAAAACTCCAAATTATATTTAACACATTATTTATTTCAGTTGAATTTACATATACAAATATAATGTGACTCAAAATAATTAATAAAAAAAATAATAATCTTAACATTATATAAATTTCTGAAAAGGGAAAATAGTTGAATAGTAGTATAATAATTATGAATATCTAAATTTAATAACTATTTGAATTGTTTAATATTAAAAAAATAAATAAAATATGTGATATAATAAATAGTAGGTTATATAAATTTATTGTTGTTGTTTTTAGGAATAACATGTAAAAGATAAAAGTAGAATAATTTTAGTTAAACCTATCTCACAAATATAATGTAAAGTACTAATATCTCAAAATAATTAATAAAAATATTTGAATAGTAACATAATGTTTAATTACATATTTCATAATTTTTATAACTATATAACTTTAATAAACAAATTAAAAATATATCTTATTGTTTTTAGTGATGGCACGTAAAAGACAAAGGAAATCTGATATAGAATTCTTACTCTAATTTGATTTCTTATTTATTTATTTTTTTATTATTCCTTTAAATTTTGGTAATTGTATGTCATGAAAATATTGGAATTATGTTATTTAGACTAGAATTGCATAAGAAACTAATTTTAGCGAAAAAAATGAGTAATTTATATTAATTAAACATGAACAGAGGTTGGTCCACTGTACCCTGGGTTGTGGACCACTGTGCCCGGGTGATGGGGCACAGTGGTCCACTTTGTGAGTGCACACAATTTATTTTTTTATTCGTAATGTATTAAAAGTATTGTTATAAAAAATTAGAACATGTCAAGCAAGGTTTAAAGAATGTTTGCTAATTTTTTCAGGTACCTTGCTTTTTTATTTTTGTTGAAAAAAAATTAAAAGTGTAAAAGTGCTCCACTGTGCCCCAGTCTCCCCTATATTGTTTCGGAGCTATTTTGAGACAATTTAGCTCATTTTTAAGAAACGATTTTTAAGAGTGCACCAATTACAAAGCATTAGGATTAATAGAATATTGACCATCACAATAATCATCACAATGACCATCACCAATTCGTGTTTCCTTCCACTGAATCATGGGTCATGGTGATTAATAGTCATTTTCATCAGTATCACTAAATTCTAAGTCAGGGTCAATGTTTTCTATGCTAGCTGGTGTTCGTAAAGTTTTGTAAAAGTTATGGAATACTGGAGGCACAAGAGGAAGCAAAGTAAGTTGATCTCTCTTCTTCTGCACTGCGATTTGTTATACCGTTTTTGAATCTGGGTAATTCGGAGATTTGTTTTGCCTCGTCGAAGAATACTAATTTTTTTGAAAGTGCTTTCAAGTAGACTGTCCCTATAAAATATCTGATCCCCTTCCTGTCAATACCAATCATTGTACCTCTTGTCACTTGAACGGCTCTCCATCAACATTATTCTTTCGCACAACGAGAGTATTTATTGACAGTAATGCAAAATCAAAAAAATCATCTTGAGTCATCTCTCTAACAGTGAATTTATTTTTCTTCCCTGTAGACCGAAAAAGCTGATACCAATCATGTGGGCGGAATACTTGAAATGCCATACTTTTCTTTTCTCGCTCAATAAGAGCATGGTCTACGTCACATTCCATGTGCGAGTGACCTGAAATTAGAAATTTGTGATTGATGCTGGAGAAATGAGGGAAGTCAGCCATCGCATTCAAAAACATCGCTGACACATGGATGTTTTTGTTGTGTTGATGTGTCAGAATAGAAAGTTACACTTGTAACAGTGTCAGGTACATTTCGTAGGTAGTCGTAAAGACATGAAGCAATTTCGTTAGTTTCACGACCACCGTGCCACATGTAATGACATGACTTACCTATGGCATTGTCACGTATAGTGAAATTAAAAGTTCAAAGTTGGCGTTTGTTGAAAGCTACAGATGATGGCAGAAATGGAGTTGCTAGACACTGTTGTAAATCAAAAACTAAACACAGTTTTGAGGTATCAGTTTTGGCTTCTGCTTTGCCAAGCCTTTTCTGTTCAGAAGCTAAATCTGCTTTTCTCTGATGTTAAATGTAGTAAATTATTGGTAAAGAATGATGTAGTAAATTATTTATATACTAGTATATAGCATAAAGAATATAACAAACGAATGGTAATAAACTAATTCTTAAGATAAATCAAAGTTATATATACCTTTAATAAAATAAAAATTCATTCTATCGTGAAAGAAAAAAAAAATAATAATAATAATAATTGTAAATAAAAATAAAAATGCCGCGACAGTTTCGGCGACAAAATAGCAAAAGTCACCAAAAGTTCTTTACTAAAGTTGACCGAATATTTACTTACATCGTTCAGAGAAATTTAAGGGGTAGGAACAGCTCTTGCAGTTGACCCCCTTGTCAAAATTTAAAATTTGGCGCCAAAGAAGACTATTATTATTATTTTTATTATTATTATTTTTTTTTCCAAACCATAACACCGTTTTCAAATTATTCAATTATATTTTCGATAAATGCTCAGCTGTCGTAAAACTGGTATGGTAAAAATCCGTAGATTGAAACTAATAGTCCTCCATCCTTTAAAAAAAAAACCTCCTTGAATTTTCCACAGATTTTTTTTTCTTCCTCAAAAATATTAAACTGCGGAATAAGGGATAGCCTTTCTTAGTATTCTGATATTTATCAACTCGTGAAATCTGTGGTAATAACAGATACCGTGATTATACACAGATTATAAATTCTTTTTACTTTCCAAACACTATAGTGATCAAAGTATTGTAATCATGTCAAAAATCCGAATTTGAGATTTTGATGTTTCTATACGTTTCGAGGTCCCCTGAGTCCGTATTCACTATTTTTACGATGATGTATGTATGTGTGTGTGTTTGTATGTGTGCATGTATGTGTGTGAGTGAACACGCTAGCGTCTAAACGCTTTGCTCGAAAGAGCTGTAAGTTGGTACGCATGTTGCAAGTTACCGTAGCACGAACCCTATTGATTTTGATGAATCTAGCACTTATAGTTTTTCTATGGGACCAAAATCTTAAAAGGGCGATAGCAACTAAACGCCTTATTCAATTGAGCAAACAATTTATGCACATATTATAAGTCAGAAATACTCAATCTTTATAGATTTTGGAGAATCTGGCCCTTATAGTTTTTTTACAGGGACACAAAGAAAAATTGTTTATCATTATGGCCTATGGGGCCAAATTTTTAAAAGTGTGATAGCGTCTAAACGCCTTATTCAATTGAGCTGAAAATTTATATGAATATTATAAATCACTGTTGCACTAACTATAAGTATTTTGGTGAATCTAGCATTTATAGATGTTTACAGGGACACAACGAAAAATTCTTTATCATTATGATCTATGGGCTCAAAGTTCAGTAGCGTTAAATAAAACATCTTGTAATATATGGAGAAAAATACTCAAACACTCTATTATGATTTTCTCTCTTTTGTTTGTTTAACAACTCCTCTTTCTTTACTTTATCTACAAAACTGTTAATTACTCAATGTTCGGAAAGTCAAGTGGAGTCACTCCAGATTTTTTAAAGTAGTGGGAAGAATAGAAACATAAAATTGGCCTAAGCAATCAGACGCCTAGCAACTGATCTTTGAGACAGACTTTCGATCCCATTTACACTAAACAAATTATTGTGCACGACAGAAAATCTACAATGAACTTAATATCACGAATATGAAGAAAATTTGTAGAGCCGTTCTTTAACTTTTTTTTTCTATTGACAGTACTTTACAGTAAAATTAGATTTAAAAGTATATAAAATTGATTTCACATTAGAAATCTCGAAGGTACTTATTAAAATAGAATATATATATATAATACCTTACTTCAATCTCACTACATGCCGCTAGATGTTTAGTTATATGTAGCCATTTTTGTTAAAGAAAGGAATTTTATAAAGCACTGCTACTGTTTATGATTGACATTATTCACGATTTTTACGTGTGTTATAATTAATTTACGTACATAACACTTCAAGAATCTACCATTAATATTTGATAAAATATGAAGAATAAAAAAATTCATAATGTTTTTCATATTTTAAGGTTTTAATCTCTTTTCTCATTCTATGAACCAATGATATACTAAAATGTTACTTCACTAAATTTTCGTTAGTTACAAGGATGAGGTGATATGTATACCTTTTATTGCTTATATTTTTAAATATTACTGTTTAGTAAATAAAAAATAGATTTCCAGTACATTTTCTGTGTATTTCAAAATGCAGTAAATAAAGAGTAGAGAAACAAACTAGCGAAAGCGATGTTTAAAATTAACCTACTTGTACAAAAAAGCTATAAATTTTCACACACAAAAAAAACTAATATATGTATGCAGACATATAAAAGGCGGTTTTATATAGCAATTTTGAAGAAAATCGCTGAATTCATTTTTGAGATTCTCCCTCGAGCAGCTGCGCTCAAATCTGGTAGACGTGAGATGCCGGGTTCAATCCCAGGTCACGCTTGTCAGCCTAGCCGTTCGGAATTTTCCGTAGTTTTTCCGAAATTTGCGTGAATATGGGCTAGGGCCCCTTAGAACGACCCCGGAGAGCACTTTCTTGAGGTCTAGGACCTACAACAGTCAATCGGCCTTATTCCCAAATCCAATCCATCCTTTTTGAGATACGCCCACCAGCGGCCGAGCGGTTCTGCGCTCAAAGATGGTAGACGTGAGGTGCCGGGTTCGATCCCAGGTCGCGCTCGTTGGCCTAGCCGTTCGGAGTTTTCCGTGGTTTTCTCCGAAACTTGAGTGAATACGGGCTAAGACCCTTAGAAAGACCTCCACTGAAGGCCCTCCCCCCTCTGGCCTAGGACCCAAGAGTAGTCAATCAGCCATATTCCGCAACACAAACACCTTTTTGAGATACAGACTTTCTGTCCCAGTTCTCGTTTCAATTTTCATCAGAAGCTGATAAAAACATCTGAATTGTTTTAATTATGACCGTTCTTTCTCATTTGGAGGTATGACAGTCAAAGATCCCCAAAAAAAAAAAAAAGAATGAATGAATTTACTTTATTTTATAACAGAAAACTATAAAAGCTTCTAAAATTTTAATATATATATATATATTTAAAGAATATTTGGGCGCTATGTTTGAATAATCTTAATTTGTAAAAGATATTGTACTCTTGCTCAGCACCGAGATCAGAATTTTAAGAATGTTAAAGTGTACACTACTGAATTGCAGCTTTCATGATGCGCTCGTACCTACTATTATCACCTGATAATTGATGAAGGGTAGCGCTTAATTATTTTGACTTTAAAAAAATAGTTGCGTGTCTTTGCAATTTTACCTGATGATATTATTACAATCATGTCTAATATATTGGGACACAAATTATAAATAGTGTTACTGTGAAATATTTTCCAATCATACCAATTTTTTTTTTCATTATTATTGTGTGTGTGTGTGTGTTAACAATCTTTTATTTGACTTATTGCACAAAGAACACAGCAAAGTGACGGCCTTTAAAAATAAATAAATAAATAATACGAAGAAGAACAGTCTTTACGTCTGATAGAAAATTTTATTTAAAATAAATAAATAAATAAATGAATAAAATGAAAAATAATTAGAATAGGGAAAAACCTGACTGTAAAGGAAAGGCCCTATTAACCCCCTGAAATTTAGAAAAACCGGTGCTATACTATAAAATAATCATAATAATGCACTTTCGTACTAAATTTTGCCATATGTTAAGAAAATCTTAAATACCCATGTGAAGAAAATTTTAAATTTCGCGTAACATGCGAGGTTTTCAAAATAGAATATTGATAGTCAATAAGGTTCAAGCGAGTATAATAACTATTACTTTAAAATTTACTCGGCATTTTTACAATAAAAATAATCCTCTTAATACATATTTATGCAAAAATTTTCCCTATTCTCTCACGTTGATTTCGAATTACGTGCTAAGATATTTTAAAATAAAATGTTTAAATCAACAAATTTCTACCTAGTATCATAATCCATATTTTAAAAGTGGTCCGATCTCTTTATGTTTATTTGTCTTAAAATAATGTTTATACAGAATAAACTCACTAACTTACAAACGGAATCAAAATGATTTTTTTTATTATATTATTCCTTATATCTCAGAAATTATAAAAACCCAAGTCGAAAATTTGGATGTTATTGAGTTTTGGATGTTAAGAATAGGAGGTACTACTCAATTGCGCTTAGGGCCTTCATCCTCATAGGCATCAGTTGCGCCGAAATCATATCCCCCCCCCCCCCAAAAAAAAAAAAAAAAAAAAAAAAAAAAAAAAGCATAAACGCATTAATTGCACGTGTGGGTTTTTCAGAAAATCTTAAATCATAAAACAAATTCTAAATGACTTTGGCTATACAAATTTGTATAATTTATCGATAAAGCTTTCTGATAATCATTAATATTTATTTGTTTTAATTTTTTAAAAGTTTTTCAGGAATAAATTTGTTTTTCAAAAATATTTTGCATACCAGAACAAATTGTTCAGCTTATTCTATCATAAGTTATTGATGGCATGAGGTTTTTGGATTTCTTTTTGAAGTACTTGTGTTTCATTTAAATGGGAAAATATTTTGAAAACATTATACATATGGCAAAACTAAATAAAAATCTAGTGTATATTCAATATTTAAACTTTAAAGCTTCTTCACACACCATAAAATTCAATCCAGCACCACCAGTTTTGAAAGGACGTCGCCGTTCTTCATCAGGTGCAAAAAATACATGCTACTGCCTTGGAGGCAAGAGCAAGGCTTGCTTTTATTTTGTGTATTTATTTGATTTTATTTATTAGACAAGTTATATTTGTGTAATATAAATATTTCTTTAAATAAATAAGATAATATAAATATTTTTTTAATTACTCTTGTTTGAATTTATTGGAGCCTATTGACGTTACCCAGGAGATACCACCAGAATAAGCAAAGATTTTTTTCCTTTCTAGAAATTATCGTTCGTTACCTTCCGGTATACAAGGGGGAGGGGGATGACAATGAACGTTATATGGAATTTTTCTCGCGAGCGCAATTGATGCATTTTTTACAAGCGCAAAAAATTATAGTTATATCAAAATAAATAAACAAACAAACAAATAAATAAAATAAAAATTTTATGTAATCTTTTAAATATGTGAAATAAAATTAAAATTACTTTATTTATTATTATTACTATAAAAAATTAAAATGTTTCTTTGAAAATTGTTTTAGAAGTTAAATGTTTTAATCTAGTTATCTAAAATTAAAATTTTCGAACAAGAAAGTGTAAGATAATTTTCTCTCGCATACATATTTAAATTTAAAAAATAATCAAAACGGTGGTAATTGCAAAATTAAATAAATAAATTATAAATTAAATGATAATATATAGTACGCGGTAAAGTATTACACCAATTAATTTAAAAAAAATATTTTCTGTTTTCTTTTTTTCTATAAGTTTTTTTTTTTTTTTTTCTAAAAACAATAATGTAGTTATTTATTATAAATTTTTTTTCCTTCCAACTTAAAAAAATTACATATGCTTGATTACATATGCATTGTTTAAAGAGTATAATGTATAATCATAATAATCCTTATCATCATAAAAATCGGTTTTTAAGGTTCTTAAGAACGGTATTCTTTCACCTCTTGTAATAATAGTATTATGGTTTCACGTTGTATCCCACATTTTGTAAGTGTTGGTTGCTAAGTTGTGATCAGTTACAAATTAGATGACGAAGATCGTTGATTTTTCTATTATTATTATTAAATCACAATTTACACTAAGCGGATAAAATTATCCGATAAAAATCAAGTAGAGATTACATGAGAAGAGCTAAAATGCAATGCACAATCAGAAATCGCAGCAACATGCTGCATAACCGCGACATTACCAACTGGCTTTTTTTATTAGTGTTGCCAGAAAATGAAAAAGTAAAAGAATGTTCAAAATTAAAGTTCGATTGAAATTAAAGTTCGATTGAAAATTCGATTTGTCATGAGTCCATGGTTCACCACAGTACTCCCCTCCCTAGTGCTGAGCACCATGTTAGAGGTATCGTGGGTTAAATCTAACTGTTCGACCCGAGCGGGTCACTGTGGGTGGTTTGAGTATGTCCGTTTGGTGTTCAGGAATTGGAATAAGAGTTGAATTGGGCATTTCGGGTATGTCAGTTTGCTGTTCAGCAATTGGAGCCACAGGTGTCGGAGTGGAAATTCTGTCAAGGAAAGCAGGCTTCAACCTATCTATGTTGATGGACACATGTTTTCCTTTTATCTCAAGGGTAAATATTTTTTGTGTGCGAGACACTACTCTATAAGGCCCATCATATGGTGCTTGCAGTGGTTTCCTCACACCGTCATGTCTCACGAAGACATGTGTGCAACTCTCAAGAGCAGGGTGCACAAATATAGATGTTTTGCAGTGTGCGGTTGCAGGGGTAGGCCTTAGGTTGTTCATGGTAAACCGGAGTCGTTGGAGGAATGAGTGAGGGTCAACCTGAGAAGAGGGTGGATCCAAGAAGTCTGCAGGCAACCGTAAAGGTGAGCCATATACTAATTCAGCTGCTGTGCACTGGAGATCAGCTTTAAAGGCAGAACGAAGGCCTAGCAGCACTAGAGGCAAAGATTCTGTCCATTTTGCACTGTCATAACATTTTAGACTCTGTTTGAGAGAACGGTGGAATCGCTCGACAATACCATTGCTAGATGGGTGGTAAGGTGTTGTACGAATCTTTTTTATACCAAAAGTATCTGTCAGTGCTGCAAAAAGGTTACTTTGGAACTGCCGACCTTGGTCTGTGGTGATTTTGGAAGGGCTACCGAAACGTGACACCCAGTGTGATATAAAAGCTCGTGCCACAGTTTCTGCTGTGATGTCTGGAATAGGTATGGCTTCTGGCCACCTGGAAAATCTATCAATACAGGTGAGGATGTACTCGCAGCCTTCTGAAGGTGGTAGAGGTCCTACTATATCAATATGCACATGGTCAAATCTTTGTGATGTAAGTGCAAATGGTTGTGGAGTGCTCCAAGTGTGCCGTATTACTTTGGACTGTTGGCACTTAAGACAGGAACGAGTCCAGAGGTAATGTCTTTGGCAATAGAAGGCCAAACGAAGCGAGTTTGCACTAGTTTTTTGGATGCTCGTACACCAGGGTGTGCTAGGCTATGTAAAGTTTCGAAGATCTGTTTACGGAAATCTTTTGGAACGTATGGTCTGATTGATGTGTTGGTGACATCACAATAGAGTTGTACATTGGAGTCTACAGTCCATGGTCGCAATTTTAATGAGTGGTGAGAGTCTACAAGCAGATCTGCTAGCTCTTTGTCACACTTTTGAGCTTCTGCAATGGCTTTGAGGTCAATGGGTGGTGAATGAATGGCATTGATTCTAGACAAGGTGTCCGCCACAACATTTTTTGACCCTGATATGTGTCGTATATCAGTACAGAATTGTGCAATAAAATCTAGATGTCGAAGCTGCCGTGGTGAACAAGATTCAGAATTTTTGCTAAAAGCAAAAGTTAAAGGACGGTGGTCTGTAAAAATTATAAATGCTTGACCTTCTAAGTTATGGCGAAAATGTTTAACCGCCGAATATATTGCCAGTAGTTCCCTGTCATAAGCACTATATTTACGCTCAGCTGGGGATAGCTTTTTTGAAAAAAATGAAATGGGTTTAAAACCATCGGGTGTTAAATCATTCAGAGCAGCACCTATAGCTACTTCTGATGCATCAACCATTAAACAGAGTTTTTGATTAGGTGCTTGAAAGTGGAGTGTGGCTGCATTAGATAAATCCTGTTTGCATTTTTCGAAGGCAGCAAAAGCAGAGTCAGTCCAAGGGACTTTACGCTTGTCATTCTTTTTTGAATTTTTGAGAAATTCATGCAAAGGGGCTTGAGTGTTAGCGGCATTTGGGAGAAAACGACGGTAGAAATTAACCATAGCAAGAAAACGCTTTAGTTCAGCCATGGTTTCAGGTTTAGGAAACTCTACGATAGTCTGCACTTTTTGAGGTAGCGGCCTTACACCATCAGGTGTAATAAGGCATCCAAGGAAACTAACAGAGGGTTTTCCAAGAACGCACTTTAAAGGATTAAGCTTTAGGCCATGTTGTGATAAACGAGTGAAAACTTCCTTAAGATGTTGTTTGTGTTCTTCAGCATTAGCAGAAGCAATAAAAATGTCATCAAAATAGGGTATGCAATAATCAAGACCAGATAAGACGGTATGTATGTATCGCTGAAATGTTTGACCAGCATTTCTTAAGCCGAATGGCATGAAAAGATACTCATAAAGACCGAAAGGAGTTGTAACGGCAGTTTTAGGTATATCTGGAGGGTTTACCGGAATTTGGTGATAGGCTCTTGTCAAATCAAGAGTTGAAAATATAGATTTACCATGGGAAAGTTGTGTACAGTCCTGAATATGTGGAACTGGATATCTGTCAGGTACTGTTATTGAATTTAGCCGACGGTAATCCCCACATGGTCTCCATTCCCCATTAGATTTTTTAACCATATGCAATGGGCTTGCCCAAGGGCTATTAGATGGGCGAATTATGCCTTGAGTCATCAAGAACTCAAACTCTTGACGGGCTGCTGTTAACATGGCAGAAGCTAAACGTCGAGGTTTTGAGAAAACAGGAGGTCCAGTAGTTTCCATATGATGATACACTGTGGTATGTTTATGTTGTTTAGTCGGTTGGGATGGGTTAGTGAGCTCTGGAAAGCAAGCGAGTATTTTGTCAAATTCAGAGTCACCAAGCATAATTGAAATGTTAGATTTTAAAGAATTTAAGTTTGAAAATTTCCCGCGAGAAGTCAATTTAGTTTTGGCATCAATCAGAGAACCATGTTTAGCATCAACAAGGAGGTTGAAATGTTTTAAAAAATCTATTCCAATTATTGGCTGACTCACATCCGCAATGACGAAAGACCATGTGAAGACTCGACGCAAGTTTAAATCGAGACTGAGAAGTTTGGTGCCAAAAGTTTTTATTTTCGTCCCGTTGGCAGCAAAAAGAAGTAAATCTGTAGATGGGTTTGCAAGAGGGGCAAAGCTCTTAGGCAGAACAGATATATCTGCTCCCGTGTCAATTAAAAATTTTTTATTTAATTTTTTATCGGCCAACATGAGTCGACTGATCTGGCGATCACTATCATGGCCAGTGAGTGAGCGCCAATTTAGTTTTCCGGATTGTGGAAACAGCAAGGTGGGTTGCACTTGTTTGCTTTTTTTCCAAAGTTAGTGTGATAAAAACAAAACCCATTGGCCGGCTCTTTATATTTTCTAGGACGTTCATGGGACTGATTACGCCTGAAGCTATTTGATCTTTGTCGAGTACGGGATGAACGTTTTTCTATTCGGAGCTCATTAACTAAGGTTGTTAGGTGAGAAATTTGTTGTTCGAGCTGAGTGATTTTTTGATCGGAGAATGATGTAGCTGAAGTGCTAGGATTTAAAATGGCATTAATGCTAGAATTACTTGTGAGATCATTAACTTTGTCAGCTACAGCTGCTAAATTAGAAAGGTCCTCATTAAGTACAGCTAAAATTGTTTGGGTAGAGTGAGGTAGTCTGCCAAGCCACAAAGATTTTAAAAGAGGTTCACCTACAGTATCACCAGCTAATGCACGCATCCGTGTAAGCAATTGAGAAGGCCGCTGGTCTCCTAATTCTAAACCTTGTAGTAAGGTACGTATTTTAGATGCTTCGCTTTCGGAGTGAACTTCAATAAGCCTATCTTTCAAAGCTTTGTAGCGATTTCCGTCAGGAGGGCGTAAAATGAGATCGCTTACTGAATTAAGTACATCTGCGTCGAGGGCAGAAACTACATAATTAAATTTAGTAACATCAGCAGTTATGTCCGATAAAGAAAAGTTCGATTCCATTTGGACAAACCACAGTGCAGGATTATTTTTCCAAAATGGGGGTGGTTTAATAGCGACGCGGGCTACTGCATTGCCCTGACTGCCATTATCGTTTTCGTCTGGCATTTTGGATGAAGGGAATAAAATATGGTCTTAAAATGTATAATAATTACAAAATGCAAGGTCAAAAATTCAAATATGGCGTTAGGGTTAATCGTAAATACAAGTGTGCATGCAAAACAAAAAAAATATGTATATATATTCATACAACTAAAAATAAACAAGTTATCCTATCAAAGAAAAAAATATATATACAGAAAATAAAGGTAATTCGGGACCTTTTCAAGCTATTAAAAAAGTACTGGCAATATATCGGAAGAGGGATCAAATAAAATCTTACCGTTCACCACGTGCTAGTAATAACTCGCCATTTGCAAGCGCAATATTTTTATCATGACTGTTATGAGCTTTGTTAAAAAAACACATGTTGACATCAGTGAAGATTGTTGAGAATTTATAGCGAAGGTGCGTTTTCAGATGAAATACAAAAGGGTCACCAATATGGTTTCACGTTGTATCCCACATTTTGTAAGTGTTGGTTGCTAAGTTGTGATCAGTTACAAATTAGATGACGAAGATCGTTGATTTTTCTATTATTATTATTAAATCACAATTTACACTAAGCGGATAAAATTATCCGATAAAAATCAAGTAGAGATTACATGAGAAGAGCTAAAATGCAATGCACAATCAGAAATCGCAGCAACATGCTGCATAACCGCGACATTACCAACTGGCATTTTTTATTAGTGTTGCCAGAAAATGAAAAAGTAAAAGAATGTTCAAAATTAAAGTTCGATTGAAATTAAAGTTCGATTGAAAATTCGATTTGTCATGAGTCCATGGTTCACCACAGTATATAGATCTGAACATCTTAAACCATAGTCCAGAAATAGCAACTCAGAGTTTAAATTTACGAAAGGTTAAATAATATAAAACAATAGTAATAATAAATAAAGTTATAAGAAAAAGTAAGGAAAAAATAATTAATTAAACAAAACAAAACAAAATAAATAAATAATAATTAAAATAAATGAGGATATTATAACAATGTAAATAGATCACGAATAATATAAATTTCCGATAAAATTACGGAAGGTCGAGGCAGTGACGAGGCAGAAAACAAAGGCAGTGAATAATAATTTTTAAAACATTTATTTGTTTTCAGAATAACTATAAATCTGGGATCGTAATCATAAAGGTAATTTCTTATTTCGTATTAAAAAATAAAGCTAGTAAGCTAAAGATTTAGATAACCACTGCAGTTTAAAATTTAGATAGCCGTAAAATAGAATAATTATATATATTAAAGCTGCCAAGAAGATATAGATTTGTCGGCTTGTAAAATAAATAAATAAATAAAAATAAATACATTATTAATGAATATAATATTTTTAGTAAATTATAATGCATTTAACTATACAAAATATGGATTTACTTTTATTCCCGTGTAGTGAATTAAAAATAAAACAAGAAATGTCAAAATATAATCTCTAAGTATGACAGAAATTTGTATGAATTCTAAAGTTTTGTCAATAATAAAGAAAGCAACAAACGGTAAATGTATTTGTCATTCACCCAAAGGAACTCAGGAAATTCCATTTCAAAATATTTTAAAAGTATTTCCGCTAAAATTTTGTTATCAAAAGAAAAGAGTTCTGCTTGTATGTGTTTTGCATTCAGGTTTAGGGAAAAAAGAGGGAATTGAGATAAGCAAAAATAGTAACATCGGAAGGGTGATCATTTTTAACAAGTCTGACAGTTCTACCCGCCCCTAAAGCAGGTAAACAATATCTGAGGGGAAAAGGACAGCTTGGTCGATATATAATCCAAAGCCGTCTTTTATGAGGTGTTACTCTTTGGTTGAAATACCGACCAGCCGGCCTTTAAAGGTTAATATATAAAAACACACAAATCCTAAATACTCTTTTCACATTCTGAACAACAATGGAGGATCCAGATTTTTTTTTTTTTTTTTTTTTTTTTTTTTTTTTTAAAGGGTGGGGGGGACGCTGGCTAAGATTTTTCAAGATGTTATTCCATAGCAATGAAAAATGTACAGTCTTAATATTAGTGTGCATTCCGTAGGTGCTTTGGACGGCATTCAGAAATTGTTACAATAATTTATTTATAATTACTATGTAGAAAATTTTTGAAAGATTTTTCAAAAAGATTTTGAACAATACTTGCGCGTATGCTTGTATGTAATATATTAACGGGAACTGCAATCAAAAATATAAAATGTAATTGAGATGTCTATGGATAAGGGGAGGGGGGTGGAGGTTATAACCATTTAAAAAAAAAAAAAAAATGTAACATATACATCCACAATGATTACCCACAAAATTTGTACGTAGGTATGATTAGACATCATTATAATTTGTACAAAATAAAAGTATTAAAATGTGATTTATAGAAAACTCTCATAGAACGTAATTTTATGGATTTTTTTTTTTTTTTTTTTTTGGGGGGGGGGGGATATACCTGTACCAGTGCTTGTATTTACCTCATTTTAAATCGGGAACATCCCGTAGTAAACTTCAATAACGTATATCAGTTTCCAGAAATCAGCATATATACACCCCGCGACAAAAAGATAGGTACAAAGTGTCTTTTCTTTGATTTTTCATAAAATAACATTATCTAAATTGTGCTTATCATTTATTATCATAAAATAACACTATTCGGGACTCATTTTTGTTTTAAGACTAATTTAGAAAAGTTTTAAGACAAATTTTTCTAAATAAGGACTACACTCCGCGACAAGAAGATAAAAACAAAAGCCTTTTCTTTTAATTTTTGAATATGATTCAAATATTTGATATGTTTTTGATATAATATTTTGTTATGATAATAAATGATCAGCACAATTTAGATAATGTTATTTTATGAAAAACTTAAAAAAAAAAAAAAAAAAAAAAAAAACTTTGTTCCTATCTTTTTGTCGCGGAGTGTAGTCTTAAATTAGAAAAATTTTAGTCTTAAAACTTTTCTAAATTAGTCTAAAAACAAAAATGAGTCCGGAAATAGTGTTATTTTATGATAATAATAAATGATAAAAGCACAATTTAGATAATGTTATTTAATGAAAAATCAAAGAAAAAACTCTTAGTACCTATCTTTTTGTCGCGGGGTGTAGTTACGCTCATCACTGATTCTGTCACGCTTAAAGAGGCTGAGATTTCCTTTTACTCTGTGTGTGAACGTAAGTTACCACCCAATTTTCCTACTCTAGTAAATTTAAAAAAAAATCTAATTGTCCGATCGATAAACTATTTAATGAAATTTATATTTGTTTATACTGCTTGGTAATAGGTCATTAATTACCATGTTTTTATTAACTTCAATTCTTGTTTGTTTGTCCGGTACAAATCTTGCAATCTATTTTTAACTAACTTCCCTAGTAGATAGACATTTGAAACTTTCAGAATAGCTCAGAACCCGATGGCAAAACAATACATCGAAGTCAGAGTTTCGAATTTTTGATTAGTTTTCTTTTAATTACAATATTAAAATAATAACCTCCTAATAGCTTTAAAAATAGCCACTAAAATATTATCTATAATTTAATTGTTGCCAAAAAAAAAAAAAAAAAAAAAAAAAATTACGAGTTCATTTTCTTTCGACATAAAAATACATTTAATTAAACGTGAACGTTAAAAAATTGTAAAAAGTTAAATGATGCATCTCACAAAAATTGACGTCATTATCACTTTAAAAATTTTATACACATTGATAAAGTGTTAATGTAGTTCTATAGCTATGATTCAACAGAAAATTTAAAAACATGGTACAAAAAGTTTTTTTTTTTTTTTTTTTTTTTAATCTTATAATTTTTAGTTTTAATTTTAAATGCATTTTTGCAATTTTGTTTCTAAGAATTCTTTTATATACTAGATAAAATTCACCAACTTCACATCATTTCTGAAGGAATAAGGGGTCTTTAGTAAGCTTCCTGGAAATTTTTGGTAAAAGAAAAAAAAATAGATTAAAAATTACAAGCTAAAACTATGTTTAATACTTAAATTTTGTTTTAATTTAACACTACTCTCTTAAAAACCTTTTCAATTATTACCTGAATATGTAAGACACAAAAAAGTACTTTTTCAAGCCTGAATTTCAACTGTAATACACACGTTCTAAATTGTGAAGTTTTATTAAACACACCTTTCTCTACCGGCATATTCATAGGGTTTAGGAAATATCTGCTATAATTTCAAAATTGGTAACAATAAAATCAAAGTCGTGGGAAAGGGGAGGCAGGGTTAAATAAGGTATCTGCCTACTTACGGAGCACTTTTTTCTAAAAAAGCAGACTATGCAATAAGTAATTATATTTGTAGTTGTAAACGGACATAAAATGTTGAAAAATAGTACATTTTAAGCAAATATTTCTTTATTTTGCAAAAAAATAAGTGATTTTGTCTAAAAAATGAGCAAAATTTCACGTTTACGCCAAACCTCATATACTCAATAAAAATTAATTTAATTCAATATCCATTGAAATACATAATGATTATGACCCTTAACTGTGCATTGAACTAAAAGTTAAGAGATATTCTTAAAATTGACTGAAATATGGTAGCTAACAGAGAAAAATACAGAATTTTCGGGGAAAAAAATCTGTTTTTTAGAAAATAAACACATGCAAAATCTTCAAAATAGTACATAGAACTTATCTTTTAATTCATTGCGTGTCTGGAAATCTGTTATATACTGCGAAAAAATTTCATAGAAATAACTTGAAAACTTGTGGAGAAATCAGGTTTATCGCATACACAAAAATCGAAAATATAGTTTTTCATAAAACGCATTTAAAGATTTTACTTAACGTGTAATTATTTGTTGGGAAAAATAAATACATGGGGTATAATAATAATAAAAACTTGAATGATTTAAATTGAAAACAAATGTGAAATCAAGCCTAATTACCAATGTTTACCTATCACCAACTCTTTTAAACTGGCGAGATCGAGCACTTCCTGTCTTAAAGAATCTCACTTCCGGTTTACTTAATTGGCTATAACTTCGGTTCTAATTAGTGTACAAACAAATGTAAAGGTGTTTTAGATAGCTAAAAGTCTATTCTTTAAAACCAAATAAAAAACAGAAAATCGTTTCTTTTTTTTTTTTGTCAAAAATGGTCATTATAAAGTAGGCAGATACCTTAAATAATCCCCGAAATTTTGCAGATTTGTTGAAATTTTTTGAAATAAACTTCACTTTTAACACTCAAAACTATGTATTAAAATTCGACAACCCCCCCCCCCCCTCAAAATTCTTTTTGGCTACGGCCTTAAATAAGAGGGTTCTTTAAAAGAGTAACTTACGGAAAGTGGTCAGTTCACAAGAGTTAAACAATATTACCTGTTCTGACAAACTTAACCATTAACAGAAATATGCATTTGTACATGGGCATTGAACAAGTGCTCGGTAAATCAACAATGAACATTGCCCGGCCGAGGTCCATCAATATTAAAGCCAAAAATGAAACTTTGAAAAATGAGAAAAATTGGCCCTTACAGGAGGTGGCTCTTAAATGGAGGTGGAAGTCAGAGTTTCGAATGTTTGATTAGTTTTCTTTTAATTACAATATTAAAATAATAACCTCCTAATAGCTTTAAAAATAGCCACTAAAATATTATCTATAATTTAATTGTTGCCAAAAAAAAAAAAAAAAAAAAAAAAAAAAAAAAAATTACGAGTTCATTTTCTTTCGACATAAAAATACATTTAATTAAACGTGAACGTTAAAAAATTGTAAAAAGTTAAATGATGCATCTCACAAAAATTGACGTCATTATCACTTTAAAAATTTTATACACATTGATAAAGTGTTAATGTAGTTCTATAGCTATGATTCAACAGAAAATTTAAAAACATGGTACAAAAAGTTTTTTTTTTTTTTTTTTTTTTTTTTTTAATCTTATAATTTTTAGTTTTAATTTTAAATGCATTTTTGCAATTTTGTTTCTAAGAATTCTTTTATATACTAGATAAAATTCACCAACTTCACATCATTTCTGAAGGAATAAGGGGTCTTTAGTAAGCTTCCTGGAAATTTTTGGTAAAAGAAAAAAAAATAGATTAAAAATTACAAGCTAAAACTATGTTTAATACTTAAATTTTGTTTTAATTTAACACTACTCTCTTAAAAACCTTTTCAATTATTACCTGAATATGTAAGACACAAAAAAGTACTTTTTCAAGCCTGAATTTCAACTGTAATACACACGTTCTAAATTGTGAAGTTTTATTAAACACACCTTTCTCTACCGGCATATTCATAGGGTTTAGGAAATATCTGCTATAATTTCAAAATTGGTAACAATAAAATCAAAGTCGTGGGAAAGGGGAGGCAGGGTTAAATAAGGTATCTGCCTACTTACGGAGCACTTTTTTCTAAAAAAGCAGACTATGCAATAAGTAATTATATTTGTAGTTGTAAACGGACATAAAATGTTGAAAAATAGTACATTTTAAGCAAATATTTCTTTATTTTGCAAAAAAATAAGTGATTTTGTCTAAAAAATGAGCAAAATTTCACGTTTACGCCAAACCTCATATACTCAATAAAAATTAATTTAATTCAATATCCATTGAAATACATAATGATTATGACCCTTAACTGTGCATTGAACTAAAAGTTAAGAGATATTCTTAAAATTGACTGAAATATGGTAGCTAACAGAGAAAAATACAGAATTTTCCGGGAAAAAAATCTGTTTTTAGAAAATAAACACATGCAAAATCTTCAAAATAGTACATAGAACTTATCTTTTAATTCATTGCGTGTCTGGAAATCTGTTATATACTGCGAAAAAATTTCATAGAAATAACTTGAAAACTTGTGGAGAAATCAGGTTTATCGCATACACAAAAATCGAAAATATAGTTTTTCATAAAACGCATTTAAAGATTTTACTTAACGTGTAATTATTTGTTGGGAAAAATAAATACATGGGGTATAATAATAATAAAAACTTGAATGATTTAAATTGAAAACAAATGTGAAATCAAGCCTAATTACCAATGTTTACCTATCACCAACTCTTTTAAACTGGCGAGATCGAGCACTTCCTGTCTTAAAGAATCTCACTTCCGGTTTACTTAATTGGCTATAACTTCGGTTCTAATTAGTGTACAAACAAATGTAAAGGTGTTTTAGATAGCTAAAAGTCTATTCTTTAAAACCAAATAAAAAACAGAAAATCGTTTCTTTTTTTTTTTTTTGTCAAAAATAGTCATTATAAAGTAGGCAGATACCTTAAATAATCCCCGAAATTTTGCAGATTTGTTGAAATTTTTTGAAATAAACTTCACTTTTAACACTCAAAACTATGTATTAAAATTCGACAACCCCCCCCCCCCCCTCAAAATTCTTTTTGGCTACGGCCTTAAATAAGAGGGTTCTTTAAAAGAGTAACTTACGGAAAGTGGTCAGTTCACAAGAGTTAAACAAGATTACCTGTTCTCACAAACTTAACAATTAACAGAAATATGCATTTGTACATGGGCATTGAACAAGTGCCTGGTAAATCAACAATGAACATTGCCCGGCCGAGGTCAATCAATATTAAAGCCAAAAATGAAACTTTGAAAAATAAGAAAAATTGACCCTTACAGGAGGTGGCTCTTAAATGGAGGTGGAATTTTAAAGAGGTTTTAGATTGCTGATGTTTATCAAACTATGACAGATATTACTTAAAATGATTTTATTGAAAATGTTATTAAATCATTCCAATATGAATTAAGTTGTTTTCCTTTAATTGTGACTTTTGTGAATGTCTTTTTGACTTTTTTTTTTTTTAAAGCCCCCCCCCCCCAGATCCGCCACTGCTTAACAAGTGTAACATTTCAAATAATTTAAGGAAATCTAATGACAACAAATCATTTCGTTAATTCGCCATTAGTCTTCTAGCTGGCATTCACTATAATTAGTGACTGTAAGAACTTTTGGGAATAAAATATCTTCTGTTTGGAAATTATCTGAAGCTTTCCATCCTTATAATTTTTCGAAGAACGTTATGTTATCGTGCAATTTTTGTTAATTTTATATAAATTTATAACCTGGAAGTTTTTAAAAGATAAACAGTCTATTTCACAATTTAAAAAATGTTAAAAATATATCAATTTAGGATTTATAACGATAAAATTAAACGCTAGAATTACTGAATAAAATCTTATAGTTTATAATTAAATTACATTAGGTAAATTACATTCGAATGAATTGTAGTTTTCAGCTTTACAAAATTTAAAAAATCGACTTACGTGGAACACAAACTTACACATGAATGAATTCTTTTTATTTTTCTAAGCAGGTAATCATTTCTAGTTTATTTTTATTTTAGAAAATTAAAGTCTTGATAAGTCACTATTTTTCTTATAAAAAAAAAATATATATTGTGAATTCTTTTGTATCAATAACTAAATTTACAAACCTAGTTTATATTTCTTCTAAGCTTTCAACTCTTTATCGTTGAGTCTTCATCAGAGTTATAGGTATAGTAAAATTTTCCGTTAAAATGTATAATTCCAAAAGAATATATAATACAAAATAAGTCATTAATGTAAAATTCGTCAGTCAATACGCTATAAAAGGATAAAATCCACATACTATGTTTTACTATTTTAAAAAGCCACATACAATTTAAGGTGCCTGCCTACTGTCGGAGGTAATTTTTTTTAACAATTGAAAAATTGCCTATTTATGTGCATTATGATAGAATATAGTAAACAGTGAATAACCTGAGAAAAAAAAATGCAAATTTTAAAACATTTTGATATTAAGGCTCAAAATATTCATAAAATTTGCTAAAAAAAAAAAAAAAAGCACTTTTACAAAACATCATATGTCAAATTTAAATAAAGATATTTTTATTCTGTAAATTTTATTTAGAAATTTGAAAGGTTCTTAAGGGAGTGAACTACTCTCAGAACTATAACCATGTTATTTAATATTTTACAGAAGATAACATTTTTACATGCTGAAAAAATCATGAATATACATGGCAGTTCATAACTTCTATCGACAAAAAAAAAAAAAAAAAAAAAAGCTAGATTCATCATCGTAGTTCAATCCCCAAAAAAAACTCCTAGAGTATTTTGTCAAAGTTTCACAACGTTTCAATTATAACTTTTGGAGTTATGATGTTTTGGGATAAAGCAAAATGTTAAAAATCTCATTTTGAGAAAAAGCAGAAAACATATTTAAAAACCAGATTTTTACCTATTAAACAAAAAATAATTTTAATAAGTTGCTGATTTATTTCAAAGTTTTTTCTTTTCTTTTTTAAGTTCATTTTATATTCAGTAACAAATTTTGATGAGATTGAGTAAAACATTTACGTGTCACTTCCGGTTCCAAAAACTGGCGAGTGACTATTATTAAAATGCCTGTAACTCAAGTTCTAAGCAAGATAGAAACAAAATTCTAATTGATTTAGAAAGCTAAAATGTCAGGTTATAATACTAACCCAAAAATAGAAAATCGGAGTTTTGACCGAAAATTGCATTTTAAAGGTAGGCAGGCACCTTAATATTTCCCTGTAATGACAATTTCATTGAATTTTTCGCTAAATGCTTGGACAATTCATAAAAACTACTTGTGCAAACCCGATATTCATCAAACAATTACGAACCCACAATTGGTAAACATATAAACTCTATTAACACACCGTTCATTTTACAAGTTAAAATTTATGGTTTAAGCATTTCTTACAGATTTTTTGAAAAGTGTTAGATTATTGTGCCCCCTAGCTGTAAAATATGTCATGACGTAATATCCGAGGATTTCATTTATATTTTAATAGTTCTAACCAAAGATTGTGTATAGAAATTGAGGGAAAATCATTAAGTTATTCTTTTTATAATTTTCAATGGTTTCTCTAAAGGTTCGTTTTTTATTAGTTTGATCATTTATTTTAGAATCTTCAAATAAAATTTTTATGGGATTTTCACTAGCGAACCTTGCAAGCGCCGATTTTCGGTAGTTATTTTTACTTTCTCTTAACCTTACGGTATAGAGAAAGTATTGTTTTAGGGTCAAATTTTCGAAAGTGAGTTTTTGTTATATTTACATGTTCTGAGGTACCCTGAGTACGAAAATCATGTTCTTAGCGAAAGGTCTGCCTGTCGAAGAAATTCCTAACTCGGTATTCTAAATGTGTATCATATAGGGATGCTACACTAAGCTTTTCGTTGAGATGAAGCAAATGGTTCGTGTACAGGGACACTCAAAAGTATTCATATACATTACGTCTATGAGGTAAATTGCAGGTAAGTAGAGTTTTACATCTATAGACAGCACTAAACCAAATGAAACGAATATATGTTTTTTGTAATAGATAGTCAACTGGGAAAAAAATTTTGTGTATGTAGGAGCTTCGCCTCTAACCCCTCGAGGGGAGTAAATTTTCATGATGGGTATCTTTCAAAAGAGCTCGCCAATACCTTTTATAACGAATGGTTGAACCGTCGGGCTGCGATAATTTAAAATAAAGTTATCGTTTTTTTTTTTTTTTTTTTTCCCCCATTTTGAACAATTTTTTTTTTTTTAATGTAATATTGAGAATAAATTCAACTTTTTTTTTTTGGATATTTAGTGTTATACTACTTCTCTGATATGGAAATCGTCTGCGTTATCATGGAAGATAATTTTTTAAAATAATAATTTTAATAAATTACTTTTACTGAGTGAATTTGTATAGGAAAATATAGAAAGTCATATGGTGTCCACAACACACTAGTTATTTGTTGTTAGTGGATGTGCTTTACTAATATTTTACCATTTCCAGGAAAGCTGTTCGGGAATTGAAATAAATTCCTCATAGAGATATGGTAAATAATGTATCTTTTTATGCAAAATATTCATCGCTTGTTTTTTGTTTATTTACACGTTTTGAGGCTTCTTCCTAATTACCGTAGTCAAGTTTTTTAACGTTTGGTCTTTGTCTGTGTCTCTTAGAGTAACTTAAAAACGAACAATTGTAAGAGATCCAAATGTTGTATTTTGAAGTTAATATCAGTTTGTTGCTAGAAAAGTTTGATCAAGATTCATAAGTTTCAATGAATGTTGCGTGTGAAAATTGTTTGTATAATTTTAAGTGAACTTTTAATTTTAATAACAGAATTAAATGCTATATAAATGTAGGTGCATTAATGAAACTGGGGGTTGAGGGGGCGGACAGTCCTAATTATCATACAAAACTTTTCCAAAGCCTGATTTGAATTGTTTAACATAGGTTTACATAACAGTACTCTTTATCTTACCTCTTAATCTGCAACCTGTATTTATAGTATTAAATTTCAGTGTAAGAGAAAGTCATGTGAGTGACACACCAGATTACTTAAATCAGATATATGCTCTTGTATTTTCTTCAAAAGGACAAGTAGTCATGCCTATATTATATAGTTGTTGGTTATATTCATTTAGGAAAGGAATTTGATAAGTACCTGACATTAAATTAATTCATTGTGGGTGAATTTTACGAGTTAGTGTTGGTAATTTTAGGATAATGTATATATTCCTTGAACTTGTATATTTAACGGAAAATTTTACTATACCTATAACTCTGATGAAGACTCAACGATAAAGAGTTGAAAGCTTAGAAGAAATATATAATTAGTTGAAATGTTTTATTGTATAAACTGAGAAACCTTAAATACATTCGTTTATGTCAAAATGGTAAAGATATTTATTTTAATAATTGTCATTTAAACAGATATTTATCTCGTGAAACATCTAATAAAAATGTATTTAATTGAAAAATTATGGATTTTCACAGCAGTTATAACAAACAGTTAAAAAGTTTTAGTTAGCAAAATAATTTATGTACATGTAATAGCAAATCTATTAATACAAAACTGTACAATAACACTCAGAAGAGAGAGTAACACTCAAGAGATTACTTTACAATAATTCTGTAATGATTTTGTAAAGAGGAAAAAAAAACGATATAAAGAGTTCAAAATTTATTGCAACTTAATTATCATGTTATATGAAAAAATGCAATAGATTACAATATAATATATATAATAGATTACAATATTATCATTTACTTTCTTAGATTTTGTTCAAAAACATCGATTTCTTATTGAAACTTAAAGAAAACACAGTTCGCTTTTACTTTCTTCTATATGTAATATAGAGAAAGTATTGGATTCGCGAAAATTTTCGACCTCCGTTTTTTGACGGATCTACACGTTTTGGGATGTCCTGAACACGAATTGATAGTTTTTAGAAAATGTCTGTCTGTGCGTCTGTCTGTCTGTATCATTTTTTTTTGTGGACGCTGCATCTCACGAACCAATGAATGAAATTTAACCAAACTTGGTATTTAGTTGCACCCTGACATGAACTGGTGCCCATTAGATTTGGGGATCAATAGCTCAACAGGTGGCGCTGTGATCGCATTTTATGAAAATTTTTAACATGGCAGCATAGGACAAAATTCCGTATAAATGGGCATAATGAGCGTTATTTTAAACTTGTGATTGTAAAATTAATATGAATTATTGATAATAGTAGTAGTTAACTAGGAAAAAAAATTGTGCATGGGAGAGCATCGGTTCCCCCCCCCCTGGGGGAAAGTACCCCCCGGGGGGTTAAATTTTGAAGATGGGTATCATTCGAAAGATCTCGTTAATACCTTTAAAACGAATGGTTGAACCATAAATCTGTGATAATTTAAAACAAAGTTATCGATTTTTTTTACTTTTAACAAAAAAAACTTAGAAAAAAAAATCGTATTTTTTTTTTTTTTTTTTTTAACATTGTTACTGATTAAATATGTATAGGAAAATATAGAAGAAAGTCTTGTGGTGGCCACAACATACTAGTTTTTAATTTAGGCTGTGAAAGTATACAAATTATTTGTTTAAAGTCTATAAAAGCAATACGTTGTAATAAAACTATTTTAGGTATTTAAAAGCAAATTAAAATGTTCGTAGTGCTCTACAAATAAATATTTCAGAGTTAAATTGTACATAATTAACAACATACAGTCGGTAACAAGTGTCCGAACACAAGCAAAAATTCCTATGTAAAAAAAAATACACTTCATACGGTTTTGATAAATCCTTATTGAATCATGTTCTTACACTCACTAAGAACAGGATTCGACAAGGATTTATTTAACAAAACCGTATGAAGTGTACTTTTTTAACATAGGAATTTTTGCTAGTGCTCGGACACTATATTGTTACCGACTGTACTCTAAACTGCTTCGTTTTCACGCTAGAATTTTGTATTAGTTTATTTTTAAATAAATAACTAACTATAAAAAATTGCATTTCTGAATTATGAATTAATGTAATTATGAGTTAAAGCTAATGCAATATCTATAATTGTACATTTATTTATAAATTGGTTACATTACAGTGTTACCTTATCATGAGTGTTACCTTTTCCAAGTAACACTCATGAGATTTACTAAAGATTTCTTTACTATAATAAATTCTAAATATTTTTATGAAAATTCAATTAGGCCTATTGGTTCCCAAACAAAATATATAGCATTGTCTGATTGCACATTTTTATACTGTAAAAAATAATGAATAAAAAGTGGGTAACACTCTTCAGAGGTAGTAAAGCTACCCCCGCACCCCCCCCCCCCCCATAATAAAAGCCACATTACAATATAAAACAACTAAAAATTTTGCAAGATTCTAATCTTGCACAATCTAAGAAAGAATGTCTCTCTCTTACTACTATTGCCGACTGTAATATAAAAATATCTTACAAGTTTAAAAAGTTTCCTGAGGTAAGTCTTGAGCTGCATGTGAAGACGCAAATCATAATTAAATTTTAAAATAGTACGTTAGAATTTTAGTAAAATCGTTTGCATTTTTGTTTATTTGACACATATTACTTTATTTTTACTTTCTCTTACCCATAAGTTAGAGAAAGTATTGTTTTTGGGTCAAATTTTCGAAATTGAGTTTTTGTCATTTATAAGTTTTGGGATTCCCCGAGTCCAAAAATCATGTTTTTAGCGGTTGGTGTGTGTATGTGTGTCTGTTATCAGCATATCTCAAGAACAAATAGTAGCAGAAATTCCAAACTTGGTATTCTAAATGTGTAGGATGTAGGGATGCTACACTAAACTTTTCGTTGAGATCAAGCAAATGGTTCGTGTACAGGGACACCCAAGAGAATTCAAATACATTACGCCTGTGAGGGAAATTATAGGTAAGTAGAGTTTAACATCTATAGACTGCACTAAACCAAATGAAACGAATATATATATATATATTATGTACGTAAAAACATGTTTCACGTGGAATATGGTATAGAAATCATTCATTGTTCGTTTACATGACTACACAAAGGCAAGGCCTGATTATCGCACAGGCCGACTAGGCCTCGGTCTAGGGCACCTTTTATCTAGGGGCACCAAAATAGTTTTTTAATTTAATGTGATATATTTGGCAAAGATTTCCTCAAAAAAAATTAGCTGAAAGTTAGCTAATGATAATAATCCTTAGTTGAAAATAGGGATTTTTTAAATACCTTTTGACCAATTACACTGCTTTGCAAAAAAAAAAAAAAAAAAAAAAAAAGATATCTGATACCATTTTTGCTGATTCTTATGTAAAATGACCTCCTGAGTCCGAATATGATATCCATTTTGCCCAGTCACCCACCGTTTTCTAGACACATCCCCTCCCTCAATTTCTTTCCCTGTTCGATAATTTTATGACCATGAATTTGATTTGATGAATGAAAAATAATTAATTTAACATCTAAAAACAGAAAAATGTAATGTTTAAAAAATAACATTAATAACAGATTAAAAATATATAAGATATGTAATGCCTAATTTCAGTGGCAATTCCCCCCCCCCCCCAAAAAAAAAAAAAAAAAAAAAAAAAAAAAAACTTTTCCTCGTTGCAAATGTCCATGTTTCAAAATATTCCAACTCTGTGGCCCCTCAGAAGATATTTAACGGTTAAAATAATACTCCCTCCTCCTCAAAATATGATTTATAGCTATAAAATCACCGAAAAATGATAAAAATAGAGTGCCAATCCTATAAAACGGTGGGGGATAGGGCGAAATGGGCATCCTATTTGGATTCAGGAGGTCATTTTGCATAAGAATATGCAAAAATGGTATCGGAAGCGATTTTCATGCCGAGCAGTGTTATCCGATTAAATTAAAAAATACAGCATTCGCTAGATTATGAAATGTATCAGTTTTTGTGGCGATCGGTTGAATGGATATAACTTTTTACAGTGGATCTAAATATACAGAGAAAGTTTCCCTGACGGACTTAGTTATATAATATAAATTAAAGAACTTTGTAGCATACTAATGGAAAATATCTTTACATTTTCAGTAGTATTTGGTCATGTGTTAATATTTACATATCCGCTGACTTTGTATGATATGAATGAGATAGATTAGGATTAAAAAAGAAAACAGTATTATAAAATATTAAATAATGTAAAAAAATTACATTTCTATGGAAGTGAATTCCGACAGTTATAGAGGAAATATAATATCTCCTCCCCCAATAATAATAATAATAATATTGATTTGAGGTCTCTTTGCAAAAGAAGTGAAAACTAATTTATTATGATGATGAGGCCTTAACTTTGTTACCGCCGCAATCAATCTCAGTGCACAAAAAAAAAAAAAAAAAATCTTAATTTGTTTGGGGTGGGGGCACCAAAATCATCCCGGGCCTTGGGCCCCAGCAGGCCGTAATCAGGCTCTGCACAAAGGAACTAGATAATAGTGCGATTTGAAAATTGATAGAAGTGTACTTCTGGTTGTGCCGTGTGTTATTAATAAAGGATTATATTTATGTCAACCATGTGAAGTGTACATAACTTTCAGAAGATATACAGGGCTGCCAATATTTAAGCCATAACATTGTTTTTTATTGTTAGTGGAAGGTGTTTACTGTAATATTTTACCATACAGTAATGAAACAAGGGGTTGAGGGAGCGGTACCCTCCCCACCCGCCTCAGAATTATTTGTGAAATAAAGCTGTTCCGAAGCCTAATTTGAATTGTTTTAACATAGGTTTACATAACAGTACTCGTTATCTTACCCCTTAATCTCCAATCTGTATTTATAGTATTAAATTTCAGGGTAAGAGAAAGTCTTGTGAGTGACACACCAGATTCTTTTAATTCCTATTTAAAATAAAAAGTTGTTGTGAAATATAGAAAAGGTGGATTTATGGGTTTCTTTTTCAGGGCAATGGAATTAACATTACTTGCTAAGTAAAATAATTGAAGATTACAACTCTGTAGAAATGCAATGAGTGCACGGAATTAAATATAAAATGATGTTCCTTTTGATACTTTTATAGTCAAAATAATATATTTAACCCATGATATTCAAATTAAAATGTTAGGGCATAGCATCCGCAATTGATTTGAACATCGCCCATCACTTACTAATAACCATGTTTTTATTAACTTCTATTCTTGTTTGTCCGGTACAAATCTTGCAATCTATTTTTAACTAACTTCCCTACTAGCTAGACATATGAAACTTTCACAGTAACTCAGAACCCGGTGACAATACAATACTTCGAAGTCAAATTTTCGAATAGTTTTCTTTTAATTAAAATGTGAAAATAATAAGCTCCTAATAGCAATAAAAATAGTCATTAAAATATGAGCTATAATTTAATTGTTGCGAAAAAAAATTTATGAGTTCATTTTCTTTCGACATACAATAAATACATTTAAACGTGAGAGTTAAAAAATTGTAAGAAGTTACATAAATGATGCATCTGGCAAAAATTGACGGCAGTATCACTTTAAAGATTTTTAACACATTGATAAAGTGCTAATGTAGTTCATGATGCAAATACATGTTGTTCTGAAAGGATCAATATTTTATTTTTAAAACCAACTTTTTTTTTAAATTCAAATTTTCCGTAACTCTTTAACCAATTACATTGGAACGTCCATGTTTGGAATATCTATAATAATAATTTTCTCGCCAAAAGTCGCCAGGTGCAAAAACTCGCCAAATTTGCGCCAAATCCATTACCTGCCTATTGGAGCTTTTTAATAGGAAAATTAAGCCATTTTAACGCGAAAAAGATCTGGAAATGCAGAAAATTGGCATTTTATCAACTTACTAAGCCTCTTTGAAAGAATTTATACAAAAGTAAATAAAATTATTTACAATTTCGTAACAATACGCATTGATAAAGTGCTAATGTAGTTAGTTCTAAAGCTATGATTCAACAGAAATTTTAAAAACATGGTTTATAAAAAGTTTTTTATCTTATAATTATTTAAGATTTTGTTCAGCTATTTCAAATGGTCTAATTGAGTGCGAGATTAGCAACGTTATAATATGCTTATGCAAAATTAACTACAATGAAAGCATACTTTTTAAACATATTTTGTAACTTAATTTTACTTTCAGAACATACTATGTAAGGAAAGTATTATAATTTATGTAAAATTCGCATGCAAGATTTTGGTGCATTTTTACGTTTTTAGATTTCCTGAATTTTGCTTTTTTACATGTATCTTTTTATATGCATCTTTATGTGCTTGTGTAGAGTATGTATCCATATGACTGAGCACGATTAAATCTAAACGCTTTATCAGATTGCTCTAAAAACTGGTGGGTATGTTATGGATGATCGTCGCAAAAACTGTATATATTTTCATGAGTATACGATTTGGTTCTATTATAAGAGTAAAACAAGAACTCTTAATTACGGCTTATGAACCCAAAATAAACCGTAAAGTCAAATTTCTCCCTTTGCGCTCTAAACAGTTTACCAAATATAGGGAATCTTTTATTCCACTAGCCTCAATAGTTTTGAGGAGTGGTGTGTGTGTGGAGGGGGGGGGGGGGAGTGCTTAAGCAACCGTTACAGGGGAAATTTGGTGAATTTGATACTGAATAAAAATAATCTGGTGTCACTCACACGATTTTCTCTTACCCTGAAATTTAATATTATAAATACAAATTGGAGATTAAGAGGTAAGATAACGAGTACTGTTATGTAAACCTATGTTAAACAATTCAAATTAGGCTTCGGAAGAGTTTTATTTGACAAGTAATTCTGTGTGAGGGGGGGATACCGCCCCCCTCAAGCCCCCGTTTCATTAATGCACCTACATTTATATAGAATTTAATTCGGCTATTAAAAAAAAATTCTGTTTTTAAAAAATAATTTATTAAAATTATTATTTAAAAAAATTATCTTTTATGATAATGCAGACGATTTCCATATTAGAGAAGTAGTATAACACCAAATATCGAAAAAAAGTCAATTTTATTCTAAAAAAAAAAATAATTTGAAGTTTTTTTTTCGTTAAAAATTAAAAAAAAAATCGAAAACTTTATTTTAAATTATCGCAGATCGATGGTCCAACCATTCGTTTTAAAGGTGTTGGCGAGCTTTTTTGAAAGATACCCATCATGAAAATTTACTCCCTTCGAGGGGGACTCCCCCCCCCCAGGGGGAGGTGAGGCTCCTACGTACACAATTTTTTTTCCCTGTTGGCTATCTCGATTACAAAAAATATATATTCGTTTCATTTGGTTTAGTGCAGACTATAGATGTTAAACTCTACTTACCTGCAATTTTCCCCATAGACGTAATGTATTTGAATACTTTTGAGTGTCCCTGTACACGAACCATTTGCTTGATCTTAACGAAAAGTTTAGTGTAGCATCCTTATATGATACACATATAGAATACCAAGTTTGAACTTTCTGCCATAATTTGTTTTTGAGATATGCTGATCACAGACAGACACACAGACCATTTGCTAAAAACATCATTTTCGTATTCAGGGGACCTCAGAACATGTAAATACAACAAAAACTCGCGTTCGAAAATTTGACCCAAAAATACTTTCTCTACCTTATGGGTAAGAGAAAGTAAAAAAAAAAACCCTAAATTCGGGAATATGACCAGACGAGTGAAACTGAATAGCAACTGCAAAGGGTTAAAAACGCCTTGTCAAATTGAGGTAAAACTTGAGTTATGTTATACAGTGGGTGAAATATTTTTTTAATAAAAAAAAAAAAAAAAAAAAAAAAAAAAAACTGGAGTGACTCCACTCGACTTTTCGAACATTGAGTAATGAACAGTTTTGTAGATAAAGTAAAGAAAGAGGAGTTGTTAAACAAACAAAAGAGAGAGAACCATAATAGTGTTTGAGTATTTTTTTCCATATATTACACGAGGTTTTATTTAACGCTACTGAACTTTGAGCCCATAGATCATAATGATAAAGAATTTTTCGTTGTGTCCCTGTAAAAACCTATAAATGCTAGATTCACCAAAATGCTTATAGTTAGTGCAACAGTAATTTGTAATATTCATATAAATTTTCAGCTCAATTGAATAAGGCGTTTAGATGCTATCGCACTTTTAAGATTTTGCTCCCATAGGCCATAATGATAAAGAATTTTTCTTGGTGTCCCTGTAAAAAAACTATGAGTGCTAGATTCACCAAAATCAATAGGGTTCATACTATGGTGACTTACAATATACGTACCAACTTTCAGCTTATTCGAACAAAGCGTTTAGACGCTAGCGTGTTCACTATTAGACACACATACACACATACACACATATATATTCACACACATACATATATCATCGTAAAAATAGTGAAAACGGACTCAGGGTACCTCGAAACTTATAGAAACATCAAAACCTCAAATTCTGATTTTTGACATGATTGCAATACTTTCCTCACTATAGTGTTCGGAAAGTAATAACCTAAGATACATCTGAAATGGAAGAAATGTGTTTAAAATTCAGACATGCAAAGGACATTTATAAATTCAGTTTTTAAATCTATTTAGTCACGAGTGCAATTACTAGACCAACTGCAAATCGAAAAGTACAAATACTTTGGATTACCCTGTATCATAAAAAATCTACATATGATTTCTAATAGTAACACATGATTTAAACTTACTCATTACAATAGTTGTACATTTTTTTCTGGATATCGCACGATTATTTAGACCCTTTTTACTTTTCGAACATGCATATGTAAGGAAAGTATTGTAGTCATGTCAAAAATCCGATTTACAGTTTTTGATGTTTCTTTACGTTTTGAGGTCCCTTGAGTTGATTTTTGTTATTTTTATGATGTGGATGTGTATGAGAGAGAGTTAGTCAGTGAGCTCGACAACGCATTAACTATTTGTTCGAATGAGCTAAAAGTTGATACGTATGTTATAAGTCACCATAGTACGAACCCTTTTGATTTTGATGAATCTAACATAGTTTTTTTTAACAGGGGCACGAAGAAAATTTCTTTATGGCCTATGGGACCCAATTTTTAAAAATGCGATAGCGTCTAAACGCTTTATTCAACTAAGCAAAATATTTATAAACGTATTGTAAGTCACAGTTGCATGAACTGTATAGATTTTGGTAAATCTAGCATTTACAGTTTTTTACAGGAATACAAAGAAAAATTCTTTATCATTAAGATCTATGGGCCCTAGCCTATGTTCCTTGTGCAAACAATCACCCTCTCTTAAACACATAAATTTGTTGAAAGAATTTCAGAATGGATATATTTTACGTAGCTAGTGTTCAGTCTGATTTTTCTCTGATTTATATATTTTCTTACTTGATAGGTGATTGAACGTGTTCTCCTTCATCTTAGAAAGATGGCTACAAGTTTAATGGAGAACGTTGGAAAATCTACATTTTTGACAAATGCACTCAATCACGAATGGACAATTCCAAGGTTTACCTCATGTATTGAAAGTGACGTAAAATGCAGAAGTAAAAAGTTTGATGCAGTAAATTCTACGTGGTTTCTTGAAATTTTCGAGAATGGAGAAAGAAATTTTGAATTTCTTGCATTATATATACATAGATGTTCGAGCACATACCCTGTGACAGTTGAAATAAGCTTTGGCATCAAGACGGTGAACGGTATTGTTAACGAGAGAAAGCGTACTCATACGTTCGGTAAGGACAGAGAATTGTTCGGATTATCAAGGTTCATAAATAAATTGGTACTACGGAGGAGGAAATTGGAATTGCTGCCTTCTGATACTCTTACTATAGTTTGTACTATGAACGTTACAAAGATTCTTACTACAAGTAAGTATAAAATTCAAATATTCTAAAATAGGCCAAAGTTCAATTTTTATGTGTAACTAGTATGTTGTGGCCACCACAAGATTTTCTTATATATTTTCCTATATACATATTCAATCAGTAACAATATTTAAAAAAAAAAAAAAAAATTACGATTTTTTTTTTTCTAATTTTTTTTTTTTTTTTTTTTTGTTAAAAATAATACATATTCAATCAGTAATAATATTTAAAAAAAAAAGAGGGGGGAAATCTAAGGGTTTTCTTTTTTTTTTTTTTTTTTTGTTAAAAGTAAAAAGAAATCGATAACTTTGTTTTAAATTATCACAGATTTATAGTTCATCCATTCGTTTTAAAGGTATTGACGAGATCTTTTGAAAGATACCCATCTTGATGCCCCCACATGCACAGAAATTTTTTCCTAGTTAACTTTTACTATTATCAATAACTCATATTAATTTTACAATCACAAGTTAAAAATAACTCTCATTATGTACATTTATACGAAATTTTGTCCTATACTGCCATGTTAAAAATTTAGAAAAAATGCGATCACACCGCCACCTGTTGAGCTCTTTATCCCCAAATGTAATCAGCACCAGTTTATGTCGGGGACCAACTAAATACCAAGTTTGGTTAAATTTCGTTAAAAAACAAAAAAAAAAAAATCTGATGTGGGCACCACATGACTTCCTTATACACTTTTAGAAATATACATAATGTTAAAAAACATTGTCACTGGACCCGAAACAGTTGGCTAAAAATATTTTTAAAAAATGCATGCATACGTAAAAAATAAATAAATAAATAAATAAATAAAATAAAATTGTGCTTTGAGGGGACTCATGTCAAAGTTGTGCCTTGGGGGGGGGGGACTCATGTCAAAGTTGTGCCTTGGGGGGACTCATGTCAAAGTTGTACCTTGGGGGGACTAATGCCAAAATTGTACCTTGGGGGGGACTCATGTCAAAGTTGTGCCTTGGGGGGGACTCATGTCAAAGTTGTGCCTTTTGGGGACTCATGTCAAAGTTGTACCTTGGGGGGGACTCGTGTCAAAGCTGTGCCTTGGGGGACTAATGTCAAAGTTATGCCTGGGGGGGACTCATGTCAAAGTTGTGCCTTGGGGGGGGGGACTCATGTCATAGTTGTGCCTTGGGGAAGTTTTAAATGTCTAGCTGGTCGGGAAGTTAGTTAAAAATCGATTGCAAGATTTGTACTGGTAACGCTGCCGAAGGCAGCAGGAACCCTACACAGTTGGCTAAAAGTATTAAAAAATGCATTTTCACCGTGTTCTGATCTAGTCTGAAAGTTTCAAATGTCTAGCTAGTCGGGAAGTTAGTTAAATAATTTTTCTGTTGAATCGCATAAACGCTGCTGAAGGCAACAGGTATCAGAAACAGTTGGCTAAAAATATTTGAAAAATGCATTGTCAACGTGTTCTGAGCCTTTCTGAAAGTTTCAAATGTCTAGCTTGTCGGGAAGTCAGTTAAATTGCAAGATTTGTCTAAACCGTTTCTGAGTTATTACCGTTTTTTGATACATTATGGCCAAAACCTATGTATTTTTGTCATTATGAACCTAATTTTCCTAAATATCTCCAAAACGGAAAATCATAGAAAGTCCAAAAAGGGAGGTGCACAACTAGATGTTATAACAAACCTATGTACCAATTCGCAACTTTCTACGTCCAACCGTTTTTGAGTTATGCGACATACCCACACACACACAGACACACACACATACAGACGTCACGAAAAATCGTGTAAAAACCCTTATATCCCTAAAACGAGAGCTCGTGTTAAGACGACACTTGCAGGTGTGCAACTAGACATCGTGACAGTCACACGTATAAATTGGCAACATCCAGCGATCATTCGTTTTCGAGCAATGTGAAATACAAAATCCATTTCGCAAATCGGGATTACTATACTTCCTTATACTTTGTATAAGGAAGTAAAAAATTGTTTTTTTATTAAAAGTAAAGAAAATCAATAACTTTGTTTTAAATTATCACAGATTTATAGTTCAACCATTCTTTTTAAAGGTATTGACAAGATCTTTCGAAAGATACCCATCTTGAAAATTTACTCCCCCCGGGGGGTACTTCCCCTTCAGGGAGGGAAGCGATGCCTCCACATGCTCAAAATTTTTTTCTTAGTTAACTACTACTATTATCAATAATTCATATTAATTTTACAATCACAAGTTTAAAATAACGCTCATTATGTACATTTATACGAAATTTTGTCCTATACTGCCATGTTAAAAGTTTACATAAAATGCGATCACAGCGCCATCTGCTGGGCGATTGATCCCAAAATCTAATCAGCACGAATCCATGTCAGGGTCCACTATATACCAAGTTTGGTTGAATTTCATTCATTGGTTCCTGAGGTACGGTGAAAATTACGAAATTTTGTCCTATACTGCCATGTTAAGTTTACATAAAATGCGATCACAGCGCCACCTGCTGGGCGATTGATCCCCAAATCTAATCAGCACAATGCCCCGCCAGGCTCCAACTATATACCAAGTTTGGTTGAATTTCATTCATTGGTTCGTGAGATACGGTGAAAACAAGAAACCAGACACACACACCGACACACACCGACACACACACATACACACACAGAGATAGACAGACAGACAGACATTTTTTAAAAACTATCAATTCGTGTTCAGGACATCCCAAAACGTGTAGATCCGTCAAAAAACGGAGGTCGAAAAGTTTCGCGAATCCAATACTTTCTCTATATATAGAAGAAAGTAAAAATATATTTCATAAAAAAGGAATTCAGAAACATTCTTGCAAATAAAAAAGTACATATACAAAGAAAGATTAAAATAAATTGAAAAAAGAGGTGTGGGGGGGGGTGAAGGCAGCTGAATGTTGATAAGTAATTAAATATATAAATGAAAATACTATGTAATAAAATAGGTTTAAAAAAAAAGGGGAAAAAAACCTTTTTCTATACTGTCCATTTCGATACTGGTTATTATTAATTTTCTTTTCTTTTTCTCAAAAAAAAAAAAAAAATTACTCAAACTTAATTATCTTGTTTTATTTTTTATTTCATTTTGCACGCGCGTTTTCCCTAATTCAAAATTATTAAAAAACGCTTTTTCGATACTGTCCATTTCGAAACCGATTGTTAATTTTCTTTTCTTTTTCTTTCAAAAGAAAAAAAGATTTTGATAAAATTCTGCAAAAGCAGAATTTAGTTTAGTACGGAGGACTCTATTATTTATTTATTTATTTATTTATTTATTCAAAATTATAACATCGCTTTCAAATTATTCAATTATGTTTTCGATTTCGATAAATGTCCAACTATCGTAAAAATCCGTAGATTGAGACTCATAGTCCTCAGTCCTTAAAAAAAAAAAAAAAAATTCGAAATGCTTTTCCGACGAGGTTATGAGTGGTGTTCTATAAAAAAAAAACTGGCTAAAAATCTTTATGTACTGTCTTTAACACTTTTACTGCGAGGTGTAGTACACATGCAAAAAATGCCGGACCAATCTGACGAATTTGCTAAGGTTTGAGTGGAGGGGAACTTCATAAACAAAATGTTTGCAAAATTAAAAAGGGAACATATTACGAAATAAATTAAGAATAAATCAATACCAATTGTATTTCAATATTTATAGGAAATCTTACGAAAAAAAAATTCTTTTAAGAAACATATTTTGTACATAAGAAAAATCATCCTTTAATCAACAATAATTCAATATATATATACTATTAAATTGGTATTGCAATTAAATTATAAAAAATCTGGTGTAAAAACGGTGTTGTGACAGATGCGTACATGACATTTGCGTACAAGCTGAAAACAGTGGCACTTGCGTACATGTCCAGGTAGTTTAAATATTACAGGTGTGTTTTCAAAATATCTAGTGGCACTTGCGTACAACATTTCTTTCGCTTTATTTGAGGATCATTGCATGAAGGGGTTGTATCCATATGATGCAAACATTAAAACCTTTTTCTTTCTTTCTATTCTTTCTTTCTTTTTCTTTTCTTTTTACTTTCTCTTACCCATAGGGTCGAGAAAGTATTGTTTTAGGGTCAAATTTTCGAACGCGTGTTTTTGTTGTATCTACATGTTCTGAGGTCCCCTGAATACGAAAATCATGTTTTTAGCGAAAGGAATGTGTGTCTGTCTGTCTGTGTTATCAGCAATCAGCATATCTCAAGAACAAATAGTAGCAGAAATCCCAAACTCGGTATTCTAAATGTCTATCATATAGGAATGTTACAGTAAGCTTTTCGTTGGACTGCAATAAACCAAATGAAACGAATATATGTTTTATGTAATAGAGATAGTCAACTGGGAAAAAAATTTGTGTATGTAGGAGCCCCATCTCACCCCCTGGGGTGGAAGTCTACCCTCGAGGGGAGTAAATTTTCATGATGGGTATCTTTCAAAAGAGCTCGCCAATACCTTTAAAACGAATGGTTGAACCATCGATCTGCGATAATTTAAAATAAAGTTATCGATTTTTTTTTCTTTTTAAACACTTTTTTTTTTTTTTTTTTTTTTTTTTTTGAGAGGGGGGGGGGGAGAAAGAGGCATATAGGTGAACGACAAATAATTTCAGGAATTGGAATATGATTCAATTCGTTATTGATAAAGAAGAGAGATCTTTTTTTAACTTTTTTTTTCCTTTATTGGAGACAAAAAAATTCATACTTGTTTAAAAGTAAAAAAGTATTTAAGAAATAAAAATATTTTTAAAAGACCTTAATAGCATTGATAAGGACCTTTATTGATCTTGACTCAGTGAATAAATAATTGTATGCGATTTCTAGAAAATAACTACAGCTATTATAGCTTGCAACTTTTATATGCGTTAAGCTCATAACTTTGTCAGTCGTAAGACACATGCATAAGAGAAAATTCACGTATTTATATAAGAGTATTTATCTTCAAGTTTAACATATGGATACAACCCCTTTGTGTTACAAACGAGAAATACAGCGAAACAAATTTTGTACGGAAATGCCACTTGATTTTTCGAAAACAGATCTGTAACATTTGGAACACCTGGACTTGTACGCAAGTGTCACTAATTTCAGCTTGTACGCAAATGTCATGTACGCATCTGCCATATAACCGTAAAAACAGCCACATGATTTCCATTACCCATTATTACACGCATTATATGCATTTTTTGGAGATAATGTGATCAGAATTCAGAAGTCATAAAAGTGACCTTAAAGAAGTAGTAGGAACCTGAAATTTTTCCCGCAAGAGAAATTTTATACACACGTAAAGAAATTTAAAACGAAGCTTACATATAGCGAGGTAAAAAATGAGGGGGGGGGGGGGGTATGGTAGAGTTATTTTTTGAAACACCAATTTCCGAAATTTAGAACTAACCTACCTAAGCAGGATGACTGTTAATTTTCCTCTAATAACCACGTAATACATGAAAAAGGAATGGATTTATATTACAATTTTCAAGAAAATCGTTAGAGCCGTTTTTGAGATATCAACTTTTACCAAAACTCAATTATTGACCGGAAAACAATAATTGCATACAAAAGGATATTTAAAAGTGAGTTAATATGGCAAGTTAAAAAAAAAAAAAAAAAAAATTCATACAGCGGTTTTTAAAGGAACGCGCTTGCGAGACCTGAAATTGAGCTATTTATACAGGACGTTTATCAATTTTCCTGAACTAACCAACTATATCATTAGAAAGGACATCTAATAGTGTTAATAGAGCAAATTTGAAGAAAATCGTTAGCCGTTTTTGAGATACGGACTTACGGTACCACTTCCGGTTTTTCAATTTTCACCAAAATTTGGAAAATTCTTCTGTACACGAGACCTGTCTCAATTCTGAAGTTTCGTAGTTCTGTCTTTATTAGTTTCGGAGATGTGGTAGCCAGAAGATTCCGCGCGCGCGCACACACACACACACACACACACAAATTGCCAAAAACCACTTTTTTGGACCAAGGGGACCTTAAAACGTGTAAATCAGGTGAAATCTCGATATTGAATTTTTAGACCAAATACAATACTTCCATTACCTACGGTAAATAGGTAATGGAAGTAAAAATCTGTGAAAACATTTAAAATGAACTACAATCTCTTTTAATTTCGTATTGCTGGTATTTTCATTTATCTTCTGATTGCTGAGTATTATAATAGTATTAAATTATTCAATTTATATACACACAGAATGCTCTTCTGACGAGGTTATGAGTGGTGTTCTATAGAAAAGAAAAAAAAAAAAAAAAATCTTTTCGATTCCTTTACAAACTAATTAAACTAAAGTTTTTTTTTTTTTAATTTACAGAGTTTTTAGGATACGAAGAATCCTAAATGTATCCAAATTTTAAGGCGCTATCGCATACACAACGATATATCGTCGTTGGTACTCTTAGCAAATGTTGCAAAGGATGATATATCGTCGTTCGGCCCCTAAAAGGAATAAATTATCAGGAAAATGACTTTCATGGTTATTTATCACTTATTGCAGACACAAAATTTCAAGCAAAACTTTTTTTTTCTATTAAATACTTTTAATGAAAATTTCCTATACCCTTTCTAATCTAGTTTAATAAGGGTTACTTTAAAATAAATACTTGCATAACTACAAATTTGCCTTATAGTGGTAGAAAAAGGTATTTGAACAACGTTTTTTAGCCCAATAGTTTTATAAAAACCTGATTTGATGCTGGATTAATATACCAAAGTCAGTTCGTATCAAAGTAAAAAAAAAAAAAAAAAAAATGCTGTTGTGGTAGCATTAACGGCCTTCTTCACTTACCGTCGCCGGAAGCCCGAGCTCATGTTATTCTATGAGGAAATTTTCTTTACAAATAACTTATTAACTAATACATATTTTTAAATTCTGTTTTCACATTCAGATAATTCCCAACTGTTAAATTGACGGACCTTTTTTTAAAAATGTATTTTTTAAATTTTTAATATTTTATTTTGAAATTGCAAAATGAAAAAATTTCACATATTGAAAATTCGTATTTTGCAGCTTCAAAATAAGATATAAAAAATTAAAAAAAAAAAAAAATTAAAACAGGTCCGTCAATTTAACAGTTGGGAATTTTCAGAATGTGAAAACAGAATTTAAAAATATGCATTAGTTAATAAATTATTTGTAAAGAAAAATTTGCCATAGAATAGCATTAGCTTCGGCTTCCGGCGGCGCACAGTGGATCGAAGTATAGGCAGAGGCGAACATAGGAACGTAATGGTATTATTATTATCTATGTATGATGTTTTTTGTCACATTTCGATTTAAATATGTATATATGTATGATAGTTAAAACGTTTCCATGTTTTTTTTTAACCCTTTATAAGGCCGAGGGAATATTTTCCCCACCAAATTCATTATCGTTTTATTCACCTGGCACCAATTTTTTAAAATGATACCTGTGTATCATTTTTTCTGGAAAAACATCAGTATGAAAATTATTTTGATAATTCTAGTGGGGAAAAAAATTAAAAAGTAGTTGTTTGTGACAATCCTGCTTATGCTAATACGATGGGTTGTGAGAAGTATGCGATTGACTAAGAGAATAAGATGCCAAAAGTAAAATTAATTATTTCTAATAGGCTAAATGAATTTTTTACTTTACATCAAATGTTATTCGTGAAAATAGTTTAATGTGCCATTTGAGGAAAAAATGGTTTAATAAAGGGGTTAAGCGGTATCATACTTTTCTGGTGCAAATAGGTATTTAGAAACATACCTGGTAAAGAAGCAAATGTTGTATAAAAGAAGACAATAAAAGAAAATAAAAATTTCGGGAAGAAAATCTATATTTGTAACACAATTAATTTAGCACACAATGATAAATATATCATTAGATTACTGCTTCTTTTTTCTTTTCTTTTTTTATGTAGTTTTACAATAGAAAACTCATGCAGGCATTTACTGACAAACTCTATGAAAAAAATCACTTTTGTCTTTATTTTACTAAAGATTTATGGAAAGCAGGCGATCAATAATTAATGAATTTTTTTGATTGAACTGGATTTTTTATTTGTTTTATTTTGCTATCTGAAATAATTTTTAAACAAATAAGCAAATAAAGTGAATTCTTATCAAAGAAATTTAAAAATACGTTGTTTCTAGGTTCTGTTATTTTTAGAAGGACAATTTCGGAAGGCAAATTTAGGAGACAAATTTGGAAAATTTGCACTGGAAACAGCGAAACAATGTGTCTCAAAATATGTGTGGTACTATATACCAGCTTCAGTTTACAAACTATTGATTCGTGGAAAAGACATAATAGAAAAATTTTCTATTCCAATAGGACAATTGTCAGAAGAAGCTAGCGAAGACCGAAATAAAGAGTTTCGTAAATACAGAAATACAGAGAATAACACACGAGAAAAATCGAAGAGCGTGTAACGAAGATTTGCAACATCACTTGTTATTAACATCTTACCCCCTGATTTCAAGCATGAGAACGAAAAAAAGAAATGTGCAAATGAAGGAACATTTTCCAGAAACACAGGAACTTTTACTTTAAATCGTAATATGTAATTACCTTATTTAATTTTAACATTTAACTATTTAACGTTAAACATTTACTTAATTTTAACATTTTATGACATATCACGGCAACCATTTACATTTTCCCCCTTTCTAGGGTCCAACGGTACTTTTCAGTACCATTAAAGTAAAATTAATTATTTTATTAAGTATTTAAAAAAAATAATAATAAGAAGTAATTTCTGATTTATTAAATTTGTTTTAATCATCTAAATTCTATAATATTTTCACTATAAAAATTTTAATATATTTTCTGTCGTTAATGAATAGTTATTCAGATAAATTTCTCGATTGATAATTTGGGGGTAGACAGAATAAAAATTTATTTTTCTCTAAAAGTGGCGATTTGTGGCGCAAATCCTTTTCACAGATTAAAATGCATACTTTTGGGGGTAGTAAAATGTGTTTGAAATTTTGGACAAAAAAACTTACATAACTTATAAATTTAATTTTTTTGTTAATTTCATATTCACATTTTATGCATAAATCACAACATAAAAAACCAACAAAATGTTGGCAGAAGTACCTTAAACTTTTATTAGGACATTATTGAAAGTATTTTTATTTCGTATTTTTTCATAGTTATCTTAAGTGCCACTTGATGGCTATTCAAATAAAGTCACTGAAATTCATCAAAAAATCTTATTTCTGAAAGTTTTCGTTTTGAACTTATTTATATACAACAAAACTTCGTGTAATTGAAGAAATAACCATGTATCTGTATTTTTTAGACATTATTTTAAATTATTTCATTGCAAAATATCAGTTATTTAGAGGTTGATTTTTGGGCCTATGTTCGTATTTTAACATTGTTCGATCCACTGTGCGGTGGTGAGTGAAGAGGGCCCTTAAGCATAGCGTAGTCAATAAGACTGTTTGTTGCTTCGGATGACTAGAGACTCTTCATTTTCTGAGGACAGTCCACATTTTTCGAGTATTGTCCTTAGCTGTCTTGAAAAATTCACATGTCTTCAAATCATTAGGTTTTCAAATTATTAGGTCATCGCAGTATTTTCCAATACTGCCAACCGTAAATAATTATTAAAAAAAGGTTACTGAAATTTCTATTAAAAATTAGTTTTAATATAAAAATTAGTTTCAATAAATATTCTGAGAAATAGGAAGGCTTCGTAACTACATTTTTTTTTTTTTTTTTTTTTTCGCCTCTCCCCGTTTTGTTAAATCAAATCAGAGATTTTATTAAAAATTTTTAAGTTTATTCTTAAAAAAAAAAGGGGGGGGGACAGTGGATTTCATAAAACAGAATTAATATATATATATATATATAAAGAAATCCTTAAAATACAAACCAATGAAAACACCATAGGTTAATTACATGCATAGGGAGAGAAAAAACATTTACTTTCACTCATATGCAATCTTAATTTCCTATTTTCTATTTTTCCACTGTTGGATTTTTTTTAAATACCATGTAGAAGACAGATGATATACGCATATTATATAATTTTTATTTCCCTCTAATTTCTAGCATACAGCCAGTTATCAGCAGATTTTTCAAACCTGTACAATTCCAAGGAGAACTCTGATGTCACATTGAATGTCAAAGGTAAAACGTACTCGGCGCATAAGATCATTTTGTCATCGCGCTCTCCTGTGTTTGCAGCCATGTTCAGGCATGAGATGTCTGAAAATAAAACCGGAACTGTCGACATTACCGATTGTGATCCCGAAGCTTTCAGTGTCTTCTTGATTTATCTCTACTCTGGGTCTGTGGATTTTTCGAAATGCGACGTCTGGGAATTGCATACAATTGCTGATAAATATGATACGTCGGAACTTCGATCAATGTGCAGTGACTTTATGTTTAGAAATTTCTCCCTCGGTAATTATTAGGAAATTTTTACCGTAGGTGATCTGCACAATGACGATACAATTATGTCTGAAATAAAATATTTTCTTAGAAGTTCTCATCAATATCCCTGTGATAACATTGGAAAATCCAGATTAAAAAATAAATAAAAATAAAGCTTACACACGACCAATCATCTCTTAAACAGCTTCTTCAGACATCGGACCACTGGCTCCAAATGGATGAAAGGTTCTAAATTCAACCACTTTTTTAAAATGTGATTATTTTAATTTCGTCGATGAAAATGTTATTTAAAAAAAAAAAAAAAAAGTTGCATTAGGTTGTGCACAGAATGCACCTGATGATAAGAACTGAATTTTGGCAGAGGATAACTCTTTGAAAGAGGTATATTACTAAAACGAGATGGGTTTTAAACTTTTCTTTTTTTAATAAAGTACGACAATTAAGAAAATTTTTTTGTATTTTTAAAATGTTTTGGAAATCTTTTTAAACAATAAATATGTATTAATATTTCGTGTGTTTTATTGTCTATGTAAATGATTCTTGGCTTTTTTCTAGATTTTTTAGTTGTTTTTTAATCTTGAATACAGCTGTATAGAACAAAATTTCGTATGACTTGTACAAACAAGAATTTATTAGCAGCATTGCTTCACTTTTACCCCCTCGAGGAAAGGAGTAGAGGAGAGGAGGGTATTATGGAATAATCGGGGAATACGGAATACCGAGGTTTCGGCTCTGATTGGAGCTGCTATCTCTTCAAAATACTATGAATTACTCAAGAAGGATTCCCATGAAGCAAATACAGTAAGATGCAACCGCTTGTTGCTGTCGTACCATTCTCTATAGAACAAAGTATGTTTTGTGATTTTTAAAAGTTTTTGCAGGTACGTTTTCAAACATTTAAACTTACTAGTACACACGTGATTTTATAAGCATAATGTATGCTCAAAGACTTGTATTTTGTTATACATTGGTCGTTGTTTAGCTGAAAATATTTTGTCCATCACTTTAAAAGTTCATTTTTAAAGATGGCGAGTCGGGTATTATGGAATACTAGGTATTTCATAGTATCATCTGAAATTGACTTCATGCATTCAACTAAAGAAACAGAAAATAAAGATGCTGAACGTATCTTCTGTCACAGAAAATTCTCCGAAGATAATTTTATGAAGTCTAGTTAGTTTTTCTATGATTTAAACAGTTTAAACCACCTATTCCATATTACCCGACTATTTCATATTAACCTCCGTTTGTAATTATTTTTAAAGTAAACTTTTTATAAGAACAAAAAAAAAATTTTTTTTGGATTTTTTTTTTTTTTTTCATTGATAATTTATTACAAATAATTACACTATGTACTCATCATGATTTTGGGGATTTTTATTAAAAACAAGTAAAGTTATTTTAAGAAATGTAAATGGTATTCCATAATACCCTCCTCTCATCTAACTTTATCAATATATGTTTTTTAAACTCGCTATGTAAACTCCCTTTTATTTCTTTACGATATATGTATGAATTCGAATTTACAAGAATTTTCTAATCTGTTAATTCTGCTTTGTGACCACACAATTTCCAAACATGAATGCGGATGATTTTCAAATGAACTGCCGTTTTCAGCTTTACAAAATTTGAAAAAATGACTTGCATGAACCGCAAAAATGTACACGCGTATGAATTACTTGTAGTTTTCTAACCAGGTAATCTTTTACTTTTTAGGACGGAGGACTATTAATTTCAATCTGGATTCTTTGTGGACCAGTTTTGTGTAACACCAAACTAAATTAGAAATAGCAGTCCTATCGTTACAAATTCGGTACCAAATGAAAGGGCAATTTTCTGAATCCAGGGCTACAAAAAGTTTTCCGACACGACAATTGGATTTTTTTAAATTAACTAAAGTGTGATATTTAAGTGCAAAACTTCATTTTAATTCATTTCAGTCATTTTTAAAAAGTACGTGGTCCAGTTTTACCGCCAAAAAATGAGATAAAAAATAAATTAAAAAATAAAAAGTTTACAGATTGAAATTAATAGTTCGCCGTACTAAACTAAATTCTGTCTTTGACAGAATTTTTAATTGGAATTTTCCAATATATATAAATATATATATAGTTTGTGTGTGTGTATACATATATATATAAAATATGGCTTGACAAGTCATTACTTTTCACATGCGTTATTTTTAAAAATCATTCTATAAATTCTTTTGTATCAATAATTAAATTTACAAACCTAGTTTAGTTTATCTTAAATACTTGGACTAAGTCAAAATCCGTGTTTGTAATGATCGATAGATGGCGCTCTCTGAACTGCAGTTGTTAGTAAATATAATAGCCACGTGTATTTACTATTGTTCTTTCTCCGCCATTACATCATGGAAAATCGATTGCATAATATGATGATATGCAGTGGTGTGATAATTTCACCTTAGCCCACCAGAGGGCGAGCATTTCATTACAATCGCGGATTGTATTAGAATTTATTTTAATAATTATTGGTATTTGAACAAATATTTATCTCGTGAGTGGAACTTTTAATAAACATTTAATAAAAATGGTTTAATAAAAAATTATGAATTTCCACTGACGTTACAACGAATAATTACACTACTGGCCATTAAAATTGCTGCACCAAGAAGGAATAATAACGGGATGACATTTGTTGGACACATACATTATAGTAGGAAGAACAATTGATTAAAATTTCAGGAAATTTGGAGTAATATGTGCTGAGAAAACAGTACATAAAGCAGCGACCTCTATTTGCCTAGGCATTGAATCGAACAGCGATTGGATGACATGTACGGATAGAGCACTTCATGATGTTTTAACACGATGCCACAATTCATCGATCGAAGTTACTGGTGAGTGGCAGGGGGCCAGTTGCTTTTCAACGATTAAACAGTCATTTTCATTGGTGCGAGATCAGGAGAACGCGCTTGCCAGAGCAACAGTCGATAACATTCTGTATCAAAGAAGGTCCGAATAATACAAACAACTTGCGGTCGGGCATTATCTTTCTTAATTTTTGCGCTACGGAGGCCTCGAATACAGGACAGAGGGGCGGGCCTTAACCCATCAGAAATTTAATGGCCGCTTTTCAGAGTGCCAAGAATACGAACAAGAAGTAATCGAGACTTGTATCCAATGGGAACCCATAACATCATTGGGAATGATGGACAGTATGATGTCGAATCCCAGCTGGCAATGTGCATTATTCATAATGCCGTTAAATACGGATAAGGCAATCTTGATGCTGTAAACAGGATTGAGATTTGTCTGAAAGGTGATATCACGCCATTCCAGCGACCAGGTTCATCGTTGATCACACATTAATGGCGCCCATATCAAAATGATGCAGTTTTGAGGGTAATCAGAATTTTGGTAGCCGCATACTGGGTCACCACCTGGATTGATGGTATGTGGTACCATTTTATACACGTCCCGATCACCTCTTGTTTTCATTCTGGCCACTCTAAATACCAGACATTACATTTCTGACGAGTTAAGGTCCATCGCTCTACCCTATATTCAAGGCCTCCGAAGCGCAACATTTAAGCAAGATAATGCACAACCGCAAATTGTTTGTATTGTTCGGGCCTTCTTTGGTACAGAATGTTATCGACTGTTCCTCTGGCAAGCGCATTCTCCTGATCTCGCGCCAATGAAAATGACTGTTTAATCGTTGAAAAGCGACTGCCCCCCCACCACCACCACCACTCACCAATAAGAGCGATCGATGAATTGTGGCATCGCGTTAAAACATCATGAAGTGCTTTATCCGTACGTGTCATCCAATCGCTGTTCGATTCAATGCCTAGGCAGATATGTGCTGTTATTGCTCACAGAGGTCGCTACTTTGTACTGTATTCTCAGTACATATAACTTGATATTTCCTGAAATTTTAATCAATTGTTCATCCTGCTATAATGTATGTGTCCAACAAATTTCATTCCGTTATTATTATTCCTTCTTGGTATAGCAATTTGAATGGCCAGTAGTATAAATAGTTTTAATTAGTAAAAAATTTATTTGTATAAATTAATAAATGTATTGGTGCAATGTTGTTATTTAGCTATAGTAACAGCCCATGAGACAGTTTTAACACTCGAGAGATAGTAACACTCTTGAGTTAGTCTAACAAATTGTAAAAATATGTTTATATATAAAAAAAAATCTGGTGTGAAACAACCACACGACTTCCATTACCCACTATTACACGTACTATATGCACTTTTTGGAGATGTTATCGGCAGACATAGAACTGACCTAATGAAATAGACACCTAAAAATTTTCCGGTAAGAGAAAGTTTAATACACGTATAAAAACATAAGACAAAGTTTATGCAGCGATTTTTTTTTAGGGAAAAAATGAAAATTAGTAAAGTTTTTATTTATTTTGAAATACCAATTTCCGAGATCTAAAACTGGTCTATCTGATCAGGATGACTATTAATTTGCCTGTGATAACCAAGTAAAGCATGAGAAAGGATATTCAAAATAGTTTTATGTAACAATTTTCAAGAAAATTGTTAGAGAAGTTTTTGAGATACCGACTTTTACCAAAGCTTGGCGTAAGTAATTGTTGACCAGAAAACAATTACATGCAAAAGGATATTTAAAAGAGGGTTAATATGGCAAGTTTGAAAAAAAAAAAAATCATACAGCCGTTTTGAAAGGAAAGCACTTGTAGGACCTGAAATTCAGCTATTTATACGGGACGCCTATCCATTTTCCTGAATTAACCAACTATATCATTTGAAAGGATATATCTAATAGTGTTTATACAGCAATTTTAAAGAAAATCGTTAGAGCCGTTTTTAAAATATGGACTTACTGACCCACTTCCGGTTTTCAAATTTTCACTAAAATTTGGAAAATTTATCTGAACACGAGACCTGTTTCAATTCTAAAGTTTCGTAGTTCTATCTTTATTAGTTTCCGAGATATAATAGCCAGAAGATTCCACACACACAGACCAATTGCCAAAACCACTTTTTTGGACTCGGGAGACCTTAAATCATGTAAATAAGATGAAATCTCGACATCGAATTTTTGGACCAAATACTCCATTACATACGGTAGTCGGGTAATGGAAGTAAAAATGTATAAAAAGAGGGAAATAGTTAAAAATTTATGACATTATTAATGATTAGGTTTTATTGACAAATATAATTAGAACATCATTCACTTTCTGAAGTCTACATAAGTAATAAAATTATCGTTCAATTTGAATAAAGTGTTATCTTCTCCAGAAAAAATTTCGCTTTTATTTCATAATTTTAATAAAGTGACGACTGTACACTTGTATCTGAGTGTAGTTTTCTTTCGGGACTTACTTACAAACTTTTAGTACAAATGTGTACATTGATAAAGTGCTAACATAGTTTCGATGCTAATATATGTTGTACTAAAGGTGATTTCGATAGATGTAAAAAAAAAAATGTACAGTCGATAGCAAAATTATTGAGGTACATATCCACAATTTTCATATATATATTTTTTTAGTTTGATCGCTAATTTTTATCAGCAGTTTACTTATTTATAAACAGTATAAGATTAAAAATCATGACTCGGCAATTAAGTGCCCACCTTTTTAAGAAGGAATTATTGCTAGCGCTTCAATAATTTTGCTGCCGACTGTATATATATTGGGCAGATGTTTGATTACGGAGGTGGGGTGGTGTTGTAAGGCTGGATGGTTGGGTGGGTTTGTGAAATTAAATTTAAAAAGAAAAAGCAAAAGGCTTGTTGCATTTACTTTGTATTACTATGCAAACTTTCTTTTTCCAATAAAATTTCAGTTTCTTCCTTTTTGAGTTGTCAACTATATTTAAAATTCTAATTATACTATTAAACACAATGTAATCAATCGGTGAATTTCATTGTTACTTCGTGCTTTCATTGTTATTCATCTGCTTTGAAATTTTGCTTTTTTAAATCCATATGGTTCCTGTTCTGGTCGTGGCAGGCTGGGTGAGTGTTGCCGGCATGAAACTAGTTTAACCCCACAGGCAAGTCACAAGTCTTGCCGCCTGCCTCCTTCCTTCCTATCTTGTGTTTCTTAGGTTATTTTTTCATTAATTTTGATAAGTTTATGGTTTTAAGTTAAGATTTGTTGTGTTACTTTACTGATTCGTTTGTTTTGCAGGCTGTTAATTAATAGATCTGGTTTCTTTACATTAGTGTATTTCATCCACTGATAATTTTTTTTTTTTAAATCTTATTGGTCATTGGTGCTTCAGTGATCTTGTATCTGTTGCTTGGCTTCTACTATGCTTAATAGATCATCTTTATTATATATATATATATATATATATATATATATATAGAAGTTACAGATAGGGTATAGAAACACCAATTGTGGACAGAAAATTATCACAACTTAATAATTCTTAGAAAATTAACAAAATGAATGTAAATTGGGAACATGGAGAATCTGTTACACCTGCTGATTGATTTGGAGAAACAAGAAAAATAGATTTTCAAAAAATATATCCAGAGAATTTTAGAAACCTTGAATTTAAGCTTCAATTCTTTTAAATATTGATCTTGGACTAGATACAGGTAACAAATTACAGATATGAAATAATCCGGTATGGCAGTCACACTACTTTCTCATATTCAACGTTGCTATTGCAGTTTAAGTTCTGAGATATAAGGTTGCTGTTTTTGAGCATTTATGAAGTATACTTTAAACAACAGTTATTTTCCCATACAGTTCTGTCTAGAGTGTGGATGCCTACCCCCCACCATTCATTTGAGTATTGTAGCTACATTTATATACAAAAAGGCTTTTAATTAAAATAATAATAATAATAATCTGATGTGTAACTCACACGACTTCCTTTTTCCAGGAAATGTAATACTATAAGTACAGATTAGAGGTTAAAGGTTAAGATAACGAATACTATTATATAAATTTATGTTAAAGCAATTCAAATTAGACTTCAGAACAGTTATATTTGATAGATAATTCTATGCGAGGGTGGGCTACCGCACCCCTCAACCCTCCGTTTCATTATTGTATCTATATTAATATGGAATTCAAATCTGTTATTAAGTTCAAAATTCATTTTAAATTATTCAGACAACTTTCATACGCATCATTCCTTAAAACTTACCAATCTTAAACAAACTTTTCTAGTAACAAACATATTAACTTCAAAATACATCATTTCGATCGCCGGAAATTATTTGTTTTTAATTTACTCTAACACACGCAGACAAAGATCAAATTATAAAGCTTGACTTTGGTATTCAGGAAGTCTCAAAACGCACAAATATACAAAAATCCAAGCAATGAATATCTGGCTTAAAAAAATACATTATTCACCATATGGCTGTGAAGAGTTAATTTCAGTTCCTAAACAGCTTTCCTGGACTTGGTAAAATATTATCGTAAAATACTTCCACTAGCAAATAAAAAATAATGTCATGGCTGAAATATTGGCAGCCCTGTATATCTTTTGAAAGTTGTGTACACATCGTATGGTGCACATAAATATAATCCTATATTAACAACACACGGCACAAACAAAAGTACACTTCCATTAATTTTCAAGTATTGTCGTATCTAGTTCTTTTGTATTGCCTTGTAAACGAACAATGAACGATTTCTAGACCATATTCTACATGAAACATGTTTTCATGCATATAAAAAACGTTTCATTTGATTTAGTGCAGCCTGTAGATGTTAAACTCTACTTACCTGCAATTTCCCCCGTAGACGTAATGTATTTGAATTATCTTGGGTGTCCCTGTACACAACCATTTGCTTGATTTCAATGAAAAGTTTAGTGTGGCATCCCTGTGTAGCATCCCCCCCCCCGCACACACACACATACATTTAGAATACCAAGTTTGAATATTCTGCTATAATTTGTTTTTGAGATATGCTGATAAAAGACAGACACACAAACCACTAAAAACATGATTTTTGGATTCAGTGGGCCTCAAAACGGGTAAATATAAGAAAAACTCAATTTTGAAAATTTGACCCGAAAACAATACTTTCTCTACCTTATAGGTAAAAGAAAGTTAAAAAAAAAAAAAAAAAACCGCAGGATAATATATTAATTATTAGATTAATTATCTTATACTATTAAGCGAGCACGATTTGTATATACAGTCGGTAACAAAAGTCTCCGAACACTAGCGAAAATTCCTGTATAAAAAAAAGTACTTAATACAGTTTTGATAAATAAATCCTTGTCGAATCCTGTAATTAGACTGACTAAGAACATGATTCGACAAGCATTTATTTAACAAAACTGTAATAAGTGTACTTTTTTACATAGGAATTTTTGCTAGTGTTCGGTGACTTTTGTTACCGACTGTATATACAGTCGGTTAAATAAATCCTTGTCGAATCATGTTCTTACACTAAGAACAGGATTTGACAAAGATTTATTTAGCAAAACTGTATTAAGCGTACTTTTTTTGCATAGGAATTTTGGCTAGTGTTCGGACACTTTTGTTACCGACTATATGTGTGTGTATAGTCGATAACAACCGAACACTAGCCAAAATTCCTAGCAAAAATTCCTATATTAAAAAAGTAGAGTTAATACTGTTTTGTGATATAAATCCTTGTTGAATCCTGTTGATTCGACAAGGATTTATTTCACAAAACAGTATTAACTCTACTTTTTTTACATAGGAATTTTTGCTAGTGTTCGGACACTTTTGTTACCGACTGTATATTTCACTGTTCTCGAAAACGGTACCTCGGACAGTCACGTTATTCGACACAACGGTGACCCCCCGAAGGCTCCTCCCATCTCGAAGCCCAATTTTCAAATTTTTGATTAGTTTTCTTTTAATTTATTAAAATATGAAAATAATATCCTCATAATAGCTCTAAAATTAGCCATTTAAAATTTATCCATAATTTAATTGCTGCCAAAAAAATTTTACAAGTTCCTTTTTTTTTTTTTTTTTTCCCGACAAGAAAATAAATACATTTACTTAAACGTGAACAATAAAAAATTGTAAAAAAAATAAATTATGCATCTCACAAAATTTGACGTCATTAGCACTTTAAAAAAATTTATACACATTGATAAAGTGCTAACATAGTTTCGATGCTAATATATGTTGTACTAAAATGTTTTTTTTTTTTTTTTTTTTTTTAAACTACTGTTTTTTATATTTTTACTGTTAAGTTGTTATTAAACCCGTTAGTAGTCGCTAGTTGGTTCATTTACCGCCCATAACTTCAGTTTTGCCAGATTTTTTTATTCAATAGCCACCAAAAATTTTTAGAAGTGGCATTTGATATACATAAAACGCGAATAAAATCGAAGAACCGGCGATCACATCACTTCTTCAAATTATTGGTGACAGTTAAATAAAAAGTGCGCAATCTATAATAGGTGGCGCTGTCTATAACGACTACTAACGGGTTAACACGTTCAAGCAGGCGCGGTGGGTCACAGCTATAGTCGGCAGCAAATGTTTCCGAGCACTAGCAATAATACCTGTCCAAAAGAATTACATTTAATACTGCTTTGTTAAATAAAACCTTGTCGAGTCATGGTCTTAGGCAGTCTAAGAACATGATTCGACAAGGACTTATTGAACAAAACAGTTTTATGTGTACTTTTTTGATGTCGGAATTATTGGCTAGTGCTCGGATACTTTTAAGAAGACTGTGTAAACAAAATGCGCCGTTGTGAACGTGTTAAAAAAAAAAAAAAAAAAAAAAAAAAAAAACTGGCCATGACGTCACATTTGACTGCCTAGCATTTCTTTACTGCTCTAAAGTCTATGAACCATAAATTTACTTTATCAGTTTTATTTATACTAGATCCTCCTGGGCGATTTTTTAAATTTTTGCGTTGGAGTACACCGAACATTTTTCGTCAAAAAGTTTAATTTAGCAACGGCCATTTTTATCTAGGTAACACATCAAAAATATAAATAAATTACAAAATATTACAAATATATATGTAAAAAATAAATAAATAAATAAACCAGAATAGTAGTCACATAAATGATCTATTTTTACCTGAGTAGATAATTTTATAGAAAAAAATGTAATTTTAAAAATAGAAAATTTATTTCAGCAAGCACTATTTTAAACCTTAAAACCGTTAAAAATATAAACAGAATATGGAGGATTCTTATATATTAACGAAAAGGTGTAGGTATATATATATATATAAAGGTTTTCAATATATATATATATACAGTCGGTAACAAAAGTCTCCGAACACTAGCAAAAATTCCTATGTAAAAAAAAGTACACTTAATACAGTTTTATTAAATAAATCCTTGTCGATTCCTGTTCTTAGTCAGTCTAAAATCAGGATTCGACAAGGATTTATTTAACAAAACTGTATTAAGTGTACTTTTTTTATTTAAGAATTTTTGCTAGTGTTCGGAGACTTTTGTTACCGACTGTATATATATATATATATATATATATATAAATCCATCACTAATATGGCGACAAAAATTCAAAAGCCGCTTACTTAATTATTATATATACATATATATATATATATGTATAAACAAATCACTACGCTAATTTAACATGCTGCTGTGTGTGACTGCACTTGCACGCTGTCGGGCAGAAATATTTGATTAATTTAAATTAATATTTAAATAACTAAAAATAAAAATAAACTATGTTTAATGGGAAACATATATAACCATAGAAATTATTAGTTGTTTAAATAAGGCAGAAATAGTGCTCATAGCATATAGTTACAAGGGATTAAGTCTTTTTCCTGCATCAATTGTACTGTTGCCATAGATATAATAATAAAACATAGATTGATCATTGGGGGCAAAAAATGATTCTTTTTTACTCAGAGAAAAGGCCACAATATGGCCGTCTTTCTCCGAGTGAATACACACAGATAATTTAGAAAATAAAATTTACGAATAATTTATGTACTAAAGGTGAATGAAAAACTGCAGATATAATTTCAATTTCTTTTTTTTTTTTTTTTTTTTTTACTATATTTATTAATTTAGTTAATATTTAAAGTTAAACTCTTTTATACATTAAAACTAACGTTCTTTACTTACGCCGCTGCTAACTATATTTAGAAGAATTTTGAAAATTCTATATTACTAAAAACTTTTTAAAATATCAAACTTTAAAAAACGTATTCCATTAAAAATCAAGAGTTTTTATTTCATAATAATAACAAAGCAACTGATTATAAAAATTATTATTTTTCATAATTTAGTGAAATATAATTTACTTTTATGATAACTTATCCCATTTCTTTTCATAAATTTATTAGAAGAATTAAAAGATGCAAAATTTCGACATTTTGAAAATTCATCAACATTCTTTTCTATTACAATTGTCGAGTTTCAGTGGTTTCAATACCACTATATGTCTGATGCCAAAAAAAATTTTTCGGCATCAAAAATGTTTGCATGATAACAATGGGATGATAGATCTATATAAATTACTATATCTCTGATTGTTGCAATGAAAGTAGTTTTACAGTCAAAGTGAAAATAAAAGGGCAGTTCATTCACTTCCAGTTGGATCAGCCTTGGCGACAAACTTGGCGTGTGAACGATCAAATTTGGTAAAAAATTGTAGTTTAGGATTCCCGAAGTTTCGAAGCTCTCCGACACACGAGAACATAGATCTCGAGCTTTCCATGGGATTCTCGATGGAATCATCGCCAAGAGTTGTAAATAGAAGTGAGTTGATTTCTGCGAAAGAGTATGTAGTCACTGCGATTCAGAGTTATTCAGAGACATATTCTGAGGGATTGCATTTTAGGGATCTATAAGCGACTGGACATTTTTCGTAAGCTAGCGAAAATTTCTGCTCTGGAATATCTGATATTATTTGCTTTACTCCTGTGGAACAAGTGACTATTTTTTGTACTGTTCCAGAACATTCATCGAATAGGGACTTTTACTCTACGAGTAAAAGCTCCAACTGTTTTTCAAGAATATTCGTTTTAATAATAGTTTTGTTGTACAGATTCGAGATGTTCAAAAAATGTTTGATATTGCCAAGGAGATCCTATACTAAAGCTGTGAGGAAAATAGTCGTCAATCGAAATATATTTATTTAAACGTTTCAATTATTCAATTAAAAAGAAATCATTTTAATATAGTGCCCAACAAAGCGGGTAAAGCCTGCTAGTCTTTATTATACGAGAAAAAAAAAAAAAAAAATGCAAAATTGAATCGTAAATTGCGATGCGATATATCGAACTCTGCTTCTTATGCGTTGCTAATTGCCCACTACAAAATTAAACCCACTTAGCCAATTACTTATAAGGAAAGGGCATGTTTACAAACAAACGCTCCGTCAATCAATCTTTGCCACTCTCGAGTGGCAAAAGATCAACCTGTATTGGTGGAAATGTCAATGTTATGCCACTTTACCCATTACTTGACTGCGAATGACGTCACGTGCCCTTTCCTCATTCGCAACCAAAATCTACTTAAACATACAGTCGGTGACAAAAGTGTCCAAACACTAGCAGAAATTCCTATGTAAAAAAAGTACACTTCATACGGTTTTGCTAAATAAATCCTTGTCGAATCCTGTTCTTACTCAGTCTAAGAACATGATTCAATAAGGATTTATTTAACAAAACCGTATGAAGTGTACTTTTTTTTACATAGGAATTTTTGCTAGTGTTCGGACACTTTGGTAACCGACTGTATTTCAAGGGCCACTGTAACCTAATCGGTAGAGTGCCGTGCTTGTAAATGGAAGATCGTGGGTTCAATATTCGAGCAGGCTGAAGACCGTCGTCGTGTACAGTCGGCAGCAAAAGTATCCGAGCACTAGCGGAAATTCCTATGCAAAAAAAAGTACACTTAATACAGTGTTGTTAAATACATCCTTGTCGAATCCTGTTCTTAGACTAAGAACAGGATGAAGTGGGTGAAGCGGGGAAGCCTTCCTTTCTGTAGAGGATCGAAATTGTGATGGCATGTCTTCAGACCACTGTTAACAGTGAGTTGCAGAATATCGCCAATTGCCCAAAGTGTAGCACTACTGTGACGTGAAATCCACTCAACCTCAACCACTATTTTTTTTCTGTGGTTTATGCACATACAATTGTTTGCAGTTTTTGTTCACAGAGGATGTGGTTTAAACACAATCGTCTGCGAACAAAAACTTTCTTATGGAATATTGTTTTATTTTCTTTAACAAATCTTTTTTAATAATAAGATAGAATGAAAGACTTTGGCATTGTAAACATTTATCAGATTTAAATTAAATAAATTCAGTTTCTTTTTAAATCATCTTCAATAATATAAAAATTTGATGAACCATTCATCCACTCAATTACTATTTCTGTATGTGGAATGTTACTTCTACTCAAATTACAGTCGGTAACAAAAGTATCCGAACACTAGCAAAAATTCCTACACAAAAAAAGTAGTTAATACTGTTTTTTAAAATAAATCCTTGTTGAGTCATGTTCTTAGTCAATCTAAGAGCATGATTCGACAAGGATTTATTTAACAAAACAGTATTAAATGTGCTTTTTTCATATAGGAATTTCTGCTAGTGCTCGGATACTTTTGTTACCGACTGTACTAGAGCTATGCACTAGAGTTGCCAAGTTGACTGTTCACTTGAGACTTCAAATGAGGCATTTAGAACAAAAAACTGCACGTTGTAATGTTGATTTATTTGTAGTTTTGTCTATACTACAAACTGATCAGTTTGCATTATAATGCATCTGCAAAAATTTTCAGAAACTTAAATAATAATATTGCTTGCATCGTGAAAAGGAAGCACTGAAAATTTCTTTTATGAAATGTACAGTCGGTGACAAAAGTGTCCGAACACTAGCAAAAATTCTTATGTAAAAAAAGTACACTTCATACGGTTTTGCTAAATAAATCCTTGTCGAATCCTGTTCTTACTCAGTCTAAGAACATGATTCGATAAGGATTTATTTAACAAAACCGTATGAAGTGTACTTTTTTTACATAAGAATTTTTGCTAGTGTTCGGACACTTTTGTTACCGACTGTAGCTGGACTCCAACTAAAAATTCCAAATTGCTTTTTTCAAAGTGGCAACAGTTAATCAGGAATTCTATTTCTGTTGTTAATCAAGTGGTAATTGAAAATTCTTTTCTTATTCTCTGTGAGTTATGGTTACTTTAGAAGTTTTTTCTTCGAAGACATCCTTAAAATTGGTGAAAATTCTTATTCATAATTCATTTTCGTTTATTGAAACTAATCTTAAAGTGATTCGTTGTAATTATTTATTTATTGTAAAAAATTTTGGAAATAAGATACACTTCTTTTGTTAGGAAACTATGACTTCGAACGTTGCATATTTTATCATACAATTTTTTTGTAAATTACATGCATTTATAGCCTGAAAATTAACCCTAGTTTTTCAAAGTATAAATAGTGATTACTATTGACTTTGTTCACATGAAAGTTTAACAAAAAATATCTATTAATATATGTATAATTAACGTATCTGCTATTTTAAAATTAAAACACAAAATTAAAAGGGGGAAAAATAGTGTTTTCTACTTTCTGGCTTAAAAAAAAAAAAAAAAAAAAAAAAAAAATGGTATGACAATTACACATATAAAGTACTTCCTGTATTTAATTGCGTAATTATACATTTTACTGAATTCTAAAAATCATTACGTATATTTGAAAGCATACAAATATATGTATACACTTAAAGTTTGTGTTGTTCATATTTTTCTTTTTCTTACATATTTTTCTGTAACTGTATATTTTGTCTTAACCGACTGTATCTATAGTATTGACAAATCTTTGCAACAAAACTGTGACAAATTTGAACTCCGAAATATATGGCCTCACCAGTGACTAGGAAGTTCTGCTGTCACAGCAGGTACATGTGAGGTGACGAGATAGATTCCAGGTTGCGCACGTCAGCTTAGCTGTTCGGAGTTTTCAGTGTTTTTCTCCGAAACTTGCTTAAATACGGACTGGGATCTCTTAAAAAGACCCTCAAAAAGGGCGCTTCTAATTCAAGCAGGGTTGGAAAAAACCTGTCCCCCCCCTCCCCAGAAAAAACCCAGCACAGTGGACTTTTTCGGATTTAATTAGGGTTCTCAGAGTATTTTCAGTTTTAATCAGAATTCAGGAATATTTTCTTTCTTTCTTTCTTTTTTTTTTTTTTTTAGCATTGAGTGTATCATGCATAATAAGTCAATTTAAAAAAATTAAATATTAAGTATTCATTAAAATCAAAATTTTTAAAAACTTAATTTTAAGATTTTTAGTCTTTCTATGATTAAGTTATAAAGAAATTTTTAGAAACTAAATTTTTATACTTTAAACATTTTGAAAATTCTATTTAACAGCTGCCTTTTACAACATAAAACTGGATTTAAAAAATTATTTAGTGTTTTGATAAATTATTCACATTCAATAGATTTTCATAAAATATTTTTAACTATCGTTCCTCTACATTACTTAAGTGTGTTGCATTGTTAAAGTTTTCAGAAACTTTTTAAAATTTTATTTTATTTATGTTTTACATTCCTGCAGTCACATAGTTTCCTTTACATTGACAAACAACTGTTTTTTCATGCTTTTATATATGTATATATACTATATATTGTTTTAATTAAATAATTATAGATTTTTTTTTTCATGGGAGGGGGGGGGGAATTTTCAAAATTTTCTTTCTATAGAATAATTTGAGCACCTTCCCTGTGGCAGAATTTAGGCGATACAGCGATATTGTCGCAGAAAAGAAATTGTCACTTGCAGAAAGATTCGCCAATAAAATTGAAAGCTATTTCTAAACTTCAGTAAAAAATAGAAACTCGTCCATTTAAGAATTCTTCAATAGTCTATTAATAATATTGGTCTTTATAGTTACATGTACATATTATTATGAGTAAATAAGAAAATATGTCAATATTGTAATTGCAGTAAAGGTTTGCACAAACAAAACTTGTCGCAAAAAACGTAAAAAAAATTTCTGTCATAAGGAGCACCTCAAATATTTCTGAAAATTCTTTGTTCAATGGTGTAATAATGTATATAATATTTTATATTTATATGTTTACTGTAAATTAGATAAAAGTGTGATTTTAAATAAGTATTTTGAAAAAAGAAAAAGTTTGTTTTTTTCAAGTTTTTTTTTTTTTTTTTTAATCGGGCAAAATCAAGCCCACCCTGCCTTACTCCCAAACGCCAACACCGAAATATATGAGATTCTTAAAAAATAATATAATTTTTGAAGCTATGTTAGTAAATTGAGTACAGTTAACCATAGCGTTAATTTATAATCGAACATTTCCATTTTTACCGTTGTTTAAATACTACAGTAAACTCATTATACGCGTTGCGGATTATCCTCGGGGGCAGAAAAAGGGATGGAATCAAGAAAAAGAGGGCTTTTTCAACAAGAAACAATCGTTTGCGTTTTTTCATATTAAAAAGTGCAATAAATAACTATGTTGCTTTTGTATAATTTTTGTATAGTATAGTATGTTATCAGATATGCCAACGATTTATTTCGGAGCATTGTTAGTACCGCCTTTATTCCCCCCCCCCCTTCACGCCGCTTTTCACACTAGTATTTTTAAATGGAATATGTATGTTATATCAAGAGACTCGGCAGAGTCTCAAGTGACGCAAGCGCAAAAGCAAACGAACGCCACGACACTCAGCGGAAACGGAAAAACGAACGAAACTGCGACACTTATATATACAGGAATTTAAAGATCAAAGAGACCGCTGAAAGCCGACACTTAATATCTCAGGAAATATGGGAGGTTATGTTCTGATAATTTCAAAATAGTCTTTCACCTTCTGTCTGATCCTACCCTGAAATCGCTACATTTCTGCGTGCAGTATATTTCGAGATGTGAATTGGCTCATTTAAGCTATAAATGGGCGGCCTAATGTGTAAGATTTTTTTCTCGAATATGGCTCGAGCGAATTTAGTTTAATTTATATATGATATTAATCGCTTTTATCTGATGTGCCTGACATCTCCCTTTTCCCTAGGAAAACTCTTGTTTTTTTTATAACTCAGTTTAAAAATCGAACTATTTTTACTACGCGATGCAAAGATTTCTATTGATAATTCTCAGAATTCTGAACAGGTGTTATTCGGTTTGGTCTTGTAGTTGGTTGGTTGGTTCAATCTGAATGCAGTCAATAAAAAATTAAGATTTTGTTTTTTAATGCAAGAAAGAAACTTTATTGTTTCTTTTAAATATTTATTGTATATATACGAAATAAAATTTCACTTAAATATATATATTTTTTGTTATAAAGGAAATATTTAAGATTTTAAAATTTCGCATTTCGTCAAAAAACTATTTTGATAATATTTTAAATAGGGAACTATTTTATAATTATGGTGATTCTATTTCATAATTGTTGATGATAAAGTTACAATTTTTTAAGGAGAAAATATTTCTATGTATTCATTCGCTGGGCCACAAACAGTTAATGTAAAAAGCAAATTTCTAATTGGCAACACTACTAACAACACGTTTGTTATGTTTTGTTATCTTAGCGTCACGGAGTAATATTTAATGTTACACGGATTAATATTACTCCGTGTTAGCGTCATGCACGGATTAGCGTCATGAAAGCGTCTTATAATACTCCGTGGTGTCTTAAAATAGTCTGTTGGATAACAATTACATTTGGATTTTAATTAAATTATATTTCAGGTAAGAATTGGTATTTTAATAGTTTTATTGTCCATTATGAAACTTGTATAAACTTCGTACATTTAGCTTCTCAGTTTTTTTTTTTTTTTTTTTTTTTTTTTTTTCAGCATGATAAAAATAACAGTAATAAAACATTAGTGGAATTTTCTGAATCTAAATATTGCTCAAAAACCTGGGAAAATGATGATATAAACCTGGAAAATGCATTTTAAACATTCAATTTATATCACAAGTCACGTTACTATGTTGTCTTTTATGTTGCGAGCTATGTTTTGCTTTATACCGTGAGCTATCTTTTATGTCACAAACCAAATTTTGTGACTGGAATTTTCTAAAAATAGACCTGGAAAAGTCAGGGAATTTTTTTTTTTTTGAAATTTAGTGGGAACCCTATACTAATTATTTTGCTTGTTTCAACTGCAAATTCAAATTTTTAACATTTTAAAAGTGTATAATGCGATTGATCTACAATCCATGTTTATTTCAACATTGCTGTCAACATTAATAAATAAGTACAAAAGTTATTTTCAGAAAAATCATACATAAATTTGTATAGAAAATTGAGTTTAGTTTGCATTGAATTATATTGGAACGGTTTAATTGTTAAAAAAAAAGAGGAAAGACAGAAAAGAAATAAAAAAACAAATAACATCAATGTAGTTGAATATGAAGATTTATTTATACGTATTCTTAAACAAACATATTGCGAAGATTTTTTTCAAAGAATGAAAATACTCATTTACTAAGGTCTGTTTTCATGTTGCATTTTTTTGTTTTTATTATTCAATTTTCGAAGTCTTTATTATTTTCATTTTTGCTTTATAAAAATTAATTTTGAGTTATTGTCCTTTTATGAATAATTTTAGCCTCATTTAGAGTACAAAATCTCTGTGAAAATAATTAATCTCTACCCTACTCCCGCACTCAAAAAAAAGTAAACAAGATAATTTTTCATGCACGGGGACGAGACACATTATATTATTTCTAAATTTTACTCTTTTATCAGTGCTAATTTATTCTCCTTGGAAAAGATGGTCCAAATAGCCTGTACACTAATCGCAACGACGGTCCGATTAGCCACTTCGGTAAAATATATCCCAGTGGCAGAAAGTTTTGAAGCTGTCTGCAACAGGCTTTTAAGATTTCATAATCTGTCTGCAAAATTTGCTTGTAATCAGGGGTGAAAATGGCTTACACTCAAAAAGCCTGAAAGCTGATGGGGACGGGGGGGGGGGGAGGAGGGGCTTAACATCAGTGCTGATCTTGTGCAACAATACACAAATACAATTTTACTACAAAACGATATAATATAAACAATTGTATTCATTCAATTCATCTCATTCAATTAAATATTTTATAGCAATGTTCCACACAACACAATATAAATAATTATAAATAATACAAGTATTAGTTTTAGTTTTGATACAGAAATTTTTATAAGTGAATAGTTATCCAAAAGTTACAGACAAATTTTTTTTCTCAGTGCAGACAAAAACTACCCGCAAGCCGTTTTTCTGTGTCCGCGACTATGTGGCCGTGTCGCAGTGTTTCTGCCTTTGGGAAATATATAAAGTATTTAGATGGATAATATTCCATTACATAATCTTACGGTATTTTTTCTTAAATCTCTTCCGATAAATTTTGAATTGGAAAGTCATTTTCTTAAAACTAAATTAAGAATTTTATTATAACTATGGTAACTAATTTTTGATTTATTCATTGATTTTACTGAGCAATGAGCATACTGAGTACATCGACACTTTTTAATAGTAACCTTTTTGTATCGGAACTTCGTTTAACTGTCTCGGAATTTTGTTTTTCTTCATGCGTCAGCCACTCATATGTTTATTGTAATGCAACAGAGGTGAATGATTTTTTTAAATGCATTTTTGAAATTTAAAAATTAATTTTTGAGTGTATTTTATTATTATTAAATTAATGGAATTATTTAGGGAAAAAAATTGTTCATGGTAGTGATGCAGTACAGATTTTCATGCATTTTCCGATCCTTGTCCGATCAATTTAAGGATATCCAGTGATGTTTTTTTGGTTTTAATACTGGGATACTAACCGCTCCGGTACAGATTTTTATGCATTTTCTGATTTGTGTGCTATGAATTAGGGGTATCCAGTGATGTTATTTTTTAGTTTTTATATTAGAATACTGACCGCTGCAGCACAGATTTTCATCAGGGCTTGAAATTAGTGGTAGTTAGTTGTATTTTGCAAATAAATATTTCATTTTGATGACCATAATTTTATACTTAATCATCACTTTGACGCCTAACATTCTTTTTCCCCCTTCAGTGTGCAGTTATAATGGGTGATGAAAATAAAGGCACTAGCAACGAAGTAGTAGAATTAAATTCCTAGCTTTCTTGTAAAAATATTTGCCCTAACACATTTTTAAAATGGAAAAAACTAACTAGATAAGGTATCAGTATTTTGATTAATTTCTGTTTATGTATAATGTTTATGCACATGTTTCTATGTGTAAATGACAATTTCGAAATGGCACCTTAGTACAACATAATTGCAACTAAGAAAATAATATTAGTTGTCTTTTGGCTCCCAACTTACTGATTCTAATTTCGACCCCTGATTTTCATGCATTTTCAGATTCATTTATTTCAGTGACTTTCAAAACAAACACGAGTGAAATAATTTATTTTCTTAAAATGTATTTTTGATGTTTTGTAATGATTCTGAGTATCAGTTCGCACTATCGACTCATCTGGTAAGCTGTACATTGGCAACAGTAATGGGTGGCTTATTTTATCGTATAGCTGTTCCTCATTCTGATTTTGAAAATATAAACATAACAAATTGCTTTATGCTAAAGCTGCATGTTTGTTTACATTTGCATTAGCAAATAAAGTACAGTGAATATTTTGATTTAGCAGTTAACGTTTTGGAGTTTAAAGAATGTAAACAACACCACATTTTTTTTATTTGGAGTTATTTTACTTTAAAAAGATGAGTAAAAATAACACTTGGATACGTTATATGCAAATTAAAGTTTCTAAATAAACATATAAGACTTCAGAATTTAAAAAAAGTATGTTTGCAACGCTCATGGGAATAACAAAAGAGTGGCGAACTTAGCTGCCAAAGTAAAGCTAGAAATTAGCGGTCGCCACTCGTCACATGGCGACTAGATTTTTAAAAGTGGCGACTAAAGAAATTGCCTTTGGTTGCCACTGCAGTGGCCACTTCTCTTCTACCCATTCTTTATAAAATATACCCCATTCCAAGGCAAACTTGGATCGCACGGCGGCTTTTTCGCGGTAAACGCGCCTCGCAAAGAATTCAGGCTGTTCTAAAATCTAACCTCGCCACTTGCAAACATATTTCGGAAGTCAATTTTAATAGTAAACACTTAAAATTCTTCTACCCATTCTTTACAGAATACCCCATTCCAATGCAAACTTGGATCGTGCGGCGGCGTTTTCACAGTAAACGCGCCGTGCGCCTCGAATTCAGGCTTTCTCAAATCTAACATCGCCACTTACAGACATTTTCGGAAGTCAATTTTAACAGTAAACACTGGAAATTGGCAGGTAGTCTTATTCATATACTAAAAAAAGTATGGCTTTTTTCCATTTTTCTATAAAAGTATTAGATTTTAATTAAAAAAAAATGTCAAAATGAGAGTTTCAGCCAACTTTCGGGAGAAAGAGACGAAAAGGAAGCTCGTGAGATAATCAATCGGCTGAAACTCTGATTGTATTACGTTCGCAGAAAAATTAAAAACATCATTTGACGCATTATATGTAATTTGTTATGCCTAATCTGAGTTACACTGATGTACTACATACTACAGACCATTAAATTACAAATTTGATAATATCTTAAAATTGATTTCTTTTTTTTTTTTTTTTTTTTTTTTTTCTATTGAATTACCATTTAATGATTGAGCTTAAGATCTTGTTTATCCTTAAGATGAATTAGTGCTACTAATTTTAAAATTTGTCAAAATCAACTTTTTAAAAAGTGACAGCTACAATTTCATTGTGAAATCTCGACTACAGCCACACTCTCTAAATTCAGTTAGAGAGGGGGATTATAATTGCAAATTATTAAAAATTCATTATTATTAAAGAAAAATTAATTTATAATTCATTTGTAACAAGAAAAAAAAAAAAAGGAAAAAGAAACTTGCAAAATAAAAAAGTATTATTAAAAAAATATTTTTTTTTATTTACAAATACATATTTTCATTAATCAAAGATGTTTTTTTTTTTTTTTTTAAGTAGAAAAATACACCATTCAGGATAGTGAAGGGGCAATATAATCAGAATTTTTCTGTTATAAAATAATATATTAAAATTTATCAGAAATGTATTATTGTGGATGAGTTTCAAAAAGTTGACTACCTTAATTATTTTCTTAATGATTTGTCGAGACTGAACATTGAAAAAATTAAAGAAAAGAAAATTTTATTTTACTTTTACTTTTATCAGCGAGTGGCCAGGTAACTTTTTAAAAGTGGCCACTAAAAAAATGAAGGCTAGTGGCCAGTGGCCACCAACCAAATTTCTTAATTTCTACCTTTACGTCAAAGGTAAGGGAGGGGGGGGGGGTTATAATCGGGAGGGGGGTTACTATCGGAATTTTACGGTATATTAAAAGTGTGTCGTATATCATCATGTCTCATAATCATCTATAATTAAAAATCATTATAGTGTATTGTATTTGAGATTTGAAAAAGATGAAAATATCTAATAACATAAAATGCAAAGATTCATTAAAGAAAAAAAGAAGAAAAAAAACTCTGTCAAACAATATTCTGTGAAAATCCAGGGGTCGATCCAGGCAAAATTTGGGTCCCTTTTGCGGCCCCTTCACAAAATTCCACATAGTAAAAAGAGACCCTTCACAAAATTCAAATCCATGAAATTCGCGTGTCCTTATCTAAAAGTAAGTACTATGCACGAAACACCCATGCACTCCCAGTACTTTGTTCGCCGTTCAGAATTAAATCACTGTTCGAACAAAACCTCTGAAGAGTTGTTCAAACCATGTTCGTCAACGTCAACATGAAGTGGTCGCAACTAGGGTCCTAGTCACAACCAGTGCTTATCTCCATCTCCATCTCCGTCGAAAATATGAAAAACATAAAATATTTTTTCTGAAAAAAAAAAAGCAAAAACTGTTTAAATTTACAATTTTGTCTCTGCAAAAAATATTCGTGAAAGTAAAGATTATTCAGAGTGCAGCATCAAGAGTTTAAAAAAAAAAAAAAAAAAAAAAAAAAAAGGCGAGTCTCCACCGCTACTTTAGAATTCCCATGCTATTCCACCGCCACTTTAGAATGTAGAAAAAGAGGGGAAAAAAGGCTAAAAACCCCATAGGAATAGCATGGTAAGAAAAGCAAAAAAACTCACAATGTCAAGTGTGTTAAAAAAAAAAAAAAAAAAAAATTCACACCGGAAGTAATAAGGGGACAAAGTTGACTAGAAAAATACATTGAACAGCGGGAACCGGGCGGGCTGGGGCATGGGTCCTATCGACCAGGATTAACACGACTCGCCTTCACAAAATTCAAATTTATAAAATGAGTCCCTTCACAAGATTTTGTTTTATAAAAATGATCCTTTTATTAAATGTTTTCATATTTTCAGTATTATTTTTAATTAATGCCTTAATTTGTCTCAACGAAACTCTATTAAATTGATATTAAACATTACATAAAGTGATTGTAAAAACGGAAGATTTTACACAATATTTTACTTTTTCACAAAAATATTTTACATTTCACAAAAACAAATAAAAATTTCACAAAAATATTTTGTTTTTCACAAAAAAGGGACCCAAAAATTAAAACCCGGATCGACCCCTGAAATCTTTTTATTTGAAATGTTAAGCTTCCTTATTTACCTATTTACCGTATATTTCCGAATATAAGCCAAGAGTATGTTTTTCCCTGCAGAAATTTGCCCAAAATTGCCAACCTGTGTACAAGCCGAATTGAAAAAATACTCTTTTAAAGTTCGAGTATATTGCCAATCTATACAACTTTCAGGATAATCTGTCCAATGAAATTGCACGAAATGCATGCTTATCCAATAGAATTCCTTACTTTGCTTAGCTATGACGTAAAATGATCGCAGTGTGTTCACCAATGACGATAATTTTAACTCTGGCAACCCTATCAGAAGGGAGGCACTAGCGTCTCGCCGCAGCGCCGGCTCCCTACGGAAAAGTTGAATAAATTGCCTTGGCAGGTTTGGCATGCTGTAGTTTGGCGATGTAATTCTGAAGGGGTGAGATGTGTATGGTAGTTCATATTGAACTGAATTATTTTCGGAAGCTGTTTAACAATTATTGATAATGAATAATCTAATTTCTTATTCATCTTGTGATCAGATAACTCATATTTCTTCTCATAAAGATTTAACCAGAAATGGACTACGTCACAGGAGCCTAAAGCAGTTGCCCCTTACGGCCCTGCCTTAGTCAGACCCTTTATCATAATAAGAATATATGATTTAAAATCTTGATTAATGTAATACAACATAACTGTGAAAACAATTACATATATATATATTTGTTAGAAATAAAACCAATATCAGATTGTAAAAGTTTTGAAATAATTTATTATAATCTTAATACAATGTCTTTTTTCACATTTCTGTTCAGTTTTTTTTTTTTTTTTTTAACCTATGTGACTTGTTTGATCCACCTTCTTTTTTTATTTGTGAAACTTTTAATACCTCTAGCCCTTATTTTCCTACAATAATGTTTATAGGGGAGGGGAATGGAATAATAAATAAAATACTACAGTATTTTTTATATCTTTAACTTATCTCAAATAAATTGAAAACTGCTTTTAAATTTAATTGACTACATTTATATGTTCTAAATTATATGTATAATAAAGCTACAAAATAAAATCTGCTATATCAAAGTGCATGCCAGAAATAGAAATTTTGTGGTCCAATAATATAAAATGGTAGATAAAGATTAATATATATATACACACAACAGTGGCGGCTCGTGCACCGAAAATTGGTGAAGAGGCACACTGTATTTTACACTGTATTCATTTATAGAATATAAATTCACATTTAAATAAGTATTTTTAGTTAAGACCATGCTTAGTAAAAATTATGATTAAAAATACTTAAATATTATTTTTGAGCTCTTCACCTATTTTCGGTTCACGAGCCGCCATTGACACACAAGAGAGCACTTTTTATACTTATTTTTACTGCATATATCAATTCTCTTAATGAAAAACAGCATAAACACTTTGAGTTTACATAAATGCAAATTGTCTAACTATCTATACATTTCTTTTTTATTTAATACTAATTCCTGTGAAGATTAATAAAAAAAAAAATTATGCGAGTCATTTAAGTTAATTTATTAATATGAAGAAAATAAGAAAATTCTTCAAATTGTAAAAGCATTCAACAATAATTTCAACTTTAAAAAAGCATGACTCACCATCAGACAAAAAAAAAAGAAAAAAAAAGAAAAAAAGAAAAACAGGCAAATGTGCAGCATGAATGCATCAGCACATTGCAGTAACTTTTCTGCAGACTCTTTAAAATTATGTTTCTGAATGTGGGATTATGCCTGAGTGAGATGTTCTCTGAGCAGTCTTTTTAAGGTGCCCTAGCACATTCTAATGCGAGTTTCTGAGAAGACCATGGAAAAGTCGCACAGCTAGGTTAACAAGTGTGTACCTGATTCAAACCTAGCGCCTACCATCTATCAGCTTGGACGACAGAATCTCTTTGCTAGTGCAATAAATTTAGAATGAGAAACTTGTTTGAAATACAGATTTCAAATTCTAAAAGGACTTTTTTTAATTGATATTTTGGTAGTATTTTTATTATTTTTTTTTTTTTCCATATAAATAAAAATTTAAAAAAGATTTTGGCAACAAATTTTCGTCTGTAGTCAAAGTCTGACTATAGCACGGGAACCTGGGGTCCCTGCTCTGAGCACCAAAATAAAGTACTAAACTTCCTTAAAAATGCATTCATAAATATTTGTTGAGACTAATTTTTTAAATTAAAAAAAAAAGGTAATTTAAATAAAATATTTAATAAATTTAAACAAGTTTAAATAGTAATTAAAATTTAAATAAAATAATTTTTGTTTACTATTTAAACATAAAAATAAATATTTTACACGCTTAAAAATTCTATTTTAAATTTTTATTGTAATACAAGTTTTTTTTAAGTAAGTAAAATAAAACAAACTGTATAATACATTAAAAAAAAAGGCAATAACTTTAAATCTGTATTGAAGATATTTCAAAGAAAATGCAGTTTCGTTTCTAAGGAATTTTTTTAGCCCCCCCCCCCTTTTTTTTTAATTATCTATTAATTTTCCTAACAAAAAAAAAGTTGCTGTTTTTTAATAAAACTTTTTTACCTGGTCTATTTCTTAAATTCTCTATGTAGTGTATTAATTCATAAATTGCAGTTATTTTAATAAAATATGGAACCAAATATTTAGGGGGGGGGTTATTTGAAACATCTATGCGTTAAAAGAATTTGAAAAAGAAATATATTTAACAAATTTAAACAAGTTAAAATAATAATTAAAATTTAAATGAAATAATTGTTGTTTACTATTTAAACATAAAAGTAAATGTTTTGCAGTTTTAAAAATTCTATTATAGTTCTTTATTGTAATCCTTTTTTTTTTTTTTTTTTTTTTTTTTTAAGCTAAGTAAAATAAAATAAACTGTTTAATAGATTAAAAAAAAAAAAAAAAAAAAAAAAGAAATGCAATAAATTTAAATTTGCATTGAAGATATTTTAAAAAAATGGCAGTTTCGTTTTTAAAGATTTTTTTTTTTTAATTATCTATTAATTTTCCTAAAAAAAAGTTATTTTTTAATAAAACATTTTACCTAGTCTATTTTTTAAATTCTCTTTGTAGTCCATTAATTCATAAATTGCAGTTATTGTAATAAAATATGGAGAGAAATATTTAGAGGGGGGGGGGAATCTTTGCATTAAAGGAATTCTAAAAAGAAGCAATTTAAATAACATATTTAATAAGTTTAAATAATAATTAAAATTTAAATAAAATAATTTTCGTTTACTATTTAAGCATAAAAATAAATATTTTACATATTTTAAATTTGTATTGTAATCCAAGTTTTTTTTTTCTTTTTTTTTTTCTAAGCAAAGTAAAAAAATAAAATTAAACTGTATAAGAGATTAAAAAAAAAAAAAAAAAAAAGCAATAAATTTAAATCTGTTTTAAAGTTATTTAAAAGAAAATGGCAGTTTCTTTCTTTCTTTCTTTCTTTCTTTTTTTTTTTTTTAAATTATCTATTAATTTTCCTAAAAATGCTGTAAAAAAAAAAAAAGGGGGGGGGGGATGTTTTTATCATTTGAAACATCTTTGTGTTAAAGGAATATACATATATTAGGAAAATGTGCCAAAAGGGTGATGTCTCGCCAAAGTCTGTTTAACTTGCTCGAATCCAATAAATTGCAAAAATCTAAGTCTGTACGCATGCTCAGTTAGCATTTTTGTAGGGAGCCGGCGCTGCGGCGAGACGCTAGTGAAGGGAGGCTAGCACAGACACACTCGCACACACAAGTCCCAGCAGCTGAAAACGATGGTTGCCTTGCCGTAATACCGGGAGGTCTAACCCTAACGTCGATGATGCAGCCGCTGGATGTTTACATAAATAAGCCGTTAAAAGACCGATTGCATCTTTTTTTTTTTTTTATGACATATCTAAATTATTTTGTATATCTTCTACTTTTGAGTATTTTTATCAGTACCTCAAGGCAATCTTAAAAAAAAAAAAAAAACTTCTATATGAAAAAAACAAAGATTTGCCACTTCTTTTGCTAGTGTAAGCCTTGAAACATTTTAAACAGATATGATTTAATTGTATAAATTAAAAATATGATCAGGAGTCCTGTTTTTTCAAGTTTTTCTTATACTATTTCTGAATCAGACAGAGTAGTTACTCCGTTCGTGCAATCTGCCAATGACGTCAGTTACCGGAGGTCAAAAAAAAAAAAAAAAATGTAACACACGTGACTACATTGAGCGTTTCTTGAAATAAATTTAAAATTGCTAATTTAAAAGTTTTATATGTGATAATTATTTAAAAATAAGGTTTAATATCACTATTTTACTTTATATTAGTTTTTAAGCTTAAAATCTATGTATTCAATCATTGTTTCTAATGTACGTTTTTTCCTAAAAATGTGTACTCTTATATATAAGCCGACCCCCGACTTCAGCTTCCGAAAAATTTCCAAAAATTCTCGGCTTATACACGGAAATATACGGTATTTATTTAACTTTTTTCATCAGAAATGTGTCCATTTTGTCCATTTTATTTTTGTAATCAGACGGAATGTCGGTGTGTATAGTTTGTTCATTATTGTCATTTGAAATAACCATTTCAGAATAACTTTTTTGATATAATCGTTGCTTACAAATCATTACAAGCGCAAATCCTTGACGTTTCAATGAAAAACTGGAGAATGTGAACTACTTTTTGGTAATTATTCAACAAAATAAAAATAAGCAGTATCTTTAAAAGGGCTCGAGCTCATTTTCATGCACCAATATCGCATAGGCAAACTTTCGTGTTTCTCTTCTCTCGGATAGAGGGCGACGGGCAAAGAGGCTCTCTTCTCTGCTCGTCTGTTCTCACTCAGCTTGGAGAAATCAAAGTGAGAGAAACGAAACTGATGAAGAGATTAAAACTTTTATGTATGTACTAAGCATTTTTCCTTTCCTAGGCTGGGGCGATCGTCAGACAGCGCACACACAGACTCAACACTCCGAGAAGAGAGAAAGGAGAGGTTATAAGATCACAAGATTTTGTCTTATTTAAATCTATAAAAATAATGTTTTCTGTCACCGTATTGTGTAAGAATTCTATCTATAACTTGACCAAATTTTTACTCGCCACAGTAAAAATTCCACTCGAGTTCGTGAGCGGAAATTTCGCACCCTGCTCTAGATTACTATATTCTATAGTCTTAATTTATGTAAAATTTGCATCTACAAATTAATTTTAGGAATTGCAATTATTCCTAGTGATACCAGACTTGGTTCGGCTTTCATGGTTTGAGTGTTTGTGTTTGGGATTAAGGCTGACTGACTACACGGTGCTAGGCCTGAGAGGGAGTGCCTTCCTTCTTCACTATTTCAAGATAAATTTTATTTTTTTGCAGATAGATTCAGAAAATTCTGCTAATGTTTTTATTATTATTATTATTATTTTTTTTTTTTTTTTTTGTCATGAATTATTTTATGATTCATGGTATACATATTTTAATAAAAGTAATAAATATTTATTTTAATCTTCAGTGTATAAAAAAAGAACAAATATGCATCAGAAACATAAAAAAGCTGAAAAAAACTGAGAAGCTAAATGTACAAAGTTTACACGTGCTTCACAATGGACAATGTGTATAAAAAGTAAAATAAAACTATTAAAATACTAATTCCTACCTGAAATATAATGTATGTAAATGTAGATTAATCCAAGATTTTACCAGACAAAAAAAAAAGAAAAAAAAATTTTTTTTTAAATAATGCAATATAATTTTGTAAGCAAAGTAAGCAATGGTAACAAAACAAACTGTTGTTGTTTGCAGTGTTGCCAATCAGAAATTTGCTTTTTACATTTTACTGTTTGTGGTCCAGTGGATGAATACATTGAAATATTTTCTCCTTATAAAATTGTAACTTTATTATCAACAATTATGAAATAGAATCACCATAATTATAAAACAGTTCCCTATTTAAAATATTATCGAAATAGTTTTTTGACGAAATGCAAAGTTTTAAAATCTAAATTATTTTCTTCATCTATATATGTATTTTTGTCTAAAGTGACGATAAAAATTGAAAAGTCACCAAGGGGAGTTACATTAAGGCTGCCTGTACCATGATCAGGTTTACATATTTCATTATGTGTGAAATTGTTGTCATTTTATGGTTGATCGATTAAATAAAATAAATATAGAAAATAACGTGAAAGAAAATATTATATGCACCACATATAGTGTTGTTCATATGTAATTGGGATTCAAATATAAAATGACTACTTCAATCTTTTTGAAACTGTCATCTGATAAGCACTCAAATGGAAGCCCACTGGTAAGCGGTCGTCACAGGCAATAGGGACAGTCACCTGAGAGTCAGCGAATGAGTGGGTCGCTGCCGAAGGCAGCGGGGAACCAAAGCGGGCTTTAAAGTGCTTCATGATTTCTTTAAATTTTTTTTTTTTTTTTTTTTTTTTTTTTTGGTAAAGTTATATAGAAAAGAGTTTCCTTTAAATATAGTGACCAGCGAAGCGAGAAAAGCCTTCGTTGATTCACTACCTTCATTGATTTCATGAATTAAAAAATGGTCGTATAAATGTAAAAAATGTTGAGTTTTTCTGTATATATAATGGAAATTTTGTGATTACGATAATTTTTGACATAATACTCAAAGTTGAACCAAAGTTATACAGCAAATTTATCTTACAAATATCTTAGATGAGTTTGTTAACGACGTTGCTTTGCAGTTTGTTTTCAAGTGGTGGCTACATGAAAATTTCAAATCCACATTGAAAAAAGGTTAGTTAAGACTGTATTTGCTTGAATTTTGATGCTTACATTGACCACACAAGGGTCTCAACCAAGTATTTATTAATAAATTTTATCTGCCATTTTTAACAAAATGACCGATATCTTAAGTACGGCCATTTCAAATCAGGCTACCACTTTTAAACTTATCATCAGAATAACTTTTTAAATACTGAATCAGTTGAAGTTGGACATTGAACTTATCACACAAATATCTTGGATGAATTTTGTTCTAGCATTTAGTTTCCAAGTTGCTGCCACTTGAAAATGTGCCACCACGATAACTTTTAGAATACTAAACTGGTTCAAATCAGATTTGGGGAGGGAACTTACAATTCAAATATCATGGATAAGTTTGCTAGGCAACTTGCTCCACCATTTTGTTTCCAAGTGGCAGCCACTTAAATTTTTTTCATTACAATAACTTTTGTAATATTGAATCAGTTCAAATCAAATTTGCGCTGTTGATATATCATTCAAATGTCTTTGATAAGTTCACTGGGCAACTCAGTCACTCTGTCCTTTTGTTTCTAAATGGTGGCCACTTGAAAATTATCACAATAACTTTTGAAATGATTTGCTTAAAGCTGCATATATACATAGCCCTCATTAATAAATCTACCAAGTCCATTAATAAATTGTAGCTGCCATTTTGAAAACAATGGTGGCAACTTCATAAGAAAAGATAAATCAACCTAAACTTCTTATGAGTCGGAAGGACTTAATTTAATCTTTTGATTAATAACCTATAAAAAGTAATGATATCAGTACAAAAACCCTTGACGGGTTAAAAGTTTGTGACGCAGCTACTTTATCGCTATAAGAATTTGAAATATGGGTCTTAAAAATAATGATATCAAATTTTAAGTGACGCTTTGCTAGTAGTTAAAATATACATAGATTTTCTTATTTGATCATTTGATCATTTGCTTTTTTCTTTTATTTATATTTACAATGCAAACATATTTTTAACTTCAAGATAAGACAAATATATAAAATATACTCTGATGCTTTTTCATTTGCATTTCAATTTCAAAATAACAGTTTTAAAAGGAATGATATCAAAATTCCAGTGACACCTCAATGTCACTTTAAAAGATCTGTTTTTAGATTCCACTAAAATTACCTTTGTTTTGTCTAATAAAGTATATTTACACATTGAAACAGTGCTTTTAATTTTCAAATATATACTGTCCAAAAATCACACTTTCACTGAGTTTGCATTATAAATTGAAATTATTTATTTCAATAAATCGATTTGTCTTTTGCGTCACGCTATCCAAAACTGTGAGTAAAATTTATGTTAATGTTACTTTGTATCGTAGTACCCAACTAAGTCAAAATGTGTGCAAAGAAAACATTTGCACAAATTTTACTTACCGTTTTGGATAGCGTGACGCAAAAGACAAATCGATTTATTGAAATAAATAATTTCAATTTATAATGCAAACTCAGTGAAAGTGTGATTTTTGGACAGTATATATTTGAAAATTAAAAGCACTGTTTCAATGTGTAAATATACTTTATTAGACAAAACAAAGGTAATTTTAGTGGAATCTAAAAACAGATCTTTTAAAGTGACATTGAGGTGTCACTGGAATTTTGATATCATTCCTTTTAAAACTGTTATTTTGAAATTGAAATGCAAATGAAAAAGCATCAGAGTATATTTTATATATTTGTCTTATCTTGAAGTTAAAAATGTGTTTGCATTGTAAATATAAATAAAAGAAAAAAGCAAATGATCAAATGATCAAATAAGAAAATCTATGTATATTTTAACTACTAGCAAAGCGTCACTTAAAATTTGATATCATTATTTTTAAGACCCATATTTCAAATTCTTATAGCGATAAAGTAGCTGCGTCACAAACTTTTAACCCGTCAAGGGTTTTTGTACTGATATATTTTCGACGATTAATATTAGCGAAAACAGCTATAAAAAGTTTCCGGTTTGATGTCTCCCTTGAAAAACGGGAGACTTGGCACCTAAGATATATATACACGGGGGGGGGGGGGGGGGCTGTCCAGATTTTTCAGGCAGGGTCCTGTTTTTGTGAAATTATGAAAAGTTCTACACGTATTTTTGTGAATTTAAATTTAGTATGAAAATAAAGTTCTCCCGAACTTTTCAGTCAGGGTCCTCTTTGTAAAAATGTAATTTTGCAAAATAAAATTATAATTAAGGTTTCATTTCAGACAATGACAGTTCACTTTTATAGAACTAAATTTACATATATGCATAGAATCCTTTAATAATTAGAAATTGAATATAAGCTTTTCGGAGAAATAAGCAAAAAATACATCCGATTATTCAGGCAGCCTGTTTGTTCCATGAAAGATTATTTTTAAAAATGAAACAGATTTATCAAAGGTCTGTTTTTAAGGGGAAAATTTTTGTAAAGGGTCCTTTAACGGACCCAGGTTTGCCTCTGGACAGAATCCTGATTTATTAATTGCAATTATATATCGAAGAAAAAATTTTTAATATGTAATTACGATTAAGAGAAATATACCCTTCAAGAAAAGTAGCGTGTAAAAGTATATATATATATATATAAAGGGTGTGTTAAAGGGCTGGGTATTTGCAATGTTTGGGAATGAAGTGCTGGCCTGTCTGCGGTACTGCTTAATTTAGTACATAAATTGGCTAACAGATTTTACCTTGTTTCATCGTAAGTTCACTTTGTTTTTACATCCTATAGTATATAAAATACAAATCATTTTAATATATTGGGAATATTTTCATTGTTCATATTAGCCTTTTCGCGATTTTCATCATTCGCGAAATCTGTGACACTCAATTCCGTGGATAATCGGGAATATGCTCTATATATACAGTTTCAAAAAAAAATATTTTTTTAAAACTTATTGAAAAATTATTTTGGGTTAAATTTTAGAAACACGTTTTCAAGTGTTCTAAGTCTTACAATTAGGTTTTACCAGTTAGTCTGTGTATGTCTTACCAGCACATTGGTATTAAGATTAAAGCCGATTGACTGCACTATGGTCATAGGACCGGGAGGATTTTTCTAAGGTCCCAGACCGTGTTTACACAGGTTTCGGAGAAGACCAAGGAAAACTCCGAACGGCTAGGTCGACGAGTGGGAACTGGGATTGAACACAACTCACGTCTACCAGCTTCTAGGACAGAACCTTTCTACTGCTGATGGGCCCTCACCAGCATAACACAAAAACAAATACCTGCAGCAAGTCCAAACTCACTCAGCCTTTAAAATCAGTATCACATGTGGTGACAGTGATGCCAGATTGGGGTTTTTGTCCCCATTTTGGGGATTTTTGAGGCTTCTGGAGGCAATTTTGGGGACCAAATGTTTGTGGAGACTTTTTTGGGGAATTCTAAAATTTTTGGGGACAAATCTGGAGAGTTCTTCAACTTTCTGTCAATGTTGGCAACGTAATGCTTTATCCCTACGACCAGGGATTTTCAATAGCTTTATTGTTATTTGGGGATTTGTTTCAAAAATTGCCTTCATTTGGGGAAAAATCTGAGCTTAAATCTACTTAAATCTGCTTGAGATTTTTTTTTTTTTTTTGCTAAAATTTTTATTTTCCCTTTTTGTTAGAGATCAAGTTGGGGATTTTTTCGAAAAAAAAAAAAAAAAAAAAAAAAAAAAAAAACCTGATTTGGAGAAATTTGAAGACCTGTTTGGGGAAATAATTTTCGACCATCTGGCATCACTGTGTGGTGGTGTTACTTGAAACTTCGACAAATGGTTCGTTCGTGTACCGAATCATCCAAGAAAATTCGAATACGTAATGTATACGGACGAAATTCTAAATTTCACTTTTTTTTTTTTTTAGACTGGTCTTGACAAACTGAATGAGGATATATATTTTTATGTGCATAAAAGAATGTTCAGTATACAGGGTGTTTCAATAGCATATTTCAGAACTTCTAGGAGGGGTAGGGTGCATTACCATGACTTAAAATCATATAGCAATATAGGGTTAGAAATGCTTTCTGGACGCGTGTGAGCACACAGTGGCACATAATCAAACATTAGAAATAAAAGACGTTTAACAGTGATTTTACTAATAAATGTTCATGAGCAAAAGGGACATGGATGAATGACAGAGTTCGAAGTTTCACAGGTAAGGCACATGAAAATCCAAATGTTCTGAAATAGTCCAATATATACGGAATCTGTTTTCCTCGAAAGCTACTATAATTCGTGCAACCAGAATATTTGGAATTCTGAGTCGTAGATATGAAACTTTTCGCTATAATTATGCGTTTTGAGGACCCCTGACTACGTACAGTTTATAGCGGTTAATCTACAATCTACGTACATGTCTATTATCTGTATAACATGAAAAGAAAAATTTGCCCAAAATTCAAATCTGGTGTTTTGAAAATCTCTTGTGATTGTCGTTTTAAAATTTCGACGAAAACTGGTAAATTTTCGAGGAATAGTGTGGCATTTAGCTTTTGGCCAGACTTTACAATTATAGTTTGAGCAATTATTTTAATTTTTTGATACAGGTATTTAAAAATAGGGTTCAAAGTATGGGGAGGGGGGGGGGTATCGTTCCAAAATAGATAGCAAAGAGAGCTATATGAATGCATAACGTCACAGCAGAGTAGCAGTATGAAGTCATAATAAACCCGTTGCCGACCTCTCACCCCCTCCAATTTATCATACATAAAAAAAAAAAAAAAAAAAAAATTGTATATTGTCTTATGTCAATCTTTTTTTCACTCTTAAACACTTTTTCAATTTTTAAAATACTTACTTTTTTTTTTTTTTTCCCTTTTCGGGGAGGGAAGTTTCAGAATTAATACTTGGTAAGATATATATATATATATATATATATATATATATATATCAATACAAAAAACCCTTAACGGGTTAAAAGTTTGTGACGCAGCACTGTACTTTATGGCTATAAGAATTAGAAATACGGGTCTTAAAAATAATGATATCAAATTTTCAGTGACGCTTTGATATTAAATTATACATAGATTTTCTTATTTGAATTTGCTTTTTCCTTTTATTTATATTTACAGTGTAAACGTTATTTTCAAGATAAAATAATATATAGCATTTACTCATTGATACCTTTCCATTCACATCTCTTATACTATGAAAGCATGTGTTTTAAAAGAAATTATATGAAATTCCAGTAACGCAGTGGTGTTACATTAAGTGATTTGTTTTTAAATTTCTCTGCAATTATTTTGTTTTGCATATTAAAGTATATGTGCACATTGAAGTATTGCTTTTAATTTTCAAATACGCTGTCAAATATATCACTTTCATTAAGCTTATATTATGTACTGAAATATATTTATTTCAATGAATTATTCTATCTTTTGCGTCACGCCATCAAAACTGAAAAAATGTTCACAATTTTTTTCTTTGCAGCACAATATCTATTTGCATGCATTTTCGATTTATTTGGATGAAATGACACAAAGTAAACATTTCCATGTATTTTACTTACAGTTTTGGATGGCGTGACGCAAAAGATAGAATAATTCATTGAAATAAATATATTTCAGTACATAATATAAGCTTAATGAAAGTGATATATTTGACAGCGTATTTGAAAATTAAAAGCAATATTTCAATGTGCACATATACTTTAATATGCAAAACAAAATAATTGCAGTGAAATTTAAAAACAAATCATTTAATGTAACACCACTGCGTTACTGGAATTTCATATAATTTCTTTTAAAACACATGCTTTCATAGTATAAGAGATGTGAATGGAAAGGTATCAATGAGTAAATGCTATATATTATTTTATCTTGAAAATAACGTTTACACTGTAAATATAAATAAAAGGAAAAAGCAAATTCAAATAAGAAAATCTATGTATAATTTAATTAATATCAAAGCGTCACTGAAAATTTGATATCATTATTTTTAAGACCCGTATTTCTAATTCTTATAGCCATAAAGTACAGTGCTGCGTCACAAACTTTTAACCCGTTAAGGGTTTTTTGTATTGATATCATTACTTTTTAGGGGTTAATGATCAAAACGTAAAATTAAAGAAGCATGGTAATGAGTTACAACACTGTATAAAAAATGTTGTTTTAGAGGTCATACTCGAACAAAATAACAAACTAAATGAAATTTCAAAATTTTATAAAAAGTGATTAAAAAAATAAAAAAAAAACTTTAAGAAAGAATATTTTTTGAGGGATGGAAACATGCAACATTACAAAGGCATAATATAGTACATTTTAAAAATGACAAAAATTTCTACAAATAAAAAAAATAAAGATTTTTTATTTTTATTCAATATTCAATTTCTTATATAGCTCATTGGTTCAACTATTTCTTAGATAGTTCAACCGAAAATTCAAAATAAATGTTTAATAAAATACGAAAGTTTTTGTAATAAAGTGTTACGAATAAGTTTCTAAAGAATTTTCACCACATAGATTTTAGTTAGATAAAAATTTAACAAAAAATTTTTAAATGTTCAATCGAGTGAACAAAAGATAAATATTTTGTTATTTTTAAATTGTAGATGCATAAAGTAAAACTGTTTAAGGATATGACAGTAATTTTCCAAAATACCTAGCACCATTGGGGTTAGGTTCAGATCCTCCCTTGGAAACTCTGATAATTCTAAAAAAGATGCTTAATCAATTTGAGAGGGTTTTTGTTTGGTTTAAAATTAATTCAGCTGGGAAAAATAGGAGGGGGGTTACCAGTTAGATCATTTAGAAATTTTAATAGGGAAATCGCTTTTTAGAAAAATGTTTCTAAAAAACATGCATTAAAATGTTATGCATCTAGTTTTATTCTATCTGATTAAACATACTGTACATAGTCCCCACTTTCTTCCTAGTATTTCGGAATCACTTTAGAATTCCTAAAAATTTTCTGAAACGTAGTGTAGGGATTTTGGACTTTGCCTCATTTTCAAAAATTGGTTTATGGGGCTATAAAGTGTATATGAGAGATCTAACTTTAAAATTTTAAATGATAAGGATTTTTTAGCACTTTGAGAAATCTTCTAAATATAATATCACAGCGTATATTGAGTCTTTTGGTGCTGTGATTAACTTTTTCGTTTTTCAAGAAATTATCTTTCGCAATTAAAGAAATAATTTAACAGATATAATTAATCTTTCGTGCTGGGATTCAATTTTTCCTCCTTTTCCAAGAAATTTTCTTTTCCAATTAAACAAATAGCTTAACAGGTGGGGGTGATTAAATAAAAAAAAAAAAAAAAAAAAAAAAAAAAAGAAAAATGTAAATACATGTTAAGAAATATGTAAAAATGCTTAGGAAAATAAGAAGAATAGTTTGTATAGAGATAATCCGAGGGTGAGAGCATCCTTTGTGTATGGGATCAAGATTACAAATTCCATGGGGGAATTTGGGTAAACAAAATATATTCTAGAAAGTATGTTGAAAATATGAGATTCTTTGTTCCAGTTTCACGAGCAAAGCATTCATTTTGTTAAGCTGCTTTGGGAAACAGCTGTAAATGCCATCGTTCTGGAATGCATATTGCATCTGCATAGGGAAAGCTAGTATTCAAAAATCCTTTCTCTCTTTTCCTTTTTTATCGAAGTGAAGCGTGAAACGTGACCTCGAAACAGATGGCTGAAGAAAACAGCTGATAAGCTGGGATTCCCCCTTTTCACTCCGTTCTGTGACGTGAGCACAAGAATTTCCATATGAAAATCACAGGGGAGGGGTCACAAGCTGTACCTCGTGGTTTTTCTACGCATTCATTCGGCGTAGTGGGTTTGCTGATGTATCATGGGGAGAGGAAGGCGGGGCGACTGCTTTCCCCTCCCGGTTTGGATAAAAAGTGGACATTTTTAGTTTTTGGGGAAGAAGAAGAAGAAGAAAAAAAAAAAAAGATGAGATGAGTCTTCTCGTTTGGGAAGTAGTGAGTACTTGATCTGATTGAGACTCGCTGGTTTAGGCGAAGTGTGGTCGTAAGATAGTTTTTTTATGAGAAGAGATTGGAGGCAGGTTTGGTTCGCTTGCTCGTGATAAGCAGAGGCTGATGTGAGATCTCTGGAGGCTAGTTTTTCCTCGTGATATCTAGTGGTGGGCTGAAGATAATGATGAAAGGTCGAGCGAATCTTGGGTAGTTTTTTATGAGACGGGTCGTAAGGAAGGTAGAGCAGCGAGTTGTAAAAGAAGGAAGAAGAAACGAAGAGTGTTATGAGAAGGGAGTGAACCGTACGAGCTATGCATGCCGGTGGTGGTTTTTCGAAAAAATTAAGCTGGTGCTATTAAGTTAATGGAATCGAGCTATATTTTTCCCTGAAAGCAAAAGTTGTCGGAGCCCTTATAAAAGAGACGAGTGAGCGTATGGCTGAAAAGCTGGATAATTTCGCTGTTCCTGAACGAAGGTACCCGGAGTGTAGAAGTATTGACGTTTCCCGATGGATGCTTTGTCCTTAAAGTGGTTGTGAAAAAACTCTCCTCGACGCTTGGCGGAACTGTTGCAGCTAAAATACCAAATGTTATGTAAGTCAATTATTATATTCATGTCTTTAATTATTCCTGCTTCTTGTATATTGTTGCTTCACTTAAAATGTATTAATTTTTTTTAAGATAGTAATTTTGTGTTGGTATGTAAGGACGAATGGTCCAGTTCAACACTAGCTTCTGTATCATGATGGTATATTTTCCCTTATTCTGCTGAAAGTTAAACGTTAAGAAATATAGTGTAATCCTACTGTAGTCTAATTAAAAATTGGTATATGTTAAAAGCTCAAATTTTTGTGTTGGTGATCCTTTGTGAAAGTATTGTTTTTTTTATTTAATTGTGTCAGAGAAAAGATAACAATGAAAAATTAATTACACTAGAGAAACAAGTTTATTTTCTTTATTTACTCTTGTCTGCGGGTAGTGTTTACCCATTTTTCTGAACTAGGGTTGTGCGATAGAAAAGTTAATAAGTAAAAGATAAATTTTAAGAACACAACGCGAATTTATCTTTAATGTTTGTTTTTGTTTAATTCTATACGATCACCTTATCTTTCTTTAAGTTACAAGGAAAATTATAATTGGATAACTTAAACATTTTTTTTATTATTAAGGAAATAATCACATTTGTTTTTATGTCGTTATTATTTAAAATCTAGTAAATAATCACGACTTTAGGTTTAAAGTTGAAGCCAAAGGCAACTTAAACTAAATGAATATTATTTTAAAGTTAAATAGATTTGAATCTTAAATTTAAAAACTTAGCATAAGAAAAAATTATGATAATATGAATAGTAACTTATTAACAAATAAATCATAAGTCTAGCCTAAATAAAAATATGATAAATGATGCCGTGCCCATTTGGTAGTCAGGAGTAATTATTTGTTTCTCTAGCGGTAAGTTTGGCACCGCGCTTAGGTCTTAAACTATATTAATAATTAAATGAATTATTTTAGTGTGTACTTTTGTATTTTTTTTCAAGTCTACTCAGAATATTTTTTTTTTTCTCTTTTTCTAACTCATGTCTTGTGGAGCCACATTGATGAGGAAAAATGTATGGACCTGTGTTGTGACGAGTGAGGATGTATTTCCTTCTGTTGCCCTGTGGTGAGATCATGAAATTTTTGTTTTGATTTACATTCTATTTAAGGGTGAAAAAATTACTTGTGTATTTTATATATATTTTTTTTTAATTGGAAAAATTTGGCTTTTATGTATTGTGTGAAATGAAATTTTATAGTATACATTTTGCTGGAAGGAAGAATTTTGTCAAATGTAATCAATAGATCTGATAATTAAGTGCAAAATAATTATTTCTTGTTAGAGAAACTGTAATCAGTAAATTTATTTTTTTTTTTGGAAGGGCTTACGAATGTTGGTAAAATTCAAATTTTTTTTTAAAAAGTATTTTTGAAGAAAAAACTAAATAAATTAGTTAATTGATCTGCAGAATTCTTCTTTCAGCCTATGAATTACAATTATTTTTTTGTAGTGTTACTCCATTTTTCTTGTGCTAAAATCAAATTTACATATCTTTAAAATTTTGCTTGTGATATTCATATGTATACATTCATTTGCATTATTTTTTTAAGTTACTTGTGTAGTAGAAAATTGAGTCATAACAAAGAAGGATTTTTTTGTGGTTAAAATTATTTTTCGGTGTAAGACAAAATTTTGGAAGTATTAGGACTGGTAATTCATTGGTTTTGAAATTTTGTTGCTTTTAAGACAACTTATGGCTGGATTTATAGGCCAACAAAAAATTTGGAAAAATAGTTCACTTATAAAGTGTAAATAATTTAAAGTTTTTCTCTCAAAAAAAAAAAAAAAAAAAAAAAAAAAAAAAAAAAATCCTTCTTATATTTTGCTTTGCTTTATCATTACTGTATTGCTTATACATGCTTATACACATATTTACAAAACAAGTACATTAGGGGTTAAAAAACATATGGAATTGGTATTTGTTAACACAGTGTGATAATTAGATACAAGACTTTATTACATTATCAATTTGATATATGTTACAGACATAAAAATGAGTACCCATGTTTACTGTTTGTTATATGTAAATTTTATGACTCAATTTAAGTAATTTTTTTTTCCTCTCACTTGGTTTTCTATGCTGCTATATTGTATAACCTTGTTTTCTGCTCCGTATTTGTATTGGCTAGAACATTGAGTTGGTTAGGAAGAATTGTGTTTTTTTTAAATTTGAAAAGAAACTGAAGGTTTAGCTGTGGCCTTGACGGTCAAGGGGTTAAAAACATTATTAGACAGTTTAGTGCTAAAAAATTTCGCTAGTGTTAGGAATTTTTTTTTGTTGTGTTTTGCATTTGATTTAATTGTCAGTATGGGTGAAAAACCGGAAACAGGGGTTGAAAATAGCAGTAGTAAGGACGCTACTCAGCCAAATGGCCCGACATCGGCCCTAAATATGGTCATTGCTCAGGATCCTGAAATTACTAAAGGTCGGCGTAGGGAATTTTTAATTGACAACCTCTCACTAATCCCAGTGTTTACAGGTAGGGATCCTAATTTTTCGGTTACTGACTTCTTCCACAAAATTACGGAGTTAGCCGAGTATGCGGGATGGAAGGAAGAAGATTATTTTTTTGCAGTTAAGCAAAGGCTGGCCGGCGCTGCTCAACAGGTTTTTAGGGACTATGCCCATAATGTTAAAAGTTATAAAGAATTGGAAAAGTTGTTAAGAGACAGGTTCACCGAAAAACCAGATCTCCATCATGTCTTTAGTGATTTTTGGAACTTTTCTCAGAATATAAATATGCCGGTGCAGGACTTTATTGTAAAAGCTAAACAAAAAGTAAAATTAGTGGTAAAAGCACAGAAAATTCCCGAGAGCGCGTGGGTTCAAACGGAGGAGGAGTGGCTTTTGGCTATGCTAGTTAAGAACCTCCATCCTAATATTAGAAGAGGTGTTATAGCTCGCTCCCCTATGTCAGTGTTAGAATTAGAACAAATTGCTTTAGCAGAAGAACGTGCTTTTAAAGCGACACAACCGTTTTTCGAAAACACGCAGCAGAGTCACAGTCAGCTAGAAATGGCTTGCGCTGCGCAAAGTACTAACAATCATGCTGAAGTATCAAACTCCCAGGTGTCAGGTCTCACAAATTTAATCGCGGACCTTACTGAACAAATTGCAAATCTAAGCTCAAAAGTGCAGGCGCTGGAGAGTAGAAACTTAAGGAGACCTCTACCTCGTCCAAAAAAAGAGGTAGTTTGCTATGCATGTGGAATTAAGGGGCATTACAAAAATGAATGTCGAAATACGAGAAATAGATTCGACAGGCGACCTCGAGACGACAGGAATAGCCACCAACACAGAGCAAATGAACAAGCTAATGATGAGGAAAATTTAAACTAGTTAGGGTCTCGTCAGAGAGAGCGACTGCAGGGGACCCTGTGCGACAGTGTGAATCGCTCACCATACCGAAGGTTAGGTGTGAGGAGGGTGCTGGTAACCCTAATGTAAATAACAGACATCATGAAAGTGTGGAATTCACGGGCGGGAACTGGAAAACCTTAGGCTCCAAATTGCCAATCGTAGAAATTGAACTTAATAATGAGAAATGGCTTGGGCTAATTGACTCAGGCTCGAGCTGTAATATTGTGTCAGATGTTATTTTAAGAAATGTAAATTTGTGTAAAGTGCCATGTCAAGTAAATTTAAAAACTCTGTTGGGGGGGGATGTAACAATTCAGGATAAAGTAGAACTGCAATTCAAATTGGGAAACAAGTATTTTACTGATAATTTCAATATTGCTAGGGGTTGCATGTCACCAAATTTCCAACTAATTTTAGGGGTGCCTTGGTTGTTGAAATTTCAAATCCAAATAAATTGTAAAGATAAAATGCTTAGTGGGGAAAATTTTCAGTGTCCTATTTTTTCACAAAACTGCGAAAGTGTAAATTTTATTGATTCAAGTGTAAAATCCATTCCAGTTTATACTAAACAAAAACTTGTGTTACCCCCAAATTCTGAAACTATCATTAATGTAAAAATTAGAGATTTTAATTGTGTAAATACGGAAAATGTTTTAATATATCCACATAAATTTATTGGGGAATCTGCTGTGATTAGCCACACCATCTGCCAAAATTCTCCTAACAACTTTAAGGTCAAAATTTTAAACTTGAATGAAGCTCCTGTCCATGTAAATAAAAATTCACAGGTCGGTTTTATGGAGGAAATTTTTAGTGACCAGTCTGAGGAATATGTAAATTGTGCTGAGGAGGAGGAGATTGGGGAGGTAGAAAACATTAACCTGGAGTGGGACACAAATTTCAAATTCGACCACTTAGATTTAGATTTAAAAGTCAAAGTAGAAAATTTTTTAAAAAACAACTCTGATGTGTTTGCGGCTTCAGTTCTAGATCTCCCTGGCTGCGACACGGTTCTCCACAACATTAAGTTAGACGACAAAACTCCAGTTAGATGTACCCCATACAGAGTGCCATACAATTTGCGGAATGAATTGGATAGACAAATAAACACCCTACTAGAAGCAAAAATTTTAGTTCCGTCAAATTCTCAGTACGCGTCACCAGTGATTTTGGTTAAAAAGGCAGACGGGTCTTTTCGTCTGGCGTGTGATTTCAGAAAATTGAATAAAAAAATTGCTAATGACAGTTATCCTATCCCGAACATAGCCGAAACCATTGACTCGCTGGCTGGGGCCAAGTATTTTTCAACCATGGACCTCACCAGTGGTTTCTTTCAACAAAAAATTCCTCCCGATCAACAACATCTCACAGCAATTGTGACACACGACAAGCTTTTACAGTGGACTAGAAGTCCATTTGGACTTAAGTCATCCCCCGCTGCATTTCAAAGGTTAATGAACGTGGTGTTGAGTGGGTTGTCAGATCTTAATATCCTAATTTACATTGATGACATTTGCGTGTCATCAAAAGACATTGATTCTCACTTTCAAAAGCTAGAAATTGTTTTCAACAGGTTAAGGCAACACAATCTAAAACTAAAACCGGCCAAATGCCATTTCTTTAAATCAGAGATTACTTTTCTGGGTTTCCAAATTAGCGACGGGGAAATTTTTCCAGCCAAAAAGAACGTGGAAGTCATAGAAAAAATCAAACGTCCTTCAAATAGGAAACAAGTTCGGTCTTGTCTTGGGTCAGTGGGTTTTTACAGGCGTCACATTTGTGACTACTCTAAAAGGTCAATTACACTCACTAATCTGACAAAAGAAAAAAATAAATTCGTGTGGTCACAGAAGGCTGAGGATGAGTTTCAGGACTTAAAGCATGAACTAATGAGAATCCCATCTTTAAAATTACCAGACATGTCCAAAGATTTTATTATTTACACAGACAGCTCAGCTGTTGCTCTGGGAGCGGTTTTATGCCAACCAGATGAGGAAAATTTTCCGTACCCGGTAGCTTTCGCTAGTCGGAAACTGAAGGAGGTGGAATCGAGATATTCAGCGACAGAGCGGGAGTTACTAGCTTTGGTCTGGGCTGTACAGTACTTTAAATGTTATGTTTTTAATAGGAAATTCACTATATACACTGACCATGCTGCCCTTACGCACGCTTTAAAACTCAAAGACCCCACTTCTAGGATTGCGCGGTGGTTATGCGCTCTTAGCGAATTTGACTTTGTTTCTCGCTATATCAAAGGGAAGTGCAATTCTGTGGCGGATTTTCTGTCCAGGTTTGTTGAACATTCTATGGAGATTACCAATAATGAAGGTGTGGAAAACTGTTTTGTGTCCGAGAGGGCTACTCAGGAGATTCAGGTTGATGATAGGTGCGAGTTGTTAAAAGATATCCAGTTTGCTCAAAGCAATGATCAATTTTGTAAATATGTAAATAATAGAATTTTTAAAGAATTACCAATCAATCCTAAAGGGTATAATTTTTTTGTAAAAAATGAGGTGTTGATGTGCAAAAGGGTGAGTCCAAAGTCCAGAAAGGAGGCAGGTGAAAAAATAGTTGTGCCAAAGGCTCTGGTTCCCACTATTTTTAGGTTAACGCATGAATCTAATGTGGCGTGTCATGCAGGTTTTTTTAAAACTCTACATCGTGTTAAGGAAAATTACTATTGGCAGGGGATGTTTGCGGATGTCAAAAGACTTGTGGCCTCTTGCCAGTCTTGTCTGGAGTTTAGGGCCCATAAACCCAAGAGGTTGGCTGAACTCCAGAGGTTGGAGATCCCAGAGTACCCTTTTTCTACAATACATTCGGATATTTGTGGGCCTTATCCCACTACCGAAAAGGGAATAAATTTATTATTGTCTTCATTGATAGTTTTACGAAGTGGTGTGAAGCCTTTGCAGTGCCCAACATAACATCGGATACGATAGCTGACGCATTGGCAGAATTTGTTTGTAGGCATGGGACTCCTGAGAAAATAATTACTGACCGAGGAAAAAATTATATGAGTGAAGCAATCGAGCAGGTGTATGAGAGATTAGGAATCAGGCACATACATACCACAAGTTTCCACCCTAGCTCAAATGCGAAGGTAGAACGTAACCATGCCACTATGAATAGTGCCCTTGCACATCTAGTCAATAGTAACCATAACGACTGGGACGAGAAGTTAAAGTTTGGACTGTTGGCGCTCCGCTCCAGTGTGCACTCAACGATAAATGAGACTCCCTTTTTTGTGACTCATGGTAGGGACATGAAACTACCGTATAATGCGCTTGAGACTAGTGTTCCTCGGAACTATAATGATTGCCCCTCCTATTGCGACCAATTAATTCCCTCATTGCAACAGGTCTTTTCACAAACAAAAAGATTCTTAGAGCAAGCTGCTGACAAACAAGAAAAGCTTCGTAGTAAAATTGCCGTAGATAAAAAAATAAAAGTAGGTAGTCTGGTCATGCTGTTTACTCCTACCATAAAACCGGGTTTGTGTAAGAAATTCAATAAAGTCAATAGGGGTCCTTTCCGGGTGATTCGCAAACTGAATGAGGTTAACTTTGAAATACAAGAGGTGCGCAACAATAAAAATGTCCAAATTGTGCACGTGGATAGGCTTACAAAAATGATTGATAAACCTGTCTTCCCTGAGTTTGTGAGAGACGGTAGCACTGAGCAGGATAGTGGGGTAACTCCTGCTGTCGTGGAGAACTCCGGTGAGAAAGAGGTTTTTGTAGATCGGTATGAGTTGCGTAGACGAGAGAGGTTGGAGAAAAGAAAGAAACGGCTAGTGTTTCGCTCTAGTGAAATTGAGGACACCTTGTTGGGGGTTGGCCTGGATAACCAACTGCAGAATTTCACAACCCAGGTTGATAGCACAGTTACGGACAGGGATGACAGTTCTAGCGAGCATGTTGGCGCACAGGTGTCCCAGGCTAGTCTCTCTTCTCTCGATGGTCACAGGGCCTTGTCACCAACAGTGAGTGAGGCAGAAGAGAGTAGTTTTCAACAAAGGGGGGTAGGTGCTCATAACACAGTACCGATAGCATTTCACTCTTATAACCTTCGCCCTAGAAATAGGCGAAATTTGTAAATATAAAAATTTTTTTTTTGTAAATAGTTGTATATTTGTTAGTAGATTTTTTGCATATCATTCTTTTTTTTTGTAGTATAACTAGTAATCTTAATATTTTCGAAAGGGTGCTTTCAGTGGGAAATATTAGGGTAAAAAAAAAAAAAAAAAAAAACAGTTATGGGGGGTAAGAAAATATTGGGCTCTGAAGCTGTTGAGCAGACGGTCAAAAGTTTTTTTTTATATATTTTCTCCTTTGCCCTGTATATGAGTAAGGTTCGGCTGTCCTCGAGCAATGTTACAAAAAAAAAAATAAATAAAAAAAAAAAATTTAAGTGTAAAAATAGAAAAATGTAAAAAACCAAAAAAAAAAAAAAAAAAAAAAAAAATTGTACAATCGCGGCAGCATGTGCACTTACTTAATAATCTAGTGTGATATATTTTGTGTAATGTATTTCTGGGCGCACAATTTTATGTCGTGGCGTTCTTTTGACGTTAGTAGTACCGTGTGCCAGTCAAAGTGTTTGCACTGTTAGAAATTATCTCGGGGCAGGTCACAACTTTGGGGTATCCATGCATGGTGTTATTTGCATAATGAGCAGAAAGCAAGGTTGGTCAAAATTTGTAAAGTGGTGTATTTAGTGCTTGTCTATATCATCTGCTCAAGACTGTGTTTACTCCAAGAAACTGTGTTATAAGACTGTATGTATAATTACACACACTGTGAACTGATATTACATTACGTATTTTGGACAATTATTTTGGAACTGCTACAAGATATATATGAACATTTTTATTGTAATAAATATAAACTTTAACACGGAATGTCAGACTTCCGCGTCCAGCAATGAACAATAGTGTATCACATTATATTAAATTTTGGTTGACCTGTGTAATATTTCCTTAGTTATATTTTTTTTTCTCAAAACTGTGTGTTGAAAAATAAGTGCTGAAAGTATATTATTAAAAGCAATTGTGTATTTCTAGAAAAAAGGCTCAATCATGTAAATTTTTTTTTGAAGGAATATTTCATTTTTTTTTTTTTTTTGGTTTGCTGTGCTTTTGATGTATCATGTAAATAGCTGTAACAGTTTGGTCATTATGTGGAGGTTTTCCAAAAACAACAGAGGCCAACCCAGTGTTCTCCCCTTTATTTTGATCTAATATTTTGAGGTGAAAGGAGTATTCCTGTTTTCAGTAAATTATATGTCAGGCGGATGTGTATGCAGTGAATATTGATCTGTAGAGTCTTTAAGTATCTCAATAGTAACCTTTTTTTAAGTTGGCAATCTTTATACGGCAATAGTGTAGCTTGTGTGTTCACACTGTCCTGTTAATGGTAGGGTGTGTGGGAAGAGCGATCGGCTTTCCACAGGCTCGGTAGGAACTGGTGATTAGAGGTTCACATGTCTCGGGTCGATGTTTGATCTGCGGTAATGGGAGTTCTAGTTGCAGGTTGTTGGCTGTTGCAAGGATGGTTTGTTGCAAGTGTGGTTTCTATTATTTTATTTAAAAAAAAAAAAAATAAAATAAATAAATAAATAAATAAATAGATAATAAATGTCATTATTTAAAAAAAAAAAAAAAAAAAAAACATCTAGTAGTTTAAAGCTCTCATTTAAAAACTTTTCTTGCTGCATACTCGGACGCTGGTACAATATGTGGTGTTCCTGGCTGTGTCTGATATATTTATTTTTTTTTTTTCTCTGTGACGGGAGGGTAGTTATCACAGCGTATATTGAGTCTTTTGGTGCTGTGATTAACTTTTTCGTTTTTCAAGAAATTATCTTTCGCAATTAAAGAAATAATTTAACAGATATAATTAATCTTTCGTGCTGGGATTCAATTTTTCCTCCTTTTCCAAGAAATTTTCTTTTCCAATTAAACAAATAGCTTAACAGGTGGGGGTGATTAAATAAAAAAAAAAAAAAAAAAAAAAAAAAAGAAAAATGTAAATACATGTTAAGAAATATGTAAAAATGCTTAGGAAAATAAGAAGAATAGTTTGTATAGAGATAATCCGAGGGTGAGAGCATCCTTTGTGTATGGGATCAAGATTACAAATTCCATGGGGGAATTTGGGTAAACAAAATATATTCTAGAAAGTATGTTGAAAATATGAGATTCTTTGTTCCAGTTTCACGAGCAAAGCATTCATTTTGTTAAGCTGCTTTGGGAAACAGCTGTAAATGCCATCGTTCTGGAATGCATATTGCATCTGCATAGGGAAAGCTAGTATTCAAAAATCCTTTCTCTCTTTTCCTTTTTTATCGAAGTGAAGCGTGAAACGTGACCTCGAAACAGATGGCTGAAGAAAACAGCTGATAAGCTGGGATTCCCCCTTTTCACTCCGTTCTGTGACGTGAGCACAAGAATTTCCATATGAAAATCACAGGGGAGGGGTCACAAGCTGTACCTCGTGGTTTTTCTACGCATTCATTCGGCGTAGTGGGTTTGCTGATGTATCATGGGGAGAGGAAGGCGGGGCGACTGCTTTCCCCTCCCGGTTTGGATAAAAAGTGGACATTTTTAGTTTTTGGGGAAGAAGAAGAAGAAGAAAAAAAAAAAAAGATGAGATGAGTCTTCTCGTTTGGGAAGTAGTGAGTACTTGATCTGATTGAGACTCGCTGGTTTAGGCGAAGTGTGGTCGTAAGATAGTTTTTTTATGAGAAGAGATTGGAGGCAGGTTTGGTTCGCTTGCTCGTGATAAGCAGAGGCTGATGTGAGATCTCTGGAGGCTAGTTTTTCCTCGTGATATCTAGTGGTGGGCTGAAGATAATGATGAAAGGTCGAGCGAATCTTGGGTAGTTTTTTATGAGACGGGTCGTAAGGAAGGTAGAGCAGCGAGTTGTAAAAGAAGGAAGAAGAAACGAAGAGTGTTATGAGAAGGGAGTGAACCGTACGAGCTATGCATGCCGGTGGTGGTTTTTCGAAAAAATTAAGCTGGTGCTATTAAGTTAATGGAATCGAGCTATATTTTTCCCTGAAAGCAAAAGTTGTCGGAGCCCTTATAAAAGAGACGAGTGAGCGTATGGCTGAAAAGCTGGATAATTTCGCTGTTCCTGAACGAAGGTACCCGGAGTGTAGAAGTATTGACGTTTCCCGATGGATGCTTTGTCCTTAAAGTGGTTGTGAAAAAACTCTCCTCGACGCTTGGCGGAACTGTTGCAGCTAAAATACCAAATGTTATGTAAGTCAATTATTATATTCATGTCTTTAATTATTCCTGCTTCTTGTATATTGTTGCTTCACTTAAAATGTATTAATTTTTTTTAAGATAGTAATTTTGTGTTGGTATGTAAGGACGAATGGTCCAGTTCAACACTAGCTTCTGTATCATGATGGTATATTTTCCCTTATTCTGCTGAAAGTTAAACGTTAAGAAATATAGTGTAATCCTACTGTAGTCTAATTAAAAATTGGTATATGTTAAAAGCTCAAATTTTTGTGTTGGTGATCCTTTGTGAAAGTATTGTTTTTTTTATTTAATTGTGTCAGAGAAAAGATAACAATGAAAAATTAATTACACTAGAGAAACAAGTTTATTTTCTTTATTTACTCTTGTCTGCGGGTAGTGTTTACCCATTTTTCTGAACTAGGGTTGTGCGATAGAAAAGTTAATAAGTAAAAGATAAATTTTAAGAACACAACGCGAATTTATCTTTAATGTTTGTTTTTGTTTAATTCTATACGATCACCTTATCTTTCTTTAAGTTACAAGGAAAATTATAATTGGATAACTTAAACATTTTTTTTATTATTAAGGAAATAATCACATTTGTTTTTATGTCGTTATTATTTAAAATCTAGTAAATAATCACGACTTTAGGTTTAAAGTTGAAGCCAAAGGCAACTTAAACTAAATGAATATTATTTTAAAGTTAAATAGATTTGAATCTTAAATTTAAAAACTTAGCATAAGAAAAAATTATGATAATATGAATAGTAACTTATTAACAAATAAATCATAAGTCTAGCCTAAATAAAAATATGATAATAATCACCTAAAATATTTCCAGTGATATTTTTTTAAGGTTGTTTGTTTGTAGGTTTTAAGGCCAATTGACTGCGCTAGGGTCCTAGGCCTATAAGTACATTGCCCCCCGTGAGTTCTTTCTAAGGGTTGTAGCCCGTATTTATGCAAGTTTCGGAGAAAAAACACTGAATGAACGGCTAGGTTGAAGAGAGCGGGATGGGATCGAATCCGGCATTTCCCATCAACCAGCTTTTCAGCGCAGAACCGCTCGTGGGGCATTTTTTAAAGAAGCTTATATATATATACATTCTAAAAGTCCCATTTCTCTTTCCAGATCTATAGGAAACGCCTTGAAAGTTTTGAAAACGTAAAAAGCGTGCATATTAAATATGAGTCTAAGTAGAACTTTAAATGAGCTTCTAATCCCCCTCCTATTCGAAATTTTAATGTTTGCCTCCTAAGGTTTCTTCTATCTCAATTCAGCTTAAATTTCTTTTTTTCTTTTCTTTTCCTTTCTTTTCTCTTTCTTTTTTTTTTTTTTTTAAATAAACCAAACGAGATCAAACGACGTGATCCTGAAATAGGAACATAATGGAGACTATTTTCAGTATATTTAACCCTCTGAGCGTGTGACTTAATGTCACGTTTCTACTTCAAAAATAATCTTATTGTTATGAGAAAGCTACCCTGAAAATCCCCTGTTATGTGCGTTGAAGTTACACCAAAAATTTTCGAACATTTTCCCCCCACTACTGGGGGTGTGTCCGTTCGAACAAAAGCCCTTTGTGTCCGAAAATATTTCCAAAGTGGAATTAGGAAGAGAATGTACATGTAGAAGAAACAGGATTGATATTTCAAAAACCTTTTGGAAATAGCAACAGACTTTATCATTTCTATGTAAGAAAAATGGGTTCAGAAAAATTAAAGCTGTAAGTTAAAATAGCTTTAGCAGCGCAAAATTTAGTCTGCATTGTATTTCCAATTTATAAATTTAAATTTCTATAACTTTTATTATCAGAAATCATAAATGATTAATTAATTATATGCAGCACAAACTATAAACACTTTGAACGTAATATTTACTAATTTTATAGATATTTTAAATTAAAATGGTATGCAAAAATGAATTGTAAAACTTTCTTATTTATACAAATACCATAACAATAATAATAATAATTTATAAATGTTTGAAATTATTTTTTTATTTTATTTATTATTATTATTATTACTATTATTATTTTTTTTTTTAATGAATGAATGAATGAATTTATATATGATATTTTACAGCTATCTTTATTCTCTTTAATTGCACTTTTTTTAAAATTATAATAAAAATTAAAATGCTGTTGATATAAGGAACAGAAATAAATGTATTCGATTTTATTTCTCAAAATTGTAACTATGTTAATCTACATTAATTAGTAAAGTTAATTTCAATGACAGCTTAATTTGGTTAATCAATAAATATATAATAAATAATGAAATATAATAAAATTAGCAAAATTAAGTAAAAAAAAAAAAAAAAAAAAGTTTTTTTTTTTTTTTTTTTTTTTTTTTTTTTTAAATATTTTACTAATAACCAATTTACAAAGAAAATTTATTCCATAATATGAATTATTTCTTAACTATAATAACACAGCAACATACGTGATCAGACGCAGAAAGAAACTCTCAAAAGTTCAAATACAACAAAAATAATAGTAAGAAAATGATGAAGAATTTCCTTAAAATAAATCGAAACACATTAAATTACTAAAGGGAAAAAAATAAATAAATAAATAGCTGTTTGGGAAAAGTATTAGACTATATTTCAACACAAATTTATTTGTTTGAAATTCATATTCCTTCATTAAACTAACATATGGTGTGAAACTTTTTGAGTATATAGAAAATGATTATATTATGATTTGTTAAATTCACGTTTATATTTATGAATTTCCTAAAATAATGCATTCTGCATATCATTTTGTATATTATATATATGTAAAAAATATATATGATAAATTGGAAACTTTTATAAAGGATATTATAGAACTAAATGAGCTATGTTTAGCACATCACTAGACGCTGAAAATCGTAGCAAAAACGATTTTTTATTTTTTTTAATCAATTAATTTTTTTAACTATTAATAGCAAGTACTTAAATTTTTATGACTTCACTTTCTCATCGCAAATAATACATATATATTTTTTTATATTTTAATTACATTTAATACATTTTTTTTTTTTTTTTTTTTTTTTTACATGTCAAACCTATTTTTCCAAAAAATAAATAAATAAATAAAATTTGGGGCTTGCCTAATGAAATAGAAAATAAGCTAATAAAATTTTTTATTTTTCAGTGAGTATAACAGAATTCAAAAAGACATTCTTTCATGTCACCTTTTCTCAAATCTTTTCCCAAAAATCTCATGTCTTTATTAAAAAAAAAAAAAAAAATCATAATTTTTTTTGTTATAAAAGCAAGCATAATTACAAGTGTTTTTATGCCTTTGCAATAAAATTTAGTTGAAAGATTTGAAAAAAAAAAATCGGAAGAAAGTAATAAGCCGGCTTAATGCGCGCATTTTGTCATTTTATTCTCGAAAAACGGTTGTTTATTATAATTATTTAAATTAATTCAATTATCTATTAAAAAAAAAAAAAAAAAAAAAAAAAAAAACTCTGACATTTAGTCATGGCTAAAGAAAATTTGACCATTTTGTACTATATTTAGTTTTTACATATTTTGCTCTGACTTTGTAATTGCAAGAAGTTAAGTTAATCTCGGTCAAATGATTAAAAGAAATGAAAGAAAGAAAAAAATATATATGCGATTAAAACTTAAGCTTTTGATTCTTACCGCAGTAATTCACAGTACACAGATTGTTATCTTTCTATTCAATACCTTTTAAAGCTCTGCAATGCATTTAGTTTAAATAATTCCTTCTGAAACAAATATTGGGTAACTCTGATTTTACAGATATCATTAAGAATTTTTTTTTTTTTTTTTCAGAATTTTCATTCAGATTTGACAAAACATTTTTTTTTTTTTTTTAATTGCCTGTCTTTACATTTACAGTGCAGTGTGCAAAATGTTTTTACCCAGTATAATACTCCTAATCAATTTTTAAAGTGATATCACTAACAAAGTTGGTTATGTTTCTTTGTCTAATCCGATTTGTGTACGATATCAGAGGGGCGGCATTTTCACAAATTTGCAATCCTCTCAAAATCTATCTACATCCAAATCACTTTTGCTTTTTTTTTTTTTGTAGTACTATTTCTTTCAGACAATGACTATGAGTTGTCACCATATATTGTATTACACCTTCAATGAACGTGCAGATATTTTTGTTTTATTTAAAATACATAAAATTAAAAAATCGCCATTATATCTGTTCGGATTACGAGATTTTATCAAAAATTGGAACACTTATTAATCAGGACCAAATATAGTTAATGCTGTATTTTTTTTATATAATTGGATATTGATTCGAAAGATATTAAATAAAAAGCACGTTATAACTTTAAAATCAAAAGAAAAAAAATAGTGATTTCAAACATAAATAAATGAACAAGTAAAAATATTTATTTTTTTGTCGGGAAAAGCAAAAAGGAGGGGGGGGGGGACCTGCAAGCATATTTCTTTTTTAAATAATTAAAATTGAGAAGTATCGTGCTAAAGAACTGAGACAGTTTCAGTATAGAATGGTACACATGCATTATTATTATTATTATTATTATTTATATATGTTGAACATAATTATAAGGAAAGTATGTTTGCATTTATTTATCATTTTTAAAGAAAGATATAACATAATTAGTTAATTGAGAAACTTATTTAAAAATATTTATATAATTAACATTTTTAAATTATTGAAAGGAAAGTTTCTAAAATATTGATGGCAACATTTAATACATTAAAATAAATGCAAAAGGCTTAAATTTAATAAAAGAAATGGAAATTTCTGAAAATAAACAAATTTTATGAGAGAAATATGTCTATTTAAAATTTTTAAAACTATAAAAACTATATATCAAAAAAATCTCTGATTCATGAGTAAAAATATTTATATAATTAACATTTTTAAACTATGGAAAAGAAGTTAAAGTTTCTAAAATATTTATGGCAACTTTTAATAAATTAAAATAAATGCAAAAGGCTTCAGTTTTATAAAAGAAATGGAAATTTCTGAAGATTTCTGAGAAATGGAAATTTCTGTAGCTCGAAATTTCTTCGTCTAACTTACTCAGTTACCATAGCAATTTAAAATCACTGCCAAAATTACTACAAAAATGTATAAGTCGTCAAGAGGTTCCTATATTAAAGCTATACCAAAGAAATTTTATGAAATGAATATAATAATCGGTGCTAGTGAATGAAACCCAGTTACTGTGTGCCTTTACATGTAAGAATAGTGAAAATAAATCCTGTCGTACAAAACTAAATTTTGTTTTGTACATAATTTTATTTTTGAATAATTACAGTACAGAAAACACTCATAAAAATCATTTTTCCCCCCTGAATTTTATTGTATCGATGTGATTATTTCTCATTGTAATTGTTCAGAAAAATGCACGTTAACCTTAGGACGGAAGACTATTAACTTCAATATGGAGTTTTCGTAGATCAGCTTTGTGTAATACCAAACTATTAGAAATATCAGTCCTATCGTTACGAATTTGGTACAAAATGAACGAAGCTATTTTTCTTAGTCCAGGTGTGCAAACAGTTTCTCGACACAACTAGATTTTTTTTTTTAATTAACAAAAGTATGAAATTTAGGTGATAACACCTCATTTTAGTTCATTTCTGTCATTCTAAAAAGTACGTGGCCCAGTTTAACAGTTAAAAAATGAAATAAAAATTCAATTAAATTTAAAATTAAAATTTACAGATTAAAATTAATAATCCTCCGTATATAACTAAATTCTGTCTTTGACAGAATTCTTAATTTTTAATGTTTTTATCTAATTTTTTGATCGTAAAACTGAGCGAAGTACTTTTTAAAATGACTGAAATGAATTAAAATTAAGTGTTGCCACCTAAATTTCACACTTTATTTAATTTTAAAAAATCTAACTATCGTGTCGAAAAACTGTTTGCACCCCTGGGTTAAAAAAAATCCCTCCGTTCATTTGATACCTAATTTCTAACGATAGGACTGATATTTCTTATTTATTTTAGTGTAATACAAAACTGCTCTACAAAAGCTGGTGACAACGTTTTTACTCAGATTGAAACTAATAGTCCTCCTAGTCCTTAAAAAAAAATTTCTCTGTCTTATGATTTTTGAATTTTTATTTCCGTTACCCGACTACCGAAGGTTATGGACGCATTGTATTCGGTCCAAAATTTCGATATCGAGATTTCCCCTGATTTACATCTTTTAAGGTCTCTTGAGTCAAAAAAGTGGTTTTGGACAATTAGTGTGTGTGTGTGCGTGTGCGTGTGTGTGTGTGGGGGGGGGAAATCTTCTATCATATCTCCGAAACTAATAAAGATACAGCTACGAAACTTCAGAATTAAGACAGAACTGGTGTACAGACGAATTTTCCAAATTTTGGTGAAAATTGGAAAACCGGAAGTGAGGTCGTAAGTTCGTATCTCAAAAACGGATCTAACCATTTTCTTCAAAGTTGCTATATAAACACTCTACTGGATGTCCTTTCAAATCATATAGTTGGTTAGTTCAGGAAAATTGATAGGCGTCCTGTATAAATAGCTGAATTTCAGGTACTGCGAGTGGATTCCTTTCAAAACAGCTGCATGGATTTTTTTTCAAATTTGCAATATTAACCCTCTTTTAAATGTAATTGTTGTTATCCAGTCAACAAGTTTTGGTAAAAATCGGTGTCTCAAAAACGGCTCTAACGATTTTCTTGAAAATGGTTGCATAAACCCATTTTAGATATCCTTTCTCATGCTTTACGTGGTTATTGCAAGAAATTTAATAGTCATCGTGATTAGATAGACCAGTCTTAAGAAAAAAACCTGTAGCATTATTGTTTTCTTCATTGCTATGTAAACTCTATTTTATGCAGAAACTCTATTTACAGAATGTATGCAGATACCTCGACCTGCGGTTTATTTCTGTGGAGCTATCTGCATGATAGACCAGATGTTTCTGCCTAAAGGTTGTCTGAGTGAGTAATGCCGACCGGTTGTCGGTCTGGATAGCTCAATTGGTAGAGTCTTGACCTTGTAAGTCAAAGATCCGGGGTTCGACTCCCGATCCAGGCATTATTTTCACTCATTCGGAAAAATAAATTTCAATAAGTATGATTCTCTTCCCAGTCAATTGATTGTGTGATTTTAATATATTGTATTTCTTTCTCCCATTATTTAATGGTGTTTTCCATTACCTGCGGCTTATTTCTGTCGAGCTATCTGCATGATAGACCAGATGTTTTCGCCTAAAGGTTGTCTGAGTGAGTAATGCCGACCGGTTGTCGGCCTGGATAGCTCAATTGGTAGAGCCTTGACCTTGTAAGTCAAAGATCCGGGGTTCGACTCCCGGTCCAGGCATTATTTTCACTCAGTCGGAAAAATAAATTTCAATAAATATGATTTTCTTCCCAATCAATTGGTTGTGTGATTTTAATATATTGTAATGTTTATAGAGTCCAACGAGCTATTTTTGGCCCTTTATTCAAAGTATTTTTAATCTTTCACGTGTGAAATTTGAGGATTTCATAGTATTCTAGAAAACCAAATAACGCTTTTCTATATATTTTTTAAATAATAGCATAGGTCTTTTTATAAAAAGATATTAAAAAATCACTTTGTGCAAATTTTTGTAATATGATTTTCTTTTTTTCTTTTTTTTTTTTTTTCTGAAAGTATTTCTAAACAACCTTGAATTATTTATAGCAAATGCATTATGATTTGTAGATACTGAAATGTTTTCATTTTATTTGAGATTTTGAAAAAAAAAAAAAAAAATAATAATAATAATAATAAAAATAAATTTTGAAAATTTTGTAAAATTTTATTATTCAAATGTAAGAATAAAGATATTAAAATTTTTAAATTTACTTTTTTGCTTTTGATAAGTTCGAAGACATTTTATTATACTTATTACTATTACATTTTATTATACATAACATGCAATCATCCCCTCAAAACAAAAACAGAAGAGGTATTTGATTGTCCAAAGTAAGTTGATTGTCCAAACAGCTGATAGGTTTCTAAACATTATAAAATATTTTTATTGCTAAAAAGTTTAATTTATTTTTATTCATTGCAATCCCCCCCCCCCCCCCAAAAAAAAGAAAAAAAAAAAAAAAAAAAAAAAAAAAGAAAAAAAAAAACGCTTTTAAATCGTTATTAGATTTTGGAAATATATTGAAGAAACTTCCGGAAATTCTTTAATTACTTAAAAATTTTACTATTCGAGACTTGAACCAGAATATCAGCTTCCATTTTTCTTTTAGCTCTAAGTATTTAAATATTTTTAAACTTGGGTTATCCACAAAAGAAAAATGAAATTTTATGTCCAATTTTTCCATCATAAAACTGGCGTCAACGCTTTATTCGTAGATTGAGTCTAATAGTCCTCTACTCAATCATTCAATTACTCTACTCAATAAATCTTTCGAAAATTCAAAGCGGATTCTTTAGGAATTAATAACTTATTCCTTTACAATTTAAATATATGAGGATTATTTAGCAAATAACAATAAGTAAAAGTTCTTTCTTTTTACGTATGAATAATAGCGCAATTAAAAGCAGACGAAAAAAATGCAATATAAATACTATTTTTCGTTGCACTGTTCATTTGAAAAACATTATTTATTTTTTTTTTTTTTTCACTTGAAATAAAATGTTTTAACAGTTTAACAGGATATTTATTTTTATGTTATGTATAAAAAATAACAAAATTAAAAGCAGATGATAAGCATTTCTTACTAGTGGCTATTGGTGTAAAATATTAATAAAATATAAACATTTCGACCTTCTCAACCTTCCCCCCTCCAAAACAATAAAAAATAAATAAAACTTTTACGATACTGTCCGTTTTGATGCTGTTTATGATTAATTTTCTTTTCTTTTTCCTTAAAAAAAAGTGATTTTCATGAAATTTTGGCAAAAGCAGAATTTAGTTTAGTATGGAGGATTATAATTTTTTCATTTTATTTTATTTATTTATTTATTTATTTATTTATTTTCAAATTTTAACATCGCTTTCAAATTATTAGGACAGAAGACTGTTAGTCTCAATCTACGGATTTTTACGATACCAGTTTTACGGTAGTTGGAGATCTATCGAAATCGAAAATTTATCGAAAATATATTTGAATACAGTCGAACCTCATTAACATGAAGACTGTTAACGTAAATTACTTTTAACATGAACTGTTTCCACCATCCCCGTCAAAATGAAGATTTGTTTAGTTATATGAAGATTAGTTACTGATAGCATGAACTACTGATAACATGAAAAAAAAAAATATTCCCCTTGAGATTCACGTTTACGAGGTTTGACTAATTGGAAAGCGGTGTTATAATTTGGGAAAAAAAAAAAAAAAAACTAACAGTCCTCCGTACTAAACTAAATTCCGCTTTTGACAGAATTTCATCAAAATCATTCTTTCTTTTTCTTTCTTTTCGTAGAAAGAAAAATAAAATAAAATAGCAAGCACTTTCGAAATAGACAGTATCGAAAAAGTTTCTTTTTTTTTTCAAAAACATTTTTTTTTTAATTATTCGCTTTAAAATATATTTTTCTATACGTCGAAAAATAAATTAACTCGTAAATTTTTTTGGTAACAATTATAAATTAAAATAAATAATCAGCTTTCTCTTATAGGAAATTTGATAGGTGTCTACTTCGTTAGGTCAATTTTATGTCTTCTAATCACATTATTTCTGAAAAATGTACTATATAATACGTGTAATAGCGGTTAATAGAAATCGTGTGGTTGTTTCATACAAGATTTTTTTTTTCTCTACTGATCACTGAAATTGCCAACTATTGCATTGTAAATTGATGAAACTTTATTTATTTATTTCACATTTACAAAATACGTATTATTATTATTATTATTATTATTTATTTATTTTTTATTTTTTTTTTTTTTCACAGATGTCATTTGGACGATATATCTGCCAAATTTACTTTGAAAATACTTTTCAATAGCGTGAATAATTTAAGCAATCTGTGCAAGTTAGTTATAACTAAAAATTGAAAAAAAAAAAGTCAGTTTATAAATAATATATAATATTGTGAACATTATTCTTGAAATAATCAGAAAATGAATAATGTTATATATATATATATATATATATATATATATATATTATATTTTTTTTTTTCGGAAGGGGGGGGGGGGTAATTGTTGTTGAATGACTTAATCAGTAAAAAATACACCAACGGCAAAGCGGTTCTGCGCTCAAAGCTGGTAGACGTGAGGTGCCGGGTTCGATCCCAGGTAGCGCTCGTCGGCCCAGCAGTTCGGAGTTTTCCGTGGCCTACATTAAAGGTACTCCCCTTCTGGCCGTCAATCGGCCTTATTCCGCAACACCAACACCAGTAAAAAATTAATTAATTAATTATTATTTTTATCTTCAAAGCATAATAATTTTAAAAGGCTCACAATAATGAAAAAAGAATTATTTGATATATCATCTATTTTAAAATGAATTTTATAATGTTCTTGATTTAGAGATTTCTTGTTCAATTACATTTTCGATAAATTTATAAATTTTCGATTTCGATAAATGTCCAACTGTCGTAAAACTGATATTGTATAAATTTAGAAAAGCAGATTTTAATCTAAGTTACAAAGTAATAAACGTTTGCCATGTAGGATTAAATCATTTTATGTTTCGAAAAATAAGGTAATAATTTATTCGTCACATTTCTCACATTTCGCAATCAAATTATTATTTATTTATTTATTTAATTTTTAATATTATTATTTAATTCATATTCATATTTAGCAATGTTTGCTATTCAGTTTAGTTAGTTTTATTTATTTAATTGTATTTGTAGATATAATATTGTTATATAATGAAAATAATTAAACTTATTATTTTAATTATAAATGTAACTAAAATTTATTTTTATTTATACTTTTATAATACAATTAATAGCAGTATAATTGTAATTTTTTGCACATGCAATTTTATTATCAGAAAGCAAAATCTAGAAAAAATGTGTAATTATGTCCCACTAATACATAGGGCCAAAACTAAAATGTTTAATAGAAGCTGGTATATAGTTATATGTAAAATTATAGTTTTTGAATAAAAGCAGAGCTACTTGTTGTTCCATAAAAAAACAAATTGAAATGTCCGGATAAGATACTGACGGTAGTAGGGACCTAGGCAACGCAGTACCGGCAAGGAATAAACTGTCGAATGTAGCGAATACCTGAAGCAAAATTTATTTTTTTATTTTATTTTATTTTATTTTAGTACGATAGGACTATTTGGATAGGATTTTGTGTCGTCACCTTTTATTTTATTACACCTTGATATGTACAATAAGATTTAGATGATATTTAATTTAGAAAATAAAAACTGCGCAAGTAGATTAAAATAAAATAGTACTGGATATTTTAATTTCAATTTATAGAGATGTCAACGATATTGGAAAAACTATTTTGGCCATTTTCTTTCGTTTAATAAACAGAAAGAAAAACGGATAATATTTCATCTGGAGATATTTTGTATATTTAGATCAATTATCCCCCCCCCCCGGCATTAAGTTAAAAAATAATTAAATAAAATTGAAAAATTTCTGCTAAAGCAATGGAGCAGCTTGAACCTCTTGGCAAAATTTGAAATTTGTCACCAAAATAGCTCGGTCGCTTCTCACCAAGATGTTTACTTATGCAATTGCAATACCCATTTTAGTTTATCGTCAAAATGAAAACAAAAATATAAAAACTGCCAAGGGGCTCCTGTGCTAAAACTGTACTAAAGTAATTTTAAGAAATGAATATAGTAACCGTTGCTAGGGAATGAAATAGTTCCTGCATGTCTTTATATGAAAAATTTTACTAAAATAAGTTTTTCTAGATTAGAAACACATCTGACTTATCCTCTTTTTATCGAAGATTACTTTTCATTGCTAACCTTCACTTCGTCCGTGAGAAAATATGGCAGAAACGTGATTTTCTTACAAACTACTTGAATAATTTTGATAAAAATTCAGATTCAGGGATATTTTGAGTTTCCAATTTAATCTGAATTGTGCTCTTCTTCAGTAAAATTAGCGTTCACGGGAAACCCATATTTTGTCAGGGGGGAAAAAAAGGAGCTAAGACTGCGTTTTCTTCGAAAATACTTGAAGGATTAGAAAAAAAAAAAAAAAAAAAAAGATAGTTTATATGTTTTTTCGGTGATATTTTGATATAAAATATTCGGATCTTCAATAAAATTGTCGTTCACTGGTAATTCGCACTAAATCCGGAAAATATACGACAGAAATTTGGTTTTGTTGGAAATCGCTAGAACAATTTAAATATATATATATATATATGTGTGTGTGTGTGTGTGTGTATATAGATAGATAGTGTTACAGATTTTTTTGAGATGAAAAATAAATCTGATTATTAGGTAATAGATTTAAATATTAGCAAACGCAAAACCTAGAAGAATATTTTCTAGGAAATTGCTAGATTTAGGGGTTTCCGATGATAATTCGATTTGAATTCGTCTTATCTCCATGAAAATTAGATTTCACCAGTAGCCAGCGCTCCGCTGAGACATATATATAGACATATATATATATATATATATATATATTTGGGGGGGGGGGGGGGTATTTCATTTTATTCATTGATAATTTATTCCTATATTTAAGTTTTGCATTTCCTTTTGTAGCAATTCTGGGCATTGGTTTGCAATTCTCTTTTTTTGTTTTTCTTATCTTTAAACTCATAAATTCGTTAAAATAGTTACCTATATATATATAATACACTTCCGAAAACGAATCATTGTATTACACTATTAATAATTTTTACAATGAAACCAAGTAAAGAGAAAAACCTATTACAGGATATTAAAATGCTGTACATTAATATTTAATTAAAACAGTGTTTTATGCAGAATATTCTGTTAGTTCATAAATAATAAAAATAATAACAATAATAATAAAGCTGCTGATTTAAAAAATAATTGTCATTATTTTATTCTAACAATAAATGTCTTTTATTATTAATTTAAAGGTTCCTATGGAAAACATCGTCATCTAAAAGGTATAATTTAAATTGAAAAAATAAAAAAATTTATGCGAAGTTCTGTTCGGCCAAGCAGTATTCTAACTGATTTTACAAATTATCAACAGCTCTTCTTGAACATTTTTCACTATTCTATTCTTTAGTTATCAACCCTCTCTTTCAACAAAGAAGCATTTCAACTGTCAGCTTATCTTATCGTTATTGTCCGCCCCTTGTCAATCCGTGTTGGTAAAAGGGGGAAGGGTCAGTTACAATTTTCCGTCTCTAACGAATTCGGAGTAGGTATTTAGAGTTACAGTAATCAGGTTCGCACGATTTAGAGAGAGATTTCTTACATTACAAAAATCAGTCTCAAACCGTTTCAATGGAGTTTGTTTGTGTTACAAAATTCCGGTTCAAACGCTGAGAGGGTTAATAATAATTAAAAAAAAAAAAAAAAAAAAGAGGCAATCAAAATATATTTAAAAAAATTTTGTTTGTAGAAGACATTTCCGACAAACTACAAAAAGAACTTCATTTGTTTAAAATTTCAAAGATGTGCCTTTCGCTCCCCTGTTTTTACAGTTCGAATTTCCAAACAAAACAAAGATCCTTCAAACTGATTAAGCCCCTCCCCCCCGCCTCCTTTTTTTTTTTTTTTTTTTTTTTTACAGTTTTTAATTTTCCAAGGTGTTCTCGAGACACGGGGGACGACTTTAAAAGAAAATTTTTCTTTGTTATTTTCCTAACAAATAGTTATAGAGAAAAACATTTTGTGTTAAAATGTTGTTTTGAAAAGGTCTTTCCATCAAACTAACAGAGATTCCCCCTCCCTCCACCCAAATTCCACATTTATAAAATTAAAATTTGCCCATCACTGAGTCCTTATGCCCCCCTCCCTTCCCCTACTATACACATTTGTTTTATTCTTAACTAAACAAAATTCCGTAAAAATTCTCGTAGACGTGTTTTACAGTTTTTAGAAATTCCGAAAATTACTAGATAAAAACAAATTGAATAATTCGTATTCGGCACTGTTTGGCGAGATTTTGTATGAACTTTGGAAACACACTTTTCTAAAATCGATGAAATTAAATTAATATAAAAATTCTACAGAACAACTTGATTAGTTTTTTATTTAATACAAAATGATTTTAAATCAGTTTAATTTAAAGTTGTTTTCGTAAAGAATTTGCCTTTACGATTTTTATAAAATAATGCAAACTCAAGTTACTGTAACAATGTTTGTGTTAACAGTAATTATTAAGCCACGGAAAAATCATTTAATTTAGTATAAGTATTAATCGTTATTATTGTTGGTTTGTCCACGATTTTAAGTTTTTAAACTGATTAATAGATTAGTTTTACAAAATAAAAACAGTTACATATTATAATTTTACTTAATTTTTTATGTTTAATTAAAAGCTTAAAATTGCCTCACTTTACCTCGTAACACTTTTAAGATTTTATGGATATTGTATAGGAAAGCTATATTAAAAAATAAACAAGTACTTACGCAAATTTCAGAACAATATTTTGTACTAAATAATGAATAACAGAGGTTTTTAAAAAATATGTAATAGTAAAAAAAAAAAAAAAAAATTCCTTTGTAATGGAAATAAACATCCTTGAATCCTATTTGAACCTCTATGTCATTTAATCATTTGAATGATATCATTCACAAAAAAAAAAAAAAAAAAAAAAAAAAAATTCCTCGAAATTTTATGCCATATTTTTTAGAATAGTGTGTACAATATTTACAATGTTATTATTAATTTCTAATTTAAAAGTTGCAGATTCATGGTAACTTCAATTTTATTTTATATCACTATTATATCTAAGAAATAAGTATATACGAGTTAAGGAGGATATTTTTATTTATTATTATTATTATTATTATTATTTTTTTTTTTTTTGAGTAGTTTTTATTGTTATATTCATGCCACCTCCCTCCTGTTAAATTTAAGAAAAAAAGAAAGAAACGCGAATAATTTTTTAGGTATAGATTTGATTTAAAAGAGAAAAATAAATAATAATAGAAAAATCTTTAAAAAGTGAAATTTTTATACTGGTAAATATTTAAGTAGTATAGTTTGTTGTGAATTTAATAATAAAAAAAAAAATCTTAATCTATTCAAAATTTTATTATAGCTTAACATTTTGTAATTTATATATATATACTAGAAACTTAATGAGCAAATTAATTATTTTCAAATTCTGTTTTAAGAATTTTTTCAATCCATAGTTTAAGTGATTTATCACCTAATTTTGAAAAAATTACAAATATTTACGTATGATTATCATATTATTTGTCATTTTTATGAAAATAAAGAAAAAAATTTTTGTTGTTGCAATCACTTTTTAAAATAAAACCAATTTTGAAAGTTAACAACGTATCAGCATGAAAACAATGTAAATACAATGAATATTTTTGATAAACAAATGTCATATAAAATACAAGTACCTAAATAAATAACTCATTTAATATATATACAGAGCTGCCAACCAAATCCGGCAAATTGTTAGTACCGCCCCTTTTTCTACACCACTTAATTTTTAGAGTAATTCTCTTCAAATATTTTTACGATGAATGAAGAAAACAAATACTCTAAAAATTTAGTGGTGTAGAAAAAGGGGCGTTTTTCTATGGGCGTTAACAATTTGCCGGATTAGGTTGGCAGGTCTGTATATATTAAAAAAAGAAAAGTATTTTTTTTATATTTTTGTGTTTATTTTTGACGCCAATTCGCGATAGATGGCGCCAAAACGATTATTTGATATTGAGTATTTCAGAATATTCTTTGGACTGTATTCGTCCGCGAAACTGCCGCATCACGGTATTTTCGGAGTAAAAAATAGTTCGATTTTTAAACTGAGTTATAAAAAAAACAAGAGTTTTCCTAGGGAAAAGGGAGACGTCAGGCACATCAGATAAAAGCGATTAATATCATATATAAATTAAACTAAATTCGCTCGAGCCATATTCGAGAAAAAATTCTTACACATTAGGCCGCCCATTTATAGCTTAAATGAGCCAATTCATATCTCCAAATATATTGCACGCAGAAATTTAGCGATTTCAGGGTAGGATCAGACAGAAGGTGAAAGACTATTTTTAAAATATCAGAACATAACCTCCCATATTTCCTGAGATATTAAGTGTCGGCTTTCAGCGGTTACTTTGATCTTAAAATTCCTGTATATATAAGTGTCGCAGTTTCGTTCGTTTTTCCGTTTCCGCTGAGTGTCGTGGCGTTCGTTTGTTTTTGCGCTTGCGTCACTTGAGACTCTGCCGAGTCGATATATTTAACCAAGTCTATTTCTAGAATTGTCATGAATTTTTCCTTTGCCTGGACTAAGATCCATCCCGATTAACACCAGCTTTAAAACAAACGAAATAGCTTATCCGTTTGAAGGCTCCGATGATAGAGGATTCAAATTTCAGCATCGTGGTTTTTATAAAGCTTGCTTTTAACTATTAAATAATTTGTATTCAAACTTATTTTCATTAAATATGGGAGAATCGTCCTGACTAAATCTTTGTTAAAATCTAGTCTTGTTATATTTCTACTTCACTTGAGGATATCGGATTGTTTTTGTACCTCATCCCCCCCCCCCCCCCCAAGTCTCTAAGGTGGGGGTTGAAGAGTTTAGGTCGCAGAGAAGTCAGTTCCTTAGTTATTGAAAACAATCGCAAGAAACAAGCAACACTTCAGGCTAGAAAAAAATAGACACCTCAGTTAAGTCCATTTTAATTTTATGGAAATTGTTAATTTCTAAGAAAATTTTTTGAAAATTTTAAAAGATGTAGAATATAGATTTTGAAAAGTGCCAAGGTTTTCAGCGATTTTCTTAAACTTGTATAAAATCTGGTTAAGACACCTCTTACAAAAGACCACCATGGGGAGAAATTTTTCAGAGGCCTGTGTTCCTTGTGTAAACAATCGGCCTTAAAGAGAGAGATTTCACCTAATTTGACACACGGCGGTCTAACTCAATGTTATTTTATGGAGAACTTTGTTTTAAAAACTATTAATTACCTAATGTATTTTTTAAAATTCTATTTTCAAATTTAGAAAATTCTCAACTGATACAATGTTTCTCGTTTTTAAAAAAAATCTTTACAACTTTAAACCGTAATATTAAAAATTAAAGTGCGGAAAATTAACTAAAAGCATTTGAAGTACCTGAAAGCTTCAAAAAGAAATGTTGAAAAAAAAAAAAAAAAATATATATATATATATATATATATATATAAAAGAGCAGAGTCTGTGTGTGTCTGTGTGTCCGCTATAGAATCCTAGGCCGTTTCACCGAGCGAAACCAAATTTGGCACGGTTAATGTTTACGACCCGAGAAAGACAACGCCGCAAGCGATTTTACAAAATTCGCCCCCCAAGGGCGGAGGGGGGGGGGGCAAAACGTAATTTCACAAAATCCTTAATCTCTCAAACAAAAAAACAGATATCCGTAAAATTTTTGCTTTAAAATATAGCTAATACAAATTTCTAAAAATCGGTTTCTGGAATTTTTGAAATTAGGTCCCCAAGGGGGGCGGGGGTGGGGGGGGGGCAAAACGGGATTTCGCATAATCCTATATATCTCAAACAAAAAAAATAGATATACGTGAAATTTTTGCTCTAAAATATAGCTAATGCAACTATCTAAAAACCAATTTCTGGAATTTTAGAAATTCAGCCCCCAGGTGGGGCAGCAAGGGGGGGGGGGCTATGGAGCAAAAACAAATAGAAATACAGTTAGGCCGTTCAAAATTGGTACAGATAGGTTTTAAAGGCCTGCAAGTCGAATGGGGATACTTTCGATTGTGTAAAGTTATTAGGAGGGGCGAGAAGAGGGGGAGGGGGGGAGGCAAAAAAATAAGAATAGTGTCAGATCGTTCAAAATTGGTACGTAGAGGTTTTTGATACTTACAAATCGATTGCGGATATTTTTGAATTTGTAAAATTATTAAGAGGGGCGGGTAGGGGGTGGGGCGTTAAGGGGGGCTATGGGGCAAAAACAAATAGAAATACAGTTAGGCCGTTCAAAATTGGTACAGATTGGTTTTAGAGGCCTGCAAGTCGAATGGGGATATTTTCGAAAGTGTGAAGTAATTAGGAGGGGCGAGAAGGGGGGAGGGGAGTGGGGGGGGCAAAAAAATAAAAATAGTTAGATCGTTCAAAATTGGTATATAGAGGTTTTCCATACTTACAAATCGATTGCGGATATTTTCGAATTTGTAAAATTATTAGGAGGGGTGGTAAGGTGGGCTGTAAGGGGAGGGGGGGCTATGGGCAAAAACAAATAGAAATACAGTTAGGCCATTCAAAATTGGTACAGATAGGTTTTAGAGGCCTGCAAATCGAATGGGGATATTTTTGAAAGTGTTAAGTTATTAGAAGGGCCGGGGAGGGGGGGGACAGAGGGGCAAAAAAAAAGTTAGATCATTCAAAATTGGTACATCGAGGTTTTCGATACCTACAAATCGATTGCAGATATTTTTGATTTTTTAAAATTATTGGGAGGGGCGGAAAGATGGAAGGGTGCGGAAGGGTATAAAAATAGAGATAGATCGTTCAAAACTGGTGCATAGAGGTTTTTGATACTTACAAATCGATTGCGGATATTTTCGAATTTGTAAAATTATTAGGGCGCTCATATATGTGCGCATCGCGCACGGGTCTACGTTGCCGAAGGCAGTGGGGACCCGGTGCGACATTTTTCCCGATCAGTTTTTTTTTTTTTTTTTTACATGCAATTTTGAGAATTCATTAATTATAATGATTCATTTAAAAATAGTGACCAGCGAAGCGGGCGTAGCCTGCTAGTATATATGTATATTAAATCAGTTTTCGATAAACGAAACATTTTAACGCTTGTGAATTTTCTAAATATGAAAACGGAATTTTAAAAACATACGTTAGGTTATGAATAATTTACAAAACAAATTTCTCCGTAGAATAACATGGGATTAAACTACCGGTCAAATTAGGTGAATATCCACTTAATCCCCGCGTTTACCGCAGTCTCAAATTTGTTGAAAGTATTTCAGTATGGTGACATTTTATGTTGCTAGCATTAAGCACATCTTATTCTTTCTTTTTTGATTCATATTTTCTTACTGGGTAGGTATCCAAAGCAAGTTGGAGTACATTGGATGATTAAACTTATTCCCCCTTATCACATAAACATGCCTACAACTATCTTGGAGAACTTTGGAGAACCTATTGTTTCGACGAGTGAACTTAAAAATGAATGGAAAATTCCCAAGTTTACCTCCTATATTGGAACAGACGTAGCAATCAGAAGTGTAAAATTTCGTACTGAAAATTCTATGTGGTTTCTGGCAATTCATCCGAATGGTATGATTTCTAATGGATATGTTGCACTTTATATCCATAGGTGTTCGAACACATATCCTGAGACGGTTGAAGTTAGCTTTGGCATCAAGACAGTGAATCGTATTATTGTGAACGAGAAAAAATATATTCATCATTTCGATGATGACAACCAATCGTGGGGATATCTAAAGTTCTTGGATAAATCTAAACTACAGCGGAGAAAGCTAGATTTACTGCCTTCTGATGCACTTACTGTAGTTTGTACTCTAAAGATAAAGAATACACAATTCCTTACTACAAGTAAGTATAGAATTCATATATTCTAAATCGATCAAAATTTAATATTTCATTTTTATGTATAAAAAAGTTAATATTTCTTGAAACATTCTTTCAAATTATATGTGACTAATAGAGAAGTGCATACGCAGAAAGATTTAGAACGGAAAGGGGAAAAAAAAAAAAAAAAAAAACTAATTGGCATAGGTGGACTCTGCTCAGTTCCCTATCACATTTGTGTTCTCATAAATTTCTTGTGCGAGACATACTATAATCATGTTAAAAGAAATGAATTTAACCAAAGCTTGATACAGTGACAGAATGAAATCCCCGCCTAATAGGCTATCCACCGTTCGCTTCGATATATTTATCTTATTCTAATCTATTAATTTATTATATCAGGGTCAATTCCGTTGTTTAGTTTTCATGCTACTATTTCCAATGCAATAATCCTCAAAATTCATATTTATATGAAAAATTTACAATTTCGCTATGTTGATAAAATCGTAAATTACGAATAATTTACGAAATTTTCCTATTAGAAATTTTCCTGTTCCTGTATTCAATCATGTTCAAACAAATATCATAAATGTAATTTTGAAGTTGTTATTTATGATCCTCAAAATGGAAGTTTATGCTCAATTTTGCCTTATTCTGACATGTTAAGTAAATCGTAAATTCCAAATAACTTACGAATTTTTATATTGGAAAATTCATAGTCATTAATATTCATGCCAGTGTCCTAAATAATATTTGAAAAGAAGTCTGACATCTTTACGATGAAAATCTCTCAAAATTAACGTTTATGTGAAATTTTTCCCAATACTGCCATGTTAAGAAATTCGTAAATTTCCAATAACTTGCGAAATTTTCAAAGTAGCCTATTTATAGTTACCGATGTTCATTCCGGCATCAAAACTGATATTTTAAAACTGGTCTGACATTTTTACAGTAAAAAGTTTCCATTTAATGCACGTTTAAGTGAAATTTTGTCCTATTCTCCCATGTTAAGAAAATCGTAAATTTCTAATAACTTACGAAGTTTTTTAATTCGAATGTTGCAAATGAATAGGGTTCTTGCCAGTGTCGAAAGTAATATTTTAAAACTAATCTGACAATCTAGCAATTTTAGAGTTTAATTTTAAAGCAAAAATTCAAAGGGGTCCACTACTGGAACAAAAAAGAGTCTACTACAGGGTTTTTAGTGTGTTCACTACTGGCTCATTTTAAGCTCTTCAGATTTTTGATTTTTTACATATGTAAATGCTACAATTAGCATTTTTCATAATGCAGTCGTGTTAAGAAAGAGTAAAGGTCTAAAATTTTAATTATTTCTTGAAACTCTAAAATTTAGGAAATTACTCAAAATATAGCCGGGAAACGTCCTTAAAGTGTCCACTACTGGTGCGTTTACCTTACTTATTGCATGGTTCAATCTTCAATGTACTTTGCCTCATGATTGCACAACGGACAGAAAGCAGATCTGAAGTAGCAGATAAACTGAATTAATAAACTCTTAAATATCCTTTGGAAGTGTTAAAAACACTTAACACAAACGTAAATGGAAGTCATGCAATTTTCGATCGTTGTCTTTAAATATATATGAATATTTTAGCGCTTTCTCCTAAATATTAGCGCTAAACATACCCTATTTTATGTACAGGGTGGTTAGAATTAAACCTCCCTATAAACAGCATCCTACAGCACAAACGGTGTGGTAGACGCTCACGGAATTTCGAAAAAAAATTTAGTTCCAAAATGTTCACCTCCTTTTCCAGAAAAACATTAAATTTAACACAATAAACAACTAAAACGGAATGCAGAAACAATATTCACAATCCGGAACAAGTTATGAGTAATAAAATGTAAAACCAGGAAAAGCTGTCAGTTCTAGGAAAAGACTTTTTTTTTTCCCCATGCAGTGTACTGTTCTTTTCCTTATCTTTACTTAATATGGTTCGATAACAAAGTGATCAGAAGCTAGTCAGTAAATGTCAATATAGTTTCTGCATTCCGTTTTTGTCGTTTATTGTGTTACATTTAATGTTTTTCCGGAAACGGCGCCGTCTGATGAACCTTTTGGAATTTTTTTTTTTTCCTTCGAAATTCCGTGAGCGCATCTCGTGTATAGTCTCTATACCCAATTTCGTTGCATTCCGTTCACTCGTTTAGCTGTAGGATGCTGTTTATAGGGGGAAGTTTCATTATAATCATCCTGTATAACTTCCTTTAGCATATGAACAATAGATATCAAGTTGTATTATATTAGATGTTTTGTGAGCTTTATATATTTACTCAAAGTATAGATCGCTTATTTTCTAAATCCCATATGACTGATATATATATATTTCTCTCTCTCTCTCTCTCTGATTTCTAGAATACAGCCAGTTATCAGCAGATTTTACGAACCTGTATAATTCCATGGAAAAAACTGATGTTACATTGAATGTCAAAGATAAAACGTACTCGGCGCATAAGATCATTTTGTCATCGCGCTCTCCTGTGTTGGCAGCCATGTTCAGGAATGAGATGTCTGAAAACCAAACGGTGTTCGATCCACTGTGCGGCGGTGAGTGAAGAGGGCCCTTAAGCATAGCGTAGTCAATAAGACTGTTTGTTGCTTCGGATGACTAGAGACTCTTCATTTTCTGAGGACAGTCCACATTTTTCGAGTATTGTCCTTAGCTGTCTTGAAAAATTCACATGTCTTCAAATCATTAGGTTTTCAAATTATTAGGTCATCGCAGTATTTTCCAATACTGCCAACCGTAAATAATTATTAAAAAAAGGTTACTGAAATTTCTATTAAAAATTAGTTTTAATATAAAAATTAGTTTCAATAAATATTCTGAGAAATAGGAAGGCTTCGTAACTACATTTTTTTTTTTTTTTTTTTTCGCCTCTCCCCGTTTTGTTAAATCAAATCAGAGATTTTATTAAAAATTTTTAAGTTTATTCTTAAAAAAAAAAGGGGGGGGGGGACAGTGGATTTCATAAAACAGAATTAATATATATATATATATATATATATATAAAGAAATCCTTAAAATACAAACCAATGAAAACACCATAGGTTAATTACATGCATAGGGAGAGAAAAAACATTTACTTTCACTCATATGCAATCTTAATTTCCTATTTTCTATTTTTCCACTGTTGGATTTTTTTTAAATACCATGTAGAAGACAGATGATATACGCATATTATATAATTTTTTTTCCCTCTAATTTCTAGCATACAGCCAGTTATCAGCAGATTTTTCAAACCTGTACAATTCCAAGGAGAACTCTGATGTCACATTGAATGTCAAAGGTAAAACGTACTCGGCGCATAAGATCATTTTGTCATCGCGCTCTCCTGTGTTTGCAGCCATGTTCAGGAATGAGATGTCTGAAAATAAAACCGGAACTGTCGACATTACCGATTGTGATCCCGAAGCTTTCAGTGTCTTCTTGATTTATCTCTACTCTGGGTCTGTGGATTTTTCGAAATGCGATATCTGTGAATTGTATAAAATTGCTGATAAATATGATACTTCAGAACTTCGATTAATATGTGCAGTGACTTTATGATTAGAAATTTATGTGTCGATAATTTTTGTGAAATCTTAATTGTAGGTGATCACTATAAGGATGATGAAATTATGGCTGTAATTAAGCGTTTTTTCTGTGAAAATTTCGAAAAAATAATTTCTTCGCCACGCTGGGAAATCTCTTTTGAAAAAAATTTTCGCCCTGCCAACAATCTCCTGGAAGCAGTCGCTTCAAAGATCATGCCGCCAGCAGAGAAAGTCCAAAGGGATTAAAGTCATTTTTTGTGATAAAAATTAATGATAAAAATAAGCAAAATGTTTTTAAAAAATTAACTCATTGCATATTGCATTAAGTTGTGTATAGAATACACAGGATGGATTTGATACGAAGCGAATTTGAGAAAGTATTGATAAAAAAAAAATTGGTTTTAACTTTATATATATATATATATTTTTAATGCTACAATTAAGAAAATTATTATTATTTGTAAAATGTTTTTATACATATCCTTTTGAAAAATAAAGATTATTAAATTTTCGTGTGTTTTATTGTCTATGTAAATGATTCTATAGGCTCCTTTCTAGATTTATCAGATTTTAAAAGGCTTTCATATTAAGCCATTTTTAAATGGGGAATTTTGTTTTGAAAATAAAATTACTCAGAATACAGGGTGGCTATTAGGTATCTGGAAAAAAATTGAGATTTTATGGACTACCTACTTCATTATAAATACTTTTTGTTGTAATGCTTTTATCTTCAAATATCATCATCATCATCCACTTCAGGGATTAGGCATAGTGCCTGTTCCGGCTTCATTGTTCAGTCCACCGCTTTCCACCTATTGACAACGTTGTTGGTACATTTGGAGAAACCCACCTAAATGAAAATGGTAAAGAACTGAGAGACTTTGCCTCTTTTAACATCTTCAAATATTATTTATTAAAATAATTTGTATTTACTCAACAGGTAGTTTTTGAGAGATCAGGGAAAGCAAAATCTATTAGACAAAAGAAAAAGTTCCGTGATTTTTTTTTTTTTTTTAAGTGCGGCACATCTAAGATATTTTGTGGTCCGATGAGAAAGTTTTAACTGTTTAAGCTGCTAAAAACTCTCAAAATCATCGCAAACTTTTTGGATCTACCTATCAAGAACACCAGAAAACGAAAAGTGCAGCAAGGTCTCTGTTTCTAAAATGTTTGATGGTTTAAGCTGAGATTAGCAGCAGTGGGAAGACTCAACTGGTTTTTTACAAAGAAAACACAAAAAATAATACAATAGAGTTCTAACAACCACGTGACTTTCTTCTTAGCAATCGTACTTTGCTGAAGGACAACGCTAATTTTTCCATGTCTTTGGAAGCGTAGTAGTCGATTTTTTTTTTTTTTTTTTTTTTTTTTTTTTACAAATATATTTACAACACTGTTACGATAAATTTGTAACACTATTCCGCAATGATAAACAATGGGTCAGTGGGGTCAACTGTCCCTCAGTAAACAAATATCGTCGGCTCGTGACGTCATCTGTTAGAACTCTATAGTTTATAAAAAAGATGTTTTAGAGAAAGCTGTACTTCCATGGAAGCAAGATCACCCAGCTAAGATCTTTCACAAAGTTTATGCTCGGACCCATGGAGTGAAATCAACGTTTGCGTTAATCGATGTCAAAGTGAAAAGGTATCTGACCAAAAATCTGTGTTCTTTCTAACAGCTCTGATTTGTATCCATTGGATTTTTCAGCGTGTGGGTTCTTAGGACTGTTGCGAACACAGAAAATCATACATTTGATACTCAAGAAAACCCTGAACAAAATATAGGAGGATTTAGATCCAAACTATTTGCGCCGCACCGTCACCTCATTTCCGAAGAAGATTGCAGCTTGCGTCGAAGCCGATGACCACCATTTCGAGAACTCATAGTGAAAAATAATTTAGACATTACTTGTTGCAAAAACAAATTTTTTTGCCATTTCACTAAGTGTTTATTATGAAATATATTTTTCAGATAGTTAAAGCCACCTTGTAAATGGACTCTGCTCAATTCATCATCGTATAACTTTTATTACAAACTTCTACTATAGGGAATAAATAACATATAGGGTCTGATGGGATAAAATGGGTTAAGAAAGTAGCCTTTTGCCATTGCTCACTTATTTTCACTAAAAAATGATTAAATAGGCGAGACTTTTTTTACTGTATTTATACGACGGTCCAATTGCCATCCACACTTAACCCGTTAACGCCCGAATTAATTTTGCAAAATATATTTTGATGAATTTTTCCATTTTTAAGTTAATATAGACAACTGTCAGTAAAATATATTAATTTAAACAATCCTTCTGATAGTTTTAAATTTAAAGTCTATCCTCTTTTGAAGACGTTTGGGTTTGGTGTTCTAGCGAAAAAACTTCTAGTTAGTAAAACTTCGAGATAACAGATTAATTTCCTATTATATGCTGAAAAAGGCCTCGAAAGTAAAGTAATATATTATTATACAAATTGATTTAAGTTTGTATATCTGCGAAAAAAAAAAAAAGAATTTATATGCGATGAATGAAAAATCATAAAATAACTATCCAAACTATGTAGTTATAATTAACCCGTAAGTAGTCGCTATAGACAGCGCCACCTATTACAGATTGCGCACTTTTTATTTAACTGTCACCAATAATTTTAAGAAGTGATGTGATCGACGTTTCTTCGAATTTATTCGCGTTTTATGTATATCAAATGCCACTTCTAAAAATATTTGGTGGATATTGAATAAAAAAATCTGGAGAGACTGAAGGATGGGCTGCAAATCGACCAACTAGCGACTACTAACGGGTTAATAGCAGGCACATAAAACTTTGAGTGATCATTTAGAGTGATGCTATAAACTGTCGTTAAAAAGCAGAAATCATAAGAAACCACAAAAAATATGTGCTGTTTTATTAGATGTCCTCAAATGAGGACGCTGGATGCTAATGGATTAAAGTAGTTTTCTTCACAATTTTTGATAATTAACCCATATCGTACCAAGCATTGGAAAAATATCTTTTCTTTATAAAGTCTTAAATATGTTTCTTTAAGCCTCTGTACACACACACAAAAAAAAAAAAACCTTTCATTAGCTTAATCGGTACAGGCTGTCCTAAAAAATAGGACAATGGTTTAGGACAGTCGGAAATATGCGGAAAACAGACAATCTATACTTGTATTTTTATATAATTCTTTTTTAGTACAAAAGTGTAGAATATTACCTCAAAATTTATATGTCCGTTATTCTTTAGCGTAAGTAACAATGTGTTGAAAACATAATTAATAAATTTTCAAGAATCGTCATTTTAAAAATTTATATATATATATTAAACATTAATTTAAACTAACAATAAAGACACATATATATTTATTGGACTTTTAAATAATATATCGCCTTTAATTTGAATTAAAATATTCTAAAGAATTTATATAAAAACCACTTCTGCATGGTGTCCTATGTTTAGGACCATGGTGAAATATAGGTTAAATAGTTAAACATTTATCCCTTTTTAACACCCATTTTATCCCACGGATGGGGTAAAATTGGTAGCGATAGAAAAAAAAAAAAAAAATCACAAAAGTAATGACAAAGTATTTTATTTTGAAATATGGGGTTTAAGTTACAATAACTACAATTTACATCAAAAAAGGAATAAAAAGCAGAGTGATGTCGTGGTTTCTTTAAAATTTGAATACGAGGAAAACATAACTCGCCAAATTTTGACTGTTTTTAGATATTTCAAAATGAAATCATCCCATTACTTGTTAGTAATCTCATCATTAATATTTTTCATTGAATTGCACACTCTAAAATTATAAAATACCTTAGCAATATTCTAGGTAAATTCAAATTTAACATTGACCGGAAGGCAGCTTTCACAAAATTCAGTTTTTTCCCTTAAAAGAAAAAAAACTTGTGAAATCATCTTCATTCATATTCATGCATCTAAAAAATATATATTTGTTTCATTTGGTTTAGTGTAGTCTATAGATGTCAAACTCTACTTACCTGAAATTTCCCCCATAGACGTGTAATGTATTTGAATACTTTTGAGTGTACCTGTACACGAACCATTTGCTTCCTCTCAACGAAAGGCTTAGTGTAGCATCCCTATATGATACACATTTAGAATACAGAGTTTGGAATTTCTGCTACTATTTGTTCTTGAGATATGCTGATAACACACACAGACCATTCGCTAAAAGCATGATTTTCGTATTCAGGGGACCTCAGAACATGTAAATATAACAAAAACTCACTCGAAAATTTGACACTAAAACAATACTTTCTCTACCTTATGGGTAAGAGAAAGTAAAAAGAACATAATAAGTAAACTGTCAAATTTTGCATTATGCTGGAATTTTTTTTTTTTTTTTTTTTTTTTTTAAGAATGCTTTTAAAAGTAGTAAATAAGGCAAAATTTCCTCTATTCGAACCAATTAAAAGATCCAAAACCTTCATTGATGCAAAAGTATGTTATGTAGTAGGATGTAGTCGACAATGAATGCTCTTGATCTTTTAATTGGTTTGAGTACAGAAAATGTTGTCTTATTTACTACTTTTTAGAATGCCGTTAAAAAAGCATTCTTTTTAAAAATCTGTTTTATATTTTTTTATTTGTAACTAAAAAGCTGGTCACTTATGGTCACTCATATTCATAGGGATGATCCTTGAGTTAAAATATAGCAGAAAAGTTGATCGATGACAGACAACCCGGCTGAATTAAAAAAAAAAAAAAAAAGCATATACCCAACAAAGATACGAGTATTTCTCATTAAATCCAAAGTCGCAACTCCATGTTTAAAATAATAACAAAATAAAATCCCCCCCCCCCCCCAAAGAACTATCGCAAAATCTTTGTAACTGTGAACAATATTATAAAATCTGATTTAAAGCTAATCAAAGCAAATATATATATATACTAGCAGACCCGGCCACGCGTTGCTGTGACTAAGTTATACGTTGAATTATACGGCTGTAAACTATTTAGTACAGTCAAATTATTATTTACGAACAAAGACGAAAACGTTGTAGCCGATGTAAAAACACACAGGGTTGAGATTTGAAACTTAGGTCAAAATTTGGAAGCGATTGATAAAAATTTTCGTAGTGTTGATATTAAGCACAAATTAATTTTATTGTAGGGTCCTATAAATTTTAATGGAGAAGTGATATATATTATTTCTAATGCTACTTTGGATAAAATTGCTAAAATGAGTAATATATAAATTAAATTCTATTAAAATTCTATTAAAATAAAAGTATAAAAGAAACAGACGATTTTAAAATCAATTTTTATGGTTGGTTGGTTGGTTGGAGGATTAAGGCCGATTGACTCCTTATGTGTCCTAGGCCTATAGGGGGAATGCCCTCCGTGGGGGTCTTTCTAAGGGGTCCTAGCCCGTATTTACGCGAGTTTCGGAGGAAACCACGGAAAACTCCGAACGGCTAGGTCGATGAGCGCGACCTGGGATCGAACCCGGCACCTCCCATCTACCAGCTTTGAGCGCAGAACCGCTCGGCCGCTGGTGGGCCGCCAATTTTTATGGAGGAGTGAAATACAATATATGCTATAATGGATAATTTTACTATAAAATGACCTCATCATTTTAAATATTTTAAAGAGGGCAACAGCTGTAGTTATAAAAAGGAAAACAATAAGGCTAAACCAGAAAAATAAGTAAATTTGATAAATATTTTAAAACTTTAAAATTGGAAATCTTATGAAATATTGGACATATAAAGTAAATACATGTATCATTTTAAATAGAAAAAGATTTTGGAAATGTTTAGTGTATTTTAACGAAGTGATGAGAAGTTTTTGAGTATGTTAAAATTTTAATAGTAAATTCAAGTTAATAAAGATGGGAAACATTGAGGATTAAGATAAGAATAATTATAAGATTAAAAAAAAAAAAAAAAAAAAAAAAAACTTTTTATATACCATGCTTTTAAATTTTAATATACTAATAATATACTAATTAAAAGGAAAATGATAAATATTCTATCATAGTTTGAAGTCAAATATGTTTTCAAATGTCTAAATAAAATATCTGATGTAAGATACTAATATTTTGCAGCGGAATAGATTTCATTTCTGTCATCCTTGGCGAAAAAAAAAGAATATCGCCAAATTATCTGGCGAAAATATTTAATTCCTTTAAAAAATCATGGTTATTTTAACAACTTATATTAAAAGAGTAATGAATAATATGAAACAATATTTCGTACAATACATATTACATGTCATACATACGTACAATGAATAATACATATTACATTTCGTACAATGCATACATCTGGCATGTATATTTTCGTGTTACGCTTTTGATCGCCAAATAATAATAATAATAAAAAAAAAAGCCAAGGGCGACAGAGTTTTGAAATTTAAAATTAAAATTTTGTCAATTTGACAGCAAAATAATTCAATCTAACACCCGCGATAACTAATACATATCTATACCCAAATATAAGGATTAAAATCGGGAAATAAATTTCCTCGATTTTTAATAATTTCTTACAAAAAATCCAGTGGGCAATTAACATAGGAAATCTTTTTCTTGGCTGCACAGACGGTCAGTGAGTCACACTTCGCTTGCGTATATAACTCATAGATATAGTATAGCATATATAGAATAGAGTGATCATTGGGGAGAAAAAAGTTATTCCTTTTCATTTGCGAAAAGACGACGTTTTTACCAAAATATGGCCGTCTTTACCGGAGTGAATACACACGGGAATACATACTAATATTTTAGCAAATAAAATTTATGAATAATTTATTCGCTAAAGGGGAATGGAAGACTCCAGATACAGTTTCAAATTCATATTTCTTTCTTTCTTTCTTTTTTTTTTTTTTTCAATACCACTTAATGGCTGTTTCCAAAGCTTTTTTTTTTTTTTTTTTTTTTCTCGGCATCAAAAATCTTTGTACGATAACATGGGGATGAGAGATCTATATATATTACTATATCTATGATAGAACTACATTAGCACTTTATCAATGTGTATAAAATCTTTAAATTGATTATGACGTCAATTTTCGTGAGATGCATAATTTAACTTTTTATAACTTTTTAACGTTCACGTTTGATTAAATGTATTTATTTTTATGTCGAAAGAAAATGAACTCGTATTTTTTTTTTTTTTTTTTTTTTTTTTTTTTTTTTTTTTGGCAACAATTAAATTAATGGAACTCACAGATATTTTGGAGCAACTTTAATAAAGGTCTATAATTAACAAAAAATTGCAATAAAACAATATTGTGACAATAAATTGAGATAAAAACTATCCTATCTCTCAAGTTGGACCAAACTGCACACAGTGTGCAAAATTTCATTAAAATCGGTTCCTTAGTTTAGGAGTTTACCCCGGACAAACATCGTGACACGTAATTTATATATATATACAGATATATATCACCTAACGCCGAAACATGTTTCTCAGCGTAAGACTGTACATATCGCTATATCAAAATTATTTGACAGGTGAAAAGTGAACATATATATAGTTACAATTCATGAGGTTGAATATTATCGGATTTCAATAAATATATATATATATATATGCTAGCGAAAAAAGAAGAGAAAAATACTTAAAACGTTAGTTCAGGGAAAACAAGGAAAATTCTGTTAAGTTTTATGGTTATTACTGAATTTTCTTATAACGGAAAACTTAAAGAGAGAAGAAAAAATGTCAAAATTGACTTGGATATAACTGTCAGAAATATTTTAACACCTTTTCAAAGAATAAATTCTATTGCATAACTCAAACAATCTTCAATGTATCGAGTTCCATCAGTATAAAGCTACAAACCAATCAGGGCCCGACTTAGACTACCTGGAGCCCCGGGGCAAGCCCATTCTGGGGGGCCCCCTTGCAGTGGCATAAGAGCTCTTTAGGTTGCAAAATTTTTGCATATGCCTGTAGGGGGCCCTTTCAAGAATGGGGGCCCAGGGCATTTGCCCCGTATGCCCTGCCGTTAGTCAGGGCCTGCAAACCATCTCTAAATCTACTGGTGTTTTTTTTTTTTTTTTAAATGAGTAATAAAACTGATATCGAAGATATTCTCCATAAATGCATCCCACTGAAATTCCCTGACGTGTCTCTTCTAGATCCTGTTCATTTGAATTTGATCTTTTAAAACAAGCTCTTTTTAAGCGGTGTCCTATAAAACATTGGATAGACTGCGGAAGAGTCTGGAAGAGGAATAAAACCAAATCAACCTCGATGTTTTAAGAAATGCTCTGTTATCTTGGAAATCAAGATGTAATATGATAGTTCAGCAAAAGGGCTATCAGACTGAACGCATTAGAAAATAAAATTCTTATATTTGTTTATATATATATATATATATATATATATATATATATCTTTGCAAAATCGTTACACAAATGTGTGAACACTCTATGTAATACCACGGCCTTTTTTCAGGCGAACGAAATAGGTAATAGTGTAATAAACAAAGATGTATTGTCGTTTTGTTTTACACTTTTGTCTACTTTGTTTGCCTGACAAAATGTCGTACTGGTATTCTAAGCAGAAACATCATCTGCAATTTAATGCTTTTTTTTTTTTTTTTTATTAATCTGTCCGTTAGAATGTACGTCTGTGAAGACATATCTTCAAGGACAAATTATTTCAAATAAATTAAACCAGTTTTTTTGTTTGTTTTTTTAATAGCATATTGTTTGAGATACTGGCAGGAACAATATTTATTTGAAAACAATGTAAGTTATTCAAAATTTAAGATTTTTATTAAAATGAAAAAAAAAGGGGGGGGGACGTAAATTTCGCTTAAACGTGTATTAAAAGGAATATTTTTATTTTTAAAATATCGGACTACTTTTAAAGTATCTTTTATGACGCTGATAAGAACACCATTAAATACGAAAATTCTAATTTGAAAACTTCAAGATTTTCTTAACATGGCAGAATATTTCACATAAAGCATGGGAATAATATAAAATTGCATGAAAACTAAAATACAAAAATAAACCTAATAAAATAAATGAATGTGATCTTAGATAACTTAAATTTCTGGTTGGAGTATGTCTGTGCGACAGTGTCGAGTGAACGGCCAAATTAATTTATCTTAACATAAATATAATATGCTCTAGAGTATAAATTTATGAAAACAAACATATAATGCAGAACTGAGCAAAGTCTACCTATGCCAACTAGTTAAAAAAATCTTCCTAGCTAATTTTAAATTTTTGAAATTTCTGTAAATTTTTAAAATGCTTAAAATTTGTGTAATGTATAGTTATGAGCTTATATTTTAAAACACTTTTATTTTTCGATAAAATAGTTATATATATATATATATAAATCGAACCTCGTTAACGTGAACACGCTTTACGTGAATTACTTTTAATATGAACTGTTTCCACAATCCCGTCAAAATGAAAGTTAGTGTAGTTATATGAAGATTAGTTGAGCATGAACTATTGATAACATGAACAATATTTTTGTTCCCCACGAGATTCACGTTTACGAAGTTCGAATGTATTAGTAAAATTTTATCTTGCCGAGAATTTGGAACTAGTTGAGACAAGTAGGATATAGTATTGGACACATTTCCATTAGAAGTGCCGAAATTTAAAAAAAAAAAAAAAAAAAAAAACTAGTGAATCTGCAGATCAGGAGCCTCAACGTCCTATTTGCATCACACATTAATCAACAGATCATTTTTATTTATTCCCTATTATATAGAATTGATTTGATTGACTTGCTACATAACCAGATACGTTTCTGAGGGGGCTGCTGCCCCTCCTTAACACCCCGCTGTATTTCTCTTTCTATACTTATCTGTATATATATGCACACACACACATATATATATATATGCATTATATATATGTATATATATTTATATATATGCAAAATGCATATATATATGTATATATATACATTATATAATATACATACTGTTTCGATTGACTTCTACATAAACAAATACAGTCGGTAACAAAAGTGTTCGAACACTAGCAAAAATTCCTATTTTAAAAAAGTACTCTTCATACGGTTTCGTTAAATAAATCCTTATCGAATCATGTTCTTACACTGACTAAGAACAGGATTAGACAAGGATTTATTTAAAAAAACTGTATAAAGTGTATTTTTTCTACATAGGAATTTTTGCTAGTGTTCGGACACTTTTGTTACCGACTGTACGTTCATAAGGCAGGGGGGGGGGGGGCTGCCGCCCCCTCAATCCCCGCTTTATCTCTATTTCTATACTTATCTGTATATCATATATATGCATTCTTAATAACTGACAGTCTTGTATTATTTCTCTGAAATTCATAAATATTTGTGCCAAATTTCATGCAAAAAGATTGCATAGCAATTCAGTATTATTTTGTGTAACCCTGTAAACTAATTCCCAATTCCATGCCCACACTTTTCAACAGAAAAACATACTTTTAAAATTCTAATAAAATTCCATTATATTTAATGAGGTGTAACTATGTTAAAATACACTTTTAAGAAATACCGACTATTGACCGTAATAGTACGAAATTATTTTATGTATCTCGGAAAAGGAGCCGCAGTTATTATATACGCCAATAATAAGAATACACCTAATTAATTATAACTCATTAATTTTCAAACCAATTTGACATTATTTGGATGATTATAGTACGTCATCGGAATTTTTTTGTGTGGTCCCATAAATAAATTATTTAGTCTATACCCTTTTCTAAGTGTAAACATGCTTTTAAGCATCTTTACAATGTACGTTAATTCCATTATGTTCAATGCAACAGAAACGCATTAAAGTGCGCTTAAATAAATATTGGTCCATAAGCTCTTATGTCATGAATGTCTTTTGTGTGTCTCTGTAAACTAACCATAAACATTGCATATACCAGTAAAAATTATTCAGCTTATTCTACGCTTTTCATGAATAATTTTTCGAAATTTGACATAATTTCGATGATTACGTGACATTCTTAGAACACTTTTATAAGGTCCTGTACATTAATTGTGAAGCCTAAGCACAAGTATTTTCTACAAAAAACATTAATTTAAGCACCTTGGTAATGTACGCTAGTTTCATTTTGTTGATTGCAAAGTAATGAAGTTAAAATGCGTTTAAACGAAATTCACCACATATGCCATAATGATAAGAATTTTGGCGTGTCCCTGTACACAATTCATAAACAATATAGACATAAAAAAATTATTACAGCTATTTCTATACAAAGTCTGAACATGTGTGCCAATTTGCAAGTCAATCGGAGGATTTTTGCAGCCGCTATAGCGGTACATACAAATTCTGCCCATAGGCCGTAGTGACAAGAAAAATGTTGGTGTGTCCCTGACACACCCGAAACTATACAGAATATTCCGTGTGGATCATAAACATGTGTACCAAATTGCAAGTCAATAGCGTGATTTTTGCGGCCGTTATCGCAGTACATACAAATTCTTCCCATTGGCCGTAATGATAAGAAAAACTTTGTCGTGTCCCTCTACACGAACAACAAATGGAATGCACACCCAAAACTATACAGCTAATTCCGTGGGCTCATGAACATGTGTACCAAATTTCAAGTCAATAGCGTGATTTTTGCGGCCGCTATCGTGCGACAGGCAGACACACCGACGGAACCCAAAATCTTTTTGAGTCTCAACAGGGAGGTCTCCACTGATGTTTGGGTAATTAGGTGAGAGTTCGAACCCCGAAATCTGTGACATAACATGTCAATTGACTAGCAACTGAACTACCCAGTCGATATCGGACTTGTATTAGGGGTACATACAATTGAAACACTTCCAGTTGCAAAGCCGTTTGCAAGCGTTCCAAATGTATGACTGCAGTCGGCAGCAAAAGTATCCGAGCACTAGCAGAAATTCCTATATGAAAAAAGCACATTTAATACTGTTTTGTTAAATAAATCCTAGTCAAATCACGTTCTTAGACTGACTAAGAAAAGGATTCGATAAGGATTTATTTAACAAAACTGCATTAATTGTACTTTTTTTTACATAGGAATTTTTGCTAGTGCTCGGATACTTTTGCTGCCGACTGTATTTGCAAAAAACTTGCAAAATTTACGTCATCGAAATTGCAAGCGTTCCGTTTGTATGTAACCCTTAATCGCTCATATGGAATATTTATTTCATCTGTTTTGACAGTTCAGACGCGCGCCGATTCACTGATAGAATTTCTTAAAATATATATTTTAGCTCCCCATCATACTACATGCATGAAGAACTTGGGTAATCGTGGAATTTTTGACGTTTTGAGTTATGAAGAATCCCGAAAATCTCAAAAACGATTACAGTCGGCAGCAAAAGTATCCAAGCACTAGCGATATCCCTTGTCTAAAAAAAGTACACAATGTTGCTTTGTTAAATAAATCCTTGTCGAGTCATGGTCTTAGTCAGTCTAAAAACATGATTCGACAAGGATTTATTTAACAAAACAGTTTTAAGTGTACTTTTTTGATATAGGAATTACTGGCTAGTGCTCGGATACTTTTGCTGCCGACTGTAGTTGTCAATAGGTGTTGGTTGGCTGGGTTTAACGTCGACTAGTACTGCGCTATGGGTAATCAGCGACGGTCTAGGACGCCTCCCTGAGGACGGACCGGAGACATGCCATCAAAATTTTGATCCTCAACGGGGTGGGGATGTCCTGTAGGATTTTCATTTTTTCAGTTCGTTAGTGTGTTAGACTAAGTAGACATTATCTCTAAAACAAATGATCGTTAAGAGGTCGGACCAGTTTTTAAAATAACACTTTACGATACTGGAAAAAGCCCTATTGATTTGTAACATTCTACTCTAAACACATCGTACATTATTTGAAATTTACCGCTTTTTTTTTTTTTTTTAACTCTTCGATTAAGGCAAAATTTCTCATGAACGTTCATTGTGAGAAATATTTTCTTTGTAACGATTTCAGACCACTTTTATAATATCATTTATGATGGGCGCATTCGAAAGTATTTCCCGGTCACTTCCCGAGTTGGGAAATGACGTCACGAGGGAAGCTCGGGAAATTAGAACTACCATATAGGAGCCATGTTTGTTTATATATTTGTTTCCCGGGAAGATGAGATGTGTACGGAAGTAGTTATATCTCGGTCATTTTTCGTAAGGCTCCTATATGGTAGTTCTAATTTCCCGAACTTCCCGCGTGACGTCATTTCCCAACTCGGGAAGTGACCGGGAAATACTTTCGAATGCGCCTGATATTGGCACGAACATCATTGATTTATGAATATTCTCAATCCGCGATTGTAATGAAATGCTCGCCCTCTGGTGGGCTAAGGTGAAATTACAATTAACATGCTTTAATTCGGCTTTTCATCAAGCCGCCATTGCTTGCCGATGTTTAGTTTCACATATATTTATTGAATATAAATGAATAAATCCGGTAAAAAAGATAACACTTACTGTTGTGTGCTACAGTGTAACTCCAAAGGATCAAGAAATTCAGAATTAAGCTTCCATTTATTTCCAAATGACAAATTTAAAATTTCAGTTGCTTCGGCTAATGGAAGTAAAGAATTAATCAGATGATTTGAAATTAATATTTGTTCAGCTTTCAGTTAAAAATCTACTTCCGATCGAACAATCAATTTTCCATGATGTAATGGCGGAGAAATTATAGTACGAATATTAAGTAGAATAACAAAAAGAACAATAATAGATACACGTTACTAACAACAAAAGCTGAAACTTGGTCGAAGAAGAAAATGAGGTTATTTTCTTAACGTGATGGGGCCGAGTGGAGCACAGGAGAGCGGGTTCGATTTCCGTGCTTCTAGTTCTTTGTACTGTAATTCTGTCATGTGCTATCTGTCTTTATACGACGAAGATTTACAAGCGGGCTTCGAGAGTCAAACATACAAATCTGATATATATGTTATCAATAAATGGGATCAATATCGTGATTAGAATAGGCCAATATATCGCATAAATTTGCGCTTCGTGTATTATTGCATTGCAAATAGTGTGAACTTGCATGAAAATTAAAATGCGAAACTAATTCGATTAAAATTAATCAGAAAATCAGAATAAGAGAAATGTATTGCATTGGATGAAGCTGGAGCATTTCGGTCTGCAACCGTGACAAATGATTAGGCAAATTTATTTTGTTTACCATGAATATACAGTAAAAATTTCTGATAACAAATATATAATGAGCAACTGTGCAAACATACAGGGTGATCAATATAAAAGAGTGCTCGTTGGTTTTTTTCTTACTACCCTTAAATCTGACGGATGTGGCATCTATTCTAACACGGAAGTATAATTGTTTGAACCATGTTTGAATGTGGGAGGTAATTTCCAACACTGATAGACTGTTACAACTTTATTTGTGAAGTAAAACAGAAATGGAGGCGCACAATGTTACTTAATCCTGTGATAATTTTATTTTTGAATAACACAATTCAAATTTTTTACATTATCATTCCTTACAGCAAATGTTGAAAATGTTACATATTTATACCCCAATATGGGGATTAAAATCGAGAAATAATTTTCCTCGATTTTTAATCATTTTTTGCAAAAAAATAAAATGGGCGATTAACATAGGAAATCTTTTTCTTGGCTCCACAAACAGTCAGTAACGTCATCACTTCGCTTACGTATAGAACAATATTATTGCTCTATGAATGTGTGTAAAATTTTTAAAGTTATAATGGCGTCAATTTTTGTGAAATGCATAATTTAATTTTTTACAATTTTTTATTGTTCACGTTTAAATAAATGTATTTATTTTTATGTCGAAAGAAAATGAACTCATATACATATATATATATATATATTGGCAACAATTAAATTATAGCTAATATTTAAATGGCTAATTTTAAAGCTATTAGGAGGTTATTGTTTTCATATTTTAATTAATTAAAAGAAAACTAATAAGAAATTCGAAAATCGGGCTTCGAAATATAGCGTTGTCATCATGTTCGGAGCTATTCTAAAAGTTTCAAATGTCTAGCTAGTCGGGAAGTTAGTTAAAAATCATTCGCAAGATTTATACTGGACAAACAAACAAACAAACAAAAAAGCGAGTTAATAAAAACATGGTAAAAAGTACACTTAATACTATTTTGTTAAATAAATCCTTGTCGAATAATGTTCTTAGACTGACCAAGAACATGACTCGACAAGGATTTATTTAACAAAGCAGTATTAAAGGTACTTTTTTTTATTATACAGGAATTATTGCTAACGCTAGAATAATTTTGTTGCCGACCGTATTTAATTATATGAATATGAATTTTAAGAAAATTCTTATTCAGAAACATTGAATAGATGATTTTTAACAGTAAAATTTGAAGAATTAACTAAAAAGATATTTCCATAATCTCTTTGTTTCAGTATACCAGATAATATATACATGCGGGCGTGTGTATGTTTGCTTCTAATATTTTTACATGTACATATGTTTCTACAACGTAATGTATTAATTTTTTTTTTTACGTTTTTAATGATCCAATCAAGTTCACCATAGGAAGAACACTTTATAAAATATACGAATGTTTAGATCAAAATGTATATTCAAAATAATACGAATGTTTAGATCAATTGTATATTCAAAATAATCTAAAATTTTATTCCAAATTTTCCAGACAATGTGATGTTTCGAACAAACAGAGTAGACTGAAAGTCTACGATTTTGACATTTAACAAAATGATAGCCGCCCTGTAAACGCCTTGACATGTGTTGCAATTCCCGGAGAAAAAATGTTCTGCATGGGACGGATTTCACCATCCTGGCGCCTCCAGTTAGCAAATGAGAGATCAACGGATCACCGCCTTCTAAAAGACTATTGGAGATTTAAAGGACAATTTTCATCCCCCTCCAAAAACCAAGTCTTCTTGAGAAAGAAGAGAAGACAGAGAGGAATTAAGTTTTGGTGTAAGCCGAGGCTCGAGTTGTTCTCCTTTATTGAAGTCAGAACTTTGCCTAGTAACGCCAGATAACTTTTATAGTTTACTTAATAGCAGATACTTAATCTTCATGTAAAGCTTATCACCGACTTTCACTGTTGAACCTACATTACCTTTAATCTATTTAATCTAGACTACGAATTAATTTTATTTAAAAATAAATAATTGTATTTTTTTAAGATTGTGATAGTCTCAATTTGACGCTACCTCATTGGAGACGTTACAGCTTAATTGGTGATAGCCCCGTCAAAAATCACGGAATGTGAACGATAAATCTTGAAAACAATGTTTAGATCATGAAGATTACCACGTGATCATTCAAATGTATTTTCAGTTTTTGTTTATAAATCAAATGTGTTTCGATATTTTCTAATTTTCGTTCTGAAATTAAAAAAATTCTACCCGATCAATAAATATGAATGACAATAAAAAAACTGCTGGTTGACAAAAAATATAGGCCCGAAAACACAACAGCAATAACACATCCCAGTGTTCCGTTAAGTGCTCTATTTAAAGTCCTCATAATAAGAATAATCTAGTGTGTCACTCACACGACTTTCTCTTACCCTGAAATTTAATGCTATAAGTACAGGTTGGAGATTAAGAGGTAAGATAACGTGTACTGTTATGTAAACCTATGTTAAACAATTCAAATTAGGGTTCGGAAGAGTTTTATATGATAATTAGTTCTGGCCCCCCTCAACCCTCCGTTTCATTAATGCACCTACATTTATATAGAACTTAATTCGGTTATTAAAAAATAATTCAGTTTAAAAAAAATAATTTGTTAAAATTATTATTTTAAAAAGTTATCTTGTATGATAATACATACGATTTCCATATTAGAGAAATAGCATAACACTAAATATCTAAAAAAAAGTTGAATTTATTCTCAATATTAAAGTAAAAAAAAAAAAAAAAAAATGTTAAAAATGAAAGAAATCAATAACTTTATTTTAAATTATCGTAGATCGATGGTTCAACCATTCGTTTTAAAGGTATTGGCGAGATCTTTTAAAAGATACCCATCATGAAAATTTACTCCACTCGAGGGAGGACATCTACCCATGGGGGGGGGGGCGAGGCTCCTACATACACAAAAAAAAATTTCCCAGTTGACTATCTCTATTACAAAAAATATGTATTCGTTTCATTTGGTTTAGTGCAGTCTATAGATGTTAAATTCTACTTACCTGCAATTTCCCCCATAGACCGCCGTAATGTATTTGAATACTTTTGAATGTCCCTGTACACGAACCATTTGCTTCATCTTAACGAAAAGCTTACTGTAGCATCCCTATATGATACACATTTAGAATACTGAGTTTGGAATTTCTGCTACTATTTGTTCTTGAGATATGCTGATAACAGACACACAGACACACAGATAGACACAGAGACCATTCGCTAAAAACGTGATTTTCGTATTCAGGGGACCTCAGAACATGTAAGTATAACAAAAACTCACGTTCGAAAATTTGACCCTAAAACAATACTTTCTCGACCCTATGGGTAAGAGGAAGTAAATAACGATTCACTTCATTTTACCAAAATACTTTTTTTAAGACTATCGAAGATCCTGTTTCCAAATACGTAAGCGAAATGTGACGTCACTGACCGTCCGTGGATGCAAGAAATGATTCCCTATTTTAATCGTCCATTGTATATTTTGTAAAAAATTATTAAAAATCGAAGAAAATTATTTTCCGATTTTAATACCCGTATTTGGGTATAGGTATGATATCGTATCCATGTGTTAGACTGAGTTATTTTGCTGTCAAATTGACAAAATTTTAAATTTCAAAACTGTGTCATCTTTGGCGTTTTTTGTATTTGGCGATTAAAAACATACTACGAAAATATACATGCCAGATGTTTATTTTCGTAATACGTATTGTACGATATATTGTTTCATATAATTCAGTTAAAATAACCATGATTTTTGAAAGGAATGAAATATGTTCGCCAAATAATTTGGCGATATATTTTTTCCGCCAAGGATGACAGATATATTAAATCTATTCCGCTGCAACATATGAGTATCTTATATCAGACACTTTATTTAAACATTTGAAAACAAATTTGACTTCAAATTATGATAGCATATTTATCATTTTCCTTTTAATTAGTATATTAGTTGGATATTTATTGTGTAAATATCATCCTTTGAAATGAAATGTTTATGTTTTCAATCAAATATGGAAGTTTGCTATTTTATTTTTCTAAAGTTTTAAAATTTAAAATTTAAATTTTATCAATTTTACAGCAAAAACAACTTAATCTAACGCATGCACACGATAACTAATACATATCTATACCGAAATATGGGAATTAAAATCGGAAAATAATTTTCCTCAATTTTTAATAATTTTTTACAAAAAATCCAATGGGCGATTAACATAGGAAATCTTTTTCTTGCATCCACTGACGCCCAGTGACGTCATCACTTTGCTTGCGTATTTTCTAACTAACTATCTAATAATTACAGACACTCCATGCTAACCCAAATTCACCTCTACTCTATACTCCCAACCAGCTATCTCACCCACAACATCGCCAAAATATCCAGGATCCAGCTAGGGACTTTCTCATTCTCAACCGAACATTTTATCTTGACTCGATATTATCACCTTAGACTACCCTACTTTCAATACTCATTTCAACTGGTGACCTTTACTTGCCCAACCAAACATTCTATCCCAACTATAACTTTACATTAATTTCAAAACTAAAATCAACTGGCGACATTTACGTACTGAACTCGACGCCAATCATACCATACAATGTAAACAAATAATGAAGCTTGATAAAAATATTTAAAGACTTTAATATGTTTTTACAAATATATTTTAAGATTTTTAAGGCTTTAATATGTTTTAGAAATATTTTAAGCGTTTTTTTTTTTTTTTTTTTTTTTAATGAAACAGTCAAAGAGTCGTTCATTTGCAATTAAAGAGTTGTCCATTTGGAATTTGTATTTTCTGAATGGCAACAAATTATGTTTGTTTTGGCATTGCGTTGTTTATAATCATGAAGTTACATAATTCTATTTATAGGTTCATGTTTATAATAGCCAGTGATCCGTTATATTTAATTAAACATTTAAACATTACAATTGAATAGTTTTTCAAGGTTTTAGACGGAATAAATAACAATATGTGCGATACAAAACATGTATGAAAATGATATGTATGTTTTCGTAAGTTGAATTGAACAAATGGGAAAAAAAAAAAAAATGGCTGCCAAAAGTCTCTGTTTTGAAGCGGTGCAAACCGGAATCGTGAATGACAGATGAGGATGAGGGTCATTATATATATTAATATTAAATTTCAATTGAAAAGTGAGTAATTTTTTTATCGATACCAGTTCTACATTTATAAATTAAAGCATAAAATACAATAATAAGCAATTGAATAATTATAATCTCATTATTACATTGGATTAAAGCCTGTTGACCGCTGGATGGCACAGCACAAAAAGAGAAAAGTGGACTTAAATCCTTTATACGAAAAACTAATCAGAAGACTCGATCAGGAAAAAGGGATTATGTTGACTTATACCCTTTATACCATTCAAGTGATTATCAAATTTCATTTCATAAAGGGAACAAACTGACTTAAACCTTTTATACCAAACATGAATGCTAAATTTTTCACTTGAATCTTTTTTACCAATGCATTTTCTCAAAGACTAAATGACATGGGCTTAAATCCTTTATACCAATCGATGGAGAATTTTTTTCTCAGTCTGACTATGTACTTAACTCAAAATCGACATTTTTGGACTTAACTCCTTTATACTTATCAGTACAGATATAATACTTTGTCCTGAATGAATGTGAGTGAGTAAGTGATTCATCACCCAGCCCAAACCCCTGGACCTAGAAGCATGAAATTTTGTGACAATACTCCTTCTATTACATAGACATCCACTAAGAAGCGATTTTACAAAAATCGCCCCCCCCCCCCCCCCAAGAGGAAAGGAAGGGCCAAAAGTGATTTCACAAAATTCTTCACCTCTCAAAGAAAAAAACACATATCCGTAAAATTTTTGCTTTAAAATATAGCTAACACAAATATCTAAAAACCTGTTTCTGGAATTGTAGAAATTCGGTCCCCAAAGGGGGAGGGAAAAAAGGGCAAAACGTGATTTCAAATAATCCTTTATGTCTCAAGAAAAAAAAAAAAGTGTGAAAATTTTGCTCTAAAGTATAGATAATACAAATACCTAAAAACTAATTTCTGGAATTTCAGAAATCCTTCCCAGGTGGGGCGGGAACAGGGAGGTATGGGGCCAAAAAAAATACAGTTAAACTATTCAAAATTGATACAGATAGGTTTTAGAGGCCGGCAAGTCGAACGAGGATATTTTCGAAAGTGTAAAGTTATTAGGGAGGAGGGGGAAAAAATAAAAAAAAGTTAGATCGTTCAAAATTGGTACATAGAGGTTTTTGATACCTACAAATCGATTGCGGATATTTTCGAAATCGTAAACTTTTTAGGAGAGCCTGCGTGGCGGTGGTGGGGGGGGGAGAAGGGGCAAAACAATAGAAATAGAGCTAGACCGTTCAAAATTAGCACGTATAGGTTTTTGTGACCTACAAATCGAATGCAGATATTTTCAAAGGGGGGAAATTATAAGGATAGATGGGAGAGAGGTGGACGAAGGGGCACAAATATAAAAATAAGAATTAGAGTGTTGAAAATTAGTATTATTAGGTTTTAAGGCCCGATAAATCGATTGCGGATATTTTCGAAAGTGCAGAATTATTACGAGGGACGGGAAGGGGGGCGAGCGCCGGGCCAAAAGTAAAGAAATTCAGATAGAACGTTGGAAATTAGTATTAGATTTAAAAGCCCGAGAAAAGGATTGCAGATATTTTTGAAAGTGTAAAATAATTAGGAGGCGCGGGAACGGTGGGCGAAGAAACACGCGCACCATGCGGGCCTGTATACGCTGCCGCAGGCAGTGGGTGCCCGGACCCATTATTCCACCGATCAGAGAAGAATTTTTTTGTATTTTATATTTATTTTCCCTTACGGTAATATTGTGATTCATTAAGAGTGTTGAACATAAATGCACGCGCGCAGCGCACAACGGCCTGCGCTGCCAAGGGCAGTGGGGACCCGGTGCGTCATTTTTCCAGATCAGAATCTTTTTTTCTTTTCACACATGATAAAAGTTAATGCAATTTTGAGAATTCATTAATTATAGTGATTCATTTAAAAATAGTGACGAGCGAAGCGGGCGTAACCTGCTAGTTATATGTATAATGAGAGAGAGATGGATAGATAATGGGAAAAAAACATTTTATTAAATCTCTGCCCCCTCTAGACTGTTCTTCTGGATCCGTGTCATGCTTTGTTTTTCAGATAATTTACTGCTTCTGTATATCTAGTATTTATTATCTATTTCTGTTTATCTAGTAGATTTGCAGCAGACTTAAATGTCCTAACATCTTCAAATAGTGTTGTATTATATTGTTTGGCTATACCTTTTTTTTTTTTTTGTGTGTGTGTGTGTGTGTGTAAATAAATCGAATTCCTTTCATACTTTATACCAAGTTTCTGCAAATGATTTTCTAGTGGGCGATTACAAAATTCTAACCCATCATTAGTTCTCAGTGTTCGTACCTTTTCGTTGATTTGGCGCTCAGCGATCTTGTTAGATTTCTGCATTTTCTGCCTAACCTCATGTTTTGACTTCAACCCCTTAGTAGATATGCTTTTTATAACCCCTTATAAAAAGCATGTCTACTAAAATCAACAACACAAATTAGTAAATATTTATCCCCATTTTTAGAGGCAACTGGAGGGCTCCTTTGACCTTATTTTAGGCAGTCTCCAATGCGTAACTGTAGTTGACTTTGATAAAAGTCAAGCTCACATCTTGTTTCTTGCCCTTGCAATTTACCACATGATTCTACTACAGTACCTGGCATAATTATTAGACCAAAGAAAATATTTAGAGTTTTTTGAAATTGGAAGTTTATTATACCTGACCTGCTCAAAATTATTATTATGTAATTAGTGTTACCTTAAGCTTATTTCAGTACCTTTATTACAGAAACATTTTCAAGCTGGCAACACAAGACAGTCAGTTATTATTCTGTGATACAGTGGCATAGGTGTAAACTTGCATTATAACGTAAAATTTGCTTTGCTTGTTTATTTTGGATTGAAGCGAATATTTTGCTGAAAAAAGTAAGTTTTGAATTGTTATTAATATCGTGTGGGATATTTAACATTTTTATTCATTTATTATCATAAAAAGTTTTTGCTCCTTTATTTTAGACGGGAAGAAAGGCTGACCTTTCACCAAAGAAAGTAGGGCAGGTTTATGGTCTACTGAAGGCCACTAAACTGACCCAAAATCAAATTGCAGCAAAGGTAGGAGTATCCTGAAGCTCAGTAATAAATATTATAAAGAAAATGGTCTTAAACATAAGTTTGGATCCATCACGGAAGAATAATAGTGGACGAGCTTGCATTACGACGCCGAGGACGGATCGAAAAATACGAGACATTTGTATAAATAACAGAAAGAAATCGTTACGCATGTTGATGAAGGAAGCTCAAAATGAAGGCATTAATATATCAGAAAAAACTTTGAGACGTCGCTTGGCAGAAAATAAACTCATTGCTATGAAACCGGCTCGCAAATAAAGGCTTACATCAGAAATGATGAAAAAACGCTTGGAGTGGGCAAACAAGTACAAAAATTGGAAAATAGAAGACTGGAAAAAGGTATATAGCTATTTATTTTGATCAACGATGTATTGGCATTTATAATGAATGTAAAGAAATTAAATAAAAAGCAATTTTGTTTAATTTTTAGGTTTGCTTCTCTGATGAATCGGTTTTTCATGTTTTATCCGAAAAAAACAAATTCGTTCGGCGGCTTCCTAACGAGAAATACAAGTCAGATCGTATTGTTCCCAGCATCAAATATCCTCCATCAGTCATGGTGTGGTCTATCATATCAGGAAAAGGTTCTGGTTTTCTCTATGTGGTCAAAAATACAATGAAACAAGATCAATACCTAAAAATCTTACAAACCAGGCTCATGCCACAAATGCAAGAAGGGTTTCCTGGAGACGAGGAACCAGTCTTCATGCATGATGGTGCTCCATACCATAAAGCTAAAAGTGTATCGAAGTATTTAGAGCGAAAAAAAATCAAAGTTCTTGATTAGCCTGGCAACTCGCCTGATATTAATCCTATTGAAAATGGTTGGGAGTTGCTGAAAAAAGAAATGTATAAGAAAAATATAACAAATAAGGTAGAGTTGCTGGAATCTTTAACATACAGTGGAATTATAATAAGCATCTTCAAGAAACCATCCAAGCATACATAGAATGTATGCCTCGTCGTGTTAAAGCCCTTTTAGTTGCCAAAAGTTGCCATACGAAATAATGATTTTTCTGTTAAATTTAATTTACCAATTTTTTCTTTCTTCAATAAGTATTGTATTGTAACATTTTTTCTGTCATTGTATTCCTTAATGTATATGTTTTCGAAATATGAATGAAGAAAATAGCTTTTTTAATAAAATTCTTCATTAATAAGGTTTTAAACATAAAAAAATGTATAAGTTGCCAATGGTCTAATAATTTGGCCAGGTACTGTAAGTTGTCTTTGAACATTTTCTTGGTTGTATCTATACATATAGGACCAAGATACTAGTCTTAAAGCATAATATAATCATCTTTCAGTAGTATATGTTTCATTATGTCTTTCGAATTTACCCTTTTATTTTCAAACTAATTGCTTGCTGATAACAGCTTATCTTTCCCCACTCTGTTGCTAGTAAGCATTAATTGTAGTTACTCTTTTCTCATTGGTAACTCTCCTGGTATTACTAAATGCCTACTAGCTAAAATTACGAATCAAAATTCACATGATTAAGTATTATGAAAATATACACGTAAACAGTGATTTCTACCTGAATTTCTATCATGGTCGGTAGTAACATGACATGATACAATGGAAGTAGATGTACAGTGTGTCCTAAAAGTTTCAGTACTGACGCTTATGTATTTTTTATTTATAAAACAACAAACCTTAAAACGGTTATTTTTATGCTACTGATAAAAGGCACATTTAAAATAACGAAGGATAAAATACAGAACTTACATTTATAATAAATGCTCAAAATGTTCACCCTTTTCTAGAAGGCAAAGCTGAACTCGTTTGCGCATGTTTTTGGAAACGCGTTTTAATATGCTGTAAGTGACTTCATGTATCCTTTGAGTAATGGGAATTTTTAGATCATCTATTGTTTGAAGATAATCTGCATAAACTTTGTTCTTTAAATATCCCCACAGAAAAAAGTCCAGAATGCTCAGATCAGGGGATCGAGGTCTTGCGACGAGTCGATTGCCAAAAAAGTCTTCAAGCATTCCATGGTTTCATTACTTGTATGGCATATTGAACCATCTTGCTGGAACCAAGAATCTCGTTCATTCACTTCTAACAAAGCAACAAATTGCTGGATAAGTTCCCTGTATACAGAACCATCAACAGCTGATTCGAAAAACAGAGGTCCAATAATTCTTTTACGTGATACAGCTCACCATACTCCATTTTTGAGAATGTAAAGGTTTCTGCATTAATGAATAAGGATTAGTCGTTGCCCAAAAGAGCTTTACGTGTTCAGGTAACCGCTTAAATGAAATCATGCCTCATCGAAGAAAAATGTTTGATGTTGTTGCGAATAAATCTACGGAATCATTGGCAATAATGAAACTGCTTCTTAATGTCTGGCGGCTTTATCTCCTGTACCATTTTTACACGATAAGCACGGAACTCTTAAAGCCTTATGTGTTGATTCATGAGATGCGTCCATTTCTTGTGCTAAACGCCTAACGGATTTTTGAGGAGTTTGCAATGTTTTTCGTGGAGTGTTTTGCAGAAAGGCTGGTGTAACAACTTTAAGTCTTCCACTCCTGTGTTTGTCTTCCACAGAACCTATATTACGAAATCGTCGAGCGAGCTTATATAGCGTGTTTTTACACTGTTCTGCATCATCCGGATTTTTATACCGCCAAACATCTTTGCATCTTTCATACGATTTACATTCAAAATAAGCCTCAAGCTGGGCAATTCTCTGAATGCGTGATAAACTCATTTTACTATGAAGAACAAAATAACATAAAACTTTATTCTCACACAACTTGAGCGAGAAAAGAAGCAAACGGGAAAATTAAAGAATTGATGCAATAAGCGGATGATGAAATTTAATATTTAAAAAATAAACCATGGACAATGAGTTCTTTAAGTTAGAGTACTAGAACTTTTAGGACACACTGTATTTTCTTCTCTCTTGGGGAGCGTTTCTTGTAATACGTCGCTAATATTTTCTTGAAAATTGTCTGGAAAAATTCGGGTTTTTTTTTTTCCATATTTGAGTATGAACCCTGTATAAAACTTATATTGATAATGCAACTAACTACCATAAATTTGAAAATCTTCATTCAGTTGGCATGGTAGCCAGCGTGAACCATCTTAGACACAGAAATGAAATTTCGATGTACCGGGTGATCCAAAAGTCACAGAAAAAAATAAAAAATTCGCTATTCAATAAATATTGACTGTAGCCGTATGCAGTTTTCACTGAAATGTACAGAAAAGCGTGGAATTTTTTTTAAATATGTAAGAAAAAATATTAGTTAATAAAAATTTTCACCAACATATCGCGCTGTATTCGCCCTATTCTCTTTTTAAACAGATCTGTCTGATCCAATGACACCCTTCTGCAAATACCGAATGTTATTTTAGGAGAATTTCCAATGTGCAACGTCTGACGGTCACTTTAATGGATGATGACCATTACATTGAGCATTTGTAGTCCTAGTTACAATGTTGAATGTACTGTGCTATAAATAAGTAAATTTTTAATTGTAGTGCCACTTTATGAAGAAAATTTAAACGAATTTGCTAATAAATTTTTTGTCGCCAAAAAAAAAAAAAAAAAAACATATCTTTCTGCGCATTTCAGTGAAAACCGCTTAGTGCTACGGGTCAATATTTTTTGAATAATAAAATTTTTATTTTTTCTGTGACTTTTGTTTTGGATCACCTGGTATAATTGGAACATACAAGGCTTCTTTTAGATGTGCAGTCTTTACTTTAATAGAATCATTGAGATGTCACTTCACTCACACCACATATGTACTGAGTGCAGAGTTGTGCTCATTTTTAACTGACTTCAGGTTCTCAATTCAAACCGAATGTTTTTTTTTTTTTTTTTGTTAGCTCATAACTTCTGAACGAATTCTCCGATTTTGATACTTTTTGTTTTGTTGTAAAGACCTTGGTCTGAAATAGGTCCCATTGTAATATCTTTACAATCTAACGAAAGTAAAAACGCCACCTGGTGGAAAACAGCGGAATTAACGTTCCTATCTCGAAAACGGTTCAAGATAGGAGGAAAAAGTTAATTACAAAGTGGTAGAGCATCATCGATTTGGTACGAAAACAAAGCTTTTAGACATTAATGCTAAAAATAGAATTCTTAAAACATGTATTTATTTGTTCACAATTTCCTACACTGTGCACACTTGAACTACATTGCACACTTTGCAGCGTAGCGAGTGACGCGTATGCTATGAAGTTCAAAATTTGGCTACTGTAAGCGGTCACATGATTAAAGCAAAATCGTTTTTAACCGACTTCACAAAGGAGGGTGTTCTTGAATTCGAACCATACGTTTTTGTTGTTGTTGTTTGTTACCTTTTAACTTCGTAAGAAATACTCCGATTTTAATACTTTTTTGTTGTTGTTGTAAAGATCTTGACCTGAAATAGGTTTCATTATGATTTCATAAGATCTAAAGAAATTACAGGGTGCTCGCAAAAGTTGGTTATCACTCTTGTAACTGCTGAATGGCTGCAGTTACACTCGCAAAAGTAGTATGCAAATATAGTAAAGTGGTTATGCGCTACTAGAGGCGACTGCTAACAGCACCACCTAGTAGAAAATAGTGGAGTTAGCGTTTCTAGCTTGAAAATAGTACGAGGTAGGGGGGGGGGGATTACAAAGTTGTAGAGCATTGTCGATATATTTCAGAAAGACACCTTATAAATATGAATGTTACAAACTAAATGTTTAAACTTGCATCTGTTTGTTCGCAGTTACCTGCACTGTAACGTTCCGAAGCGATCTTAGAAATCAAAATAACCTTATTTCGATGTTTAAACTTCTGGCCGTCAACTGCAGTGCCTATTTGGATCCTTTTTTGAACTACTGTTCCTTTTGCGCGCATTTCAGTGTAGCAAGTAACACGTTCGCTCTGTAAAATTCAATCAGAATCCAGATGTGCATTTCAGTTGAGGATATTGTTATATCGTTTCCTGTTTTAATTTGTTAAAGATATATGCTACATTTTTTTTCTTTTTTCTAGAGCCTCATTTGATAGCTTTATATGAATAACAGAGAGCCATCGATTTTTTTCTAGCTGCTTCGCATTTGAATGTTTATATTTCATACACTTACTGATATTGGTTACTTTTATACTTAGTGGCTAACAGGATTTTTGGCTACGAATGCAGCGCATCTATTCTTTACATTTCTAAAACCTTTTTGAATGTGGATTCAATAGTTATTTTCTCATATATTGCATAAAAGCAAGAAAAGTGACACCGATTAAAAATGCAGTATTTCAGAAAAATCAGTTTAAGGATAAGGCATTGAGTAGAATAAAACGGACACAACTGCCTCTCGAGTGGATAATTTAAGTAAAATTTTTTGTGCACATTGGGTCAATTCACATATTTTCAGTGACATAAACTTGAAATTAACATTTTTTGAGTTGTCACTTTTCTTGCGGGTTGCGGTATGTAAAACCGCTGTCTAACGTCCCCTCATGTCCCCTATGAATACATTTTCACTGAAAGGAAAAAAAAAAAAAAAAAATAGAACCGACTCCAGAAAGTAACTATATCATTCAAATTATTAAAAATAAATTGAAATTGCGCTTAAAAGTATGAAATAAAGGGCTTCAACAAACAACAGAAACACTACAATTAATCATAACTTTTGAAGTCGGCACTAAATTAAATAAAAATTGATAGTTTTATTCAATACAAAAATTAAATTCTATTCAAAATATACCTTTCACCTTGGCATCTGCAAAACACAGCCGAAAACTACATTGATTCTAATAAACAATTAAGATTTCGTAAGTTGTAAAAATTTACGAAGTTTACTTGGTGTCTGTCGTCCTCGGTGGGGAAGAAAAAAAAGATCGCCAAATCACCTGATGATCCTATTTAATTCCTTTCAGAAATCATGGCTGTTTTAATAAGGTACATTAAGAGAGCAATTGAGAATATGAAATATTATTTCGAACAATATATAACGAAAATATACATCTGGCATGCATATTTTTGTATTACGTTTTGATCGCCAAATCCAAAAAACACCAAGTACGACAGGCATCAAAGCTGTACCAAGTTTACAAAGAGAAATTCAGGTGGCGCTGTGATCGCATTTTATGTAAATTTTTAACATGGCAGTATAGGACAAATTTTCGTATTTTTCACCGTATCTCACGAACTAATGAATGAAATTCAACCAAACTTGGTATATAGTTGGAACCTGACGGGGCATGGTGCTGATTAGATTTGGGGATCAATCGTCCAGCAGGTGGCGCTGTGATGGCAAACTTTCGTATGTCACACCGTATCTCACGAACCGATGAATGAAATTGAACCAAACTTGGTGTATTGTTGGACCCTGACATGGAAAGGGTCTTATTAGATTTTGGGATCAATCGCCCGGCAGATGGCGCTGTGATCGCATTTTATGTAAACTTTTAACATGGCAGCATAGGACAAAATTTCGTATAAATGTACATAATGAGCGTTATTTTAAACTTGTGATTGTAAAATTAATATGAATTATTGATAATAGTAGTAGTTAACTACGAAAAAAAATTTGTGCATGTGGGGGCACCGGTTCCCTCCCTGGGGGGGAAGTACCCCCCTGGGGGGGGTAAATTTTCAAGATGGGTATCTTTCGAAAGATCTCGTCAATACCTTTAAAACGAATGGTTGAACTATAAATCTGTGACAATTTGAAACAAAGTTATCGATTTTTTTACTTTTAACAAAAAAAAAAAAAAAAAAAAAAAAATCGTATATATTTTTTTTTTTTTTTTTTTTTTTTTTTTAACGAAACTTAACCAAACTTGGTATTTAGTTGGTCCCCGACATAAACTGGTCCTGATTACATTTAGGGATCAATCGCTCAACAGGTGGCGCTGTGATAGCATTTTTTCTAAATTTTTAACATGGCAATATAGGACAAAATTTCGTATAAATGTACATAATGAGCGTTATTTTAAACTTGTGATTGTAAAATTAATATCAATTACTGATAATAGTAGTAGTTAACTACGAAAAAAATTTTGTGCATGTGGGGGCACCGGTTCCCCCCCCCGGGGGGGTAAATTTTCAAGATGGGTATCTTTCGAAAGATCTCGTCAATAGCTTTAAAACGAATGGTTGAACTATAAATCTGTGATAATTTAAAACAAAGTTATCGATTTTTTTTACTTTTAACAAAAAAAAAAAAAAAAAAAAAAAGAAAAAAAATCGTAATTTTTTTTTTTTTTTTTTTTTTTTTAAATATTGTTACTGGTTGAATATGTATTACTTTTAACAAAAAAAAAAAAAAAATTAGAAAAAAATCGTTATTTTTTTTTTTTTTTAGTATTGTTACTGATTGAATATGTATATAGGAAAATATAGAAGAAAGTCTTGTGGTGGCCACAACATACTAGTTTTATTTAGATGTTTCTAATGAACCAACTGTTATACAGCGATAAAATAATAAAGGAAACTATGAAAATAAAATATTTGAGAAATCAGCGTTTGTAGCTATCGGTCTGAAAACAGATCTGTAAAAAAAAATAATCAAATTTTATTTAATTTTGTGCCGACTTCAAAAGGTATGATTCATTATGGTGTTACTGTTGTTTGTTGAAAGAATTTATTTCATACTTTTAAGCACGATTTCATTTTATTTTTAGTTGTTTGAATAAGAGTTGCTTTTCGTAGTCGGCTCTGTTTTTTTACAAAAAGATATTATCACCATCATGTTTGGTGAGTGTCTTTTAGAGATTCGAAGAATTTTCTAGTCTGGCATATACGCATTTATTATACTTATAACATATCTACCAACTTTTGGTTCAATCGAATAAGGCGTTTAGACGCTATTTTCCTTAACAACAACAAAAAAAAAAAAAAAAAAAAAACTATAAGTGCTACACGCATTAAAATCTGTACAAATATGCAACGGTAACCTATAACATACTTACAAACGTTTAGTTCAATTGATAAGTACTCATCAAAATCAATACGGTTCGTGCGGCGCACAGTGGATCGAACAATGTTAAAATACGAACATAGGCCCAAAAATCAACTTCTAAATAACTGTTATTTTGCAGTGAAATAATTTAAAAGAATGTCTAAAAAATACAAATATAGGGTTATTTCTTCAATTACACGAAGTTTTGTTGTATATAAATAAGTTCAAAACGAAAACTTTCAGAAATAAGATTTTTCGATGAATTTCAGTGACTTTATTTGAATAGCCATCAAGTGGCACTTACGATAACTATGAAAAAATACGAAATAAAAATACTTTTAATAATGTCCTAATAAAAGTTTAAGGTACTTCTGCCAACATTTTGTTGGTTTTTTTACGTTGTGATTCACGCATGAAATGTGAATATAAAATTAACAACAAAATTAAATTTATAAGTTGCGTAACTTTTTTTGTCCAAAATTGTCCAAAATTTCAAACACATTTTACTACTCCCAAAAGTATGCATTTTAATCTGTGAAAAGGATTTGCGCCATAAATCGCCACTTTTAGAGTAAAATAAATTTTTATTCTGTTTACCCTCAAATTATCAATCGAGAAATTTATCTGAATAACTGTATTCATTAATGACAGAAAATATATTAAAATTTTTATCGTGAAAATATTATAGAATTTAGATGATTAAAATAAATTTAATAAATCAGAAATTAATTTTATTTTTTTTGAAATATTTAATAAAATAATTAATTTTACTTTAATGGTACTGAAAAGTACCGTTGGACCCAAAAAAGGAGGGAAATGTTAATAGTTGCCGTGATATGTCATAAAATGTTAAAATTAAGTAAATGTTTAACGTTAAATAATCAAATGTTAAAACTAAATAATGTAATAACATATTACGATTTAAAGTAAAAGTTCCTGTGTTTCAGGAAAAAGTTCCTTCCTTTGCACATTTCTTTTATTCGTTCTCATGCTTGGAATCAGGGGGTCAGATGTTAATAACAAGTGATGTAGCAAATCTTCGTTACAAGCTCTTCGATTTATTTTTCTCGTGTGGTATTCTCTGTATTTACGAAACTCTTTATTTCGGGCTTCGCTAGCTTCTTCTGACAATTGTCCAATTGGAATAGAAAAATTTTCTATTATGTCTTTTCCATGAATCAATAGTTTGTGAACTGAAGCTGGCATATAGTACCACACATATTTTGAGACACATTGTTTCGCTGTTTCCAGTGCAAATTTTCCAAATTTGTCTCCTAAATTTGCCTTCCAAAATTGTCCTCCTAAAAATAACAGAACCTAGAAACAACGTTTTTTAAAATTTCTTTGATAAGAATTCACTTTATTTGCTTATTTGTTTAAAAATTATTTCTGATAGCAAAATAAAACAAATAAAAAATCCAGTTCAATCAAAAAAATTCATTAATTATTGATCGCCTGCCTTCCATAAATCTTTAGTAAAATAAAGACAAAAGTAATTTTTTTTAATAGAGTTTGTCAGTAAATGCCTGCATGAGTTTTCTGTTGAAAAACTACATAAAAAAAAGAAAAGAAAAAAGAAGCAGTAATCTAATGATATATTTATCATTGTGTGCTAAATTAATTGTGTTACAAATATAGATTTTCTTCCCGAAATTTTTATTTATTTTCTTTTATTCTCTTCTTTTATACAACATTTGTTTCTTTACCAGGTATGTTTCTAAATACCTATTTGCAGCAGAAAAATATGATATTGCTTAACCCCTTTATTAAACCATTTTTTCCTCAAATGGCACATTAAACTATTTTCACGAATAAAATTTGATGTAAAGTAAAAAATTCATTTAGCCTATTAGAAATAATTAATTTTACTTTTGGCATCTTATTCTCTCAGTCAATCGCATACTTCTCACAACCCATCGTATTAGCATAAGCAGGATTGTCACAAACAACTACTTTTTAATTTTTTTCCCACTAGAATTATCAAAATAATTTTCATAGTGATGTTTTTCCAGAAAAATGATACACAGGAATCATTATTTTAAAAAATTGGTGCCAGGTGAATAAAACGATAACGAATTTGGTGGGGAAAATATTCCCTCGGCCCTATAAAGGGTTAAAAAAAAGCATGGAATCGCTTTAACTATCATACATATATACATATTTTAATCGAAATGTGACAAAAAAAATCATACATAGATAATAATAATACCATAACGTTCCTATGTTCGCCTCTGCCTATACTTCGATCCACTGTGCGGCGCGGTGGTGACCTATATACACTACTAACGTTCAGCTCAATTTATCAAAGCGCTTAGACTTTATCATGTTCACACACACATGCATCGTCGTAAAAATAGCAAACCGAACTCAGGAGACTTCAAAACGTATAGATACACCAAAAACTCAAAGTCGAATTACTTTCATGATTAGAATACTTTACTTGATGCATATTTGGAAAGTAAGAAATAGGAATTGCGCATCCATCTGCAATGTTTCGATAATAGTCACAGAGGTTTCCAACACCCATAAAAAATCACCTGAAAGGGAAAAGAAGTCTATTAAAACATTATTACCTCCCTGCACCGAAAATGATGATAATGTCATAGCTATAGAAATTTATAGCACTCCGGAGGTCCATTTTGTGAAAACTATGTTTTTGATATGCCTATTTTGTTTTATACAGAGGCATTAATAAGCAGTATGTCGAATTGCTATAAAGAAGATAGGAGTGTGGAAAATAAAACCATGTCCATTTTCTTTATTCATGACAAATGTCTTTCATTTCTAAAGAAAATACACTTTTGTAAATGTACATTTCTGGGGCTATAGATTGATCATCGCGCTCAAAAATCTGATTTTGGTCTTGGCATTGATTTTGGCGACCGAATTTGACGAAAATTTGTAGTTTAAAGTTGCCAAAGTTTGGAAGCTCTAATTTCAATAAGAACAGAATTCTGGAATTTTCCGGAAAATATCATTGGTTTACAGCGCTAAACTAAATTCTTCGAAAATTCTTTAAATGACAAACAAGACTAAAACAAAATAAAGTGCATTCGTCGACTGGAACTTGCTTATATATACTAAAAATTACTTTCTACTCTCAAAGATGTCGGCAACTTTCATAATAATACCTTTTCATGCTCTATCTACGAGCTCAATATTCATTAAAGTGCATTCGACGTCTGGAACCAGTTTATGTCTTTTAAGAATTACTTTCTACACGCAGAAATGTCGACAACTTTCATAAAAATATCATTACGGGTTGAATAGTCATTAAATGAAATGTCATTATGAATATAATTTTCGTAAATATCTTCAAAACAGAAAGGCAAAAGGGAGGTGCACAACCAGATGTTATAACAGAAATATATACCAATGCACAACGTTCTACGTCCAACCGTTTTTCAGTTATACGAGGTAAAGCCGTCACGAAAAATTGTGTAAAATTGCTGATATCTCTAAAACGAGAGCTCGTATTAAGACGAAACTTGCAGGTGTACAACTAGGCATCATGGCAGTCGCACATATAAATTTGCAACATTCTACGATGATTCATTTTTGAGCTATGCGAGATATAAAATCCATTTCGCAAATCGGGATTACAGTACTTCTTTCGAATTTACACGTTTTAAGGTGTTATAAACATGAATTAACTATTTTAAAAATTGTCTGTCTTTGTTTATGTGTTACCAAAATTTTGTAGACATCGTATCTCCTGAATGAATGGATAGAAATTAACCAAACACTTGATGTTTGGTTGGATTTTTGACTCAAACTGGAAGCTGATTAACTTTTGAAAGAGATCGTACAACAGATAGTTCTGCTATGCTACAAATTGTCGCATTTAAGGGAGGGCTACATCTCAGCTTCCATAAACCGCTCTAGACGTTTTCTGTAATTTACTCACTATGGGTAAACTATTTTTTTTTTAATACAGGAAACCTCAATATGTGTCTTTTTACAAGCTTTTTCTCTAAATATATCACACCAATAAAAATACTGGCGGAAGTATTTCTGATTTCTCATGTGGAAGACGGTATTTCATCGGATTGTGTCATCCACATCGCTATCGTTATACATTCGTTCTACGTGTTGCATGAGCGTTGTCCCGGCTTCTGTCATCCGTTGAGATAAATTTTAGACCACGCGAATGTGTTGCAAGGCAGAGGCAATCCTGAAGTTCGCTAGGTCAAGAGACCTTGCAGAAGTCAGCCAGTCTGTAAAGATTTCTCGATAACACTATCCTTCCTAAATTGGAGGCTTTGTTTTTATTTTAATGTTCGTGTTAGCAAAGAAGCTTGTTTTCTTCTTCACATTCGATTTTTATTTCCTATGATTGCGTTGAGAGATCATATGTCATTGGACTGGGGTCTAATTGTAAAAAAAGATATTTTGGATTCTAATAATAGATTATTATATATTTATAACGAGGCAATATAGAAACACTATAAAAACTCATTACTGTGTACGACCAAATACAGAAAGCTAAACTGGGAGTTCTCTTGCAGATACGAGGTGACCCATAAATTCGTAAATAGTAGTAGACCTGAAAGTGAAATTTTGAGTGACTGGCCGGTAGGTTACATTGTTTAAATCTACTCTTCCCTTTTTCGCAAATATTTCGGCTGATCACCAAGAAAATTCAATTTTCTCAAACTTTTTAAAATCGTCTGATTTTTGTGAAGGGATCGATTACAACCCCAACATTTTCATGAATGGAACCTGTAAAAATGTCAATTTTCCATTTAAAAACTTGCGCTTTCTTTTTTTTTTGCCGACAGGCAAAAAAGAAAGTTTAATCACAGTCAATTACTAAAAAGTTCAGTAGCGTTCAATAAAACATCGTGTAATATATGGAGAAAAATACTCAAACACTCTACTATGGTTTTATCTCTTTTGTTTGTTTAACAACTCCTCTTTTTTTACTTTATCTACAAAACTGTTAATGACTCAATGTTCGGAAAGTCGAGTGGAGTCACTCCAGATTTTTTTTTTTTTAAGCAAAATTTCTATATAATAGAAAAGTTTTATTAATGAAAATGTTATTAGTTAATTGCAAAATGTGTTTAAATGAATTTTTTATTGCAAAGGAGGACAAAAAAAAAAAAAAAAAAAAAAAAAAATACGAGCATCCTGTTTTTATCAGAGTTTTATTTTTAAATATTTTATAATATGGAAATATAGTTTTCACTATTCGAAAAAATATCTATATCATGAGCCTATTTATCGGCTGTGTTTTATGAAAAGTTTAGATGGGATCCATTGGAGAGGCCTAAAACGTGCCAAATTAGACGAAAACTCGATATCGAAATTTTTGACCGAACACGATACTTTCATTATCTACAGAGTCGGATAACTGAAATAAAAATTGTTACATACTTAAATATTAAACATTTTTGAAAGATCCGTATCTGCGTATCTAGATTCAAAAAATCCGTATCCGTATCCGCGGATATAGAAAATCTGATGCCCATATTCCTATCCGTATCCGCGGATCACACTTTTTGACGATCCGGCACATCCCTTAGTTCTTTTGTATGTGCCTGTGAACGCACCCTTCGTTCGACTTTAATAAATGTTACACGTTACGTAATATAATGCAGATTTAAAATACCGATTTCGGTCTCCTGCTAATATCTGTTAATGAATTACGTTGATAACGGACTGACACAGACAGGACAGATCGACCGCTCATAACCTCGTCTTCCGATTCAGTGTGCATGGAAATCTGCTTTCGCAATTTCTTTACCCTATATGGGTTAGAAGAAGTAAAAAATGTGCGTGAGCGTACGAGAATAATCTTCAAAGAAAAGAAAACAAACACATATCTTTTTATATATATCCTAATAAAAAAAAATGTTCAGACAAATAACAGTCATAAAATTTTATGAATCGCAGTTTCCTTTTTTTAATATATATATATATATATATATATATATATATATTCGTTGATATGCTTATCTACATCTCGAGAATAAAACTGCATAAGGCTCGATCTGTTGAAAATGTCGTTCTGGGTTTATCAAATTCATGAATTATCTGTTTTCTGGTATGCATTCTGTGCTCCCTGTCGTCTTTTACACGTAGATATTGAATAAAAAAGAATCTCTCTCTTTCTCCCCCCCCCCGTCCCCCCCCAAACATTAAAACGGTTCGTGCCATATTCTTTTCGAGACGCACTTCGAATTAAAGTTTATTTTTCCAATCTTGAATAGACCTTGTGGAGTGAACTTTTCTATTATTCTTACATCAATATAAAAGAAAATTAATTGTTAATATTGTTTTTAACTTAATAATAATTAAAAAAAAAAAAAACTAATTTCGAATAACTTACGAAGTTTTCATAGTAGAATGTGTTTGGTAATGACATTCATGCCACCAGTGTCATTACTGATATTTTGAAACTGGTCTGATATTTTTATGATAAGAATATTCCTCATAATGTACAATCGGCAAAAAAAAAAAAACCTAATTCATTTCGCCGTAAGTTACCGTAGAAACCGATCGATTTGTAATATCGTCTACTTATTAGTACAATAGTTAAATTTGGCTTCGGGGTCGTCTATATAGTATTAAAATTTACCTCAACTTCATTAGTTCCCCATCATACTATAGGTATGGGGAACTTAGGTAATCGTGAAAATTTTCGACCTCGGTTTTTTGACTTTTTTACACGTTTTCAGGTGTGAGGAATCCGAAAATGACAAAATTTGTATGGTGTCTGTCTGTAGGGTGTCTGTTAGTCCGTTAGTCTGTTAGTTCGTTAGTTTGTTAGTCTGTGTACACGATATCTCAAGAACAAATTGTCGCAGAGAGGTCAGATCAGTTTTAAAATGTTACTTTCGACACTGGCAAGAACCCTATTCATTTGCAACATTCGATTTTAAAAACTTCGCAAGTTATTAGAAATTTACGATTTTCTTAGCATGGGAGAATAGGACAAAAATTCACTTAAACGTGCATTAAATGGAAACTTTTTACTGTAAAATTGTCAGACCAGTTTTAAAATATCAGTTTGGATGCCGGAATGAACATCAGTAACTATAAATATGCTTCTTTGAAATTTTCGCAAGTTATTGGAAATTTACGAATTTCTTAACATGGTGGTATAGGGCGAAATTTCACATAAACGTCCATTTTGAGAGATATTTTCATCGTAAAGATGTCAGACTACTTTTGAAATATTATTTAGGACACTGGCATGAATATTGATGACTATGAATTTTCCAATATAAAAATTTCGTAAGTTATTGGAAATTTACGAATTTCTTATCACAATAGAATAGGGCAAAATTTTACACAAACGTCAAATCTTGAAGGATATTTTCATCGTAAAGATGTCAAACCACTTTTGAAATATTATGTAAGATACTTACATAAATACCATAGAGTATGGATTTTCCAATTTAAAAAAATCGTAAGTTATTTGGAATTTACGATTTACTTAAAATGGCAGAATAAGGCAAAATCGAGCACAAACGTCCATTTTGAGGATCATAAATATATCAGACAATTTCAAAATAACATTTATGATACTTGAATGAACACGATTGACTACAAATATTCTAATGGGAAAATTTCGTAAGTTATTCGAAATTTAAGATTTTATCAACATAGCAAAATGTTGCGATATTTCATATAAATATGCATTTTTGGGATTGTTGCATTGGAAATATTAGCATGAAAAATAAACTACGAAATTGATCCCAATAAAATAAATTAATAGATTAGAATAAGATAAATATGTTGAACTGAATGGTGGGTAGCCTATTAGGTGAGGATTTCGTTCTGTCATTGTGCCAAGCGTTTGGTCAAATTCATTTCTCTTAACATGAATATAATATGTCCTGTACAAGAAATTTATGAGAACATACATATGATGGGGAACTGAGCAGAGTCCACCTATGCCAACTAGTTTTTTTTTGAATAGTAACACTCATTTTTGACTGCCTATTCGTATTTCTGAGGACAAGGAGGTTCGGGAATAAAACTAGTTGGCATAGGTGGACTCTGCTCAGTTCCCCATCATATTTATGTTCTCAGAAATTTCTAGTGCGAGACATATTACTAGTGGATCTGCAGATCAGGAGCCTCAACGTCCTATTTGCATCAGACATTATTCAATAGGTCATTTTTATTTATTCCTTATTATATAATAGTATATATTGATTCGATCGACTTATTACCAAAATCAAATACATTCCAGCCCCCCTCAACCCCCCGTTGTATCTCTCTTTGTATACCTATTTGTATATGATATAAAGTGTTACGAAATTGTAAATAATTGCATTTATTTTTGTATAAATTCTTTCAAAGAGGTTTAGTAAGTTGATAAAATGCTAATTTTGTGCCTTTATAGTCGTTTTAGCGTTAAAATAGCCAAATTTTCCTTTAAAAACGCATTAAAAAGCTCCTATAAGGGAAGAAATAAATTTGGCGCCAAATTTGGCGACTATTTCCCTCCTTGGTGATTTTTTTGGCGATCTTGGCGAGAAAATCCTTATTGGGGATATACCAAATATGGAAGCTCTAAACTCATTGGCTGATGTGATACGAGAATTTTCCAGAACAGTGTGTTTTCGTTAGAAAAGTATAAAAGAAGCATTATTTTCGCCAAGGCGGTCAGTCTCAGATCTATATCAGTTTCGTCAAATGCTTGCTCAATGGGCTCATGAATATGTGTACCAAATTGCAAGTCAATAGCGTTATTTTGGGGGCCGCTATCGCGGTACATACAAATTCTTCCCATAGGCCATAATGGTAAAAAAAAATTTTGGCGTGTCCCTGTACACGAACTTACAAATGGAATGCACACCGAAAACTATACAGCTAATTTCGTGGGCATCATGAACATGTGTACAACATTTCAAGTCAATAGCGTGTTTTTTGCGGCCGCTATCGCATGACAGACAGACAGACAGACGGAATCCAAAATCCTTTTGAGTCTCAACAGAGGGCCTCCATTCACATTTCGGCAAAAATTGGAAGTCAGCTTGATTTTTGCGGTGGCTATCGCGGTACATACAGATTCTTCCCATAGGCCCTAATCATAAAAAATCTTTGGCGTGTCCCTGTACACGAACTACAAATGGAATACACACCTAAAACTATACAGCTGATTCCGTTGGGCTCATGAACACGTGTACCAAATTGCAAGTCAATAGCGTGATTTTGTGGCCGCTATCGCGGTACATACAAATTCCTCCCATAGGCCGTAATGATGAGAAAAACTTTGGCGTGTCCCTGTACACAAATTACAAATGGAATACACACCCAAAACTATACAGCAGATTTCGCGGGGCACATGAACACGTGTACCAAATTGCAAGTCAATAGCGTGATTTTTGTGGCCGCTATCGTGATACATATAAATTTCTCCCATAGGCCGTAATGATAAGAAAAACTTTGGCGTGTCCCTGTATACGAACTACAAATGGAATACATACCAAAAACTATACAGCTGATTTCGTGGGGCTCATGAACATGTGTACCAAATTTCAAGTAAATAGCGCTTTTTTGGCGGCCACTATCGCGCGACAGACAGACAGACACAGCCCAAAACCGTTTTGAGTCTCAACAGAGGGCCTCCACTGATGTTTCGGCAATAATGTTAAAAGAAATCAATTTGACCAAAGCTTCATACAGTGACAGAATGAAATCCCCGCCTAATAGGCTATCCACCGTTCATTTCGATATATTTATCTTATTCTAATCTATTAATTTATTTTATCAGGGTCAATTTCGTTGTTTAGTTTTCATGCTACTATTTCCAATGCAATAATCCTCAAATTCATATTTATATGAAAAATTTACAATTTCGCTATGTTGATAAAATCGTAAATTACGAATAATTTACGAAATTTTCCTATTAGAATATTTGTATTCAATCATGTTCAAACAAATATCATAAACGTAATTTTGAAGTTGTCTAACGTATTTAGGATCCTCAAAATGGAAGTTTATGCTCAATTTTGCTTTATTCTGACATGTTAAATAAATCGTAAATTCCAAATAACTTACGAATTTTTTAAATTGGAAAAATCATAGTCTATGATATCCATGCCAGTATCCTAAATATTATTTCGAAAGTGGTTTGACATCTTTACGATGAAAATATCCCTCAAGATTGACGTTTATGTGAAATTTTGCTCTTATTCAGCCATGTTAAGAAATTCGTAAATTTCCAATAACTTACGAAATCTTTATATTGGAAAATTCATAGTCATTAATATTCACGCCAGTATCCTAAATAATGTTTCAAAAGTAGTCTGACATCTTTACGATGAAAATATCTCTCAAAATTGACGTTTATGTGAAATTTTCCCTTATACTGCCATGATAAGAAATTCGTAAATTTCCAGTAACTTGCGAAATTTTCAAAGTAGCATATTTATAGTTACTGATGTTCATTCCGGCATCAAAACTGATATTTTAAAACTGGTCTGACATTTTTACAATAAAAAGTTTTCATTTAATGCACGTTTAAGTGATTTTTTGTCCTATTCTCCCATGTTAAGAAAATCGTAAATTTCGAATAACTTACGAAGTTTTTAAAATCGAATGTTGCAAATGAATAGGGTTCTTGCCAGTGTCGAAAGTAATATTTTAAAACTGATCTGACCTCTCTGCGACAATTTGTTCTTGAGATATCGTGTACACAGACTAACAAACTAACGGACTGACCCACTAACAGACTAACACACTAACAGACTAACAGACTAACAGACTAACAGACACCCTACAGACAGACACCATAGAAATTTTGTCATTTTCGGATTCCTCACACCTGAAAACGTGTAGAAAAGTCAAAAAACCGAGGTCGAAATTTTTCACGATTACCTAAGTTCCCCATACCTATAGTATGATGGGGAACTAAAAAAAGGTATGGTTTATATATTTTAAACTAATTCTTGATAGAGTTATAAGCGAAAATCTGTTAGGGGTAAATCCCTATATTTAAAAAAATTAAAATAAAATAAGATCTCATGTATGTCCATTCAGGTAGTAATCGAAGAAGAAGTAAGACAATTTGAAATATATAAAATGAACTAAAGTAATGCTAATTAAGAGATGATGTGTGCATTTAAACTTACTTTTGAATAACTGTTTCAGATCATTTTTATGCAGACTCATAGATGACACAAATGATAACAAGTGACAGCCCACTAAGAGCCCTTATAAGTTTGTAACTAACCTATTTTTGGTTATTTACTAAGATTTGTGAGATGATAAGGGATTTTCACAAAAAAGAACTTTTGATAAGGGGTTAAAATAATTGGATATTTAAATGAATTACGCGGCATGTGAAAACTGAAAACCCCCTCAAGAAATTTCAACTCTTGGAAAATATCTAAAATCGAGCTCGTTCTTTTTCGGATAATTTGCTTATTTTTTACTCTATTCAAATGCACTTTTGACGAAAGTTGCCCCAAAGTTGCTTTCAACAACAGTTGCAATAAACATTTTTTTTATCTTTCGCGCATGCACAGCGAAAGCGTTTTTCATATAAATGTTAATATTTCATGAGATATTTTTATTCCGATTGGAGTATATTATTTGAAAAGTGTTTTTCCAAATCATTTGAAAGTGGGAATAATTTTCGTTAAAAACTCTGTATATTATGAATAAAAAACATGTAGATTTTTTTTCTTTAAAATAAGTGCTTATATCTCCATTATTTAACATGCTATTCTCACACAAATTCATCCACAAATTAAACTGGGTCTGTATTAACCTATCCTAAAGTTACAGCTCATTTCGTTCCCTTAACGATACAGGGTGATCACAAACATTTTTTATTTTGCTCAATTTGTTATCGGCCCCCTAATTGTTGTCTTAAACCAATCTTCACTGAAAAACATGAGGAACACCCAGTTCTTTACTTTAAGTACTCAATGTTTGAAAACATTTCATCGAGAGATAAGTTTTTAAATTGAAAAAAAAAAAAAAAAAAAATGTGATCGTTTGCAAATCTTGCAAAACTTTTGAACAGGAGTGTATATTGCCAACGAAGTTTTGTTTCATAAAATTTTGTATAAACACATTTAAATCCGAATTATTTAACAAATAGTTATATTTTATCGATAGGGCGTTTACTGGTAAAATCTGTTTTTCGAATGGCAAACATGGGTGCATTTTTATTGGTTCAATTTTTATTTTTATTTTATTTTTGTTATATAAAACTAGCTTAATGTGTTGAAAGACTGAAAGTGTCTATCGACAACTAGAACGATCAGTGTATAAAATAGACTGCACTGTAATAATGACACACGAACATCACGTACAAAACACGCGAATGAAAAAAAAAAAAAAAAAAAAAAAATTCTTTTGAAAATAAGGCCTTAAGGATAGCGAGCACTGGTGTCTTACCCCCCCCCCCTTTTTTTTTTTTTTTTTTTTTGTATAAGAAATTAATCGAAAATGAAAAAATGAAACTTTTATTTGTTATACTGCTCGCTCTGCTCACCAACCCCAGAGGGAGGCTCGGGAGTTAAAAACTCTTCTTTTTGTTCGTTTCCTGAAAATATTTTTCTATCCTTGCCTTTGTTCTGATATAAACGGGGCATACTTTTGATATATTATAGAGTGATACGCATCTGAAAGACTTTTAATGAGAAACGGAGTAAATGTAGAAAAAGATAATGACTCAAAACTTCAAAGGTCGAGCGTTCTTTCACCAACTGCGCAGAATTCTTCTAGAGTGGATGCCTACAATGCAGGTCTTCTGAAAGATGAGTCTGAAATGAGCGACGATAACGCTCGCGAAATGCATTCGATAAAGGTTGTTGACCTGTAACAAGAGAGCGATAACTATAAAAATATTAATAATCTTAATTTTAATGACAAATAGGTTTCATTAAAATTTACCTAACACAAATAATTATAACGCTGGAATGTAAGTATAACACTCTAAAGGTCTTTTTTTTTTTTTTTTTTTTCAATGAATTTATTGTAATTATTTAAGTTAAAAAGAAAAATGAAAGCTTTATTCCTTTTTCCCTGTTTTTGTGACAGGGTCAGATTTTATATGGGTCTCTTGGTCCTGGGTGCATGTGTTGTACATCCTTGAAGTTTTTGTTAATTCCGGGGGGCTCATCAGCCTACAGTACTAAAACTTAACCTTCTTATTTTATTAGCTATTCCCTGGGAGCAGCAGAAAATAATGTTGATTAAAATTGCGTCTGCATCGAATGAAAATTTCGCACTGCTGTTATTTTTCTCGCGAAATCGATCCCTAACCATGCAAGGGTGTTTTTATGGACTAATACAGGAAAATGGATGCACAATATGGTTTATACATAACACGCTACGCTAAACTGTAGCCATCTCGGACAAACGGATTAAATGTTTTCTGTATCTTCTTTGTCAACACTTGCGTCGCAGTATATTTACGAAATTTAGAACGCGACAAACAGACTGACCGAAGTCATAAAGCATTGTTGGAAAGAGTTAAAAGCGTTCAACACAACTAAAAATGCAATTCCAGTGATTTAAATATATCGCTCCTAATGCATCAGAATATTTTTGTGTGACCCTGTAAAATTGAATGCTAATCCTATCGTGTATAGAAAAGCTGATGATATAAACAATGAATGTCAATTTCATTGTGTGTTGCGCAGTACAGCGAAATTAAAATAGGCTTTATTGAAATACCTCTCGTTAGAACGCAATGTCACTGCAGCCACGATTGTTATAGCTTTTCAGTAGGCAACACGTCACACTGAACTTGAACAACAGTTCTAAGGCATTTTCTGAAATTCACGGAAGTGAGACCGTGGAGAGACAGATAAACCGAAGTCTCAAACACATTTTACCTTTGTGATGTGCTTGGTATCAGGGAAATAACTACGCTACAAGTTGCAGGAAATAACAAGGAATTTTATAATGAATTTCTTCTGTACAAGCAAAAAGGTTGCTAGGGATAATCTTATTTAGGATTTACACTCAAACCAGCGATAAAAGTTTTCCAGGCAGAGCATTGTACGCTACTCTTATAGATATTCATAGAGTGCTTAAAATGGCTTACTACTTTGGGCACCTAGATATTCAGTGGTTTGGGACTGCTCAGGCGAGACTCAAGTTTTTGAGAGAGTTATGATACACCTTTTAGACGAAAGGTTTTTAATGGCTTGGCCGGATTTTTATACGGACGAAAAGTCCACAGACCAAAATTCGAACCTTGGTTTTTGACCCTAACGTGCCAGAGCTGTCTGAACTGAGCAAGCCTGGTCGAAATCTGTACAGAAAAATACGTTCATGTGAAAATTGAATTTGTTTTTAGTCATCCGTTCTACGAAAATCTATCGTTCTTCTAAAATTCAAACTAATGATCGAGGTTACTCCTAATGACGTTTCAGATGCCTCGCATTTGGCTGAGCCGTGTAACGTTTGAAGATGTTGTTCCCAATACGCACCAGTATGGCTAAAATTAATTAGAATTTAAACAGTTTTACAAAAGTAAAGTTTTATTTTCCATCTATGAACTCTAGAACACGAATAAAGTCTTAATAAAGTTTTTAAATTATTGCTTTAAGGTTTTTTAAAAGTCCAGTGCTGAGCTGTCTCTGGAAAAAAGAAAATGCAAAAGCACAGAATACTTCGCTAATACGTTATCGCTGCACCTAGATCAAGCATTTTACTTTTCTCTATTCATTTATCATCCATTTGTTAGTTCCCCATCATACTATAGGTATGGGGAACTTCAGGTAATCGTGAAATTTTTCGACCTCTTGTTTTTTTTTGCTTTTTTACACGTTTTCTGGTGGGAGGAATCCAAAAATATCAAAATTTGTATGGTGTATGTTAATGTGTTAGTCCGTTAGTTAGTTTTTTGGTCTGTGTACATGATACCTCAAGAACAAACAGTAGCAGAGAAGTCAGATCAGTTTTAAAATATTACTTTCGACATTAGCATGAACCCTATTCATTTGTAACATTCTAATTAAAATCTTCGTAAGTTTTTTAATTCCATTTCAATTTTAAGAAATTTATGATTTTCTTAACATGGGAGAAAAGGGCAAAATATCACTTAAACGTGCATTAAATAGAAGACTTTTACTGTAAAAATGTCAGACTAGTTTTAAAAAATCAGTTTTGATGCCGCCGGAATGAACATCATTAACTACAAACATGCTACTTTGAAAATTTCACAAGTTATTGGAAATTTACGAATTTCTTAACATGGCAGAAAATAGGGCAAAATTTCACATAAACGTGAATTTTGAGGGATATTTTCATCGTAAAGATGTCAGACCAATTTTGAAATATTATTTAGGACTCTGGCATGAATATCATTAATGATGAATTTTCCAATTAAAAAAATTCTTAAGTTGTTTGGAATTTACGAATTACGATTTACTTAACATGGCAGAATAGGGCAAAACTGAGCATAAACGTCCATTTTCAGGATCATAAATATATCAGACAACTTCAAAATAACATTTGTGATGCTTGTTTGAACATGTTTGACTACAAATATTCTAATAGGAAAATTTCGTAAGTTATTCGTAATTTAAGATTTTATCAACATAGCAGAATTAAAAAATTGTCATATAAATAGGAATTTTCAGAGTTGTTGCTTTGGAAATAGTAGCATGAAAACTAAACTACGAAACTGACCCTAATAAAATAAATTAATAGATTAGAATAAGATAAATATATCGAACTGAACGGTGGGTAGCCTATTAGGCGGGGATTTCATTCTGTCACTGTGTCAAGCGTTTGGTCGAATTCATTTCTCTTAACATGATTATAATATGTCTTGCACTGAAGTTTATGAGAAGATAAATATGATGGGAAACATAGCAGAGTCCACCTATGCCAACTAGTTTTAGTTCCCCATCATACTATAGGTATGGGGAACTTAGGTAATCGTGAAAATTTTCGACCTCGGTTTCTTGACTTTTTTACACGTTTTCAGGTGTGAGGAATCCGAAAATGACAAAATTTGTATGGTGTCTGTCTGTAGAGTGTCTGTTAGTATGTTACTCCGTTAGTTTGTTAATCTGTTTACACGATATCACAAGAACAAATTGTCGCCGAGAGGTCAAATCAGTTTTAAAATATTACTTTCGACACTGGTAAGAACCCTATTCATTTGCAACATTCGAATTAAAAAACTTCGTAAGTTATTAGAAATTTACGATTTTCTTAACATGGGAGAATAGGACAAAAATTCACTTAAACGTGCATTAAATGAAAACTTTTCACTGTAAAAATGTCAGACCAGTTTTAAAATATCAGTTTTGATGCGGAATTGAACATCAGTAACTATAAATACGCTACTTTGAAAATTTCGTAAGTTATTGGAAATTTACGAATTTCTTAACATGGCAGAATAGAAGCAAAATTTCACATAAACGTCAATCTTGAGGGATATTTTCATCGTAATGATGTCAAACCACTTTCGAAATATTATTTAGGATACTGGCATGAATATCATAGACTATGATTTTTCCAATTTAAAAAATTCGTAAGTTATTTGGAATTTACGATTTACTTAACATGTCAGAATGAGGCAAAATTGAGAATAAATTTCATTTTGAGGATCATAAATACAGACAACTTCAAAATTACATTTATGATATTTGTTTGAACATGATTGAATACAAATATTCTAATAGGGAAATTTCGTAAATTGTTCGTAATTTACGATTTTATCAACATAGCGAAATTGTAAATTTTTCATATAAATATGAATTTTGAGGATTATTGCATTGGAAATTGTAGCATGAAAACTAAACTACGAAATTGAACCTGATAAAATAAATTAATAGATTAGAATAAGGTAACTATATCGAAGTGAACGGTGGATCGCCTATTAGGCGGGGATTTCATTCTGTCACTGGTGTCAAGCGTTTGGTCGAATTCATTTCTCTTTACATGATTATAATATGTCCTGCACTAGACATTTATGAGAACATATATATGATGGGAAACTGAACAGAGTCCATCTATGCCAACTAGCCTTTTTCTTTCTCTGTGTTGTGTAACCGATGTTTGTAATTAATGCCCCGTTTTGTTTTGTTTTCTTTCCTTAAAGCAAGAGCTTTTGTATTCAAAGACCCATCGAAACAGTCTTGCTGTGAACACGTGAGAATCTTCAGTTTCGATTTTTTACAATCAGTTTTTGTATATAGTCTAGAGTTCAATGCACTCACGTTTTAAGCGTTGTTGACAAACACTATATATCTTTTCAATAGCAATCTGATATTGTTGAATAACCACGTTAAAACCTGCGTTTTTTTTTTTTTTTTCTTTTTCTTTTTTAAATTTCAAAGATATTTGTTTCGGATATCTCAAGCACCTTGTGAAAAAATCAGGGGAAAATAAATAAATGAAAATAATCATTTTTCAAAAGAAAGTTTTTTTGCGTATTCCGGCAAATTTAGCTCATTAGTTGATTTCGTCGCTGAAAGACTTATTTTAAATCTCCTAACTGCAGGCATATCATTAAACTTCTTTTGCCGAAAAAAAAAAAAAAAAAACAGCTTTGCTGCAAGCTAAAACGGGTGTACACACGAGGTACGATCAAGAAATTTTTAGAAAATATTTTTAAAGAGAATGCAATAATAATTAAATAAAATAAAAAATCCGCTCAACTTTCCAAAGATTTATCAGGCAGGCGTTTAAGCAAATAGGAATTATTGGCACTCAGTAAAGAAAAAAAAAAAAAAATTAGAAGAGTGTTCCGCCCCAAATTCGTAAGTTTGTAAAATAGATTGTAATGCATCCGATTTTTTTTCTTTTGTGCGTCCTTGTAAAAGAATACAAATGGTAAGTATATGCCATTTACAGTAACGAACCTTCTGTAGAAAAGCGCTGAAACATTCATCCATTTTAGTTTCTTTAAAATAACTTCAAGAACTTCAGGTATTTACGCCGTGAATTTTTTATACTTCCATGTAAAAGAACTATCGGTAACTCATTTCCCCAGATTACATAAGCAAGTTCAATATAACAGATAAAGGTTATTATTGTTATTTATGGGGACTCGGCATCACCAAACGTTTCATATAAAAGCTTACATTTCCATTCAATATTTGTATATTGATCTGTATTAGATTTATTCAGGCAGCATTCTTAGGGTTTTTTTACAGATTTGAAATCTTTAAATTGCGTAATTCACGATCTTGACTTTTTTTTTTCTAATTCACGTTTAATAGATTTTAAATGATAAATAGATAATTACTTAAAAGAATTAGGGATGGATTTTTTTCGGGTGGGGGGGGGGGATGATTTTTGTTATATTTTTATTTTTTATATTTTTTCTTTTAAAGATAACGTAGCAGAACCTCGACGATAGCATCAGGGCCCCGAGCCCTTTCCCTTCCCGAGCTTCGATAACTTTTTCTAGTCATTTCTAACCTTATATTTCTTCCGGTGTTATGTGCTCTTTTTTTTCCCCCCCCAACACTCCTGTGATTGCGAGTTTTTTTCATTTTCATCCGATGTTTTTTCTCTGGATTTTTGATTCTTTTTCCTCGTTTTTTCTTTCTAAAGTGCGATTTTTCTATGGATTATTAGACTTTTCCTCCCGTTTTGTACATTCTAAAGCGCGGTGGTAAAATATATTGTAAAGAAACTATCAAAAACCATAAGATTTTTTGCCTGAAGATTTATATATATATTAATTTTTTAAAACCTGCGTTTACAAATCGAGCAACAAGATATTTAAGACCCCTGAAACCACATAAACCAATAAGAATAAAATTTCATTCAATTAAAATTACCTGTGAAGACTTTTTGTTAATTATTGAAACAATTAATTTTACTTTTTGATTTTTGAAACAATAAATTTTACTTATTCATTTTTTTTATTTAATTTAATTTAACTTCAAACTTACTTTAATATTATTCCTAGATAGTTAGTGGCTATTTAAATAATGTTGCCGCTACGTTAAAACGATATGAAACCAAATCAAACCAGACAGGAGAGAATAAACAATTGAAAATCTTTTTTTGACAAATTATTTTTCAATTAAGAATAGCTCAGAACGGAGACAAAAACTTTTCAAAGGATACCTATTCACCGTTGAGCACCAATGCACGATTTCGTTCGTTAGTGGCTGTAATAGCCAAAAAATAGCGTAGCATAAAAAAATACTTTCAATCAATAATCAACTGAACTTATCCACATCCATCCAACATTTCTATATGCATTCCAATAAGTACTACATTAGACTAGTAAACAAATTATCTAACAAAAGTTATTGTTATTGAAAATAGTTAGATTTTATTATTATACTAAATATTAATATCTATATATATAAAAGAACACTTCCTGAGTAAGTGAGTGAGGGGGTGATCTATCAACGCCCAGACCAAACCCCTGGACCTAGAAGCATGAAATTTTGTGACAATGTTCTTTCTATGACGTAGGCATCCACTAAGAAGCGATTTTACAAAATTCGCCCCCCAAGGGGAGGCAAAACGTGATTTCACAAAATCCTTCATATCTCAAACAAACTAGTATGTTGTGGCCACCACAAGACTTTCTTCTATATTTTCCTATATACATATTCAATCAGTAACAATATTTAAAAAAAAAAAAAAAAAAAAAAAAAAAAGAAAAATTGCGATTTTTTTCTAATTTTTTTTTTTGTTAAAAGTAATACATATTCAACCAGTAACAATATTTAAAAAAATCGATAACTTTGTTTCAAATTGTCACAGATTTATAGTTCAACCATTCGTTTTAAAGGTATTGACGAGATCTTTCGAAAGATACCCATCTTGAAAATTTACCCCCCCCCCCCAGCAGGCCCTGACTTACGGCAGGGCATACGGGGCAAATGCCCTGGGCCCCCCCCTTCTGGAAGGGGCCCCCCTACAGGCGAATACAGAAATTCTGCAACCTAAAGACCTCTTATGCCACTGCAAGGGGGCCCCCCAGAATAGGCTTGCCCCGGGGCTGCAGGTAGTCTAAGTCGGGCCCTGCCCCCCAGGGTGGGAACCGGTGCCCCCACATGCACAACATTTTTTTCGTAGTTAACTACTACTATTATCAATAATTCATATTAATTTTACAATCACAAGTTTAAAATAACGCTCATTATGTACATTTATACGAAATTTTGTTCTATGCTGCCATGTTAAAAATTTAGAAAAATGCGATCACAGCGCCACCTGTTGAGCTATTGATCCCTAAATGTAATCAGCGCCAAATTATGTCGGGGACCAACTAAATACCAAGTTTGGTTAAGTTTCGATAAAAAAAAAAAAAAAAAAAAAAAATACGATTTTTTTTTTTCTGTTTTTTTTTGTTAAAAGTAAAAAAAATCGATAACTTTGTTTCAAATTGTCACAGATTTATAGTTCAACCATTCGTTTTAAAGGTATTGACGAGACCTTTCGAAAGATACCCATTTTGAAAATTTACTACTTCCCCCCCAGGGGGGGAACCGGTGCCCCCACATGCACAAATTTTTTTTCGTAGTTAACTACTACTATTATCAATAATTCATATTAATTTTACTATCACAAGTTTAAAATAACGCTCATTATGTACATTTATACGAAATTTTGTCCTATGCTGCCATGTTAAAAGTTTACATAAAATGCGATCACAGCGCCATCTGCTGGGCGATTGATCCCAAAATCTAATCAGACCCTTTCCATGTCAGGGTCCAACTATACACCAAGTTTGGTTCAATTTCATTCATCGGTTCGTGAGATACGGTGAAGCATACGAAATTTTGCGATCACAGCGCCACCTGCTGGACGATTGATCCCCAAATCTAATCAGCACCATGCCCCGTCAGGTTCCAACTATATACCAAGTTTGGTTGAATTTCATTCATTGGTTCGTGAGATACGGTGAAAACACTAAACCACAGACAGACAGACACACACATAGACAGACAGACACACAGACAGACATTTTTTAAAAACTATCAATTCGTGTTCAGGACATCCCAAAACGTGTAGATCCGTCAAAAAACGGAGGTCGAAAATTTTCGCGAATCCAATACTTTCTCTATATTACATATAGAAGAAAGTAAAAAACAGATATCCGTAAAATTTTGCTTTAAAATATAGCTAACACAAATGTCAAAAAACCAATTACTGGAATTTTCAAAATTCGGTCCCCAAGGGGGGCGGGGGGGGGGGGCAAAACGTGATTTCACATGCGTAAAACGTGATTTCGCATAATCCTATATATCTCAAACAAAAAAATAGATATGCGTGAAATTTTTGCTCTAAAATATAGCTAATGCAAATATCTAAAAAATGCAAATATCTAAATATCTGCGGATATTTTCGAATTTTTAAAATTATTGGGAGGGCGGGAAGGGGGGGGGGAGTAGAGCGGCAAAAAAATAAAAATAGAGATATATCGTTCAAAACTGGTGCATAGAGGTTTTTGATACTTACAAATCGATTGCGGATATTTTCAAATTCGTAAAATTATTAGGATGGACGGGAGGGGGGGGTGAAGTGGGAAAATAATAGAAATAAGGGTTGGAGCATTTTGGGAATTTTTTTTCCGAAGGCAGTGAGAACCCGGTGCGACATTTTTCCTACTCAGATTTTGTTTCTCTTTTTTTTTCACGTGATAAAAATTAATGCAATTTTGAGAATTCATTATAGTGATTCATTTAAAAATAGGGACCAGCGAAGCGGGCGTTGCCTTCTAGTATATGTATATATATGTATATATATAAATATATTTGTAAAAAATGATTCAAAACTTACAAAAAAAAAAAAATAATAATAATAATAATCTGGTGTGTCACTCACACGACTTTCTCTTACCCTTAAATTTAATACTATAAATAGATTGGAGATTAAGGGATAAGATAAGGAGTGCTGTTATGTTAAAACAATTCAAATTAGGCTTCGGAACAGCTTTCATTTGACAATTAATTCTATGTGTGGGGGGCTGCCGCCCTCATCAAACCCCCCCCCCTCGTTTCATTATTGTACCTATATTTATATAGAATTCGAATCTGTTATTAAATTCAAAAGCTCATTTTAAATTATTGAGACAACTTTCACAACGACATTCCTTGAAACTTATCAATCTTGATCAAACCTTGAACAAACATATTAACTTCAAAATACATCATTTAGATCGCATGAAATTATTTGCTTTTAATTTATTTCTAACAAACACAGACAAAGGTCAAACGTTAAAAACTGGACTTCCGTATTCAGGAAGCTTCAAAGCGATGAATATTTAGCTTAAAAAATACATTATTTACCCTATGGATATGAGGAATTGATTTCAATTCCTGAACAGCTTTCCTGGTTATGATAAACTATTACAGTAAAGGAATTCCACTAACAATGAAAAAGAATGTTATGGCTTAAATATTGGCAACCCTATATATCTTGTAAAAGTTATGTACATATCACGTAGGAAATATAAATATAATCCTATATTAATAGCACACGACACAACCTGAAATACAGTTCCATCTTCCGTCCATTTTCAAGTATTGTCGCACTATAATCTAGTTCTTTTGTGTAGCCCTGTAAACGAACAGTGAATTATTTCTATACCATGAAACATGTTTTTACGCGTAATATATATATATATAGGGAAACGGCTACAGACCATCGTAACATAACAGTATTTATTAATAACAAAAAGGGGACATTACATAACATTTAAATCGATGCATTTTACGAGCGGGAAAGCACCGTCTGTGTTTCACACAACCGCTCCACGTCAACTCAATAACTAAACTGGCGCGCATCCTATGTGTGCGCATACAGTGAAAGGATGATACAAAACAGTGACGTAGTAACATACGATAGGTACGTACACAGTGACATGACACACAGTGGAGATGATAGCCGAGAAATACAATTTCCCATATCGGCCATCATGACCAAGCAGGCGGCCTCGCCTGAAGGTTATTAAACAACAAGAAAAAAAAATTAAATTATACAAAAACAAAAGAAATTAAAAAAAAAAAAACAATATACAACACTACATAATAGAATTATAGATACAGTAATAATATAGCTGCATTAATAAAATAAAAAAAAAATTGTATACATTACCAAATGGAAAATTTTGTAAATATTACACTCAAAACCTGAATCATATCATCAAAATACTAAAATAAAATAAGATAAGATGTTAATATACATACATACAAGTAGAAAAAAAAATAGGTAGATAATTTTCACCAAAAAATATATATATATATATCAGGTATTGAAGAATGTTCATGGGGAAAAAAAATTGTTCATGAAAAAAAAATAGTTCGTTAAAATGAGTTGAAGTTCAACGTATGATTGAGAAAAAAAAAGTTTAATTTTGCACACAAAAATGTCCAAGGAAGAGTTCTTAAAAAAAAATAAATAGAAAGTCTTGAAGAACTATGTCAATTAAGTTTAAAAAAAAAAATAAAAAGTCCTGAAGAAATATGTCAAGTAAGTGTTTCAAAAGTGTCGGTCCAAGGTTTCAGGAATTCAGCGCATGTGCTGGTCTTGAATGGGCCTTCTACGAAGTCACACTTGACGACGTCATATGTGTCATTTGGTTTTATTTTGGTTATCTTATATGGACCTAAAAATTTCTGTTTTAGTTTCAGACCAGGCCCGAACTGGGTGCGTTTAACTGCGACTAAATCGTTGATTTGGAATTTAGCAGCTGGTCGTCTTCGAAGGTTATACTGCCTGCGATTTTCTTCTTGCACTATTCGAATCTGCTTTTTCGCGTCGATACGCTGTTCTTCACGTTGCCTCTGGAATGTGTTTGTAGATTCGTCGTTGAGAAGCTCCAGGATCTTGATGTCATCTTTATTTTTCATCTTGGTACCGAATAGTAATTCAAATGGTGTCGTCTTTATGCTTCTTTGAAATGTCGAGTTGAGGATTTGTTGGAGAGCAGGCACATGGGAAAAACACTTTTCGGGGTTGTCGGATGAAAGTTTGGATAAGACTGCGATGATAGTAGAATTTTTATTTTCAACTTGACCATTTGATCTTGGTAAACCTGCTGTAATTGGTATGTGAGTAATATTTTGGTCGTGGCAATAGTCTTGAAATGCAGTGGAAGTGAATGCTGGACCTCGATCTGTTATGATTCTGGCGGGGTTACCGAAGGTTGATCGTTGGCTTTCTAGTCGGCTGATAACTTCTGCGGCGTCTGTAGATTTTGTGGGGTACAGCCAGGTAAACTTGGAAAATGCATCCACAACAACCATAATATGTTTGTATTTCTTGGATGTAGTAGCTAGGGGACCAAGGTGATCAACATGGTATGTGTGCAGGGGTGCATCGTCCTCATCAATTGGGTGGAGGAAACCATCTTGTTTACCTCGTTTTCTATTATAGAGTATGCACTTTATACAGTTTTTGATGCAACTTTCGATTTTGTCTTTGAGGTGAGGTATGTAAAAATCTTTATTGATCAATTCTTGTGTACGGAGTGCTGCAAAATGTCCACGCTCGTGTGCTTCTTTAATTATGCTACTCTGCAAGTGTGTAGGGACGACGAATAAATCGACACCGTTCACTGTTTTATAAAGAAGGTTGTTTTTTATAATGTAATTATCATGGGGTGTGAACTGCAAAAGCGTTTTTAATGCGTGAACTTCTTCATCAGCTTGCTGAGCTTTCAAAAGTTTTACATGAAGGCTATCTTGGATGATGAAACATTGTGGAGCTCGACTTAGAGCGTCCACATGTGCCATGCGGGAACCTGTGCGACGCTCAATACTATAATGGAATTCTTGAAGGTACAGAGCCCATCGTGCAATGCGGGAATTTATTTCTTTTTTATTAAGTGCCTTGACGAACGCATCACAGTCTGTGATAATTTTGAAGTTTGTTCCTAGAAGGTAGATTCTAAACTTTTTGAGGGCTTCTACCACAGCCAGAACTCCAAGTTCAAAACTAGTGTATTTTCTTTCGTTATCCGACGTTTTCTTCGAAAAGTAAAAGACAGGGTGTAATTGGTTATCATTGATGTTTTTCTGCAACAGGACTGCCCCCAAGCCATCTATAGACGCGTCTGTATGTACCTCAATAGGGGAATTTTGATTAAAAATATTGAGAACTGGTTCTTGGGAAAGTAAATATTTTAACTTTTGAAATGCGGATTTTTGTTCATTTTGAAATTGAAAAGGGGTGTCCTTGCGCAGAAGATCACTTAAGGGTTTTGCAATGGTAGAAAAATGAGGGATAAATTTCCTAAAATATCCTGTAAGGCCAAGAAATCTACTTACGTCTTTAACATTTTTCAGATCTGGGTAATTTAAAACAGCTTTAGTTTTGGAAGGGGATTGCAAAAGTTTACCATTTTCTATTATGTGACCGAGGAAATCTATTTTTGTATGTAAAAACTGGCATTTGTTAAAATTTATGTCGAGTCCGTACTCGCTAGCTGTTTGAAGAACAGTTTTTAGACGTTCTACGGCCTCATGTTCGTTACTCGCGGGAATTACAAGATCATCCATATAAGGGAGTACTATGCCGGCAGCAATCAAGTCTCTAAAAACAGCGTTTATATATCTCATGAACACAGAAGGGCAGGAGCTAAGTCCGAAAGGCATGTAGCGAAATTGGAATTGACCGTTATGAGTTACAAAACTAGTGAAAGGGCGGCTCTGTTTGTTTACGGGTACATGAAAAAATCCATTACGTAGGTCTATCGTACTAAAAATTTTGGCATGTTGAAGTCGATCTAAAATATCATCAATTAGGGGGAGGGGGTAGTGATCTTTAACTAACTTACGATTGAGCTTCCTGTAATCGATGCAAACTCTGTGCTTACCATCTTTTTTTCGAACAACTACCACTTGGCTGGCATATGGGGAGGACACTGGTTCGATACCATTTTTAAGCCATTCAGAGACTTGTGCGTCTACAATGTCTCGTTCGGTAAAGGGTAGACGTCGGGGGGTGTGAAAAATAGGTGTATCGTCAGTTAAAGTGATGTTAAGCTCAATGTTCGCAGTTTTGATTTTATTAGGTTTGTAGGCCGACAACAGTTTGTTAATGTCGTTACGAGTATGTCGTGAAACATTAAGACCAATATCAAATTTGGGACTATCGTCAGTGATCGTCATGGTAAAATTTGGATCTGCGGTACACTCATTTTGTTGTGAAAAACTAGAAAAAGTAACACCGGTGTGTGAAATGCTAATGTTGGCTTGTTGGATGACGTCACATCCAATTATAAGGTCATAAAATGTGGACACGTCAGGTACAACTGAAATAGTTGCTGAAAACTCTTGATCGTCTATAGTAATAAAAGAATTAAAAGTACCGATGACATGTATACGCGCAAAGCCAAAACCAGTTAAGGATTTATTAATTTTTGACAACGGTGGGGAACCTATTTTTAACCATGCGGAATGTTTCAAAAGGGTTAACTGACTACCAGTATCAACCAAACCAGTTAATTCATTACCACTAATTTTAACTTGTTTACACATATGAGAAGCATGTGATTCATGTACAGTGTTAACTCTATCTCTGGAAGGAGGTCCGTCATTTGCAGCGGTTCGGCGGCAATCGGTAGACTTGTGTCCAAAAAGACCACATGCAAGGCACCTAGGGCCACGAGAACGGTTAGGACAAAATTTAGATAAGTGACCGATATCGTTACAATTGAAACAACGTAATTTATTTTGAGATGCCGGACCAATATTAAATTTGGATTCGCGAGTGAAAGCTGGTTGTGTGTGACCAGTACTGCGTTTTCGACTGTCATATGTTTGTTTATAATTAACTGAATTTCGTTGATTTAAGTTTATTGTATTAAGAGCAGTTTCATAAACACGCAATTTTTCTTTAAATTCTGAAAAAGATTTTGCTCCACAGAGAAGAATTTTTTCAGAGGGGTTACCCTGTATACCTTGAATGGTGTACTGAATTACTGAAGAATCGTCAATAATAGCGTTACCGCGGTTAGCAATTTCGCGCATCGCTAAAAAATATTGCGTAGCAGTTTCATTAGGACGCATTTTTCTCTTTTCTAATTGTTTATGTATTTCGATGGATGGTATGGTATCCAAAAATTCAGAAATTAACGCGGCTTTAAATGACTCGTAAGTATTAAGATTTCGTTGCGAAAATAAAAATGTTTTAGCAGAACCATTAATTAAACGTTTAGCAAAGATAAGTTTTTGTTGATCGGTAAGACTAGGAAATAAACAGAATTGTTCCTCAATGTCATTAAAGAAATTACGAATAGAATATGAATCATTTCCAGAAAAAGTTCTACACGTGCTAGCTAGATCTCTGAGAAGAAACCAGAAATGGTTACTCAAATCAGACATCGCGTCTCTAGCGTCAGTCGGAGAAATATTTCGAACTTCCGTAGGGAAGGTTTCGGTTTCGGTTTGGGTTTGAAAAACAGAAGTATTTGGAACGATCGATGAAGGGGTTTCAACAGAATGATTATTTACACTGAGATCGTCTGACAAAAAACTAGTATCTAATGTTTTCTGAAACTCAGATAAATTAGTAAGTGCATTAAAAATGTCTTTGCATAAATTTTCCTTACTACCGACTGGTTCTAAGTGTAGCGAATTAGCGACTGATATAAAATCAGACAAATTAAACGTTTTAAAAATGTTTTCTTGATGTTTGTTGATGTCGAAATCGGCAGCAAAACCGCTAAAATTTCGCATACGTTTACGCGATTGATGATCAAATGTTGGGTATCATAACAGCGTGTTGAGTAATTTTATGGTATTTGTTTTAGAATATTTCAAAGAATTTGCAACTAGCGGAAGGTCGCCTAATTTAAGGGCCATTTTTAGGATGCAATAAAAATAAAATAAGGAAACCGAAGTAAATAAAAAAAAATTGTTCTTTTTTTTCTTTTTTTTTTTTTTTTTTAAGTAAATTTTGGGGGGGGGGGGGAATGGATTAAAACCAGAACATATATATTTTTAGGAACAATAAATAAATATTGGGGAACAGAATATCTCTTTATTCATGGAAAGTAATTGAATATGGGGGAAAAAAATTCTTTATTTATATAAAAATGAACAAGCAAGTCATTTTTAAAGGGAGTAAAAACGGCAATGAATGAATTTAAATCATAATTTAAACTACAAATGAAAAAAAAAAATTTCTTTATATACTATCATGCAGAGAGGAGAGAAAAAAAAAAAAAAAAAATGCATGCTCGTACCTGACATTTAAGGGCAGTCCTATATGCAGCGTTGATGAGATCATTTTATTAAGCAGGATCAGATAGATGATGATGAATCCGTGTCACTTTAAGAACGTCGGGCATGAAGAAAATAGCACAATGATAAATTTCAAATCATCGGCAGGAACAAAACTTGAATCAAATTGAAAATGAAGCAGTATAGTAAAGAACGTCATGAAAAATGCTGATATTTCATACTGAAAAACGTAAATTTACGTCATAAAATAGAACAACGTTCAGTACATGAAACGAAGAACAGAAAGTATCCTTTTTAAAATGTCCGAATGTATGTCAATGAAATAATAAGTAAAATATCGTCTACAGAAAAAAAAATGTTCACAGCTACTTGAAAACAAACAACATTTTGAAGAACAACATTTTCACGCTACTGTTTTTTTGAAAACCAAAGTAGCGACTTTTTTGTTAGTAACGTCTATCTAGGGGTAGAGGTTTCGGGTCAGGTCGAGCCCCCAAAAATATAGGGAAACAGCTACAGACCATCGTAACATAACAGTATTTATTAATAACAAAAAGGGGACATTACATAACATTTAAATTGATGCATTTTACGAGCGGGAAAGCACCGTCTGTGTTTCACACAACCGCTCCACGTCAACTCAATAACTAAACTGGCGCGCGTCCTATGCGTGCGCATACAGTGAAAGGATGATACAAAACAGTGACGTAGTAACATACGATAGGTACGTACACAGTGACATCACACAGTGGAGATGATAGCCGAGAAATACAATTCCCCATATATATATATATATTCGTTTCATTTGGTTTAGTGCAGTCTATAGGTGTTAAACTCTACTTACCTGCAATTTTCCCCATACACGTAATGTTTTTGAATTTTGCTGGGTGTCCCTTTGCACGAACCATTTGCTTGATCTCAACGAAAAGTTTAGTGTAGCATCTCTATATCATACACATTTAGAATACCAAGTTTGGACTTTCTGCTATAATTTGTTTTTGAGATATGCTGATAACAGACAGACACACAGACCAACCGTTAAAAACATGATTTTTGGATTCAGGTAACTTCAAAACGTGTAAATATAACAAAAACTCACTTTCGAAAATTTGACCCAAAACAATACTTTCTCTACCTTATGGGTAAGAGATATATTATTGAAAAAGTTTTGACCGTAGCATTATGCGGTTTTCACTGGAATGCACAGAAATTCGTGGGATTTTTTTAGGCAAAAAAAGATTTATCAGTAAAATTGTTTAAATTTTCTTTTTTATGGGTTGCGCATAAATTGTAAAATAACTTTTTTTCAGTGGCACAGTCCATTCAACATTGTAACTAGGACTGTATGTGCTCGCTGTAATGATCATCAATTCATTAGACTGACCATTAGAAATTCTCCTAAAAAACCCCTTCAGTATTCAAAATAGGGCGTTATTGGATCAGACGAATGTGTTTGAAATGTGAGAGGATACTGCGAATACAGCGCGATATGTTGTTGAAAAATTAACTCATATTTTTTTGTTATACATAAAAGAAAATAATAATAAAAATAAAATCCATGCTTTTCTGTACATTTCAGTGAAAACCGCATGAGCTACAGTCAATAGTTCTTAAATAATAATTTTTATATTTTGACTTTTGGATCATCCGTTATATATATATACATATTTCTCGCACTTTTAAATATCCTATTGCACTTGGACGCCTGCTTTTTAACTATAATTCAGTCTCTAGGTCTAATGTATCTTCTGTTGTGACTTGTAGTTGTGCTGATCCCTCTTATGTAAAATATGTTGACAGGGACCATGGATATATAATCACTGGTGATCTTAATATTATTAATGACTCTAAATTAAAGAAATTTATGGATTACGGTACTAAATATCGACTCCCTTCAAAAACTAATATTTCACAGATTCTACAACAGTTATCATAATGATATTAATTTGTTTATTTATAAACTATCCATCTCTTATAATAAACCTGTTGAATATTTCAATCAATGGAAATTTTTAGTGATTTCAAAATTTAAAGCTGAATTAATTCAACGTCGATCAAATCTCACACATTATAATAAATCAAATCTCATTAACTCTATTAAAGAATTGCAACAAAACTTTGTTATTTCTTATGTAGATAAATCTCCTAATAATTATGCTATAATATGTAAACACTACTATCTTTCTTTACTGAGTTCATCCATATCTTCGACTCCTAACTTTCATCCTACCAATAATGATATTAAAATTAATAACCGTAAAATTCACTGCTTTTATAAATTGCTAAAACTTCCATTTAATAATTTTAAATATCCTTATATTGTACTTATTCCTAAATTTCACAAAACTCCTAATTAAATTTAGAACAGTCACTGTTGGTTGTAATACTTACAATAATAACGCTAACAAAATTCTCCTTGATATTCTCAAACAAATCTATGACTTAATTAGCAAATCAAAAAATTTCTATTGCCTTAAAAATAGCTATCAACTTAAGGATAGAGTCTTATCGATGAACAATGTCACTGATATCATGACATATGATTTTGCTGACCTGTTTAATAATATTAATTTAACAGATCTTCATCATATCATCTTTAATCCTTTTGAAAAATTTAAAAGTCAAATTTCTTTGCCAAAATGCTTTTCTGCAACATCATTTAAGACACTTTTAAATTTTATTATTCATAACAATTACATTCTACACAATAATAAAATTTACATTCAAAAGGTCGGTTATTCCACAAGGATATAGCTCAAGTTTGTTAGCTGACTTATACCTTTACCATTATGAACAGGGATTATGTATTAAAAATGTCTATTTTTACCGATACATTGATGACATTATAACTTTTTATGTCAATAATTTTTCCCCTAATTTATTCAAATTTGAATATACTTCTCACCTTATCTTAATTCATAATCTTCTCAAACTGTATTAGTTTCTTAGATTTAAAACTTAAACTTGAAGGTAGTAAAATTTATACTGATCTGTATGACAAAAGACAAGATTTTTGTTTCAACGTAAATTTATTTACACATTTTCATTCTTATCTTCATATCTCTGTTTACAGAAATATCATTCTCAATCACCTCTTACGCATACATATTCTTTGTTCATTTAGGTTTAAAAACAAAAATATTTCTCACATAATTAATGCTGCTACAAAAATGGGTTATCCCCAAAATATTTATTCAATTGTTTATCATTAAAGGTCTCTGTATAACACAAAAAAAAAACCTATTTAAGGTTTAAAAAAAAATGGTGGATGGGTGGGCAGATGTTTGATTAAGGAGAATGGGTGGTGTTGTTTGGCTGGTTGGTTGGGAGGGTTTGCTGTTGGATTAAAATTTAAAAAAAAATAATAATAATAAAGGATAATTGCTATTGCAAATTACATTCTTCTTATTTTTTCTGGTTGATATTTTGAAATATGAACTCTTTTTTTCGTTAAATTTAATTGTGTGTATTTGGCTATTAGTGGCTTCCCATGTTGTGTTTGAACAATAAATCCAATTTAATAACAATAATAATAATAATAAAAAAAAAATCATCACATTTAAAATAACAACTTTAATTATTGAAGACTGCCTTGTATTGCTTATCCTTACATGTGTGCTTTTTGGGATTATTGCTTGTGATTGAGTCTTTTTACAACTTAACATTTAATTCTTTTTAATACTAATAATTAATTTAGGTTTAATAAAATTAAGATCAACTATTAGTTTAAATATTTTAGGTTTAACATTAACAAGATCCACTAATCATAACTCTAATTATTTAATTGGTGCCACATATTCTCTTAATCATGCAGTTAAAACTTCTTAAATACACTCCTTATAGCATTGGTTTGTTTGATCCTGAATTAATTTAACTGACTTATTGTTTATCTAGCTAAACGCTGGATGGCGCTTGCTCACTGCTGACTTCTTTTTTTAATTTTCTTTCTTTGAAAGTTTTAATGTTTCTTGATTTACGTACAATTTAAATTAACATTTAACTAGTTTAAACTTTAATAACTTTAAAATAAAATTTCACTAACTCAATAAATAATTACTCTGTGTATTTTATCGGTAATGAAAATGCGCACTCGTTCATTCTTTATCGATTAATCAATGTTTGCAAAGCTCTTATTTTTAATTTCATTTTTTTTTTTTTTTTTTTTTTTTTTTGGCATCATCCTATTCTCCAGTTTGTGTAAATGTTTTACATGTGGCTACTAGTATTTTTTCTAGCTTTCTCTCTGGATTTCATGAAGAATTAATTTAGTAATTTATTTAATTTCTCATTCAATATGGTTTTGCAGCTTCGATCGGGGCTGGAACAATATAAATTGCTATGGTTAGCTATATTGTTTTACGAAATCGATGCAGCTTTCACAGCTTTATGGAGTACACGCCCCCTGATGAGTATTTACTTCTAATTGTAAGCATTTTTATCAAATTATTTCTGTGGTCCTTTAGTTATTTTCTCTGTCATTAAGTTTAATATTCCTTTTTTTATTATTATCATTCATGTCGGCGTAAGTAAATTAAATTGTTTTTGTCTCTTATTGGTTCTTAATCTGTATCGCAACATTTTTGTGTCAGTTTTTCCTATAAGTTAAAATCAGTTCTATTTTTTTGTGTTGGTATTGTTTTGTATCTATTAATTGCTAAATATTAAGGTTAAAACTTATTACGATAACTATCATTTATATATATATATATATATATATATATCTGATTTTATTATTATTATTATTATAATTTAATATTATTAAATCTTCCATTTCTTTATTTTATTTCATTTTCCTTCCTGCGAAATGTTTGAAAAGCTTTTTCAGCTCTCTCTTTCTATATATATATATATATATATGTATGTGTGTGTGTGTGTGTGTGTGTGTGCATATATATATTTATATATAAGATTTACTCTTCTATATAGAGACTAACAATTATTTATTTAAAAAATATTATTAATTGAAATAATAATAACATTTTATCATCATTCCTTTTAGATTTTAATACATACGTTACATAATAAAATGTACTATATTAAATGTTTCAATTATTGGATGATATGTACTATATTACGCGTGTACTACATAATACTATATATTAATACACTTAAAATGATAATTCATTTTTTCCCTTCCTGTTACACAAAAGTTACATAATAATATCCTATTTCTTTTGTAAATGGGTCACGTATTCAAAACACCTTCGCACAAGATAGAAAAGTGAATGAATTTTATAGACAGATTAAATTTATTACTGCTAGGAGAATTATCATTTATAAAACATAGTATCTCTATGCCGCAATAGATGGCGCTGCGTTATTTGCATCAAATCGTATCCAGCTGTGTACAGCTAGGAATGTTGGATTAGGATTAACATCTGAAATGGTGGTAATGAGATTATCTGCAATGCTTCCCCTGGAATCTTGTTTTTCCAAAGTGGTGACAGGTAAATACAATTACGCTGTTGTCTACGGTGTCGTTCTATTAATAGGTGATTGTGTGTGAGAGAAATATTCCCTTTTTAGTGTCAGAAGAAATTTTATGAGATGGAGCGTCACATATTAGAAAACTGAAATATGCATTTTGTTAATCCAATTATTTATTTTGATTTGTCATTAAGTGCACAAAATGCATTGAAATTTTTCACGCACAAATCAATTTACTTCTTGTGGAGAAGCAATAAAATTTTACTGTATGAGATAGACTGTCTGATAGTTCTACTTTTTACAAATGCAGAGACAGAAATTTCAGTCATATATATATATATATATTATTATTATTATTATTATTATTCATTAATAGTTTAATTGTTTAGTTATAACGTCTATCCTTTTTCGCGCATATTCACTTTTTGATTGTCTATTATTAGAAATGAATGCATGCATACCAAGTTAATTTTTAGACCCTGAATTAATTCTTACTCGCTATTAAGTTGAAATATATAGTGTATGGTATGTACAGAGAATCTTTAAAGTTATTATTTATTTATTTACTTTTTTTTTTTTTTCGTAAAAGTATATAAAATAGTTATGTGTAATTTATTTAATAAAATTAAAAAATAATTAGTAAATAAATAAATATCAAAGGGTATCTTTTTTTAAATCTTAAATGATCGTGTAATTTTTTTTTTTTTTTTTTTTTTTTAATTAAAAAATAAATAAATTGAGTAAATTTGTAAGTTTTTAACTATAAAATGGTTATGTCAATTTCATTTGATATGAATAAATAATAATAATAAATAAATAAATGAATGTGCGAGGATATCTTTGTTTTAAATATCAGATAGTTGTGTAAATTTGATTTAATATTATGAAATAAAGAAATTACAAATAACCAAATATATCTTTGTTTTAAATATAAAATGGTTGTGTGATTTTTTAAATATTATTAATAATTAAATAAAATCCAAAAAAAAAGTCTTTATTTTATATATATGAAATGATGGTAGGAATTTCATTAAAAAAATATTAAAAAGTTAATATCTAATGATGTCTTTCTTTTAAATGTAAAATATTTGTGTGAATTTTATTTGGTTTGATTAAATTAATTAATAGGTAAGGCTATCATTGTTTTCAATATGAAATGTTCTGTAAATGAAGATGATCGATATTTATAGTTCCACGAGTTATTTATTACTTTTAAGATACCTTTTTTTTTACGGTTATAGATTTTGAAAAAAAAAAAGTTGGGCTGTAATTCAAATGTTTAATTTCTTAATTATAAAATATAATAAAATTACACATAGATATTAAAAAATATTCACTATCTACCAATAAGTACTATACGGACATTTGAAAATTTTCAGCGAGATTGGTAACTTTTAAAGTGCCATTTACTGAATAATTTGGAAAAAAAAAAAATTAAATATCATAACACACTTATATATTTTATGAATGTACACTATTTAAACTGGGTGAGGGAAGGGGGTTAAAGCTCCCTCACACAGAAATACTTGCCAAATTAAATTTCTTCTAAAGATAACCAGTTAAGAGAAAATAGTATGAATGCTCTATCATATTTCCTATTATTATCATTTTATATAAAGATTATTTTATCTGTTTTATCCCTTCCAAGTTTCCAATTTTTTATGTTATAATAACTTATTTCCATTTTCAATATTTCAGGTTATTTAATAATTAAATCAATGATAAATAAATAACATTGTGTTATTCCGTTTTGATACATAATTAAGTAATTGTGTTAATAATTAAATCAATGATTTTTCTCCATTCTATTCAAATAAAACACTTTAAAATACAAACTCTATGTAAATTAATAAACTACCGAAATAAGAATAACACAGGTCTACGTCTAAAATTTATATTTGATAATGTTGGTTGATCTTTATGTTTTTTGGTGTACTATAACCAAGACTGAGGCCAGTGTTTTTCTCTATGAACTATAAATTTTTGTCATTACAGGGTACTTAAACACGCAATTTCTTCTGTGCCTCTTCCACCAGTGTCATTATAGGGTAACTTTTATAGTAAACGTATGAACGCTACCGAAAATGATGAAATCGTGTTTGTGTCGTTGACATCCTGTGCAGACGAAAATCCATACGTGATAGAGAAAAACTGGCTTCATTTCCGGTTTTAGTACGTCAGAAAATGTGTGTATCAGCTAAAATTATCGAATAAAATTTTATGTAATTTATCTCTTGGTTCTGTGTAATTTTTCTCTTGGTAACAACCTATTAGTTAATGAGTAATACTTAGTGTCGATAATAGGTCGATACGTTTTCATTCAATTCCTTTGCTCTTTTATAGAGAAATTGCAATGGTCATGCAAAAATTCTGAAATGGGCTTCTTATTTATTTATTGAATTCCCTGTTAAAGTATAGGTGGGGTGAACTTTAATACCCTTGAAAGTCGTCGACCTCGGTTTTCTAGCATTTTTATGCTTTCTGAGGTATCCGAAAATCATAATGTAATTACAATATAAAAAGAACTTTTTATAGACCAATTTTTTAATTTTTCTATTCAATCCTATAAACTTGACAATTCTATGCATTAATAAATACTTAAAAAAAAAAAAAAGTTTTGATGAATTATCCCACCCACTTGAAAGAAAATGATCCGATGATAAAGAGAGCAGTTAAAAGAAATTTTCAAACATTTATTAATTATGAATTCAATTCAGCTTGAAGATGGCTAAAAGTATTAAAAGAATGCATTGTCATCGTGTTCCGAGCTATTCTAAAAGTTTCAAATGTCTAGTGAGTCGGGAAGTGAGTTAAAAATCGATTGCAAGATTTTTACTGGACAAACAAACAAGAAAACGAGTTAATGAAAACAGAGTAAAATTGTTGTTGTATCCGTCTACGGGTTAGTGAGTCTGTTAATCTGTGTGACGTGGATTCGGTCGAGTTTTAAAATCTCATTTCGGATATTGGCTAGGATTGTATTGAACTTCAACGCTGTGCTTTGAAAGATTTGTAAATTATCCGAAAGTTTTGAAACAGTTTTTTTATGGAGCACTTTATTGGTTATATTGACTTTCTTTTAAAAATACGCTTTAAAAAAGGGAAATACTTATTTCGAAAAAAACAATAACAGTAATAATTAAATATTTCCTACTGGTGTTTTAATCAGCCTGGACGTGACATCATTTTCTCTATTTTGCACCAGTAGTCACATGCACCCTAGCAGCAAAAGCCTTAGTACAAAATGTGCGTGTGTATTAAAATTTCGTCATCGCACTGCAATTCTAGTTATACTTGCATTATAATTTCCATGTGCCATTTCATTCACCACTGAAAGGGAATAAGATGTTTCAATTTCCCATTTATTTATTTTTTTAATTTTCACCAGTTTTGAAAAGGTCTCCGCTGATTTTTTTTTTCGTTAACACTTTCAGGACGTACTGTAATGGAAAATGTGTCATGCGAAATACTGAAGCAGTTTGAACCAACATTAGGCGGATGAGTTCGCTGGGAAACCCTCTCCGCCATTTTGTTTCCAGATGGCGACTCCATCAAACTCCTGACGTAAAATTAAATAAGAAGAGATTTGCGTAAAATTTGATTTATAGAATAATGAACTCTATTTATACAATAATGTTTGAATAAAACTTGAAAATCTGCCATCGAAATACTGTATCTATCTGAACCGATGTTGGACGGTGGAAATATTTTGGATGAGTTCGTTGGGCAACTAGATCCACCCTCCTGTTTTCAAATGATGACAACTTCAAAATTTCAGACTCACCTAAAATATGTATTTATAAACCGATTGCAGGGGTGATTGTGTTCAGGTAATTTACCTGATTTTGTTTCACATCTTCAGTAACAAATTTCCAGTTTGTCAGGTAGTTTAAAATCTTAAAATAAGACTAAAATATAAAATTCATAGGACTGCTAAAGCTAATTAAAAGTAATGTTTGTTTCATAATGAAAGGATTAGACCTCCCTTTAAGATAAGTTATAGGCTCTTTATCCGTATAACGACTTTTTCTCACTGTAATTTCATGAATTCACAATCGCCCCTGCCGATTGCTTAAAACTAGATATAACCCAAATGAATATCTAAACAATTTTATGAATGAACTGCATTCGCCGTCCCATTTCAAAATTACGACAAGTTGAAAATTTTTGTCTCCTCGATCATTTCCGAAATACCGAATTAATTCGAATCAAAGTTGAGTGGTCGACTTATTGAAATGTCTTTTATGAGTTCGTTGTCCAACTTAATCGTCCTATTTTTTGTCGTCCTGTTTCAATTATTATATATTGTTTTTATTTATTTAATTAATTTATTTTGTAATTCTCTGTAATTAAAGGTTCTCTTAGTGTTTTCTTACTATTAAATTTAAATCTATATCTACATAAATTGAAACAAAAAAGTAATAATAATAATAATAGCAATCAATATATATTCGATTTGAATAAAGATTTTAGGTTAGTAGCAGATAAATTTTATATTTCCTCCTTTTTATCCTTTTTGGAAAAAATTCGCTATCAGTTCCAAGTACAATCCCATTTTAAAGTGCATTTTCAAAGATAAAGCATTGTATAGAAATGAATGAGTGTGTGTGGTGGGGGAGTGGGAAAGAATTCTTCAATAAATAAAAAAAATGTTAAACAAGTACAAAATAATAATAGTGATGGGATCGATTGATAGGATTCTGAAGTCAGGCCACTTTTGAAGTCAATGGACGGATCGCGATTCTTAAACTCGGGGGGAGAGGCGTCGTGTAAAAACCTTGAATGATGAAGATGCGTGAGTGTAAGCGAATAAAAAAGTTTGCTAGTGTGTAAGTAACAGTAAGTGAATGTATATAAATAAAAAAGAGTGTGAGTAAATAAGTGTGTATGTGTTTGCGAATATGTGAAAATGTGAATCTGAGTCAAGTTGTGTTAGTCTGTGCGCATATGTAATGTAAATAAGTAAGCGTGTAAGTCTGAGTATAAGTAAGTCTATGTTTGAAAGAAAGTGTTCAGAGAATATGTTTGTGTGTGTATTGCAAATGTGTAATGGGTGTCTCCCAGTAGCAGAAACGGTGTAGCGCAGCAGCGAGCGCTGAAGATTGTTTAATATTCTACAAATTGATTTACTATCTCAAAAAGAAACCTGTTCAAGTGGTGTCCAGTCAAAAGTGCTAGGTCCCCTTAAACATTTCATTTTGAAGCTTTATAAAGTACGAAAAAGGCATTTTTCGCACTTTTCAGCTTCTAAACACATTATTTAAAATTTTGAACAAAAGAGACATTTTGTTAGCGTGTGTTGATTATTGTAAAAGAAAGCGAAATCTCACGTTTTAGAGTAAGACATTTGGAATTTGTTGTTTAAATTTATGTCAAACTATAACCGCATTAGGTCAAAACTCTTTCCTTTTAAACAAGACCGTAGCCAAAAGGGAAGGGGGGGGGAGCTTTCACCCCCCCCCCCCCCCCCTCCCGCTCCTCCGAAATATTTTTCTGGCTACGGCCTTGTTTTTACTGCTTTCAAATGAAATGGGAAAGAGCGTGTCCGTGTGAATTCGGTTCGTCTGTCTGTCTGTACTGCGCGCTCTTTCATTTCTGAAAATATTTTCAAAATGTCCTGAAAGTGATATGTGTTATTTAATTTCACCAGCATGTTTCGTATTGAAAATCATATAAATATGTAGCACTATACTTTTTTATAGACCTGGATCTCAGAAAAAGAATTCGGACACGTTACTGCGTTTCTTTGAAATTCATTTTAAAAACGTTATACCCCGCAAAGCATAACTGAATTAATATACGTTATTCAGATGCTCAAAATCTTTTTTTCTCTTTTGGATAGGGCATGATGTATGTATGTATGAATGGCATTAGTGGTAGGTCCGACCCCTTGAAACAATCCAATCCAGATCTGCCGTGGAATAGAATAAGTGGACAAGGCTTGAAGTTGCCTTTTTAGTTGTGTTACGCATTTTTAAAGTTTTGATACAAAGTTGATAAATGCTGATGACTTCGGTTCGTTCTTATGAATGTCTGTCCATCTCTGCTTCCATTTCAATATTTTTGGAATTGATATAGATTATTGAGATTTATTGAAAACAATGTATGTTATCGTGGAGATAGAGTATACAATGAATAGTAAACGATGTAAATACAATTGGAAAGGGCTTTATGATCTAGGCAAAAGTGCTTTTTTTTTTCTTCGTCTTTTATTACTGAAAGTCATTGAGGTACACCTTTATTGCTTTCTGTTATTCAGATATATTTCATTTTAATTCTTCATCTTACCCAGTACTTCAAAGCATATTCCATAGAAATGGACGCCAGCTAAACTAAGAGAAAATGCACAAGAATTTTCCCCCTTTGTTTTTAATTCCGAATGTGGCGTTACTTGACAGGATTTGCCTCGGAGAGGGATTTGCATTGGCGCCAACCTTGTCCCAGTAATTAATATTGAAATGAAATCAACTTTCCTTTTCGGAGAGAGAAATAAACACCGTCGCGTTCATCTTTTGCCTTGAAAAAAGAATCGATAACAAATATGATTTGCCGTACGGGATGAAGAAAGAGATTTGCTTCGAACTGGATAACACGAAAAATGTATTTTAAATTCGAATTGTGGGAAGAGATTTTTTTAATCATGCTCAAAGAAGGGTCTTCTTTAACTTTGAGAGTCAGATTTCTAAAACGTTAAATAGTTTGAGAGAAAAAAATAATGTTGATGTATTTGTAAAAATGCAACAAAATACTGAGATTTATATATATATATATACCTATTTAAAGAAAAAAAAAGATTTCTTGTAAATCCAATTCTTAGTTTCATCTAATGTACAATTTCATTAATGTTTCATCCAATAAACAAAGATAAAAAATCTGGAGTGACTCCACTCGACTTTCCGAACATTGAGTAATTAACAGTTTTGTAGATAAAGTAAAGAAAGAGGAGTTGTTAAACAAACAAAAGAGAGAAAACCATAATAGAGTGTTTGAGTATTTTTCTCCATCTATTACACGATGTTTTATTGAACGCTACTGAACTTTGAGCCCATAGATCATAATGATAAAGAATTTTTCGTTGTGTCCCTGTAAAAACCTATAAATGCTAGATTCACCAAAATGCTTATAGTTAGTGCAACAGTGATTTATAATACTCATATAAATTTTCAGCTCAATTCAATAAGGCGTTTAGATGCTATCGTACTTTTAAAAATTTAGTCCCATAGGCCATAATGATAAAGAATTTTTCTTTGTCTCCCTGTAAAAAAACTGTAAGTGCTAGATTCACCAAAGTCTATACAGTTAGTTCAACTGTGATCTATAACATGTGTACAAATTTTTTGCTCAGATTAATAAGGCGTTTAGGCGCTATCACACTTTTAAAAATTTGGCCCCATAGGCATAATGATAAAGAATTTTTCTTTGTGTCCCTGTAAAAAAACTATAAGTGCTAGATTCTCCAAAATCTATACAGATTGAGTATTTGTGGCCTATAATATGTGTATAAAATTTTTGCTCAATTGAATAAGGCGTTTAGATGCTATCGCACTTTTAAGATTTTGCTCCCATAGGCCATAATGATAAAGAATTTTTCTTTGTGTCCCTGTAAAAAAACTATAAGTGCTAGATTCACCAAAATCTATAGGGTTCGTACTATGGGGACTTACAATATGCGTACCAACTTTCAGCTTTCAGGTTAATAGAACAAAGCGTTTAGACGCTAGCGTGTTCACTCACAGACATACACACATACACACACACATACATACATCATCGTAAAAATAGTGAAAACGGACTCAGGGGACCTCAAAACGTATAGAAACATCAAAATCTCGAATTCGGATTTTTGACATGATTACAATACTTTCCTCACTATAGTGTTCGGAAAGTAAAAAAGTCATTATACTAACTGAGAAAAATCGTTTTATGCGCAAGCATTTTAAAGTATTGAAAGGGGCAAGGTCGTAGTGAGTGAGAGCCTTTTTTAATCTGTATATAGTTCTCGAATCTTCACGAAACTTTGCCGGGGATGTTTTAGCGATATCAAGGTATATTTTAAGAAAAAAAATGAGAAAATTATTATTTTTGTCATTTTCCGCCAAATAAAGGGTTCTGAGTACCCTTAACAGGAAAATATATATATTGTAGCGCGCCTATGCTGCAAACCCAGCGCCCCCTAGTGACCCGGTTGTCGAGAGACCCAAAAACAGAACATTCAGATTCCAGAGAGAGAAGTGACTGTGAATGCAGTGCGTGGTCGACGTTTGCCGCAATGGCTAACGACCACAAAAACACATCATGTAGGATGTGAAACTCTTTTTTCTTACTATTTAATCAAATCCATTTAACTTTCCCCTGTATATAGTTCCTTTTGTTTGTCTGTGTATCAAGTGTGTAACTTTTAAATGTAAAATAAGTAGTGTTACACTAAATCAGCCTCATTTTTGAGTTCCGCACCTGCAATATATATATATATATATATATATATATATATTTTTTTTTTTTTTTTTCAATCAAGATAGAGAACTTTGTAATTATTCTCACACACATATATGCTTTGCGTGTCAACTGTCATTAGGTTGGTTGGTTGTAGGGTTTAAGGCCGATTGACTACGCTAGTGTTCTAGGCAAATAGGGGGAATGCCCTCCATGCGAATCTTTGTAAGGGGTCCTAGCCCGTATTTACGCGAGTTTCGGAGAAAATCACCGAAAACTCCGAATGGCTAGGTCGATGAGCGCGACCTGGGATCGAACCCGGCACTTCCCATCTACCATCTTTGACCGTAGAACCGCTCGGTCGCTGGTGGGTCAACTGTCATTAGAATTAGACTAATTCCGAAAAGTAGGGTAGGTGCTCCAGTGATTGGCATGCTCCAGTCATTAACATCTATCCCGAAATAAATTAATAAATAAGAAAAATAATAAAATAATATATTTTACATGTAAGAATTTTAACATTTTATGTCAAACACTGGAGCATAGGGTACTCATAACTGGTAAAATGAATAACTAGCAGTGTCAAACACTGGAACATAGGGGGTCCATTACTGATAAAATGAAAAACTGGTAGTATCCATTACTGGAACATTGAGTGGGAGTCAAATAAAAATTCATAAAAAAATAAATAATAATAATAATAATTGTTATTAAATGTATATATTTTAACATATATGTGGTTCTGAATGTCTTTCATGTCATATGTATTAACTTAAGATTTCGAAAACTATTTTCTGATGACTAAAACATTAAAAACATCAGAGATTGCTCTTAAAGTGTCAATCACTGATGCACTTACCCTAGTCTAGAATATTACTATTGAAATTCGAGGGGAAAAATAATCTTAGAAAGAGAGAAAGAAAAAAAAAGAGTAATTTCAATTAAAATAGTTTCCACAATCATTAGGCATTTATAGCTAACTATTGTATAAAAAAAACTTGTTTTTCTCGGAATTGAAGCTTTTAACGTTTTTCATCCGTGTCTATTTTCAATTTTATTGAAAATTTTGACTCATGCTCTTTATACAGGTGCAAGCATATGCCATTAGAAGTAATCGTCTGTTTAGTTTATTTGAATAGAAAAAAAAAAAAAAAAAAGAGTTGTCGTAAATTTTTTATTGTATCTTATTGCAAAAGTCAAGTTAAATCTTTTGTTTAAACTTTTTTAATATGTGACAAAAATTCATTATATTTTTGTATGTGAAATTAATATTATGGAAGAATAATGTCAATGTACGTTAAAAGGATACTTGCTCGAGGAGCATTTTAAAGTAGGCTAATTATTCCTTTTTTTTTTTTTTTTTTTTGTTATTTCAAAAAACAAAATAAAATAAAATAAAGAGTTCGTTTATTGAATTTTGTATATCAGTGTCTATGACTTATTACTGAAAATTTCACAGAAATCCATTGATATTTGAAAGTTAATTGGGAGAATCCACCGCACCCATAAATAAATAAATAAAAGGCAAAAGCGAGCAAAGAAAATGCTTCGAATTCTCAATTTTGGCATAGGAAAAGAGGAAATGACTTACTTTTAGAATCGTTTAAATGTGTCCATCTTCTCCTTCCTCATAAATTCCTATCTTAAAACAAAAAAAGGGAAAATCAAGTGGTTCTAAAATTCTGTCTAACTCTGTATCGTTTTAACTTGCAATGCCTTTAACCCTCGTTGTTACATTTTAAAATGCATTTGCGTAAATCCGAATAATATGTTCAGTTCCATGTCAAATCAACACAGGTAAAAACCTGACCCCCTCTGATTTCTATGAAATTAAGCTCATTTGTTTGTTCGATAGAGAAATGAATTTATACCAATTATTAAGTCCCTATCTTTTTTAGTTTTTGATGAGGCTGCGAAAATGGGTAAAAAATGCAAATTTTCGAAATTCTTCTACTTCAAATGTATCTAATTAACAAATGTACCTAATTAACTTAATTTCCTAATTAACTTAGAGATAAAAGATTGGTATCATTAGAAAGCTTATAATACAGGCTTTTAAATGATATATCACATGTGTACATTTTTAAAATTTTTAATTTTAAGGTCAATCATTCAGGCATTTTATTATTATCAGGGTTTAAACTGCCATTAGTTTTTTTAGCATTTTGCTAAAAGGTATCATATTTTGCTAAAACATGTTGGTCAGAATTTCGCTAAAAAGCTAAAACTGGATAACTGTATAAAATATTTCTATATAATAACTCGGATTTTTTTTTTTTTTTTTTTTTTTTGTAATATTTGCAGGCAAAAACTACGAAAGGACTGAAATTTTTGGGAATGATTATTTATATAGTAATTTGGATTTATTTTTAATGATTGAATTTAAATGCAAAAATATTTAAAAGTATGTCAGAATTCAGAATTTGATTCATAGTTAGCATTCTTAGCACTAGTATTTCACGATTATCTACCACTACACTTTACTTAATTTTTCAATTGCTTTTTCATTTTACACATATGATATGAGTATCTCTTTTTCTATTGTTAAAATTAAAACATAGTTTCCCTGATTCATATTTTTAAAGTCACAAATATGGATGCTTGGTTAAAATCATCAATGAACAAAAGAATAGAAAATAAAACTGAGGATAACAAAGCTAAGTAAAAGAAATCAATGGTATCCAAAGAATTAACTTTCGAAAAAGCTAAAACAGTGCTTGCCTATTTTCGCTAAAATGCTAAAGTAATTTTTTTGCCAGGTTAAACCCTGATTATTATTATTATTATTATTATTATTATTATTTTATTTAATTTTTATTTAATATTACACACACACACACACACACACACATATATATATATTACACACACACATACACACACATATATCTTTATATATAAAAATTTCGTGTCACGGTGTTTGTCTGCGATGAACTCCTAAACTAATGAACCGATTTTAATGAAGCTAATCACCTTTGCTAATCACCTTTGACATCTCTAAAAGTACATATTTAATTTTCTTTTTTAAATTATATGTTATTCTTACTTTTATTATCTATAATTATCTTAAACTTTATTTTATTGAAAACTTTTTTTTGTGTGTGCGAATGTGAAAATAATGCACTTTAATCCATAATCTGCCCGACTTCTTTTAAGAACCCCTGTATGCAAATCAGTTGCGCCGTATGTACGACTTTTAACAGAAAATATCTTTTCACGAACCTGACTAATATATGTGTCTCAAAGTGTGACAAATATATTTACAGAAATGAGAGGCTGGAAAAATCAATAAATATGTAATAGTTGTTATAGTAATAATAAAAGTGGATACAAAAGAATTTCAATTTAGCTATTTAAAAAAATATGAAATAGGCATCACATATATAATATATAGGAATATTATTAAAACAATTGTAATGTAGCTATACCCCACAACTTTTTTTTTTTTTTTTTTTAAGTATAAAAGGAAAAAATGCCTCTTGCTATGCAATGTGAGCTGAAATTCTATTGTTTTATTTCTAGGTTTGAATAAAAATATTGAAATAAAAAATGTATCCCGTGTACCGTGATGCATCTATTTATTATTATTATTTTATTTAATTTTACACACACACATATATATCTTTATATATAAAAAATTCGTGTCACGGTGTTTGTCCGCAATGAACTCCTAAACTAAGGAACCGATTTTAATGAAATTTTGCACACTGTGTGCAGTTTGGTCCAACTTGAGAGATAGGATAGTTTTTTATCTCAATTTATACTCACAATATCCTTTTATTACGAATTATTTGTTTACTATATGACAAAGGGTGATAACTATCTATGAGTTCCATAAGTTTAATTGTTTAAAAAAAAAAAAATAAATAAAAAAATTACGTTATTTTTCTTTCGACACAAAAATAAATACATTTAATCAAACGTGTGAATGTTAAAAAAATTATAAAAATTTTAAACTATGCTGCTCACAAAAATCGACGTTATAATCAGTTTAAAAATTTTATACACATTGATAAAGTACTAATGTAGTTCTATACACAAGCGAAGTGTGACATCACTCACCGTCTGTGGAGCCACGAAAAAGATTTCCTGTGTCAATCGCTCATTGGATTTTTGGTAAAAAATTATTAAAAATCGAGGAAAATTATTTCCCTGTTTTAATCCCCATATTTGAGCATAGATATGTATTACTTATCGTGTGTATGCGTTAGATTGAGTTATTTTGCTGTCAAATTGACAAAATTTTAATTTTAAATTTCAAAACTCTGTCGTCTTTGGCGTTTTTTTTTTTTTTTGTATTTGGCGATCAAAAACGTAACAAGAAAATATATTTCGTAATATGTATTGTACGAAATATTGTTTCATATTATTCATTACTCTCTTAATATAAATTGTTAAAATAACCATGATTTTTGAAAGGAATTAAATATGTTCGCCAGATAATTTAGTGATATATATATATATTTTTTTTTCCGCCAAGGATGACAGATATGAAATCTGTTTCGCTGCAATATGTTAGTATCTTATATTAGATACTTTATTTAGACATTTGAAAACAAATTTGACTTCAAATTATGATAGAATATTTATCATTTTCCTTTTAGTTAGTATATTAGTTGGACATTTATTGTGTAAATATATGTTTTCAATCGAATATGGAAGTTTGCTATTTTTTTTCTAGAGTTTTGAAATTTAAAATTCAACTTTTATCTGTTTTAAAGCAAAAACAACTTAATCTAACGCATGTACACGATAACTAATACATATCTATACCCAAATATGGGGATTAAAATCGGGAAATAATTTTCCTCGACTTTGAATAATTTTTTACAAAAATCCAATGGGCGATTAACATAGGAAATCTTTTTCTTGGCTCCACAGATGGTCAGTGACGTCATCACTTCAAGAGAAAACTTAAAAACATGGTATATAAAAAGTTTTTTTTTTTTTTTTTTTTTTTTTTTTTTAAATCTTATAATTATTCTTATCTTAATCCTCAAGGTTTCCTATTTTGATTCACATTCCCATTTTAATTTACTGTTAAAATTTTAACATACTCAAAATCTTCTCATCACTTCGTCATTAATCTTTTCCAAAATCTTTTTCTATTTAAAATGATACCTGTATTTACTTTAAATGCCCAATATTTCATAAGATATCCTATTTTAAAGTTTTAAAATATTTATAAAAATTACTTATTTTTCTGGCTTAGCCATATTCTTTTCCTTTTTATAACTACAGCTGTTGCCCTCTTTAAAATATTTAAAATGATGAGATCATTTTATAATAAATTATCCATAATAGTACATATCCATTATATTTTACTCCCGCATAAAAATTTATTTTAAAATCGTCTGCTTCTTTTATCCGCGATTGTAATGAAATGCTCGCCCTCTGGTGGGCTAAGGTGAAATTATCACACCACTGCATATCCTCATATTATGCAATCGACTTTCCATGATGAAATGGCGGAGAAAGAATAATAATTACACGTGGCTGTTATATTTACTAACAACTGCAGTGTTCAGAGAGCGCCATCTATCGATCATTACAAACGCGGATACTTTTATTTTAATAGAATTTTAATAGAATTTAATTTATATATTGGTCATTTCAGCATTTTTATCCTAAGTAGCATTAGAAATAATATATATCACTTCTCCATTAAAATTTATAAGACCCTACAATAAAACTAATTTGTGCTTAATATCAACTCTACGAAAATTTTTATCAATCGCTTCCAAATTTTGACCTCAGGTTCAAATCTTAATCCCGTGGGTTTTTACATCAGCTACAACGTTTTCGTCTTTATTCATAAATAATAATTTGACTGTATTAAATAGTGTACTGCAATATAATTCAACGTATAACTTAGCCACAGCAACGCGTGGCCGGGCTGCTAGTATTATATATATATTTAGTCTCTCTAAAAAAATCAGTAGAGCATTTTCAATAGTGAAAATGCGATATTGAACCTGCCCGAATAACAGACATCAGTTTGATTGAAGGCATTCTGCAAATGTAGATAGATGAACCGAATTTATAAATTCTTTTCAACTCTGTTGCAAAATTTGGCAGAGAAAGGTACAAATTTAACAATACATGTATTAATGAAATTTCCTCGTCGGGGAATTTTATAAAGACGTCAAAAGTAACGTGATTAAAAATAATCGTGCCTGAAAAAACAAAAAGCGAAAAGCGAGTCGCGATGGCGACAATTATTATGGTTACCATGGGAACATCCGATGGTCGCCAAGATCTTGAAATATCAGCCAACAGTGATGTTGGGAAACCCGGCAAAATGAATTGCAGGAAAGAGCAGAATAACACTTGTCGTGCGTGTGAAGTTCGTGTATATTACCAATCGAAATGCTTTTGAACAGGACATTCCACATGCTGAAATGTTCTGAAAAATTGAGATTTTTAATACACTGTCTACCAATGAGTATTTGCACACTTTCAAATTTAGGTTTTGTCAAATATCTAGAAAAGTTCTTCAGGAATCATCTCGAAACTTTGGGAGTATAAACAGCATGTTATACCTCATATAGTTCAATAAAAGTCTTGTCCTGAAGAAGAAAAGAGGACCACTAAAAAGTTAAACAAAAGTCAAAATGTTTTAGATCACCCTGTAAAAAGTAATGCTTGAAATGCATTTTGGCTGTACCATGAGAATCCCTCTACTTAAATATTTAGGAGGCCACCACTTATATTCGTGGAGATAGAACGGTTTGTTTGAAAGATTGTAAAAAAAAAAAAAAAAAAAAAAAAAAAAAATGGCCACTTTTTGATTGTAAGACATAGAGTATTAGACCCAGCTCAAAGCTATTTTTAGGAAACTTAATATGCGACATCAGGCACAGCATGCTGCAACGAGAATGCAAAAAATTTAAATATCTTAAGAAATAGGAGTACTTTTACTCAATGATTTTTAACTGCGCATGCGTAAGCTTTTAAAAAAATTCATTTGCATAATTTAATAGCCTGATGTATTGAGCTACTTGTGTGAAAGCCCCAAAAAAATATGTCAATTCAAAAAGTTTTCAGAGATAAAAATGAAAAGAATGTCCGTTCCTCTCAAAATAAAAGCTAAACTATAAGGGATTTTTATTCACATTTTTATATTGATTCAATCAATGCCCAATGGTAATAAAGTATTCGCTGATTGTAAATAAATATTGATGAAACTCAATATCATCTTCCTTTTTTTTTTTTTTCTTGAGAGGAACTGAAACTTTGTTCATTTCATCGCTCATAATTTTTTTGAATTGACACGGTATTTGTTTGGGGTTTTCATATAAGTAGCTCAATACCTTTGGTTATTAAATTATGCAAAGGAATTTTTTTTAAAGCTTACACATGGGTAGTTGAAAATTATTGAGTAAAAATGCTCCTGTGTCGTAAGATATTTAACATTTTTGCATTCTGATTGTAGTAGGCTGCGTCTAATGTAGTACGCCAAATTTCTTAAAAATGGATTTGTATTGGGTCTAATACCTTACGTTTTTATAATTTAAAAAGTGCTATTATTTTTGGCGATTTTTTAAAGAAACTGCCCTATCTCCATGAATATAGGTGGCAGTCTTATAAAAATGTATAGGGATAATGAGAAGAATCCTCATAATCACATAGTGCAGCAAAATCTCATTTCAAGCATTACTTTCTACAGGGTGATCCAAAACATTTTGATTTTTGTTTAATTTTTTATGGGCCCTTTTTTCCTCCTCAGGACAAAACTTTTGCTAAAATATATGAGGTATAACATGTTCTTTATACTCCTAAAATTTCAAGATAATTCCTGCAGAATTTTTCTAGATATTTGACAAAACGTCTGAACACGAAAGTGTCCAAATACTTATGGGTAGACAGTGTAGTTAGGAATGTAATTACAATTTTTTTACCTTACCTAAATAATTACTTAATTACTAATGTGTAGTAAAATCATGCATCTGTATTAAAATTGAAAAAGAAAATAATAATAAAATTTAATGTATATGAAAGATTTTTTTTTTTTCAATTTCTATAACTAAAGTCTCTTGTAACATTTCAGATGATTAAACAGTTATAAAAATTTTAGCGCAGGGGATTATGCTTAATTTAAGGTAAGAAGTGGATGAAAATCTCATGAAATTTACATGCGATGTGTTAGGCGCAGGAAAATATTATTTGACGTGAAATCTTTCGGACATCGCTTCCAAACCTGTTTCTTAGATTTTTTTTTTTTTTTTAATAATATTATTTGCAAATTTGACATAATATATATATATATATATATATATATATATACATAGATATATTTTCACTTACCCTGAATTTTTCACACTTCTTAAAAATAAATAAACTATTACAATAAATTTATTTTATTGTATTTTCTGCGACTGTTAAATGTGTATAGTTTTACTTTGTACCCCTTAATAATTTTGGGAAATCAATTATGCATTAAATGATTTAAAAAAAAAAAAAAAAAAAAAATCGTCCGAAATACACTTTCTGTTGAGTTTTGTGCTTTTAAAATTTTCTAAGAAAATTAAACGGTAGAAAGTTTAAGGGTGTAACAATAAGTACCGTTAGCAAATGTTTCATAATCTGTGCAATTATCATGATTTTCCTTCTTATTATTATTTTGTTTAACTTTTAACTTAATTTTCTTATCTTACTGTTAGCGCTTTCGTCTGGGAAGGGAAATTCTGCTTCGGCAAAATTTAAGTTATTTTGTTTTCTTGAAATTTTACCTTTTTTTTTTTTTGGGGGGGGGGGGGGGATTATATAAAATTTAAGAATCCATTATATACATTTTCAATTTATTTATCATGCTATAGGTATGGGGGAAATTTGATGTTTATAAAAATTTTACGTACGGAATTTTAGACGTTTTTGCACATTCTTCAGGGGGACTTGTCATCACCAGGTTTCTTATAAAAGCTTCCATTTCCATTTAATATTTATAAATTGAACTATATTAAGTTTGTGAAATAAAATATGTATTCAGACAACAATTCTTATGGTTATTGATATATTATTTACAGATTTGAAATCTTTAAATTCCTTTTGCTCAGTTTCATGAATTCGTGATCTACGAAATCCTTATACTTCTACAGATATTTAAGAAAAGACTTCTGGATATATTTTGGATGCATAATAGTACCTCCTTAAAATAATAGTACTGCATTTTGCAGTATCTTAAAAAAAATTACAAAAACTATGCCAATTAATAAATTTCAAAACCTATCCCTAATTCTTTCAATTAAGTTTTATTAAACATAAAATAAATAAATAAATAAGTCTTTATATATATATATATATACACTGTTAGGAAAAGTAATTTCATGATGATGTTAAGCTACATCGTTACATAGAATATATCATTGTATTTTATCTTAACAAGAAATCACATACTACATTTTCCTTTAATTATCCTTTTAACCTAAAGATAACTCAAAATACTCTTAATAACCAATCAATTCACTTTTTAGATCTCAAAATGCATTTTAAGGGTAATAAAATTTGTGCTGATATATATGGCAAATGACAAGTTTTTAGTTTTAAGATAAACTTGTTTGCTTATTTCAATTCTTGTCTGCAACTCTTGGCGTACAGAAACATCATCATTGACCACTTACTTCGAACAACAAATTTATGCTCATCGAAGTATAAAAATAAGAATATTAATAAATTTATTAGTTCTACAGCTAAAATGGGATTTTCTAAATATTTTGTTTATTATATTATACATATCCATAACCTTGTCTTTGTCGTTTATATATATATATATATATATATATATATATATGTATATGTATATATACACAAGTGCACTTCAATGTATCTTACAAAAAAATAAATAAATAAATAAATAAAATAATTACAGACAGTTAAAAAAGGTGGAAGATGGGTGCGCAGATGTTTGATTACGGAGGTGGGTGGTATTGTTTCGCTGATTAGCTGGGTGGGATGTTGACAATAAATTAAAAAAAAAAAAAGGCCTGTTGCATTTAGTATATTTTAACACTTTATATTTTTCTCTCCTCCTCTCTTAGTAATTGTCTTCATTATTGTGTTGTTAACGATACTTTTAAATTAATTATCAGAATTAATAAAAATATTGAAAATTATAAAATAAATAAATATAACTAATTGAAAATTAAAAAATGAATCACTTGATACTTCAGAATAAAAGAGGTGAATTATGCAAGTGTGTAATAAATTTGAAAAAAAAAAAAAAAAAAGATTCAGTTTTTGCAAAGTAACATAATGAATCTAATTAAACCTTAATCTCAAAAATGTCATTCCTCTCGTTAAATTCAATTTTGCTTTAGTGCGGGTTTGGATTAAATTAACAATCTTTATTGAATTAAAATAATAATTTTTAGTCATTAGATAAATAACATTATTTTCTAAATATAATTCCCCACTTAAATGTTCTAATTCATTTTTTCTACGATCTATAGTGATAAACATTCCCACCAGATGGTTGTTAACTAATCAAATTTAAAATTAACTTAAATCGATGCTATTGCAGTTTAAATTACTAAATTTAAACTTAAAAGTGAATTTAAGTTTAATTTTTTTTTAATTAAATTAAACAATATATATATATGTATATTAAATCAATAATTAATCAAATTAAAATAGTTTTTTGAGTGTCTTAATGTTTGGTTAGACTGTTTTATTTTCTCCATGTTACTTGATGTGTTTTTTTTCTTCATTTTGCTAAAAACATCTAATCTTTCTATTTACTTATTTTGCTGGGATCCATGTGGACATGCTTCATTTTTCGACCCCACTTATTTTTTCCACAATCTTCCTCTAAATTAAATTATTTAAAATCTTGCATTGGTGCTCAACTGCAAAGATGGTTTCCCTTGACAATGTATCTTTATCTTTCTGAGCTTTTCTCCCTTGTTAATTTGTCATAAAATGTGTTTAATTAGCCCTCTTGAGTTTATCCTCTCATTCTTGTTTACTTCTTCAGTTTTTGGTTCAATTTCGATTTATCGATAGGTACCATAAATTGGATTAATGATAATTATTTAGGAATAAAGTTAAGGTGTGTTTGTTGTGAAATTAAATTACTTAAAAAATTAAATTTATATCAGAATTGGTAGAATTAATTGTATTCATAATTGAACTGAAGTCATTACAGGATAATTTCTTTTGGTAAAAATGGATTGTTATTGGTTTAAATGGTATTCAGTGGCACTTCTGTTACACTGGTTATTGCTACGTTTTAAAAATTAATTTACTATATACAGGGTGAATATAATTAAAGTTACGATTTCAAAACGCTATAATCTTAAAACTACCCATCAAAGTCATTTGATATTTTACAACAGCAATCGTGAGGCAACGAAATTTTGTTTGGCAAAAGAAAGAAAAAAAAATAGTTCCAAAATGTGCCGTTAATTATCCGTAAAGTATTTGAAGCTCCTCTTTTTCTCTTTTCACTAGGGCTGTTTTCGCTGTAAACACGTATTCTTGTCTTTTTGCTAAAAAATTGTAGTAAACCCTTGAAGTCTATTGTTTCTTGCTATTCCATTGTGTTGCTAACAACATTCCTGTGTTGAATGAGTCCATTGAGGCATTTCCCCTGACGTTACCTTGACAGCGCCCTCTATAGGAACATGTTGGAACTACTTTTTTCCACCTCCAAACAAAATTTCATTGGCTCACGTAACTTTAATTATAATCACCCTGTACATATATCTCTAGAAGTTTTAACATTTTGAAGATCACGAATTCATGAAAAACTGCGAACTGATTAAATGCAATTAAAAAAATTCAAATCTGTAAAAAAAAAAAAAAAAAAAAAAAACATAAGAATTGTTGCTTGAATATATATTTTATTTCACATTTCACATAACTAATGTAGTTCAATTTATTTAATAAGCTTTTATGCAAAAACCAGCCCAGTCAAATGTGCAAAATCCCTTTAAGAAATCGATGCGAAGTCCGACTGTAGGTTATTGTGTTTGTTTGTCAGTCTGTGTAGACATCCTCTCAAAAATGATTGATCGTATAAAGTTTTTAAAAAAGGATGATATTGATCATTTTCATGATGTTGGCAAAACTTCAACATCCTTTTTTGAAAACTTCATAAGTTATCCCAAACTTTTCTTTTTCTTTTTTTTTTAATCATGACTTAAAAAAAAGATCATTTTTGGCATAAATATACAATGTGTTGGTTATTTTTAATGTAAAGTAGTCGGACTAGTTTTAAAATATCATTTAAGGTCCTGGTAGGATCATTATCGAATATCAGTACTGCTTTAAAAATTTCGTAACTTATCCGAAACTAAACATTTTTGTAACTGGACAACGTTTTTCATCCATTATAGGAATTATTGCATAGGAAATAACATGACATTGCACGAAGGCATGTGAAATTTACGCATATAAAATTGCGTGCTGACTTAGATAAGGTAAATGTATCGGCCTGGAGAAATTGGACTTAAGGTGCAACATTTCAATTCCTACGATCGTCCAGCAGTAGAGTAGACCTTCAGTATGAATGCAATGCTTCAAATACTGTGCATGCGGTTCAATGTAACCTATAACAAATTTCAAGTCAATCGGGTGATTATTGTAACTGCTATAGGCATATAAACATCACATAATACGCAAGATATTACCTAACGTAGTCTGACCTTTATGTTTTTCTGTGAGGGAAATTTTGTTACGCAAATTACCGAATGGTTTTCTTTTCACTTTTATAAAATTTGCAACCGTTCCATTGAGTGGGTTTTTTTAAGAAATGTTTTTGTTACATTTTTGATATTTTATTTTAAAGCTCCGAAGTTCTAAAAATGAATTGTGGGTATTTTTTGCACTTTGGAGATTCAAAACGAAATATTAAACATTTAAATAACCAAACTTTGAAAAAGCGAGCACCCATTGAAGAGTTGTGAATTTTCAAAATGTGAAAACGGATTTAAAAAAAAAAAAAAATCATTAATTAATTAATAATTTGCATAACAAATTTTCCCATTGAGTGAGACTGAGTTAAATGCTGTCGACTATTGAAATATAGATAGATAGAAAGAAAAAATTAAACTCATCTCATCGGGTACCTATCAAGAATTGTGGCTTGATCTTATGAACATTTTTGAACAATATTGTTTATTATTATTATTGTGAACATGTTTTCGATTTTTCTGTAACTTTTTCTATTACAATTCATATTCACGAAATAAATTTGGGATAAAGCTAAAGGTTCACAATGCATTTACCGTACTTTTTTTACTTAAAAAATGACTCGAAACTATTTAGCATAGCTCTATACTCACTTCCCCACCCCTTCTCATAAATTTCTATTACAAAGTCATATTAGATTCATGTTAAGAGAAATGTTAGTCATCACGGTCGGAGACTGAAATATCCACCTAGTAGGCTACTCTCACCGGATTCGTTATCCTTGGGTAATTTTATTAGAGTCAGTTTCGAATTTTAGTTTTTGCGCCTTTCTGCATTATTTTCAATCCAATGATCCCCATAATGCAAGTTTATGTGAAAGTTTGACCATCTTAATAAAAATCTAAAATCTCCTATAACTCATGAAGATACCAAATTAGAATATTCGTAGTCAATGATGGTCATGCCAGTATCCTAAATGGTATTTCAAACTCGGTTCCTCATTTTTAAGATAAAAATATTTCTCTTAATTGACATTCATGTGAAATTTTACTCTATATTCCAATATTAAGGGAATCGTAAATTGCAAATAACTTACGAAGATTTTTAATTAGAATCTCGCAAATCAGTAGGATTCTTCCCAGTATCCTAAGGGATATTTTAAAACTGGCCCGATCATTTGTTCTTGAGAAAACGTGAACACAGACTATCTCACTATCATAAGGCCATGTATCGATTTTGTGAGTTTCGGCGTTGGGACAATTATACGTCTTACTAGCAAAACTCTGTAAAAGCAAATTAAAACAGTTAAAGTGGATGAATAGAGAACTTTGTAAGCACTAGTTGCAACCTGAAAATGCTTACAAAGTTTTAGACTCACCCATATTTCGGTAAATTTTTCTGACAAGACAAATTTATTAATTTTTTTAATCTTCTTCCATCTCGGGTCACCTTCAATTTTTAATGACCCGGATAATCTTCAAATAATTGTAATAACCAACAGAACAAAATTAATTTTTCTGTTTTTATTATTTTCACGAAAAAGTTTCGGACGTATTTCATCGAGCAAAAAAAAATTGCGAAATGTTTGGGTGTAAAAAGATAGTTTTAATTGTCACGAAATAAAAATGCCAGACGGAAATAAGAGCAGGTTTCTGAAATGGAAGACCGTGAAAAGGGATTTCAGCGTAAAACAATTAGATAACCACATTATATCGCAAATTGAAGGGCTTTAAATTGCGTGAAAAATGCAGGGTGAAGTTTAAAAAAAAAATTACATACTTCCGGCTTAGACTGAATGATATGTAATGTGACATATAGAGTGAAAAGTTTGAGAAGCTAAAATATATTATCGGTTCTCGGAAATCCCATAATCATCCAATTCTTAAATAACTTGGGATTTTTGAGAAAACTTTGGTTTGATTTTCTTTTTCTTTTTTTTTTCTTTCCTTTTCCACTCTTTCTTTACCTCCTTCAGAAAAAAAAAAGCACTTTTTAACGAAGTTGAACATTTTTCATGACTTCAGTTTCTTCTGTCTATCTAATCTATTCTATCCACGCTCTAATTTCCTTAAATGATTTTATAATGCTTTGAAAATGATCTATGTTACTTTGGTATCCTACTAACAGCGTTAATGCATTTCTATATACTGCGCATAACACAACAAAACCGACGAGCATTACTATTCAGCCTTTGGCATGATTAGAAGAAAGAAATGGAAATGGCGTCAACGGCATAGTTGCGTTATAAGGGACAGTTTTGCTATAATAAATTTTAGCACACTAATGGGATGCACAAGCAGTTATTAAAACAATATACAAACATATATATATATTTAAAAAAAAAAAAAATGTGTTTTATAATTTCTTTTTAAAACTACACCGTTAAAAATGGTTTCTCAAAAATGAGTAAAATTGTCTCAAAATAGCTCCGAAACAATATATACTTAAATTTGAAAATCCCATGTACTCATTTTTGAGTCTATTGACATGCTCAAAAATGGGGGTGTTGGGATTCTTAGTGGTCAACCCCATTTTTGAGCATGTCAATAGACTCAAAAATGAGTGCATGGGATTTTCAAATTTAAGTATATATTGTTTCGGAGCTATTTTGAGACAATTTTGCTCATTTTTGAAAAAACATTTAACTGTTTTTCAGAGATTTCTTCTACCCTGAAACTTAAAATCTTTATTTTAATGGCGTCATCACGCAGATAAAATCAACTGAAGTTTTAACAGTGTAACGACTAAGTACACCTGGAAAGGGTTTCATAATTTATGCTATTCACATGATTTTTTTTTATTTTACTTTTATATATATGCAGAATCTTGGCTGGGCGTCTAGAGGTGGGGCAATGATGAGATGCGATTTAGATAACGAAAGATTTATTGGAAGACACACACAACACAAATTACGAAAAGTACACACAAATTACGTACACACAAACAACATAAAGATTAATATAATAGCAGACACTTAGATGAAACACTATGCCTATTCCATAGCTTAACAACCATCAAGCTGCTCAAACCATTAGTAGATTACTACAAAGATACACTGCAGCACCTTCTCGTGCTATAACAAAATGTAGAACTAAAGTCCGAGCCTCTCATGGCTCTACCCGACTATTCTGAGCCTTCTGTGCTGAAATTAGAAGAAAATGACCACATCAGCCTTCGCGCTGACGGTTTCAACAGCTCTTCATTGCAGGCAGATCCCAACTGACTTCCGTTCGTCATCTCGTCGAAAGATGGGCATCGGAGGCAGCGCCATCTGTTGACTGTACAAGGAAAAAAAAGACGGAAAATGAGGCAAATATATTAAAAGAGTAAATAATTAACTAAAATTGAAAAAAAGTAAAAAGAAACATAAAAGAGAAAAACTATGTCCCTGAACTTTTTTCAAAAAGGAATATGAAAAACGATTGAAAATATTTTTCGAAGTTTATCAAATTGTAAAAAGCTTCGTAAAAGTCCAAATATGGGAAGAAGACGTTTCAGAAGATACAGTAACGTATCGGCGTGTTATTTGCAGACAATCAACAAGGCACTCGTCGTCACCCATTTTACGGCAACAGTCTTGTCTGTTACAGATTTTGAATTTTTATAGAGAGAGTGCCTTTGGCGTTTCTTAAAATTGAAGATGAAGGGTGTGAACGATGCAACATCATGGGAAAAATATATTTCTAACTTTTCTGTTTCATAAAGAAACTTATGCCGATCCCTTTTGAACGAAACTTTGTTTCGTTTGTTGTAATAGATATGTTCCTATTCAAGTCATTTGGAGAAACGACTTTTTAAAAATGTTGCATAAAGGTTATGGATTGGCTTCTATAATAAATAAAAATCTGAGGACAATTAGAAAGGCCGACTTTGTTACCAACAAAGTATCATGAAAACGCAACGAACAAGTGTATTGGGGTATTTCCAATCATTTCATACTAGTTGCTCTGTGATGAGAATTTCCCGTTTGAATAGGTCTTGATTCCTACTTTCATCTTGTCGGAAATGACTGTCGGAAATTTTTGCAGAGTATCGCGTTTGTTTACGCATTTTTTATTACTTTACTCTCCAGTTTTTCAGCACATTTTACCTCTGTGACATAACGACATAACGTGCTATTGCTCTAGCTTCTGAGCAGGTCCAGATTACGAAATTGGCATAGGAAGCATGGGCTTCCCTTCAAAACTTATGCAAAGGCCCCGAAATGAAGCAAAATAGGGCCCTCAGATTATCTATCCTGCTGCCATTGTTGAGATCACCAAGAGACCAATTACATAAAAACCATTTCTACATGATGCGGCGCCGATTAATGAAATGTGTACGATACACACATTTACAATTTCATTTCATAGACAGAGTTCAGTCTTTTAACCAATTTGCGCTTTGAGGTTACTGCGTAGAAGAAAAAAAAAAATACTTGGATATTATATATCATATTTTTCTCAATTCTATTTGATTTCGGGTTTAATGACAGTTCGTCTTACTAAAATTAATTCGGCTTTTCCGTCATAAATGTGCCAAAGTTAAAATTACATTGGATATGAAAATATATATAATATGAAACTGCCTATAGATTTTAAAATAATTAAATAAATAAAATTATATGTAGCAATACTTTAAAAATGACGTTAGTTACTACGATAATGTTTCATTGATTTTTCCGCGTAATTTCCACAATTATAAAGGAAATTGAAATTGAACGTCAAAATTATTACTATGTATTCAGTTTAATATCTCTCTGAAGTGCTGAATATGATTTATCATTATTATTATTGCTATTTATTATTTTATTATTTCTTGAAATGGAGATTATTCTATAAAGTTATATATTTAATAATGTAAAATAACTTGCTTATACATTCTGTGAAGATATAAATAATTTACGAGAGAATAAATATAAATAAATAACTTTTTCCTAATCGTATGTTAATCTGAATTGCAAAATTGAAGAACTGAACTTGTTAATGCAACCAACCCGTTTTAAAAGTTTAAGTTACTGAAATCAACTGAATATTTTACAATAATTAAAATATATTCATAAAATGATGTATAAATTTCGAAATAAATAGGTTAAACTTAAAAACATTTAGTATTCATTAAAATAAAAATATACAAATAAACCTGTATAACAGATGTTCATATAACACTATATCGATTTATCGTAAAGGCATCAAATGTAGCTAACTATCTAGGAATAAAGTTAAAGGAGGTTTGAAGTGTGAAATTAAATTAATCAAAAAGTTAGAATTAGTAAAATTGTTTAAATAATTGAACTACTAAAAGTCATCACAGGATAATTTAATAGGGTGAAAATTAATTCTTATATGGTGGAATTCAGTGGAATGTAATCTTTTGCTACTCGACTATTACTGCGTTTTAAAAATTTATTTATTATATGTATGTATATATTCATAAAATAAAAGTGAATAAATAAACAAAATTAATATAAGTAAATGTTTATAAACTTAAAAAAAAAAAAAAAAAAAAAAAAAACTGATTAAAATTAATATGAATTTTCATACAAATAAAAATAAATAAATAAATCTGAACAAAATTAATATAAATATTCTTAAAAACAAAAATAAATAAATAAAAAAAATTAATATAAATATTCGTAAATAAATAAATGAATAGATAACCGTGAACAATATTAGTAAATAAAAGTAAATCTGGAGGAAATCACTAAAATATTCATTAAAAAAAAATCAGCTAGGATATTTTTTACTGTAAAGATTTAGAAAACGGTCTCAAAAATTATTTATTATTATTATTTTATTATTTATTCGAAGAGTTTTAGGCATTACCGGCGATTTGTTTACAAGTGGGTGGGGAATCAAGCGTGTGTACATTTGAATCACTGATGTTAGGCTAGAGTAACCCTACTGTGAAAACAGCCAGGCTCTCTGGAGGTAAAAGAAAATTCACGGAGATCAAAAGTTTAGTGTATGAAATTTTATAATTAAAGTTCGTCTGATTAGCTGAAATTTTATCATTTTTAATAACTGGGGTTTATATTAATAAAGAAGCAATAATATCATAAAGTGACAACTTTATACCAGTAAACGATCAAAAAATGGTAATACTATTTGGATGATTAAAATTTTAAATTCTTATGAATAATTTCGATTTTATTTATTTGTCTGTTTTATAGAATATCACATGGTAAAGAATTATCTAATAATTTATACGATGCAAAGAATTTATGTGATAATGATACTGATGTGTGTGTGTGTGTAATTTTCTCTGGTGAAAGAATGACGTAAAAGTAATGTTTTTGTTGTTAGAACTATTAACGGAAATTTATTTTTTAACGAAACATTCATTGTAATTTCGACAATGGATTTAGAAATATTGGCAGAGTTAGAATATTAAAATAATACATAAATTATGCGCAATAAAATAAAAAAGCATCTCTTCATTTAGGATGTAATAACAAATTGCTGCAACATTTGATATAAATTTAAAGAAATGAAAAAAAAAAACACCACACAAACGCACACATTTCTAGTGTTAAAAGATTGATAAAGGTTCGCCTACAATTCCATTTATGTTTTAATTACTATAAATTATAGTTTAAAAATAAATCGGTACCATAAAATAAATTACATTTTATTGCATAGATGGCAGGGACCCAAGAAAGTATGTGAGCCTTGGTCGTTGCAGGAAGTTAACCGGACCCTGCATAGAAAAAGAAAACCTTTTTTTTTGACAGAAGGGTGTGTGTGTGGGGGGGGGGGGGGGGTGCAGCCATGTCGCTTCAAGAGAATATGCTTCTAAAAAAGAATATTTAAAAAGTGATCTCTGTTTGCTGTCAAAAACTTTAAATGGTTGGTCATTATTGGTCAAAGCCAACAAAAAAAAAAAAAACAAGAAATAAACAAACAAAAGGAAAAAGTCCCCATTTTAAAACTGTTTAATCTAATATTTTCATTCTTAAAATAACACAGATCGGAAATTTCCAGGAGGGCATTAGACTTGCTATGTATTCCCCCGCTATCCAAAGATATAGCGAGAAGAAACACCGACTGTAACTCTGTAACCCTACAATACGATGTTTTTTTCAGTTTAACTAATAATAATAGTTATGCGGTTGAATGTTTACTATTTTATATCGCTTCTCATGAAGATTAAATGACTTTAAAATTCGCCAAATCCATCGATCCAGGCTCAAAAAGGCAGCGCTGCGTTCACCTCCTCATCATGGCTGCAACACTCTGCTGACGAGTCTCTTCATTGGTCGAGCTACTGCATGCACGTGATCAGACAGTGATGGGATGAGGATTTCTCCGTTCGTAGTATCTTCGCGTATCGTGAAACCTATCACATGAATTACGCTACGCGCGTGTAGCCGGCCGGTCCAAGGCTGTGTAACATCGGCTCGATTTTGATTTGTGGGTGCAAAAGAAAAACATCTTTTGGAATAGGATGCTATCACAAGAATGACAAAAATTATGATTTTATAGGTAAATGTTTATTTTTTTTAATTAATATTTTTGGAGAGGGATCTGAGGAGCCAATCATTGGGTCTTTATTGAATGCAAGCTGCCCTGTAATCGTGTGATCTTTAAACGAAACATCGTAGTGTTGTGTCATTATTATGCGCATTTATTGAATTACATGTGGATCGTATGTCCGAAAGGAAATACGATGTTTAAAAAATGTACAAATGATTCTAAATATTGTAAAATAAAAATCCTGTATGCTTAACTAAAAATGATAAACATTTTTTCAATGGATCCTATCTTCTATTTGTTGGTAATTTAAAATTATATATTCGTTTAATTTCAAAATTTGAGGTGAGGGATTGTGAGTTTTATTCTTTAAGACTCCACATTGTAGGAGGAAAAAAAGAAAAAAAAAAAAAATTCCATTTTTGTAAAAGAAAAATCGCATTGGGTTTAAATTTTATATTTGCAGCAATTAGTCTTTAAATAAATTATATTTCTCTTACTGCCAAACACAGAATGCCTTCTGATATAATTGTTATGTGATTCTGGTTTGTTATGATGACTATAGGATGAAAATGTATATACATTAGGTGACTGAGAAGTTCCTAGAAATTTTCAGTGTGTAAATTTTCAGTAAAGCGCAACCTTTAGTAATTGCTTGAATATTTTAATTATATTATAATATAATAACATTGCTTCAATATTTTCATTGTACAACATATCTCTTTAACAATATTGTACAACATTATACATCATCATATATCAACATTTCATTGTACGACATATCTCTATCTATCTATATTATTATTAAATGATAGTATTTCTATCTTTATTATATTTGCATTGTAAAATGAGATAAATGTTTGGAGGGGGAAAAAAAATAGCCTTATCTAAAAATTTATATGTATTTTAAGTAACCTATCGCTACCAGTTTAGTCTTCATTTCGCAATGCAATTGTCTTCTTGTTTGAGTGTTCGAATCCTAATAGATAATTAAACTGATTATTTCTAGCTGAAGTCGGGTGTCGTGTACGATGACAGATACTGCTTGTGTACCTATTATACATGAACGCGCAATCAGCTGTTCGCGTTGCCATAGAAACCGTCAAAGTTCATGCTGTTGGATCGAGTGGCATTTGCTACCGACATGCTCTTGAAATCTATGTGGCTTTTTCATACAAAAGTTCAAACGCAGTTTTTGGATTAATTTTACTGCAATAAATGATAGTTTTCAATTTCGAATTTTAATCTTTGTAATAGGGTGACTTTTACCAAAAAAAAAAAAAAGTTTGTTTACGTAATTTTTTAAGCGCATAATGAACGCTATTGAGATAGACTTTTTTTTCCTTTCTTTTCGTAAATTTGAATGACTTATCTATATATTGCTGTGGTAAGAATAATTGCAAATGTAAAACATACAGATATTGGAGTTTTTAAAAGAAAACCAGTCTCAAGCGAATGGTAATCCTCCTATGGATACTCCTTGGATTTATATTGTTGAAACATTTAGGTAATTTACAGTGAATTACCGTAAGAATCAAACTTCATATTTCTATTGTTTTTCAGCAAGGAATCTTACTGCCGCTAAATATTCTCAAAATATGTTTAAAAAAAAAAAAAAAAAAAAAAAAAAAAAAAAAAAGTATTTTCCTAACTTTCGTGTATGAGGCCTTATGTAATGTACTTTGTGCAAGTACATCCAAAGGCGCTTATTACTTTTCAGTAATCTTTTTGTTGATGAGGTTTAATTTGAATCGGATCGTTAATATAAATTACTTAAATAGTATATGAGCACTATGTTAACACTATAAAAGATAAACTGCTTAATAAATTTGGTGTCTGACTGCAAAACTAAAAATTCTACAAATATAAATTTTCTTATTCAACAGTAAAGCTACGCAACAAATTTCATATTGTTAAGTAATGCCACTGTAAAACGGAGTACTGGTTATCTAGGCTGTATCGGCAAGGCGTGCGTTAAATAAAATGAGTATTTTAAGAATTAAATATATTAGTTCTTTTGCTTAAATTTAATTTTAAAATTACTAAAACATATTTTAAATTATTGACCGAAACCATTTTACTGACACGATCTTACACAAACTTGAAATATGTATATATATATATATATATATATTTTAATCTAGGTGGACATACATCCACACACATAAACCTATTTTTAGTTCAGATGTAACTGTCAAATATAATTCATTTTTAAACTGTACTGTATTTATACTTTCACTTTGTTTCTTTTTACTGTTATAAATTCCTGGTGTAACTGATTCAATTAACTGTGTTTTTACGCTCTGAAACTGAGAGTCAGTCTCTATTAATAGAAATGTTGGAAGCAGACGGATTGCCAAAATACTCTAATTCTTGCACCAAGCCTCAACTAGTGGTTCGGAGGAGATTCAAATTTGCTTCCCTCCCACCCTCATTTATATTTTTCTTTCTTCCCTTTCATATACAGTGAAACCTCTCAAGTTGGACACCCCTATAAGTTGGACACTCCTATAAGTTGGACGCTTTTTCTCAGAACGGAATGTATCCATTAACATTATGTCTAACCCCTATAAGTTGGAGACCTCTCTAAGTTGGACACTTTTTCTTGGAACCGTAGGTGTCCAACTTAGAGAGGTTTTACTGTATAACTAAACAGAGAAGAACGACCTGTCGGATTTTACATTAGCCATTTTATATTATTTACATTTCATATTTTACTCGAAACTTGTTTTAGGTCCAAGTAGAAATTTTTTCCCCTACAGCTTTGGCAAAATGAATGCCATACTTTTGGCTTTAAATAATGTATTCAAATGAAATAAACAATTTTTAAATAAATATCCGGCAGATAAGATTTGTGAGAAAACAGCTAAAGTTAAAATTAAATATGTAAACAAAGCATGTTGTGTAATACCAATACCACTGTAAAGCGAAATACTGGTTATCTATGCTGTACCGGCAAGGCGTGCGTTCAATAAAATGGGTATTTTAAGAATTTAAATAGTGTGAGTTTAAATCGAAAACTTAAATATCTGTGCGGATAATGATTATCGACAATATTTACGTCTGTATTGTCATGGTCTTTCCCGTCTTTATATAAAAAGGAGTTTCACAGATTTTTTTAAGTATTTGCTAGCTTTCAGAGTGTAAAAATAATTAATAGAATCGATCCTACCCGTATTGATAACGTTTAAAAAGAAACTAATTTATACAATAATTTTAGAAAAAGGGGGAAATTTTAAACATAGTTTAAAAATTGCTTTACTTAGTTAAGTGAAGCATGTTTAAAATAGTGACACTGTTAAAATTGAAAGTTTTATAGATTCAGAAATAGAAATTTCAAAACAAATAAAAGCAACAAAAAATGCAAACCTGAATTGTCTCCTTATAATGTCTTGGAATAATAACAGAGGAAAATATTTCTGGAGAACGAAATATTTTGCCAAAAAAAAAAAAAAAAAATTTAAAGCAGGTCTTTACTTTTATCTTTACTTTCTTTTTTCTTAATAAAAACTCGTATTTGCATTTTAACTAGAATTTATGTACTTATGATATGAATAAATGTTTTCTAAAATGAAAACATCTATTTGACTAAAACATTATTCCATCACAAACTTGCTTTAGTAAGGAAATTTGAAAATAAATTTTATGTATATATTTGTATTTATATTATATTATGCTATATTTAATAGGCATGTTGTAAATGCCTAAACGAAGTTTATATTTGTTACTTATCAGCTTAGTTATTTTACTAGTTACTTATTAAAATATATGCAAATATAGATTATGATAACTTTCATGAATTTCGTATAAAAATCACTTGTAGTGGGTCTTAGTGTTATATGGTCCTACATGAGTCATTTAAAATGAATTAATGGGTACTGTAAATGAATCATAAAAAAACATTTAAATTGAACGTTTATATATGTGTTGTTGCTATTATCATGTATCTATTAATTGCTAAAATTTATAACGTTATTAAATTCTTCACTACATATATGTATGAAATAATATATATGTGTATTTCATTTTAATATTTTGTGCATACATTTTGGTTTATTGCGCTGATATGTGAGTTGTAACTTTTTGAACCAAAATAAGACATGTTGAAAATTCCTAACATATTTATATATTTTTCTGTTTGATTTTAATTAAAATTTATGTGAGTAAACGTATAATATAAACAGTATTTTAAGACTACTGCAACATCACATATATATATCTCCTATATATATCTTATATACGTTTCAAGGAAATTTAAATATAAATTTTTGACATTCCTTTACATATATTGCGACTCAATGCTAATTATATTTCTTTTTAAAAAAACGTGTTTGGTGATAACGGAATTTAACTGAAATTAATATATTTAAACACACACACACATATATAATCTCACAAAGTTATATATAGGCTAAGGCAGCCACATAATGACCACCTTGCATAACTGATTAGCACACCGTAGTCTTCCTGTAAAAGTATCTTAGATTTTTAACCTCTTTAAGTTATACAAGTGTTGTTTACGGGACATCAGACATTTCCGTTTGTGACACTTACATAAACATCATTGGACACCCAAGCTTATTAAGTTAGAAACTAAGCAAAGCAAAAGCGTCCAATAGAAAGAAGACCGTTTTAGTCGGCCTTTTGTATTTTCAGTTCCCAAAACTATAAACAATAGTAATCGAAAATAAGAAATAAATTAAAAGTATGCATTCGCGACCTACGTGTGACATGGAATTGGAAGTTAGCTCCCTATCTATAATAATAAATGGAATTTTTAAATACTGAACCGGAAAGTATCTTTGAATGAAAAATGCTGATGATCATTTTCTCAAAGCTCCTTTTATTCCAAACACGCATTTCATGGAAAAATATTATTATTATTTTTTTAAATAGCGTTGTTTTCAGTTCTCTGCCATAATAAGTAATTCGAACGACTGAATTTATTCGAATGAATTACATGACTGCTTTTGATAGGTTCATAATATTGTAACATGGCTAGTTCCTACTTTGGTTTTTGGATATAGGTATCAGAATGAGGGAAAAGAATCATCCGATCTTACCGAGAAAAAAGTCCATTTTGAATGGGTCATGAAACAATAGGCATAAACGCGCACAAAAAGCGTCACATCTTTTTCTCACAATTTAACCACCTGAGATGCATTTGTGAGAGTTGTTTTATTAGCTAGTGTATGCTTTATCGTTGATTTTTCGTGCCTTTTTGAGTTTTCTTTTCGGGGTGCGATACGAGTTTTCTCTTATAACAAAAATCCCTCCAGATTTTGTCTTGTCAACGACCTGAAAGTAAAGGTTGTTTGAAACGCAAGGTCAAAATTGGGCGGACAAACATTGTGTATACATTAAAGCAAAATTTGTAAAAAGTCTGCCATAAAAGTAAATGGGGGAAAAAAAATTGGATTAAAAATACTCATATCAATTATGTTTTCATATTACGTCATTACTTTCCTCTCTATGTATTTACCTCTTCAAGCGGCATCGCGCGCAAATCAATGGAGTCTCATCGATGTTTAAAAACATATTACAATTAAATTTCATCTCGTTATTCAAATTTATTTTATTTGTTTTGTGATTTGTTTCATAGGTTGGCTTTTATTTTGATTCATTTCTTTCAAATAATTTGGTAAAGGAGATTACTATCAAATTATCCTATTTGTTCACGTGAATTTCCACGCTTTGCGTGTGTGGAACTCAAAGTACCGTTATCAGTTTTTTTTTTTTTTTTTTTTTTTTATCATTCACTTGAATTGTGACTCTGTGATATAATATCGTTGAGTGATTGTTTAGAGGGCAGATGAACACTTTTTTTGCTGTATAGGCATATTTTCTCGTTAATGATTTCGCTTAAAACATCTCATTTTTGAATCGGAGGTGGAGAAATACTGTGATATAATCTGAAAAAGGGATTACATATATCAACTGATGGGTAAGGTCTATTTTTTAAGTAATGTAAATTCTTCTCTTAAAAAAAAAAAAAAAAAAAAACTTCGATTCTATTTTTTGCAGAATGAAATGTTCTTTTCCTGCTGTAATGTCATGCATTCGAACTCATTTATTACAAAATCCTGTTTTGTGAAAACGCCTCGGCAATTTTCTCTCTTCAGAAAACTCCTATCAGTGGCTGAGGGGCTCTGCTGCCCCCTTAAAATGACCTCTTTGTTGGGGGGGGGGGGGGAGTGTAGGCATCCCAAGCAGTCGTGGGTTCAAAAAGTCTACAATTGTCAACAACATTTCGGAGAATTATTTGCAGAAACGAACTGCCTCGAAATTTGTACGCTCCAAAACCCTAGTCCCTTGCGCTCTTTTAAAATAGGCTCACTTAAAAGTTAGTAAAGGGTAACAGAATGCTACCCTTTCCCTGCATAGCTCTTTTCATAAGTTACAAAACTGGTGGTATACTTCTTGGGTTTTCATGGAAAGATTGGTTATCTACGTCAATTCAATTAACTAAATTATTAATTAAATAATTAACTAAATTAATAGATTATTAACCCAATGCTTCTATAATCTTAACGAAACTAACCACCTTTTTTTTTTTTTAATTCTTTTATCTAATAGTAGTAATTTTTTTTTTTTTTTTTAATTTTCGAATTTATTTTTGTACCCTGGAGGTAAAGGACACCATGTCCACTTTTTTTGTAAAAAAAATCAGCAACATGTCCTTGATGTGTATTTTTTTCTTTATTGCATTAATACATCTTGTCATTAATAATGTGTTCAAGTATCACCAAGCTTATAACTGTTAGTTGCAAAGAAGTGCATTGAAAGTTGAAAGAAATAAAAATGTTTACTCGCCTGAAAAATGATATTTTTGTGACAGTTTCCGGAGTACAGATTCAAACTTCTGATATTTTCTATCATCCCGGTTTATGAGAGTACTCGAATTGAACATTGTAACGCTTTCGCCCGGCCTCTCCCTTTTACCCCTACAAACAAGTTTATTATACGTTGTTACAAGTCCGGGATCTATTTTTCTTTTGAAAATGCCGCCTTGAAGCGATTTCGTCCGTGTTTAACATCGGCCTGCGCTTTTTGATTGCTGTGGAAATTATAGGTTGTCTAATCGTATCATTGGGTCTCCTCCACACATTAAAAATAATATTTCACAAATATTATTCATAGATTTCCTTACAGTAATATAGAACATTCTAAAATTTGGATTAGGAATGTAACAATCAAACAAATTAGCTTAAAATGACGATATTATTAGTATGCTTTATAGGATACAAATTATTCAATATTCATCCCAAAACATTTTTAAGGAATGGCAAAATTTTTAATTTAGAAATTTATTTGAACGTGTATTCCATATAAAATAGGGTCAACCCATGTATGCGTATGCCAGCAACATTGGGTTTATTTTTTGGAATTCATTATTATCATTAAGCTCATTCTTTGAAAAAATTTTATTCGGTATGTGTTGAGTGTACGAACTCGTGATTTCATTGCGTAATGTATTTACTTTTGCTGTATGTTTTAATCGGTATTTAAACAATATAAGTTTGTCTAAGTATGGGTCTTTCGGAAAAATTCCCGTCTAGTGTATTCAGTAGCAGAATTTTCTGTCTGCAGCAAAACAAAATTTGTCTGCGATGCAAGGACGAAGTCTGGTATCACAAAACGTGTTAACAATTAATAAAAAAATGTAAAATTTACGTCTACAAAGAAATTTAATTAAAAATATACAACAAGTACAGTAATTCATATATATATATATATATATATATATATATATATATATATATAATGTAAAATTGTATTTTTTAGCTTGACATTTATTTTTCAGTCGTGAAATTAATCTACTGAGCTTGCTGCCATACTGCACTGCTTCTGCTACTGGGTGTATATTTAATAAAAATACTTGTTATAAAATATTTTCATTCAAACATTTAAAAAAAAAAAAGACGTGGCAATTTGAAAACGTTTCATAATATCAGCAAACAGCTTTGTTTTCTTTTCCTTGTCATCTTTTCAGGCAGATATTCATTTGCATTGCTTTTCTCTTATTTCTTCGGACCTAATTTTTCTTCCTTTTGTGTCTCAACGAGGCCTGTTACAACCTAACAGGGTAAATTTTTGTTAAAATCTTGCTCTTCGAAACCATATCCGAACCGGAGAAAAGTGACAGGATGTTTATTTACGGAGAGAGCGACGCAAACGAAATTCAGCTTCCCTTGCTGCGGACTCCTTCCCCACGTGTTTCTTGATCGAGAAGGTAAACCTCTCATTCCGAGGCGGAAGAAATATGTTTGTGGGTTCAAGGTTACCAAATACTAGCCTTTTTTCTTTTTTCTTTTTAAATAACCTCATGCCTTTTTTCTTTTTAAATAACCTCATCGGTTGTCCTCTCTACTCGGATATCACTAAAGATGACTTTTTTTTAGGGGCGATTATTTACGCAGTTTGAAAATCTTTTTTCGAACATGTCTTTCTAAAATACTTATACATTTTTGTATACACTTTTTTTTTAGTGTGAGAAATTGTTTCAATAAACCAATCTTTTTTGTCATTTGTACTTCCTGGGTAATTGAATTCAAGTTTTTGTACTTTCATTGCCCAAAATGTTTCCTCCCCACGAGTTTTCAACATCTCGAATTCAGTTTATTTTGGACATAACTTCATTTTTGTCCACGTTTTTTTTTTTTTTTTTTTTGAAGAGAAAATTCATTATTATTTCCCACCCTTTGGTAGTTCTCAGCGAATGAATGAAAGTTTTAAAACGTATCTGAAATTTTCTTAAATATGTATATTAATTTCCTGCCATGCTCTAGGTGTACAAAAATAAAGAACAAACATAGGTATACAAAATGACGGGCATTTTTTACGACTCTCGACACTATCTTTAGGATATCTCTATTATGTATGCTTTATTTTTTATACCCCATCCTGTCCTAGGTAAGGGGATCTTTTGGTTACGTGAGAATTTTTGAGTTTTTTTTTATTTATTATTTTTTGAGGTCTCATGAATCCGAAAATCAAAGTTTGTGCGATGTTTTGCCAGTGTAGACACCCTTTCAAGAATGACTCATCTTAAAATTTTATTTAGGATACTAGACAAAACGCACTCTAGTCTGTCTGTTTTAAGAAATAAGTATTCGAAGTATTTACTCGATAGTAAGATTTTCTTAACATAATAGAGTAGGACGAAATTTCACATAAATGGGCACTGTGAGGAATTGAATTCTAAAAATGTCGGACTCGTTTTAAAATATCATTTGATATCACTATGAAAATGAATGCGTATCAACATCGTACTTCGTAAATTATGGGCGGGGGGGGGGGGGGGGGGATCATGGAAAATGTTCATAACATGGCGGGATACAGTGGCATTTTGGAAGTTCATTATGGGGCGAGAACTGGTATGTAATTGTATGAATACGAAAGAAGAGGTATAGAAGTATTTTCTTATTTGAATTCCTTTCCATAAATTCGTTTTTTAGTTGGATGGCCTGGCCTGTGAAATTATTTTTAAAATAATTCAGTTATTTTAAGAGCTCAATCCTATGACTGTTTCTTTCAAATTCTACTTAAATATTAGAAATATTTTTCATTGTATATTGTATTCCTATATGTAGAGAAATGTTTTATATCAATTTGTAGGAAAGAAAATTATAAAATTCTGAAAATTTCTAAAAATAACTTAAAATTATTTTACAATCGCATATTGTTATTTCTTTATACAAGGTTTGAATATATTATGTGGGAAGCATAATTTGTTTCTGTTCATTTACACAACGGATACTTTAACTTGGCAGCATCGACTTCAAGATGAATTTCGTAACATGAGATCTGTTTTAAGAGTTCTAATTTAAGACTAAGTGGATTGGATTTTTCAAAACTTAAGAAATTAGACTTCGAAAGTATTCATGATGGGGGAAAAACACTTTTAAAAAAAATAATTATTCAGTGTTTAAGTGGTGATTGTCTTTTTTCGTACATAATGTAATAACGATTAAAATGTTTTTCTGGTAACGTACTGAGGAAATAAAAGTTTGGATGTCCGTCTTTAGAAGAACATAATTTCGAGTACTTTCATATTTTCGAAGTACAAAAGTAATTCAGAGTAATTTGGGACCTAGACAGACCAAAAATTCATTGTTTATAGGTTTGTGGAATACGAATAAAAATGATGCGTGAAACACACTCATTGTTTCTAAACGGTTAACAATTGTTTAAAAATTCATTAACTGAAATTTGGAATAACTGTTTGTCTTGCGAATCGTTTAGAAAATGTAGTTTGATTTCTTAAAGTTTTGGAAACGTACCTAATATGAGTTTTCTAATATGAACAGCCTAACCAGTGGTGATTTGTTTCCTTGTGATAATCTTCTCGCTTTTTTATAGTTCATCAGCTGCGAAGGTTAACGAGCTGTCGTGGTCAGTGATAAGTTCAGGGTGATTCGGTTTGTTTGAAGTAGAAGGTTGTTCACCTACATATCTTCCTTTTTAAAAATGAAATTCCTATTATGTCGGTATTTTGATTGTAGAATTACTCGGCCTTTCAGTGGTCTCGGTATTCATTCTTACGATTTCATCGAGCTTGTGCACACTTCCTTTGATTGCTTTCTCTCGGTGGAAATCCAGTATGGATTGCGTATAATGTTATAGGACATACATAATACAAAAACAAAATGGGTTTGATTTTAATACTTCCATTGGGATCGGGGTTGGCTTGATTTTGCCCGACCCGAAAAAACCCACTTGAAAAAAACCCAAGTGGATTTTTTCAAAATCCTTATATAAATTTGCACTTTTATCTAACTTACCAATAAACATATAACATACTTGCCAACTTTTCCGGTTTTCCCGGAAGACTTCCGGTTTTTTAACGTATTTTCCGGTCTTCCGGACAGATGATGAAATCTCCCGTTTTTAAAAAAGTCGCGGATAACGTTCGTTTTAAAAAGAAAACCCAAATGTTTTGCGAAAACTCCTCATTCCCAATCTTTTTCCATCCATAACATAAATGTCAATATTCATTTCAAACTTGCTTTATGAGATTCTAGAACATGTAAAGAAATAGAATTGTTAAATATTTCTTGCTGATGTAATTATTTTGTACCCCCCCCCCCTCTTTCATTTATTTCCAACTAGTGATCAGCAATCAAATGTTCTGCAGAAGTCTTTTGTTTCCTAATCTTTATCCATCTGCAACATAAATGATAATATTAATTTTAAACTTCTTTCATTAGATTCTAGATGTAGAGTTGAAAGAGTTTAATATTTCTTACTCTGTAATTATTTTTGTATCCCCCTCCCCTCCCCAGATTGTGATCAATGATCAATTCTAGAAACAATAAAGCAATGGAAGTGCTCAATATTTTTCACGTATGTAATTATTTTTATATCTTTATTGCTGAATTTAATGAATCTGTTTATTTTTCCTCAATTAAATTAAATATTTGTATGTCATATTTATACCAAATGTGTAAGCATGGGGAAAAAAAATTAAGAATAATTTTTTCAGGTATTAAAATGTTTTCCAAATAAATTTAAGAAAATTAATACTTCGTTGGTTTTATGCATGTTTGAAACTGATGATTAGCTACTGCTACTTTTTTTTTTTTAATATGTATGATTAATGTACATACACAAAAATCATATTCTATTTATTTAAAAAATTAGTTATACTTTAACTTAACTAAGTTTTTTGTCTATTGTTAAATAAATTTCTTACAGATTTCTGTTTTGTAGATATTTATATGTTGAAGAGAAGAGGTATAACTTCATTTAAAACTTTTAGGTATTTAGTATAATCAATCTAAAGTAAAACGTTTTGATAGATTGCTTCTAAATATTAAAATTGTAAAAGTTTTTTTTTTTTTTTTTTTTTTTCCTATTTGACGTAATAAACAAGTAAAAAAAAATCTTCCCTTTTTTTATGAAATCTTCTGGTTTTTCAACAAAAATCTTTCCTTTTTTTATTAAAATTGGTTGGCAAGTATGATATAAATATAAAACAAATATTATATACATTATTAGAACATTAACAAGGAATTTTCAGAAATATTGGAGGAGTTCAAACTGCTCTATAAAACAAAATCCTAAAAAATCCCATAAAAAAATGTATAATTCTTATTAAAAACAAAATAAAAATTATATATATATATCAGGGTTTTAAAAAAGCCCAGCTCGGGCGGGTTTTTTTGGGCTTTTGATGGGCTTTTTGGGGTTTAATTGGGTTTTTTATATTAAACGTAGAATAACACTGTTGTGTTTGAATTTTAAGTTTATTTCAAAAGAGGACAGTTTTAGACTAAAAGAAAACTTATTACAAAATAATAGTAATTATAATTAAAAATTAAACGACCTTCATATTCTTAATATTAGTTTGGCCTAAACTGTAAAATGAATTCTTATTTTATTCTTTTCAGTATTTTATCACAATTTTGAATTTAATTTTTTATTAAGTTATTTTGTGTAAAATTAAAACTAGTAACAAAAGCGAAATATTTTAAACCTAACATGTAATTTTCATATTACAAATAATTATGTATTTTTATACTGTTAAAGTAAAAAAATGTGCAAATATTTTTTTAATTTTTGTTAATATTAACGGACATTTGATTCTTATTTGAAAACTTAATAAAGAAATACAAAACAAAATTATCACTGCCTACTTTTTTCAGTTACATGTCAGGAGTGCCTCCAGCTTTTAATTTTTGAAGCTCATTTTTGTGAAAATTTTTTCTGCAAGAAAAAAATTGTAACACATTCCATTTTATTAGTCGTTCTATATAAATGTTTATTATCAAGTTAATAGCGTTTCATTGAACCAAACCAAGTTATAGGTAAACATTAACAATAATTCTGGAACACGAAAAATTTTTATAGAAAGGTCAATTTTATAAAACTAAATCTTTTAAAAAGGCAGTTTTAATGAATTTGAAGTTTTCGAGGGGCAAAGTAAGAACCCTATTTTTTGCCTGTATCGAACCTTACAGGGTCAATATATTATTCTATTTGTTAGTTATGTTTAATATTTGTTGTGAAATCCTTAGAATTTTAAGCAAAGTATTACTTTTATTTTTTCATCATGACTTACAAATACAAAAATGGCTTGCAATATTGTTCATTTTTTATCATCTTTCATTTTTTTTAAACTGTTCTGTTCAAAAGAGATATTGTAGATGGATGGTTGAAATGAAAGAAATTTTTATAACAAAGTTGAAAAATAATTACATAATTTCAAACTAGCATATATTATATCACTAATATGATATGCTATATATAATATAATAATTATACTTATACATATAATTATTATCCTACATAATATATATTATATATAATAATGTCAAGTAAGAAAATGTAAGTAAAAAAATAATAAATTATTTTTTAAAAGTGAAAAATTTTATTAGATTTAAAAAACCCAATAAAACCCACTTGAGTGTGGGTTTTATTGGGTTTTTTAAGTGGGTAACCCGCCCGTTTTTTTTTTTTTTTTTTTTTTTTTTTTTTTTTGGGGGGTCCGAACCCGACATATATATATATATATATATATATAAGCAAGAAAAAAAGAGTTCTTTGTCAATATAAAGAAAAGTATGAGGCTCGAGGAATCTTAAAAAAAAAATATATATATATATATATATAATATACAAATACTTATTAGAATTTTATGAAATATACAATATACTCTTGATTCAAAAAGTATGTTCGTTATAGGATTTTAGTAAGAATATTTGTTTTATCAACTCATGAATATTTAGAAAATACACTCGTAAAACAAAAGTACTGTTCGAAAGAAACATTCATAATAATGAGGGAATTATTATTATTATTATTATTTTGTTTTGTTTAAGTACGAATAAATAATGCAGCCATTCTCTCTGATTAGGTGTGAGTTAAAGAAATATTAATGTAATGTTCAGTTCTATATTTTTTCTGAGCATTTTACTTTTTTTTTTTCTTCTTGTACATATTCATAATAATAAAGAACGTATTGGATTCCTAAAAGTTTCACACATCCAGTTTTCAGTGGATCTATAAGTTTTAAGAGATCCAGAATACAATTTTAACATTCTTAAAATTTGTTTCTGTGTGTATGGGGGCATGTCCCCCCCCCCCCCCCTCCGACCAAAAAAAAAAAAAAAAAAAGTAGTAGCAATATTAAAATTTGGATGAGATATTTTCTTAAAACGGAATTTATAAATAACGTATATAATATATTACGTTATGGAAACTATATAATATACAAGAACAAATGTATATTAAATATACAAATGCTTTTAAAAATGTTATGAAATATACAATATGTACAAATGTATATTGAATATATTATATTGTTTTTAATTTTGTGAAAGTTTCATTATGTTATGGTTGTGTGGGCATCGGGAAAAACCGGCCTTTTAATTTTAGGTCCCCAGAAAAAACGTTCCCATTAAACTTTAACCACTAAATTTAGCAATTGTATTTTGAACTCGGATTTTTTTTTTTTTTTTTTCCTTTTTGTTATATTGGGAAATAATATTGTCTCCTGCCTGTCACAAATTGATAGACCGATTTCTTTTATTTTTAATAATTTATCCCTTCACTCGCTCCTTTTCTGATTCCAGATTGCGCTTCAAATGCCTCAAGTGGCACGTGCGGCTTTTCCACTGCACTTGTTTGCTTGATCAGCTGTCAACGGACGTCGAAACAGTGTAGTAGAATGGAAATAGGTGGGTAAAAAAAAAATGTCTGCCTGCATTTAGAGGTCGAAAGAGAATGTGCTAAAATGATGATTCAAAGCATTCGAATTTGAAATGGTTTGTTCTAGGTCATTTTAGCCGTATTGGTTTCGAAATCAATAGGACAAAAGTTTTGTGGTCATTGAATTGTGAATGTAAGCGAGTGTTTATATTTTATTCTTTTACACTTTCTTACAAATATGGAAATTTTTTGATTTCGACCTGTCTTTTTATTTCCATAAATATTTTCAGAATGTCTTGGTACAGTCGGGGAAAAAAAAAAAACGCAACACTCGCTGTAATTTCGTTATTAATTGACGCAGCAACATCTAATAGACATAATTCAACAGAAAATTAAAAGCACTGTCTGAATATGTCGTCAAATTTTGAATTAGGGGTCATCTACATATTGAAATGAGTGCCAACTTTGACTTCATTTTCGAATTTCTGAGAGTCTGGCAGTGCGGAAAAGTATACTGTTTGTATACTTTATCTTTAGTATTTATAGAGTTATAATCAAAAATGTGTTAGGGGGTTATCTGTAAATGTAGAAAAATAAAATTAAGATCCTATAAGAAATAGACAAAATTTTAAAGTTTCACACCGGAAATCTTTCAGGAAAAAAATAATTATAAAAATTAATAAAGCGTTGCGTCATTTCCAGGCAACTCTAAACCAATATTTTCATAATGATATAACGTAAATTTCCCCCCTATTTTGTTCCCTAATTAACTTAGAGATATAAGATTGGTATCATTAGAAAGCTTATAATACAGGCTTTTAAATAATATATCACATGTATACATTTTTAAATTTTTTCATTTTTAGGTCAATCCTTTTGACCTTTGACATCTCGAAAAGTGCATATTTCATTTTCTTTTAAAAATTGTTATTCTTACGTTTATTATCTATAATTACTGTAAGTCTGAACATGGTACGGCCATGAGATAGTGTATTATAAATTAAAATGCTACTCTACCAGTATTTCCATAATAACATAGATAATGTATGTTTTGCAAAAAAATGGCTGTCCCATGTTGAAACTTACATTAATTTTGGATATAGACGTAATAATAACATATAATTTTTAAAGGAGAATTAAATGAATACTTTTTGAGATGTCAAACTGTTTGACCTTAAAGTGGAAAAATTTTAATATATATACTTGTGATATATCATTTGAAAGCCTGTATTATAAGCTTTCTAACGATACAAATCTTTTATCTCAATGTTAATTAGGAAAGAAAATAGGGGTACATTTGCAGTAGAAGAATTTCGGAAAATTTCATTTTTTACCCATTTTTGCAGCCCTGTATATCAAAAACTAGAAGTGATAGGGACTTATTATTTGGTATACATTCATTTCTCAATAGAACAAATAAATGAGCCCAGTTTTTTTATAAAACTCTGAGGGGGTCAGGTTGAAAATGCTGTTTTTTTTTTTTTTTTTTTTTTCGTGTGTGTGTTCACTTGACATGGTATGTAATAGACTTTCGTAATAGATTTTTCACTAAAAAATATATTTATGAGAATGAGAGTATCGACAATAGACAGACGAACTTCATTCAAAGATACGGTTTCATCTTTGTTGAGAAGAGTTTAAAAAAAAAAAAAAAAAAAACCCTTGAAATGTTTTTAGGTTGGATAAATAACTGAAGAATTGCGATTTTTAAGGGAAGAGGAAGAAAACATGTGATAATTTGGTTAATCGAGAGCAAACTAATATTCTATAATTAAACTTTAAATGGCACAGAAAAAGACAGAAATGAGTGCAGGGACATCTCTCTGCTCCGGAGCATTGTCAGTGTTATCTCCTTTTGCATGTTTTTCGGCTACACAAGTGGGACATAACTTTTACAGATTAGGCTGAAAAATATCTCTCCTTGAAAAAGTGTTTCCGCCCTCACACTCGGAATAGGTTAGTGTATTATAAAATCTATCAGGATTACAAAATTGAATAGTAAACAGGAAAACGCCTATTTATAATCTTTGAGAGCGACAAAATTAATATTTTTTCCTTTTAATTAACTTTCTGCAATGTACACTTACTTTTAAATGTTATTGAATTTTAACCCGGTAGTAGTCGCTATAGACAGCGCCACCTATTACAGATTGCGCACTTTTTATTTAACTGTCACCAATAATTTTAAGAAGTGATGTGATCGACGTTTCTTCCATTTTATTCGCGTTTTATGTATATCAAATGCCACTTCTAAAAATTTTTGGTGGCTATTGAATAAAAAATTCTGGCAACACTGAAGAATGGGCGGCAAATCGACCAACTAGCGACTACTAACGGGTTAAACTTTTTCCAGCAATATTGGAAAGTTAGGGAATCCTATTCTATAACGAAGCCACTGCCCGACTCCTCAACTGGGACAAGACGATGTCGATTGCATTGCGGTCTGCGAGATATATTTCTTTAAAAGATCGTTATACTGCACCAAAGGACGTTATTGAGATGTATAAGCTTTAAAATAGCGTAGGATGAAACATTTTTTACAGAGTCACGTAAAAGTACACGATGCGATATCATTGGAAACTTTTAAAGGATTCAAAACAAAACTCATTTTAAGATGTAAATAAAGATGGAACGGACGGAAAGCGATTTAATATGTATGTTGGGCGCATGTCTTCATTCTCTGCGCGTTCCGAAAATATTGATCCTGCGGACAGAGGCTTGTATCGTTTCGGGTAGTCCGATTTGACCCGCCCTGACCTGCGGTTCGGGTTCTGATCGGGTTGACTGAATTATTTTTCCTGCGGGTCATGTTCAGGTTTAGTTTTCAACTAGGAGGGTCAACTTAAGAACTTAAAAAAAAAAAAAAAAAATTACCATAATAAGCAGACATTTATTAGTATAGCTTATATAAACATGTATACCTCTGATTAAATGTACGGTACTGAAAATATTATGGTAAAGTAAACATCCTTATCGGACAGAAGCAATAAACGAAGAAATATATATATATATATATATTGTTATTTATTTATTTAATTTAAACATTAATCAGTAAACTACAAATACTAAACTTGAAGCATATTTTTGTACACTTGAAGAACACAGCACACATAAATGGTTAAAAATTATTATTATTATTTTTTTTTTTTTTTTCATATTTTTAATTTAGTGTAGAATCTTTTCAAATATTCAAATCTTTTTCAATTGTTTTTCACTGTGTGATAATAAAAAAATTATTTAATAACTTAAGATTTGTGTAATTCTTAGATGAATTGCTAATTTTCATTTAGGTTTCGTGTCGAGTTCGGGTAAAAAGAAGTCAGGTTTCGGATCGGTCTCAGGTATCAAGATATTGGGTTTGGGTCGAATGCGGGTCACTAAAATTTTCTATTGCGGGTTCGGGTCGAAGAAATTTTTTTTGTCGGGGTTCGGGTTGATTTCGGGTCGAGTGTGTTATTTTATATTACTATTCTCTCTCTCTCGAGAAGTACGTTTCGTACAATTATATGATCCCTTTCCCCGTTTAGTTGCAATTCTCTTCTCGGTTTCTGGTGATTTCACTTTCGAAAAAATATGTTCCTGTAACTTTAAGCATTTTTTTCAAATGACTTGGAACGTTTTTCGAAAACCGGATATTATACCGGTGTGTGCTAACCTAAAATAGACGTTTCGACTAAAGTTGCGCATTTCATTTGTTGAACTTATTAGTGCCTGTAGAATAGGAGTTCCGCCTTCATTTGTTCTCATAAATTTATACTACAGGATATGATATTCATGTTAAGAGCCATGAAGATCAAAATTGTGATGGCATGTCTGCGGACCATCCTCGGGGGGGGGGGGGGGGGGTCGTTGTCCCAGACTGTCACCAATTTTCCATCGCGTAGCAGCAGTGCAATTTTAAAACCAACCAACCTACCTGTAATGAACTCTGCGCGGTCGTTCCACCCTCAAGGCTACCCGTTCGATATCTCCCGATTCGATACATTAACTTTGTTTTTTGGACACATGATTATACCGAAGTTAGTTTCATATTTTGGTTTTCATGTATGTAGGTATATGCAGTTTCTCATGCTATAATCCCTTTAACCTAATATTAAGTGAAATATTTCCCCCTGTTATGAAACTTTTTAATTTCAAATAACATACAAAGTTTATAAAAAGTTTTCTGTGAACTTTCTGTACGTCGTTCATAACTTCCGTGCGTTAATTATTCATTCATACGTACATACACTACTGGCCATTAAAACTGCTACACCAAGAAGGAATAATAATTACGGAATGAAATTTGTTGGACACATACATTATAGTAGGAAGAACAATTGATTAAAATTTCAGGAAATTGGAGTAATATGTACTGAGAAAACAGTACATAAAGCAGCGACCTCTGTGAGCAATAACAGCACTTATCTGCCTAGGCATTGAATCGAACAGCGATTGGATGACATGTACGGCCACGGAAAGCACTTCAGGAAGCTTCAACACGATTCCACAATTCATCGATCGAAATTACTGGTGAGTGGTGGGGGACAGTCGCTTTTCAACGATTAAACAGTCATTTTCATTGGTGCGAGATCAGGAGAACGCGCTGGCCAGAGCAATAGTCGAACACATTCGGCATCAATGAAGGTCCAGACAATATGGACAACCTACGGTCGTGCATTGTCCTGCTTAAATGTTGCGCTTCGGAGGCTTTGAACATAGGGCAGAGCGATGGGCCTTAACTCGTCAGAAATGTAACGGCTGGTATTTAGAGTGGCCAGAATGAAAACAAGAGGTGACCGGGACGTGTATCCAATGGTACCACATACCATCAATCCAGGTGGTGACCCAGTATGCGGCTACCAAAATTCTGATTGCCCTCAAAACTGCATCATTGATATGGGCGCCATCAATGTGTGATCAACGATGAACCTGGACGCTGGAATGGCGTGAAGTCACCTTTCAGACAAATCAAAATCCTGTTTACAGCATTAAGATTGCCTCATCCGTATTTAACGGCATTATGAATAATGCACATTGCCAGCTGGGATTCGACATACTGTCCATCATTTGCAATGATGTTATGGGTTCCCATTGGATACACGTCTCGATTACTTCTTGTTCGTATTCTTGGCACTCCTAACAGCGGCCATTAAATTTCTGATGGGTTAAGGCCCGCCCCTCTGCCCTGTATTCGAGGCCTCCGTAGCGCAAAAATTAAGCAAGATAATGCACGACCGCAAGTTGTTTGTAATGTTCGGACTTTCTTTGATACAGAATGTTATCGACTGTTGCTCTGGTAAGTGCGTTCTCCTGATCTCGCACCAATGAAAATGACTGTTTAATCGTTGAAAAGCGACTGCCCTCCCGCCACTCACCAGTAACTTCGATCGATGAATTGTGGCATCGTGTTAAAACTTCATGAAGTGCTCTACCTGTACATGTCATCCAATCGCTGTTCGATTCAATGCCTAGGCAGGTATGTGCTGTTATTGCTCACAGAGGTCGCTGCTTTATGTACTGTTTTCTCAGTACATATTACTCCAAAATTCCTGAAATTTTAATCAATTGTTCTTCCTACTATAATGTATGTGTCCAACAAATTTCATTCCGTTATTACTATTCCTTCTTGGTGTAGCAATTTTAATGGCCAGTAGTATACTTTATATATTCACATATATAATTTTCATTTTTATTTCCATAACTGTTGTTAGGGAAGACGATCTTATTAATTTTTTATTATTAATTAGTAAGAGAAAATTCACATGAAATTGTGTGTGTATTTATATATTTATTTATAATTATAATGAAAATAAAAATTGTAAAAGGAAGTTTATACAGAGAACTTTATGGGGAAATTTTATTCGTTCAAAAATTATCTAAAATTAAGCTTTATATCTTTTAAAATTTTCAAATAAAGCAATTTACAATTTCACCATTAACAAAATCGGAAGGAAATTCAAATCCTAAGTGAAGAAATTTGTTTTAGGTAATAATTGCATATATATATATATTCGGTTTTATTTCTTTAAATTAATTGTTCTTCTAAATTTACATTTAGGTAAGAATTCAGAATAATTCCATTTTTTTTTCCTTAGCACTTTTTATAAATACTTTGTATAAATAATATTTTAGATAACGATGTATCAGTATATTAATAAAGAAATTTAGGTAACTTTGTCATGGGTAGAGTGAGACACCTTGGGACATATCCCACTTTGGGACACCTTAAATTTCAGCTTTGATTTTGTTAATAGGAATTAGTTTTCTTAAGGCATCATAGTGAATAGCACAGTCTACACTTCAATGTAATTTGGAATTTCTCACACTAGCAGGTAAAGATTGATCGAATTTTCTTTGTTTTGGAAAATTCAAAGTTACATTAATGGGTAATTTCAAAAACAAATTTTGTGTTCAAAAAATGAAATAACTTAAATCTGAGGATATGGGAATTAAATATGGACTTTTATAATAATTTTAATGTTAAAAAAGGCATTTTACTGCTAAGCCTAACGTTTCGAGAGTTTACATTATGATAATGATCGAATTAACCACTATGCAATGCAAAGAAAACAATATTTGCATGTACTATGTAAATTTATTGAGACTTTAAATGTGCTAAAATTGGAAAAATGATTATTTTTATTAAGAAAACTATTTTTTCTTTAGAATTCAGACGAGAGTAATTTTCGAATGTAAAATAACAATATTTGCTAATGTAATATACTAGTACAGTAGGCTCCCAGAAATCCACACTCCTAAAATCGGTAAATTCCAGAAATCCGCACATCATGACCCATGTGAACAATGAAATTTATAATAAAGTTTTCAAGGGGGGAAAAAAAAGACTTATTCAACAATGAATTTTTTTAGAAACTGAATCTAATGAATAAGGAAAGGTAATTTTAATGTAAGTCCAGATCTAATAGGTAAGTTGATATTTTTTAAAAACAACATTTGTATTTGGGAAAAAAAAAAAAAAAAAAAAAAGTAGTAATTGTTCAGAGGCAGCAAGGAGGGGGGGGAGTTTATATTTTGATTTATATTCCTAAATTGTAATAAAATTTGTAAATTTACACAAGTTTATATTGTATCTGAAGTTTATATACTTAAATGCTGTATTTTTAATTTACGGGGCAAATTTTAATTAAAAAAAAAAAAAAAAAAAAATGTATTTATATAAAACTTAATTTTATATCTTTTACTACATGTGTTATTCGTTAATTGCCTTAATTAAATATTTTACTGCTTACTTTTATCATATTACGTTTATGCATTATAGCATAGAATTATATATCCAAAATGAATTAAAAAAAAAAAAAAAAAAAAAAAAAAACCTGCGAAATTTTAAAATCTTAGGTCCTAAGCTGTGCGGATTTTTGGGAATGTACTGTTTTCTAAACATTGTCATTTATTGGACTCAAAGTCTATTGATAAAGATTTATTAATCAATTAGAATTTTATGCATTAAAGTTTTATTGTCGATGTCCCGAGCTGACCCACCCTGTAGGGCAGGTTGGGACATTGTAAAGATTTTTTAAAATTTTTACTGAAATTAAATTTGAAGTACTGCATTCGAATAAATTTTAACTGAAACAGGAATGTTTAAACTTTATGTGAAACTGAGTTTGGTGAAAATTGAATTTAATATAAATTTTCTAAAAATCATTGTCTAATAGTGTCCCAAGGTGCCCCACCTTCCCCTATATTTAAATAATAATGAGCATTGCATAGATCTCACCCCGCCAAGAAAAGTGGCGGGTAAAAAAAAAGACAAATCTGAATTTATATAATTTAAAAATATGTATAAAATGCCTCAACTTGCACGTTTATTTTTTCCCCAATCTATCCTCCTGAGAGGCAAGTTGTGCATGTTAATTCTATTGTAGCCTAATTAATGCTTTATCGTATTCTTTAAGTTGATTTTTCCCAAGTACAGTTCTTCTGAATTGTCGCTTTTCTTTCCAGGTTGCGGTATGTTAAAAGAGTAAAATGAAATTAATTTCAACAATTTAATATTGCATAATGTTAAACATAAAGAAATCAATGTCCGATCCCGGTTAAAATGGTCTGTGCTTGACTAAGCGTACATCTTGTCGGCTACCGAAAAGGGTAATTAAAATTGTGATGGTATGTCTCTGGACCACTGTTAGGGTCGACTGCCAGACCGCAGACTATATTGCACAGCTCTAATAATATGCTATACCCTCTTAACTCAACGTAAATCAAAACAAATTGTAACTGAATTCGGAAATAAAAATAAATTTGGATGCCTTTTGTAATAAATCACCGTCATTTGAACAAATAAACTTATTTAACACCTTCAAATTGTTTTGAAACTCTATTCATTTTCAACTGTGAACTTATTTTAGATTGCACATCTAATTTCGTGTTGTATTTGTTTCAGATCCATATCAGACATCGGTGCACAGAAGTTTTATCCTCCCGACTGGGCCAGAAAGATTGAAGTTGTCATGCCTATCGATTTTGAGATGATCCTGTCAGCAAGTCCCCCGCTTTTCAGCACCGCTGCCTTTGTGGATTTCCGTTACGGAACGTTTCATAACGATCATAGTCGACACAATAGATTCGATACTGCTTTCAACGATTATCCGTCGAATGGTGACGTCCGCTCTTGCTTGATGGCCAAATCGGAAGAAGAGCAAAAAGACAACGGCAAGAAGCGAGTTTGGTTCGCTGACGACAAAGGACTTGCTTTAACTCACGTTAAAATAATGTCCGAGCCATCGAATTGTCCACCGAGGTGGACAGATGAGTTTTTGGCTCAGGTAACGAAAGGCATCAAACCCAACCCAATGTCTGACATCCAGTGGGTGCCGCAGTTTGCGCAACCTGCCTCAGATTACATGGAGTTCAGGGATAAACTTCAGCAGAAGTGCGTCTCTCTGGAGAATGTGATAGTCAAAGAAGGAGACGACACCGTTACAGGCACAATCAAAGTAAAAAATATCGCCTTCGATAAGGAGGTGTTTGTGAGAGTCTCTTTCGACAAGTGGGCTTCCAGCGAAGACATTCCAGCAACCTTTGTGCCCAGTGGCGTGGAGACATGTACTGCCCAATACGACACTTTTTCCTTCTCCATATCCGTGCCACCTTCTGCTGCCAAATTTGAAATGATTGAATTTTGTGTAGGTTACAAATGTTCCGGGGTAGAATTCTGGGATAACAATAACGGCCAAAACTACAAACTGGCAGCGCTGAATCGAAAGTCACAAATAGCTCCTGTGTTCAGCAAGCAGTGCAACGACGCACTCCAAGTGAATTTAGATTCTTGGTCAGAATTCGCCAGCTGGAGCCACTTGATCACAGAAGGGCCTTATTGGTAGCCTACAATCCCATTTGGAAGAGCCTGTAAAATAGTTTTTTTTTTTTTCTTTTTGTACGCAAATTAGAGGGTAGTGTGGAATGTGGATATCTCGTGATCCAATAATAGCACTTTTCTTTTAAAAGTGCATTGCCTGCATTTAATATTGCAAATGCTAAATTAGTCGTCACTCCCACTTCATCAGTGCCATTCTTGCCAAACTGAGAAGTTTTCACATATCAAATTTGCTTTGCTTTAAAAAGAATTTTCACAATCATCAATCGTCATAAAACTTCCACGTGAAAAAAGAATATTTTTGTTACCACTGGGCATTTTGTCCTGAGATTTGTATCTTGATTGAGATGTCGGTGTCAAAGATAACAAGACTGACTGAAAATTTTACATCAAAAGTTGCATCGTAAGTATTTTTAAACTATCATTTTCGAAATTGTTTTGTCATTTCATAAAATTTTGTAAAAAAATAAATAGTCTATAAACCTATAAGAATTCAAAACCATAATGTACGAAATACAGAAAGAAGTTTAATGTTTTGTTTGCGTAGTTTTATGAGTGTTTTTAAATACAAGATTAAGTCTTGTATAAAAATACAGGACTCTGCTACCTTTCTCTCCATAACGTAAATGGGGTTCGTCAATGTTATGTTTATACGTATATACCGTAAACCAATATTTATGAAGTAATAATACTTCAAATAATAAATAAGCTAAGCAATTCGGAAAGTGTTTATGCGGAAAATTACATAAAGAAATTTTAGAGTGACCTATTTAGAATAACTAATAATAGATGAGCACAGAAATGTATTATAGTTTTGAAAAACAGGGCTCCTCTTTAATACAGACTCGCTACAAATTGGCTACAAGGAGAAATTAATTTTGCTTCTTTTTACTGGATAAAGCTTGTTCATCTTTTACTAAGCACCCAATGACAGTTGTTAAAATATGTTTGTATTAAATTAAATACAGCAGAATAGTAAATATACTACTCTGCTGATTATAATTGTTACTGATTCTATGCGAAGAGACTTACATATATTGTTTATATGTAAGTCTTTTTGCATAGAGGAAACTATAAGTTTAGGAAAAAATTAAGAGTAAAAAAAAAGACAGGCTTCGCTGAATTTTTAAGAGTAAGATTGTGAAGTTAGGTCTTTAAACACAGGTCGATGGACTCGTAAAAGGAAAGAAGCACAAGAACATAAGTCATATCAGGATTCGTGGACTGTTTACTTTCTTCAAGCTTTCTCACGTGATAAAAGTTTTTTTTTTTTTTGGGGGGGGAGGGGGGGGGTCATACTTTTCGATAACTGCGTTTTTGCTTTATAATGAAACATTTTGTGGTTCCGTGAGTACAAATATTTAACTTTTGGTTTGCGTACGTGTCTTTTATCCTACCTCCGAGGTAGGACTTTTCCCTTAGAATATCGAGGTAGTACCTCGATATTCTAAATCTGCATCCTGTGATGACGTTACTTGAAACTTTTTATTGATGTAAGATAAATGGTTCGTGTAGAGAGAATTAAATACGAAATTCCTTGCCGGTACGTTCCTAATATTTTTAAAATGCACTCAACAAAATTAAAGGAACCTATTTCTTAAATGCTTCACACGGAGTACGGTGTATGAAAAGCATTCCTCATTTCGTTTATGGGGCCAAAAACAGACAGACTATGAATGGAAATCGTTCCAAGTGCATTTTAAGCAGGGTCATTATTGTTATTTTGGTTTACTGTTTAGGGTGCGTATGCAGTTTATAAACAATATATAAGGTTATTTAAAATGAATAAGTTTCAAAAGAGTTATGCTGGTGAAAGTTTCAAAAAAAAAAAAAAAAAAAAAAAAAAAAAAAATTAATTGAACAAATGTCAGATGAATGGAGGAGAGGGGGATAGATCCTCTCACACAGTAATCCAAACCCAATGTAAACGTTTCTGAAACAATTTTTAAATATTTTGAAAATGTTTCAAATGGTCAGATTCAATACAGTATATTTTTAGATATATCGTATCTCTTACCATGCATTTGATAACTGTAGTAATGTTATTTCGTAGAAATGCAATGTAAGAGAAAGTAGTGCCTTATTATATTATTTTGTTAGAAAATAAAGCGTTGTGCCCATTCCCTTGAGTCACAGCTGGTAGTGTTTCATAAAAATAGCTATGAGGTATTCTCACAAAGTTTTTGAGGACAAACATACACATTTTATGCAGAATAAAAGTTTTTCTTTATCTATTAAAAATGTGTATTAATGGCAAACATGCAAATTTTATGCAGACTGATTTTTTTTTTTTTTTTTTTTTTTTTTTTTTTTAATTAAAAATGTGTATTAATGGCCCATTTTACCTAAAAAGTAGTGACACTTTTTATTTTACTCTCGTAAGCAGCTTTATGACTATAAAATATTAATGTAACAGGAATTCTCTGGAGTATTTTGATGCAAATTGAGACATGATCCATAGTAATGACTTCCCGTAAAACAGCCCGCGATTAATCCTTTCGCTTTCAGTCCCCGTTGAATCGTAACATTTAAGGTTTCTGTGTACCCGCCATCTTGAATATTCCAGGTTCCATGTTAATTTATGGGGAAATTTTGTCCTTTTAATAATTAATACCAAAAACCAGTAGTTGTGCAAAATATTCGTCAGTATATTAGCTTTTCACACCTTTCTACAGTTTTATTTATTTTGAAGAAATTATTTTTAATACATTCAAATTAAACTTATTCTGAAAGAATTTGCATATGTTTTACTTTAAACATCAATAACTTTATTTCAGTGAGGAAAACCTAAAAAGAAAAACTCTACACCGAGATGTAATTTTATTTTTGTTTTGTGTCATACCACTTTTATTCACTTTAAAGCATTTTTGTATTAATTATTAAAGGACAAAATTTCCCCATAGGTTAACATGGAACCTTGAATATTAAAGATGGCGGGTACACAACAAAGTTTAAGATTTTTTCCCCCTTATTATCTAAAACTTTCACGCATACCCTATGAACACTACACAGATTTTCTAATAAAAAAATATATATATGTATATATATGTATTTGAGATAGTTGCACTATCCCCGTTGATGAATGAAAGGAGGTTTGACTCAGTTTTTATAAAGATATCGAAATCACATTACTTTTGGAGGCAATTTTAAATTAATGTTTATAATTTATATTTTAATTAATTTTAACAAGTATTTCATTCAACGTTTTGATAATTCTGAATTACTAAAATTTTAATTTATGGAAAAGATTTCATCGTTTTAAAATGACATCAGTGGTTGTTTATAAAGTACCAGTAAACGCGTCTTTGTTGTTTTGTTAACTATATTAGTTCGTACTCTTCTGTTACTCTTATTTTCAAAAACTAATAGGATTAAATATAAGAGGGTTGTTTTTATGGAAGGGAAGGGCTCGAAACAAACAAAATTTGAGACGAAGGGATAAACAGCGTTTAAACTACCAACTGCAAGATATAGGGGAAAAGTGTACTAAGTTAACTCTCGAATTTTATTTCATGTTTCATATTCTATTTTTATTAAGAATAGTTTTAATTAAGAAAACTTTAAAGTTCGTTTTATATTATTATTGTAATTATTACCAGATCAGTCTAATCTCCTATTTATTTTGGCTGCAGTATCTAAAACACGCGCAAATAGGTTGCTGACCTGATTTGCATGTGTATTTTTTTAGATCGACTTTCTCATTCGTCTTTTAACTCATGAGACGTTTTTAACTGATCCTTTATTTTTTTTGTAAAGGGTAAAAATCATTAAATATTTTGTTATCACTTCCTGTTGAATATATATATTTTAGTTTAATGGAATTTATCAATGTGTTTTTTAAACCGAGAAAGAATGTTATCACAATTGCAACATTAAAATTTCGAGACTTTTTTTTTTTTTTTTTCGTAAGGCGATTTGATAATAAAATGTTGGATTTTTCATTTCCGACTCCATTAAGTAGATTTTACTTGTTACAAGTGTGAAACTAAAACAAAGGAAGAAATGTTTAACTCACCGGGAGAATACACGTGTTGAATTATGCCGAGGAGGGAAAAAAATGCAAAACTACGCAGCAATTTGCTTCTGGTCAAAATAACTGAAAACAGACCTTCATCATAAAAATAAGCACGGAAATAACAACACCATGACAATTACGTTAGTTTGAATAGATGTTAGAGGTGGGACAAAAACAAAATTTTTGTATAAAATAACTCTAAAAGTTTTTCGTGTTTCTAAAAAGTTTTTTTTTTTTTTTTTTTTTTTATGAATAACTAAACTCCTCTCCCTCGTCTTCATCGATTGGAAGCAATTTCAGTCAATTCTCCTATTTACTTTGGCTGCCGTCTTTTAAAGCATGCGCAGATAGGTTGCTGACCTGAATTGTGTGTGTGTTTTTTTTTAAACGCTCTTTCTCACTCCACTCTTGTAACTCATGAGACTTTGTGAGACACTTTTGACTCTTAAAGTTTTTTAATTATAAAGGTCACCGAGAAGGCAACAATCTTCCATTAAACGTTTTATAATCTCACACTGCTCAGTATTATTTTTAGTTTTTCTGGAATTTATTTATCAGTGGTTTTCAGAGTTGGCAGCGCACTTATCACAGTTTCTCAAGGTCGTTCTCCCCCCCCCCCTGCTCTTCTGCTGCAGCTTAGTTGATATAAGATTAATTTTTAACACTTTCCATCAAGGTTGAAAAGTGTTAATGACTTCGGTTTGTCTGTCTGTCCGCGCTCTAACTCCCGTAAATATTCATAGAATTTCTTGAAACTGATACATGTTATTCAAGTTCACTATCGAATGTTCCCTATTGAAAATTGGGTGAATACCTTTACTGGTTTGTGTACAGGGACACCCAAACCTATTCCAAAGCATTGTGTTCTATGAGAGGTATTTTTATGAACTATATTTTAATTCCCTTATTTTACACAAATTTCAAAGAAATTGAAATATGTTATTTAAGTTCACTATCGGATTTTTGCTATAGAAACTGGAGTAAATACCACCACTGCTTTGTGTACAGGGGCACCCAAAATATTCCAAAGCATTGCGTTCTATGAGATGTATTTCTATAAACTAAATTTGAATAACTTTACTTTGAACAAATCTTAATAGAATTGAAATATATTATTCATATGCACAAAAGAATGCTTTCAACAGAATGTAGTATAATTAGTATTAGATTTACAAGGCCATACAAAAATATTCAGTTACATTGCATTTTCGTTTTCATTGAGCGATTTAACATTTTTTAAACATTTTTTTAAGGGTGAATATGATTTCAATTTGTGTATCTATCTGTCCGACGGTCTGTCTGTCTACGTGTCCGTCTGCCCTACCCAGCGTCCGTAAAAAATTATAGATGTTTTGTTATTCAAATTCACTATGGAAGGTTTCCTATTTTAAATGGCATAAATAGGTCCTGTGCAACTGGTTTCTGTACAGGAGCACCCCCCCAAAAAATGCCAATGCATTGCATTTTAGGACAGACATAAAATAACACATTACATTTAAATACACATCACATAATATTACAATTAAACAACTCTCTATTGTAAAAATCATAAAAAAAAAAAATGACGTTTATTGTTAATAGGCTAAAATAATATTTTGTATAGAATATGATTTTGTTAACTTTCAGATTTACAAGGCTACACTAAAATATTTAGATACATTAAGGGATGCAATCAGAATATAAGGGCTACGTTTTCCTTTGTTTTGAGCCTTTTTTACACTTTCTAACAATGTTTACGAATTGATTAGGAATTCAATTAGTCTATCTGTATGCCATTCAGAATTACTGTCTGTGCGTAGTGTGATTACGTAGGCAAAAAGAGCATTGAAAGTTATACGATACAACCATTATGTACATTTGGAAAGTGTTAATAATCAATGCGTACCGCATGTTCAATAAATCCTAGTCGAATCATGTTCTTAGACTGACTAAGATCATGACTTGACAAGGATTTATTTAACAAAGCAGTATTAAGTGTACTTTTTTTGGACAAGGATTATTGCTAGTGCTCGGATACATTTGCTGCGACCCGCCGGTGTGTCACGCCGGCGTGAACGTGTTAATTTGTAATAAAAATAATTTTTTAGCAAAAAATATTTTTTCTTCAAAAAAAAAAAAAAAAAAAAAAAAAAAAAAACCTTTTTTCTGAACATGTGACAGAACTGTAACCTATCTGTAGATCTACCTTTTTTAAAAGAGGAATTTTTTCAAATACTGTCGAACCTCGTTAACGTGAATCTCAAAGGGGGGTGGGGGGAAGTTGTTCATGCTATCAGTAACTAACCTTCATTTTGACAGGGATTGTAGAAACAGTTCATGATAAAAGTAATTCGCGTTAACGAGGTTCGACTGTTGTCAATTTTGGCTTCTTTTTGTATGAAAGATAATGATTTAGCTTTAATTCTCATATATTAAACATAAAATGAGAATAATACTACGTTATAAGCTGATCAACATCTAAAAGCTTTTAAACTGTGATTTATGTTATATAAACAATATATTGCTTACTTATGGTTTTTCGAATGAGCTGCTTGAAAATTCCCGGTTATTTTTTGCATCTCAACGTCCTTTACCCTATCGCCAAGTTATAACAATGTTCCATCCCCCCCCCCCCCCCCTTATATATTTTCCTACATACTTGATTTTTTACTTTTATCATTAAACGTTTTTGATTCCCATGTCTATAATTTATTGCGAATGATTTGGTAAAACGCCGTTCTTTCGAAGGACTGACATAAAACGAGCTGCTGAACAAAGCGATGTCGAAACAAACTTGTAAAGAAAAATTCGGATTCTTAAAAATGCCATTTCATTTGTTATTTATTATTAATTATAATTTCATTAGTTATTAATTATTTTAAAGTTCTTTACGATAGTTTAGTATTTCATAGCAGCATTTATATTAAAAGTAATTTTGAAATGAGTTGTATCTTAATTGTGCATACATTAAATAATTGGGTCTGCCTAGTAGAGTACTACTAGCACATGTCGCACCCTCGCAAAAATAGCGACACAATTCAAAAAATGGTCATTTTGAGTTTGTCACTGAAACATATTTATGTAATCTAAAAGCGCCCCCCCCCCCCCCCCACCTTTTCTCTCAAATATCTATCTCGAAAATGATGCATCTAGGGAGACAGTTCTTAGTTTTATGTCCCAGGCAGGCATTTCACTCTAAGAATCGTCTCTGAATTGCTGATTGTGGGTTATTCAAATGCAGCATTGGGAATCGAGTGAATAGCATCGGATGTTTTTTCACGAGTGTGACATTAAAATAAAATCTGGCGATTTAGGAAAACGGAGAGGTAGAAAATTTAAGAAATATAAAAGGTAATAACGAATCATCAAAAAATGTTCGTCTGATTAAAAGAAGACATTTTGTGTTGAAATGACATTCGATTCCAGTGGCGTCGCCAAAAAAAAAAAAAAAAATTCAAGGGGGGGCACAACCTGAAAAAAAAAAAAAAATTCTGATTGCATAGTTTTAAAGTTAAAGAAAAAAATGCTTATTAGAATTTTCCAGGGGGGGGGGCAAGTGTCCCCCCCCCCTTGCCCCATTGTGCCGACGCCTATTTTCGATCGACGTATAAAGAGGAGTACATACGTATAAAGGGTGCTTTACTTCTATATTTATATTACTTAGTACAGTAATTTGTGTTTAGCTAATGCAATATTAAGTTTATTTCATATGTACTTTTTTTTTTCTTTTTGCAGAATGGTGTCTCTTATATTCTATGTCGTGGAACCCTAATGTATCTGATAATGCTGGCATGTAGGATACTCCCAAAGTATCACAGGTTGTGGAACGGCTGGAATAGTTTGAAGACTGCTCCAATGGACATACATCTATGTCGTCATTTTAAAAAAAAAGAGAAAGAGAACGTTTAGTTTTTAAAAAATATATTCGCGAAAAACATTTAAGCTGTGCCAATGAATATTCGAACTTGTAGTCTAGTTATTGAGGTAGTGCAGGCACGCTACTTATTGGCTAGCAAAAAACGTAGTTTTTAAAGATCTATTTTATTCGTGGAACCCATGTTCAAATTATTGGATTCATTTTGTGTTTACGTTTTGTTTTATTTTTTAAAAAGTGTAGCTGATGGAACAGAACCAAACGGCTACATTTGTGCTATTTTATTTGTTGGTATTCAGAGTAATTTAAGAGAAAAAAAAATGATGGTGAGAGATGCGCTTTTAAATTTTATTGTTTTGGATAACTTACTATTATAAAGCAATGGATCATTAAGTTGTTTTTGATTGTATTTTACGTTAAATTTGTTAATTTTATGTTCAAATTTAACTATGAAAGTATGCAGTGATGCATATGATATTTTGTAGAAAAATGTACCGAAATACTGGTTTTTAATGAAGCTGGATGGAAACTTTGTGAGCAAACTCCGTAAATTATAAAAAGAATCCCTGCAACAACTGTTTCGGGTCGAAGTAAGGAGTCGCGACGTTACATCACGCGAAAAACACTACGCAAGCGTGCCGTAGGAAAAGAGCAACGCACAAACTATCCTTTTAATTAAGTAATTCTTCTTTTTATATTGACTCTAGCACAGGTTTTAGTGAGTCGTTGCTTTTATACTGCACTCTTGTCTAATTTTTTTTCACTCGATGAAAGGTCGCGCTTCATAATTTAGACTTAATACAATTGTTGCATTATATATGTTTGCTCACGAAGTTTTTGTGAATGGATTATATTTATAATTGTATTCTACTGCAAATCTTAAATTCCAATGATTTTAACATGTATATATGCAGGTGTGTCTATAATATATTTCTGAAATGGAGTGGATGATACGTGGTGAAATGCAAGTCTAAATGGAGGAGAAAGTTGGGTGATTCATACTCCTCCTCAATGGAGGGGGGGGGAGGGGGATTCTTGTTTAAAAACCCATTGAGGATGATATCGAATGTCAAATACCAGTTTATTTTATTTCTGATACAAAACTAGGAAATGTTTGAAGCATCAGCTTGTCCCACTTTTGAGCCTTTTTAACACCGCTATTTTTGTTTAAAAAAAAAAAAAATGTTTAAAGACTAAAATTTTTTTTTATTAGATAAGAAAATCGGCATTCAAAATGCGCAAAAGTAGGCAAGTATAAGTAAAAGTAAGTATGCAGCAATAATTTCATTTACAGAGATTGTCTTTTGTGTTTTTGTGTGTGTGAGAGAGAGAGAGAGAGAGATGAATTCGTTAATACCTCAGTTCGACTCATCTTTCTCGTATGGTCATGAATTGCCATTTCGTGTTGAAATGCGAAACACGGGTGAACTCTGTGTTAAATTTTTGAATGTGATATTTGAATATATATATATATATATATATATATATATATATATATATAAAGGAAATAAATTACTGTGATAAACGAAATAAATTACTGTGAATAGTAATATCTGTCTGACTGATATTCAGTCAAGAAAGGCAGACTCCCCCCCCCCCCCCCCCAAATCTTTATTTATTTATTTTTAATGATGCTGAATTCCCCTTCTAAGAAAATTAAATGCGGTGTTATATAGTTATGATTTCAAATTGCTGAGAAATATGTTTCATTTCAAAACTTTATTTGTAGACTCCAAACTTTGATAGATTTATATATATTGCCTTTTTCTAACTTTTCATGAAAAAATATTTTACTTTTAAAGCTTAAAAAATTCCTTATTTAAAAAATATATTTAAATTGTTTATATTATTAAAAATGGTCTTACAAAGATGAGCTTGAATCATCATAAAATAATAATAAAAATAAAATTAGTGTAAAGAACTTTGTTTACAATGATTCAAATTTTGGTTTAAAAAATTCTACTGCATATTAAGCGCTTTTATCCCCTCCCACCACCCCGAATGTGAAATCTTTTAGAAGTTTTACAGTTTAAGTTATAAGAAGAGCGTTTATTATTATTTTCAAAAATTGCCGTAGTATAAAAATTTTCAAATAAATTGTTCTTCATTGCATATTTTTTTTTTTTTAATTAAAATTTTAAACCACTCAAATTAAACATTAAATGCTTCTAGAATATTTTAGCCGATGTTAGTCTGCCAGTGCTCAGCAATGTTTTCTTAACTGTTCGGTTTGCGTAATTACTACAAGTTACTACTTAATGTAACGGGATTGCAGAATTTTAAAATGACTTTCCCATTTTTTTTTTTTTTTTCCTTCTTAAGGTGGATGAATTATTTTCTTGCAGTGATGAGCATGGAAATGATTTTTCTAATTTCCTATGACTATAATCCGGCCTATCATCCGCAGGTCAGATAAATCTTTTTTACATCAGCAATTTTAATGAACACTTTGTTATGCTAGGAACTAAAAGTAGTACTTTTTATTGAATAAAATTTTTGGTGAAAAAGAGATCCATTTCACCTGCAGATTTTACGCTAAAAATGACGTTGTTTGTTAATATAAATGCTTCTAAATTGCTTATTTCGAGCTTTAAAATATCTGCGCATGCGAATATTTTTGTTCTGCATTATGAACTTATTTGTTTTCGAAAATATATAGTATAAAATGTCACTTTGTGTAGACAACTGCAATGGGTTGAATCATTAGATTTCTTAATTTTATTAGCCTTCATCAAACTTCAATCCGTATGAGGAGTGCAATTTTTAAGCGTTTAATTTGTATGTTTTTAGTAAACTTAGGTGATCCTGTCTTCTGTGTTAAGATATAAGCTATGTACCGTGGACATGGATACATATTTCTTGACATGCATAATGGCATACTTCTTTGAATTTACGTATTATATTTTACGTATACGGATGTGCTAATGTATGTGCCTTGTATAGAAATGTGTATTTATGTATTTCTGCGTTAACATGCATATAAAGTAGGAGACAGGAACAAATTCTAAGAAATTTTTCAACGTATACACACATATATATGCAGGAGATAATCATAAATAGTTTTGAGAAGTAATTATTTTTTATCCCATTTATATATATGTGAATATCTCGCTGCGAGTTTCTTTGTCATTAACTTTGCTTAAATTGTTTTCTTTCTCATTTTTAGAAAGCAAAATAGTGAGACTATGTTAAAAATGAATTTCAATTGTTAATTATTATTAGATTCAATTTATGATATCCGCATATGACTTATATATTTTCGAAATGTTTAACCTGGATATAATTTCCAAAACGTTTTTACCTCGTTTTATGTTGTGAAACAGATTTGCATGTTGCAGTAGAACCTCGTTTTATTTCCAAACGTTTTTCGGAATACATGACAATCACTCTCTCTTAGCCTTATTACACCTCCTCCTGACAAATGTTCTCTCCTATTTTTTTATTCCCACAAAATTTATCTTTTACTCCTTATCTGGTTCTTCCCCTTGAAATGCTCAGAGTATAAATAGAACCATGGGGAGTAAAGGTATTTTAATTTAACAGGGAGAATGCATTATTCTTTCTCTTTTATCTATTTCAACAAGATTTTTTTTTTAATACCTGTCTTGTTTGGTACATAGAAAAAAGTAATTCAACTCTTCATATATTAGATTAAATATGACCCCAAATGTGGGAGAATTTTGATTAGATTTAAAAAAATAAATAAATAAATGTCAAAAATAGCGATTGGGTAAATAAAATTTTGCTTTAAAAAAAAAATGATTTTTTTTTTTTTTTTTTTTTTTTTTTTTTTTGAATTAAGAATCATTTTAACAGTCAATAATATCCATGATGCAAACAAAGATGCCGTCCGTTATAATTAGCTCACTTTTAGAGATGCTCAAATGAATGACTTCCGTACTTTAGTCCAGTGAGTTAGAGGAACATGTCGCATAGCTTATTTTCCGTCGAATATTTTTACTTCTCAATAACAAGTATTTTAGATTCTGTTTGCGAGTCTAGAACATGTAGTGCAGCCGTTAGGATAAAAGGTGTGTGTTAAAATTTGGTTCAATACGGTATTGAGCGATTACACTTGGTTAAAATCAAAAATATTTATTAAATGATATTTTAGATTCAAAGGGCCGAATTAATTTTAACAAGAGACAAAAGTGACCTGGCCGGAGATGAAATTTGTGTTCTTTGCATACCTCTGTCTTCCACTGTTGACTCACTTGAAAGTTGTAAATATTCCTTCTTTGCTTACTAGGCAACATTAAAGTTTAAAAGTGGTATTAAAATTCATCATTAAGACTGCGTTTCTATTCGCAGAATACATAGATTTTTCCGAGTGAGTCAATAGTGCCAGTCAGAGATGTTGGCAAGCTTTGTCAAAGGAACCAGGGTTCGATTTTTGTTTTCTTTTCTCTCTTGTGAAAATTTATTCGAACTTTACATTTAAAATGATGTATTTTGGTAATCATGACTTCCGGATGATTTCTAACGTGGACTGTTATTGTTGAAGTTGATTACTAAAATGTCATCTTGATGAGATGATTATAAATAATCCAAAATGATGAGTGCCAGCATTGTAGCCAGAATCACGCTGAATTAGACTCGGGACTTTTTTCAGTAAAAAAATAAGACTTTTTTTTTTTTTTGTTTAATTTAATATTTTGAATATATACATATATAGATATTAAGGCATTTTAGTCTAATAAAACACATGTACTTTTCCATATTAGCCCCAAGTAACCCAAGTCCTTAATGATCCCAAGTCCCATTTACTTGTGGACTTCAGAGCTTTAAATTTTGAAATACTTGTATGTTATCTTGTACATTAAAAAGGACAATTTCCTGGTGTTCCATTTTTTAAGTATTAATGGTTAAAATTTGTTTGGAATAAATAATTTTTCTTGAGATAGCTTTCAAATTCAGTTTTCAATTTGTGAATTATCAATTTTTCTAAATGTGTGTGTGAAAAATAAAAATCTATGAAAATAGCTAATCAAATCATCAAAATGAAGAAAAAATGCAAAAATCTTCGAAATGTTTCTGTCAATATTTCCTTGAAATGTTGCTAGTGCCTTGGAGGCAAAAACAAGACTGGCTTGCTTTTGCCTTCAAGGCAAAATTATGCACGTATTATGCACCTGAAGAAGGGCCACGTCCTTTCGAAACCGGTAGTGCTTCCACTAATTTTATGGTGTTTTAAGACGTTTTTCAAGTTAAAATATTGATTGTACACCAGTTCTTTAATTTAGTCTATTTCAAATGTTTCTGTTAAAATTTTAAATGTTTCTACCAAATCTTCAACTTGCGCAAGTTGTGTTTCATAAAATAAACTATCCAATTAAAAGTTTTCAGGACAAAATATTCAAAATGTGACTGTCCAATCTTCATTTTACATCAACTGTTATTGAAAATCTGTGAATACTTTTGAAAAAGCTGTAGAATGGTAGTTTTCATCTTAATAACAGTGTTCTTGCGCGATGCATATTTTATATATATATATATATATTTTTTTTTTTTTTTTTTTTTCATTTTTTTTTGTTTGTAAATGAAATAAAACTGGAACTTGTAAAGTTGTACATAGATTTTACTCAAAAAGGGTTGTTATGTATTTATATATATGTGTTTGTGAGAGTACCCATCGACTCTATTTATCCTTGTTATTGTTGAGACTTATTCAAATTCTACAAAAAAAAAGACAGTATTTATAGACTTTGTTTATATACCTGATTGGGATATGTTCCTTCCATTCTCCATTTCCTATGTATTGTAGTTGAGATGTTGTAAAGGCTCGTCGTGGAAGACTGCTTATTCATTGTACATTTCATTTCTATTTCGCTTTCTATTTTGTGAGCTTATTTCTTCATCACAAAATATATATTGTGTATTACATTGTTTTAATTTCTGACACCATTATGTTGAAATAAAGATTCATATTTTGTATTATACATGACTGATGTTGTCATTGAATGAATTATTTTTAAACCTGTTTTTGTTTCTACATGAATAACATTAAGTTTTTTTTTTTTTTTTAAACTTGCAACATGAAATGCATTTAGTGGTCATTTATAAATTTTATGGTCTATATACCAGTATTTGGGTTTTTAATCAAGTCAACCCATTTATAAATTAAGTTTATTATTATTATTGTGGATAAGTACTGATAAGTGTGAGAAAATATATCTCTAGAGCGAACTGACCCTAAAAAGGTTCTAAAAATGATGCAGTAGGAAAATCTAGATCATTTCCTCTTTGTTTTATCACTCTTTCGCACTCGGCTAACAGACGGCCGCGCTTTTAATGAGCTGTGTGTAGAATTAGAAATTTTTGATCCACCATGTAGGCAGCGATAGATATTTACTCAGATTCTGGAACTGGTTCCGTGGAATAAAATAAGTTTTAAAACAATTTTCGTGGCGCCAGGAATACTGATCATACAAGTTCAAAGTGACAGGGAAAAAAAGACGAAGAAATGCCTAACTGAAAATCAAGTTGAGATGACCTTAAATGAAAGGTTTTATCTACTTAAAAGTAGATTTTATTTGTGACAGGGTTTTTTGCCGGTGATATCAACTGAGGTTTAAAAAAAAAAGAGAGAGAGAGAATTTTGTTCTAAAATAGATAGAAACTGGGGTAGAAAAATATTGAATAAAATGTAATCTCCTAAAAGTTCAAAAACTCACTAAAATTGTTTTGGGTTGAAATAATAACATACTTGCCAACCCTCTCATTATGAATCGCAAAATTTTTAGTGCCCGCTTTTTTTTTTCCCCACACACACCAGTCATTTTTTAAAGTCATTTTATTCTTACTGAATCGTAACAACATTTGGAGAGAATTGCTCTAAAAATAAAGTGGTGAGAAAAAAAGGGACGTTAACAATTTTACGCTTATTAATGAGAGGGTTGGCAAGTATGTAATAGTACTATCCTTCATCATGCTTAAAAAGTAGGTACGAGTACAGCTGAAAAGGGATAAGGTACCACCTATTTCATGCTGCATTTGTACCTTCTTAGCAGCCACACAAGGCAGTCGCTTTCATGCAGCCACTTTCGGACTATTTTTTCGGATAAAGAAGGGTGATCCCATTATTTCGACCCAAAACAATTGTTACGATGGCGTTTGCTTTCAAAGTTTTTCATTTTTATACAACACGTATCCTCAACATTCATGATGGCTTACATACTCAATTACTACACATACATGAAAATGATCGAGGATGAAAATAGAGGGGAAAATGACACTCCTTGAAAAGTCCAATATGTAACGTAACTTATATACAGAGTGATATTAATTGAATGCTTTTCCTGTTACGATAAGCGCTTGTCGACTCTCCGAACACGAAATAATCTCCAAGCATTTCATCTGACTAAATAACAATAACCGAGAATTTTACATATTGTTTCATTAGTTTCGGCTTCATGTAAAATGAAGGAAACCGGGTCCCGATTATGATATAAGAGGTCTCGGAATTGAGAATATAAGTTAATGCACCAGCAACACCAGAATAAACACCAGTTAATGCACCAGAATATAAGTTAATGCACCACCTTGTGTGGTTCAGTCGAACTCTTATTCTGTTGACGATTGCTATATGTACATATACATATAATTCATAATTTAGTTGTCCTTCCCAATTTTAGGTAGAATGAGAATATATAGAACGTAACGATTTTTATTTATTTTTAAATAAATAAATTCATAGATATAGAGCGTGCAGCATCAAAAATGGGTGAAAAACGCTATTTTATTGAACAGTGCAAAAATCTTCACGATTCGTAGAATTATTTAGATTTTTAACCCGATTCTTTATGGATAATTTTTAATTCTTTATGGATCGTGAACTCAAAATAGAGGCGAAGACTAATGATATTTTTAAAATGTAACTTTTTATTTTTGTGTGTGTGTGGGGGGGGGGGCTGGGTCGAGTGCCTGATTTGCCCTTGTTTGGGAAAGTATTAGCTGTTGTGGGATTCAAAGAGGTACATTGTTTGCTACCGTATATTCCTAGTTATAGAATCTTTGAATCGAGCTCGATTCATATTTGGGTATTCTGTCGAATTCTAATGTAAGTGGGTACAAATCAATCAATATATAGCATGTAATCGGTTAAGTACGAAAATATTTGTATTCCATACTGTAGGTATGGGGAATTTCATCCTCTGTTTTTTGACGATTTAAAATTTTTATATTTTGAAAATATAAAAACTCTATATGTAAAAATTGTAACTCTTGTGTTTTCCTTGAGAATTCACATACTGCCAGTCATCTGCGTACAATCAATGAGACATGCGCTTTAGCACCTCAATATTCTACGTTAGTATAAATTCTTTGAGTATATATGTAACTTTGCAAATTGCGTATCATCAAACGAAACTTAATATGTAAAAAGGTTATTATGAGACATTAGGCTACTCATTCAATTTGGATGCTTATCGGCCAATAGGTGGCGCTGCTATACTGTAAAATTCCTTGATAATGGGAAGGCTATATCTCAACTTCTATGGCATACACTGCAAATAAAAGGGTCTTAAAGTAAGACATAAACACAACTGAAACGGCATTTAAGACACGTAAATGTCTTAAAATGTACCTTAGACGTTATAGATGTTTTAATTTAAGACAGAAATTCAATTCAGACACAAAAATGTCCGAAACACGTAAATACGCGAATTTTCAGACAGCAAAACGCGTTTGAATTTTCAGACACTTTAGAAATTCAGACACTTGCATTACTTATAATTTTTTTCATATGGAATCTACTTTAAGAAAATATGCTTATCCTATTTCTTTCCACATTCAATAAATATATTATTATTTTATATAATAAGCAGTTAAACTACTTAAATTGTGGTAGCTTTATGAAATTATATTTTTATGGAATAATACTCTAGGGATGTGAATGATATTTACATGCTATTATCTTTAACACAATTCATAAACAACATATTTAGACACAAAGCTTATTTTGTTCTAAAAAAAAAAAAAAAATCTTTAAAGCTTTCTTATATTAAAAGAAAAGTGTGAAGACAGATGTAGCAAGTAATTTGTAGAGAAGAAAGCGAATTTATAAGTGAACAATCATGAATAATTTGCGCATATTTTTTTTTTTCTTGTCTTCGTATTATTATTCATTTAAAAACTTTTTTCTTTCACAAATACACGTACATCTAAATGTAAAACTACAAATTTTCCTGTATTCATGATTACAGTTCGTTTTTATTTAAATATCACTTTAAGGAAAGAAATCGTTATCATCGAGGGATGAAACCTTCACATACTTGTTATGCATTGTTAAAAAATTCTGGTCTTCTAAAATTTGAAATTTAAGATAATATTTATTAAGTTTACGATACCATGTTTTCAATAGTTTTATAGCAAAAAATTAGAAATAAAACATAACACTGCGATTAGTTTCGCGAATACTGCAGTATATTATGTCATAAAAACACGTCTTGCTGTATTCGACGGTAGCGTGATTGGTAAATGCTTCACTCCGACGATGCTTGGCTCGAAGTTTCGGTTTCCTTAGACAGTGCGAGTTCGAATCCTAACACCGGATAATGGGACTTATTTTTCTTTCTTTCTTTTTTTATATAAATATTTCATTAATGCTCTAAACAATTCTAAAATATATTTTTAACAGAAAAACATAATCGCACGCCATACTTATTTATTAAGAAGCCTTAAAAACGGTAGTATTTTTAAGTCTATGGCCGTGTTTTTAAGACTAAAACATGGCGGCGTTTTAAGACACTTGCAATATCTTAATTTCAGATGCAAAAAGGTGTCTTAAAAAGTAAGACATTTTTTTTTTCGCTTAAAAAATGACCATCCATTTAAGACACTTTTTAAACTGAATTTAAGACATTTACGTTTACATAACTGTACGAAACTTGATATGTGAGATAATCATTATAAAAACGCATTTTTTAAAGATAGTTTTATTGTCTGTAAAAAACATCTTTCTTTGGCTATTTAGTATTAATTTTCTTTAAGATGAAAATCATTTGCATTCATCCTGTTAGATAATTTTTAATAATAGTTTTAATAAATTATTTGCACTTAATGAAATTTTATACGAAAATATAGAAGAACGTTTTGTTGTGGCCACAACATACTACTTTTTCTCGAGTTTTGAAATTTAAAATTCAAATTTTATCAATTTTACAACAAAAACAACTAAATCTAACGCATGTACACGATAACTAATACATATCTATACCAAAATATAAGGATTAAAATCCGGAAATAATTTTCCTCGATTTTTAATATTTTTTTACAAAAAATCCAATGGGCGATTAACATAGGAAATGTTTTTCTTGGCTCCACAGACAGTCAGTGACGTCATCACTTCGCTTGCGTATAGGAAGAACGTTAATGTTTAGAATATGCACAAATATTTTTTAAATAAATTGTATAATCAGAAAAAGAAATACTTAACTATAATGACGTTCATTTTACTATGCAAGTTTAATTTTCCATGAAACTTAATATCAATTTTATCATTACGCTTATATATCTTTGTTTTCTAGTGGCATCAGCTAGATTTTAAATATTGCATTTTTTCATGGACTTACGAGAATTTTAATTAAAATAATGAAGTTTCGAACCAAGAAATTTATTTTATCAAAATTATTTATAGCCTATATAGCACTCAGGAATAGTGTAGCTTATGATTGATGAAAGAAAAAAAAAATCGGTTCAGTATAGTTCTAGAGACTACTCTCCACATACAAAACAAATATTTCCTCTTTATATGACAGTATAGATGAAACTCTTTTTATAGTTTCAAAACGTCTTATTTCCTTTTATTTGTTTTCATATGTATATTTTAATAAAAATTTTGTCTCATAATAAAAAACTTTTTGATTTTAATGTATATGAATGAAACGGTGTTTATTAAAGAATTTCATGTTTGTATATTTTTAAAATAAATTGTTCGCAAAAGAAGGAAACGAAAAGTGAATGAAAATCGAGTTAACTTTTAATAACCTGTGTATGTTCACCTGTCTGTCGTGCGCTACTTACCTATATAGTTTTATTTTCTAAAATTATTTAAATTTTTCATTTCTTCGAAATCTTACTTTTGAAAAAAAAAAAAAAAAAAAAAAAAAAAATCTGAAGTGACTCCACTCGACTTTCCGAACATAGAGTAATTAACAGTTTTGTAGATAAAGGAGTTGTTAAACAAACAAAAGAGAGAAAAACATCATAGAGTGTTTGAGTATTTTTCTCCATATAGTACACAATGTTTTATTGAGCGCTACTGAACTTTGAGTCCATAGATCATAATGATAAAGAATTTTTCGTTGTGTCCCTGTAAAAACCTATAAATGCTAGATTCACCAAAGTCCTTATAGTTAGTGCAACAGTGATTTATAATATTCATATAAATTTTCAGCTCAATTGAATAAGGCGTTTAGATGTTATCGCACTTTTAAAAATTGGGTCCCATAGGCCATAATGATAAAGAATTTTTCTTTGTGCCCCTGTAAAAAAACTGTAAGTGCTAAATTCACCAAAATCTATACAGTTGGTGCAACTGTGACCTATAACATGTGTACAAATTTTTTGCTGAGATTAATAAAGCGTTTAGACGCAATCGCACTTTTAAAAATTTGGCCCCATAGGCCATAATGATAAAGAATTTTTCCTGGTATCCCTGTAAAAAGCTATAAGTGCTAGATTCACCAAAATCAATAGGGTTCGTACTAGGGTGACTTACAATATATACGTACCAACTTTCGGCTTATTTGAACAATGCGTTTAGACGCTAGCGTGTTCACTCACAGACATACACACGCACATACATATATCATCGTAAAAATAGTGGAAACGTACTCGGGGGACCTCGAAACGTATAGAAACATCAAAATCTGAAATTCGGATTTTTGACACGATTTCAATACTTTCCTCACTATAGTGTTTGGAAATTGGAAAGTTTAAAAAAAAAAAAAAGTAATATCAGTTTATTGCTCATGTTAAAGTTCGATGAAGGATTTGATAATGAACATGCAATCAATTTTATGTCCATTTGTTTATACGCAAGAAAATGAAAAAACTGGTTGTGACATGAGTAAAATATATAATGGTACACAGATACGTATACTTTCCTTGGCTTAGCCAACGTGATGGAATTCGTAGAAATTAGGAATCGCAATTCATTTCGCGAATATGTTTTCCTGCTCCAAGTAACTTGTTTCGAAATGCATTTCAATATTTCTGTATGGCTGATTCCCGGTTGCTCACTTAACAGTTTGGGCTATTTTCATTTGGGACAGACATCACATCCTACAGCTGTCCAATTATAAATACTAAATAATATTTTTAAATGAATTTTGGAAATGTTTCGCCTATAAAAAGGCGGAGGGGGGGGGATTCGAAATTTTCAGCCTACAACTCTGCCAGAACTAGAAAAAAATACTTGTGATATTTGGCACATTGAAATTTCTGAGATTTATATTAAAACACTGTTTAATACTATGCCATTGTGCATTAAAGAAGTAATTCCATATAAAGGTGGAATTAACACAATGCAAAATACATATTTTTAATAAAAAAATTTGCTTATATCTAACGAATAAATAGTTTTATTTCATATATTAAAATAGAACTTGTTTATTTCATATAATAAATCATTATAGAACACGAAGTCTGTGTCATTATATTTAAAATGAAAGTTTTATGCAGATTCTTATAAAGTACTTCGTAGACTGTAATAAAGCGAATTATTATATTCAAAATGTACATAGGTATCACTTCATCCCTTTGGTGTTATGCAAACAAGACAGTTTTATTTGTTTCAACCCCTAATTTTTAAGTTATTACAAATAATAAGTCATTTTTTCTGCAGCGCGGCTTTTTTTTTTTTTTTTTTTTTTTTTTTTGTCGCTTACTCGCGCAAAAAAAAATTAAAACATAGCCACTAACGTAGCGCAGAAAACTCATACAAATGGTGAAATTTTTTCCCCTTTTAATGATGGAAATGAAAAACAGAAGATGAAAGAAGCATTTTGAAATTTATTATGCATCCTTCTAAATAAAGATATAACTTTGCATACTTTTATTTTAGGTCAATAAATAACTACTTGTTATTTTCATGTTTACCAGTAAACAAATAACGTAGCTTTCAAAAAATAAGAAATTAAATAGATCTGTTTTATAGGATAACTCGTAAAACAATAACCTTTGCACAGAGGGACATTACATGATTTACATATAAACGAAACATCAGTACGTTTTCTATGAACTTTGCAGACTCTTCAACGTTTTCGTGGATTGGGGAAATTATTTCCAACTGACGCTTTTTCATATCAGCCGAACGTCTGTGAGGCCTCTTTCACGAGGTGTTCGAGCTCCTCCTACAGTGGTAATCGATGGCAAATTTGCCGCATCATTACATTCGGAATCACAAGCAATCCATTCTCCAGCAAGAGTTCGTAAGTATTTATAAAAGGATGTATCAGAATGTGGATTGAGTTTACGATGTACAATAAAAGAGTTGAAAAGGGCACAGAGTACAAGAAACAGGAACACTATTTTGGTCCACTGGATTGGTTTGCTCAGAAATGAATAATGGGACAAATGCTGATCAACTCCTTTCATATAATCGTTGTTTTTGTCTCAGGCGTATAAATTTTTTGACCAGTTTTTTTTATTTAGTTCATTAGTCTCCACAATGTCAGAATTATGTATAGATGATAACATTCGAACATCGCGTTTATCCTGCTACCTTGTAAGTACATCAACTTTCCGCCTAAAATCTGATTCGCCTGCTCTACAACAACATATTTTCAGTGATTTATCTTTGTGACTTAATTGCTCTGAATTGAGAGTGTCACGCATCGGAAGTCCGGAAATTTTAATTTACACGAACAGGACTTTCACTTTATATTTAATTTAAATAATCTGACGTATCACTCACACGACTTTCTCTTACCCTGAAATGTAATACTATAAATACAGGTTGGAGATTAGGAGGTAAGAGAACGAGTACTGTTATGTAAACCAATGTTAAACAGTTCAAAGTAGGCTTCGGGAGAGTTTTATATGATAATTAGTTCTGTGTGAGGGGAACTGCTACATTTATAAAAAATTTAATTCTGTTATTAAAATTAAAAGTTTACTTAAAATTATACAGACAATTTTCACACGCAATATTCCTTGAAACTTATCAATCCTGATCAAACTTTTCCAGCAACAAACTTACATTAACATCAAAATACAACATTTGGATCTCCTAAAATTGTTCCTTTTTAAGTCACTCTAAGAGACACAGACAAAAATCAAACGTTAAAAAACTTGAGTACGGTAATCAGGAAGCCTTAAAACGTGTAAATATGCAAAAAACAATTGATGAACATTTAGCTTAAAACATACATTATTTTTCATATCACTATGAGGAATTTATTTCAATTCCTGGAAATGTTAAAATATTATTAGTAAAGCACATCGACTAACAACAAAAAAGAATGTTATCGCTTAAATATTTGCAACCCTGTACATCTTTCCAAGATTATATACAGACCACATGGTGCACCTAAATATAATCCTATGGTAATCATACATGGCTCAGTCTGAAATATACTTCCATGAATTTGCAACGATTGTTGCACTTTTATCTAGTTCTTTTGTGTAGCCCTGTAGATGAACAGTCAATGATTTCTCTACCCTATTCTAGATGAGACATGTTTTTACGCATATAAAAAAATATATATTCGTTTCATTTGGTTTAGTGTAGTCTATAGATGTTAAACTCTACTTACCTGCCATTTCCTTCATAGACGTAATGTATTTGAATTTTCTTGGGCGTCCCTGTACACGAACCATTTGTTTCATCTCAACGAAAAGCTTAGCGTATCATCCCTATATCATACACGTTTAAAATACCGAGTTTGGAATTTCTGCTGCTATTTGTTCTTGAGATATGCTGATAACAGACACACAGACCATTCGCTAAAAACATGATTTTCGTATTTAGGGGACCTCAGAACATGTAAACAAAACAAAAATTCATTTTCGAAAATTTGACCCTAAAACAATACTTTCTCTACCTTATGGGTAAGAGAAAGTAAAAAGTTTTAAAATTAAAATGAATAAATATCTACAAATTAATTATTTAATGGCGTGGCAGATATAACATCTGTAAAAACTTACTACTTTTTTAAAATGATGTGTAAAATTTATTTATATATAATGTGTCATACTATTTGTTTTATATGTTTTGTATCAAGAGAAAATTCTTTAAGTTAGTTGAAAATTGAAAAATGTTCTGTATGTCCACTTTCTCGAACCTTTGTCGAAATCGTCGAGAATGAAGTGAAAAACGGCAGTGAGTTGCAGTATTCTGACATTATTTCCCATCGCTAACTGCTAATAGGGATGCTGATTTGTGTTAAATAGCACACGTTTTCCGGAAAACGGATGATGAATGTCTGTTACGGAAATCCGAAACGTGGGGGAATTTCGAGCAATTTTAGTTCAGATTTCTCCAGCCTCGTCGTCTGAATGGATAGGCAGAAAACAAAGGAAATTACAGAATTTCGCATGGATCCTCATTTCATTCCATAACTTTTGGAAAAATCAGTTTTATTGGCTCAAATTGAGTCGAGTTCGTTTATTGCGAACCTTCATTTAACGAGAGTCAGGGTTTAACGACTTAAAGCACTCAATATCAGTCAGTTTAATCGATCGATCTCAATCTAATAAGTGCTATTATTATTATTACGGTTTATTACTATATTACAAGTAATCTTTGATTATGGGGTCTTAAGCACACACACATATTATATATGTATAAATATATTGGGTTTGTATTACTGTTAAATCTAATTTCCTTTTTTATTTTGTTTTGTTTCAAGATAGAGACTTGAGTTATATATTGCTTGAATTAGCTATACAGATTTCCGAAATCTTGCATTATGCTGACAGAGATGCAAGTTTCCAGAAGAGTGAACATTTCTGGTTTTCGGCGTTTAAAATTCTATTTTTCATTTCATGAATTCTCTTTTCCTTTATCGGATCCTTTTAATTAATTTATCTCTTTCCGTTTCTATTATTTGATGAACGTTTCTATTGGTTTAATGGTTTTTTGCAAATTATCTCATCGTTAGGCTTATGTGTTATGTTTGTGTCATTTCTCTTCTGCGTAAGTGCTTTAACATGTTTTTACTAATCAGTGTAATCAAATTAAATTATCATCGTGACAATAATTTTATTCGAAATATATCTCATTTAAAATTTCATATGTTGGTATTTTCATCTATCTTTCATTTTCTAAGTGTTGCAAAGGAATTAAATTATTCAAATTATTTACATATACATATTAATCTTGAACAGGTTATTATAAAACTCTTTTTCTATTATGAACATAATTTTAATTTGGCGAGGATTTTATCATGAAACAATAGGTATTTACACATACACACACACACACACACACACATACACACACACACACACACACACATATATATATTTCGAAAAATAAATCTTGCAGTATTTTTTAACATTCAAAATATTTAAAAAAAACCTCACATGCTTTGTCCTCTTCAAATAGACGATAAAATAGGATATAAAGGACGTTAGAGTGGCTATCATCATTACGTAATACTCTCACTTATTTCAATAAATAAATAAAAACGTTCAAAAAGATATTACAGTATCAAGTCAATGTAGGTAGGATTTAGCTTCCTCCAATGTGTTACTTTTAATCTTTACTCTGATCTTAGAGTTTGCGTGTGAAAACCTTCTTCTTTAGGATGATCCAAAAACATTCGTGCAGATTTTGTAGCCATTTTAAAGGTTACACAAATGTTAAAAGATCCCTCAAACATTACTTCTTGCAACTAGAAAACCATAACGAAGAAACCTTATAACCGACTCAATCGAACCGAGTCGACTCTACGACTCTCTAAGAACAGAGAAGGCTGTCCAATATTGTGAAACGTTTATCCATGATGTGTCCAATATTTAATTTCAAGGTCGAGTTACCTTTTGAAACACTTGTGCTGAAACGTCTTTCGTATATATATTCCAAGTTTATGGTTTTGGTTTCTCCTAAAAAATAGTTAACATCACTCTATATTGAATGTCGCAGAGAAATCTTTCTTCAAAAAGTATCGAACTCATTCGATACTTTGTGAAAAGATTTCATGAAAGAGATTTTTCTGCGCTCTAGAGTAACAGTCGTTGAAGACACGCTTGCTGTCAGGAGAGAGAAGTTTTTGCTTTGAACGTAGCAATGAAAATGAAATGCATACATAGGAGACACTCAAACCAAATTTAGATAGCTACAAAAAAAAAAAAAAAAATGTTTATTATTTTGCATAAATTGGAATATTCAGTTCAAATTTAAATATTTATTTTAACAAGATGAGTTGATTAAAATTAAAATATTAAATTAGAACCTCAATTTGAAACATTTTCCCGGAAAGTTGTAAAGTGTTTATGAATTCGATTCGCCTCTCTATCCATATTCCTATTTCCTTAAAATAATTGTAGAATCCCTTGAAATGGACATTGCTTATTCAGGTTCACCGTAGCCTGTTTCTGATTTAAATGGGTGTAAAACGCACTACTACTCGTAGAGACCCTCAAAAAAGAATTCAGATACATTACGGTCTTATTAACAGGAAGAGAGGAACTGTTCGGGAAAACCGTAGAGCTTTAGCACTATTCCACGGAATATCTAAGAACGTTTCTGGATTCGTGTCACTAGAGCTCCTCCAATACAGGCTGGCTCATCAGGCATTTTGTTTCCCACGCGCTCCGATTTTCAAGTGTTATCAAATCACATAAAATGGAGTTTTTGCAGCCGACAATTGCTCAAATCATACCAGAACTGCTTTTAGAACGTTTAGATTTCCAACAGACGAAGAAAGGCGAAAGAAATGAGCTATTAATTGTCCAAAAGAAAATTGTACGCATAGCTTTCGATCACAAATATGAAGTGTGATTATGATATGTTTTCTCGCATTTTTTGAATAAATTTTTTGTTTTTATTGCTGTTTGACTGTAAATGTTGTATTTTACAAACTACACTACTTTTCAACGTGTATAAATATTTAAAATTAACTCATTTTAAAGCAACAGTGATGGCTACTTTTTACAAGGGTTATAAGAAAATTTCGCCAAATATTACCGCCAAACTTATCAAGTACAAACAATAATTCGCTCTTCTGTTTAGGCAAACTCGCCATTTTACGCGATAAAGACGCCAAGAAATGCGTCTGCAACTAAACGTCGCCAAGCTATATTTCCGCTGGGCAACAATGATCAGCTGTGAGTCAGCTCGTATTATAGGAGTCGGCCCATATTCACCAACTTCTTAACACTCGGATTAAACCTCGGATCAGCGGTAATCGCTCGATCATACGAAAATCGGTATTCTCCAACGAAAATCCGCATTTCACCGGCTACTTTAAAACTTCGTTTTGGATCCTCGAATATCGGAGGATTAACAGAGTTAATTCTCGGATCTTGTAACGCATGCGCACTCCGCAGCTCATCTTCGTAAACGAATACCAAACATGGCTGACGTTGACGATCTATTCTCACTAGATGATATTGAAAGCTTAGAACTATTGGAAACATTTGAAAGAAGGAAAAGGACGGTGCATCAAATTAGAGTAAATGATTTGGATTCTTTGGATAATGTGGTATTTCGATATCGCTATCGATTAAATAAAGATTCCATGGAATTTATACGAATGTTAGATAATAGGCTGTCATCTGCCACAGAAAATAATAATGCATTAACTTCGGCAGAAAAAAAATCAATAGCTTTAAGATTCTGTTTATCATAACAATCAAAATTTTAAATCGTAGCGTAAACAGTTGTCGTCTGCGTGATTATTCTTTTCAAAAATGTTCTAAAGTAAAATTGATTCTTAATCGTGCGTAAACAAAAGCGAAGTAAACAAGAGTATCAGTGTTGCCAGCTTGCTTTTTTCCCTTTCTAATCTTCTAATCCGATTGATTAGTTAATTGAAGCCGAATGATGAATAAAGGCTATCTTCGTTCTTGGCCAATCAAAGCGAAGCTTTTATTTCTCTTCCAGTTAATCCATGGATCACGTAATCGGCTGATGGTGAATACCGTAGGAATTTAATCCAGTGTTGGCTTTGATTCTCGGATTTGCTGATCTATGGTTTAATCCTCGATCAATGAAGTTTGGTGAATACGGCCCTTACGTGTCACGACGAGGAATACCGAGTGCAATACATTTAGAAAGGAGGCAGGTAAGAAATGTCTACAACACAAGCAAAGAACATTTTCTTTGCCAAAGAGTGGTTGCCCCGACACTTGGCAGTTGAAGAGTGTGAGTAGCAGGTGAAGAAACAGAGAAATGACTGAAACGCGGTCAGTGGGCAAGAACAGGCGCAACGTACAACCAACCCATCACGAGCACTGGGCAAATCGCCTTGCCGCAGAGAGGTGCAACCAGAAGCTTGAGAGAGACTTGATATCCGTGAATAAACACTTTTGTAGTGAGTGTTTGAACATAAAAATGGAAAAGAAAGCTCAAGACGTAAACTGTTGATGTACTTGGTTTAGATTGCTCTTGGTTTCGACTATTGGAACGCAGAACGGATGAGTTCTACGGAAACGCACTTTAGGTTGACGAGTAGGAGTGGTAGTGGAAATATCAAATACATCATATATGTATATAAGATATAGATTATGCAAAAAGTGTTACGTCCTACTATGAAAAACTGTCGCTTCATTGCGTTTAAAGCTCCACCCACTCATTCCGCTGTCATGTTTCCCATTTTAACATGGATGTGTTTTTGGAAACTATCTTGCATGCACATTAGAAAAAAGGTTACAAATCAACTTTATTGTCATTGCTTTTTAAGTTTTTCGCGCGTACTTTTGATAAGGTTTTAGTTTAATTTTTTTAGTCGCATGTAAATAACTGTATTGCTTTTTGCTTAAAAAAAGTGTATCATATTTTTGTTGTTATCATTTTCATATTATAGTATGTTTAGTAATCTTAAAGCTTTTTAAAGTCAGAGTGAAGTACATTAAAAATACTCTTACCAGAAGAAAATCCACGTCGTTCACTCAATATACTGTGTAAAATGTTTTAAGTTAGGATTGAATTGTGTCTACATTTCAAGTATAATATTGTGTGTATTATTAAAACGGAGCTCCCTTAATGGAGTTATGGTATTCTTTGCTTGAAATTTATAATTAAAAAAGTAAGTTGTTTTTAGGACGGAGGACTATTAGTCTCGATCTACGGATAAAACGTTGTCGCCAGTTTTACGATGGTTGGACACTTATCGAAAATATAATTGATTAATTTGAAAGCGATGTTATAATTTAAAAAAAAAAAAAAAAAAAACTAATAGTCCTCCGTACAAAACTAAATTCTGTTTTTGCCAGAATTTAATCAAAATCTTTTTTTTTTTTTTTTTTTTTTTTGAAATAAAAGAAAATAAATAATCAGTATCGAAAAAGTTAAAGAAGGCCTTTCTTAGACAAAAATACATAATTTATTTTAATTTTTAATTGGTGCCAAAAAAGTTTGCGAGTTGATTTTACATTTTTTTGAAATAAAAAGAAATTCGCGCGTCAATACTAAAATTGATAGAAAACTTTGTGAAAAATTAAACTTGCAGGGTAAAATGGACGTCATTTTAGCTCTAAAGGTATTTTATTGAATTTTATTTCAACTTGTTGTAAATAAAATTTTCCAGTAGTTATGGTTATGTGACTGAAAAATTGCATGCACAGGATGATCTTGAAAAGGGCTCACACGATTTTAACGAATCTTACCTTCTATTATAATAATCCAGGTGAGGAACGATCTGGCTCATTTTCTATTTCAGCAAAATTCGTTTTAATTAGTTTAAAGAAGCGTAACACAAAATTGTAACTATTAATAATAATGCTATAAATCAGTAACAGCCCTAATGAGTTTCATGAAACACGCTTTATTTAAATATTCTAACACAGAAAACAAAATAAATGGGGCTCAATTTATAATATGGATCGGTCTTCAAAGTACTTGGAATAGCTGAATTCGAACCTAGATCATACAGGACAGAAAGCGACAATGTTTGCTCTGAGCAACCCATTCAGCATTACTCAATTCTCATCTTAACCCTCCATCAGAAGACATCGCTACACGCAATTATTATTAACAAATTTGATTAAAAATCTAAGGAAAATTCTTTTTAAGCTTAATTTTAATCTGAACTACTGGGTCTGTCGTCTGCAACTTTGATGCTCCACTTATGTTACTCACTGCTAGAGCAGTTAATTTTTATTTATTCTGCGTTCTAAATATAAAATACATATTACAACTAACTACATTAGTAATGAAGCATATAGCTGTATCCCCTCTTAAACGAATGTCTCACACAACCCATAATGAGTATATAATATTCCTTCAATAAGAAAATTTTCTTTAAATAGTTACTACGCATTGTACACAAAGTATCGAAATTTATAGATAAATATATTTGTGTAACTCTGAAAACTAATTATTAATTCTGCTCCTTCACATTTTTTTCTGTAGAAACCATCTTAATAATGTAGGATAACTTTATTATTTCGAATGCAGTGGAAAGTGGTTGAAAGGAACTAAAAAGAAAGAAAAAGAAAAATGGCAAGCTCGGCATTTATCACGAATTAACCGTTGGCAAAGTCACCATATCTACTGTCAAAAAGAAGTCCTGTTTGGGTGCAGTGTGCTGCCAGCAATTTCCTGTAATTCAGAAAAATACATTCTATCAACGTAATTTTTTCCGTTGATAGAACAAATTTTTCTGAATTACAGAAAATTTCTGGCAGCAAACTGCACCCAAACAGGACTTTTTTTTTTAACGTAGGACTTTGTAACGGTTGTTATGTGAGAAATGTCAAGTTGGTTTTCAGCCAGGGTTGCTCAGTGAAAACGCATCCGCATGTTAAGCGGAGAGCCGGGGTTCAGTTCCCGTCTCTGGAATTTTTCCCATAGTTTGCATAAAGAAAATCAATCTTATACTCCAAACTACTTGAAGTGAATTTTCGTGGTTGTTTAAATTATCAATAAAATTTCTAAATATTTTAAGATAGTTTAAGAAATTAAATGGTAATAATTAAGGTCATTGTGCCTAAATGCGACGTGATTTTTGGTAAGTTTATCGCATTTAGGAAACTTATGACATTTTAGTAAACAAATAATTATGAAAAGAAAGAAAAAATGGTTGAATATTATACTCATAGTTCTAAACTAGTGTTTTGTGTCATTTTTTTTTTCAAGAAATTAAAAAAATATCAGTAATTTAGGAAAATACATACCAGCGTCGCATTTAGGAAATTTTTGTCGCATTTAAGGTACTATATCCTAAATGCGATGTTCAAACTCACTAAATGCGATAATGCATTTAATGCATGGGAGTTACTTTAATGTTATTAATACTTTCCAAAGAAGGTTGAAAACTGTTATTAACACTTTCCAACAAGGTTGAAAAGTGTTTATGACTTCGGTTTGTCTGTCTGTCCGTCTGTTTGTCTGTCCGTCCGCCTGTCTGTCCGCGCTCTAACTCTCGTAAATATTTATGGAATTTCTTGAAACTGATATATGTTATTCAAGATCACTATCGGACGTTCCCTATTGAAAATGGAGTTTATACCTCTACTAGTTTGTGTACAGGGACGCCCGAATGTATTTCAAAGCATGTATTCGATGAGAGGTATTTCTACAAACCGTATTTTCCTACCTTTACTGTAGACATATCTTAATGAAATTGAAATATTTTATTAAAGTTTACTATAGGATGTTTCCTGTATAAAATGGAGGAAATATCACCATCAGTTTATGTACAGGGACACTCAAAAGTATTCCAAAGCATTGCGTTCTATGAGAGATATTTCTATAAATCAAATTTTAATAACTTTACTTTCCACGAAGTTTTTGGAAATTGAAATATGGTATTTATATGCACAAAAGAATGCTTTGCACAGAATGTAGCATGATTAGCATTAGATTTACAGGGTGGCACAAAAATATCCAGTTACATTAAGGGCTATTAAAAAAAAATGGCTAGAATTGTACTTTCGTTTACGTTAAGCGTTTTTAACACATTCTAAAAATTTTTAAGGGTGAATATGATTTCAGTTTTGTGTGTCTGCCTGTCCGTCTGTTTGTCTGCCTGTCTGTATGTCCGAGCTCTAAATCTCATAAATATTTATGGAATTTCTTCAAAGTGATATATGTTATTCAAGTTCACTATCGGATGTTCCCTATTTAAAATGGAGTTTATACTTCTACTGGTTTCTGTACAGGGACACCCGGAAGCATTTCAAAGCATTGTGTTCAATGAGTGGTATTTCTATTGGATTTACTGTAGACATATCTCAATTAAAATGAAATATGTTATTCAAGTTGACTACTGGATGTTTCCTGTATAAAATGGCGGAAATACCACCACCGATTTATGTACAGGGACAATTAAAAGTATTCAAAAGCATTGCGTTCTATGAGAGATATTTCTATAAATCAAATTTTAATAACTTTACTTTCCACGAAGTTTTAGGAAATTGAAATATGTTATTTATATGCACAAAAAAAAAAAAAAAAAAAAAAAAAAAAAAATGTTTTGCATAGAATATAGCATGATTAGCATTAGGTTTACAGGGTGACACAAAAATATCCATTTATATTAAGAGCTATTGATAAAACAGTTCTAGAATTGCACTTTCGTTTACATTAAGCGTTTTTAACACTTTATAACATTTTTAATGTGAATATGATTTCAGTATGTGTATCTTATTCCCTAAAGCATTGCGTTCTAATGGAGGTATCTCTATAAACCAAACTTTAAAAACTTAATGATATCAAATCCTAATGATATGTTAGTCATATGCACTGAAGAATGCTTTCCATAGAACACAGTATGATTAGCGTTAGATTTACAGGGCCAAACAAAAATATTCAGTTATACTAAGGGCTATTGAAAATTTGTTGGAATTGCAGTTTCGTTTACATTAAACGTTTTTATTACTAAATGTTTTTAACACTTTTCAACGAGTTTGAAAGTTTTTAATATCTTCGGTTTGTCAGTGTGTCCGTTTGTCTGCTATCTGTGCGTTCGTCTGTCCGCGCTATAATTCCCGTTATTATTTATGGAATTTCTTGAAACTGATACATATTATTAAAGTTTAGTATAGGATGTTCCCTACTGAAAATGAAGTGTGTACTGCTACTAGTTAGCACACAGTGGCACCCGAAAATATTCCAAAGCATTGTGTTCTGTGAGAGGTATTTTTGTAAACTATATTTTATTATCGTTACTTTACACATACCTTAATGAAATTAAATTTTATTCAAGTTCACTATCGGATGTTTCCCATTGAAAATAGAGTAAATATCCTCACAGGTTTGTATAAAGGGACACCCGAAAGTACCTCAAAGCACTGCGTTTGATGAGAGATATTACTATGAACTAAATTTTGATTCCTATATTTTACCAAATTTTAATGAAATTGAAATATGTTATTCATATGCATAAAAGAGTGCTATCTACAGAATGTAGTATGATTAGCATTAGATTTACAGGGACACACAAAAATATCCAGCTACATTAAGTGCTTTTATTGGAAACTTACTGGAATTGTATTTTCGTTTACATTGAGCGATATAACAGTTTTTAACATTTTTAATACTTTCCAATAAGGTTGAAAAGTGTTAATGACTACGGTTTGTCTGTCTGTCTGTTTGTCCGCGCTCTAACACCCGTAAATATTATGGAATTTCTTGAAATTAATATATGTTATTCAAGTTTACTATCGGACGTTCCCTATTGAAAATGGAGTTTATACCTCTACTGGTTTGTGCACAGGACACCCAAAAGCATTCGAAAGCATTGTGTTCTATGAGAGGTATTTCTATAAACCGTATTTTTATACCTTTACTGTAGACATATCTTAATGAAATTGAAATATGTTATTCAAATTCCCTATTGGATGTTCCCTGTATAAAATGGAGGAAATACCATCACCGATTTATATACAGGGACACTCAAAAGTATTCCAAAGCATTGCGTTGTATTAGAGATATTTTTATAAATCAAATTTTAATAACTTTACTTTCCACGAAGTTTTAGGAAATCGAAATATGTTATTTATATGCACAAAAAAAGGCTTTGCATAGAATATAGCATAATTAGCATTAGATTTACAGGGTGACACAAAAATATCCATTTATATTAAGAGCTATTAGTAAAAAAATACTAAAATTGTACTTTCGTTTACACTAAGCGTTTTTAACACTTTCTAACATTTTTAAGATTGTTTATGATTTCCGTTTGTGTATCTGTCCATCTGTCTGTCCGTCTGTCTGCCCGCGCTCTAACTCCTGTAAATATTTATGGAATTTCTCGAAACTGATATATTTTATTGATGTTCACTATCGGATGTTCCATATTGAAAATGGAGTGAATATCTCTTCTGGTTTGTGTACAGGGACACCCAAAAGCATTCGAAAGCATTGAGTTCTATGAATGTTATTTTTATAAACATTATCCCTATAGAATGTTCCCTATTTAAAATGACATTAATAGGTCCTGTACAACTAGTTTGTTTACAGGGACAACAACAACAACAACAAAAAATACCAATGCATTACGGTTTAGGACAGAATTTTTTGAAAGTTATATTTAAAAGTCTTTCTACTGTAAAAATCATAAAAATATTGAAATGTATTGTTAATGTTCTAAAATAATGTTTTGTATAGAATATGATATGATTAACTTTCTGATTTAATGGGCTACACTAAAATATTCAGAGAGATCAAAAGCTGTAATTATAATTTATTGGCTGCATTGTATTTTGCGTTAAGCCTTTTTAACTCTTTCCAAAATGAGTAATTTTAAAATCAATTAGTCTATCTGTATATATTTCAGTCCTTCTGTCTGTTGTGTGATAACGTAGGCAAACAATATTAAAAGTTATTCGATACAACAATTACGTACAGTTGGAAAGTGATCAATGGGTACTGCATGATTTTTCTTTCTTGTTTAAATCTTAACGTGTTTTCAATTTCTGTATCTATGTGCCCGAATCTCCATTTGTCTATCTGTCCGTGTACCGCACTTAGCGTCCGGAAATATTTTCTGAATTTTTTAAAATATATATATATTGTTCATATTCGCTATTGAATTTTCCCAAATTAAAAGGGCATTAATAGGTACTGTACAACATGTTTATGTACAGGAACGCGCAAAAAATGCCAATGCGTTGCATTTTAGGACATACATTTATATAATTTATATTTAAAGAACTTTCATACTGTACTTTCAACTGTAAAATCATAAAAAAATTGCATTTATTGTTAATTTGCTAAAATAATTTTTTGTATAAAATATGATTTTGTTATCGTCAAGATTTACAGGGCTACACTGAAATTTCAGATAGATTAACGGCTGGAATTACAATCGAAGGCCGACGGTTTCTTTTGTGTTAAGCATTTTTAACACTTTCAAACAATGTTTAAGAATGATTAGGAATTCAATTAGTCTGTCTGTATGCCTTTCAGAACTACTGTTTGTTTGTTGTGTGATAACGTAGGTACAGAACTTTCAAAGTTATAAGATACAACAATTACGTGCAGTTGGAAAGTGTTAATAATCATTGCGTAATGCATGATTTTTCGTTCTTTTTTTATAGTTTATAAAATACTTAATACCACATAACTATTTCAAGATAAAATGTTGTGTAACTCTGTGTGTAACTCTGCCTTTAACAGTGTGTGTAGCTCTTCCTTTTTATTAACAGTGTGTGGAACTTTGTGTGTAACTCTGCTGTTTGTTAACAGTGTGTAACTCTTCTTTTTTTTAACAGTGTGTGTGTAATTTTGTGTGTATTGCTGAACTTTTCTAACAGTGTACCTAACGCTATGTGAAACTGACACTGTGTGTGCTACCCTGTATGCAATTAACAGTGTGTGTGTAGCTCTTCTTTCTTATTAATATTGTGTGTAACTCCATGTGTAATTTAGTTTTTTATTAACAGTTTTTTTTTAACATTGTGTGTGTAACACTGTGTGTATCGCTGATTTTTAGCAAACAGCGTGGGTAATTTTACTTAAGTGTAACTAACAGTGTGTGTAACCCTGTACGTAATTAAAAGTGTGTGTGCAACTCTGCCTTCTTATTAACTCTGTGTGTGTAACTCTGTGTGAAACTCTTTATTAACAGTGCCTTTTTATTAACAGTGCATGTAACTCTGTGTATAATTCTGCCTTTTTATTAGCAGTGTGTGTAATTCAATGTTCAATTCTTTTTTTTTTTTGAACAATGTGTGTAACTCGTTGTGTATCACTGATTTTTTGCTATAAGTGTGTGTAACTATATGCAACTAACAATGTGTGTGTAACCCTGTATATAATTAACAGTGCGTGTGTAACTCACTGCGTAACTATGCCTTCTTTTTAACTGTGTGTGTGTAACCCCGCCTTTTTATTAACAGTGTATGTAACTGTATAATTCCGCCTTTTTATTAACGGTGTGTGTAACTCCCTATGTAAATCTCTTCTTTTTTTGACAATGTGTGCAACGCTGTGTGTACCGCTAATTTTTTTTTCTAACAGTGTGTATGTAGCTCTGTGTGTAACTCTGCATTTTTATTAACAGTTTGTGTGTAATTGTGTGTGTAACTTTGCTTTTTTATAACAGAGTGTGTAACTCCGTGTTTAACTCTTCTTTTCTGAGCACTGTATGTGTAACTCTGATTCCATGAATATTTACGGGAGATAGAGCATGGACAGACAGACAGACAAACCTAAGTCATTAACACTTTTCAATTTTGTTGGAATGTGTTAAAAACATTTAGAAAGTGATAAAAACGCTTATTGTAAACGAAAATGCAATTCAAGATATTTTCCAACACTACCTCTTAATGTATCTGAATATTTTTGTGTGGCCCTGTAAATATAATGCTAATAATATTGTATTTTATGGAAGGCATTCTTTTGTGCATATGAATAATATATATATATATATATATATATATATATATTACGACTTGTGCAAAGTAAAATCGTTAAAATTTGGTGCTTAGAAATACCTTCCATAGAACGCAATGCTTTTAAATACTTTCGGATGTCCCTGTATACAAACCAGTGATGGTATTTACTTCAATTTACATGGGGAACATCCGGCAGTGGACTTAAATGATATATTTCAGTTTCATTAAAATTTGTTTAAAGTAAACGTATCAAAATACGGTTTATAGAAATATCTATCATGGAACACAGTGCTTTGGAAAATTTTGGGTGTCCCTGTAGACAAATCAGAAGAGGAATTCCTTCCATTTTCAATAGGGAACATCCGATAGTGAACTTGAATACGATATATCAGCTTCAAGAAATTCCATGAAAATTTACAGGAGTTCGACTGCGGACAGACAGACAAACCGAAGTCATTGACACTTTTCAACCTTGCTGGAAAGTGTTAAAAAAAGAACGAAAAATCATGCAGTACGCACTGGTTATTAATACTCTCCAATTGCACGTGCTTGTTGTATCGTATAACTTTCAATATTCTTTGTCTGCATTATCAAACAAAGGAGAGAAGCACAGAAAAATATACAGATTGACTAATTCAATTTAAAACCGCTCTCAGACATCGTTGAAGAACGTTAAAAAGGCTTAATGCAAAAGAAAATCCAGCTGTTAGATTATAATTGTTGCCCTTAATATATTTGAATGTTTTGGTGTAGCCCTGTAAATCTGAAGGTTGATCATATCATATTCTATACAAGACATTATTTTAGAATATTAAAATACATTTCAATTTATTTATGATTTTTACAGTAGAAAGTTATTTAGATGTGATTTATAAAAATGTCTGTCCTAAAACGCAAAGCATTGGAAGTTCCCTGTACACAAACACGTTGTGTAGGACATATTAATGGCATTTTAAATAGGAAACATTCCATAGTAAACTTTAATAACATATATCAATTTTTCAAAATTCTGAAAATATTTAAGAACTCTCGGGACGAGAGCCGGATAGAAAGACAGACAATCGGACAGTAAGATAACCAAATTAAAATCATATTCGCGCTTAAAAATTGTTAGAAAGTGTTAAAAATGCTTATTGTAAAAGAAAATGCAGTTACAGCAAATTTTTATTAATAGCTCATAATGTAACTTAATATTTTTATGTCGCCCTGTAAGATTAATACTAATCACACTGTATTTATAAAAAGCATTCCTTTTTACATATGAATAACATATTTCAATTTCATTAAGATTTGTGCAAAGTAAAGTTATTAAAATTTGGTTTGCAGAAATACCTCTCATACAACGCAATACTTGCAAGTCACCCTGTACACAAACCAGTAGTAATATTTTCTCCATTTCACATAGGAAACATCCGATAGCGAACTTGAATAACATATTTCAATTTCATTAAGATTTGTGTAAAGTAACGGTATTAAAATATGCTTTATAGAAATGCCTCTCATAGAAAAAAAAAAAATATATATAGTTTGCAGTACTTTCCGATACCCCTGTACACAAACCAGTAGAGGTATTCACTACATGTTTAATAGGGGACATCCGATAGTGAACTTGAAAAACATATATTAGTTTCAAGATATACCATAAATATTTACCGGAGTTAGAGCGCCGAAAGACAGACAGATGGGCAGACAAACAGATACACAGATACACAAATTGAAATTATATTCACACTTAAAAATTGTTAGAAAAAGTTAAAAACGCTTAATGTAAACGTAAGTGCAATTCCAGCAAACTTTTCTTAATAGCTCTTTATGCATCTGAATATTTTTTTGTTGCTCTGTAAAACTAATACTAAACATACTATATTCTATAGAAAGCAGTCTTTTGTGCATATGAATAACACATTTCAGTTTCATTAAGCTTTGTGGAAAGTAAAGTTATCAAAATTTGGTTTATAGAAATACTTCTCATATAACGCAATGCTTTGGAATGCTTTCAAGTGTCTCTGTGCCCAAACCAGTGGTGTTATTTACTCCATTTAATATATAAAACATCCGATGTTGAACTTGAATAACATTTCTCAATTTTATTAAGGTTTGTGTACAGTAAAGGTATTAAAATATGGTTTATAGAAATAACTCTCAGAGAACACAATGCTTTGTAAAAGGTTTGGGTGCCTCTGTACACAAACCAGTAGAGATATTAACTCCTTTTTCAATAGGGAACATCCGATAGTGAACTTAAATAACATATATCAGTTTCAAGAAATTACATAAATATTTACTGGAGTTAGAGCGCGGACAGACGAACAGATAGATACTTAAATTGAAATCGTATTCACAGATGAAAATTGTTAGGCAATGTTAAAAACGCTTAATGTAAACGAAATTGCAATTCTAGCAAATTTTTATTAACAGCTCTTAATGTAACTGAATATTTTTGTGTGGCCCTGTAAATCTAATGCAAATCATGCTATATTCTATGCAAAGCATTCTTTTGTGCATATGAATAACATATTTCAATTTCATTAAACTTTGTGGAAAGTAAAGTTATTAAAATTTAGTTTATAGAAATACCTCTCATAGAACGCAATGCTTTGGAGTACTTTCGAGTGTCCCTGTGTACAAACTAGTGGTGGTATTTATTCCATTTTATATATGAAACATCTGATAGTGAACTTGAATAACATGATTCAATTTCACTAACAAGGAGAGGTCACGACATGGAAAATTCATATCGGGACGAAATTCCGCAGGAATGTAGTATACTCTGAGGGTAACAACATATTAAAGCAGTAGGACCCACTATCCACAAAATTTCGAGATAAAAGCATTTAAAGTTTCAGTAATCTTTAAATACAAGTCATTTCGCAAGCGAGCAAGCGCCCCAGTGGTGTAATCTTAAAGCGCGAGTCTGCTAGCCAGACGACTTGGGTTCGAGGCTACCTCGAGACTATTTTTTTTTTTTTCTTTAACTTTTTATGCAATCTAAACTTTTCATGCAACTTTTTATGTAATCTATTTATTTTTACTTTATTTTATAATTCAATTCAAAATTTGAAAATTTTAATAAAATATTATTTAATTTTTTTGAATATAAAATAAATAAATTTTTCTATTTTTAATATTTATAACTTAAAAATACAATAAATTTTTATAACTTAAAAAATAAATTTTAGTTTTATTTTAACTGTAAAACAAGGTAAAACTAAAGAAACTGTTTTTGATTATTTATCGAAATATTTTATTTTATTTTAGGTATGCTTGAAACAATACTAAATTTTGTTTTTTAAATAAAAAATAATAATAATACAGAGAAAGGATCATTTTAATTGCATATATAATTACTATCCAAATTAAATAATTACTTCTCCAATCAATACAGTTTCTTGAAAAATTATAGTATAGGATTACGATGCTGTTAAATTATTACAGGTAAAGAAATGTTATCTTTAAATGTAGATTTTAAATGTTAATGAACAACATTTCTTTTTCGATAACGACTTCCTTTTTTTTTTTATCCTTCCTTGCACAAAATAAAATTCCACCTGCCCTGTATTATTAACAAGCTAGAAGCGTTTACGTAATTTATACACATTCAAACAAAATCAGGAAGCTCAAACCAAGATTTAAGTAACACATGCTAACTATTTTACACTTTGTTTACAGCTTGCTTATTTTTTAACTATTTAAATATTTGTCTGTTTTTCTTTGTTTCTTATTTAAGGTTTTGTAAAACTAAACTTTATTTTTTAAGTTATAGAAATTTATTGTATTTTTAAGTTATAAATATTAAAAATAGAAAAAGTTATTTTATACTCAAGAAAATTAAATAATTTATTAAAATTTTCAGATTTTGAATTGAATTGTAAAATAAAGTAAAAATAAATAAAAAGTTTAGATTAAATAAAGAAAAAAAGTAGAAGAGTTAAAGAAAAAAAAAAGTAGTCTCGAGGTAGCTTCGAACCCAAGTCGTCTGGCTAGCAGACTGGTGCTTTAGGATCACACCACTGGGGCGCTTGCTCGCTTGCGAAATAACTTATATTTAAAGATTACTGAAACTTTAAATGCTTTTTTCTCGAAATTTTGTGGATATTGGTCCTACTGCTTTAATATGTTGTTACCCTCATAGTATACTACAATCCTGCGCAATTTCGTCCCGATTTGAATTTTCCATGTCGTGACCTCTCCTTGTAAGATTTGTATACAGTTAAGGTATTAAATATGGCTTACAGCAATACCTCTCATAGAACACAGTGCTTTGGAATACTTTCGGGTGTCCCTACAGGAGTTAGAGCGCGGACAGACAGACGGACAGAGGGACAGACAAGCCTAAGTCACTTTTAAACCTTGTTGGAAAGTGTTAAAAAGGAAAAAATGCTTAAACTTCCCTTAATATATCAACTGTAAAACTCTCCGCATTTAAGGAATAAAATTTGTCGCATTTAGGAGAATGGTGTAAACAGACCCTTAAATGCGATAAAAATTTTAAACCCCTGTTTTTAAAAAAAATGTAGTATTTTTATTTAATTTTCTTCTGATAGGTATAAAGGGTATTCAAGCACATGACGTAACAGTGGTTATTTGACCTTGAAAAGTGAAAGGATAAAATTACAGTTATTGTTTGAAAATATTTCATCGCAATTAGGAAAAGATAGGGGAAAGCCATAATGAACAATGTTTACTGCAAAAGAAAATTCTACAAGAAAAAAACCTTTAAAATTTAATGAAAAGTTTCGCGAACCATTCTTGAAATGTGAATGTTCTATTATGATTTATAAGTTTGTGATTTAAGCATTTAGATTTTCAGTAGAAGAACTCTGTCGCATTTATGGGTTATCGCATTTAGGCACAACAACCTTATAAAAAAAAATCTGATGTGGGCACCACATGACTTCCTTATACACTTTTAGAAATATACATAATGTTAAAAAACATTGACACTCCCGAAACAGTTGGCTAAAAATAAAAAAAAAATAAAAAAAGAATTATCACCGTGTTCTGAGCTTTTCTGAAAGTTAGTTAAAAACCGATTGCAAGATTTGTACTGGTAACGCTGACGAAGGCAGCAGGGACACGAAAAAATTGGCTAAAAGTATTAAAAAAAGGCATTTTCACCGTGTTCTGAACTATTCTGAAAGTTTCAAATGTCTAGCTAGTCGGGAAGTTACTTAAATAAGTTTTCTGTTGAACCATATAAACGCTGCCGAAGGCAGCAGGGACCTGAAACAGTTGGCTAAAAGTATTAAAAAGATGCATATCCACCGTGTTCTGAACTATTCTGAAAGTTTCAAGTGTCTAGCTAGTCGGGAAGTTAGTTAAATAAATTTTCTGTTGAACCATATAAACGCTGCCGAAGGCAGCAGTGACCCGAAACAATTGGCTAAAAATATTTAAAAAATGCATTTTCACAGTGTTCTGTGCTTTTCCGGAAGTTTTAAATGTCTAGCTACCCAGGAAGTTAGTTAAAAATCGATTCCAAGATTTGCACTGGTAACGCTGCCGAAGGCAGCAGGGACCCTACACAGTTGGCTAAAAGTAATAAAAAAAATTCATTTTCACCGTGTTCTGATCTAGTTTGAAAGTTTCAAATGTCTAGCTAGTCGGGAAGTTAGTTAAATAAATTTTCTGTTGAACCATATAAACGCTGCCGAAGGCAGCAGTGACCCGAAACAATTGGCTAAAAATATTTAAAAAATGCATTGTCACAGTGTTCTGTGCTTTTCCGGAAGTTTTAAATGTCTAGCTACCCAGGAAGTTAGTTAAAAATCGATTCCAAGATTTGCACTGGTAACGCTGCCGAAGGCAGCAGGGACCCTACACAGTTGGCTAAAAGTAATAAAAAAAATTCATTTTCACCGTGTTCTGATCTAGTTTGAAAGTTTCAAATGTCTAGCTAGTCGGGAAGTTAGTTAAATAAATTTTCTGTTGAACCATATAAACGCTGCCGAAGGCAGCAGTGACCCGAAACAATTGGCTAAAAATATTTAAAAAATGCATTGTCACAGTGTTCTGTGCTTTTCCGGAAGTTTTAAATGTCTAGCTACTCAGGAAGTTAGTTAAAAATCGATTCCAAGATTTGCACTGGTAACGCTGCCGAAGGCAGTAGGGACCCTACACAGTTGGCTAAAAGTATTAAAAAAATTCATTTTCACCGTGTTCTGATCTAGTCTGAAAGTTTCAAATGTCTAGCTAGTCGGGAAGTTAGTTAAATAAATTTTCTGTTGAATCGCATAAACGCTGCTGAAGGCAGCAGGTATCGGAAACAGTTGGCTAAAAATATTTAAAAAATGCATTGTCAACGTGTTCTGAGCTTTTCTGAAAGTTTCAAATGTCTAGCTAGTCGGGAAGTCTCTTAAGTTGCAAGATTTGTCTATACCGTTTTTTGATACATTATGGCCAAAACCTATGTATTTTTGTCATTATGAACCTAATTTTCTTAAATATCTCCAAAACGGAAAATCATACAAAGTCCAAAAAGGGAGGTGCACAACTAGATGTTATAGCAAACCTATGTACCAATTCGCAACTTTCTACGTCCAACCGTTTTTGAGTTATCCCTAACAGCACAGTTAGGGTTAACTTATCCACAGTACATCTTAAGGGCGTTTCTGGGATGTCTTTTCATCCAGAAGACATCTTGAAGATATCCTGGGGAGGCGATGTGCTGTCTGGGATGCGACATACACACACACACACATACAGACGTCACGAAAAATCGTGTAAAATCCCTTATATCTCTAAAACGAGAGCTCGTGTTAAGACGACACTTGCAGGTGTGTAAACAGACATCATGACAGTCACATGTATAAATTGGCAACATTCAGGGATCATTCGTTTTCGAGCAATGTGAAATACAAAATCCATTTCGCAAATCGGGATTACTATACTTCCTTATACTTTGCATAAGGAAGTAAAAATGAAAAAAAAAAAAAAAAACTTACCATGTTTTTAAATTTTCTGTTGAATCATAGCTGTAACTATATACGCAAGCAAAGTGTGACGTCACTGACCGGCCGTGGATGCAAGGAAAAGATTTCCTATGTTAATCGCCCATTGGATTTTTTTTTTTTTTTTTTTTTTTTTTTTGTAAAAAATTATTAAAAATCGAGGAAAATTGTTTTCCGATTTTAATCCCCATATTTGGGTATAGATATGTATTAGTTATCGTATGCATGCGTTAGATTGAGTTGTTTTGCTGTCAAATTGACAAAATTTTAATTTTAAATTTCAAGACTCTTGGCGTCCTTGGCATTTTTTGTATTTGGCGATCAAAAGTGTAATACGAAAATATACTTGCCAGATGTATATTTTCGTAATATGTATTGTACCAAATATTGTTTCATATTATTCATTACTCTCTTAATATAAGCTGTTAAAATAACCATGATTTTTGAAAGGAATTAAATTTGTTCGCCAAATAATTTGGCGATTTTTTTTTTTTTTTCAATCATGGACGACAGATATGAAATCTAATCTGCTGCAGCATATGAGTATCTAATATCAGAAATTTTATTTCGACATTTGAGTTCAAATTATGATAGAATATTTATCATTTTCCTTTTAATTAGTATATTAGTTGTATATTTATTGTGTAAATATCATCCTTTGAAATAAAATATTTATATTTTCAACTGAATATGGAATTTTACCATTTTTACTTTCCATTTTTACTTTGTATGGATTTTGGTGACTCTAGGCACTTAACGAGTTTTACAGGGACACAATTAAAAATTGTTTATCCTTAAGACCTATAGGCTCAAATTATTTAAAGTGCGACAGCGACTAAACGCCTTATTCAAATGAACTGAAAATTTATATACATGTTATAGGTTATCGTCACATGAACTTTACGAACTTTAGAGAATTTAGCACTTATGATTCTTTTTGCAGGGACACAATGCAAATTTCTTTATCATTGTCGCATATTAGCTCAAACTTTAAAGTGTAACAGCGTCTAAATGCCTTATCAGATGGAGCTAAAAATTTATATAAATATTATAAGTCATGTGTTCGGTAAAATAGCGTTAAATTAATCCTCGTGTACTATATAAAGAAAAATATCCAAACACCCTATTATAAGTTTCTCTTTTGTTTATTTAACAACTCCCTTTACTTTACTTTATCCACAAAACCGTTAATTATTCAATGTTCGGAAAGTCGTGTGGAGTCTCTCCAGATTTTTTTTTCTAGAGTTTTGAAATTTAAAATTCAAATTTTATCAATTTTACAGCAAAAACAACTTAATATAACGCATGCACACAATAACTAATACATATCTATATTAGACCTGCTAACTATATTAGTTTATCCGTAATGGCATTAGGCCCCGCCCTTTTTTCAAACCAGAATAGTTGTAGAGTAATATTCAGCAATATGTTCTCATGATTAAATAAGAAGACTATTGCTCTACAACTATTCTGGAGTGAAAAAAAGGCGGGGCTTAATATCATTACGGATAAACTAGCATAGTTAGCAGGTCTGCTATACCCAAATATGGGGATTAAAATCGGGAAATAATGTTCTTCGATTTTTAATAATATTTTACAAAAAATCCAATGGGCGATTAACATAGGAAATCTTTTTTTTGCATCCACGGACGGCCAGTGATGTCATCACTTCGCTTGCTTATTAACACTTTATCACTGTGTATAAAATTTTTAAAGTGTTAATGACGTCAATTTTGTGAGATAGATAATTTAATTTTTTACATTTTTGTATTGTTTACTTTTATAAATGTATTTATTTTCCTGTCGAAAAAAAATTAACTCGTTAATTTTTTTTGGCAACAATTAAATTATAGCTAATAATTAAATGCTAATTTAAAAAAGCTATTAGGAGATTATTATTTTCATATTTTAATTAGTTAAAAGGAAACTAATAAAAAATTCGAAAATCGGGCTTCGAGGTATTTCGTCGTCATCATGTTCTGAGCTATTCTAAAAGTTTCAAATGTCTATCTAGTCGGGAAGTTAGTTAAAAATCGATTGCAAGATTTGTACTGGATAAACAAACAAGAAAGCGAGTTAATGAAAACATCGTAAAATTGAATATTGGCAGGCATCTTGGCATTTTGGAAGTGTGACAATGAAAAATCGCCGTCTGAAAAAAAATAGTCCTGCCGTACTAAAAAAAAAGCCGCATAGCCAAAAATGAATCGAAATTCTTTTCTCAATCTCTGTACACGACCCACGACCACGGAAACACCCAAAACTGCAGAATAAATTTCATGGAACTCATAAATATTTTTACTAAATTCCAAGTTGATCGAGTGACTTTTTGTGTTTGTAATCGAAATGCATCCGTACAGAAGGCAAAAACTTTTCGACTTTCACTGGAGAGACCTCGCTGTCCTTTCGGTCATGATTATTCATTCAAAATTACAGATGGCGAGAAACTGTATCCATTTGAACTCTCGACTTCTCACTAGTATTTATTTATCAGCCAATAAAACGATCTGTTGAGGTGAGAAGCACTTACATGCTCTGCTGAGTTTCTAAGTTACACAGCACTCAATGTTTGAATTAAACATTCTATGTTCCCTCACCAGGCTTAACGCATAAAACAATTAAAAATACTTGCCTCAGGTCAGTGTCCTCCTCATCTTTAAAAAAAATGAACAAGTGATCACCCATTGTAAAAAATAAAGTACAGGGATAAATTTTATTCTATTCGGGTGATTGAGCGTATGAATATTCAGTCGAAATCAAAGACTTGTAAGCATTCACAAAAATGTAACAGCCAATCAGTTGCAGTTTGAACTTAACAGAAATTTCATTTGTTCTACTGGAAGATATACACCTTTGGTACAAAAAATGACCGTACACTTTTTGTTTCAGACAGTTTGTTATACAACCAAAAAAGTACTTTATGAATTAATTTGAAAATTCATGAGTGTATATTTTTTAGCGAAAGTTTTGTCCCGAAAGCAAAAAGGTTGAGCAAAAAATGAAATTTAAAGCGAAATATCTGGGATCACCCTGTTAAAAAGTAATGTTTGAAATGTGTTTTGGCTTTTGAGATAACCCCAACAGGTTGCGCTTTTATGCTGCATTTTCCTCCATTTAAAGGAAGGTTACACAGCAGATTCTAATAATTATTCTTATAATTATTCTTAGAATTATTTATATTTTTGAGGATATTGAAAAAGAACACAACATTAAAAATTTCCATCAAGTATAATTTTTTTTAAAACTTGAAAGTCTCAATTCTAAAACATTTATTCGATACGTTTACCATATAAATTTTAGCATTTGGCAATTTTCTATTAATAAAGGGTCAAGCTTAAAATTAATATTTAAAATACTAAAAAATTAATTTTAGAAAAATTAGAAAGATATTTTAGTGAAAGTAATTTATTAGAAATTTCCCAATTTTGATGTATTATGTAGCAAGAAGTGAGAGAATCAGTAAGCCCCCCTCTAATGAAATTTGAACAGTGGTCTCGAAGCCTACTCGTGATATACACAAATCTGCCACTGGCGATTATTTTTAGACATTACTTCGCACCCCTATCATAAACAAATAATTTTAATTGTAGGTGAATTTGTACAAATTAATTATTCATTTTATGGTGTTTATTTAAAGTTTTTTACTTATTACTTATAAACCCCAGTTCTGGGGTGATTTCTTACAACTTTTTTTCAAAGAAGAATAGGTTAAGAAACAATCTTCAGGCTAATTTTCAAATATTTACACTTTTTAAATTTTTATACAATCCTTCTCGACAGATTTAGTTTAGTTTTTATTTTTCATTTAACAAGACCGTTCACAAACACAGCGTAACTGTACTATTAAAACCCACTGAAATACAGAGAGAATATTGACTTACACCGTTTTCCGTTTTATTAAAAAGGCTTTTTCTTAGATGAAAATAGGGGTTAGATACAAATTAATGTCAGAAATTTTTAGATTAAAAATAGGGAACTATGTGTCAAAAAATCTCAAACTTTTGCTTTAAAGGTCTTTTTTGAATTCATAAAATTGAACAGGTTACGGTGGGAAAAAAAAAAAAAAAAAAAAAACAGCAGCTACCGACACAAATGAGATTTTCTCTTGTGGAAAACGATCTTCAGATGATGAATTTAAGACCACCAAGTCAAGTACGTGATATATGGATCTGATAATTGCTTCACATTACAGTGTTGAGTTTCAGACTTGTTATATATATACTTCTTTTTCTTATCTGCTGTTATTGTTCGTCCCTATCCAACCAAAAGGAAGCTTTTGCAACTTGCTTGAGAAAACCCCATCCCCATTTTAATAAGCCCATTCACCATTTTGTTTTGTTTTCTTTATAAACTTGAAAATTTAAATAAGGTAGATCTGACTATCACCATTATTGTTGAGGGAACGAGATCCGTCCGATTTTTCGACCTTCATTCAGAACAAACCGAATTGAAAGAAGATACCCCTGGACACAATTCTGATTGTTTGCTTCCTCATTTTGCCGATTTTCAGATTGAAAGAAACAATGAGAGATCGCCCTATTCTAATCGAGTTTGATTGAGTAAGCATACGGCTTCCTGCCTTTTACTTTATTTTTGCAATTTATTTCAAGTAACGATCGCATCACCTGCTTTTGAATCAGTCTGCGGAGAGACAAAAGGAGGAAGAAGGAGTAACTAAGCGAAAAATGCCCTCTTTAAAAACATAATAGTCTTAGTCATAGTCATTTTTGGAACAATATTCGGCATTTAAAGCTATGATATCAGTGCCGAAACTTCACTGAGACCTCCCTGTTGGTTGGTTGGTTGGTTGGTTGGACGGATTTTACGTCGTACTAGTGCTGCGCAATGGGCAATGGGCGACGGTCTGGGACTCACCCCTAGAGGTGGTCCGGAGACATGCCATCACAATTTTGATCCTCCACGGAAGGGATGGCTCTCCCGAACCCCAGAGGTATAATTTTTTATGGAAACATGGAGGACATTGTGGCCACGACAGATTTTACGTGCACCAGCCACCATGAGTGTACACGACGGTCTTTGGCCGGCTCGAATTCGAGTACCGAACCCGCAATCTTTCAATTACGAGCCCGGCGTTCTACCGACTGGGCTACCGCGTTCCCCTCCCCTACCTATTGAGAATAAAGCGAAAATATTTTTGTTTGTACAAATATTTTTAAATAGGTCCCCAGTAAAAAACAGGAAAGCTAAAGATTGACTTGAAATTTGATACAAATATTTATGAGTGTGTTTGTAGATAATGTACAGTAGTAACACACAAAAGAATTTTTGCACATTACAGTCAATAGGCGGATAAGCTGTGACGCATTATAGTATCGTTATACAGCATCCAACATAATTGAATGTATACATTATTATGATGCTAAAAAGCATGGATCCTGTAGAAAATGGTATGTATGGAATTAATAATTGTGTAACAGGACAACACAAAAGAATTTTGATTTGTTATGCATAGGGATGTAAAATTTTCGGAAATTTTGAGGCGGTGGAAAAATTGCAAAAAATAGAAACATTGATTTTTTACAATTAAAAATAAGGTTTCTTAATAGTTATAATACCGTAGAAAATATAGTGTTAAACCTTTAAAAATATATGCAATCCATATTTTTTTTTTTCTTCTTAACAGAAATATATAAAAAAAATTCACTGTTAAATATTATCTTTTCTGTTTCATAATCTGTTTCATAACTTTGTACAAAACACCAAAAACTAGTCAAATCATCGATCAACCATTAATTTTGGTAGGGTGTGCATTTCTATGGAACGTTCATCTCCCAGTAGCCTTAATTCAATGAATTCAGATTAAAGTCCTGCACGGATCGGGTTTTACCGGACTCAAACCAGACAAAAAAAAAAAAAAAAAAAAAAAATTCACTAACCCGAAAAACGACCGGAACCCGCAATAGAGAATTTTGATAACTCGACTTTTTTTTACTTGAAACACGGAAATGAAATGAAATGTAACAATTCATCAAAAAAACATCCAAAACATTTTTCATATAAAATAAATTTTCATTGTCGCAGAGTTAGTAAATCATTAAAAAAATTTTTTAAAAAATGCAATTACTGATACTAAATTAAAAATTTAAAAATCTGAAAAATTGTTTAACAATAATTTTTAATCATTTTTGTTTGTTGTGTACGTGTACTTCGCACCTTTTATTTTAATTTGTAGATAATGTACAGTAACACACAAAAGAATTTTTGTACATTACAGTCAATAGGCGGCTTCGTTGCGATGCATTATAATATCGTTACACAGCATCCAACATAATTGTATATATACAGTATTATGATGCTGAAAAGCATTCAGAAAATGGTATGCATAGAATTAATAACTGTGTAACAGGACAACACACAAGAATTTTGATTTGTTATGCATAGGGATGTAAAATTTTCGGAAATTTTGAGGCGGTGGAAGAAAAAAAAAAAAACAGTTTTTTTTTTCCCCTGGAAAAATTGCAAAAAATAGAAACATTGATTCTTTACAATTAAAAATAAGGTTTTTTAATAGTTATAATACCGTAGAAAATATAGAGTGTTAAACCTTTAAAAATATATGCAATCCATATTTTTTTCTTCTTAACGGAAATATATAAAAAATTATCTTTTCTGTTTCATAACTGCCAGTACCTTTCCTTGCACAAAACACCAAAAACTAGTGAAATCATCGATCAACCATTAATTTTGGGTAGGGCGGGCATTTCTATGGAATGTTCGTAGTAGCCTTGATTCAATGAATTCAGATTGATCGGATCGGATTTTACCCGACTCAAACCAGACAAAAAAAAATTTCACTAACCCGAAAAACGACCGGAACCCGCAATTGAGAACTTCGATAACTCGACTTCTTACTTCCCGAACACTATAGTGAGGAAAGTATTGTAATCATGTCAAAAATCCGAATTGGAGATTTTGTTGTTTCTATACGTTTCGAGGTCCCCTGAGTCCGTTTCCACTATTTTTACCATGATGTATGTATGTGTTTGTATGTCTGTGAGTGAACACGCTAGCGTCTAAACGCTTTGTTCGAATAAGCTGAAAGTTCGTACGTATATTGTAAGTCACCCTAGTACGAACCCTATAGATTTTGGTGAATCTAGCACTTATAGTTTTTTTACAGGGACACCAGGAAAAATTCTTTATCATTATGGCCTATGGGGTCAAATTTTTAAAAGTGCGATAGCGTCTAAACGCCTTATTAATCTGAGCAAAAAAAATTGTACACGTGTTATAGGTTACAGTTGCACGAACTGTATAGATTTTGGTGAATTTAGCATTTACAGTTTCTTTACAGGGGCACAAATAAAAATTCTTTATCATTATGGCCTATGGGACCCAATTTTTAAAAGTGCGATAGCGACTAAACGTCTTATTCAATTGAGCTGAAAATTTATATGAATATTATAAATCACAGTTGCACTAAATATAAGCATTTTGGTGAATCTAGCATTTATAGGTTTTTACAGGGACACAACGAAAAATTCTTTATCATTATGATCTTATGGGCTCAAAGTTTAGTAGCGTTCAATAAAACATCGTGTAATATAGGGAGAAAAATACTCAAACACTCTATTATGTTTTCCTCTCTTTTGTTTGTTTAACAATTCCTCTTTCTTTACTTTATCTACCATACTGTTAATGACTCAATGTTCGGAAATTCGAGTGGAGTCACTCCTGATTTTTTTTACTTGAAACACGAAAATTAAATGAAATGTAACAATTCATCTAAAAAACATGCAAAACATTTTTCATATAAAATAAATTTTCATTGTCGCAGAGCTGGTAAATCATTACAAAAATAAAAAATGCAGTTACTGATACCAAATTAAAAATTTAAAAATTGTTTAATAATAATTTTTAACCATTTTTGTTTGTTGCGTACTTCACCCCATATTTTTACCGTTTCACATCCTATTTTAATTACGAATTTTTATAGCTCTCTATTTATGAAGAATATCTATGCATTATAAATAACCTACCTATCCAATAATAGCTACAATAATATTGAAGAAATCATAAAAAATAGGGTTTTAAAAGGGTTTTTCCTCACCCCCTCCCGTTGCGCATGCTCTAGAAATTTGTACCCCCCCAAGTACTTCAAACTTCAACTAGGGTTCTAATCCATAACTGTGCCAAGTTTGAACTTTTTTATGTTACTGAATGCTGTGACACATTTATATGTGTAATATATTACTCTGCTTTTTTATAGTTTTCTAAATGGATTCCTGGATGATTTGATTTAATAATTTATTTGTTTTTAAATTCAATAATTTGTTGGCATCTTCCTATTCTCCAGTTTGCGTAAAAGTTTTACATGTGACTACTCTGCTTTTTACTAGTTTTCTCTGTGGATTCTTGGATGATTTGATTTAATAATTTATTTAATTTCTCATTTAAAATTGGTTTTGCTGCCTCGATCGGAGCTGGAACAATATAAATTGCTATGATTAGCTATATAGTTTTACGAAATCGATGCAGCTTTCAGAGCTTTATGAAGTACTTGCCCCCTGACGAGTTTTTACTTCTAATTTTAAGCATTTTTATCCAATTATTATTTGTGTGGTCCTTTAGTTATTTTCTCTGTCATTAAGTTTAAGGGTCCTTTTTTTATTATTATCATTCATGACGGCGTAAGTAATTTAAATTGTTTTTGCCTCTTATTGGTTCTTAATCTGTACCGCAATATTTTTGTGTCAGTCTTACCTATATGTTACAATCAGTTCTATTTTTGTTGTGTTGGTATTGTTTTGTATCTATTAATTGCTAAATTTTAAGGTTAAATTTTATTACGATATCTATCATTTATATATATATACAGTAAAACGTCTCTAAGTTGGACACCTACGGTTCCAAGAAAAAGTGTCCAACTTTGAAAGGTGTCCAGCTTATAGGGGTGCTTACTTTTCTTGATTTAATTAAACTGTATCTATGCATGCTTTTTAACTTTTAATCACATCTACATATAATATAATTAAGTATCCAGGACATTATAAATAATAATAATAATAATAATTTGCTGATTTAAAATTTAAATTTAAATTATGTTGTGGCCATTATAATAATTTCTCCTATAATTTTTTATATAATAGCGCTACCTACCAGTTAACATGCAAAAAAATTTAATCAATATAGTTTCTCACAATGAAGATTTTGAACAGGCATTTTGGTGCAATTCTATCCAATAGATGCTGAGATAGTCATGTGGAAAATCAGAGAATGTGAGTACAAGTAGCACCACCTGTATGGTGATCTACACCCAAATTAAGCTGATATTTTCATAACGGCCATCTCACATATGAAGTTTGGTGAATTTATTCACTCTAGAAACTGAGATATAGTTTTCCGGTGAGTGGGGAAAACTGAAGCATAGCAGCAACACCTGTCAGCTGATATGCATTCAAATTGAATCAGCATCGTTTTTCACAACAGATCTCTTTCATATTAAGATGAGTGGAACTATACACTCAAGTTATACTTGGTAGGAAAAATAAAAGGGGTAAATGAAGAGGAACTCTACCAACCAAAATGTATTTTCTAAAAGCCAATTTTTAAACAGTCTAAGTCAAAACATGCCTGTAAGCTCTCTGTGGAATATTTTCAAAAAGAAAAAAAAAATGCAAGGATAATTCATGCAATTCAATAAAAAGAAAGATTCTTGCATTATGCACTAAATTACAGTAATTTGTGAATGTTTCAACTGTAGAAAAGAAGTAATTTTTATAAGATAAGACAGAGGTAAATATAATGTGACAAGAAACATTTTTTTTTTTTTTTTTTTTAGATATTTACAGTTATTTCTACAAGGGATAAGTAAAATTTCTAAAATAAGAGTGAGAAAATGGAAGATTTATTTCTTTTTTTTTCTGTCTCATCGGGTAAAAGTGTCCAACTTAGGACAGTAATTCACTGTCCAACTTATAGAGGTTGGACATAATGTTCATCCTATGGGTACATTCCTTTCCGAGAAAAAGCGTCCAACTTAGAGGGGTGTCCAACTTAAAAGGTTTCACTGTATATATATATATATATATATATATATATATATATATATATATTCCCTACAGGGTGGCTATTAAATTCTGTTACAAATATTGAGTCATTTTATTTCACAGTTATAAAATAGAAAATGAAAATTCCACTTGTATGATAAAAAACATAAAGGCAGTTTACCTAGAAATGATTGTATTCAAATCGGCCATCATCTTTATCTATTATTAAAGATAATCTGTTGTGGAATTGTCCGATTGCAGCGCGAAACACCTTTAGAGGTAATTTGTCCCATTCTCGCAATATGGAAGCTTTAAGTGAGTTCAAACTTCTATGTTGTTTAGCGTTTACTTTGACCTTTAAAATACCCCAGATGCAATAATCTAATGGATAAAGGTGATGAAGGTGGACAAATTTCTTGCTTGATAAATTTGGGACAGATGACATGAAGCCAATCCTGTGTTCATTTTGCTCTGTATGAAGGTGCAGAGTCTTGTTGAACTATCCAGTTCTTTTCAGGAGATAATCTGTCAGCATACGGCAATAAATGTGTTGCCAATATGTCCTATTTGTAAAACTCAGCATTGATTTTGACCCTTTATCAATGAATTTCAGAGGCAATTTTCCATTGTTTGAGACTGCTCCCCAAATCATAACAGAATTCTTGTTTTGAAAGCGTTTGACTGTTCGAATGTTTTCAGGTATATCCTCGAAAGTTGTTGAATGTACGAGATCATTTTTGGCATTATAACATTGTTCAATGCAAAATAGTTTCTTATCAGAAAATATTATTCTGTCAATTTTTTTTTTTACCATGCCATCTAAGCAATTTCTTACATTTTTGTAACCTTTTTATTCTTTGTGATTTAGTCAAACCTTGAACTTTTCCTTTTGCGATAAGGATAAATTCTCAGGTCTTCATTTAGGATAACTTGCATAGTTCTACGACTCACATTCACTTCTGCACCCATTTTATTCACAGAACGTTGAGAATTTCTTCGTATCTTTTCACGAATTCATTTTATGCTGTCTTTTACTTTTGTGCGAGCCGAGCGTGGGCGACCAATCTGAGGTCTATCTTTACAGCTACGAGGGTTGCTATTTATATTTCTGGCCTAATAATGAAAAAACAAATATGTAGGATCGAAATTGGTTTTATTGTTTTTCAAAATATTCTCCATGATGATCAATACACTTTTGCATGCGTTTGAACCAATTTTCAAAGCACTTTTTCCAGTCCGATTGAGGTAACTCCAAAACATGCGTTTTGAATGCATCAACCGCTTCTTCGGGGGTCGAAAATCGTTGTCCACGTAATTTATTTTTGATGTGTGGGAATAAGAAGAAGTCATTGGGTGCCAAATCAGGGCTGTACGGCGGATGACCCATCAGTTCGATCTTTCGCTCAGTCAGAAATGCATTTGTTTGAGTCGATGTGTGAGAGCTCGCATTGTCATGATGAAGAATGATTCGCCTGTTCTTCTGCTTTTTTCGAATTTCTCCGATGACTTCTGGCAAACAAATGGTCGTGTACCATTCAGAATTGACCGTCCTGCGTTGCTCTAACGCCACTGTTGCCACATGACCGTTAATGCCGAAGAAACAGGCAATCATTTGTTTCGATGTTCTTCTTCCTCGAACAACTTTTGTTGGTTTTGCCTCGCCTTGGAAGACCCATACAGTTGATTGCTGTTTTGTTTCCGGCTCATATGCATAGATCCATGATTCGTCACCTGTGTAGATGTTATACACAGCCTTTGATGTACCTTGAACGTATTTTTCCAACATTTCCTTGCACCAATCGACACGAGCCTTTTTTTGAGCGTTTGTCAGATTATGCGGGATCCAACGCGAACAATTTTTTTTTACGCTCAAATGTTCATGCAATATTTTATTGATGCTAGTCATACTAATGTCCAAAGACGCCTCAATCTCACGGTATGTCACATGACGATCTTGCTTTATCAGTTCACGCACAGCATCGATCTTTTCTGGCACAACAAAGGATTTTGGACGACCTGCACGGGATTCGTCCTGGATCGAACATCGACCACGATTAAATTCGTTATACCAATTTTTTACAGTGCTGTAGGATGGCGCTTTATCGCTGTATAAAGAATTAAGTTCATCGAAGCACTCTTGTCTTACAATCCACGTCGAAAGTTATGAAAAATAATCGCACGAAAATTTTCACGATTCAATTCTATTTTTTGAAAGAGAAGAACTTTTCAATTTACTGTCAACAACACAAATAAAGCTATAATGGTAAATCATCTGCAGAATTTACGTTTGAAAATATCAAACTTTCGATTAAAATCGTCTGCGGTCGCCTAGCAACACTTACTGTTGCCAAGGCCAGAAATATAAATAGCAACCCTCGTATTATATAGTCTCCAATAATCGATTTATTGTCCTGTATATAAATATTAAATCCAAGGCATTTTAATTGCTTAAAAATTTCACCTGCAGAAATTCCACGATCAAAGAGCTGTTTAACCATTGTCCTTTTAACTTCCATCTTTGAAAAATTCCGTAAACTTTTTCCTTTAAAAATAAATCTTTTGCGCTAAAAGAAGGTTGCCAATCGGCAATCGTGGAAAAAATAGGATAAATTGTTTCAACAAATGGTTTAAATTAAATCCGAATTTTTTGGAGTGTTACAGTATTTAATAGCTACCTTGTATATTACCATTATAATAATTCACAGAATTGCTAATTTATGCATCATTTATTTTAATTCATTGAAAACACAACTCAGAAGTTTATAGAATCAATAACTCAAAAATTACATTTTCTTATTTCTAACTAAATCCTTTTACAGAAAAATCAGCGGTTTGTTTTGCATCTGCATAAATGTGGAAAGATAAAAATCTTCCAGAAAAATCAAACATAATGAAATATTAAAAAATAATAAAAAATTGAGAAAACGGAATAACTTCCCTCATTCTTCCTATTTAATAAAATAAATCTTTTTTTCTTCGAGTTATGTATTATAGAATAAACAGTTTCTGCGGTCGTTTACCCACATCTAAAAATAAGTGCTGCAGACAGTCCACTTCAAAGTGAATGCGGTGCCTTAAATTGGAGAAAATGACGCCTGTGATTATTGGTGGAGATTGAAATAGCCTTCGGACTGGGGGAGAAAACTTTGGTTTTGATTGTCCGAGTGAGTTTTTTTTTTTTTTTTTTTTTTTTTTTTTTACCTTAATTTATTGTTGGCCGTAGCAATAACGCATCTTTGTGTGATTTGGCAATTAAGCTACACCAGTGCTTCAAACTTTAGCATTAAGGAAAGAAAAAAAAAACAGAACTGGTTTTATTTATTATTCAAAAAATTGCATAGTTTTGTAAAAAGAATTATTCTTTAGAATTTCAATTTATTTTGTACCTAACGCGAGGCAGAGGTATGTTTAACAATAGAATATCGCCCAATTAACTATTTATAATTCCCAGATTCCCTGTGTTTGAAGGCGGCGGAGGTTAAGGTGAGGGGGGGGGGGGTTGAAATGTATATTAAAAAAAAAAAAAAAAAATTATAAGAAAAATAGGTTGTGTCTCAAATGGGAAAGGCTTTTAATCATTTTCTAAAAGAATTTGGAAATTGTTTATGAATCCGGTTCTTCAGTTTTTTTTGTCTGTCTTACGGTCTGTCTATTTATCCGCGCTCTCTTTTCCTTTAAAATAAATTTAAATGACTTCGAATGTGGCCTTATTCAGCATTTTCTTCACTGAAACCGGTTAAAACAGCACAGACGGTTTTCATGCAGACGGGGTACTCACAAAATAATTACAGTGCTAGACGGTCCAGAACAAATCCTTTTGTAAAGCATTTTTATACGGCACAAAACGTAATGAAATTAGCGTACATTATTCAGAAGCACAAAACCATGTTTTCTATAAGTAGGGTTCGATGAGCAATAATGATTCGTTTATAATATCACAAAAGTATTCAAATACATTTTGGGCTATAAGTCGGACTTACTTCAAGTACATTTTCAGTACTGTTATATGTTTTTAATGCTTTTCAACAATGTATAAAAGTTGAAGATTAAAGATGTAGCGAATAAGGACAGTTGGAAAGCGATTTGTAATCAATACGAATCACTTTCTTCATATATATATATATATATATATATATATAGGGGTGTAAAGTGACAGGCCTCCTCGTGGTGCACCCTGGATAACGCTAAATCTGTCACAGCTTTGCCGTTTCCTGACTCCCTGAAGGATATTTTTTTAATTTGCTGTACGACTTTTAACAGGACACGATTGTTTCAATCCCCATCTTTTTAGAATTGGACTCTCCGGTTTGTTGTCTGTGTGACTCTGGATCTTTAATGGGCAGATTACATACTGACACGTGTTTTGCACTTAAAAGTTTTAATTGTATTATTAAAAAATATTGGGAGGCCAGAAGACTAATGACTTGATTGTTAAATCCTGGCATTTGTCATAAATAAATAAATACTTTCAAAGCCAATCCTATAATAAACATTTTTCAGACATTTTTTATGATATTATAATGTACAAAATCAAACAATTTAATTTAAAAATTAATAAAAAGCCCAACAAATTTAAAACAAATACTCAATTAATTGTGAATTTTACAAATCAAATATTGAACAGTATTAACATTACGTCTATCATTAATGACAAAGAATGTATGTTTCCGATTAAAGATTTAAATCTATCTCGTACCTTCAAATATCCTCTTCCTCTTGGAAGAAAGATATTCAATTATAATTCTGTATCTAAGTCTACCTCTTTTACTAACACTGTAACCTGTAAATGCAATGATCCTTCTTTCTCAAAATTTATTGACAGAGGCCATGGACACATTATCACAGGTAATCTCAATATTATTGACAATTATCAATTAAAAAAATTCATGAAATTTGGCACCAAATTTAGACTTCCAGTTAAAACTAGCATTCCACAAATCTTACAACAGTTTTCTTATGACCTAGATTTATTTATTTATAAAATATCTATTACTCATAATAAACCTATTGCCTACTTCACTCAATGGAAAGTTTTAGTGTTACAAAAAATCAAAAATGCATTATTTATCAATTCTTCAAATCTGGTGTTATTTAAAAAATCTGTACTTCTTAACTCAATCAAATCACTACAGGATGACTTTGTGATCACTTATGTTGACAAATCACCTAATAATTATGCCATTATTTGTAAATCCTACTATCTCTCTATTTTAAACTCTTCAATCAATAATAGTAACATCTTCAGTTTAACTAATAATAACCTTATTATTAATAACCGAAAAATACATAATTACTATAAACTACTTCAACTTCCCTTCAATAACTTTAATTATCCTTATATAGTTCTCATACCTAAGTTTCACAAATCTCCAATTAAATTTCGCACTGTCACTGTTGGGTGTAACACTTATAACAACAATGCTAATAAAGCTCTACTGGATATTCTAAAACAAATTTACAAATGTACTTGCAAAGTTGATAATTTACACTGTCTTAAAAATAGCTTTCAATTAATTCAATACATCAAATCGCTCGATTCAATAGACAATATTATGACTTTTGACTTTCAAGATCTTTTCAATAATATTGAGTTATCAGATCTTAGTAATATCATTTACAGTCTTTTTCAAGAATATAAAGCTCAAATTAATCTTCCTTACAATTTTAAAGAAGAAAAATTTAAAACACTTCTTAACTTTGTTATCCATAATAATTATATCTTCCACAACAACGATATCTATTTGCAACAATTAGGCATTCCACAAGGAGGTTGTAGCTCCAGTATTTTGGCAGATATCTATCTTTATTATTATGAAAAGAAAATTTGCAATGATGATGTTCGATTTTATCGTTACATCGATGATATTATTGTATTTTATCTCAACAAGAACTCACAAAATGGCTTTTCCTTCAATTATCCACCTAATTTAAAGCTAACTCAAAATACTCTGACTAATCAATCTGTTAACTTTTTAGATCTCAAAATAATCATCGATGGTAATAAACTTTACACAGATATCTATGACAAACGGCAAGATTTTTGTTTTAATGTAAACTTATTTACACATTTTAATTCATGTCTGCATCTTTCGGTATTTAGAAACATCATCATTAACCATTTATTTCGAATTAATAATTTATGCTCTGCAAAGTTTAAAAACAAGAATATTAATAAACTGATCACAGCCACTGCTAAAATGGGTTTTCCTAAAAACTTTGTATTTTCTATTTTATATCCTTAACCATGTCTCTGTCAGTACAAAAAAAAAAAAAAAAAAAAAGCTGTGTACACTCTTGTGTATATCAACAAAAAAATTATAAAATAATAAAAGACAATAAAAAAGGTGGCGGTTGGGTGGGCAGATGTTTGATTACGGAGGTGGGGTGGTGTTGTAAGGCTGGATGGTTGGGTGGGTTTGTGAAATTAAATTTAAAAAAAAAAAAAAAAAAAGTAGATGGCTTGTTGCATTTGCTTTGTATTACTATGCAAACTTTCATTTTCCATTAAAATTTCAGTTTTTTCCTTTTTGAGTTGTCAACTATATTTAATGTTCTAATTATACTGTTAAACACAATGTGATCAATCGGTGAATTTCATTGTGGCTTCGTGGTTTCATTGTTGTTCATCTGCTTTGAAATTTGCATTTTTAAATCCATATGGTTCCTGTTCTGGTTGTGGCAGGCTGGGGGGAGTGTTGCCGGCATAAAACTAGTGTAACCCCACAGGCAAGTCACAAGTCTTGCCGCCTGCCTCCTTCTTCCTACCTTGTGTTTCTTTGGTTGTTTTTTCATTAATTTTGATAAGTTTATGGTTTTAAGTTAAGATTTGTTGTTTTACTTTATTGATTCGTTTGTTTTGCAGGCTGTTAATTAATAGATATGGTTTCTTTAAATTAGTGTATTTCATCCACTGATGATTTTTTTTTTTAAAATCTTATTCGTCATTGGTGTTTCAGTGATCTTCTATCTGTTGCTTGGCTTCTACTATGCTTAATAGATCATCTTTATTATATATATATATATATGTATATGTCAAGATTGTAGAGGATGACAGTCGCTGGTACACAAGAAATACTATGGAATCTTTCCGGAAACATTTTTATTTCACCAATTTTGCAGGTCGGGGCTCTACAGAAGGCAATGGAGGTTTGGCCGAAGCTTTGCCGATATCCGGCCGGCGCTGGCGGTCTATGCTGCGGAACTCTGTTAGGGCGTCAGATGCTTTCGCTCCTGCGTAATTTCGGAAGAAGCGTGAATTGTTCAGCAGTTGAGAACCTTGGCAAAAGTCCTCAATTTTGGCGCGTTTCATCTTTTATAGTCATTATTTTGGCCTATTTTCGGCGCAATACAGACCTCCTCCTACCTTTTCCTATTGGTTTAACTATTTAATTACGTAATAATTCTTTGTGTCTTATTGGCTAATAATTTCGCACACGCTAGACGTGGTGGCGCCTAAACTCGCCATGTCGCCAAATCATAAAAAGCAATATTTATGAGCATTGCATTGGACATAAGTAATCAAACACCAATTTTCATCAGTTATTCCCTAATTGAACCCATAAATCCTTTATTTCTTTAAACATCGTTCATTTAATTCTTGTAATGAATCTTTCCGGCGCTAGATACTCATTAAACTTAATTTATTGACATGTTTATTCCACTCTACTTTACCAGAATTTTTTACACTCATCATTTTCGAATAAACGCGATTATGAAATTCCGTTTTTTTTTTTTTTTTTTTTTTTCTCTATTATTAAAAGTAGTTCACTGACTAATCTGAGATATTCTTTAAGTTATTTTGCAATAACAAATATAAAAATAGTAATTTAAACGACCTTGTGTCATAATGACCCAACGCGTTATAGCGACCTTTTGAAAAGTCCCGATTGACTTCCAGTTAAGATAATGTTATTTGATATAACGACCAGGAAAAGACAACACTCTGCTTGATATAACGACCCAATAAACGACTGTACTTCGTTCAATTTATAGTTTAAGATGTGATCTTTACTTAAATAAAATAAAAAAAGAAAAAGAGAAAGAAAAAAAGACAGAGAGAAATAGAATCCGACGAATTTTACTTCATCGAGAAAATGGAATGCAGTTTGATATTAATTGTTAGCCTTTTAATTGCAATCCGAACCACATGAGCCGTTTAACAAGAAATTTCCGAAGAAACCATCAGAAACCACTTCGAACAGATTTTCTCAAATTCAGGAAATGTGAAAAAAATTCATCGAATGTTCCTCGTAAACATTAGGGGAGACCCGTGTACCTAGGGCCATCCTGTACCTAGGGCCACCCCACTTTATCTGAATAATATTTAATTTTAAGTTTTAATACTCAATTGGACGAATAACAACACCAAGTGCTACTTTTACAACTACTTTGGAACATTTGAGGAGAAAGTTTTGACAAGTTACATATAGAAAATTAATTTACATGGTTTGAAGTAAAATTTTTCAGCTCATCTCTTTTGCTATTTTACAAAGGCAAGTCAAATATTTTTCTTTCATTTTTAGTGTATAATGTTGCTTGTTATATTGAGTAATAAATGAGATATTTAATTAGTCCTCTCTGCATGTGGATTTTTTAGCGAAAGGCATTTTGAATGAAGTTACCAAAACTTGTACCTAGGGCCACATAGTTGCCTTGTACCTAGGGCCAGTGTGTTTGGACCTTTTAACACTTTCGTGACCGCATGTTTTTGTGTTTTTGACAGTAAGGTCCGCCTGTGGGTGTTTTTCTCATAAATTACAATTTTTCAAAACAAAATTTTCCGTATTCACATTTATATTACAAATGGATATGCATTGTAATCATACTCTCTCTAATCAATGTATTTGCATCCATAGTACGCTGATTGTACAAATATGAATATTGTGTATATTTTTTAGAAACAAATAATACACAAATTGCAAAAGAAACGCCCAATGGTGGAGTTTCATATTTTCAAATGACGTGAATCTACGTCAGCTGTCGCATATGTGTTAAGAACCACAGTACAGCCTGTAGTAATGGGATGCTGGAAAACTTTGGTAAACCAATCACTATATATGACGCTGCTGAAAATGTTGGCAAGTCCTATCCGCCTGTAAACATTCTATCAGGCTTTTGTGTATCCGGCATATGGCCAATGAATCAAAACTCATTCACTGCGGATGAATATTTAAGTTCAAATGTGACTGAAAGACAAAATCCCTCCATAAATTAAAAAAAAAAAAAAAAAAAAAGATTTTCCAGGAAGAAAGTGAACTAACAATGATAGAACTGGATGTCTCTGTTTAGTGTCCTGTTGAAATTTCGAAACCTTCAGCATCTAACATCTTTTCGTGTGTCATGCTTTAACAGGTACGAACCTAAGCAAAACCTTTACCTAAAGGAAAACGTTCCACATCAAAGAAATGATGTGACCGAAAACCAGAGAGATCTAGAAATCCAAGAGACACTCCAGAATAAAAAAGAAATTGAGAAAAAAAAAACGTTCTGTTAGAATATCCCAAAGAGAGGGAAAAAAAAAAAAAAGAGAAGAGATTCGTGTTTCAAATTAAGGCAACATGATAATTATTATATGATAAATAAATATATTACTTGATATTGTTTCTTTTATAAAATGTATGTTTATCTTATTTTCTATTCATTACAAAGTGAAATATAAATTTGAGAGAATGGCCCTAGATACAATGAGGTCTGGCCCCAGGTACAATGAGGGTTTTGTACCTAGGGCCACGAGCGAAGTTTTTTTAAAAACCTTCTATTTGTCGGAATTTATTATTTTAGGTATTTATATTAATCGCAATTGGAAGCAATTAGTCCTGAAGATATGCACATATCAGTTTGATAATTTTAAATAGGTCAAGGGCTCTGTTTTTGGGCATTGAAAAAAAGCGGCCCTAGGTACACGGGTCTCCCCTATTGACAATGGAAAGGCAAAAGGGATATTAAATGTAGAAAATAACGAAAACATCAATTATATTCCAAAAAGTTGTAATCCTACAATCAAAAGTGAGCTGCGAAAATACGTAACAAGCTTTCGGAAAAATCAAAATTATGGAAATGAATAATTCGAAAACACCATTCGTTTAAAAAAAAACTTCTTTCCAATTTCAAAATTACATCAAAACTCGATTATTGCTTTCTTCATAAAATATTAAACATGTAATGAGTGGTTCATAATAGATAGGAGTATTTGATTTTTGTACAGTACGTACACAATTCATATCCTTTCTTTTCTTTTTTATTATGTAAATTTTATTAAAATAAAATTACTCTTTCATTTAAAATTTTTATGGTACCATTTATACTTTATGGTACACATATACTGTATAATTCTTTCAAATTGTCCTCTGGAATCCTTATTTTAATTTTCGTCAAGTTTGAAAAAAATATCTTTCTCATTGGTTAATATTTTTAATTGATTTTAATTTAAAAATTTTACTTCACTCATAAATTCTAATACAGTTCATATTTTACAGGCTGTATGTCATTTGCAACCATTATCAAATCAAATTTAATGAAAAAGGCATCATGTGAAAAATCATTTTTGATTTATATTATTTAGCGACCATTTGATATAACGACCCAAACTGAGTCGTCCCGATGGGGGTCGTTGTAACGCGAGTCGACTGTCGTTATTTGAATGTAATTTCATTAAAAGAGGCTTAGTCAGGTTAAAAAATGTTAATTTTCTGGATTTCTAGCTTGATTTAGCGTTAAAAAGGCTCATTTTCCTTTAAAAAACCGTTAAAAAGCTTCACCAGGCCTTGGCAACTTTTTGACGACCTTAGTGAGAAAATCCTTGTTATCGATATATCGATTATCTAAGCTCTGACTCAGTTATTTAAGAAGTTACTGGAAAATTCTTCATTAATAGGAGGCTATAAAAGGAAACCCTTTCCGATGATTGAGTCAGTTTTACGCCAAACAGTTTACTGTGAAGAACTTTCTAACTGGGTCTGTTGCTACTATTTGATTACAGCCTATTGCTGTGCGTTAATGATATGCTAGATTTTTTTCTGCGAGTTTTATTTATGTTGTCAGCTGTTATTTAAACTGTGTCTTCTGATGAGACTGAAGTTGACAACGATTCGACAGACCTGTAATCTTTTGGAATATTCTGTAAATAAATTTTTAAGCCTCTGTAAGGTCCATCTTTCATCCGTAGACAATTTACAAATCCCGAGTTCGCAACAATTAATAATTGGTAATGGTCCAATTTAGAATGTGTATCCTACCGAGATTATAGATCTTCAAGGCAAGAAAATGAGTGGTAAAATATAAAGAGCACGAAGAAATAATCATAAGAAAAATAGGCGGCATCTTAGATGAAAAACGTTTTTATAAGTTTTTATGGATTGCTTGAAGATTCATTTGTTTTGCTGTAAATAATAATGAAAAAAAAAATCATCTGGATGTAAATGTAAACAAATTTTACGCTTATTCTATACAAAATAATGTCTGCTAAGGATGCATTGTATACTGTTAAAGATAAAATTCAACGTTTCAGGCAAATGATTTGCGTACAGGAGCAGTCCAAGAAAATTCAAATACCCTGAACAAAATAAGTTACATACATTTCTTATTTTTATATGAGTATGCTTAGTATACAAATCATTCACCATTCGTTTCCAGGGCCATCCTAAACAATTCAGATATATCTGTATTAGACATGGAAATAGCTGGAAATATGTTTCAAATTGTACTATTGTACTATGTATGTGCATCGCGCACACTGTTCCAAGTTTAAATACAGTACGCGATGTATACGTAATTTATAGACAACGTACAGGGCTAATTAGGTGAATACATTCTTCTCTGTTGAATGAATTGATGCAGGTGCTTTATTAAACTTTACCAAGTTCAGGAAAACTGCTTAGGAAGAATAATTTTTCTCGTACCTGTTATACAGTTTCTTGACGAAGTGATCGTTTTTAATGGAGAGCGTTCCCAAGGAATTGTAAACTAGAAACATATATATATATACATATATATAATCCATTGCAGTCATCAGGATGTCTTTATTGAGGAAACTCTCCAAAAATATCAAGGATAAATATTTCCAAGAATTTAATACAGAGCGTTGTATAACATTTAATAATGATGCAAATAATCCAGGGCGAAACGTTGAGATCGTCGAATAGGATGAGGGAGAGAGTGGATGGAATTGTGACTTAAGTGCAGTTTCCACTGAGGTAGGTTGGAAGTCGTTTCGAGCGGCGCTATTCAGAATCCTTTGATGCGGTCAAGCGGTTGGAGGAGGTTCAACCGGTTGTTTCGAAGGGCGAAAGTGCCTGGCTCTAATTCCCAGCTGAGATAATTGAGGGGCCAGAGGCAGATATCTTTGTCAATTTTGCATGCTTTCCTTTGAAGTAACTGCGCAATCTGATAAAAAAGGGCTGCAACTGATGACAAGACATTTGGCTCTTTGTGTCAGAAGCGTGATGAATGACTTCTTGAACCTCCAGTGGAAATCGGCCTTAAGCTGTACGATGATTTGGAGCAGATCTGTGTTCCCTTCACTGAAACAGATCTAGGATGTCTGAAGTAAAAAGCCAATAGAAAAAAAAGTCAGAAAAAACAGCCAAATTTTAATGCCAAATACTTTGTTTCTTGAATAAAATGATATAAATATTTTGAACTCAAAAGTTCGTTATAAAAACTTATAGCCAATTATTTCGCCAACAAAATAAATTAGACGAATCAAAAACCGTTATATCTAACGATTGCACTATAATTATAATTTAGAAACTCAATCTTTTAGAAAAGATTTAAATTGCATCAGTTAATGATATTTATTCAACAAACAGAGTAATACATCTACACTTAATTATTTGAGCCTAACGGAAAATACAAATTGTGCTCTTTCAATAAGTATTTCTTATAATATTAAAAGAAAGTTTCTATTACTCAATTAAATGAATTGAATGAACTCATATTATTTAGCTGGTTATTTGGTAGTTAATAAATTTCGAATAAAAATTAGATTTATTTAAATAATATGTGAGTAATTTCCTCACAGTACCCACATGGAATATAAAATGCTAGTTCGGATTCCAAATTTTAACAGATTTTTTTTTCCCCCTTCAATATAACTATATGGGTTTTCAGTTTACCCTGAATACGAAAATCAAGTGTTCAGCGGTTGATCTTTGTATGTGTCTTTATCAGCATAATTTAAAAATAAAATAATTGCAGGAAGTTGAAATGGGTTATTTTGATGATCCTATGAAGTAGCTACTTGAAAAATGACCGACATCGGTATAAGTTTCGAGCAGTAATGTGGATGAAATAGGTCTGGATAATTCGGAATACACATAAAGTAAATTTAATAACAGTTTCAAAGTTTTTATAAATGTAGGAACTACGTTAAATAGTGGGGGAGGGGGACGATGAAGGGTTGGTAGTTCCCCTCCTCTCTCTCTGACAGAAGTAGATAAAATGTTTTTAAGCTATTTTTAAATAATGTTTATAGACAGTACTTGTTGTTGTTGTCGTCTTCTTACATTTCAATCTGTACTCTGTCGTTATTTTATTCTAATAATGAAAGGTAAAATAAAGTCGTGCGAGTGCCACACAGATTTTTTTTTTTTTTTTTTTTTAAATTGTGATAAGGTTATATTGATAGTTTATTTCCTTTTTTTAATTATCTCTATTTATGCCGTAAAGTTGTGTTTTTTACAAAAATCCGCTGTTGTTTCTGCATCGACACATTTTAAGTTCTTTTCATCGCTCAAAATACACTCCCTCGTATCGTACAGGTGAAAGCTATCGCTTCTCTCGAAGAGCAACCAATTTTCTTTCCTTTTTTTTTTTTTTTTTTTTTTTTTTCCTTCAAAATCTGGGTATTATACAGAGCAGGAATAGAAGTTAACACAACGCTTTTGGGTCTACCCATTTGACCCCGCTCATGCACCCTACGGCAGCAGCTATTTCTTGTCATGTCAGACAGTTAGTGTTTTGTTCGTATTCCTCTCACGAGGTTGCGAGGGGTTCCGTGACATTCTTGTAGGAGTAAAATCAGATCTCTGAAGTGGAAATATATCGAGTAGGAGAGAAAAATGACTGAAATGGAAGAGAAACCTCCTCCGAATCTATGTAACTTATGAATAGTAGTTGAGAGCTGCTTTTATTCGTTCCCTTATTGATTTTTTTAACCCCTAGAAAAAGTGTATGATGCCGACGTTATTTATAAATAAATGATTTTAAAGATCCAGTGTGCTAATTTGAGACGCCAAAATAGTGAGACAAACTTCTTATTCACAAAAGAATTTTTAAATTTATTCTATGAGAAGGGGCATAGTTTCTAAAACACTTTGTAGCTTTCAAAATATTTTAGCTTCGTGATCATACCTTTGTAAAAGTGTTGTAACTCCATATTTTTAATATATATATATATTTCCTCAATTAGTTCCCCATCATACTATAAGTATGGGGAACTTAGGTAATCGTGAAAATTTTCGACCAAAGTTTTTTTACTTTTTTACACGTTTTCAGGTGTGAGGATTCCGAAAATGACAAAATTTGTATGGTGTCCGTCTGTAGGGGTGTCTGTTAGTTTGTTAGTCCGTATGTCCGTTAGTTAGTTTGTTAGTCTGTGTCAAGAACAAATTATCGCAGAGAATTCAGATCAGTTTTAAAATATTACTTTCGACACTGGCAAGAACCTTATTCATCTGTAACATCCGACTTAAAAAATTTCGTAAGTTATCAGAAATTTACGAATTTCTTAACATGGGAGAATAGGACAAAAATTCACTTAGACATGCATTAAATGGAATATTTTTACTGTAAAAATGTCAGACCAGTTTTAAAATATCAGTTTTGATGCCGGAATAAACATCAGTGACTATAAACATGCTACTTTGAAAATTTCGCAAGTTATTGCGAATTTATGAATTTCTTAACATGGCAAAATAGGGCAAAATTTCCCATAAACGTCGGTTTTGAGGAATATTTTCATCGTAAAGATGTTAAACTACTTTTGAAATATTATTTAGGATACTGGCGTGAACATCATTGACTATGAATTTTCCTATATAAAAATTTCGTAAGTTATTAGACATTTACGAATTTCTTAACATGGCAGAATAGGGCAAATTTTCACACAAACGTCAATTTTGAGGGATATTTTCGTCGTAAAGATGTCAGATCACTTTCGAAATATTATTCAGGATACTGACATGAATGCCATAGAGTATGAATTTTCCAATTAAAAAAAATTGTAAGTTATTTAGAATTTACGATTTACTTAAAATGGCAGAATAGGACAAAATTGATCATAAACGTCCATTTTGTGTAAAGAGGAGAATCGATGCATCCAATATGGCCAGCTACTACATTTTTTCACATTTCTGAGGCTGAGCCTACGCCAGTTCCAAGTACGTCTGACGTAATTACGGCATTTGAAAATGCATGATTTTTTTCATATGCACATGAAATCACAGAAAAGGACCAGAAAATGCTGTAAATCTGGAAATTCCCCGTATAATTGTAAAATGAAAAAAAAAACCCAACATAAAATTACTGAATTTTAAAAATAAATATCCCTTAATGTTCTACAACTTTGATGTATTTCTTTGACAGTTTAAAGAGTAACAAATTAGTTTTTATTCGTAGTATACTATACATATATTGCGTGTATTATTTCACAAACATTGTTTTATTCGTGTTTTGACTTTAACCCGCATTCATCGTTTTTTTTTTTTTTTTTCATGCACCCCATGAAAAACGATAGATCAAGGTTCTACTGTACTTTGTATAATTAAGTTAAAAAAAAAAAAAAAAAAAAGGACTGTTCAAGAAATTTTTTGAATATTAGAAAAGGGGAAAAGACGTATAACAGATAGAGAGTATTATCGTATATAAATGAAGAATTTTTGCGTTAAAATAAATAGAGATTTATTGGGACTTCACTAAAAGGACGTATAAATGAGAGACGTATTAACCGTGTTTTAGTGTATATATATATATATATATATATATATATACCTATATATGAGTTTACTTAAATTTGAAAACATAGTCGAGAGTCAAAATGTATGGGTCACCAATGGCGACCAGGCGACCGTATTTCACGAGTCCTGGTTGTGCGTATGTTGTGTCTGGTTGCAGTATATCGTATGTCAAGTTTTCTAAAAGTGACATTGTTTTGGTTTTAGAAGTCTGCATGTTATAAACAAAAATCATACAAAACATTTGTCAGTGATGCATGATTTAACAGCGCTACGACACCTTTTTGGTAACAACGATTTATCCGCAGATTGAAAAGCATATTTTTTGTAGTCTAATAACATTACTGTTAAAGTCGCTATTCTTTTCAGCAACATCAGCTGAGAAAAGTAAATTTCTTTTTAGTATCACAAATAGATATTTCATTTCTTAGACTACTTATGAACGAAACGATTCCTAAAGGTGAATCACAAGAAATCGTCCCCGCATTTTGACACTTGCAGCAGCAGGTGTAAAAGAACCTCTTTCGAGCCGCTGAAAAAAAAAAAAAAAAAATTCGTCTGATTCGACTTTTTTAAAAACCAAAATAAACAATGAAAGGAAATGAAATACGACTACACACCCAATAACAAAACTAGAATTATAAAAGTGCTATTTTCTGAATACACTATTCCATTTCACAGCAAAAAAAAAAAAAAAAAAAAAAGAAGCCTGTCGAAAATCCTTCAAAATTTTAATTAAAAATTTTTGCTGAATGACCCAGATCTTATAATATGTCAGGGACATTGAAATTTCTTTTTCTTATGAAACATAAGTTTTTTATTCTAAGTATCATAGGATTCAACCTGTAACTTTGTATCGTTTCTAATTGGATAGACCCACAAAATAATTCTATACTGATTTTTCTTTGGCATCCAATTAAAATGAACAATTTACAGATGATTTTAACGCAAGAAAAAATTCTACAATGGGCTATAAAGCTTTATTTTAATATTTATTTTTTATACAACAAATTAATGACATTTATTTTACCATTTAACAACATCATACATTTATTTATTTATACTTCCAGTCTACAGATTCGCGTGGTAACTCAATTTGGAATAATAATTGTGCTATAGAAATTTTTTTTTTAATAACTACAAACATGAGTTTTTGAATAAAATAAAATAATCTGCTGTGTCAATCAAGCGACCTTCTCTTGCTCTGCATTGCATGTATATGGAGACAGATAAAGCATAAGATAAGATATATAAAGATAAGACAGATAAAGTATAAGATATCAAATGCTGTATATAAAGTTACTTTGAAGTAATTGAAAACTAGTATGTTGTGGCCACCACAAGACTTTCTTCTATATTTTCCAATACAAATTCACTAAGTGCAAATAATTTATTAAAACTATTATTTATTAAAATTATCTACATGATAAATGCAAATGATTTTCATCTTAGAGAAAACTAACACTAAATATCCGAAGAAAGATGGTTTCATTGTCTACAAATAACATCTTAAAAAAGGCATTTTCATAATGGTTATCTCACATATCAAGTTTTGTACTGTTATATGCCATACAAGTTGAGATATAGACTCCCCGTTATCGAGAAAATTTTCAATACAGCAGCGCCATCTATGGGCCTATAAGCATCCAACTTGAATCACCATATTGTCTCATAATGGCCTTCTCACATATCAAGTTTTGTTTGATGATACGCAATAGAACCTGAGAAATAGCCTTCCCTTAAATTGCGGAAATAGCTGTGTAGCAGCGCCACCTGTTGAGCAGCAAAAGTTGATAGGCACTCATTTAGGTCAAGATGCATGTACATATAAGTTTATATACAATTCTAAGCAGTAGTTCCGGAGATACAGTCACCACAAAATTTTTGTCACACACACAGACATACGGACAGACAGACATTTTCTAAAGATGGTCAAATTGTGTTCTACAGCTCTCAAAACGTGTAAATCCGCCGAAAACCGGAAGTTGAAAATGTTTACGAATCGAATACTTTCTTCTATTGAACATAGAAGAAAGTATTAATTTTCGAAACAATTTTAATAGGCATGAGGTGGGACACCCGTCTCCCCCACTCTACGATTGAGCATAGTACATAAAAATTTGAGGCTGTAATTAAATTTAAAATTTACTCTAAATTATTGAGACATTTTTTACCCAAAACACTCCTTGAAGCTTACAAATCTTGACCAATATTTTCAAGTGGCAACCCTTTATCACAAAACAACCAATTTGAATTTCCTGCAATTTGCATTATGTTGATAGCAAACATATACACAGATAAACCTCTAATCGATTTTTATATCCAGGGGACCTCAAAACGGGTAATTATAGCAAAAAAATCAATGTAAAATTTGAGACCCATACTAGGGCTTTAAACAGGAAAAAGTGGTGAGAATCATTTCACGGCAGTTTTCCTGTACTTGATAAGGTTTTATAAAGCATTGCCATTGATTACATTCGGTAAAGCGGAATGTATTCACTCTATTTTGTGTAGACCTGTATGTTGTCTAAACATCACATATTATACTTCAATTTGGCACTGTGGGGAAAAATCACGTAACACAACTTAAAATGCCATTTCAATGTATCCGACTTATTTTGTGTTGTCCTGTAAACGAATGTTAAATTATTTTCATATCCTATCCTACGCTAAACATGCTTTTAAAACACATATATGCGTGTTCATTTCATTTTGTTTAACTCTGTGGAAAGGTGTTAAACTGTAGTTACCAGAAATTTAGCCCTTAGACATAATATACTTAAATTCTCTTGGAAGTCCCTGTACACGAACGATTTGGTTGATCTCAACAAAAGTTTGTGTGAGTATCTCTATGTGATACAGACTTACGACAAAGATTTTAAACTTGCTACCACTATTTATTATCGAGATAGGCTGATAATAAACACACAGATAGGCACACAATCAACCGCTCTAAAAACCTGATTTTCGAATTCAGGAGGCCTGAAAACGAGTAAATATTTTAAAATCTATAATGCTAAAATTTGACTAACTTTTTCTACTGTTATATCGGTAAGAGGAAGTAAAAAAAAATCATGTTTCATAAACTAAACTCATTGAAATTGAAATACATATTAGAATCTACTCCTTAAAACACATAAATAAAAAAATATATATATTTGCCTGTCTCTTTCTCTCATTTTCACGTATACTGAAACATGTCCATGCGAATGGAAAATTGTACTGCTGTTAAAAAACCCTGGTCTGCTTTATAAAAAGCCCTACTTGGAAATTACTATTTAACATAGTTGGTACTTTCGTAATATCTGTTAAATATCATAAAATAAATCTGTGCTTAATTTTATATTCCTGTTCCTTTCATCCGCGTTTATCAGATGTGTTTTACATAGCCTTGATTCTGTGTGATACTCTTAATGTAAATGAATCAATAGTTAACGTCACTCTTTGGGATCTACGAGGTTGACCAGGCTAAGGTAAACTGTTGCTATTGTGGTGGATGAGATTTCAATTCCCGAAAATTCTGAGAATTGTTACTCTCGGTTTTCCCATTAGAACATCGAAAGTTAAGCAGCACTGACCGCGGTCAGTATACTAGGAGGAGTTAGGTCTCGCTCACCTAGTCTGAAAAATTACTGACATTGGGGCGATATCTGTACACCTTCTCGTCCTCGACTTCGTGAGCAGGTAATCAATCTACCAAAGTGGGAAGCATCCCTTTCAGGAAGGATCAAAATTGAGATATTGTGTTGTCTCAGATCGTCGCGAATAACTTTCTGTGCAGTTCCAGTGGGACGTTAAATCCTCCTCAAATAGCACATTTTCTTGAACAAAGCTTCAATTTCAAATTAAAAAGTTGGTATTTCAAAGATACTTTCAACCAGCTTGAAGCTTAAAAAACTAATCATGGCACATGAAATACACATCTGTCTTGAGAAGATCAATAGCTACAAGCTGTGCGCGCGATTATTACTGAGCTTTCGTCTAAAGCTATTGACCACCCTTACGAGTGAGTCCCAGACTGTCGCCAATTGCCCCTAGTGTAGCACTTGTGCGTCGTAAAATCCACTCAACTGAAATCAACCCTAAAGTCATTTTAATTTAAAAAAGCGGCTTTTCAAACGTAGAAGAAATAATTTTACATACCAAAGCGTTAAAAAAAAAAAAAAAAAAAAAAAAAAAAAAAAGAATTTTTATCAAAAAATCAGCTTTACAGTTATTTAAATTCATGTATGTTGTGACAGGCAAGTATTTCTTATTGTAGAATAATTTTACTCTGCATAACTGAAAAAAAAAAAAAAAAAAAAAAAAAAAGAAAGAAAGAAAAATGCATGTAGCATCATTCATCTATTTTTCTACCCATCTCAGTCCATTTTTTGTCAGCTGGTTTTCTTTCAAATAGCTTCTTTGTCAGTCTTTCACTAGAGAGCTTTCCAAATGAGAGTTATTTTGGGCCCTCCTGTCGTAGCCTCTAATAAGAAATTTAAAAAAATAAAATAAGTAGTAAATAAACCCTACCGTTTGGAAATGTTGTGCTATCCTATCGTAACTACCACGTCAAACTGTCGAATGCAAAAATGGTTCCTTTTCAGGACAGAAAAATAAAAATAAATAAATAATGCTGGATTCGAAACTTTATTAAAGCGGTTACGTCAGAAACGCCAAAAGAAAAGTATTTGCGATGCATACAGCTGTTTCGGCAGCCTTAAGCGTACCGTCTTCTTTAAAGCTTTTCATATTTATAAAAATTTTAAAAACCTTGTAAATTGTGATTTCGCTGTTCCCTATTTGTCTGATTGTTGGAAATTTTACATGCAGTCCCCGTTTTCTTAATTTTTCTACTGTTTACTTAGCTAACATTCCTAAATTCCTATTGGCCACACACTCCACCTTTCCCGTAATCCTATTGGTTAAACTAAATTCGGTCCCTCTCCTATATATGCGAGCATTTCTCCAGATTCAGAATTCTTTTTGCACTGAAGACGGTACGCTTAAGGCTACCGAAACAGCTGCATGCATCGCAAATATTTTTCTTTTGGCGTTTCTGACATAGTAGTTTATTCGGGTTTTAATATTCAAACGCCAAGCCTCCTGTTATTATTTATTAAAGCGGGCCTCTCTGCTTCTAATAAGAAGGCTAGAAATTAACAATTTATCTACTTACGTATCCTAAAAGCAAGTGCAAGGTATGGAATGGGAAAAAAGCATTTTTGCACAGTCGATAGTTTGACAGGGTAGCGATGACGTCATTTTGAATGCGAAAAAGAAGCCTGCGTTAAGGACTTCTTAACAAACATTACCCCAAGGGCTGTAATCCTTTTAAAATGATGCACCAGCAGTTCAACAATCGAAATCCCTACTTCAAATTACAAAAAAAAAAAAAAAATAATAAAATAAAAATAAAATAAAATAAAAGAATGACTAACAATAATATGAAATTGTAGTAAAAGGCTCCGAAATAGATTGAACGGGGGTGAATAATGAAGGGTGAATGTATTTAAAAACTAAACAGTCCTCAAATTCCTCTTTAATAGCTGACTCCAGCTGTAAGGAATGAAAAAAATGATAACGCTAGTCTTTTTACAGAAAACTTTGCTTCTGAAAATATTTTCTTTGAGGAGTCGACTGCTAAAAAGTCAGAAAGTTCTGACAAATGCAGTCGTCCTTTAACCGATGGCTTACTTTTTTTTTTTTTTTTTTACAACCTGTCCTTTGATACAAGTTGATAAACATTCTAGAGAAAAAGAAACGAGTAGCACCATTCATCTAATTCCCTCAGTCAATGTCTCGACACCTGGATTGCTTCCAAAAAGCTTCTTTGTCACTCTTCCTCCTCAGTTATGGACTTCTCCAAATGAGAGTTATTTTGGGTCCTTCCCCCTGTTGTCGCTATGAGAAAAAGAAATTAACTGATACCACTACCCGATTAGAAAACGTTACTTCATCGTGCAAAGGGGACGTCTCCGTCAAGGACTTTAGAATAAACATATTTCGTCATTCGGGACTCCTAAAAATAATAGTCAACAATTATAGCAAGACAGAAGGAGAACAAGTGGCAGCATCTTAAGAAAAATGCTTCCCCTATTCAACATTTTCAGAAAGAATGGTAAATGAGACTAAAGTATGTCTCAGAATTTTCTGGAAAACCTTTTCCGGTTCAAAAATTTGTGTTTTGTAAACAATGACCTCATTTCGAAACTGTTTTAAAATAAGAAAGTTTTTTTAATCTACGTTGTTTTCGAAGGTTATGAAATCATAGGCGTAGCCAGCTTTCAGAGCGGGGGGGTGCCCAAATTTTAAACTAAAAGTTACAATATTATGAACATAGTGCGCATATGTATGCATGTGTGTGTTTTAACACATGCATAAAAGTTACACAAGTTAACACATGTACGTTTTAACATATTAATTAAGTAACTTTCTCTTAGAATAAATAACTAGACTTGGCGCAGAACAGAAATATCAATATTTACACAACGTTAAAAATGCCAATGTAAAAAAAAAATGTTTAATGCAGACTGCAGTTTCGGTAACGTAAACCGGTGCATTTGGCTTCCTTTGAAATATCATTTGATAATGTTTGGACTTTCAGAATAGTGCCGCTATCCGTCTAACAGAAGAGGAACAGAAGTTTGAAAATTGATTAAAACAAGGAAAGAATGTTGCATAAAAAATATTAGATGGTGTTGAATATTTGGTTTCAGTACGAAACCAATGAACGTTAAAAGGTTAAATAAAAATCTTAAACCTTAAGTTATAAACGAAAACTTAAAATCTAAACTACAGAAAAACTTATACTATGGAACTTAAATTGCGCACACAAAGTGATAAAGTAGAATTATAATGATATGTTTACTTTATTTATAATTTCATTTCATTTCTTTTTATTTTACCAGTTTCAAATCATGAACTTATATATATATTAATACAATCTTGTAGCTACTTTTTTAAAATTATTATTTTATTCGTTCCCATATTCATGAATAACATTTATTTTCTATATTTTAAAACATTGTCGTATTGTTGTAGTTGTGATGTTAGTTTCAAACAGAATAGTACAAACGGATAATGTGATCGCTATAAAATTAAAGTGATACTTATTAATAAGATTGTAATAAACTGTTGTGTGTACCATAATACAAAAATGTGATGTGTGTAAAAGTCGCAAAAAATAAAATCAGCATTAAACAAATGTATTGAATCGGGGAAAGTGTAGAAACACGCCACAGACCGGACCAAGCGCTGACCATTAGCCAAATAAATTTACGAATTACCACTGCACATAAGAATTCCATGAAAAATTGCATAAAGTAAAATGAAAACATTAAAAGGGACACATACCAATAAAATTGCACTGAAAATCCCCACAAAGTAAATGTATCAAAATGGAGGACAGATAAAAAGCTACTGGGGTGTCTCATTATCTGACCGTGCACTGGCCATCAGCCGAAAATATTGTCTAGAAACCACCACAATTCAAAATTGCATACATAATCGAATCCAGAAACATTAATTAATAAAATAGCAGGAAAAATCATCATGACATAATGTCGGAAATTTTCTATCCACACAAATAAACGCCTTTGCTATTTAAACTAGTATGTTGTGGCCACCACATGACTCTCTTCTATATTTTCCTATACAAATTCACTTAGTAAAAATAATTTATTAAAATTATTATTAAAAAAAAATTATCTTCCATGATAATGCAGATGATTTCCATATTAGAGAAGTAGTATAACACTAAATATATATAAAAAAAAAAAAGTGCATTTTATTTCCCCCCCCCCCCCAAAAAAAAAAAAAAAAAAAACTTTTTTTCTTCGTTGAAAGAGAAAAAAATCGATAACTTTGTTTTAAATTATCACAGATCTATAGTTCAACCATTCGTTTTGAAGGTATTCATGAGACCTTTCGAAAGACACCCATCTTGAAAATTTACCCCCCCCCCCCCCGGGGTTTACTTCCTCCAAGGGGGGAAGCGATGCCCCCACATGCACGAAATTTTTTTCCTAGTTAACTACTACCATTATCAATAATTCATATTAATTTTACAATCACAAGTTTAAAATAACTCTCATTATGTACATTTATACGAAATTTTGTCCTATACTGCCATGTTAAAAATTTAGAAAAAAATGCGATAACAGCGCCACCTGTTGAGCGATTGATCCCCAAATCTAATCAGCACCAGTTTATGTCAGGATCCAACCACATACAAAGTTTGGTTAAATTTCGATCATTGGTTCGTGAGATACAGTGTCCACAAAAATCGTGATACACACACACAGACAGACATTTTGTAAAAACTATCAAATCGTGTTCAGGACATCCCAAAGCGTGTAAATCCATCGAAAACTGGAGTTCGAAAATTTTCACGAATCCAATACTTTCTCTATATTACATATAGCAGAAAGTCAAAATTAAAAGACTAAATAATGGAGCATATTTTGCGCATACCTTTCTTTGATGTTCGTATTTTCTGTGTTGTCTTGAGCTTCCTCTTCAAACTCTCTCTTTTTCTTTGGTTGGAATAATTATCAGGTCCTTCACTTTTTTGCGCATGATTCCAGAACATTTTTTCGTTTCTTTAGTCATTCAATACAGCTTTAATAGAATTATACACCACCTTCTCCAGATCCAGGATTTTCAGGAAAGAGGAAATTGTTTTATGAAATCGCATGAGAAGAAGGAATCCAAATAAATATTTACACTGTAGCCTAATTTTTAATAGTTGTCTTTCTTTATTAATTACAAATACAAAATCGTCTGTTCATAAATACATAATTGATTTTCAGCAATAAATCGTTTGTCAAAGTTCAAAAGTAATGCAAACAATTCTAAAATGTTTTATTATTATTAAATTTGAGTGACAGCTTTTAAATAAGGTAAAATAAATAATTAAATAAATAAAATGTGGCAGGCTTAGTCACAAAAATAAGATATTGTATACTTGACCGACCATTTCTGAGGTGCTTTAAAAAAGTTGAAAATTGTTTTAGAAACAATTTTGTTTGGCATGTATTTTTGTGAAGGGGAAGCATGTCTATTGCATCCTTCAAAACCCTCTATTTGATTACTCTACCTGCATTCTTAAAACATTAAGGCTTAAATTAAAAACATTTTTTAAATGATTCAAAGAACTTTCACCCACAGTAAATTTTTCAAGAAAAGTCTGCTTATGATATGATTTACAATACTAATTTGAACTTTCCAGTGCTGTCTTTTTTTAAAAAGAGCAAATAAGACAGGCCGACGAAATTTTTTCTTCAGGTTGATATGTTTTTCTGATATGTTTTTGGATGTTGTTTAAGGAAAACCTATTTAAAAATTTCCCTCACGTACAATTTTGAAAAAAAAAAAAAAAAAAAAAGGAATTCTTTGAGCTTAAAGCTCCATTTTTTCCGAATCCCATCTAAATTATTTCCCTGAAAATTTGGGTGATGTGAGTGAAGAACAAGGAGAGCTGTTTCATCAAGACATCAAAGAAATGGAAAGCAGCTATCAGAGACGATACATTTTTAACATGATAGCAGAATATTGTTGCATAAAGAATCCCCCCCCCCCCCCCCACACACACACACACAAGATCCTTAAGCCTTGCACAAGGTAAAATGCTCTAAAGGGAGATTCGACGTGAAGAAATACATTTAAAAGATAATGTGTAAATAATACCCTGTTTCAATGCATTTTTTATATAAATTGTTTCAAATTTGTTATAACTTCTAGACGAATTCTTCCGATTTTCATCCTTACTTTGTGAAAATTTCTTACGTGATAGGAAAAAAAATAATCATTTCTGAATTCATATTATCAAAACACATTAGAGACACCCAACGCAGTACATAAAAAGGTTGAAAATTCGATTTCGCAGACCAGTGTAATCGGAAAAAATTTACGGTAAGCTATTATGATACCAAACATGCATTCAAATCAACAAGTACTAAATAAAGTATTCTTGTATTCAAAGAACTTCAAAACCTGAAATTAGCGCAAATATTTTGTTTCGAAAATTCGACCCCGTAAATAATACTTTCTGTAACTCATGGTAAGGGAAAGTAATTATCATTTTTAAGCGTTTTTACTGAACACAATATAATTTGGTATGAATGCTTTTAATCGAACCTAACTTTTCTTACAATCTTTTATACGAAAATTATTTTGTATCATTAAAATATGTTCGTTTCATTATGTTTAGTTCCCTTTACAAATGTTATTGATATGTACCAAGTAGAAATTTTGTACTTAAACAATAATGTATTTGGACTCTTTGCATGTCGTAGTATACGGATCATTATGATATAAATTGAATACGATTTTTAGACTTCCTGCCAGTACCTGCTTTTGAGTTATGCCCATGCAGACGAACCACAAGAACCTGATTATACAACTGAGCGGACCTCAAAACATACTATTGTAAAAACTATTTCATATTCAAAAATTGGACCGCAATACATTATCCAACATGTATGGGTAAAAAGTAAACAGTAAAAAAAAAAAAAAAAAAAAAAAAATGCTCTGTATTATAAAGAAATGACAAAAAAAAAAAAAAAAAAAAAATCCATCATTTTATCGCCTCTTTTCCTGCTTTTCCTTGAAGAAAAATCAAACTTCTGATTTCCTTTTTTTTTTTTTTTTTTTTTTTTTTGTTTACCCCCCCCCCCCCCCCCCCCCCCCAAAAAAAAAAAAAAATATATATATATATATATATATTACTTTGCAAATTTTTGTAAGAAATGTGCAAGTAAATTCGGATTTATAAACAATTTAGATTATTCTTTTAAATATATTTTACCACCATGTTTAAGAAAGTGTCTTTCTATTGCATAGAATCATTGGCATTAGTGATTTTTTTTTTTTTTTTTTTTTTTTTTTTACCTACAAATCTTTTATTTATTTTCTGTTTTCAATATGTTTTTGTTAAATATATTGAATGTCTATGCGTGAGCGGGGGGGTGCCCAGGCACCCAGGGCACCCCCCCTGGCTACGCGCATGTATGAAACACTCTCCAACTTTATGGACCATCGTGTGTCCCTTCACTTTTCGATTGCGTTAAAAAACGCAAAAACGCGTAACAACTAAAACCGTAACTTCAAGCCATTTCATCTTCTATCCCACAATGTAACTGAATAATATTATGTGTGTAAACACATCATGAATGCTAATCCTATTGTACTCTATAGATAACATGTTTCTATGCACCTGAATAATATGTTGATTTCGTTGTTTTGTGCCTGAAACAATTTCTCTCGTATAGCATAACGTACCCTATTTTTTTTTTCTTTCCGGGTTCCTGTACAAAATGAGTAGCGTTATGCTGTAATCAACTTAAATAACACATACAGTGCGCGAAAAAAGTATAAGGACAACATTAAATTCAATGAAAATATGCTTTATTTTCATTTCATCCAAATGAAAGTTTTATATGTTTACTTCTGTTACATAATTTTGTAATAACACTTATAGCGTATGAAAAACAAAATATTGATTTTACAAAAATTAACACTAAAGGAAATGTGGAAGAGTATAAGGACATGTTCTAAAATACTTAAAATTTTCTTCAATAATCAAGACAACTATTTTTTTTTTTTCAATCACTTGAATAAACTGAGAGGTTATGGATCCTGAAAGATCTTATAAAGTGTCCACGTAAATTTTTTCTCAAGCGTCTTTGGACATCGAATACAAGATCTTGTGTGCATTGATATTGTGTGCCATTTTTATAAACTTCTCGGGCTAGAAGACCATAAGTTTTCGATTGAATTAAGATCGGGACTCCTCGCCGGCCAATCAAGTAAATTTACAGAATTAGCTTCAAACCAGAGTTTTGCGCTCGTAGAAACGTGTATCAAAGCATTATCCCGTTGAAAAATATAGTTCCCTGAAGTAATCAGTGGCGCTTCAGGCAACAAACTTTCTCCTAACATATCCGCATAGTTGTCCGAATTCATTTTACTGTTGATAAAGACTATAGGAGTGGTTCCATTTGCCGCAAAATCGTCCCAAACCGAGCCACCTATATTGACGTTTGGAAAACACTTCTTTAGTCTTTCGCAGATCATACCAAAAATAACGAAAACCATCACGTCCATCAAGGTTGAACATTTTTCCGACAGAAAAAATTACATCAGTCCATTTTTGACCAAGAGAAATGTATTTTTTGGCAAATTCAACTATTCTTCTCTTATCATGATTTGTAAGAGGTGGACGTGACACTAATTTTCCATAAGAAACATGAAGATGTTTATTTAAAATATTTTGAACAGTCCTTGATGAACATGGTAAATTCAAATTTTGTCTAACTTCATTTGCAGTTTCTTTTTTCTGGCAAGCTCCACTTTCAATCATTCTTTTCTGTCGACGAGTGAGAATTTCTGGTCTCCCAGTTCGTTTTTCCATGCCATACATTCTACGATATTTTAGAAAATTATAAACTACCGTTACCTTGATTCTTTTTTAAATTTCCCGTCCACTTAATCCACATTCTCGAAAAGCAACAATTTTTTCCTTTTCAGAGTCAGAAAGATGAGTTCCTTTGGACATCGTTTAAAAAGTCACGATGAAAGTCGACGAGTGCGAAATATCTTTCACAAACCTATCTTTCACCCCGGGATTGTCCTTTTCTGTTTTCAAATATCAAATTTTTCAATAATTAGGGAAGAAAAAGCAATGTCCTTATACTTTTTTCCGTGATCTTTTGGATTTAAAAATCAAAATGTAAATTTAAACAATTTGGAAATTTTAATTAGTTTACACAAGAAATAATTTAATTTTACTCCTATTTTTACTTCAATTTTTACGCATTGTACATTGTAAACTACTTTCGGAAATGAGAGACGCATTCAATTCATGAACTGTTTCAAACTTTGTCTAAAATTATTTCTTCATTACTTTATGTGAACATCTGAAATGGGATTCTATCGGTGATAACAGTAGGTTTAATAAATAAGTAACAATTAAAAAATTTCCCATATGCTTTCGTTAACACACGATAAAATATTTTTAAATAATCTGGTGTGTCACTCACACTACTTTCTCTTACCCTGAAATTTAATATTATAAATATAGGTTGCAGATTAAGAGGTAAGATAACGAGTACTGTTATGTAAACCTATGTTAAATAATTCAAATTAGCCTTAGGAACTGTTTTATATGATAACTAGTTCTGTGTGAAGGGAGCTACCGCCCCTCTCAACCCCCGATTCATTAATGTACAAAAAACAAGCGATGAATGTTTAGCTTAAAACATATATTATTTACCATATCTCTATGGAGAATATTTCAATTCCCGAACAGCTTTCCTGGAAATGGTAAAATATTATTAGTAAAGCACATCCACTAACAATAAATAACTAGTGTGTTGTGGCCGCTACACGATTTTCTTCTATATTTTCCTATACAAATTCACTCAGTAAAAATAATTTATTAAAATTATTATTTAAAAAAATTATCTTCAATGATAATGCACACGGTTTCCATATTAGACAAGTAGTATAACACTAAGTATTAAAAAAAAAAAAAAAAAAAAGTTGAATTTATTCTCAATATTACATTAAAAAAAAAAAAAAAAATTGTTAAAAATAAAAAAATATCGATAACTTTATTTTAAATTATCGCAGATCGATCTTTCAACCATTCGTTTCAAAGGTATTGGAGAGCTCTTTTGAAAGATACCCATCATGAAAATTTTCTCCCCTCGAGGGAGGCTTCACCCCCAGGGGGGAGGCGAGACTCCTACATATCCTACATACACATTTTTTTTTTTTTTCTCAGTTGACAATCTCTATTACACAAAATATATATTCGTTTTATTTGGTTTAGTGCAGTCTATAGATGTTAAACTCTACTTACCTGTAATTTTCCCCATAGACGTAATGTATTTGAATACTTTTGAGTGTCCCTGTACACGAACTATTGGCCTCATCTCAACGAAAAGCTTAGTGCAGGATCCCTTTTTATACACATTCAGAATACCGAGTTTGGAATTTCTGCTACTATTTGTTCTTGAGATATGCTGATAAGAGACACACAGACCATTCGCTAAAAACATAATTTTCGTATTCAGGGGACCTCAGAACACGTAAATATAACAAAAACTCAAGTTCGAAAATTTGACCCTAAAACAATACTTTCTCGACCCTATGGGTAAGAGAAAGTAAAAATATATCTTTCAAGTCATTATGCATAGAAAAAAACGCTGAATATATATATATATATATATGTATTTTTTTAATTGACCCAAAAAATTTGAAATGTTGTTTTAAAATTATCCGAGACTTTAACGGTCAGACGTTGCTAGAATTAACTGGAGGTTTCGATCAACGAGAGTTTCGACTGCATTGTAATTAGTTCCCCATCATACTATAGGTATGGGGAACTTACATAATCGTGAAAATTTTCGACCTCGGTTTCTTGACTTTTTTTACACGTTTTCAGGCGTGAGGAATCCGAAAATGACAAAATTTCTATGGTGTCCGTCTGTAAGGTGTCTGTTAGTCCGTTAGTGAGTTTGTTAGTCTGTGTACACGATATCTCAAGAACAGATAGTCGCAGAGAAGTCAGATCAGTTTTAAAATATTACTTTCGACACTGGCAAGAACTCTATTCATTTGCAACATAAGAATTAAAAAACTTCGTAAGTTATTAGAAATTTACGATTTTCTTAACATGGGAGAATAGGGAAAAATTTCACTTAAACGTGCATTAAATGGAAACTTTTTACTGTAAAAATGTCGGACCAGTTTTTAAATACCAGTTTTGAATTCGGTATAAACATCATTAACTATAAACATGCTACTTTGAAAGTTTCGCTAGTTATTTAGAATTTACGAATTTCTTAACATGGCAGAATAGGGTATAGAGCATAAACGTCAATTTTGTGGGATATTTTCATTGTAAAAATGTCAGACCACTTTTAAAATATTATTTAGGCACTGGCATGAATATTATTGACGATGAATTTTCCAATATAAAAATTACGTAAGATATTGGAGATTTACGAATTTCTCAACATGGCAGAACAGAGCAAAATTTCACATAAACGTCAATCTTGAGGCATATTTACATCATAAAGATGTCAGACCACTTTTTAAATATTATTTAGGATACTGGCATGAATATTATTGACTTTGAATTTTCCAATTAAAAAAATTCGTAAGTTATTTGGAATTTACGATTTACTTAACATGTCAGAATAGGGCAAAATTGAGCATAAACGCACATTTTGAGGATTATAAATATATCAGACAACTTCAAAATAACATTTCTGATATTTGTTTGAACATGATTGAATACAAATATTCTACTAGGAAAATTTCGTAAATTATTCGTAATTTACGATTTTATCAACATAGCGAAATTGTAATTTTTTCATATAAATATGAATTTTGAGGATTATTGCATTGGAAATAGTAACATGAAACATAAACAACGGAATTGACCCTGATAAAATAAATTAATAGATTAGTATAACATAAATATATCGAAGAGAACGGTGAATAGCCTATTAGGCGAGGATTTCATTCTGTCACTCTGTCAAGCTTTGGTCAAATTCATTTCTCTTAACATGATTATAATATGTCTCGTACTAGAAAGTTTATGTGAACTTCAATATGATGGGGAACTGAGCAGAGTCCGGCTATGCCAACTTGTTTATTCAAGTAATTACATTGATTCATTTATAATTAATTAATTTATAAATGAATTACTTAATGTAATGTATAATTTTTATTATTATTATTAATGAAAAGATTTAATGTTTCAAAATGTTTTATTTGTATTTTAAAATTCATAAAATTCATCATGCCTTGCCATAATAAGATCGTACTTTAAAATTTCACACCAGTTCAGATTTTAATTCATGAATAACATTACTTTGTGACAATTGTGATTGTGACATCCTATATCTTATCAATTGATCCTTTTTATTTGTGTTTCCGTATATTTTGTTGTACCGTCACACTATTCACTCTTTCAAACAGTTTACATTTTCAAAAATCTATATTAATAAATAGATATTAAAATAATATTTGTGCCAGTCAGAAGCAACAGAAAGACCACCCAACTCCAGCAGGGAAAAAGGGTAGTGAATCTGGCATCACTACGGAGCCCGGCAGAAGATGTTTTGCCGCGATGAAGGAAGGATGTTCGCGGCTCTCGACAGAATCGGAAATGTAAGATGAACAGTTCAATTACCGAACTTTATAACGTAAAGATGTTTATTGTTTTTTTTTTTTTTTTCCAACCATTCACTTGTAAAATTGCTGACCTGGTGGTTCGGTCTGTAGGGCGCTGCCTTCTGGACCTTCAGGTCCCAGTTTCGAATCCTGGTGCGGGCATGGATGTTTGTTATGTCCTCGGTCTACGAAATATTGTGTGCACTTGTTTCTGTGTGAATTTCTGTAATACGGATTAATCGAGACGAAAGTCATTGTAACTGTAGGTCTCAAAGCTGTCAAATAAATGTCAAATGTCAAATCTACTTGTAAATAAATATGTGTATAGTTTTTTCTACTTCCTTTTAAATTTCTATTCTTCAAAGCAAATTAGTTAATTGTTAGAATGTTTCTTTAAATCAAGTATTGTGTTGATCTGATTTCTATATCTATACATACATTTATATATTAAATAGAGGATACATTAAAAAAAAATAAAATGAACACTAAAAATTTCTTAAATTTTTTTTCTTAAACAGAATTTAATTTTGCATTCAAAGTACAGAGCACATTACTTAACTTTTACTTTCCGAACACTATAGTGAGGAAAGTATTGTAAGTACGTCAAATATCCGAATTTCAGATTTTGGTGCATCTACACGTTTTGAGATCCCATGAATTCATATTGACTATTTTTACGATGATGTACGTATGTGAGTGAACACAACCAGGCCCTGACTAACGGCAGGCATACGGGGCAAATGCCCTGGGGCCCCCTTCTGGAAGACAGTCGTATGCAGAAATTCTGCAACCTAAAAACCTCTTATGCCACTGCAAGGGTGCCCCCAGAATAGGCTTGCCCTGGGGCTCCAGGTAGTCTAAGTCGGGCCCTGAATACAACAGCGTCTAAACGATTCGAATGAGCTGAAAGTTGGCATATATGTTATAGGTGTCCATAGCCATAGCACGAACCCTACTGATTTTGGCGAATCTAGCGCTAACATTTTTTTACAGGGACACAAAGAAAAACTCTTTATCATTATGATCTATGGGACAAAATTTTTAAAGTGCGATATTGTCTAAATGCTTTATTCGACTGAGCTGAAAATTTATATACATGTTATGAGTCACCGTCACACGAACTATATAAATTTTAATCTAGCGTGTATAGATTTTTTACAGGGACATATGGAAAAATTCTTTATTGTTATGGTCTATAGGGGCCCAAATTCTTTAAACTGCGATAACGTCTAAACACCTTATTCATTTGAGCTGAACATTTATGCACATGCTATAAGTCACTGTTGCACGAAGTGAATAAATTTTAGTAAATCTACCACGTATAGTTCTTTTACAGGAAGACAACGAAAAATTCTTTATCATTTTGCTCCATGCGCTCAAATTCTTTAAAGTGCTATAACGTCTAAACGCCATATCGAATTGAGCGGAAAGTTTATGTACATGTTATAGATCGCCGTCCCACTAACTATATACATTTGGGACCATGTAGCACTTATAGTTTTTTTTAGAGGAACACAAAGAAAAATTCTCTATCATTCTGCTTTATGGGTTCGAATTATTTAAAATGCGATAACGTCTAAACGCCATATCGAATTGAGCTGAAAGTTTATGTACATGTTATAGATCGCCGTCCCACTAACTATATACATTTGGGACCATGTAGCACTTATAGTTTTTTTAGAGGAACACAAAGAAAAATTCTTTATCATTCTGCTTTATGGATTCGAATTATTTAAAATGCGATAGCGTCTAAACGCCTCATCCGATCGAGTTGAAAATTTACGTACATATTACAGTTTACCGTCGCACAAGCTGTATGAATTTCGGTGAGTCTAGCACTTATAAATTTTTATAGGAACACAACGAAAATTTCTTTACCATCATGGCGCAATTTTTTAAAAGTGCGATAGCGTCTAAACGTCTTATCCGATTGAGCTGACAATTTCTACACATGTCACTGTTTCACGAACTGCACTGATTTTGGTGAATCTAGCACGTATAGTGTTTACAGTTACAGGGACACAACGAAAAATTCTTTATCATTTTGCCCTAAGTTCGATAGCGTCTAAACGCTATATCCGATTGAACTGAAAAGTTATATGCATGTTATAGATCACCTTCAAACGAGCTGTATCAATTTTGTAGAATATAGCACTTATAATCTTTTTACAGTGACACACATAAAAATTCTCTATCATTTTGCCCTAAGTTCGATAGCGTCTAAACGCTATATCCGATTGAACTGAAAAGTTATATGCATGTTATAGATCACCTTCAAACGAGCTGTATCAATTTTGTAGAATATAGCACTTATAATCTTTTTACAGTGACACACATAAAAATTCTCTATCGTTGTGGCTTATGGGTTCAAATTATTTAAAGTGCGATAAGCGTCTAACGCCTCATTCGATTAAGCTGTAGAAAAGAAAAAAAAAAGTTATTCGATAGCTTTGAGACTAATAGTTAAAATGAATTTTATCTAAAATGACCGTCGTAATTGCGTCGGTAAATATCTTGATGAGAAATGTCCGAGCTAGTTCGGTGCCAAATTTCAAATTCGCGGCTATAGAGTAAAACTGTTTCATTTCTTCAGCGCCATTTTTTCTCAATTTTATTTAAAAAATAAATAAATCAATAAAATAAATAAATAAAATAAATAAATAAAAATAAAAACACAAAAAATTTTTGCACGTTTCTTTTATTTTTTTATTTTTATTCTTTTTATTTTTTTGTTCGACATAAAAAAGAAGTATAATTATTTATATATTTTTCTTTTTTTTTCATAATAATTTGAAAGTTAAAATTGGGTTTTTATTTAACATCTTTTGAACCAATTATCCGATTGACCTAAAAAATAGGGCGTTAGCTAGATTTTGTCCTGATTAATAAGTGTACCCATTTTTGATAAAATTTAATAATTCTGACTAAAAACCCGGGCCTATACTGTGGCAAAGTTTTAGCTTTACATATTTTAAATAAATATTAGCCTATTCATTCAAGGTGATAGATAAAAATTGGTAACGACGCTGTTTGAAAGAAATAGTACAACTTGTCCTATTAAAGAGGGGGGGGGGGACTTTTAAAAATGATTTAATTAAAGACAATTTTCGTAGGAATGAATAAAATTTTGAAGTAAAACTGACATAAACAAGCTATGTAATTTCTAATAATACATGAAAAAAAAAAAATGCAAATAATGAGTCGATTTTACAGCAGACCACCAAAATATCTCGCGGACTAGTGACCCCGAGAGTAGCTGTTGGTGACTCGACCTCCGTTCTGGTAAGTCTTTTGAATATTCACTTGAATGAAAAATCATATACTAGGAGCTGCCAGAAAATGGACTAACCTAAAAGAATGGATTGTGATGGGATGACAGTTTGAATGGAGAGGATAAGAAATGTGTCTACATACCGGGCTATCTTTTTGACATCTCGAAACTAAACGTTTTGTAAACAGCAGTTGAAGCAATACACTTACTTAGAAGGTCGCATTCATGTTTGTTATTACAGTTCATAATCCATTCATGTTTATTTGAACATACGTAATGATGAATTATCTCTGTACGAGCGACGACAAATGCGATTGAAATGCGAATACTGATGAGTTGACGAAGTATTGGGAAGACATCTTTCAAGTGTTTTCGATTAAAAGCAAAATTATAAAGTGTTACAAAAATAATTTCAAAATATTTTAACACTAGCCTTTCCCGAGCACAACAACTGATAGATCTTCAGATAAATGTCTTAAATAAAATCACTGGAAATTTTCAGTTTTTTTTTTTTTTTTTTCATTAAAGAGATTTAAAATTTCAATATTCGTAATTATAATTTTAATTTTAGAATTTTTTTTTCTCTGCTAAGTTAAAAATTCTTATAATTAAGTTATTGTCATATTAAAAATCAAACGTTTTCTAAAATTGGACAGAAATTCCATAGTTAATAATGTATCTACAAAATAAAATCAGATTTGTGTTTGTAAGTTTCTCAGAATCAAAAAATATTGCGTTTCACGCATCGTGGAAGCCAAAAATGATCTCAGAAAATTTTCTATGTGTCGTTGAGTTTTGTAACTCTATTTTAGTTCAAGTATCACGTGAGAACGACTGAACGGAGCTCAACCACACTTGGCAAGGTTTGAGGTCTATACCCAACTTGTAATTCGTAAATACGGACTAGGACCCTTAGAACCCCCCTTCCCCCTTCAGGCCTAGGACCGTAGGACAGTCAACCCAACTTAAAATTATATCTATAGAACATTTCAAAATTTTGATTAGATTTAGAGAGACGGGTAAAAAACGTTTGTATTGTTCGTCTGTCTTTATTATCCCGGATACTAGAGATATTTAAGAAAAGACTTAATATATATATATATTTTCTTTTTTCGAATGTTTAATAGAACCTATTTAAAAGAATTAGGGATGAGTTTTGAAATTTATTAATCAGATTTTGAGAAAATAAAAACAAATTAAAAGTACATGTCTATGTAAAGATTTGCAAATAATAATAATATTTGTTTTATTTTTAATATGTTTTCTTTGAAAGATATTACAAAATCCATCACTATTTTTTTTTTTTTAAGGAGGTTCTCAATTAAGCCTCTCAAAAAAGAATATTAAATCTTTTCTCAAATATCTCTAGAAGTTGTAGCATTTTGAAGATCATGAAAAAATGCAAACTGAGCAAACGCAATTTAAAGATTTCAGATCTGTAAAAAACCATAAGAATTGTTTCCTGGATTTTATCAAACAAACATAATACAGTTCAATTTATAGATATTGAATGGAAATGGAAGCTTTCAGTGGTGGTTTAATCAAAGTGTTTCATACTGGCACAGTTACTTTCGTTATATATCCACTGTCTATTTTTCTTTAGGGAACGGAATGATTTAGCTTGCAATCAATACGTAGAATACTGACGTTATCATTTAGGAAAATTGATTTTTGAATTATCTAGCTCCATAGAATCTATGTTCTTAAGAAGACGTTTTTACGCAGCAATACACGTAAAATACACTCATGTCCATAAATTAAGGATAATGCTAGCTGAGGTAAATAAAGGTTCAGAAGCAAAACAAACATGACTTATTCATAAAGTCCATTTATTAAACAAACGATCAAGAACAAAAAAACGTGGTTTATGTAGGATACCATTTATAAAAACTACGATTTTTGCTCCCTGAAGTCACTACAAAAAATATCTCCCTTACAAAAACTTAACATTACGTGGTTGGTATGATGGTTAATACATTGTATGTCTCTCAGATGATGAAATACAGTCCTTACAACGCCTAGGAATGCTGAGTTTTAAATTATTACATCTGATCTTGGGGAAGATTACTCCACTCAGTAAGAAATGCTCTCCGAAGTTCCGGTACACATGTAGGAGGTGGTTGACGGGCTACAATTCGTCGGAAAAGCATGTCCTACACATGCTCTGTCGGATTCTAGTCAGGTGAGAATGCTGGCCATTCCATGTGCGTGATAGTTTCAGATCGTAGGCATCCGTGTACAACGTCTGCACGGTGAGGACATGCATTGTCATCCATAAACATTAATTCTGGGCTCATGGCACCCCTAAACAAATGTACATGTTGTTCCCGAATGATGTCCCGATAAATTAGGCCTATCATTCTTCCGATTTGAACATGCAAATCTGTTCTGGTGCCTAATATGATCCCCCCCCCCCAAAAAAAAAAAAAAAAAAAAAAACGAGCACTCCTGCCCGTAACGGTGTCGTTCAATTATGTTGTTTTCGTGGTAACGGATACCTGACGTTCTACATATGAAAGTCTGGCGTGAATCACACTGAAAGCTAAACCTGGACTCATCGGAAAACATCACACAAGCTCACTGTGCCGCTGTCCACATTGCATGTTCTCTACTCCAAATTAAACGCTGGCACAGTGCATTGCCGTGAGTGGAACACATCTAGCATGCCTTCGAGCATATAGACCAATATCTCCCAAACGTCTATACACGGTTTGTCTTGAAACTGTGGCACTCGTGGCTGCAGACAGCTGACGAGACAGGTCTGATTCTGAGCTTTATCTGCTTATTTTGGCAGTTACTGCCAAATACCGGTGCTCATTCGCCATTGTAACTCGGGGCCGACCAGTACTGTAACGTCGACTAGCATTTCCATCGTTTTGGAATCGTTGCCAAAGCCTAGATATGACACTTTGGGCGATTCTAAGTTCCCCCGATACTTCTATCTGAGTACGCCCACATTCTAGTCAGCCTCATTCTAGTCCTCTGTGTCATAACCACGGATTAAAAGAGTAGGATGTATTACGAATGTTACGGAAAGGTAGTAATTTTCATCTTACAGATAGAGGGCGACCAGATCTTGAAAATTCACCAATCACCGCGTTTTTACAGTTCTGGCTGTTCGTTCGTTGGTCGTTCTCCGAAATCGGATGATGACTGAAGCCGAAGGGGCGGGCTTTCCCTTTCTTCCAGTAAGTTTCAAAGATACTACACCAGGCGGCGATCGAATCGCTTTCCTACACTCGGCTGAATTAATGCGGAAAAGAAAGCTTCGGTTCCCGTGCTCGCTGCCTTATCTCGTTTTAATTCCTATAGAATCTTCTTCCGTGGTCATAACCATAGACCTTATAAGATAGACCATGCATCCGCCTCATTATCTGTCCGCGAGATGAGCTAGCTTCCCCAGCTAAATTATCACGTGATGCGGACCTAAAGAGGGAGACGAAAATGAACATTATGCGATTTTTCCTTAGGAAAGAAAGTAGTTTTGAGTTTTTTAAATTTCTGTATTGTACACATACTTTTCATTTAAGCCTTTAGATTTATGCATCGTTGGAAAGCTAAAATGTCATAGATTAATTATAAAAAAGTTTCTTTTGTGAAAAACCATTTTGAAGGGGAGAATTTTTTGTTTGATTCTTACAAAAATAAGTGCCTTCTTATAGAAGAATCTCCCTCAAGTCTATGTCACGTGACATGCGGAGCTGACCGCAAAGGATGAAGGTATCAGATTACACCCTCATGTTGAAGACGTTTACTATAATGGGAAGTCCTATTGGTGGCGTAGTCTATATATATAGTCATAACCATTCGGTTGTGGCACTGAGCGGCACACAGAACGCTTGTGAAGAATTTCCCTTCTTTGCTCCCATTCCTTATCTACCCCCTTCTTACACTTTGGTCACTGTAACATCATATCGGCGTCATCTGATGGCTTCCTATAATTTGCATATTATTCTTAAAGATATGTGTGGTATTGCTAGAGGTGAAATTTTTGCTTTAAAGTTTGATTTTAGTGTGAATCTGAATTATCCTTAATTTATGGACATGAGTGTATGTATATACACTGGTGTTCAAAATCTAAACGACAACCTGTTTTCTAGTTTTCTTCTTTTGCGAATAATTTTTAAACAATTAAACATAGGAACAGGAAATTTGGACGGCCTGTTCTTTATCCTATCATTAACCGAATTTTATGTAATTTAACATAAGTAATAATTTTTAAGCTAATAAATATTCAGTTTTTCACAAAAATGAGCTTTGGAAAAAATGAAAAAAATCAACAACTTTAGAAAAGAAAACTCAGTGAAAAAGGGTCATAAGGATACATTACAGATAGGTGAAGAGGCACATGCATCCATGTGTTAGATTAAAACCGGATCTTTTTACCTGTATTCACTTTTCTGTTTCTTCTTTTTTTCGCATGTGAATAACTTTTTAAAAAATATACATACAAACATGAAAACTGGATAAGATGTTCATTATAAAACTATTTATCGACATTTTTATTATTCTAGTGATGCTCATAGTTTAAAAATGATTAATTATATATTTTTTTAAAAAGTCTATTAAAAAAGTAAAAGAAAAGTGAATACAGAAAGAAAAATTGAGATTTAGAGTAACACTTCAAGGCATGTGCGACTTCATCTGTCTGGATCCTTTACACCACTTTTCATTAAGTGTTCTTTTCTAAAACTGTTGAAAATTTTCCTTTTTTCCAAAGCATACTTTTGAAAAAAGAAAATGAACAATTATGAGTTTAAAAATGATGACTCAAGCTAAAATTATATAAAATTCGATTCATGGTATGATAACGAACCCATGCCATCTAAATTTTATGTTCCTGTGTTTATTTGTTTACAAATTATGTGCAAAAGAAGAAAACGAGAAAACAGGTTGTTGCTTAAATTTTGAACACCAGTGTATATATATTTTTTTTTTTCTTCTCCAATGTGCTTTTTCTTTAGTTATCATTCAACTAAACAATACAGATTTTTTTTTTTTTTTTTTTTAACCCTGAATTCTTTCCCGAGAAAATCGATATAAGAAATTGAAGTCTCTTCCTATCAAACCGAGTCTGAATAAATTTTGATAAAATGAAACAATTAAAAAATATTTGAAACGTGGATGGAATTTTCGAAACAATGATTCTATCCGAGACATCTTTAAATCAAATTCTTCGAAAAAGGCATGACTCATGTCGAAGTAATTCACGTATTTTATCTCCGGAAATCAGATAGATGAATAGCCATATAAGAAGATCTCACCGTTGGAAATGAATATCGGTTTTAATATAGAAGTTGTTTTGAATAAAATTCCTCAGAATTCTTCGGGCCTAAATGCATATTAAGTGACGATTTCATAAACTTGGCATTTAAATGGTTAATTTTACTGGGCCATCTGCAGTAGAACCCAACCCGGACAGAATGTTTGAAATGCTGCGAACGAAAACTGTTTGAATTTAATGGTAGAACAACAAAGTTTTGTGACGGCGCAAAAAAAAAAAAAAAAAAAAAAAAAAAGGAAAGTAATAAGGGTCATTTTAAATTCACTCCTAATCTCTTTCGAGTGTAATTTGTCGATGAGCTTGATCAGGGGTTACCGAAGCGAGGAACATCAAAATTATGAGTAAAAAGATAGGCATTTGAAAAAATAGATATCAATTTTTTTTTTTTTTTTTTTTTTTTTTTTTTTTTACAAGCATAATCATACCAAAAAATGCATCGCCCAATAGCCACAAAAATTTAAAACGGGTCCTATATTACAGTTGTAACGTTAAAGGGCCCAGATGTTACAAATTTCTTTCTTTTCTAAAAAAATGACTGATTTTTAGCATAATATTTCATTTTAAAAAAAAAGTGGTATTAAATAACATGTATTTCAATTTGACATTGAATAGGGAGGTTTCTAGAATAATTTTCTGCTTTTGTCTTGAGTTAGGCACTATTAATATTCCTATTCAGTGAAAGGGAAAGTAGCGAATAGGCGCCAGAGCCCCGCAGGGGTTAATAAGTGAGACGAGTCGGGAGAAAGCGAAGCCTCCCTCGGGAGTTGGTGAGCGGAGCGAGCAGGAGACAAAACACCCTAATATATGAAAAAAAAAAAAAAAAAATTTTTTTTTCCTTATATTTCAATAAAAGAAAATGATTACATGTTCATTTTTTTCCGGCATAAAAATGTATTTCCTTTTATGTCTGCAAAAACTGGTATGTTGTGGCCACCACATGACTTTCTTCTATATTTTCCTATACAAACTCACTCAATAAAAATAATTCATTAAAATTATTATTTAAAAAAAATTATCTTCCATGATAATGCAGACGATTTCCATATTAGAGAAGTAGTATAACACTGAATAAAAAAAAAAAAAAAAAAAAAAAAAAAAAAACACTTTATTCTCAATATTTAAAAAAAATATTAAGTTTTTTTAAAGTCGATTTTATTTAAGTAAATAAAATCGATAACTTTGTTTTAAATTATCACAGATCTATAGTTCAACCATTCCTTTCAAAGGTATTCATGAGACCTTTCGAAAGATACCCATCTTGAAAATTTACTCCCCCCGGGGGGCAAGCGATGCCCCCACATGCACATTTTTTTTTACTAGTTAACTACTACTATTATCAATAATTCATATCAGTTTTACAATCACAAGTTTTAAATAACTCTCATTATGTACATTTATACGAAATTTTGTCCTATACTGCCATGTTAAAAATTTAGAAAAAATGCGATCACAGCGCCACCTGTTGAATAATTGATCCCCAAATCTAATCAGCCCCAGTTTATGTCAGGGTCCAACTCAATACCATGTTTGGTTAAATTTCATTCATTGGTTCGTGAGATACAGTGTCCACAAAAATCGTGATACACACACAGACATTTTCTAAAAACTATCAACTTGTGTTCTGGAGTCAGGACATCCCAAAACGTGTAAATCCATTAAAAAAAAAAAAAAAAAAAAAACGGAGGTCGAAATTTTTCACGAATCCAATACTTTCTCTATATTACATATAGAAGAAAGTAAAAATAATGGAACTCGGGGAATAATGCCAGGAAGATTTTGACCAAATAAATAAATAAAATAGATAAATAAATAAATAAATAAATAAAATGAAGATGAAATAAAATAAAACGAATAAAAATAAAAGAATTAAGAAATTAATAAAAAATTAAAATAGCCTCTAAAATGATAATATAATTTTGAATAGTATTTTGAATAAACACCACAAAATGCAATAAACAAAGTTTGTAAGTAATATTTTCTACAACGCCAGTTTTGTGGTGCTTTTTTACTAACAGAATAAATAACTGTATTCCACCCAAATGCATGTATCTCAAAAAGAAAACATTATAGATGCCTAAATGTATAAATAGGGACTGACCAGCGATAACAAACTGTCATTGCTTAACAACTTCTGACCAGACCACCCAATAAATGCTAAGAAAAGAAAAAAAAAAAAAAAAAAAATCAAAGAAAAATGGAAACGACACAGGAAAGAAAATAGCACCCTAAACTCCAGACCTCCGGGAGATATGCACGCCAGATGGATATAAATCCTGGAAGCGGACATAAAGAGCTACTTTAAAATTACGGGAACCAACCAAAGTAATTCGAAGGGATCTGAATATGAAATTATGCCTTTCGGGTACCATTGGTTTTCTGACCCATCGTAAGGACTGTCGTAAATAACTAAATATAATATTAAATATTCTCAGTAGTGCAAATTATTGCGCTGTTCTTAATAACGTAAATTGTTTGATATATATATATATATGTAGATAGAGAGTGAGCGCTTCATTATCTTATTTATATTAAATAATATTAATAATGAAGAGGTAAGATTTCACTTACCTGGATAAGGCATACAGCACTGGTTCAGCATACGTCGATGTTGAATAATATCCAGTCATTCTTGTGTTGAACGTCTAGATTCTATCTGTAAATAAAACTTTAAATTGCACAATATTATTATTTTGTGTGTAAGTTTGGACGATTAAATGGATGTTTTTCTTTATCCATGAATTTAATATCTGGATTAAAATGTACAGATTAAAAATTATATATATATTAAGTGTATTGTAAGAGCGTTTTAACGCCCTGCTAGAATCAAGGAGAAGCTACATCACAACTACATTAAAAATGAAATCGAGTGAGAGAGAGTTCGTTAAAAGTGATGAGTAGTCAGTTTTTGTTTTTCTTTTAACTAGGAGTGCCACATATTTCTCTTTACATCTGCACTGATTATTCTTTGGGATAAATGATAATCTTTAAAACACTTCTTGAATAAAATGTAAAATATCGGTCATATAAAAGTTAATTTAATGTTCAGTTTTCTTACAAGGACTACCCCCAACCTCCCCTTGCTTCAAAAAAAGAAAAAGGACGAGAAAAGGTTCAGATGGGATGCGGAGATGATAAAAGGTTCCCAAGAGAAAAACTACTCTGCAGATTCTCGAATTTTTTTTTCTCCGAAAACATATTTATTAGCTGTTTTGATGCATCGAGTTTAACGGCGATTGTTTTTCACAACATAATTTTTGCAACAAATTTAAAAAAAAAAGAAAAAAGCACTCCGATTTTCTCTACAACTATAAAGGAGAAGATGACTAATGAAGTTTAAGATTATCACTATATGTAGCGCATCTTCGTTCAAGTTCCTATTCTATTAGAAGATGGTACTGTCAGTTACTTATAGTGTGAATGAACGAAAGAAGAAATGGCATACAGACTGCTTCAAAATCAGTATCCCGATATGGACTTTATCGAACTTTAACAGCCTTATTCACCAAATTTTTAACACTGGGATTAACCCAGGAATATGCTAGGCTATCTCAAAATCGGTATTCACCACACTAAATCAGCTATTTAACACTCAAGTTAACGATCTTTTTTAATCCTCCGAAATTGGTGGGTTAACTCTGGAGTTACGGGTCAAGGAATGAGCACGTTACAGTTACAGCGAAAAAATACTTATTTACTTTTTTTAATACATTTCTTTTTCATTGACCCATCAGCGAGACTCTTACAAATTTCTCCAGATAACTCTGGAGTCAACTAATCCACGGTTGGTGAATACGAAAACTTTCTAACCCATGGTTAAGGGAGTGACAAGTGTTACGTGAACCATGGGTTATCACTGGTTTGCTGAATAAGGCTGTGAGTAAAATTTCTGCAAGGATGATTCAGTGGGGTAAGTGACAATCCTTACTCATTGCAATGAGATTTTTTTTTGGAAGTTTTGCAATTTCAACCACTTATGAATAACTCAGTTCCTATTAATATATAAGCGCATCAAACTTAATATACGAAATGGAAAGCAATACAAATTTCAAGATAGGTAAAGAAAGTGGATTATATAAGAAACCAAGTTATTTATGATGTCACACCTCCATTTTAGAGTTTTTCAACAAGTTTTTAAAAAAAAGGTGGAGGGGGGAAAGGGGAAAAAAAAAGAAATCAGAGTGGGTTCAAGCTTTAGTACAAAATATTGAGTGTTAAAAATAACTCAAAAGTTTCTCATGAATTTTTCAAAATTTCTGTGGAGGATTAAATTCTCACCCCCCCCCATCCCCCCCAGAGAGACCATGGCCTTGCAACCACTCATTATGACATCATAGAACATATCACCATCCGTTTCGGTTTTCTTTTAGAGCTAAATTACTGAAATATTTGCTTCTATTCCTAAAAGCAAACATGACTCCAGTTGACGATATGTCATACGGCGTTAGATAACTACTAGGTAATATGGTTACATCGGAACAATGAGGAGTCTAGGAGAAGTGTGTAGCTGTAGCAGAAGACGAATGGAACACCACCCCAGCGGAAATCGAATGTGACAGGTGATAGAAATATCCTATTCAAAACCCTGAATTCTGAGCGATGCTTGAAGGTTTACAAAATTTAAAATGAAAACAGCATAGATGAGATTGTTTTTGTCCAGCGAGCGAGACAAAATTGATATTTTAAAGAAGATTGAATAGAAAAAAAACTTTAAGTGACATTCACAGAGGAATGGAAAAGGAGAGTAGGAAAATAGTAGAAAAGTAATATAGGACTCTTTTTTTTTTTTTTTTTTTTTTTTTTGTAACTCGTTTGGAAGAATTTGAATTTTGTAATTTTCTTTTCGATTTTAGAAATCGTCCGAGAATTTAATTTTCATGTTAAAAAAAAAAAAAAAAGTAACGGGCCAGTCATTGGGGACTGCCGATAGAAGTGAAAAGCTAAGTAACTTGTGAATTGCATCGTCGAGCTATTAGATTATTATTTTTGAATTATTTTTGGTTTGTAAAGAATTTTTAATATTGTAATATGACTAAAATAATTTTCTTTTTTTAATGATTTATTTAAAAATTTATATTGAAACAAAAAGAAGAATATAACAGTCTGTATAAAAACACGTGCTTGTATTTTGTGAACTATGTATACACTGTGGAAAAAGTACATGCATACATCGAGTATAGAACTAGAAAGAGACAGATGCCAGTAGCCAGTATACTACTCGTATTAGTATACATTTTATACACATATATATATATATATGCATATGAGGCATGCCGCACCGTGCGCTACATATATGGATATATATGTAGAGAGATATACTCTCTGTATATATATAATGTATACTAATAACGCACGGAGGTATATCTATGTACATATATACGCAGTATACATATAGCTCATGGAAAGCGTTCGGTGACGATGGCGCGAGTTCCATGATTTTTGTTCACCGAAAAAGTGCTCAACGCGCCTAAAGAAGTTTTCAATTCAATAGCTCATGGAAAGCGTTCGGTGACGATGACGCGAGTTCCATGATTTTTGTTCACCCAAAAAGTGCTCAACGCGCCTAAAGAAGTTTCTTGAAAAAAAAAAAAAAAAAAAGTTATAGGTTTTTAAGATTAAATAATTTGATTTATAATTATTTTTATTTAATATACTTGCATAGTCTTATTGAAGGGAAACATATTTTATAATATGCGATCAATTACATTACAGCTGCCCTTTCTGTCTGATACTTTTATGTTACTCTAATTGGCTACATAATTCTGCTGTTGTCAGTTTTGTATTTAGATTTTCCTCTAATTCCATGCTATTTCCAAAGCTGTAGTTTCTATAATCCAAGTTTATGAATATAGTGTGTTATTATGGCTTGATATGAAAATATTAATTTTTGAATAATTTACGAAGTTTTTAAAGTAGATTTGTTATGCACCTTAATGTTCATTCCAGTATTAAATGACATTTTAAAACGGGTATGACTTATTTACTATGAAAATAATTTTTATAATGCGTGTTTATGCGTTTTTCCCTCTTCTACCATGTTAAAATAATAATAATAATAATAATAATAATATTCGATTAACTTAGAAAGTTTTTAAAGGGGCATATTGTAAATTGAGAGGATTTACACACTATCAAAAAAGATAATTTAAAACTACTCCAACTTCTTTAGGATGAGAATAATCTTATAATGAAAGTTTGTGTGAAATTGTGCCCAATCGTGTCATGCTAAGAAAATCTTAAATATTAAATAACCTTTAAGTTTTAAAATTGGAATGTTGAAATTCGATAGTTTCTTGCTAATATTATAAAGGATATTTTTAAATTGGTGTGACGGACGCAAGACAGATGATATCTCTTCACAAGAGATCAATTTCAGCTCGTGACAAGAACTTCGATGGTTTTGCAATTATTTATGTACAAAAGACGATTCGTAAATTATTTATTTAAAAAAATATTGAATGAAAAATTAATATACCACGTTTTTAAAACGGGCTAAAAGGATTTAAAATAATAGGACGTACAAATTGTCTTGTAAAATTCAATAGTTATAAAGTATTTATAAGATTTAAAACAAAAACGTGAGGCACATGCAATACATAACTGATATATGAATAATTTACATAAGTTATTAAAATTTTATTGAACTGCAAAAGATATGAACTGTTGTGCGAGTTTTATCGACAGCACCTACTCCCTACACTATTTTCTATTACTTGTTGCTGGCGCCCCAAGATTTTCCTTTTAAAATAGTCTGTATGGAATTTACAAATCTTATGAGGATACGAGAAATTATGTTATACTTTTTACTGTGTTTTAACCCTTATACCGGAACATCGGTCTCAGAGACCGCTAAAGGTTAGGCTTATTGTAGGGACTGACGGATGCATATTCCTAGAATAGGGTACCGGCATGTTTGGCGATAAATGTCCAAGACGACAAGGGTGTCTAACTGAAGCACTAGTGCGACGTAAAATGAACTCAACCTGTAGAGGATGACATGTCTCAGAACAACCCTTAAGGGTGAGTCCCGAACCGTCGCCAATTGTTCACAGCGTAGAACTAGTGCAACGTAAAACTGGCTCAAACAAGGGAAGCTACCCTTGGGGGTTGGCAGTGAGCAAGGGGCGGAGCCCTTACTGTTGAAAAGAAAGCTGTAAAGTGTTATTAGAATACTAGGAATCTCAATTTTTTAGTGCTAACAGACACATTACGTAGAAATGTCAGTAATTGAAAATTCTTTCTGAAAGTTTAAGTTCGATTGGTTTTGTTGGTATTAGAATTAGAGTGCTATGAAGAAAGTTGCGGATGGAAGTTGTGAGTTCCTAATGGAATTGTGGTTTTCGGCAAGTTTTTGGTGTTCGAGTTGGATTGGAAAGTATTTTAGGTAAAGTTTTGTTGCGATGATTTAGTCAAAGTCTTTTTCCCAATCGTCAGATATATTTAAGTAGTAAGTCATTCAAAGCAAAGAAGAGTTATTTGTAGGAAGTCTTCCAGAGCCAAATCATTCACAAGCGAGTCATTACATGGAGTTTCCTTGAGGAGTTATCTCCTCTTTGAAAGGTATTTTTATCAGTAGCTATCATTTTTAACCATTTTTACCCATTGCGCAGTACTAATTCGCCATTAAATCCAATCAACTCTATAATATACCACCCTGTCACCCCTATGATACGTCATGATTGAGAAAGTAAATTTATGGCTGCAAGAATTCATTATTTATCGCCACAAAATTTCTACAAATACATTCAGTACCCTTTTTTCAAACAGCGGTCTCTGAGACCGATGTTCCTGGTAAGCATGATGAAAACAAGTTTCGGCCAAAGAGATAAAAAAATATGATCTATTATTTTTTACTTCCATTACCCTACTACCGTAGGTAATGGAAGTATTGTATTCAGTCTGAAAATTCGATATCGGGTTTTCACCTGATTTACACGTTTTAAGGTCCCCTGAGTCCAAAAAAGTGGTTTTTGGCAATTGGTCAGTGTGTATGTATGTGTGTGTGTATGTATGTATGTATGTGGAGAATCTTCTGGCTATTATAGCTCAGAAACTAATAAAGATAGATCTACGAAACTTTAGAATTGAAATACGTCTGGTGTACAGATGAAATTTCCAAATTCTGGTGAAAATTGAAAAACCGGAAGTGGGACATCGGAAACCGGAAGTGGGACCGTAAGTCCGTATCTCAAAAACGGCTCTAACGATTTTCTTCAAACTTGCTATATAAACACTCTATTAGATGTCCTTTCGAATGATATAGTTGTTTAGTTCAGGAAAATTGATAGGCGGCCTGTATAAATAGCTCAATTTCAGGCCTCGCAAAGGCGTTCCTTTAAAAACGGTTGTACGGATTTTTTTCAAACTCGCCATTTTAACTCACTTTTAAATATGCTTTTGTATGTAATTATTGTTTTCCTGTCAATAATTGAGTTTAACCGGAAGTGGGACATCGGAAACCGGAAGTGAGACCGTAAGTCCGTATCTCAAAAACGCCTCTAACGATTTTCTTCAAACTTGCTATATAAACATTCTATTAGATGTCCTTTCGAATGATATAGTTGGTTAGTTCAGGAAAATTGATAGGCGTCCTGTATAAATAGCTCAAGTTCAGGCCTCGCAAAGGCGTTCCTTTAAAAACGGTTGTACTTATTTTTTTCAAACTCGCCATTTTAACTCACTTTTAAATATGCTTTTGTATGTAATTATTTTTTTCCGGTCAATAATTGATTTTTTGTAAAAGTTGGTATCTCAAAAACGGCTCTAACGATTTTCTCTTTAGGTCACTTTTATGTTTTCTAATCACATTATCTTTCAAAAATGCATATAATACATGTAATAGCGGGTAATGGAAGTCGTGTGGTTGTTTTACACCAGATTTTTTTTACATATAAATGATTATTTTCTGTTTTTTAATCATGTGTGTGTGCAAAATTTTTCAGTCGATTTTAAACATCTTGACGAGACTATGACAGAGATATGAGGCAAAATTGAGGTGTATTTCAGTTTCTATACTATTTTCGGCTCAATCGCATCATTGGAAATAGGTTAAAATTCGAAATCGAATTTTAAATGGATTTGGGGGCCCCACTTCCCCTCCCCCAAGTCTTTTTCTGCTTCAACGTGTATTCTCATCAAAATATATCGTGTATGCAAAGTTTCAGATAGAAAATGGTTTAAAATTCCAAATCAAAATTTTAATTGAAGTTGTGGGGCCTTTTTGCTTACTTGTCTGTAATGTCATCGGAGTTATGAATACAGTTACCGCCGCTTATTAAAATCACATTCGTTCTGAGCCAAAGTGATTTTATTAAACGGCTGATTTTTATATCCGGCGACCGTTCCTGCTCTTAAGGAAAAGGTATTACTTGCTTGAATTTGGAAAGAAACTTCACAAGGTGACGAATAATAGAATTAGTAAACAATATTAATTAATTTTCGATGCATAATTGTTTCTTCGACATAAATAAATTAAACACATTCCAAGTTCCCGTGCACTTCCGTTTGTGGAAAATCATCATTACCTTACCCAAAGTTCACGTTGTTCTTATAAATTAAAAATATTTTCGTTTAAACCTCATGAATTATAGTAATTTTAAAATGAGAACTAGAAATTGCCTTTTAATAATTAGAAATTAAAAATATATATATATCATTTCAAATCAAATTTGTAACTTATTACTGCGTTTTGAAGAATACGTTCCTTGAAATTGTTACAGAGATAAATGATTGAACGTGTTTAATTTGTAACTGTGCTGCAAGTGTAAAATCTTCGACAATGAGCGTTAACGGAGGGATTGTTGTGCTGTAATTCCTTTTCTTATTAAAAAAAAAATAGTGCGTATGTATACATGATATTTTTGGCTGCTCAGGGGATATTTTTGAGTTTATTAACCGGTGATGCTGATTTTATGAAGCGGTGGCTTTAAAAGTAATTTGTATTGATTTGATTCTGGTCTTGGCAATTGGATCAGATTAAGTGGCTGATTTTATTAACCAGTGAATTTATTAAGCGGCAGTTACTGTATATTTAAAATTTAATCTGTATCGGATGACAAGAAGTGATTTAAAATTCAAAATAAAATTTCAATTGGAGCTGAGGCTCAGAATTCCTTTCTCCGTTTCTGCTTGAACATGTATGGGATACTGGTCACGAGAACATCTTCACAGAACGGGGTTCCTCTTCCTACACACGAAAGAGTGTCAAATCTGCGGTGAGGGTACTCTAAATGCAGAGCCTTTAACATCTTGTAGTGGACTAAACCGTGATGCCCAAATGAGTGGCGACCTGTGTCCTCTCTACTGGGAAGCCAGGACTGCGAACTGTCCCTGCCGCAATTTTATTCTTTCTGCTTGTGGCGCTTGTTTTTATTCTGCTCGTGTTGTTCATTTTGTATGGATTATTCTTTTTTCTCCATTAAAGCCATATGGGGGGGGGGGGGAATGTAATGCCATCGAAGTTATACACGTATGCCAAATTTCAGCTCACCCGGATGATAGAAAGTGAGTTAAAATTCGAAATAAAATTTTTAACTGGAGTTGTAAGCCCAGGGCCCCATTGCCCAAACTCCTTTACTGCTTAAACGTGTATTGCCTCCGAAGTTATACATGCATATATAATTTCAGCTCAGTTCGATGACAGAAAGTTACAGTAGGCAACCCAATCATTGAGCACACATCCAATTTTTAATTTTTTTTTTTTTTTTTTTTTTTTTTTTTTTAAGTTTGATCGCTCATTTTCATCATCCACTTACTGTTTTATAAACAGCATAAGACGAAGATCATGACTCGACAGATATTTACTTTAAATTATAATTATAATAATAATCAGTATTAGGTGCACAACTTTTAAATAGGTAGGTAGGTTGGGTTGAACGTCACACTGGCACTGCGCTATGAGTCACTGACGACGGTCTGGGACGCACCCTAGGGTTACTTTTAAATAGGAATTAATGCGAGCGCTTCAACAATTTTGCTGCCGACTGTATTTAAAATTCTCTTGCATGATATGAGCCTGACCCACTTGAAATGGAGGAGCCTTTTCCTAAGTTCGTTACTGCTTGAGGATGCATTGTCATTGGAGTTATACATATGTATGAACAATGTCAGCGCAATCGGATGTGATTCAATTTCAAGATCAAAATTTAACTGGAGTTGGGTGCCCTCGGTCTCCTCCTCTAAGTCTGTTTTTTCTTGAACGTGTATTGTAATCGGAGTTATGCAACACTTTAGCTCAATCAGATGATAGGAAGTAGGTTAAAATTGAAGTCCTATTTCTATCTAAAGTTGGAGGCCCAGGGCTCGCAGTTTTTACCTCCAAGTCTATTACTGCTTGATTATAGGTTGTCATCGATGTTTTTCATGTACGCGCAATTTCTACTCAATCCACTGAGTTAGAATTCGCTCGCATGATTTGAACCTGACAGACTACAAATGATGGGACTTTCTAAGTGTCTGCTACTGTTTGAACATTTATTTTCATTGAAATTATATCTGCGTGCAAAAATTTCAGCTCAATTGGTTAATAGAAAAGTTAAAATTCGCTTGCAAGATTTGACAGTTAGGGAAAACAAGGGCACCTGTGCTCCCCTCCCCTCAGTACATTACTACTTGAACATGTATTATCATGAGTTATAAACGCACGATACATAAACGCACAATTTCCGCTCAATCTGATTCTACGAAGTGAGTTAAAATTCGCTTGCATGATTTGACCATCGAAGCTCTCCGTCTGCCTTGGCCCCTACCCTAAGTCTGTATAATTCCCCAGTTCTCAGCTATGTTTGAAGTTTCTAGCCTCTAGGTTATCGGGAAGTTGGTTTAAAATTGATTTCAAAAATTTTACCTAACAGACAAGCAAGCAGATGAAAAAGTAAAATCTCAGCCTGGCGTGGTCCGTATAAAATATAATGTAGACTTGGCCAGTCGTCCGGTCTTAAATACGCAGAAAATAAAGGAAGCCTGGGCCCGGCCAGGCTCGAACTTAATGACAAAATATCGGCTGGATAACTGGTTTGTGCTCGAACTTCCAACTGGGGTCCGTGTAGATCTTCAGTGCGAAGTATACGTACGCTTATAATAATAAAAAGAATGTCCAACTTATAAGCAGAAATAAAGTTTGGTTAAATTTCGATCATTGGTTCGTGAGATACAGTGTCCACAAAAATCGTGATACACACACACAGACAGACATTTTGTAAAAACTATCAAATCGTGTTCAGGACATCCCAAAGCGTGTAAATCCATCGAAAACTGGAGTTCGAAAATTTTCACGAATCCAATACTTTCTCTATATTACATATAGCAGAAAGTCAAAATTAAAAGACTAAATAATGGAGCATATTTTGCGCATACCTTTCTTTGATGTTCGTATTTTCTGTGTTGTCTTGAGCTTCCTCTTCAAACTCTCTCTTTTTCTTTGGTTGGAATAATTATCAGGTCCTTCACTTTTTTGCGCATGATTCCAGAACATTTTTTCGTTTCTTTAGTCATTCAATACAGCTTTAATAGAATTATACACCACCTTCTCCAGATCCAGGATTTTCAGGAAAGAGGAAATTGTTTTATGAAATCGCATGAGAAGAAGGAATCCAAATAAATATTTACACTGTAGCCTAATTTTTAATAGTTGTCTTTCTTTATTAATTACAAATACAAAATCGTCTGTTCATAAATACATAATTGATTTTCAGCAATAAATCGTTTGTCAAAGTTCAAAAGTAATGCAAACAATTCTAAAATGTTTTATTATTATTAAATTTGAGTGACAGCTTTTAAATAAGGTAAAATAAATAATTAAATAAATAAAATGTGGCAGGCTTAGTCACAAAAATAAGATATTGTATACTTGACCGACCATTTCTGAGGTGCTTTAAAAAAGTTGAAAATTGTTTTAGAAACAATTTTGTTTGGCATGTATTTTTGTGAAGGGGAAGCATGTCTATTGCATCCTTCAAAACCCTCTATTTGATTACTCTACCTGCATTCTTAAAACATTAAGGCTTAAATTAAAAACATTTTTTAAATGATTCAAAGAACTTTCACCCACAGTAAATTTTTCAAGAAAAGTCTGCTTATGATATGATTTACAATACTAATTTGAACTTTCCAGTGCTGTCTTTTTTTAAAAAGAGCAAATAAGACAGGCCGACGAAATTTTTTCTTCAGGTTGATATGTTTTTCTGATATGTTTTTGGATGTTGTTTAAGGAAAACCTATTTAAAAATTTCCCTCACGTACAATTTTGAAAAAAAAAAAAAAAAAAAAGGAATTCTTTGAGCTTAAAGCTCCATTTTTTCCGAATCCCATCTAAATTATTTCCCTGAAAATTTGGGTGATGTGAGTGAAGAACAAGGAGAGCTGTTTCATCAAGACATCAAAGAAATGGAAAGCAGCTATCAGAGACGATACATTTTTAACATGATAGCAGAATATTGTTGCATAAAGAATCCCCCCCCCCCCCCACACACACACACACAAGATCCTTAAGCCTTGCACAAGGTAAAATGCTCTAAAGGGAGATTCGACGTGAAGAAATACATTTAAAAGATAATGTGTAAATAATACCCTGTTTCAATGCATTTTTTATATAAATTGTTTCAAATTTGTTATAACTTCTAGACGAATTCTTCCGATTTTCATCCTTACTTTGTGAAAATTTCTTACGTGATAGGAAAAAAAATAATCATTTCTGAATTCATATTATCAAAACACATTAGAGACACCCAACGCAGTACATAAAAAGGTTGAAAATTCGATTTCGCAGACCAGTGTAATCGGAAAAAATTTACGGTAAGCTATTATGATACCAAACATGCATTCAAATCAACAAGTACTAAATAAAGTATTCTTGTATTCAAAGAACTTCAAAACCTGAAATTAGCGCAAATATTTTGTTTCGAAAATTCGACCCCGTAAATAATACTTTCTGTAACTCATGGTAAGGGAAAGTAATTATCATTTTTAAGCGTTTTTACTGAACACAATATAATTTGGTATGAATGCTTTTAATCGAACCTAACTTTTCTTACAATCTTTTATACGAAAATTATTTTGTATCATTAAAATATGTTCGTTTCATTATGTTTAGTTCCCTTTACAAATGTTATTGATATGTACCAAGTAGAAATTTTGTACTTAAACAATAATGTATTTGGACTCTTTGCATGTCGTAGTATACGGATCATTATGATATAAATTGAATACGATTTTTAGACTTCCTGCCAGTACCTGCTTTTGAGTTATGCCCATGCAGACGAACCACAAGAACCTGATTATACAACTGAGCGGACCTCAAAACATACTATTGTAAAAACTATTTCATATTCAAAAATTGGACCGCAATACATTATCCAACATGTATGGGTAAAAAGTAAACAGTAAAAAAAAAAAAAAAAAAAAAAATGCTCTGTATTATAAAGAAATGACAAAAAAAAAAAAAAAAAAAAAAATCCATCATTTTATCGCCTCTTTTCCTGCTTTTCCTTGAAGAAAAATCAAACTTCTGATTTCCTTTTTTTTTTTTTTTTTTTTTTTTTTGTTTACCCCCCCCCCCCCCCCCCCCAAAAAAAAAAAAAAAATATATATATATATATATATATTACTTTGCAAATTTTTGTAAGAAATGTGCAAGTAAATTCGGATTTATAAACAATTTAGATTATTCTTTTAAATATATTTTACCACCATGTTTAAGAAAGTGTCTTTCTATTGCATAGAATCATTGGCATTAGTGATTTTTTTTTTTTTTTTTTTTTTTTTTTTTACCTACAAATCTTTTATTTATTTTCTGTTTTCAATATGTTTTTGTTAAATATATTGAATGTCTATGCGTGAGCGGGGGGGTGCCCAGGCACCCAGGGCACCCCCCCTGGCTACGCGCATGTATGAAACACTCTCCAACTTTATGGACCATCGTGTGTCCCTTCACTTTTCGATTGCGTTAAAAAACGCAAAAACGCGTAACAACTAAAACCGTAACTTCAAGCCATTTCATCTTCTATCCCACAATGTAACTGAATAATATTATGTGTGTAAACACATCATGAATGCTAATCCTATTGTACTCTATAGATAACATGTTTCTATGCACCTGAATAATATGTTGATTTCGTTGTTTTGTGCCTGAAACAATTTCTCTCGTATAGCATAACGTACCCTATTTTTTTTTTCTTTCCGGGTTCCTGTACAAAATGAGTAGCGTTATGCTGTAATCAACTTAAATAACACATACAGTGCGCGAAAAAAGTATAAGGACAACATTAAATTCAATGAAAATATGCTTTATTTTCATTTCATCCAAATGAAAGTTTTATATGTTTACTTCTGTTACATAATTTTGTAATAACACTTATAGCGTATGAAAAACAAAATATTGATTTTACAAAAATTAACACTAAAGGAAATGTGGAAGAGTATAAGGACATGTTCTAAAATACTTAAAATTTTCTTCAATAATCAAGACAACTATTTTTTTTTTTTCAATCACTTGAATAAACTGAGAGGTTATGGATCCTGAAAGATCTTATAAAGTGTCCACGTAAATTTTTTCTCAAGCGTCTTTGGACATCGAATACAAGATCTTGTGTGCATTGATATTGTGTGCCATTTTTATAAACTTCTCGGGCTAGAAGACCATAAGTTTTCGATTGAATTAAGATCGGGACTCCTCGCCGGCCAATCAAGTAAATTTACAGAATTAGCTTCAAACCAGAGTTTTGCGCTCGTAGAAACGTGTATCAAAGCATTATCCCGTTGAAAAATATAGTTCCCTGAAGTAATCAGTGGCGCTTCAGGCAACAAACTTTCTCCTAACATATCCGCATAGTTGTCCGAATTCATTTTACTGTTGATAAAGACTATAGGAGTGGTTCCATTTGCCGCAAAATCGTCCCAAACCGAGCCACCTATATTGACGTTTGGAAAACACTTCTTTAGTCTTTCGCAGATCATACCAAAAATAACGAAAACCATCACGTCCATCAAGGTTGAACATTTTTCCGACAGAAAAAATTACATCAGTCCATTTTTGACCAAGAGAAATGTATTTTTTGGCAAATTCAACTATTCTTCTCTTATCATGATTTGTAAGAGGTGGACGTGACACTAATTTTCCATAAGAAACATGAAGATGTTTATTTAAAATATTTTGAACAGTCCTTGATGAACATGGTAAATTCAAATTTTGTCTAACTTCATTTGCAGTTTCTTTTTTCTGGCAAGCTCCACTTTCAATCATTCTTTTCTGTCGACGAGTGAGAATTTCTGGTCTCCCAGTTCGTTTTTCCATGCCATACATTCTACGATATTTTAGAAAATTATAAACTACCGTTACCTTGATTCTTTTTTAAATTTCCCGTCCACTTAATCCACATTCTCGAAAAGCAACAATTTTTTCCTTTTCAGAGTCAGAAAGATGAGTTCCTTTGGACATCGTTTAAAAAGTCACGATGAAAGTCGACGAGTGCGAAATATCTTTCACAAACCTATCTTTCACCCCGGGATTGTCCTTTTCTGTTTTCAAATATCAAATTTTTCAATAATTAGGGAAGAAAAAGCAATGTCCTTATACTTTTTTCCGTGATCTTTTGGATTTAAAAATCAAAATGTAAATTTAAACAATTTGGAAATTTTAATTAGTTTACACAAGAAATAATTTAATTTTACTCCTATTTTTACTTCAATTTTTACGCATTGTACATTGTAAACTACTTTCGGAAATGAGAGACGCATTCAATTCATGAACTGTTTCAAACTTTGTCTAAAATTATTTCTTCATTACTTTATGTGAACATCTGAAATGGGATTCTATCGGTGATAACAGTAGGTTTAATAAATAAGTAACAATTAAAAAATTTCCCATATGCTTTCGTTAACACACGATAAAATATTTTTAAATAATCTGGTGTGTCACTCACACTACTTTCTCTTACCCTGAAATTTAATATTATAAATATAGGTTGCAGATTAAGAGGTAAGATAACGAGTACTGTTATGTAAACCTATGTTAAATAATTCAAATTAGCCTTAGGAACTGTTTTATATGATAACTAGTTCTGTGTGAAGGGAGCTACCGCCCCTCTCAACCCCCGATTCATTAATGTACAAAAAACAAGCGATGAATGTTTAGCTTAAAACATATATTATTTACCATATCTCTATGGAGAATATTTCAATTCCCGAACAGCTTTCCTGGAAATGGTAAAATATTATTAGTAAAGCACATCCACTAACAATAAATAACTAGTGTGTTGTGGCCGCTACACGATTTTCTTCTATATTTTCCTATACAAATTCACTCAGTAAAAATAATTTATTAAAATTATTATTTAAAAAAATTATCTTCAATGATAATGCACACGGTTTCCATATTAGACAAGTAGTATAACACTAAGTATTAAAAAAAAAAAAAAAAAAAAGTTGAATTTATTCTCAATATTACATTAAAAAAAAAAAAAAAAATTGTTAAAAATAAAAAAATATCGATAACTTTATTTTAAATTATCGCAGATCGATCTTTCAACCATTCGTTTCAAAGGTATTGGAGAGCTCTTTTGAAAGATACCCATCATGAAAATTTTCTCCCCTCGAGGGAGGCTTCACCCCCAGGGGGGAGGCGAGACTCCTACATATCCTACATACACATTTTTTTTTTTTTTCTCAGTTGACAATCTCTATTACACAAAATATATATTCGTTTTATTTGGTTTAGTGCAGTCTATAGATGTTAAACTCTACTTACCTGTAATTTTCCCCATAGACGTAATGTATTTGAATACTTTTGAGTGTCCCTGTACACGAACTATTGGCCTCATCTCAACGAAAAGCTTAGTGCAGGATCCCTTTTTATACACATTCAGAATACCGAGTTTGGAATTTCTGCTACTATTTGTTCTTGAGATATGCTGATAAGAGACACACAGACCATTCGCTAAAAACATAATTTTCGTATTCAGGGGACCTCAGAACACGTAAATATAACAAAAACTCAAGTTCGAAAATTTGACCCTAAAACAATACTTTCTCGACCCTATGGGTAAGAGAAAGTAAAAATATATCTTTCAAGTCATTATGCATAGAAAAAAACGCTGAATATATATATATATATATATGTATTTTTTTAATTGACCCAAAAAATTTGAAATGTTGTTTTAAAATTATCCGAGACTTTAACGGTCAGACGTTGCTAGAATTAACTGGAGGTTTCGATCAACGAGAGTTTCGACTGCATTGTAATTAGTTCCCCATCATACTATAGGTATGGGGAACTTACATAATCGTGAAAATTTTCGACCTCGGTTTCTTGACTTTTTTTACACGTTTTCAGGCGTGAGGAATCCGAAAATGACAAAATTTCTATGGTGTCCGTCTGTAAGGTGTCTGTTAGTCCGTTAGTGAGTTTGTTAGTCTGTGTACACGATATCTCAAGAACAGATAGTCGCAGAGAAGTCAGATCAGTTTTAAAATATTACTTTCGACACTGGCAAGAACTCTATTCATTTGCAACATAAGAATTAAAAAACTTCGTAAGTTATTAGAAATTTACGATTTTCTTAACATGGGAGAATAGGGAAAAATTTCACTTAAACGTGCATTAAATGGAAACTTTTTACTGTAAAAATGTCGGACCAGTTTTTAAATACCAGTTTTGAATTCGGTATAAACATCATTAACTATAAACATGCTACTTTGAAAGTTTCGCTAGTTATTTAGAATTTACGAATTTCTTAACATGGCAGAATAGGGTATAGAGCATAAACGTCAATTTTGTGGGATATTTTCATTGTAAAAATGTCAGACCACTTTTAAAATATTATTTAGGCACTGGCATGAATATTATTGACGATGAATTTTCCAATATAAAAATTACGTAAGATATTGGAGATTTACGAATTTCTCAACATGGCAGAACAGAGCAAAATTTCACATAAACGTCAATCTTGAGGCATATTTACATCATAAAGATGTCAGACCACTTTTTAAATATTATTTAGGATACTGGCATGAATATTATTGACTTTGAATTTTCCAATTAAAAAAATTCGTAAGTTATTTGGAATTTACGATTTACTTAACATGTCAGAATAGGGCAAAATTGAGCATAAACGCACATTTTGAGGATTATAAATATATCAGACAACTTCAAAATAACATTTCTGATATTTGTTTGAACATGATTGAATACAAATATTCTACTAGGAAAATTTCGTAAATTATTCGTAATTTACGATTTTATCAACATAGCGAAATTGTAATTTTTTCATATAAATATGAATTTTGAGGATTATTGCATTGGAAATAGTAACATGAAACATAAACAACGGAATTGACCCTGATAAAATAAATTAATAGATTAGTATAACATAAATATATCGAAGAGAACGGTGAATAGCCTATTAGGCGAGGATTTCATTCTGTCACTCTGTCAAGCTTTGGTCAAATTCATTTCTCTTAACATGATTATAATATGTCTCGTACTAGAAAGTTTATGTGAACTTCAATATGATGGGGAACTGAGCAGAGTCCGGCTATGCCAACTTGTTTATTCAAGTAATTACATTGATTCATTTATAATTAATTAATTTATAAATGAATTACTTAATGTAATGTATAATTTTTATTATTATTATTAATGAAAAGATTTAATGTTTCAAAATGTTTTATTTGTATTTTAAAATTCATAAAATTCATCATGCCTTGCCATAATAAGATCGTACTTTAAAATTTCACACCAGTTCAGATTTTAATTCATGAATAACATTACTTTGTGACAATTGTGATTGTGACATCCTATATCTTATCAATTGATCCTTTTTATTTGTGTTTCCGTATATTTTGTTGTACCGTCACACTATTCACTCTTTCAAACAGTTTACATTTTCAAAAATCTATATTAATAAATAGATATTAAAATAATATTTGTGCCAGTCAGAAGCAACAGAAAGACCACCCAACTCCAGCAGGGAAAAAGGGTAGTGAATCTGGCATCACTACGGAGCCCGGCAGAAGATGTTTTGCCGCGATGAAGGAAGGATGTTCGCGGCTCTCGACAGAATCGGAAATGTAAGATGAACAGTTCAATTACCGAACTTTATAACGTAAAGATGTTTATTGTTTTTTTTTTTTTTTTCCAACCATTCACTTGTAAAATTGCTGACCTGGTGGTTCGGTCTGTAGGGCGCTGCCTTCTGGACCTTCAGGTCCCAGTTTCGAATCCTGGTGCGGGCATGGATGTTTGTTATGTCCTCGGTCTACGAAATATTGTGTGCACTTGTTTCTGTGTGAATTTCTGTAATACGGATTAATCGAGACGAAAGTCATTGTAACTGTAGGTCTCAAAGCTGTCAAATAAATGTCAAATGTCAAATCTACTTGTAAATAAATATGTGTATAGTTTTTTCTACTTCCTTTTAAATTTCTATTCTTCAAAGCAAATTAGTTAATTGTTAGAATGTTTCTTTAAATCAAGTATTGTGTTGATCTGATTTCTATATCTATACATACATTTATATATTAAATAGAGGATACATTAAAAAAAAATAAAATGAACACTAAAAATTTCTTAAATTTTTTTTCTTAAACAGAATTTAATTTTGCATTCAAAGTACAGAGCACATTACTTAACTTTTACTTTCCGAACACTATAGTGAGGAAAGTATTGTAAGTACGTCAAATATCCGAATTTCAGATTTTGGTGCATCTACACGTTTTGAGATCCCATGAATTCATATTGACTATTTTTACGATGATGTACGTATGTGAGTGAACACAACCAGGCCCTGACTAACGGCAGGCATACGGGGCAAATGCCCTGGGGCCCCCTTCTGGAAGACAGTCGTATGCAGAAATTCTGCAACCTAAAAACCTCTTATGCCACTGCAAGGGTGCCCCCAGAATAGGCTTGCCCTGGGGCTCCAGGTAGTCTAAGTCGGGCCCTGAATACAACAGCGTCTAAACGATTCGAATGAGCTGAAAGTTGGCATATATGTTATAGGTGTCCATAGCCATAGCACGAACCCTACTGATTTTGGCGAATCTAGCGCTAACATTTTTTTACAGGGACACAAAGAAAAACTCTTTATCATTATGATCTATGGGACAAAATTTTTAAAGTGCGATATTGTCTAAATGCTTTATTCGACTGAGCTGAAAATTTATATACATGTTATGAGTCACCGTCACACGAACTATATAAATTTTAATCTAGCGTGTATAGATTTTTTACAGGGACATATGGAAAAATTCTTTATTGTTATGGTCTATAGGGGCCCAAATTCTTTAAACTGCGATAACGTCTAAACACCTTATTCATTTGAGCTGAACATTTATGCACATGCTATAAGTCACTGTTGCACGAAGTGAATAAATTTTAGTAAATCTACCACGTATAGTTCTTTTACAGGAAGACAACGAAAAATTCTTTATCATTTTGCTCCATGCGCTCAAATTCTTTAAAGTGCTATAACGTCTAAACGCCATATCGAATTGAGCGGAAAGTTTATGTACATGTTATAGATCGCCGTCCCACTAACTATATACATTTGGGACCATGTAGCACTTATAGTTTTTTTTAGAGGAACACAAAGAAAAATTCTCTATCATTCTGCTTTATGGGTTCGAATTATTTAAAATGCGATAACGTCTAAACGCCATATCGAATTGAGCTGAAAGTTTATGTACATGTTATAGATCGCCGTCCCACTAACTATATACATTTGGGACCATGTAGCACTTATAGTTTTTTTAGAGGAACACAAAGAAAAATTCTTTATCATTCTGCTTTATGGATTCGAATTATTTAAAATGCGATAGCGTCTAAACGCCTCATCCGATCGAGTTGAAAATTTACGTACATATTACAGTTTACCGTCGCACAAGCTGTATGAATTTCGGTGAGTCTAGCACTTATAAATTTTTATAGGAACACAACGAAAATTTCTTTACCATCATGGCGCAATTTTTTAAAAGTGCGATAGCGTCTAAACGTCTTATCCGATTGAGCTGACAATTTCTACACATGTCACTGTTTCACGAACTGCACTGATTTTGGTGAATCTAGCACGTATAGTGTTTACAGTTACAGGGACACAACGAAAAATTCTTTATCATTTTGCCCTAAGTTCGATAGCGTCTAAACGCTATATCCGATTGAACTGAAAAGTTATATGCATGTTATAGATCACCTTCAAACGAGCTGTATCAATTTTGTAGAATATAGCACTTATAATCTTTTTACAGTGACACACATAAAAATTCTCTATCATTTTGCCCTAAGTTCGATAGCGTCTAAACGCTATATCCGATTGAACTGAAAAGTTATATGCATGTTATAGATCACCTTCAAACGAGCTGTATCAATTTTGTAGAATATAGCACTTATAATCTTTTTACAGTGACACACATAAAAATTCTCTATCGTTGTGGCTTATGGGTTCAAATTATTTAAAGTGCGATAAGCGTCTAACGCCTCATTCGATTAAGCTGTAGAAAAGAAAAAAAAAAGTTATTCGATAGCTTTGAGACTAATAGTTAAAATGAATTTTATCTAAAATGACCGTCGTAATTGCGTCGGTAAATATCTTGATGAGAAATGTCCGAGCTAGTTCGGTGCCAAATTTCAAATTCGCGGCTATAGAGTAAAACTGTTTCATTTCTTCAGCGCCATTTTTTCTCAATTTTATTTAAAAAATAAATAAATCAATAAAATAAATAAATAAAATAAATAAATAAAAATAAAAACACAAAAAATTTTTGCACGTTTCTTTTATTTTTTTATTTTTATTCTTTTTATTTTTTTGTTCGACATAAAAAAGAAGTATAATTATTTATATATTTTTCTTTTTTTTTCATAATAATTTGAAAGTTAAAATTGGGTTTTTATTTAACATCTTTTGAACCAATTATCCGATTGACCTAAAAAATAGGGCGTTAGCTAGATTTTGTCCTGATTAATAAGTGTACCCATTTTTGATAAAATTTAATAATTCTGACTAAAAACCCGGGCCTATACTGTGGCAAAGTTTTAGCTTTACATATTTTAAATAAATATTAGCCTATTCATTCAAGGTGATAGATAAAAATTGGTAACGACGCTGTTTGAAAGAAATAGTACAACTTGTCCTATTAAAGAGGGGGGGGGGGACTTTTAAAAATGATTTAATTAAAGACAATTTTCGTAGGAATGAATAAAATTTTGAAGTAAAACTGACATAAACAAGCTATGTAATTTCTAATAATACATGAAAAAAAAAAAATGCAAATAATGAGTCGATTTTACAGCAGACCACCAAAATATCTCGCGGACTAGTGACCCCGAGAGTAGCTGTTGGTGACTCGACCTCCGTTCTGGTAAGTCTTTTGAATATTCACTTGAATGAAAAATCATATACTAGGAGCTGCCAGAAAATGGACTAACCTAAAAGAATGGATTGTGATGGGATGACAGTTTGAATGGAGAGGATAAGAAATGTGTCTACATACCGGGCTATCTTTTTGACATCTCGAAACTAAACGTTTTGTAAACAGCAGTTGAAGCAATACACTTACTTAGAAGGTCGCATTCATGTTTGTTATTACAGTTCATAATCCATTCATGTTTATTTGAACATACGTAATGATGAATTATCTCTGTACGAGCGACGACAAATGCGATTGAAATGCGAATACTGATGAGTTGACGAAGTATTGGGAAGACATCTTTCAAGTGTTTTCGATTAAAAGCAAAATTATAAAGTGTTACAAAAATAATTTCAAAATATTTTAACACTAGCCTTTCCCGAGCACAACAACTGATAGATCTTCAGATAAATGTCTTAAATAAAATCACTGGAAATTTTCAGTTTTTTTTTTTTTTTTTTCATTAAAGAGATTTAAAATTTCAATATTCGTAATTATAATTTTAATTTTAGAATTTTTTTTTCTCTGCTAAGTTAAAAATTCTTATAATTAAGTTATTGTCATATTAAAAATCAAACGTTTTCTAAAATTGGACAGAAATTCCATAGTTAATAATGTATCTACAAAATAAAATCAGATTTGTGTTTGTAAGTTTCTCAGAATCAAAAAATATTGCGTTTCACGCATCGTGGAAGCCAAAAATGATCTCAGAAAATTTTCTATGTGTCGTTGAGTTTTGTAACTCTATTTTAGTTCAAGTATCACGTGAGAACGACTGAACGGAGCTCAACCACACTTGGCAAGGTTTGAGGTCTATACCCAACTTGTAATTCGTAAATACGGACTAGGACCCTTAGAACCCCCCTTCCCCCTTCAGGCCTAGGACCGTAGGACAGTCAACCCAACTTAAAATTATATCTATAGAACATTTCAAAATTTTGATTAGATTTAGAGAGACGGGTAAAAAACGTTTGTATTGTTCGTCTGTCTTTATTATCCCGGATACTAGAGATATTTAAGAAAAGACTTAATATATATATATATTTTCTTTTTTCGAATGTTTAATAGAACCTATTTAAAAGAATTAGGGATGAGTTTTGAAATTTATTAATCAGATTTTGAGAAAATAAAAACAAATTAAAAGTACATGTCTATGTAAAGATTTGCAAATAATAATAATATTTGTTTTATTTTTAATATGTTTTCTTTGAAAGATATTACAAAATCCATCACTATTTTTTTTTTTTTAAGGAGGTTCTCAATTAAGCCTCTCAAAAAAGAATATTAAATCTTTTCTCAAATATCTCTAGAAGTTGTAGCATTTTGAAGATCATGAAAAAATGCAAACTGAGCAAACGCAATTTAAAGATTTCAGATCTGTAAAAAACCATAAGAATTGTTTCCTGGATTTTATCAAACAAACATAATACAGTTCAATTTATAGATATTGAATGGAAATGGAAGCTTTCAGTGGTGGTTTAATCAAAGTGTTTCATACTGGCACAGTTACTTTCGTTATATATCCACTGTCTATTTTTCTTTAGGGAACGGAATGATTTAGCTTGCAATCAATACGTAGAATACTGACGTTATCATTTAGGAAAATTGATTTTTGAATTATCTAGCTCCATAGAATCTATGTTCTTAAGAAGACGTTTTTACGCAGCAATACACGTAAAATACACTCATGTCCATAAATTAAGGATAATGCTAGCTGAGGTAAATAAAGGTTCAGAAGCAAAACAAACATGACTTATTCATAAAGTCCATTTATTAAACAAACGATCAAGAACAAAAAAACGTGGTTTATGTAGGATACCATTTATAAAAACTACGATTTTTGCTCCCTGAAGTCACTACAAAAAATATCTCCCTTACAAAAACTTAACATTACGTGGTTGGTATGATGGTTAATACATTGTATGTCTCTCAGATGATGAAATACAGTCCTTACAACGCCTAGGAATGCTGAGTTTTAAATTATTACATCTGATCTTGGGGAAGATTACTCCACTCAGTAAGAAATGCTCTCCGAAGTTCCGGTACACATGTAGGAGGTGGTTGACGGGCTACAATTCGTCGGAAAAGCATGTCCTACACATGCTCTGTCGGATTCTAGTCAGGTGAGAATGCTGGCCATTCCATGTGCGTGATAGTTTCAGATCGTAGGCATCCGTGTACAACGTCTGCACGGTGAGGACATGCATTGTCATCCATAAACATTAATTCTGGGCTCATGGCACCCCTAAACAAATGTACATGTTGTTCCCGAATGATGTCCCGATAAATTAGGCCTATCATTCTTCCGATTTGAACATGCAAATCTGTTCTGGTGCCTAATATGATCCCCCCCCCCCAAAAAAAAAAAAAAAAAAAAAAACGAGCACTCCTGCCCGTAACGGTGTCGTTCAATTATGTTGTTTTCGTGGTAACGGATACCTGACGTTCTACATATGAAAGTCTGGCGTGAATCACACTGAAAGCTAAACCTGGACTCATCGGAAAACATCACACAAGCTCACTGTGCCGCTGTCCACATTGCATGTTCTCTACTCCAAATTAAACGCTGGCACAGTGCATTGCCGTGAGTGGAACACATCTAGCATGCCTTCGAGCATATAGACCAATATCTCCCAAACGTCTATACACGGTTTGTCTTGAAACTGTGGCACTCGTGGCTGCAGACAGCTGACGAGACAGGTCTGATTCTGAGCTTTATCTGCTTATTTTGGCAGTTACTGCCAAATACCGGTGCTCATTCGCCATTGTAACTCGGGGCCGACCAGTACTGTAACGTCGACTAGCATTTCCATCGTTTTGGAATCGTTGCCAAAGCCTAGATATGACACTTTGGGCGATTCTAAGTTCCCCCGATACTTCTATCTGAGTACGCCCACATTCTAGTCAGCCTCATTCTAGTCCTCTGTGTCATAACCACGGATTAAAAGAGTAGGATGTATTACGAATGTTACGGAAAGGTAGTAATTTTCATCTTACAGATAGAGGGCGACCAGATCTTGAAAATTCACCAATCACCGCGTTTTTACAGTTCTGGCTGTTCGTTCGTTGGTCGTTCTCCGAAATCGGATGATGACTGAAGCCGAAGGGGCGGGCTTTCCCTTTCTTCCAGTAAGTTTCAAAGATACTACACCAGGCGGCGATCGAATCGCTTTCCTACACTCGGCTGAATTAATGCGGAAAAGAAAGCTTCGGTTCCCGTGCTCGCTGCCTTATCTCGTTTTAATTCCTATAGAATCTTCTTCCGTGGTCATAACCATAGACCTTATAAGATAGACCATGCATCCGCCTCATTATCTGTCCGCGAGATGAGCTAGCTTCCCCAGCTAAATTATCACGTGATGCGGACCTAAAGAGGGAGACGAAAATGAACATTATGCGATTTTTCCTTAGGAAAGAAAGTAGTTTTGAGTTTTTTAAATTTCTGTATTGTACACATACTTTTCATTTAAGCCTTTAGATTTATGCATCGTTGGAAAGCTAAAATGTCATAGATTAATTATAAAAAAGTTTCTTTTGTGAAAAACCATTTTGAAGGGGAGAATTTTTTGTTTGATTCTTACAAAAATAAGTGCCTTCTTATAGAAGAATCTCCCTCAAGTCTATGTCACGTGACATGCGGAGCTGACCGCAAAGGATGAAGGTATCAGATTACACCCTCATGTTGAAGACGTTTACTATAATGGGAAGTCCTATTGGTGGCGTAGTCTATATATATAGTCATAACCATTCGGTTGTGGCACTGAGCGGCACACAGAACGCTTGTGAAGAATTTCCCTTCTTTGCTCCCATTCCTTATCTACCCCCTTCTTACACTTTGGTCACTGTAACATCATATCGGCGTCATCTGATGGCTTCCTATAATTTGCATATTATTCTTAAAGATATGTGTGGTATTGCTAGAGGTGAAATTTTTGCTTTAAAGTTTGATTTTAGTGTGAATCTGAATTATCCTTAATTTATGGACATGAGTGTATGTATATACACTGGTGTTCAAAATCTAAACGACAACCTGTTTTCTAGTTTTCTTCTTTTGCGAATAATTTTTAAACAATTAAACATAGGAACAGGAAATTTGGACGGCCTGTTCTTTATCCTATCATTAACCGAATTTTATGTAATTTAACATAAGTAATAATTTTTAAGCTAATAAATATTCAGTTTTTCACAAAAATGAGCTTTGGAAAAAATGAAAAAAATCAACAACTTTAGAAAAGAAAACTCAGTGAAAAAGGGTCATAAGGATACATTACAGATAGGTGAAGAGGCACATGCATCCATGTGTTAGATTAAAACCGGATCTTTTTACCTGTATTCACTTTTCTGTTTCTTCTTTTTTTCGCATGTGAATAACTTTTTAAAAAATATACATACAAACATGAAAACTGGATAAGATGTTCATTATAAAACTATTTATCGACATTTTTATTATTCTAGTGATGCTCATAGTTTAAAAATGATTAATTATATATTTTTTTAAAAAGTCTATTAAAAAAGTAAAAGAAAAGTGAATACAGAAAGAAAAATTGAGATTTAGAGTAACACTTCAAGGCATGTGCGACTTCATCTGTCTGGATCCTTTACACCACTTTTCATTAAGTGTTCTTTTCTAAAACTGTTGAAAATTTTCCTTTTTTCCAAAGCATACTTTTGAAAAAAGAAAATGAACAATTATGAGTTTAAAAATGATGACTCAAGCTAAAATTATATAAAATTCGATTCATGGTATGATAACGAACCCATGCCATCTAAATTTTATGTTCCTGTGTTTATTTGTTTACAAATTATGTGCAAAAGAAGAAAACGAGAAAACAGGTTGTTGCTTAAATTTTGAACACCAGTGTATATATATTTTTTTTTTTCTTCTCCAATGTGCTTTTTCTTTAGTTATCATTCAACTAAACAATACAGATTTTTTTTTTTTTTTTTTTTAACCCTGAATTCTTTCCCGAGAAAATCGATATAAGAAATTGAAGTCTCTTCCTATCAAACCGAGTCTGAATAAATTTTGATAAAATGAAACAATTAAAAAATATTTGAAACGTGGATGGAATTTTCGAAACAATGATTCTATCCGAGACATCTTTAAATCAAATTCTTCGAAAAAGGCATGACTCATGTCGAAGTAATTCACGTATTTTATCTCCGGAAATCAGATAGATGAATAGCCATATAAGAAGATCTCACCGTTGGAAATGAATATCGGTTTTAATATAGAAGTTGTTTTGAATAAAATTCCTCAGAATTCTTCGGGCCTAAATGCATATTAAGTGACGATTTCATAAACTTGGCATTTAAATGGTTAATTTTACTGGGCCATCTGCAGTAGAACCCAACCCGGACAGAATGTTTGAAATGCTGCGAACGAAAACTGTTTGAATTTAATGGTAGAACAACAAAGTTTTGTGACGGCGCAAAAAAAAAAAAAAAAAAAAAAAAAAAGGAAAGTAATAAGGGTCATTTTAAATTCACTCCTAATCTCTTTCGAGTGTAATTTGTCGATGAGCTTGATCAGGGGTTACCGAAGCGAGGAACATCAAAATTATGAGTAAAAAGATAGGCATTTGAAAAAATAGATATCAATTTTTTTTTTTTTTTTTTTTTTTTTTTTTTTTTACAAGCATAATCATACCAAAAAATGCATCGCCCAATAGCCACAAAAATTTAAAACGGGTCCTATATTACAGTTGTAACGTTAAAGGGCCCAGATGTTACAAATTTCTTTCTTTTCTAAAAAAATGACTGATTTTTAGCATAATATTTCATTTTAAAAAAAAAGTGGTATTAAATAACATGTATTTCAATTTGACATTGAATAGGGAGGTTTCTAGAATAATTTTCTGCTTTTGTCTTGAGTTAGGCACTATTAATATTCCTATTCAGTGAAAGGGAAAGTAGCGAATAGGCGCCAGAGCCCCGCAGGGGTTAATAAGTGAGACGAGTCGGGAGAAAGCGAAGCCTCCCTCGGGAGTTGGTGAGCGGAGCGAGCAGGAGACAAAACACCCTAATATATGAAAAAAAAAAAAAAAAAATTTTTTTTTCCTTATATTTCAATAAAAGAAAATGATTACATGTTCATTTTTTTCCGGCATAAAAATGTATTTCCTTTTATGTCTGCAAAAACTGGTATGTTGTGGCCACCACATGACTTTCTTCTATATTTTCCTATACAAACTCACTCAATAAAAATAATTCATTAAAATTATTATTTAAAAAAAATTATCTTCCATGATAATGCAGACGATTTCCATATTAGAGAAGTAGTATAACACTGAATAAAAAAAAAAAAAAAAAAAAAAAAAAAAAAACACTTTATTCTCAATATTTAAAAAAAATATTAAGTTTTTTTAAAGTCGATTTTATTTAAGTAAATAAAATCGATAACTTTGTTTTAAATTATCACAGATCTATAGTTCAACCATTCCTTTCAAAGGTATTCATGAGACCTTTCGAAAGATACCCATCTTGAAAATTTACTCCCCCCGGGGGGCAAGCGATGCCCCCACATGCACATTTTTTTTTACTAGTTAACTACTACTATTATCAATAATTCATATCAGTTTTACAATCACAAGTTTTAAATAACTCTCATTATGTACATTTATACGAAATTTTGTCCTATACTGCCATGTTAAAAATTTAGAAAAAATGCGATCACAGCGCCACCTGTTGAATAATTGATCCCCAAATCTAATCAGCCCCAGTTTATGTCAGGGTCCAACTCAATACCATGTTTGGTTAAATTTCATTCATTGGTTCGTGAGATACAGTGTCCACAAAAATCGTGATACACACACAGACATTTTCTAAAAACTATCAACTTGTGTTCTGGAGTCAGGACATCCCAAAACGTGTAAATCCATTAAAAAAAAAAAAAAAAAAAAAACGGAGGTCGAAATTTTTCACGAATCCAATACTTTCTCTATATTACATATAGAAGAAAGTAAAAATAATGGAACTCGGGGAATAATGCCAGGAAGATTTTGACCAAATAAATAAATAAAATAGATAAATAAATAAATAAATAAATAAAATGAAGATGAAATAAAATAAAACGAATAAAAATAAAAGAATTAAGAAATTAATAAAAAATTAAAATAGCCTCTAAAATGATAATATAATTTTGAATAGTATTTTGAATAAACACCACAAAATGCAATAAACAAAGTTTGTAAGTAATATTTTCTACAACGCCAGTTTTGTGGTGCTTTTTTACTAACAGAATAAATAACTGTATTCCACCCAAATGCATGTATCTCAAAAAGAAAACATTATAGATGCCTAAATGTATAAATAGGGACTGACCAGCGATAACAAACTGTCATTGCTTAACAACTTCTGACCAGACCACCCAATAAATGCTAAGAAAAGAAAAAAAAAAAAAAAAAAAATCAAAGAAAAATGGAAACGACACAGGAAAGAAAATAGCACCCTAAACTCCAGACCTCCGGGAGATATGCACGCCAGATGGATATAAATCCTGGAAGCGGACATAAAGAGCTACTTTAAAATTACGGGAACCAACCAAAGTAATTCGAAGGGATCTGAATATGAAATTATGCCTTTCGGGTACCATTGGTTTTCTGACCCATCGTAAGGACTGTCGTAAATAACTAAATATAATATTAAATATTCTCAGTAGTGCAAATTATTGCGCTGTTCTTAATAACGTAAATTGTTTGATATATATATATATATGTAGATAGAGAGTGAGCGCTTCATTATCTTATTTATATTAAATAATATTAATAATGAAGAGGTAAGATTTCACTTACCTGGATAAGGCATACAGCACTGGTTCAGCATACGTCGATGTTGAATAATATCCAGTCATTCTTGTGTTGAACGTCTAGATTCTATCTGTAAATAAAACTTTAAATTGCACAATATTATTATTTTGTGTGTAAGTTTGGACGATTAAATGGATGTTTTTCTTTATCCATGAATTTAATATCTGGATTAAAATGTACAGATTAAAAATTATATATATATTAAGTGTATTGTAAGAGCGTTTTAACGCCCTGCTAGAATCAAGGAGAAGCTACATCACAACTACATTAAAAATGAAATCGAGTGAGAGAGAGTTCGTTAAAAGTGATGAGTAGTCAGTTTTTGTTTTTCTTTTAACTAGGAGTGCCACATATTTCTCTTTACATCTGCACTGATTATTCTTTGGGATAAATGATAATCTTTAAAACACTTCTTGAATAAAATGTAAAATATCGGTCATATAAAAGTTAATTTAATGTTCAGTTTTCTTACAAGGACTACCCCCAACCTCCCCTTGCTTCAAAAAAAGAAAAAGGACGAGAAAAGGTTCAGATGGGATGCGGAGATGATAAAAGGTTCCCAAGAGAAAAACTACTCTGCAGATTCTCGAATTTTTTTTTCTCCGAAAACATATTTATTAGCTGTTTTGATGCATCGAGTTTAACGGCGATTGTTTTTCACAACATAATTTTTGCAACAAATTTAAAAAAAAAAGAAAAAAGCACTCCGATTTTCTCTACAACTATAAAGGAGAAGATGACTAATGAAGTTTAAGATTATCACTATATGTAGCGCATCTTCGTTCAAGTTCCTATTCTATTAGAAGATGGTACTGTCAGTTACTTATAGTGTGAATGAACGAAAGAAGAAATGGCATACAGACTGCTTCAAAATCAGTATCCCGATATGGACTTTATCGAACTTTAACAGCCTTATTCACCAAATTTTTAACACTGGGATTAACCCAGGAATATGCTAGGCTATCTCAAAATCGGTATTCACCACACTAAATCAGCTATTTAACACTCAAGTTAACGATCTTTTTTAATCCTCCGAAATTGGTGGGTTAACTCTGGAGTTACGGGTCAAGGAATGAGCACGTTACAGTTACAGCGAAAAAATACTTATTTACTTTTTTTAATACATTTCTTTTTCATTGACCCATCAGCGAGACTCTTACAAATTTCTCCAGATAACTCTGGAGTCAACTAATCCACGGTTGGTGAATACGAAAACTTTCTAACCCATGGTTAAGGGAGTGACAAGTGTTACGTGAACCATGGGTTATCACTGGTTTGCTGAATAAGGCTGTGAGTAAAATTTCTGCAAGGATGATTCAGTGGGGTAAGTGACAATCCTTACTCATTGCAATGAGATTTTTTTTTGGAAGTTTTGCAATTTCAACCACTTATGAATAACTCAGTTCCTATTAATATATAAGCGCATCAAACTTAATATACGAAATGGAAAGCAATACAAATTTCAAGATAGGTAAAGAAAGTGGATTATATAAGAAACCAAGTTATTTATGATGTCACACCTCCATTTTAGAGTTTTTCAACAAGTTTTTAAAAAAAAGGTGGAGGGGGGAAAGGGGAAAAAAAAAGAAATCAGAGTGGGTTCAAGCTTTAGTACAAAATATTGAGTGTTAAAAATAACTCAAAAGTTTCTCATGAATTTTTCAAAATTTCTGTGGAGGATTAAATTCTCACCCCCCCCCATCCCCCCCAGAGAGACCATGGCCTTGCAACCACTCATTATGACATCATAGAACATATCACCATCCGTTTCGGTTTTCTTTTAGAGCTAAATTACTGAAATATTTGCTTCTATTCCTAAAAGCAAACATGACTCCAGTTGACGATATGTCATACGGCGTTAGATAACTACTAGGTAATATGGTTACATCGGAACAATGAGGAGTCTAGGAGAAGTGTGTAGCTGTAGCAGAAGACGAATGGAACACCACCCCAGCGGAAATCGAATGTGACAGGTGATAGAAATATCCTATTCAAAACCCTGAATTCTGAGCGATGCTTGAAGGTTTACAAAATTTAAAATGAAAACAGCATAGATGAGATTGTTTTTGTCCAGCGAGCGAGACAAAATTGATATTTTAAAGAAGATTGAATAGAAAAAAAACTTTAAGTGACATTCACAGAGGAATGGAAAAGGAGAGTAGGAAAATAGTAGAAAAGTAATATAGGACTCTTTTTTTTTTTTTTTTTTTTTTTTTTGTAACTCGTTTGGAAGAATTTGAATTTTGTAATTTTCTTTTCGATTTTAGAAATCGTCCGAGAATTTAATTTTCATGTTAAAAAAAAAAAAAAAAGTAACGGGCCAGTCATTGGGGACTGCCGATAGAAGTGAAAAGCTAAGTAACTTGTGAATTGCATCGTCGAGCTATTAGATTATTATTTTTGAATTATTTTTGGTTTGTAAAGAATTTTTAATATTGTAATATGACTAAAATAATTTTCTTTTTTTAATGATTTATTTAAAAATTTATATTGAAACAAAAAGAAGAATATAACAGTCTGTATAAAAACACGTGCTTGTATTTTGTGAACTATGTATACACTGTGGAAAAAGTACATGCATACATCGAGTATAGAACTAGAAAGAGACAGATGCCAGTAGCCAGTATACTACTCGTATTAGTATACATTTTATACACATATATATATATATATGCATATGAGGCATGCCGCACCGTGCGCTACATATATGGATATATATGTAGAGAGATATACTCTCTGTATATATATAATGTATACTAATAACGCACGGAGGTATATCTATGTACATATATACGCAGTATACATATAGCTCATGGAAAGCGTTCGGTGACGATGGCGCGAGTTCCATGATTTTTGTTCACCGAAAAAGTGCTCAACGCGCCTAAAGAAGTTTTCAATTCAATAGCTCATGGAAAGCGTTCGGTGACGATGACGCGAGTTCCATGATTTTTGTTCACCCAAAAAGTGCTCAACGCGCCTAAAGAAGTTTCTTGAAAAAAAAAAAAAAAAAAAGTTATAGGTTTTTAAGATTAAATAATTTGATTTATAATTATTTTTATTTAATATACTTGCATAGTCTTATTGAAGGGAAACATATTTTATAATATGCGATCAATTACATTACAGCTGCCCTTTCTGTCTGATACTTTTATGTTACTCTAATTGGCTACATAATTCTGCTGTTGTCAGTTTTGTATTTAGATTTTCCTCTAATTCCATGCTATTTCCAAAGCTGTAGTTTCTATAATCCAAGTTTATGAATATAGTGTGTTATTATGGCTTGATATGAAAATATTAATTTTTGAATAATTTACGAAGTTTTTAAAGTAGATTTGTTATGCACCTTAATGTTCATTCCAGTATTAAATGACATTTTAAAACGGGTATGACTTATTTACTATGAAAATAATTTTTATAATGCGTGTTTATGCGTTTTTCCCTCTTCTACCATGTTAAAATAATAATAATAATAATAATAATAATATTCGATTAACTTAGAAAGTTTTTAAAGGGGCATATTGTAAATTGAGAGGATTTACACACTATCAAAAAAGATAATTTAAAACTACTCCAACTTCTTTAGGATGAGAATAATCTTATAATGAAAGTTTGTGTGAAATTGTGCCCAATCGTGTCATGCTAAGAAAATCTTAAATATTAAATAACCTTTAAGTTTTAAAATTGGAATGTTGAAATTCGATAGTTTCTTGCTAATATTATAAAGGATATTTTTAAATTGGTGTGACGGACGCAAGACAGATGATATCTCTTCACAAGAGATCAATTTCAGCTCGTGACAAGAACTTCGATGGTTTTGCAATTATTTATGTACAAAAGACGATTCGTAAATTATTTATTTAAAAAAATATTGAATGAAAAATTAATATACCACGTTTTTAAAACGGGCTAAAAGGATTTAAAATAATAGGACGTACAAATTGTCTTGTAAAATTCAATAGTTATAAAGTATTTATAAGATTTAAAACAAAAACGTGAGGCACATGCAATACATAACTGATATATGAATAATTTACATAAGTTATTAAAATTTTATTGAACTGCAAAAGATATGAACTGTTGTGCGAGTTTTATCGACAGCACCTACTCCCTACACTATTTTCTATTACTTGTTGCTGGCGCCCCAAGATTTTCCTTTTAAAATAGTCTGTATGGAATTTACAAATCTTATGAGGATACGAGAAATTATGTTATACTTTTTACTGTGTTTTAACCCTTATACCGGAACATCGGTCTCAGAGACCGCTAAAGGTTAGGCTTATTGTAGGGACTGACGGATGCATATTCCTAGAATAGGGTACCGGCATGTTTGGCGATAAATGTCCAAGACGACAAGGGTGTCTAACTGAAGCACTAGTGCGACGTAAAATGAACTCAACCTGTAGAGGATGACATGTCTCAGAACAACCCTTAAGGGTGAGTCCCGAACCGTCGCCAATTGTTCACAGCGTAGAACTAGTGCAACGTAAAACTGGCTCAAACAAGGGAAGCTACCCTTGGGGGTTGGCAGTGAGCAAGGGGCGGAGCCCTTACTGTTGAAAAGAAAGCTGTAAAGTGTTATTAGAATACTAGGAATCTCAATTTTTTAGTGCTAACAGACACATTACGTAGAAATGTCAGTAATTGAAAATTCTTTCTGAAAGTTTAAGTTCGATTGGTTTTGTTGGTATTAGAATTAGAGTGCTATGAAGAAAGTTGCGGATGGAAGTTGTGAGTTCCTAATGGAATTGTGGTTTTCGGCAAGTTTTTGGTGTTCGAGTTGGATTGGAAAGTATTTTAGGTAAAGTTTTGTTGCGATGATTTAGTCAAAGTCTTTTTCCCAATCGTCAGATATATTTAAGTAGTAAGTCATTCAAAGCAAAGAAGAGTTATTTGTAGGAAGTCTTCCAGAGCCAAATCATTCACAAGCGAGTCATTACATGGAGTTTCCTTGAGGAGTTATCTCCTCTTTGAAAGGTATTTTTATCAGTAGCTATCATTTTTAACCATTTTTACCCATTGCGCAGTACTAATTCGCCATTAAATCCAATCAACTCTATAATATACCACCCTGTCACCCCTATGATACGTCATGATTGAGAAAGTAAATTTATGGCTGCAAGAATTCATTATTTATCGCCACAAAATTTCTACAAATACATTCAGTACCCTTTTTTCAAACAGCGGTCTCTGAGACCGATGTTCCTGGTAAGCATGATGAAAACAAGTTTCGGCCAAAGAGATAAAAAAATATGATCTATTATTTTTTACTTCCATTACCCTACTACCGTAGGTAATGGAAGTATTGTATTCAGTCTGAAAATTCGATATCGGGTTTTCACCTGATTTACACGTTTTAAGGTCCCCTGAGTCCAAAAAAGTGGTTTTTGGCAATTGGTCAGTGTGTATGTATGTGTGTGTGTATGTATGTATGTATGTGGAGAATCTTCTGGCTATTATAGCTCAGAAACTAATAAAGATAGATCTACGAAACTTTAGAATTGAAATACGTCTGGTGTACAGATGAAATTTCCAAATTCTGGTGAAAATTGAAAAACCGGAAGTGGGACATCGGAAACCGGAAGTGGGACCGTAAGTCCGTATCTCAAAAACGGCTCTAACGATTTTCTTCAAACTTGCTATATAAACACTCTATTAGATGTCCTTTCGAATGATATAGTTGTTTAGTTCAGGAAAATTGATAGGCGGCCTGTATAAATAGCTCAATTTCAGGCCTCGCAAAGGCGTTCCTTTAAAAACGGTTGTACGGATTTTTTTCAAACTCGCCATTTTAACTCACTTTTAAATATGCTTTTGTATGTAATTATTGTTTTCCTGTCAATAATTGAGTTTAACCGGAAGTGGGACATCGGAAACCGGAAGTGAGACCGTAAGTCCGTATCTCAAAAACGCCTCTAACGATTTTCTTCAAACTTGCTATATAAACATTCTATTAGATGTCCTTTCGAATGATATAGTTGGTTAGTTCAGGAAAATTGATAGGCGTCCTGTATAAATAGCTCAAGTTCAGGCCTCGCAAAGGCGTTCCTTTAAAAACGGTTGTACTTATTTTTTTCAAACTCGCCATTTTAACTCACTTTTAAATATGCTTTTGTATGTAATTATTTTTTTCCGGTCAATAATTGATTTTTTGTAAAAGTTGGTATCTCAAAAACGGCTCTAACGATTTTCTCTTTAGGTCACTTTTATGTTTTCTAATCACATTATCTTTCAAAAATGCATATAATACATGTAATAGCGGGTAATGGAAGTCGTGTGGTTGTTTTACACCAGATTTTTTTTACATATAAATGATTATTTTCTGTTTTTTAATCATGTGTGTGTGCAAAATTTTTCAGTCGATTTTAAACATCTTGACGAGACTATGACAGAGATATGAGGCAAAATTGAGGTGTATTTCAGTTTCTATACTATTTTCGGCTCAATCGCATCATTGGAAATAGGTTAAAATTCGAAATCGAATTTTAAATGGATTTGGGGGCCCCACTTCCCCTCCCCCAAGTCTTTTTCTGCTTCAACGTGTATTCTCATCAAAATATATCGTGTATGCAAAGTTTCAGATAGAAAATGGTTTAAAATTCCAAATCAAAATTTTAATTGAAGTTGTGGGGCCTTTTTGCTTACTTGTCTGTAATGTCATCGGAGTTATGAATACAGTTACCGCCGCTTATTAAAATCACATTCGTTCTGAGCCAAAGTGATTTTATTAAACGGCTGATTTTTATATCCGGCGACCGTTCCTGCTCTTAAGGAAAAGGTATTACTTGCTTGAATTTGGAAAGAAACTTCACAAGGTGACGAATAATAGAATTAGTAAACAATATTAATTAATTTTCGATGCATAATTGTTTCTTCGACATAAATAAATTAAACACATTCCAAGTTCCCGTGCACTTCCGTTTGTGGAAAATCATCATTACCTTACCCAAAGTTCACGTTGTTCTTATAAATTAAAAATATTTTCGTTTAAACCTCATGAATTATAGTAATTTTAAAATGAGAACTAGAAATTGCCTTTTAATAATTAGAAATTAAAAATATATATATATCATTTCAAATCAAATTTGTAACTTATTACTGCGTTTTGAAGAATACGTTCCTTGAAATTGTTACAGAGATAAATGATTGAACGTGTTTAATTTGTAACTGTGCTGCAAGTGTAAAATCTTCGACAATGAGCGTTAACGGAGGGATTGTTGTGCTGTAATTCCTTTTCTTATTAAAAAAAAAATAGTGCGTATGTATACATGATATTTTTGGCTGCTCAGGGGATATTTTTGAGTTTATTAACCGGTGATGCTGATTTTATGAAGCGGTGGCTTTAAAAGTAATTTGTATTGATTTGATTCTGGTCTTGGCAATTGGATCAGATTAAGTGGCTGATTTTATTAACCAGTGAATTTATTAAGCGGCAGTTACTGTATATTTAAAATTTAATCTGTATCGGATGACAAGAAGTGATTTAAAATTCAAAATAAAATTTCAATTGGAGCTGAGGCTCAGAATTCCTTTCTCCGTTTCTGCTTGAACATGTATGGGATACTGGTCACGAGAACATCTTCACAGAACGGGGTTCCTCTTCCTACACACGAAAGAGTGTCAAATCTGCGGTGAGGGTACTCTAAATGCAGAGCCTTTAACATCTTGTAGTGGACTAAACCGTGATGCCCAAATGAGTGGCGACCTGTGTCCTCTCTACTGGGAAGCCAGGACTGCGAACTGTCCCTGCCGCAATTTTATTCTTTCTGCTTGTGGCGCTTGTTTTTATTCTGCTCGTGTTGTTCATTTTGTATGGATTATTCTTTTTTCTCCATTAAAGCCATATGGGGGGGGGGGGGAATGTAATGCCATCGAAGTTATACACGTATGCCAAATTTCAGCTCACCCGGATGATAGAAAGTGAGTTAAAATTCGAAATAAAATTTTTAACTGGAGTTGTAAGCCCAGGGCCCCATTGCCCAAACTCCTTTACTGCTTAAACGTGTATTGCCTCCGAAGTTATACATGCATATATAATTTCAGCTCAGTTCGATGACAGAAAGTTACAGTAGGCAACCCAATCATTGAGCACACATCCAATTTTTAATTTTTTTTTTTTTTTTTTTTTTTTTTTTTTTAAGTTTGATCGCTCATTTTCATCATCCACTTACTGTTTTATAAACAGCATAAGACGAAGATCATGACTCGACAGATATTTACTTTAAATTATAATTATAATAATAATCAGTATTAGGTGCACAACTTTTAAATAGGTAGGTAGGTTGGGTTGAACGTCACACTGGCACTGCGCTATGAGTCACTGACGACGGTCTGGGACGCACCCTAGGGTTACTTTTAAATAGGAATTAATGCGAGCGCTTCAACAATTTTGCTGCCGACTGTATTTAAAATTCTCTTGCATGATATGAGCCTGACCCACTTGAAATGGAGGAGCCTTTTCCTAAGTTCGTTACTGCTTGAGGATGCATTGTCATTGGAGTTATACATATGTATGAACAATGTCAGCGCAATCGGATGTGATTCAATTTCAAGATCAAAATTTAACTGGAGTTGGGTGCCCTCGGTCTCCTCCTCTAAGTCTGTTTTTTCTTGAACGTGTATTGTAATCGGAGTTATGCAACACTTTAGCTCAATCAGATGATAGGAAGTAGGTTAAAATTGAAGTCCTATTTCTATCTAAAGTTGGAGGCCCAGGGCTCGCAGTTTTTACCTCCAAGTCTATTACTGCTTGATTATAGGTTGTCATCGATGTTTTTCATGTACGCGCAATTTCTACTCAATCCACTGAGTTAGAATTCGCTCGCATGATTTGAACCTGACAGACTACAAATGATGGGACTTTCTAAGTGTCTGCTACTGTTTGAACATTTATTTTCATTGAAATTATATCTGCGTGCAAAAATTTCAGCTCAATTGGTTAATAGAAAAGTTAAAATTCGCTTGCAAGATTTGACAGTTAGGGAAAACAAGGGCACCTGTGCTCCCCTCCCCTCAGTACATTACTACTTGAACATGTATTATCATGAGTTATAAACGCACGATACATAAACGCACAATTTCCGCTCAATCTGATTCTACGAAGTGAGTTAAAATTCGCTTGCATGATTTGACCATCGAAGCTCTCCGTCTGCCTTGGCCCCTACCCTAAGTCTGTATAATTCCCCAGTTCTCAGCTATGTTTGAAGTTTCTAGCCTCTAGGTTATCGGGAAGTTGGTTTAAAATTGATTTCAAAAATTTTACCTAACAGACAAGCAAGCAGATGAAAAAGTAAAATCTCAGCCTGGCGTGGTCCGTATAAAATATAATGTAGACTTGGCCAGTCGTCCGGTCTTAAATACGCAGAAAATAAAGGAAGCCTGGGCCCGGCCAGGCTCGAACTTAATGACAAAATATCGGCTGGATAACTGGTTTGTGCTCGAACTTCCAACTGGGGTCCGTGTAGATCTTCAGTGCGAAGTATACGTACGCTTATAATAATAAAAAGAATGTCCAACTTATAAGCAGAAATAAATGTAACAATTTTAAGATTTAAAAAATTTTAGGTGTTATATGTGTGCCGGGTCCCCTTTGCTGACGGGCGCCTGGCCAGTTGTCCCCTGTGTCCCCCCCCCCCCTTAAACCGGCCCTGAGTAGGTGCAGTCACTTGATGTAATACCGAAATCATACCTCCTGTGTGGGAAAAATCGGAGCACAAGTATTTTTGTAAAATAATCAAATTTTTTTCGCAGAATATTGTGACTATTTTCATGCATGTAAATTTTGTTGAAAAATCATTCTGTGCAACAGATTTAAACCACTGAAACCACGCAGACCAATAAGAATGAAACTGAATCCAACTAAAATTACCTTTGAATTACTGAGACAATTAATTTTACTTTTTGATTTTCGAAACAGTCAATGTTACTTATTGATTTTTTGTAGAATTTAGTTTAACCTCAAACTTACCTTAATTTAAATATATATCACATAATTTTATGCGTATTTTTTGTTAACTGGAATTTTCTAGAAGAATACCCTTTTTTTTTTTCACAAATGGATATTTTGTGCGCTGAATTCTTTTGTGGTCACCCACAAACGAATTTGGATATTTTGATATCCATTGCATTAAAGTGGGAATTTGAGACCTATATACTCAAACACCCGCTCATAATTTTCACTTTTATTTACTAACTGATTGAAATATGTTTAAATGACTGGCAAAATCTATATTGACTATGTCATCAGAATCCGGAAAAACAAAATCAAAATAGGAATAGGTCTCGGAAAAATTTTGTTTATCAATATACTATTTGCAGACGACTTATGTCTGTTTCAAGACAGTGAAATGGGTTTTTGTATTTAAAGAACCTATTAGAACAAAGATTATCTTAGAAAATAAACCAATTGAAAAAATTTCACATTTTAATTATCTAGGATGTGACATATCTTATAATTACAACAATGATATACAAAACAAGCTAAATAAGTTCGAATACATCTGCAGGACTATAAGAAGAACATTAAGAAATATAAGAAAAGATACCAGAATAAAATTTTTCAAGACAATGGCGATACCAACTCTTCTATATGGAAGCGAGACATGGACGTTCAAAAAGAGTGGTGAAAGAGAAATACAATCTTCAGAGATTTAATTTCTAAGGAGTGTGAAAGGTTGTTCTATAAGGGATAAAATAAGAAATGATGACATCAGGAAGGAACTAAAAACTAAGCCAATAATACTTACATACTATAATAAATTATAGAAATAAGTGGAGAGAACATTTGGAACGAATGCCAAATGACCGTATACCAAAGGCAGCTCTAAAATATAGGCCAAGGGGGAGAAGAGATGGAGGAAGACCCCGTAAAAGATGGATTGAGGCCGGAACAGGCTTATAGCCTTCAACCGTGTTGGACATGATGATGATGACGACTGGCAAAATCCAGATATATTTAAGGTCTTAAAGGCATTTAAAGGATATCGGTTCGTGAATAGGGACGCAAAATAATTCCAATGTTGTAGTCAAGGGCCTATTAACGTCCTTATTAATGTACTAAGCATAAAGAAGTACGGTTTTCAGATGCACAAAAGTAGGTCTTCTACAGAGAACGGCATCGATATTTTTCGGGCGGGATTACATTCTAAGCTGTCAGTAGAAATGTCTTCCAAATTTTTGAATACTCCCAATTGAGTGCACTGTAGGAGACCTATAGAATATATTGACAATGTACTGGGGTGTTTAAAGAATTCATTACTTCCTACTTCATGTCATTTAGATAGGGGTGGTTTTAAAAATTATGTTATACGTATCACTGTAGAAGTTTACTTTTAAATCGCACGGTTCTTTTTAAGGAGAAATATAAAATTACTCTAAAATCATATTTGTTTTCCATTTATCTATTTTTGTTAAATGCTTCGTTTTCAATATTTGCTTTCCAAGCGCTGTCGTTTTTATCAATATTTAAAAAGTATTTTTTATTTTTTTTTCGGCGATAAAGAAACTAATTTTGGGTTGTTTTTTCGCTATTCCTTGGCCTCATTAAACGTTCGTAGATAATTTCCTATTTTTCAACTCTTCGTATCCAATGGGAGGCCGACTTCAAAGAGTACACCCTCTGATACTTGTCACGTTACACTCCTATCGCATCCTAATGGGAAAAATACTTGAAAGCGATGATTTCATATTTCGGGATATCTGTGGTGGGGTTTCGAAATTCCAAGCTCGTGCATTTCTAGAACGCTTTATCAAAGGGTAGAACGACAATCGCCTCGAAAGAAACTAAACATACCCTAAAATAGAGTTAACCCTTTATCTGCCGCATTATGAAATAGATTAAAAAAACGAAAATGTATGTAAAACCTATAGAAACTGACAGAACCTTGGAGGAGGCTGCATCCAGCGTCTCGGCATGCGAAGTTAAGTCAAGATGGCTACGAAAATAGTCATATTGAATCTACCGATCATTGGATAATACTGATTTATTACAGTTCATTTATTTATTTTTCGACATTTATTGGATAGTTTTATAAAGACAATGATTTTCGTCTTTTCCTTCCAAGAACACAACTGTCCTTAGAGTAGTAAACGTATGTGGGGGAAAAAAAAAAAAAAAAAAAAAAAAAAAAGATTATTTTTTGTTTTGCAAATATAAAAGTGATAGAACCTCCAATGGATGGTAGGCAAAACGAGTTCTGCATCTTTCTTTATATGAATTATGAATGTGATATTTTTTCATACCTCAGAGAATTTTCTAGGAATTTATTTCTTGATATTAAAAAAAAAAAAAAAAAAAAAAAAAATAGAAACAATACTTATTCATATGACTTTTGCTTTAAAAAATAACAGTCACGGAAATCTGAAAACCAATTCCAGAAATTTTAAGAATTTGTCCCCAAAGAGAGGACGGGGAAAAGGCAAAACGTGTTTTTCACGTTTGTCTTAATATCTTGTAGAAAAATACAGATAGGATTGTTAGTTTAATACAAATATTGTGTGCATGTGCTTGGGAATAAGATTTCCAAATAATGCAATTCTCTGCGCAGGCAAAGAGTGCTTCCGGTTTTTAAAAATTTTTTCCACCTTACCTTCTCTCTCATAAACCTTCTGCCGAATCCAGGTTAAAAACGGAAAAAGGGGAAGATAAATTAGAAATGTTGGACCTATCGTTACAAATTCGGTACCGAATGAAAGGGGCGAATTTTCTGAATCCAGGGGTGCAAACAGTTTTTCGACACGACCATTAGATTTTTAAAAATTAACTAAAGTATAAAACTTAGGTGGCAACAAAAAGATTGCATTTTTATTGGGAATTTCTAACGCACGTGACGAATAGGCAATGTAAGATTAATTTTTCTTTTCCCCAAATTTTTATGTACTTGTTCTCATTTGGAACGGTAGGTATGTTTGTGAATGCCACGCTAGAAAAAGGGGGGGGGGGGGGAATTAGAAAAAAAAATAGGAATATCAGTTGTGTCGTTACAAATAAGGTACCAAATGAAAGGGGCGATTTTTCTTAATCCAACGGATTAAATAGCTTATCGATAGGAACATTACATTTTTTTAAATTAACTAAGTATTAAAATTAGGTGGCAATATTAAGTATTAAAATTAGGTGGCAACAGCAGAAGATTATATGGAAACCGTTTGGAGAGAAAAAAAAAAAATTTGCTACACATTCAGTCACATGTTTTTGAAGTGGGATTAAAAATTGCAGTTCTCAAATTTTTCCAAACTTTCTCTCGCGAACACAAAAATTAATATACAGCCTGTACAACAGAAGACTAACTTGCAGTTCAAATTTCATCAATTTCGGTTAATAAACAAAAATTTTACTTTTTACTTATTATTATTTTATTATTTTTTTAGCTTACATTCTCTGTCATAAACCTTCAGCCGAATCTGGGTTAAAAACAGAAAAAGGGGGAAAAAAATTAGAAATGTCAGTCCTATCATTACAAATTCGGTACCCAATGAAAGGGGCGATTTTTCTGAATCCACGGATGCAAACAGTTTTTCGACACGACCATTACATTTTAAAAAATTAACTAAAGTATGAAATTTAGGTGACAACACTTCATTTTAATTCATTTCACTCATTTTAAAAAGTACGTGGCTCGTTACAAATTCTGTACCCAATGAAAGGAGCGATTTTTCTGAATCCAGGGGTGCAAACAGTTTTTCGACACGACCATTAGATTTTTTAAAATTAACTGAAGTATGAAATTGAGGTGGCAACACTTCATTTTAATCTTTTCACACCTTTTAGTGCGAATCAAGCTAATAGAAAAAGGTCTTTAATTTTAATTTTTTTAAATTTTATTTTATATATAAATTTGTTTTAATATTCACTTGTTTGAAAGTTAGACGTAAATGGAAATTCTTTGTAGTTGAACTTTTGCAGGAGGTGTACATTCATCAGAAATATCCAGAAACCCTGTTACTCCAACACACTACCTTAGCCGTTATCGATAGGATTCCTTTGCACAATCTGATCAATTTGTGATGCATTATCATCTAATAAATAAATAAATACTCAAGTGATCAAAATAAAGTTTTCAAATCATAAAAAATAAATAATCGCGCAGAAAAAAATTGTGTAAACTAGATGACATTGAAACGAGCTAAATAATATTGCAGAGGTATATCGTGTAATGTTTTCGCATTATTATGTAAGTTTTATCTGTGTAAAAAGAAAGAAAAAAAAAAAAAAAACGAGAATTCTTTGGCATATAAAAATGGCGCAATAAACTCTGACAACAGGAACCATGAGCTTGACATTATCTTTTGTACCGAAGGCTTTTTCTTTCAAGACCATCAAAAATGGAGGGAGGTTCATCTCCTTTGAGGACGAATATTAAGGGGACTCTTCATCCTCGAGAGAAGTCAGATTCGAGAACCGCGACCTCTACTGGGAAAAAGAAGAAGTTCTACAGACTGCCTATTCACCCCTATGGTCCTGAGATATCCCTGCCTTTAAAGAAAATAGTTCTGCCTCTCAGAACCCGCGTAATTTGCAGAATAGTACAGGAGATCGGTTCTTGTATTTCTTTCACGAGAGGGGGTCTGAAAGATCAAATTACCTCTGTGGCAAAAACGTAATAGAATTGATACAAGGGGTTTCTTGCCTCTAGAAATAAGTTACACTGAGAGAGATAATGTTTGTGAGAAACATATTCTTGTCCATTTTTATCAGATTTGCTTTTAATATAATTTGTAATCCGTTTACATACATATATATATGAAAGGAATGGTGCTAAGATTTATAAACGGAACAATGCATATATACACTAAGTGACAAAAAAAAAAAAAAAAAAAAAAAAAAGGCCGCACTGCAGAAAAAATGACTCATACCTTTTTACTTTCTCTTACCCATAAGGTAAAGAAAGTATTGTTTTGGGGTCAAATTTTCGAACGCCATATTTTGTTATATTTACACGTTTTGAGGTACCCTGAATACGAAAATCATGTTTTTAGCAAATGGTCTGTGTGTGTGTGTGTGTGTGTCTGTTATCAGCATATCTCAAAAACAAATTATGGCAGAAAGTTCAAACTTGGTATTCTGAATGTGTATCATATAGGGATGCTACAGTAAGCTTTTCGTTAAGATCAAGCAAATGGTTCGTGTACAGGGACAATCAAGAGAATTATAATACAATACGTCTGTGGGGAAAATTGCAGGTAAGTAGAGTTTAACGTCTATAGACTGCACTAAACCAAATGAAACGATTTTTTTTTTTTTTTTGTAATAGAGAGGGTTAACTTGGAAAAAAATTTTGTGTATGTAGGAGCCTCGCCCCCCCCCCCCCTGAGGGGGGGAAGTCCCCCTCGAGGGGAGTAAATTTTCATGATGGGTATCTTTCAAAAGAGCTTGCCAATACCTTTAAAACGAATGGTTGAACCATCGATTTGCGATAATTTAAAACAAAGTTATCGATTTTTTTTTTACTTTTAACGAAAAAAAACTTAGAAAAAAAATCGTATTTATTTATTTATTTATTTATTTTTTAACATTGAGAATAAAATGGACTTTTTATGGATATTTGATGTTATACTACTTCTCTAATATGGAAATTGTCTCCATTATCATAAAAGATCATTTTTTTTAAATAATAATTTTAATAAATTATTTTTTTAAAAACAGAATTATTTTTTAATAGCCGGATTATTAAATTAATTATTATTAATTAAATTATTAATAATTAATTAATTATTATTAATTAAATTCTATTCCGGATTATTAATTAAAATCTATATAAATGTTAGTGCATTAATGAAACGGGGGGTTGAGGGGGCGGTAGCCCCCCTCACACAGAACTAATTATCATATAAAACTCTTCAGAAGCCTAATATGAATTGTTTAACACAGGTTTACATATCATTACTCGTTATCTTACCTTTAATCTGCAACCTGTATTTATAGTATTAAATTTCAGGGTAAGAGAAAGTTGTGTGAGTGACACACCAGATTATTTATTTGTAATAACTTTAAAATTAATGTTTGAAACAAAAAAAAGTGTCTTGTTTGCAAAGGTATGAAATGATACCTATGTACATTTTCGATTTAATAATTCGCTTTATTGCACTCTACGAAGTACTTTTTAAAAATCTGCATAAAATTTTCTTTTTGAACATAATGTAATAACTATACACTTTGTATTCCATTATGATTTATTATATGAAATAAACAAGTTATATTTTAAAATATCAAATAAAACTATTTATTTGTTAGATCTAAGCAATTTTTTTATTAAAAATACGTATTCTGCATTGGGTTAACTCCGCCTTTATATGGAATTACTGCTTAAATACACAATGGCATAGTTTTACGCAGTGTTTTAATATAAATTTCAGAAATTTCAATGTGTCAAATATCAAGAATAATTTTTTCTAGTTCTGGCAGAGTTATAGGCTGCAAATATCGAATCCTCTCCCCTCTCCTCCGCCGTTTTATAGACGAAACATTTTCGAGCGGATAGCGATTAGGACTATTTCCATGTCTGGTAAAGAAGAAATTCTACTGAATTCTATTGTGGGATTTAACTTAAAGTGAAAAAAGGTATGATTACTTACAGAATTATAGGTTCTCATGGGAATGGATGGGAAATTTTGACAATTTGAAGTGAATAAACTTACCACAGACGCCGTGTATGTAAGGTGCATTATCATCTTGAAATGCAGTTTACGGAAATGTCCCCGATTCCTCCAAAATAGTCGGCCAGGCACCATTTTAATGAAGATTGTGCTTTATTTCGAGCTAATTGATTCCTTGTGCATAAAAATTTGCCCGACTGTTTGACAAATTATGCACCTCCTTACCATAATGTACGGAGAATGTGCCACTGTTTTAAAAGTGCGATTTTCATTAAGTAGGTCATATTTTCGTTGTCAGATCTGCTTGTTTTCTTTAGCTCGAAATAAGTTAAATTTGACTCATCAAATAGAACAGTTCAGCCCAATAATTAACAAACCATTTTTTAATTTTTTTTAGCCATCTGAGGTCTTGCTTTACTAATTCTCTTCACTAAGAATGGAATTTTTTCAAATTTTGTGTCATTTAAACCTGCTTCGTTTAATAGTTGCTGTACTGTAGTTAAAGAAATTATGCTGATAAACCCTTTTTCTGAATCTCTTTTATGTTCTAAATATAATAAAAATCGATTTTATAAGCAATGACTTTTTACTTACGGTCATCTCGCTTGGATGGATGAGCAATGTGGCCGCTTAAAAAAATTTCCAGTTTAAACGGCTAAAAAATCTTATATCTTGTTAAAAACCCATTTACCAATATTTCGTTAACATTTAATTATTTTGCCATCGCAAGTATTAAACTATTTCTTGAGTTTCCTTCAAAAATTAATACTTTTTGTGGCATCGTTAACTGCCTTATTCTTACCATTTTTGAAATAATTTCTAAAATTACAATTTTCCTGACAATTGCATTTTGTTTTTAACACTGGACTCAAAGCTAAAGTGTATGTGGAGGACAACATAATAAAATCTGTTCGAAAATTTGCTTTTTAAACGATAAAATTAGCGGTTGTAGAAGGCGAAAAAGAAAATATTCACATACGGCTTTTTTTTTTTTTTTTTTTTTTTTTTTTTTGTCGCTTAGTGTATATATTATAAACGCAATAGAGCTATATAGGAAGTTCCAAATGAACTTGAGAAGATTACCTAAAGTATGTCAGAAAGTATTTGTTATTAACTAGTAATATAAGAAAAAATCTAAGCAAAAAGGACTTTCGTTAAAAAATAAATAAATAAAATAAATGATGCGTTAAAACGTAAATCTGTATAATTAACAGGTAAACATAAAATTTGTGGTACACTTTTAACATATTAATTATGGGAGCAGGGTGTTTAAAAATGGTATAATTCGAAAGACATGATTAACCAGATTTGCAGATTACAAAAATTGTTTTCTTACCATGTCAAGAAGGTATTTAAAAATGCTTTTATTTATTATGCATTTTGCCATCTTATACAACAGCTATTCTTTTATATTAAAAAATACCTAAAGTAGGAAGTTGTTAAATCTGGCAATTTCTTAAAACTCATATAAAACCATAGACAAAGACACAGTAATTTGTATAGACATAGCATCAATATACTTTCGACTACAGATTTTTTTTTTTTTTTTTTTTTTTTTTTTTTTTGTCTCCTAAGAGAAAATAACTATTAGAATAATAGAAATTTAAGTGAATGAGTGTTAGATCTAAAGTTTATACTGTTTAAAATATATGGAAATTAAAAAAGATGTATGAATTCTATTTATTTATTTGTTTAATATCTAATTACTATTTTTCTTTCATTTCTTCCTTCCTCTCTTTATTTATTTATATATTTATTTATTTTTTTATGAGTTATGTCAGCTGTAACTTTAAGACATATTTTTAAACTAAAACATAATGCATTCCAATTAACTAAAATTGACTATTTATTGAAAAAAAAAGGGGGGGGGATTCATTATTTTATTTTCTGCATACATAAGAAGAAAGTATAAGATTTGGAAAAACTTTTGATTTCCTGTATTCAATGAATTTACACTTTCTGAGATTTCCTTGCATTTTAATTAACTGAAATTGTCTAGTTATTTTTATAAAAGTGGATTTAATTAGAATATACGGAAAAAATTTAGATTTCCGGATTTCGATGAATTTACACGTTTTAAGATTTCCTTTCATTTCAATTAACTGTAAGGCCTTATTTAATTTTAAAAAGGCGGATATATTACTAGCTTCTGCATGCATAAGAAGAAAGTAGAAAATACGGAAAAAATTTCGATTTCTGGTTTTCGATCAATTTACACGTTTTGAGATTTCCTTGCATTTCAAATTAACTGAAATTGGCTACTTATTTTTTAAAAAAATTGATTTATTACTAGCATCTGTATAAGAATGCATTAGAAAACAGAAAAAATTTCGATTTCTGTTTTTTGATGAATTTACACGTTTTGAGATTTCCTTGCATTTTATTTAACTGAAATTCACAACTTATTTTTTAAAATGTGGATTGATTACTAGTTTCTATATGTATAAGAAGCAAGTAGCAGATACAGAAAAAATTTCGATTTCCGGTTTTAAATGAATTTACACGTTTTGAGATGTCCTTGCATTTCAATTAAATGAAATTGGCTACATTTTTTTTTTTTTTTTTTTTTTTGTGGCTTTATTATTTTATCCTCTACATATACAGTGAAACCTGTCAAGTTGGACACCCCTATAAGTTGAACACTTTTTCTCGGAACGGAATGTATCCATAGGATTAACATTATGTCCTACCTCTATAAGTTGGACACCCCTCTAACTTGGAAGTTGGACATTCAAAAACTGTCCTAAGTTGGACACATTTACCCAATGAGACAGGAAAAAAAGATATAAAAATTCCATTTTATCACTTTTTTTAGAAATCTTACTTATTCCTTGTAGAAATGGTTGTAAATATCTAAAAAATAATGTTTCTTGTCACAATATACTCACCTCTGTCTCATCTTGCAAAAAAAAAAAAAATATATATATATATATATTTTTTTTTCTTCAATTGAAAATTTCACAAATTGCTCAATTTTGGCGCATAATGAAAGTATCTTTCTTTTTATTGATTTGAGGGAATTGTTTCTGTCCCTTTCTCCAGGAAATATCCAGTAGAGAACCTACAGGCATGTTTTGACTTAGACTGTTTTGAAATGAGGATTAGACAATGCATTTCGGTTGTTAGGGTTCCTCGTCATTTGTCCCTTTTATTTTTCCTACGAAGTTTTACTTGAATGTATAATTGCACTAAACTTAATATGTGAGAGATCTATCTATAGTGAAAAATACACTGATTCAATTTGGGTGCATATCAATCGGCAGGTATCGCTGCTATGCTGCAGTTTTCCCCGTTCACGGGAAAACTATATCTCAATTTCTAGAGCGAATAAATTCACCAAACTTCATAGGTGATATGGCTATTATGAAAATGAATGTTATCTTAATTTGGGTGTAAATCGGTAGACAGAGTGGTGCTACTTTTAATCACATTCCCTGATTTTCCATATGACTATCACAGCGTCTATTGAATAAAATTGCACCAAAATGCATATACAAAATCTTTATTGTGAGAAGTTATATTGATTAAATTTTCGTGCATATTAACTGGTGGATGGCGTTGTTAATATATATATATATATATATATACATATATAGAAAGTGTTATTATGGTCACAATGTACCAGTTTAAATTTAGATTTGAAATTGGCAAATTAATTATTTTTTGTATATAAGTTATGAATACTTAATTATGTTATATTTAGACATGATTAAAAGTTAATAGGCATGTATAGATACAGTTTAATTAAATCGAAAAATGTAAGCACCCCTATAAGTTGGACACCTCTCTAACTTGGACACTTTTTCCTGGAACCGCAGCGCAGGTGTCCAACTTAGAGAGGTTTTACTGTATAAGAAGAAAGTGTAAGATTTGAAAAAACATTTGATTTCCGGTTTTCGTTTTGAGATTTCCTTCATGTGTATATAATCTGTGGTAGCATCTTTTCCTTCTTATGGTTATTTCAGTTCCTTTGTTTGAATATTGCCCTTTTTTCCACATATTTCAGTTCTGAAATTAAATGTATGATTTGATTTCTTATGTCGCATCATATAATATATATATATATATACATATATAATATTGAATATTCTCGGGTTTTTTTAGATTTTTGTTACACGAACATAAACTTTCTTTTCTGCTTAGATTTGCTCATGATACAATTTTTAATGTGTTCAAGTACAAATTAGGATCCGTTAAGATTCCATTATATTATTATATAAATATATATTTAATGTATATTCTATAAGATATAAATTTACCTCGAATATTTTCACTTCTCGCCATAACCTCTCATTTATGACTGTCCATCATACACGGCTTTCAGTTACACTAAATTTTTTAAAGTGTCGGTATGAGGAATGGGAAAATAATGATAGGTTTTTCATTTATAAGAGTCTTTTTGAACTATGCTATGAAAAAAATATTAAGTTATTCATGTAATTAGTCAGTTGTTTTTCTGTCTGCAGCTAAGAGTGAAATACTTTTTCTGATGTATTAGAAGAGATAAAATTTAACATGAACTAAGTTAAAGATATAATGAAATGGTTTTTTGATAGCGTTATACCTACAGACAATCAGGATGATTCGACTGTTTCTAAATTTATCTTATACTTACTAACGGTTATTGAAACATATCGCGCAAAATTCATCAAATGCAATAAAAAATTTAACGATAAAAAAAAAAAAAAAAAAAAAAAAAAAATTACTAATGAGATATAAGAAAAAAATCATTTAAAATTATTACATATATGCATATGGTTAAAGAGCTAATTAATCCTTTACATACATATCTCACGGATTAATTAAAATTTTATACATTACCGTTACTGCCAACAATCTAATTAATATTCCATAAAACTGTTAGTACTTCCAACCCCCTTTTTTTTTCATTCATGCCAGTCTTTTTTTTTTTAATATATTTTTTCTTTAATCGTAATTACAATTAGAGAAAAATGCTCAAAAATTAAAATGGTGTAGAAAAAAGGCGCAGGTAGTAATAATTTTATGGAATATCAATTAGATTATTGGCAGGTATGTATTACGGATTAACTGGCATATAATCGTGTAAATGAAACTAATGTTTATAGTATGTGAAATGAAATTATTTGCTTTTGTTGTAGATATATTTGTTCAATGAGAAACTAAATTCTACAACACATTTCATGTATAATATGGCATACTTTGTGCGTAATGTGCATGGTGATATTTTAAAGATTTTTGCCATTCATTATGTGCAATGTAGAGGAGGTACACTGTAAAAAATGGTACACATATAATTTGAACTACAAAAAGTTTTAAATAATCATAACTGCACAAAATTTGTTTTCGTAAGTGCTTATGAGACAAATCCATGTAAACAAATTCTCATAATTTGCATGACAGAATATATTGCAATTCGAACATAGAATAATTTGTTTGAAATATATATATATTTAAAAAGAGGAATAAATAAACTAAAGAATTAAAAAAAGAAAAAAAACAGTATGAAAAATAATGAAATATAACTAATAGAAAAAGACTTATTGAACTATCAAAAAATGAACTGAAAACATAGAAACGAAGGAAAAAAGGAACAGAAAAAAAATGCGTCAGAGGACAAGATCAATTTCCGAAAAAAAAGAAATAACATTTCTGTTTCTGAGATTTCAACTCTGACCGTCTGACCAGAGAATAGCAACAAGCAATAAAGCAATAAAAGACTATTATTCTTTTCCTCCCTTTTCTTTGTTACATGATACTTAGCTTGGAGGTAGTTTTCCGATGACCCCCATCCCCTTTCGCACGATGCAACTAAAATTAAGCACTGTATTCTTCCGCACGCCAGGATTAATAGACTACCTTTCGAAAATACTCTAATAAATCAGCTAAAAATTAATTAATTATTTTTTTTTTACAGTCCTGAGAAAGAGGACTTCCTTGGGTACTATTTGTATTTTTCTTCATGTCTCTACGACGCTTCACTGATTTTCTATCATTTTTTAAAGTCAAAATTTTAGATTTTGACATTTTTGGCTGACTTTAAGCTAAAATTAAAAATATTTCTAAACGTTTTAAAAATAATACAAGAAACAAAATTAGTAAATAAACTTCTGTTTTAACGATTGCAAAAATTTTTAATCCGTTAATTAAGATATTTTTCTCTAAAAAAGGAATGTAATTTTTTCCATTGGTTAACATGGGACACCTCGTAATGGCCGCCGTGGATGAAGAGTCGCCTTAAGCAAACAACGTTCGACGGGTAGTCAATAAATGCCTATCTTGGGCTTGTATCGATAAGCGGGAGCCTATTCGCGATAATACCGAATTGTAAACAAAAGCTGAGCGAGAGGAAACTAACCCTCGTATCCATTGATGAGCCTGATAAATCCCACTTTGATGAAAATGCATTCTACGTATCCTCAGAAAGTAAATAAATAAATAAAAAATCTGGTGCGTAATAACACCACCATTACCTACTACTACCCCTCCCATATTATAAACCATCTTATTACTTACAAGGAAACATTCAAAAGGTGTCGTCTTCAAAAAATATATGTGATTCTACTCTTGATAAAGCACAAGAAGGTGAAAAAATTATCCGCTGAAATGAATTACAGCGACCACAAAAAGTTATCAAAATTAAGCCTATTTGATGACATCACACTGTTAGGCGATTGATTTTGAGTATTTGGCGGCGAAGCAAAACACGATTTTGTTCGTATAGGGCAATCTCTGAGCTACCGAACTTATCACCTAACAGCGTTAAATCGCCAAATATGCCTAATTTTGATATTTTTTTGTGGTCGCTGTAATTCATTTCAGCCAATAATTTTTTCACTTTCTGGTGTTTTATGAAGAGTAGAATCACATATATATATTTTTTTTTTCAATATTTTTTTGAAGACGACACCTTTTGAATGTTTCCTTGTCAGTGACATCATGAATCCTAGCGATATAATATCTGCCATAAATATAAAATTTATTTATTTATATTTATTACTTATTTCTTTCCGATTTCGGAAAACTAATCAGTACACCGGACCTGCCATAATTATGAAGTTTCGACGTTCGTTATCATTACTCCTTTTGGAGATAATGATAGTTAGACCCCCCCCCCCTGCCATACACAGACCAGTTTTCCAAAAACTGTTTTACTGAACTCGGTGAATCTCAAAATAGGTAAATCAGTTGCAAACTCGATATCGAAATTTTTGATCGAAGACAATACTTTTATTACCTACCGTAGTCGGGTCATGGAAGTAAAAATGAAAATCTGACGTGAACCCCACGCAGGACCTATTCTGTACGCCCATTAAAAGTATGCAAAATTTTTAATGACTGAGATATTATTTTCTAATTTTGAAAACGGAAGGAGACCCGGACTGGCTCTTTTGGGGGCCCTCGGCTAGAAATCGAAAAGGGGTCCCTTACTGAGGGATTTAGAGGAAACTAGTAGGCTTTGTTCGCTTCGCTGACCACTGGATTTAAATGAAGCCTCAAAATTATATACAACTTATTAATACTAAAAATCTCATAAAATGAAAAAATATAATAAAAAATCATTGAAATCGGTCAAAACTTCAGTTTTTTACCCTCCCCATCAAAAGGGGGAAAATTTGCAAAATTTCATTATAGAATGTGTTGGGTACACATACCAAAACACACACCGAAAAATCATCTTTCTTAGATAATTTAAAGCAGAGTTACAATTCGAAACATGCTTTTTACCCATCAGACCCCGAGAGGTGAAAGGGGATCTTTCGTAAAATCATCCTATAGTGCGTGTTGCGTACATATAGCACACCCCGTAAAAAAAAAAAAAAAAAAAAAGACTTCCTGAGATAATTGTGGATAAAGTTACGTTTAGAAACGTATTTTTTGCTCCCCCCCCCCTCCCCTGGCAAAGAGGGTAGGAGAAAATTTCACAAAATCCTTTTATAGTGTATTATCATACACTATAAAAAGATTTTGTGAAATTTCCTTACATGACTAACCCTCACACCAAAATATAGATTTCCTAATATCATTCCTTTATAGTATCCTCAACGCACACACATACACCAAACAATCACCTTCCTGAGATAATATGGAATAGAATTACGCTTGGACATGTGTTCTGTGCCGTCGACCTCCGCCAAAAAAGGGAGGTGCATATATTTCGCTAAATGTATTTTTAGAGTGTTTTAGGCCCATATAAGCAATTCATACACCCAAAAATTGCCTTTCTGAGATAATTTAGATGAGGGTTACAACTTGAAACGCGTTTTTTCTTTCCTGAACCCAAAGGGAGGGAAGGGAAACAGTTCGCAAAATCCCGTTGTAATGAATGTTGTGTACACATAGCAAACCCACATACTAAAAAAATTGTCGTCCTGAGATAATTTAGAACAGGATTATGCTTGCAATTTATTTATTTATTTTATTTTATTTTATTTTTTTATTTTTTTATTTTTTTGCGCCCTTGACACCCCAATGGGGAAATTTAACAAAATCCTGTCAAAGTTAATGTTTGATGAAACTATTCAACACCGACCAAAATTCGTGAAGGTAGCTCTCATATATTCCCTATTAAAAAATTAATGCAAAAACGTGGCTCTCAAATCCCCCCCCCCATAAATTCCCCCAAATCAAAAATCGCAAAACACCCAAAATGGCTTTTTGGAAATATAGTCCAGAAGACGCAGTTGTTTTCTACTTCTACGGGCCATTTTTCGTAGAGTTTTACTGGAAATTCCAAATTTTGCTAAATTCTTTCCCTTTCCTTTAAAATCAAGAACTCGAAAATTGACATATATATTTTCATTTTTGTACACAAGTCTTGTCTCTTCTTGTGCTGTCTTTTAATCGTGAAGTAATTTGGAGCCGAGTTATGCTCGCAAACGGGCTTTTGCCGCCATCCCCTGGGGGGGGGGGGGATTTTGCAAAACCCCGTCTTAGTGGGTGTCAGCTCTCTAGAACCAATTTTTACAACAAAATTCGTGACCCAGTCCCGCTCAAAATAGCCTCGGCAGTGTTGATTCAGTGGGTGGAAATCACGTTTTGCCCCCTCCCCTCCTTGGGCACTGAGTTTATAAAATTCCAGAAATTGAGTTTTCAGTATTTTGTTCGCTATATTTTGAAACAAAAAATCTCACAGATATCTGTTTTTTTTTTTTTTTTTTTTTTTTTTTTTTTGTTGTTGTTGTTGTTGTTATGTAGGATTATGTGAAACCACGTTCTGAAATGGGAGGGAAATCACATTTTGCTCTCTCCTTCCATTCTTGGGGTCTGAATTTCTAAATTTTTTTTTAGATATTTGATTTTGCTACATTTTAAAGCAAAAATCTTACGTATATATCTGTCTTCTTGTTTGAGATATGAAGGATTATGCGAAATCACATCCCCCCCCCCCCCCCACTTGAGGGCGAATTTCTAAAATTCCAAAAATTTGTTTTCTTGTGTTTGTGTTAGCTATATTTTAAAGCAAAAATTTTACGAATATCTGTTTTTTTCATTGAGATATACAGGGTTTTACGAAATCACTCCCCTTGGGGAGCGAAATTATTAGAATCGCTTCTTAGGGGGGCGCTTAAACTGTATGTTCTATAATCTGACCTAGTTTCGAGTCAATGGTTCCAGTAGATTTTGCTGTGCGTAGATAAGTCAGTGAGTGAGTGAGTGGAAGTACTCTTATATGTATATATATATATATAGATAGACAGATAGATAGAATATTAATATATGTATTTTTTGAAAATTAGGCTTTCATGCCTAAAAAACACATTTAGCTTTCTTGCTACTAGGAAAATTGTTCAGCAAAAACGCAAGCTTTTTTTCTGATGCCGTTTACTTATTTTCACAAAAAAATAATTAGTACAATTTTTATATACCCCATGCTGGAAAAAATAAGTATACTAATTAATTACGAATGGTGCATTGTTTAAAAATGAGATTGTGAAATATTTTTAGTTTTAGGCAACCAAATCACATTGTTGAAGAAGCCATTATAATCTAAATCCTACAGTAATATCTAAATTATTATAAAAATGGTACAGACCGCTTAAAAATTACGAAGCATATGGGGGGGAAGAAAGATTTCTTTAATTGGGATTTAGTTGATTGAAATTGCAAAATATAGCCGCTAGGCACATGAAAAGCGAAGCGTTGATGACAGTCACTTGATGTGTACTTTTATTATAATGATTTTAAAAGGCAAAAACGAAGCACAGCAAAAAACAGAAATAAAAGCTTGGCTCCAATTACCGAGTATGTGGAAGGTACTTAAGTATTATTTTTATATAAAATCTTTAATTTTTATCTGAAATTAAGAAGCTCAAATGAATATTATAAAATTCAGTAATAGAATTGTTTTGCTTGAACTTTTAGGAGCTAAAAACTAATTCGAGTTACCCGTATTTATGTACCACTGTCGTCCCTCAAAGACCGACTTTGCGACTCAGAAGTGAACTAGTTAACCAAGTATTTAGACATATTTGGAAATTATTTCAATAGCTAAATAATTTCACTCCTTTTCTTTTCGAAGCGCCACATTGATAGACACGTTTCGTGTTGATACAGTTTTGACACTACTTTAAATACAACTTTACTACAAGACTTAGCGAGTGAGAGTTATGACAAGGAAGTTAGTTATATTATGTAAGAACAAGAATTGCAGCTCCAAAGAGACGTAACTATCGCAATCTAGACACCACACCACATTTAAAATTTCTTGGCTAGAGGAGAACAAACATACAGGATGAAGATGAAGCAGGAGGTAACGTGCTCCATGAATGAAACATTCTCGACTTCACCTGTGCACGCATTCTATAGATAAAAACAACAATTAAAAACGAGATTTTCATCGCAAAGCTTCAATACTTGTTTGCATTTTAGTTCTTCGGTCGCGAACTTGCCTGAAATTATGAGCACTGCACAACACGCGATGAGTAAAAATTGTTTGTAAATGAGCAAGATTATTGGAAAGTAAATAGTCACATTACTCTGATGTAACTAATTATTATAAAGTAGTATGTTTTTTTTTTTTTTTTTTTTTTTTGGGGGGGGGGTTCTGGGCCCTCCTTGGACCGGGGGCCTTCGGCAATCGCCGACCAACCGACCTGGCCAGTATGAGCCTGGGAAGGTCATAGAGTAACCTTAAACAGATGGACACAGTTGTTCACGGCTCGATTTCAACATTCTATGACTAACCGTTTTTGAGTCATTCAAATTAAACATACATGCATCACGAAAACACTCTAGTCCAGGCACTAGGAGACTTTTTAGCTGGAAAAATTCATGGAAGTTCTCTACTTTTTTGAAGGAAGGCCACTAAATTTAAATTTTTAACTTTCCACCGAAAAAAAAAAAAAAAAAAACTAGTAAATTGTGGCCACTACAAAACTTTCTTCTATATTTCCCTACATAAATTCCCACATTTATTCAAAATATTGATCTACATGACCATATTAAAAATTATATGAGAAATTGGGATGACTTTCATACGCACACACATTTTCTAAGAATGGTCAGATAGTCTTCAGGATATCTCAAAACGTGCAAATGCATCGAAAACTGGAGGACAAAAAATTTCATGAACCCAACACTCATGTATATATAGAAGAAAGTTATAATAATAATAATTTTTGTTTTTACTTTTGAAGGGGGAAAAAAAAACCATGAAATTTTGAATGTACACAAAATTCAAAAGTCGAGAAGGGGAGAGCTATAGTAATGCTGTACTATGATCAGATTTACATATTTACATATTTAATTATTTATTTTTCTATATATCAACTACTATTAGCTAACTCAACTACTATTGTAACAAAAAAAAAAAAAAAAAAATTGTCTCATGCGATAGATGTAGCCGATCATAGCATATTGTAATACTATATTTGGCATGAAATTGTTGTCATTTTATGGTTGATCGAATAAATCAAATAAATGAAGAAAATCACGTGAAAGAAAATATTATGTACACCATGTATTGTGTTGTTCATATGTAACTGGGGTTTAAATATAAAATGGCTACTTCAATTTTTTCGATACTGTCCTTTTTCGAAACTGTCATCTGATAAGCACCCAAATGGAAGCCCATACTGGTAAGCTATTGTCACAGGCAATAGGGACAGGCACCCGAGAGCCGGCGAATGATTGGGTGGCTGCCGAAGGCAGCGGGGGCAGGAAACGAGCTTTAAAGCAATTTCATAATTTTTTTAATTTTAAATTTTGTTTATAAAGCGATACAAAAAAGTTTCCTTTAACCCTTTGACTGCCATGGCTATCATATGTGATAGCCAGTCATGTTTCCGTTGGGGGCACGGTATCAGATATAACAGCCAGTTTTTCAACACTTCAGTCCTTGGGTATAAAAACGATATCAGTCACATTTTTTCCCCATTCATAAAAGGAAAAATGCATTCACGCGAAAAAATATATATATATATATATATTAAGTATTAAATTTGCTCATGCATATGAAAAAATGAAAATGGAGTAAAAAAACAACCATAACCTTTCTTAATGTACCTCAACTTTATTTATTTTTTCTTTTTTGTTTTGTTTAAATAATACGTTTTTCACACGAATCGCGCTTGGCATGAAAGCTAATTCACCATTATATTAAAGAGTTTTACTTATTGATAATCCTCGGTAATTTTTTAAGTTTTGATGCTGAAATAGATCGGACATTTTTCAACAAGGACTCTACTTTCGCGAAAGCCACTTTGCGCATCAAAAATATAAATAAATTATAAAATATTGAAAAAAAAAAAGAAAAGAAATAAAATAAAACTTTTAAATTAAAGACTATTTTCTGTTAGCTTGATTCGCACTAAAAGGTATGAAAAGATTAAAATGAAGTGTAGCCACATAAATTTCATACTTTAATTAATTAAAAAAAATCTAACTGTCGTGTCAAAAAATTGTTTGCACCCCTGGATTCAGAAAAATCGCCCCTTTCATTGGGTACAGAATTTGTAACGAGCCACGCACTTTTTAAAATGAGTGAAATGAATTAAAATGAAGTGTTGCCACCTAAATTTCATATTTTAGTTAATTATTAAAAATCTAATGGTCGTGTCGAAAAACTTTTCGCACCCCTGGATTCAGTAAAATTGCACCTTTCATTTGGTACCGAATTTGTAACGATAGGGCTGTTATTTCTAATTTATTTTATATATTACACAAAAGTTGTTGCCTCTTAAATTTCATACTTCATTTTTTTTTTTTTTTTTTTTTTTTTTTTTATCTAATTGTCATGTTAAAAAACTGTTTGCACCCCTGTATTCAGAAAAATTTCCCCTTTCATTTGGTACCGAATTTGTAACGATAGGTCTGATATTTCTAATTTATTTTCCCCTTTTTCCGTTTTTAACCCTGATTCGGCAAAAAGTTTATGACACCGAAAGTAAACTGAAAAATAGTTTTATTTATTTTTTATTTTTTATTTTATTTTTAAAATAGAAAAAATAGTCGCATAAGTTATGTATTTTTTGTCTAAAATGGCGATAAAAATTCGAAAGCTGCCAAGGGGAGCTATATTAAGGCTGTACCATGATCAGGTTTACATATTTAATTAATTATTTATTTTAATACATACCAACTACTATTAACTAACGCTATTATAACTACAAAAAAATGTCTCATGCGATAGACATAGCCGATCCTAGCACATTGTAATATTGTATTTGGTGTGAAATTGCTGTCATTTTATGGTTGATCGAATTAATCAAATAAATATAGAAAATAACGCGATAGAAAATATTATGTACACCACGTATAAAGTTGTTTAAATATAAAATTGTTACTTCAATTTTTTTTATATTGTCCGTTTCGAAACTGTCATCTGATAAGCACCCAAATGGAAACCCGCTGGTAAACTATTGCCACAGGCAATAGAGACAGGCACCCGAGAGCCTGCGCAGTGGGGACCCGAAGCAGGCTTTCGAGCAATTTCATGATTTTTTAAAAATGTTATTTGTTTTTATAAAGCGATATAGAAAAGAGTTTCCTTTAAACGTAGTGACGAGCGGAGCGTGCAAAGCCTTCGTTGATTCACTACCTACATTGGTTTCATGCTATTGGCACGCAGACCGAGTTTTGCACATTTCGAGTTTGATTTTGAAATTTTTCTCGCATTCGGAATTCGGTTCGTTCCCGAACCGAGGCTTCTCTAGTAAGAAATAAACGTTAATGCAGTGCAGTCTAAAGATTAAAAAAAAAAAAAAAAAAAAAAAAAAAAATCTGACCGTAGGCCTAATGTATTTAAATTCTCTTCTATGTCCTTTGTCTTTGCACACGAACCATCTGTACAAAGAGATCAGGTAAAAATTGCAAGTAATATCCTCATATAACATTGATTTAAAATAACGAATGAGGACTTTCTGTTAGTATGTGTTTTAGAGTTTAGCTGATAACAAACACTTATACACATACTTAGGCCAACCCTATAAACCCTATTTTTAAATTTGGGAGATCTCAAAACGTATAATTATAGCAAAAAATCACTTTCGATATTTTGGTTTTTAAAGCAATGCTTTCTCTATCTTGCAGGATATATAATGCGTTGTTTTAAATTGAAATGTTACAGTTCATTGTATATGTATATATTGTTACGAATTCGTAAATAAGAGTAGTTATTTCTATGTAAAATCTTTCAAAGAGGTTTAATAAGGTTATAAAATGTTAATTTTCATCATTTCTAGCTTGTTTTCGCATTAAAATTTAGACCCCCCCCCATGGTGATCTGGCCAACTTTTAGACTTACGGTCGGAACGTTCTGAAATTAAAAATTTAGGGCCTCTAGACCCCATAGAATAAACCCCTAGACCCTAATGGTGTGTGTGTGTGTGTGGGGGGGGGTTACGAATATTGCCGGACCCACCATGGCAATTCGGCTAACTTTTAAACTTACGATCGAACTGGTACTTAGAGGTTTTTGGAGCCGACAAATCGAATGCGGATATTTTCGAAAGTGTAAAATCATTAGGAGAGGCGGAAAGGGGGTGGACGAAAGGGCAAAAATAGAAATAGAATTAGAGCGTTGAAAATTGGTATTATCAGCTTTTAAGGTCCGATAAATCGATTGCGGATATTGTCGAAAGTGTAAAATTATTAGGAAGGGCGGGGGGGGGGGTGCAAAAGGCGGGGGGGGGGGTGCAGGGGTAAAAAATAAAGAAATTCAGTTAGAATATTGGAAATTAGTATTATTAGGTCTTAAAGTCCGAGAAAACGATTACGGACATTTTTGAAAGTGTACAATAATTAGGAGGGGCGATAAAGGTGGGCAAAGAAATATGTGCGCTACAAGCGCGTGCATACGCTGCCGCACGCAGTGGGGACCCACACCGATTATTCCACCAATCAGAGAAGAATATTTTTGTATTTTATATTTATGTTGTTTTCTCTTACAATAATATAGGGATTCATTAAGAGTGTCGAACATAAATTCGCCCCAGTGCGAAATTTTTCCCGATCACAAATTATTGTTTATATATATATATATATATATTGAAAACCTTTTCAAACATTGAATAGACGAAAACAATAAACTTTGAAAAAGATAAAATATATATATATATATATATGTATATATATATATTACTTCCATTACCCTATTACCGTAGGTAATGGAAGTATTGTATTTGGTCTGAAAATTCGACATCGAGATTTCACCTGATTTACACGTTTTAAGGTCCCCTGAGTCCAAAAAAGTGGTTTTGGGCAATGGGTCAGTGTGTATGTGTGTGGAGAATCTTCTGGCTAATATATCTCGGAAACTAATAAAGATAGAACTACGAAACTTTTGAATTGAAACAAGTCTGGTGTACAGATGAATTTTCCAAATTTTGGTGAAAATGGAAAAACCGGAAGTGGGACCATAAGTCCGTATCTCAAAGCGGCTCTAACGATTTTCTTCAAATTTGCTGTATAAACACTCTATTAGATGTCCTTTCGAATGATATAGTCGGTTAGTTCAGGAAAATGGATGGGAGTGATTCCATACCAACTCACCTAATGAGGGTTGCATGACCGACTTGGATTTTCTTTAAATATGGTACACAGATTGATGATATAGAGGCATGAAAAAGTCCAAATTTTTAGCTACCTGCTCCACTTAATTACAGATATACAGGTCCTCAAAGTTTGTACGTTCCCTCAAAATACCAAAAAATTGATGTTATTTAATTTTTTTTTTCTTAAAACTTGTACTCATGCAATATGAAAGTGATAGGTATCTATGGAAACTAGTTATTCCAGGCATTCAGAAAAAAAAATACTACAATGTTTATAATGAAAATCGTTAAGGTACAGTACTGTTAGAAGTTGCAACCACAAAAATTTGATTTTCCCGATTTTGCTAAAATTGAGACATCAATTCCAAAAAAAGGAAAATAAAACCAAAGGTTTATTCACTTTCTGGTAGAGTACAGGTGTTCACCATAAATTACTACACAATAAATTACTTGGGTTTCTCACTCCTTCTTGGAAATATTTAAGCTTAAAGACAAACCATAGGACAAAAACATGCAATTTCGGCCATCTTGGCAGCCATTTTACTCCTAAAGGGGGAGCACTAGAAACTTTTAATTTTTTTTTTTAAATAAGCTACTGATGTGTTAGCTATTCACAGTAAAAGAGTATACTTTTGGTTATTATTTGCATAAAGATATATCCTGCTGATAGTATATGCATGTTTTTCTCTAATACCATATGCTTGTGTTCCCTCTCTCATAGACTTAACATTAATAAAAAGGAAAAATAATAATGCATATGTTAATAGCTGCACTATCTATACAAGAATTCAAGAAATTTAAAATATTAAATTATTTAATAATAATTAAAAAAAAATAATTTCTACATTTTATAGCAAAATTAGATATTTGATGAAAACAAGAAATAGAATTTTTCCAAAACTGGACGTTGTCCATCCGTAATTATAAAGTACTAAATAATTTCTTGAAAAATCAATCAAAATAAAGGAGCTATAAATATTTATTTCATAAGCAAATATATTTGAAATGCAGCAATATATTAAAAATTGGTGTGTACAGAATTTTATTCAACTGCAAGCATAAGTTCCTGTATTTTTTTCACAGTATCATTTGATATTAAAAACATGCATCCTGTGGCTGCTGCTGCTGATGGCATTGGTACTATATCTAACAGGTGCTTGTATGAAATCCAGCATGTATCTGGTTTCTCTGGCCAGTAAAAGTTTTGGCAGGGGCCATTAGGATGCATAAATTGTAATTGAACATCACCTTTTTCAAAACAGTTTTCTAAGACAGCTCCTAACCACCATTTCTTATCATACATGCAAGCAACATAAAAACCTTTAGAAATGTTATAAAGACTACATTTTTGACATGTTGCTAACCTACTGCAAATACTTCAATCTAATTCGATATGTTTGTAATGTAGATACAATGGAAACTAAAAGCACAGATTTACTGATAGGAATAAATTTATGATAATCCCTGATACCCTCAATTCTTACAGCGAAAGTTAGTCTTTCAGAAAGCAAAAATGCTCGTTTCTGCTACATATTGTTCAGATGCAAAGAAAAACTAAATATTTTAAAAATTACCTGTGAAATAATGAAACAAATCACATGGAGAAATTATCTGAGATTTGTAAGGACGTTGCAAGCTGGTTCTGTAAGCAGTCCTTTTAACTGTGCCTCCAGTGGCATCACAGGGGCTTTTGCCATGGGAAGTGGCAAAAAAATTTCACTCAGCATTTAGTTTGAAATCATTTTTATGTTGACAAATTTAAAAAGTTTTTCTTGTTTTTGTACTGCGCTGAGCTACCACCACTGAAATAAATTATTTTCTACATGTCTGGATATTGTGATGTTAAATATGGAATTACAGGCCTTTGAAAAGAAACTGCCACTGTATCATGTGTCAAACAGTCACTGATAATACACATAGAAATAACTTTTAGGTTATCATTTGGCCGAACATACGCTAAAAAAGGATGGAGTGTAGCTTGCGTGTTTTCCCAGTGATATCCATGTATTGCATCCTGTACAATAAAAGTAAAATTTTCAGAAAAATCAAGTAATAAAATGCACTCGTCTGGTTTTAGTTCTGCTTTTCTTGTTTTTAAATACTCTGATTTAGATTTTACAATGTAATGGTGTTTTGCCTAGGACTTCATTTTCAATAAAAGTTCCGATTTAAAATCAGGTGCAGACAAAGTAATTTAATGAGTGTTGAATGGACTGTAATTATCCACCGTTGAAACATCATTTCAGATTCTTCATCATAATCATCCATTAACATATCTAAAAATTCTTCAAATGTAGTTTGGAGTGGACACTGTGAACAAAATCCTATCATACATGCTTCATTGTTAATGCCACACACATAATGAGACAAAAAAAAATCACTGATAGATGGTTTAATAGATTATTTTAGAGATGCCATCATTAGCCTGTCATTTTAGTGAATCATACAGACATAGACTGAATGAATTCCTGTACTACCAGCTAACACACACCACTTCGGTCACAAATCAGCAAATTTAGATAATCCAATCTTGTGATTGGGATATTAATGTTTAAAAAGTGTGTACGCTTCTTTGAGATTACATAAAATGAGGTGTTTATGTTTTGTAAATATTTTATTTCTTCACTAAATACTAACTTGAATTTTTAAAAAATAAAAGGTTTCCTACATCTTTCTTTAAAATATCACAAAAATAGAGTACACATTAGTTTTGTTTTAATACCAGAATATAATAAAATCAGAATATTGCACCCTTATTCAATGCTTCATTCACCTAATAACACTATTTCTAAAAGTAACTAAGTAACGTTCATAGGGTAAATAAAGTCTTATACATGTATTAAATCAATATTTATATAATATTCAATAAGTTTTGTTTTTTTACATCTTTTTTTATAAATGTTAAGTCTGTGAGAGGGGAAACACAAGCATATGATATTAGAGAAAAACATGCATATCCTATCAGCAAGATATCTCTTTATGCAAATTATAACCAAAAGTAAACTCTTTTCCTTCGAATAGCTAACACATCAGTAGCTTATTTAAAAAAAATAAAAAAATTTCTAGTGCTCCCCCTTTAGGAGAAAAATGGCTGCCAAGATGGCCGAAATTGCATGTTTTTGCCCTATGGTTTGTCTTTAAGCTTAAATATTTCCAAGAAGGAGTGAGAAACCCAAGTAATTTATTGTGTAGTAATTTATGGTGAACACCTGTACTCTACCAGAAAGTGAGTAAACCTTTGGTTTTATTTTCCTTTTTTTGGAATTGATGTCTCAATTTTAGCAAAATCGGGAAAATCAAATTTTTGTGGTTGCAACTTCTAAGAGTACTGTACCTTAACGATTTTCATTATAAACATTGTAGTATTTTTTTTTTCTGAATGCCTGGAATAACTAGTTTCCATAGATACATAACACTTTCATATTACATGAGCACAATTTTTAAGAAAAAAAAAATTAAATAACATAAATTTCTTGGTATTTTGAGGGAGCGGACAAACTTCGTAGACCTGTATATCTATAAATAAGTGGAGCAGGTAGCTAAAAATTTGGACTTTTTCATGCCTCTATATCATCAATCTGTATACCAAATTTAAAGAAAATCTGAGTCGGTCATGCAACCAATTTTTATTTTTTTAGGTGAGTTGGTATGGAATCACTCATAGGCGTCCTGTATAAATAGCTCAATTTCAAGTCACGCAAGGGCGTTCCTTTAAAAACGGCTGAACAGATTTTTTTCAAACTCGCCCTATTAACTCACTTTTAAATATGGTTTTGTATGCAATTATTGCTTTCCTGTCAAAAATTGAGTTTTGGTAAAAGTTGGTATCTCAAAAACGGCTTTAACGATTTTCTTAAAAATCGTTATAAAAATCCATTTCTCTGAATGTTAAGTATTTTATTATTTTCTTCTATATCCAATAGAAAGTATTTCTAAGTATTTCGTAGGAATTTTCGGCTCTGGATATGAATGGACCCCCCCCCCCTCCACACACACACACACACACACACATGTATGTGTGTGTCAACGTTTTGTGGCAACTGTATCTTAGGAACTACTGCACAGAATTTTATAGAAATTTATATGTCGTTACACTTGAACATGAATCTCTGTCTGCTTTTGGTGAAAATTGCCTAACATGTGGCGTTGCCTCTCCCCGCCCCCCCCCCTTTTTTTTTAATTTAATTTTTAACATGGCCGTATAGGACAAAGTTTCATATGAATGTGCAATTTTTTTTTTTTTGGGGGGGGGGGGAAGCATTCATGGAGAGAGGGAATTTTTAATATGAGTATCGGTATCTTTCAAAAGAACTCGTCAATACTTTTAAATGGAATGGTTAAACAATCAATCTGTGATAATTATATTTTTCTTTTATTTTTAAGATGCAATTTGTAGAGGATAATATCGACTTGAATATTGAGTGTTATACATTCCATTGAAGAGATGGGGAGAAATTTTAATAAATTATTTGGACTGACAGAATTTGTATAGGAAAATGAAAAAGAAAGTTTTAGGCTGGGCACAAAATACTATAGTTTTAATTGGAAAAGAGTAAGATATAATTAACTTTTGTAAAGTTTGTAGTAAGACATAATTAACGCTTACCAAAATTGCGGCAATAACTATATTTTATAATACCTAAATAATGTTTCTCTAATGTGGACCAGTTACAATTAAATTTTTTCGAAACGATACGACGGGGATGTAATTAATAAAATACGTGAAGATAAAAAAGACTATTTATAAATGGACTCAACTCAGTGATGTAATAAGAAAAAATGACGATATTTGTTTGAGATTATTTTATGGAAAAATGTATTTTGAAAAGAGTTAAGTCTTCCGAATCGTTGCAAAAGTCAATTTAATAAATAGCAATACCTCAAAGTTAATACACAGAATAAGATTTATTATCATCATAAATTAATTAAAAAACGCAATCATAAAAAGTATTATTAAAATAGGAATTAGTTTTTTTTTTTCCCCCCCCTAACAAAAATTATGCCAAAATAAATAAATAAATAATCATCGCTAACTAGGCAACAAAAATTTAAAAGACGTCATAAAGACGTCATGGGGGTCCTGTACTAAAACTGTACTGCCTGCTGAAGTATGAAAACTGGGTCGTCAACCATGAATTTCTATTTGAAACCCTTCTTTGGATGATTTTGCTTTCAATGTTGAACAATATCATGGTAGTACAATCCTCTTTCTACCTTCATGAACAATATCAGTTTGGTTCTAATAATAATGTGGTTTCTGGTAAATTAAAATTTTAATTGGGTGGTGAAATGGGCATGATATTTATGAATTTCAAATTTTAAAGGTAAAGTAGACAAGTAAAGGTAAAGGCTAGCAGAAAATAATAATTTAGAAATTTTAAGGTGGAAAGGGGATGGTAATTTATCTACCTAATAAACTTACCTAATCTAATAATAAAATAAAAAATAATATTTATACTAATAAATAATCTGTAATATAAAAATAATAAATCCACCTAACCATTTACAGATAACATATGAAAGTAATTTTTTTTTTTTCCAAGATAAATTTTCAGCCTTCATTTATAGTTTGAAAATATATTTATGAAATCATAAAACGCACATATCTCGTTATTAAGTTTTGGTTTTACGTTTCTAATTTACTAAAGAATTAAAAAATATTGATTAATTTTGAAAAGAAAAAAAAAAAAAAAAATCAATTAATAATAATTATATTTTTTCCCGATTTCCAAGCATTATTTTCTCCTTACTTCAGAAGAGTACGAAAGGAATTTATTTTGCACGATGCGCCATCTATTAGCCATAAATGAAAATAATTCAAATATTTGTTATTATTGCATGAAAATGATTACTATTTTCTGTTGTATAATCAGTACCTGAACTACTAATTTCATTTCAAAATATCATAAATTGTTAATTAATATATTAACTAATATATTCATTTGATCAGAATATATTAATTTTATTAATATCATTTCTGAATTGCTCATTTAATTATCGTCATAAAAAAAAAGAAAAAGTAAGAAAAAAATATGTATATCGTATATTGATAATTATAATGATAATTATTATTTTTATTATTTTAAAGATATCATTCGTGGTATAATTTATTTCGTGGAAATATTTTTTGCTTTATCAAGTGGATTAAAAAATTCGAAAAGATTGCAATTGCAAGTAAAAAATTCAGCGGTAAAAATACTAAAACACATTGCTATATTACTAGGATAAAGTGAAACAAATAACTTATTATTTATTATTAATTCGACAATGAAACCCTCCTTTTGAATTTTCAATAAAAAGAGTCCTCACGTAGTGGGAAAAATTGTTTTCAGAAGGCACCGGTGGGATTCGAACCCACGATCTCCTGTTTACTAGACAGGCGCTTTAACCAACTAAGCCACGGCGCCTTCGGTTACAGCGTCGTAATGAATGTACAGATAAACAACGGTTTATTTATTTATTTGTTTATTTTTTAGTAGCGAGAGGAGTACGGATAGCAGTGGCGGATCCAGAACTTGACTTTTGGGGGGGGCTAAGATTTTTCAAAGTGTTATTCTAGACCGATAAAAAATTTACAATTCCAATATTCAATAGTGAAGGTCAGTGTTTTGGGGGGGGGGGGCTTCAGCCCCCTAGCCCCCCCCTTAAATCCGCCACTGACGGATAGACGAGTTATTCTATGGTTTATCGCACGGATTTTTGGGAAATAATTTCGTAAGATATTTCATGGGATTATGCAAGCATTATGTGAATTTTCAACTTTTTTCATGTTTTTTCTTTGAAGTAGGGATTTTTATCGTCAGTGTAAAGCAGCACCGGACTTTCATTTTTAAAAGGTGGGTGCAGACTTCCAGTTTGCCGCCCTCTGCGCAAAAATTTTAACAAATAAAATATAAAGATTTTTACAAAACTGTTTATTTTAGTGATAAATTTATACATAATTCAATGATTTTTTTTTCTTCGACTTTATTTCACTGAGATCTTCAATTAAAATGTCATAATTGAGATTTGAGATTGTTGGTTATTTCGCTCTCAATCGATAATATTGCAAATCCCAAGAAGTGCTCTTGGGACATTGTGGAACGTGAATAATTTTTGATGAGTTTCATTTTGCTGAAGCTTCTTTTACGTGAAGCAGAAGTTGTAGGCAGAGTTCCATAAATTGCGGTTGTACATAACAGGTTGTAATTCAGAAATATTTGCATCAAAACCGTTAGCAATCAAAACATACACTTCCCTAGTAAAAATACTCAGAAAATGTTAGTCACTGTGACAAGTACTTTTAATGGATGTTTATTAAGAAAGTGTTTGTATTATTTACATAAATTATTCCTGCATTATTACTATCAAATTTATAGATATGATATAGGAGTTTTACTAGTAATCAATACAGAAAGAAAAGTTTCATGTTATCTTGTTAAAATTTTGAGTTAACGATACGTATTTTTATCAGTCATTTTGCTAAAAAAAAAATTAAATAACAGTAGAATAATAATAGAAAACCCTTTAAGGGCCCTCTTCACTCACCGCCGCCGGAAGCCGAAGCTAATGTTATTCTATGGGAAATTTTTCTTTACAAATAACTTATTAACTAATACATATTTTTAAATTCTGTTTACACATTCTGAAAATTCCCAACTGTTAAATGGACGGACCTTTTTTTAAAAAAATTATTTTTTTAATTTTTTATATTTTATTTTGAAGCTGCAAAATACGAATTTTCAATATGTGAATTTTTTTCAGTTTGCAATTTCAAAATAAAACATTAAAAATTAAAAAAAAATACATTTTGAAAAAAGGTCCGTCCATTTACCAGTTGGGAATTTTCTGAATGGAAAAACAGAATTTAAAAATATGTGTTAGTTAATAAGTTATTTGGAAAGAAAAATTCCCCATAGAATAACGTTGGCTCGGGCTTCCGGCGACGGTAGGTGAAGACGACCATTAAGTTTAGTTTTAGGTAAAAATGATGATTGATTAAAAACCTCTATTTAAATACATACTTTTTAGAAAGTCTAAATTGTTTGAAATATTAAAAGCATATACCGATATTTTTACCTTAATTTTTATATATAATAATATAATATATTAAATACATTTTTTAAAAAATATTTTCTTTTTGAATCGGTCAAAATAAATAAATAAGTACATATATGTAATCACTTTTTATTAACAAATTTTATCTCAATTAAAAGAGAATTTTTTTTTTTTTTTTTTTTTTGCAGTATTATATGCCAAACATTTTTGGTAAAAAATCATCATATATGTCATAATGCTCAGTACAGCAAATTAAAAAAAATAATAATAGAAAATCTTTTATGTTTAGTTTTAGTTAACAATGATAACTGATTAAAAATGTTTATTTAAAAATGTGCTTTTAAAAAATCTAAATTGTTTGAAATATTAAAAACATATACCAATATTTTTGCCTTAATTTTTATTCATAATATATTAAATATATATATATTTTTAAATATTTTCATTTTGAATAAGTCAAAATAAATAAATACATATAAGTAATCACTTTTTATCAACAAGTTTTAACTCAAAAAATGGAAACTTTTAAAATATGATTGTGAAAAGAAAATATTTTTTGCAATATTTTATGCCAAACTTTATTCGGTAAAAAATCAGCATACATTTCATAAAGCTCAGCATATTTATATTACATTTAAAATTTTTATTATAAAAAGTTTAATAAAACTGAAGTTTACTTTTAATAATAATAATAAAAGCTTCAGTTGGTATTTTATGTATTTGTGATTCTCCAATAAATCAATAATATTCTAACGCATTAAAAAAAAAAAAAAAAAAAAAAAAAAAAAAGATATTTATTCATTGTCTATTGGTGTCATCAATAATCTTCTTCATCATTCTAAGAAGAAATTTATTTTTTCTTTACATTTAGTATATACATTAAGAAAAAGCTTTATTGTTTCAAGTTTTATGTATTCAATGTTTGTCCAATTGATTAAAAATAATGTCTTAAAATCTCTCTCTATATAAATGGCTAAGAGATTTTTGAGTCTGTTTGTCGACGCAAGTTGCCACCAGATTTTCATACTTTAGTTAATTTTTAAAAAATCAAATTGTGCGATCGATAAGTCAATTAAACCGACGGATTTAGAAAAAATGCCCCTTTCATTGGGTACCTTATTTGTACCGAAATTTTGATTAGATTTTTTTAATTAATTAAAATGTGAAAATAATAATCTAGTAAAAGCTTTAAAAATGGACATTTAAATTTTTAATTGTTGCCAAAAAAAAAATTACTCCCCCCCCCAACATAAAAGAAAATATGCTTTCACGCGAAAAAAAAAAAAAAAAAAAACGTAGATATTAAAATACCTTAATTTTAGATTTTTTCCCCCTTTTGTTTAAATAATATGTTTTTGGCGCGGATGAATCGCGCTTGGTATGGACGCTAATTCAGCATTACATTAAAGAGCTTTACTTATTGATAATCCTGGATAATTTTTAAAAATTGGATGCTGAAATAGATCGGACATTTTTCGCCAAGGACTCCACTTTTGTAAAAGCCACTTTAAGCCAAGTAACGCATAAAATAAATAAATAAATTATAAAATATTGAAAATCAGAAAAGAAAGAAAAGGAAAGGAAAGGAAAACGAAAATAAAAGAAAAGAAAGAAACAAAAATAAATAAATAAATAAATAATAATAATATAAATTATGTATTTTTGTCTAAAGTGATGATAAAAATTCAAAAGTCGCGAAGGGGAGCTACATTAAGGCTGTGCCATGATCAGGTTTACATATTTCATTATTTATTTTTCTATATACCAACTACTATTAACTAACTCAACTACTATTTTAACCACGAAAAATTAATTGTCTCATGTGATAGACGTAGCCGATCCTAGCATATTGTAATATTATATTTGGTGTGAAATTGTTGTCATTTTATGGTTGATCGAATAAATCAAATAAATGAAGAAAATAACGTGAAAGAAAATATTATGTACACCACGTATAGTGTTGTTCATATGTAACTGGGATTCAAATATAAAATGGCTTCTTCAGTTTTTTCTATACTGTCCGTATCGAAACTGTCATTTGATAAGCACCCAAATGGAAGCTCATTGGTAAGCTATTGTCACAGGCAATAGGGACAGACACCCGAGAGTCTGCGAATGAGTGGGTCGCTGCCGAAGGCAGCGGGGAACCAAAGCGGGCTTTAAAACAATTTCATGATTTCTTTAAATTTATTTATTTTTCTAAAGTGATATAGAAAAGAGTTTCCTTTAAATATAGTGATCAGCGAAGCGAGAAAAGCCTTCATTGATTTCATGAATTAAAAAATGGTTTTGTTAACAAACTTTGATCTGTTGGCACGCAGGCAGCATCAGGCCGAGTTTTGTACATTTCGAGTTTAATTTTTAAATTTTCGGTTTTTATTTTTAAAAATTCGGAATTCGGTTCGTTCCCGACCCGGGGCTTTGCTAGTTCATCAAGAAATGATGAATAATATTTTTATGATCCTATTTTTTCTAAAATTATACTTTTACTTTCTTTCTATTACTTTTAATATAGACGCTTATAAAAATGGGATAAAATTGACTGTCTTTATTTATTTATTTTTTAAATATTATTATTATGCAGAGAAATAACGTCCATACCGCGGTGTATTGCATTTATAGAAAGTAAAATAGAATAGAAATAAAAGAGTAAAATAAAATAAACTTGAGCATTTTAATAATAATAATAAAAATTAAAAGGTTTTAATATTTTCTAAAACATACGTCTGCAAGACTATACTATTTTTAAATAGTTTAAATTTTTCATCTATCAGTTCCAGAAAATTATGTAATAGAATCCTTTTTTTTTTTTTTTTTAGAAATATTATATAAATATCAAATAAATACTTCAGAATGATAATAATAACATCATACCTTTTAATACTTTGTTTGTTTATTGAAACCTAGGCATCAGACTTTACTGGCAGTCCATTGAATGTAATTTAGTTAAAGAAAAGAAAACGTCAAGTAAACGTCTGGTGCATTATAACTAGCATTAATAATATAATAACTAGCCTACACAACCATTCACCTAACAGGCAGCAACTCTTAACCCTCTCTTCTACATGCGGGTAGTTTTAAAATTATAGCGTTTTGAAATCGTAACTTTTATTAGAATCACCCTGTATATAAGTTTCCAGAAATTCCATGAATATTTACGGGATTTAGAGTACAGGCAGACAGATAAAACGCAGACAGAGCCGTTTTCAACTTGCTGAAAAATGTGAAAAACAAAATTAATTTGATCAGCCACCGGTGTTTCCCTTTTTACTTTCTTCTATATTCAATAGAAGAAAGTATTGGATTCGTAAAAATTTTCCACCTCGGGTTTTTGATGGTTTTACACGTTTTGAGAGCTATAGAACACGATTTGACCATTTTTAGAAAATGTCTGTCTGTCTGTATGTGTGTGTGTGACAAAATTTTGTGGCAAGTGTATCTCAGGAACTACGACACAGAATTTCATACAAATTGGTATGTGGCTGCACCTTGACATAAATCAGTGCCTATCAACTTTTGGTAAAAATTGTCTTACAGGTTGCGTTGCCATCCCGCTTTTTCTAAATTTTTAACAGGGTGATATAGGACAAAATTTTGTATAAATGTGCATAAAGAGAATTATTTTTTAGTAATCATTGTGAAATTTACAATAATTATTTATAATAGAGATAGTCAACTGGGAAAGTTTTTTTGTTTGTGTTGGAGCCTCGCCACCCCCCCCCTCCCTGGGGGGAAGTCCCCGCTCGAGGGGAGTAAATTTTCAATATGAATATCTTTCGAAAGGTCTCGTCAATACCTTTAAAACGAATGGTTGAACTATAAATATGTGATAATTTGAAACAAAGTTATCGATTTTTTTTTTTTTTTTTTACTTTCAACGAAAATAAAAAATCTTTTTTTTTTTTTTGTTATTGAGTGAATTTGTAAGGAAGATACAGAAGAAAGTCTTGTGGTGGCCACAACATACTAGTTTATTATAACTATGCACCGTAATGTAGAATCTATGCATGGTGCATAATTTTCTTTTCTTGTTAGTTTATTATCTAATATTATTAGTTATGTATTATTATCGATTTTTTATTATTTATTTATTTATCTATTTTTGTAACATTCATTCATTTATTGTCCTTCTCTATTCTATTATAACAATGCTCCGTCCTATTGGAAATTGCGTTCATAATGTTAAGAGTTCATGCATGATTGTTCTTCACTGTAACATGGACATTGTTTTGTACACATATCGATGTACTGAATTAAAACTCTTCTTTGTTCTCTTTCTACGACTCTAACCCTTGTCTCCCGTAATACGGAAAAGTTGTTCATCCTTCCACATTCCAGATGCATCTCCTGCAAAGGGCAACAAAGCTTGTATAAAAGATTGAAACACTTAATGGGCAAAAAAAAAGTATTCCAGTTAATCCTTATTTTATTAAGAAATGTGTAAAATTTCAAGATATCCCTTACACTTTTGCCATAGCAATCCTCTATTTCTATAAACGTACGTAGCACGCTATTAGACAAAGTCGTTAAAGCACTTATATACAAACACTCGGGTGTCCGAGCTGTTTTTTTCCCTAAGATCGATGTGATCAGCTGTTCGGTGGCTTTCGTAATTTCCAGAAAAAGCAAGGCGATAGAAAGCCCTCGGATCACTAAAGCCAAAGTCTATTAATGAAGTTATCGAAGCACTTAAGCCTTTATCACACAGCTATTTACGAGTCCTGTTTGATGAGCTCTAATCAAATACACTCGATTATTTTTAGCACACAATCCAAAGCTTTCGATTTGGCATGTTTTTGAAGAACGTGCGATTATCAGGATCTATTCCGAAATGCTAAAAGAATCTTCACGTGTTCAATGAAGTATCTGTAAAAGAGTTTTTCGTTTCTGTAAAAGGAAAAGGAACTTGAATGTTGAATGAAATATATTTAGAATCAGAATTGAGTTGTGTGTGAATGGGAATAGGATACGTGTGGGTGTAATAACATTAAAAATTTGGGAGTGTGGATAGGTAATACGTATTCATTTTAAGTAAAATGGAATGTAAAGGTTGATATTTTTGTATATACCAACTATGGGAAAAATACCAGAGCCGGGAATCGAACCCGGGTTCTCCGCTTAACGCACGGATGCTCTACCGCTGGAATAACACTACCACAATTCTAAAATGTAATACGTATGTCTACATGCAAATGTGTGAATAATAAAAATCGGATGTAGACACCACATGACTTCCTTATACAATATGTATATTCCAATGATTGGAAGATACATATTGTAATGAAAGCATTGACATTTCTGTGTGAGGTAACGGATTCATAAATAAACAAGCAAGTTCTAACCACCGAAAAAAAAAAAAAAAAAAAAAAAAAAAAAAACTGAAAAACTGCTACTTTAACCACAAAAATAATGAAAATCGGATTATATACCTTTTCAAGAATGGTTTATTACAGAATCTCTTAATGACAAATCCATAGCTCAACGTTTAATGAAAAACATTCGAGTACAGAGGACCTACTTTTGTTCTCTTTGCCGAAAATTGGAGGTGTAAAACGATACATTTTACCGAAACAATTAATTCAGTTAACCTATTTATGCCGGAGGTTGAAAGTTTTGAATTCTTGCATGAAAAGACAAGTTCATTACGGACGATATCTACGGGCTGAATATTCATTAAATGAACTGCACTGGTCGATTAGAACCTGCATATGTCTTTAAAAATTTATTTTTATGGGCAAAAATGCCGAGAACGTTCTTAACAATATCGTTAGGGGCCTCTATCTACGAGCTGAATAGTCATTAAATATAATGCATTCATCGATTAGAACCTGTTTATGTACTTTTTACACGCAAAAATGTCGACAACTTTTATAGCAATGTAATTACGGACTTAATGTGCATGAAATAAAGTGCTTTCGTCGACAAGAACCTGCCTATGTCTTTAAAAATTACTTTCTACGCGCAAAAATGTCGATAACTTTCATAACAATATCATTACGGGCTCTACCTACGGGTTGAATATTCATTAAATAAAATGCTTTCGTCAGCGAGAACCTGCTGATATCTTCAAGTGTTCAAGAATAATTTAACTCCACGCAAAAATGTCGACAACTTTCATAACGATATCATGACAGGCTCTATCCTTAGCATGTTTTGAAATCGCTATTATGGTGTGTCACATATAATGGCCAAAACCTTTGTATTTTTGGTCATCTATCTTCTTCTATCTATCTATCTATCTATCTATACATATAATAAAATAAGATGTTTGTGTGTGTGTGTGTGTCATTGTATGTATTTCCAGAGCTTTTTAAGAAAAAGCTGATGGCTGAGCTACAAAAATTTGCATGGTGGTTCGTAATGACCTCTCCTGATGCACCTCGAAGCCCGATTTTCGAATTTTGTTTTAGTTTTCTTTTAATTAATTAAAATTAATATATATAATGACCCTCATCTGTCATTCACGATTCCGGTTTACACCGCTTCAAAACAGAGACTTTTGGCAGCCATTTTTTTTTTCCCCGTTTGTTCAATTCACGGAGTAATATTAATTACTCCGTTACCATCGCTACTTTAGAATGTAGAAAAAGAGGGGAAAAAAAAGCTAAAAACGCCATAGGAATAGTATGGGAAGAAAAGCAAAAAAACTCACAATTTCAAGTGTGTTAAAAAAAAAAAAAAAAAAAAAAAAAACAGGCTCACACCGGAAGTAATAAGGGGACAAAATTGACTAGAAAAAGACATTGAACAGCGGGAACCGGGCGGGCTGGGGCATGGGTCCTACCGTCCAGGATTAATACGACTCGCCCTAAAATCTAAACATAATCTAAACATACCCAAATACGGGTATTAAAATCGGGAAATAATTTTCCTCGATTTTTAATTATTTTTTACAAAAAATACAATGGACGATTAGTATAGGGAATCTTTTCCTTGCATCCACGGACGGTCAGTGACGTCACACTTCGCTTACGTATTTGGAAACAGGATCTTCGATAGTCTTAAAAAAAGTATTTTGGTAAAATGAAGTGAATCGTTATTTACTTCCTCTTACCCATATGAAAGTATTGTCGAGAAAGTATTGTTTTAGGGTCAAATTTTCGAACGTGAGTTTTTGTTATACTTACATGTTCTGAGGTCCCCTGAATACGAAAATCACGTTTTTAGCGAATGGTCTCTGTGTCTGTCTGTCTGTGTGTCTGTTATCAGCATATCTAAAGAACAAATAGTAGCAGAAATTCCAAACTCGGTATTCTAAATGCGTATCATATAGGGATGCTACAGTAAGCTTTTCGTTAAGATGAAGCAAATGGTTCGTGTACAGGGACATTCAAATACATTACGTCTATGGGGGAAATTGCAGGTAAGTAGAATTTAACATCTATAGACTGCACTAAACCAAATGAAACGAATACATATTTTTTGTAATAGAGATAGTCAACTGGGAAAATTTTTTTTGTGTATGTAGGAGCCTCGCCGCCCCCGCTGGGGTAGATGTCCTCCCTCGAGTGGAGTAAATTTTCATGATGGGTATCTTTCAAAAGAGCTCGCCAATACCTTTAAAACGAATGGTTGAACCATCGATCTACGATAATTTAAAATAAAGTTATTGATTTCTTTCATTTTTAACATTTTTTTTTTTTTTACTTTAATATTGAGAATAAATTCAACTTTTTTTTGGATATTTAGTGTTATACTATTTCTCTAATATGGAAATCGTCTGTATTATCATACAAGATAACTTTTTTAAATAATAATTTTAATAAATTATTTTTTTTTAAACTGAATTATTTTTTAATAACCGAATTAAATTCTATATAAATGTAGGTGCATTAATGAAACGGGGGGTTGAGGGGGGCCAGGACTAATTATCGTATAAAACTCTTCCGAAGCCTAATTTGAATTGTTTAACATAGGTTTACATAACAGTACTCTTTATCTTACCTCTTAATCTTCAACCTGTACTTATAGCATTAAATTTCAGGGTAAGAGAAAGTCGTGTGATTGACACGCTAGATTATTCTTATTATGAGGACTTTAAATAGAGCACTTAACGGAACACTGGGATGTGTTGTTGCTGTTGTGTTTTCGGGCCTATATTTTTTGTCAACCAGCAGTTTTTTTATTGTCATTCATATTTATTGATCGGGTAGAATTTTTTTAATTTCAGAACGAAAATTATAAAATATCGAAACACATTTGATTTATAAACAGAAACTGAAAATACATTTAAATGATCACGTGGTAATCTTCATGATCTAAACATTGTTTTCAAGATTTATCGTTCACATTCCGTCATTTTTGACTAGTATTAAAATAAAAACCTTCTAATTACTGATAAATTGGCCATTTAATTTTAATCCTTAATTTAATTGTTGCCAAAAAAATTATCATTATTTTTTCGACAGAAAGAAAAAAAAAAAAAAAAAAAAAAAAAAACGTGAACAATAAAAATTACATTTATTTAAAATATTTAATTTTAATCATAGATATAGTAATATACATAGATCTATCATCCCCATGTTAACGTGCAAAGACTTTTGATGCCGAAAAAGTTTTTGGCATCAGCCATGATGAGAGAGTATAAAACTCATAGAATAATAATAAAGGAAGAAGGAGCATAAGGTTTCTACATAAGCTGTTGTGTTGCCACAAAAAACAGCGATTATTAACAAGCCTTTATTAACAAACTTCAATGTTGAGAGGAGCAAAAGTAGCTTTCGCTGGCATTTCACTAGAAGGGGTTTGTAAGCATTAAGACTATTGGCGTGCTCCTTCTTCCTCTATTATTATTCTATGATAAAACTCGAAAACAACAATGGAATAGAATGTTGATATCATAGATACAGTAATAAGACATGGTTGATATATATTGAAAATGCTGAAGTACTGCGCGGCTTTTAATTGTAGAAATAAATTTATGAAAGGAAATGGAATAAGTTTTAAGTAAGTTAAATTTAACTAATTTATGAAAAATATGATTCTTTATAATCAGTTGCTTTGTTATTATTATGGTTTAAATACTGTTTTGATTTTTAACGGAATACTTTTTTAAAAATTTTAATATTTTTTAAGTTTTTATATTAGTAAGTAATATCGAATTTTCAAAATTCTTTTAAATGTAGTTAGCAGTGCCAGAGGTAAAACCCGCTTGTTTTAATATATTATAACTAGTATTACCGCAAGACTTTCTTCTGTATTTAATCCTATACAAATTTATTCAATACAAATTATTTATTAAGTTATAATTTATTAAAGATATTTTCCATGATGAATGCAGACGATTTTTTTCTTAAAGTAGTATAATAATAAATGCTGAAAAAAATCATTTTTGTGCAGACATGAAAAGATATACTACTCCGATTCAAAAAATTAGAATAATGTAAAAAAGAATGAGTTTGATGTTGCTAACGCGTCAATTTGCATACTGCGTCCAGGAAAAAATATATTAAAAGTATCTAATTATCTTCAGAGCATTTATAAATATAACATAAATATTTATTTTTATCTGATATATTAATAATTAACTATTTAAAAAATATTAGAATAATTCAAAGAAATAGAATACCTCGATAGCATGGTTCAAAAAATTAGAATATTCAAATTTTTCTTATAAGTTGAGAGAACGGCTGCGGGATTAACATCTGTGGGACTATAAAATGTGCTCCGTTGAAAATGAAAAGTCGTTTGGCATTTGATTGTAGCGTAGTATTTGCTTAATATGGGACGAAAGAGCGATTTATCTGAGGCTGTGAAATATCGTATAGTGTACTTGCACGAAATAGGAAAAACACAACTTTTTATAGCAAAAGAAGTGAAATGCTCTCAAGCAAGTGTGAGTAGAGTTTTGAGAGAATATTCTAATAATAAGTGTTTTCAAAATAAGGTCATTGTGCCTAAATGCGATAACCCATAAATGCGACAAAGTTCTTCTACTGAAAATCTAAATGCTTAAATCACAAACTTATAAATCATAATGGAACATACACATTTCAAGAACAGTTCGCGAAACTTTTCATTAAATTTTAAAGGTTTTTTCTAGTAGAATTTTCTTTTGCAGTAAACATTGTCCATTATGGCTTTCCGACGTCTTTTCCTAATTGCGATGAAAAATTTTCAAATAGTAACTGTAATTTTATCCTTTTATTTTTCAAGGTCAAATAACCACTGTTACGTCATGTGCTTGAATACCCTTTATACCTACCAGAAGAAAATTAAAAAAAATACTACATTTTTTTTAAAAGAGGGGTTTAAAATTTTTATCGCATTTAAGGGTCTGTTTACACCATTTTCCTAAATGCGACAAATTTTATCCCTTAAATGCGGCGAAATTTACAGTTGATATATTAAGGGAAGTTTAAGCATTTTTTCCTTTTTAACACTTTCCAACAAGGTTTAAAAGTGACTTAGGCTTGTCTGTCCCTCTGTCCGTCTGTCTGTCTGTCTGTCTGTCCGCGCTCTAACTCCTGTAGGGACACCCGAAAGTATTCCAAAGCACTGTGTTCTATGAGAGGTATTGCTGTAAGCCATATTTAATACCTTAACTGTATACAAATCTTAGTGAAATTGAATCATGTTATTCAAGTTCACTATCGGATGTTTCATATATAAAATGGAATAAATACCACCACTAGTTTGTACACAGGGACACTCGAAAGTACTCCAAAGCATTGCGTTCTATGAGAGGTATTTCTATAAACCAAATTTTAATAACTTTACTTTCCACAAAGTTTAATGAAATTGAAATATGTTATTCATATGCACAAAAGAATGCTTTTCATAGAATATAGCATGATTAGCATTAGATTTACAGGGCCACACAAAAATATTCAGTTACATTAAGAGCTGTTCATAAAAATTTGCTATAATTTCAATTTCGTTTACATTAAGCGTTTTTAACATTGTCTAACAATTTTCATGTGTGAATATAATTTCAATTTAAGTATCTGTCTGTTCGTCTGTCCGCGCTCTAGCTCCAGTAAATATTTATGTAATTTCTTGAAACTGATATATGTTATTTAAGTTCACTATCGGATGTTCCCTATTGAAAAAGGAGTTAATATCTCTACTGGTTTGTGTACAGAGGCACCCAAACCTTTTACAAAGCATTGTGTTCTATGAGAGATATTTCTATAAACCATATTTTAATACCTTTACTGTACACAAACCTTAATGAAATTGAGAAATGTCATTCAAGTTCACTATCGGATGTTTTATATATTAAATGGAGTAAATACCACCACTGGTTTGGGCACAGAGACACTTGAAAGCATACCAAAGCATTGCGTTATATGAGAAGTATTTCTATAAACCAAATTTTGATAACTTTACTTTCCACAAAGCTTAATGAAACTGAAATGTGTTATTCATATGCACAAAAGACTGCTTTCTATAGTATATAGTATGTTTAGTATTAGTTTTACAGAGCAACAAAAAAATATTCAGATACATAAAGAGCTATTAAGAAAAGTTTGCTGGAATTGCACTTTCGTTTACATTAAGCGTTTTTAAAATTTTCTAACAATTTTTAAGTGTGAATATAATTTCAATTTGTGTATCTGTGTATCTGTTTGTCTGCCCATCTGTCTGTCTTTCGGCGCTCTAACTCCGGTAAATATTTATGGAATATCTTGAAAATAATATATGTTTTTCAAGTTCACTATCGGATGTCCCCTATTAAAAATGGAGTGAATACCTGTACTGGTTTGTGTACAGGGACATCGGAAAGTACTGCAAACTATTTTTTTTTCTATGAGAGGCATTTCTATAAACCATATTTTAATACCGTTACTTTACACAAATCTTAATGAAATTGAAATATGTTATTCAAGTTCGCTATCGGATGTTTCCTATGTGAAATGGATAAAATATTACCACTGTTTTGTGTACAGGGAGACTTGCAAGTATTGCGTTGTATGAGAGGTATTTCTGCAAACCAAATTTTAATAACTTTACTTTGCACAAATCTTAATGCAATTTAAATATGTTATTCATATGCAAAAAGGAATGCTTTTTATAAATACAGTATGATTAGTATTAATCTTACAGGGCCACATAAAAATATTAAGTTACATTATGAGCTATTAATAAAAATTTGCTGTAATTGCATTTTCTTTTACAATAAGCATTTTTAACACTTTCTAACAATTTTTAAGCGCGAATATAATTTTAATTTGGTTATCTTTCTGTCCGATTGTCTGTCTTTCTGTCTGGCTCTCGTCCCGAGAGTTCTTAAATATTTTCAGAATTTTGAAAAATTGATATATGTTATTAAAGTTCACTATGGAATGTTTCCTATTTAAAATGCCATTAATATGTCCTACACAACGTGTTTGTGTACAGGGAACTTCCAATGCTTTGCGTTTTAGGACAGACATTTTTATAAATCACATCTAAATAACTTTCTACTGTAAAAATTATAAATAAATTGAAATGTATTTTAATATTCTAAAATAATGTTTTGTATAGAATATGATATGATCAACCTTCAGATTTACAGGACTACACTAAAATATTCAAATACATTAAGGGAAGCAATTATAATCTAACGGCTGGATTTTCTTTTGCATTAAGCCTTTTAACGTTCTTCAACGATGTCTGAGAGCGGTTTTAAATTGAATTAGTCAATCTGTATATTTTTCTGTGCTTCTCTCCTTTGTTTGATAATGCAGGCAAAGAATATTGAAAGTTATACGATACAACAAGAACGTACAATTGGAGAATATAGTCCCACAGATGTCCAGTGCGTACTGCATGATTTTTCGTTCTTTTTTTTAACACTTTCCAGCAAGGTTGAAAAGTGTCAATGACTTCGGTTTGTCTGTCTGTCCGCAGTCGAACTCCTGTAAATTTTCATGGAATTTCTTGAAGCTGATATATCGTATTCAAGTTCACTATCGGATGTTCCCTATTGAAAATGGAGGGAATTCCTCTTCTGATTTGTCTACAGGGACACCCAAAATTTTCCAAAGCACTGTGTTCCATGATAGATATTTCTATAAACCGTATTTTGATACGTTTACTTTAAACATATTTTAATGAAATTGAAATATATCATTTAAGTCCACTGCCGGATGTTCCCCATGTAAATTGAAGTAAATACCATCACTGGTTTGTATACAGGGACATCGGAAAGTATTTAAAAGCATTGCGCTCTATGGAAGGTATTTCTAAGCACCAAATTTTAATGATTTTACTTTGCACAAGTCGTAAATATATATATATATATATATTATTCATATGCACAAAAGAATGCCTTCCATAAAATACAATATTATTAGCATTATATTTACAAGGCCACACAAAAATATTCAGATACATTAAGAGGTATTGTTGGAAAATTGCTTGAATTGCATTTTCGTTTACAATAAGCGTTTTTATCACTTTCTAAATGTTTGTAACAATTTCCAATAAAGTTGAAAAGTGTTAATGACTTAGGTTTGTCTGTCTGTCTGTCTGTCCGTGCTCTATCTCCCGTAAATATTCATGGAATCAGAGTTACACATACACTACTCAGAAAAGAAGAGTTAAACACGGAGTTACACACTCTGTTATAAAAAGGCAAAGTTACACACACAATTACACACAAACTGTTAATAAAAATGCAGAGTTACACACACAATTACACACAAACTGTTAATAAAAATGCAGAGTTACACACACACTGTTAGCAAAAAATTAGCGGTACACACAGCGTTACACACATTGTCAAAAAAAAAAAAAAAAAAAAAAAAAGAGATTTACATACGGAGTTACACACACTGTTAATAAAAAGGCGGAATTATACACAGCAAAAAATCAGTGATACACGCAAAGTTACACACATTGTTCAAAAAAAAAAAAAAAAAAAAAAAAGAATTGAACATTGAATTACACACACTGCTAATAAAAAGGCAGGATTATATACAGAGTTACATGCACTGTTAATAAAAAGGCACTGTTAATAAAGAGTTACACACAGAGTTACACACACAGAGTTAATAAGATGGCAGAGTTGCACACACACTTTTAATTACGTACAGGGTTACACACACTGTTAGTTACACATAAGTAAAATTACACACGTTGTTTGCTAAAAATCAGCGATACACACAGTGTTACACACACAATGTTAAAAAAAACTGTTAATAAAAAACAAAATTACACATGGAGTTACACACACTGTTATTAAGAAAGAAGAGCTACACACACACAGTTAATTGCATACAGGGTTGCACACACAGTGTCAGTTTCACATAGCGTTACGTACACTGTTAGAAAAGTTCAGCAATACACACAGAATTACACACACACACTGTTAAAAAAAAAGAAGAGTTACACACTGTTAACAAGCAGCAGATTTACACACAAAGTTCCACACACTGTTAATGAAAAGGAAGAGTTACACATACTGTTAAAGGCAGAGTTGCACATAGAGTTACACAACATTTTATCTTGAAATAGTTATGTGGTATTAAGTATTTTATAAACTATAAAAAAAGAACGAAAAATCATGCATTACGCAATGATTATTAACACTTTCCAACTGCACGTAATTGTTGTATCTTATAACTTTGAAAGTTCTGTACCTACGTTATCACACAACAAACAAACAGTAGTTCTGAAAGGCATACAGACAGACTAATTGAATTCCTAATCATTCTTAAACACTGTTTGAAAGTGTTAAAAATTCTTAACACAAAAGAAACCGTCGCCCTTCGATTGTAATTCCAGTCCTTAATCTATCTGAAAATTTCAGTGTAGCCCTGTAAATTTGAAGGTTAACAAAATCATATTTTATACAAAACATTATTTTAGCAAATTAACAATAAATGCCAATTTCTTTATGATTTTACAGTTGAAAGTACAGTATGAAAGTTCTTTAAATGTAAATTATAAAAATGTATGTCCTAAAATGCAACGCATTGGCATTTTTTGCGCGTTCCTGTACATAAACATGTTCTACAGTACCTATTAATGCCCTTTTTATTTGGGAACATTCAATAGTGAATATGAACAACATATATATATTTTTTTTAAATTCAGAAAATATTTCCGGACGCTAAGTGCGGTACACGGACAGATAGACAAATGGAGATTCGGGCACATAGATACAGAAATTGAAAACACGTTAAGACTTAAACAAGAAAGAAAAATCATCCAGTACCCATTGGTTAGTAACACCTTCTAACTGTACGTAATTGTTGTATCGAATAACTTTTAATATTCTTTGCCTACGTTGTGAGGTTGAGACGTCAGAACGTCACCACAGTTGTTTTAATTAAGCTGGATCCAGCAAAGTAGAAAGTGGGGACGGTTAAAATCGCTTCGTCGCCAGTGACTCGGCGAAAGTTGAGGTCGAGTTAGCTTTGTGTCGGCAGGGTGCTGCAATGAAAGACTTAGATTTTGAATGTTAGATAAATTAGAAGTAATTTTAAAATGACGGATTGAAATGAAGAGAGAGGAGGATGTAGGAAGAAGTATAAAATGGCCATGGTTTTAGTAGATGGGAGTGGATGTTGGAGGATATTATAGTGGATGTCGACGCATATTATAGTGTGGATATTGGAGTATTATAGTGTATTGTTGAAAGTCTTACTTTGGCGAATATTGAGTAGTAGAAATTTAGAGGAGTGAGGAATAAGTCATGATGAGTGTTAGTACGAGTATTTGCTAGCGCTCGTGAAAGTGAATTTCGATATGTAGGGAATCCTCTGATCGATTGTGAAGTCGCAGCAGTGGAGTTACGAGTGCAACCGTCGCTACACCTTCAATTGCTTGCTGGGGTGAGATATTTAAGATAATCTAATTTAATTGTTGATATATATATTTTGATTGAGTAATACACTGACTGAGGTAGTTTAATTGCCAGGCCACCCTCCCCATTAATCTGCTCAAATAAACTTTAGTTATTGTTAATTCAAGTCTTGTGTTCTCTTATTTATCCATTTAGTGATCTAATTAAGTTAAGATGGAGTTTGCGTCAACGCAAACTTTACAACGTTATCACACAACAGACAGAAGGACTGAAAAATATACAGATAGACTAATTGATTTTAAAATTACTCTTAGGCATTTTGGAAAGAGTTAAAAAGGCTTAACGCAAAATAAAATGCAGCCATTAAATTATAATTACAGCTTTTGATCTCTCTGAATATTTTAGTGTAGCCCTTTAAATCAGAAAGTTAATCATACCATATTCTATACAAAACATTATTTTAGAATATTAACAATACATTTCAATATTCTTATGCTTTTTGCAGTAGAAAGACTTAACTTTCAAAAAATTCTGTCCTAAACCGTAATGCATTGGAATTTTTTTTTTTTTTTTTTTTTTTTTTTTGTTGTTGTTGTCCCTGTAAACAAATTAGTTGTACAGGACCTATTAATGTCGTTTTGAATGGGGAACATTCTATAGGGATAATGTTTATAAAAATAACACTCATAAAACACAATGCTTTCGAATGATTTTGGGTGTCCCTGTACACAAACCAGAAGAGATATTCACTCCATTTTCAATATGGAACATCCGATAGTGAACATCAATAAAATATATCAGTTTCGAGAAATTCCATAAATATTTACACTAGTTAGAGCGCGGGCATACAGACGGACAGACAGATGGACAGATACACAAACTGAAATCATATTCACACTTAAAAATGTTAGAAAGTGTTAAAAACGCTTAATGTAAACGAAAGTGCAATTCTAGAATTGTTTTATCAGTAGCTCTTAATATAAATGGATATTTTTGTGCCACCCTATAAATCTAATGCTAATCATGCTATATTCTGTGCAAAGCATTCTTTTGTGCATATAAATAACATATTTTAATTTCCTAAAACTTCGTGGAAAGTAAAGTTATTAAAATTTGATTTATAGAAATATCTCTCATAGAACGCAATGCTTTGTAATACTTTTAACTGTCCCTGTACATAAATCGGTGGTGGTATTTCCGCCATTTTATACAGGAAACATCCAGTAGTGAACTTGAATAACATATTTCAATTTAATTGAGATATGTCTACAGTAAAACCAATAGAAATACCTCTCATAGAACACAATGCTTTGAAATGCTTCCGGGTGTCCGTGTACACAAACCAGTATAGGTATAAACTCCATTTTAAATAGGGAACATCCGATAGTGAACTTGAATAACATATATCACTTTGAAGAAATTCCATAAATATTTATGAGATTTAGAGCTCGGACAGACAGACACGCAGACAAACAGGCGGACAGGCAGATACACAAAACTCAAATCATATTCACCCTTAAAAAATGTTAGAATGTGTTAAAAACGCTTAACGTAAACGAAAGTACAATTCTAGCCATTTTTTTTAATAGCTCTTAATGTAACTGGATATTTTTGTGCCACCCTGTAAATCTAATGCTAATCATGCTATATTCTGTGCAAAGCATTCTTTTGTGCATATAAATACCATATTTAAATTTCCAAAAACTTCGTGGAAAGTAAAGTGATTAAAATTTGATTTATAGAAATATCTCTAATAGAACGCAATGCTTTGGAATACTTTTGAGTGTCCCTGTATATAAATCGGTGGTGGTATTTCCTCCATTTTATACAGGAAACATCCAATAGGGAATTTGAATAACATATTTCAATTTCATTAAGATATGTCTACAGTAAAGGTATAAAATATGGTTTATAGAAATACCTCTCATAGAACACAATGCTTTCGAATGCTTTTGGGTGTTCTGTGCACAAACCAGTAGAGGTATAAACTCCATTTTCAATTGGGAACGCCCGATAGTGATCTTGAATAACATATTTCAATTTCATTAAAATGTGTCTACAGCAAAGGTATGAAAATACGGTTTATAAAAATACCTCTCATAGAACACAATGCTTTGAAATACTTTCGTGTGTCCCTGTACACAAACCAGTAGAGGTATCATATTCACCCTTAAAAATGTTAGATTGTGTTAAAAACGCTTAACGTAAACGAAAGTACAATTCTAGCCATTTTTTTAATAGCTGTTAATGTAACTGGATATTTTTGTGCCACCCTGTAAATCTAATGCTAATCATGGTATATTCTGTACAAAGCATTCTTTTGTGCATATAAATACCATATTTAAATTTCCAAAAACTTCGTGGAAAGTAAAGTTATTAAAATTTGATTTATAGAAATATCTCTCATAGAACGCAATGCTTTGGAATACTTTTGAGTGTCCCTGTACATAAACCGATGGTGATATTTCCTCCATTTTATACAGAAAACATCCTATAGTATACTTTAATAACATATTTCAATTTCATTAAGATATGTCTACAGTAAAGGTAAGAAAATATGGTTTGTAGAAATACCTCTCATAGAACACAATACTTTGAAATACTTTCGGGTGTCCCTGTACACAAACTAGTAGAGGTATGAACTCCATTTTCAATAGGGAACGTTCAATAGTAATCTTGAATAACATATATCAGTTTCAAGAAATTCCATAAATATTTACGGGAGTTAGAGCGCGGACAGACAGACGGACGGAGAGACAGACAGACGGACAGACGGACAGACAGACAAACCGAAGTCATAAACACTTTTCAACCTTGTTGGAAAGTGTTAATAACAGTTTTCAACCTTCTTTGAAAAGTGTTAATAACATTAAAGTAACTCCCATGCATTAAATGTATTATCGCATTTAGGGAGTTTGAACATCGCATTTAGGATATAGTACCTTAAATGCGACAAAAATTTCCTAAATGCGACACTGGTATATATTTTCATAAATTACTGATATTTTTTTAATTTCTTGAAAAAAAATGACACAAAACACTAGTTTAGAACTATGAGTATAATATTCAACCATTTTTTCTTTCTTTTCATAATTATTTGTTTACTAAAATGTCATAAGCTTCCTAAATGCGATAAACTTACCAAAAATCACGTCGCATTTAGGCACAATGACCTTAAACACTTTAAAAGTGGTCGAAAGCCAGTAACTTCAAGAAGAGATGAAAGGCAATTGAAAAAGATTGTGAAGAAACATCGTTTTCGGAGTGTGAGATATGTGCATAGAAAATGGAAAGAAATGGGTATAAATGTCTCCAAATCTACAACACTACGATGACTTCGCAAATTAGGTTTTAGATCACGTGTGCCTAAGATAAAGCCATTCTTATCATCTAAGCAAAGGGCTGCTATAGTTAAATGGTGTAAACAAAGGCTATTTTGGGATCACGACGATTGGAAAAAGATACTTTTCAGCGATGAAAGTGTGTTTTGTGTGTCTTACGGAAATCAAGGTATACGTGTCTGGAGACTCAAACATGAAGCTTATAAGAAAGAATGTTTAAAACGTTCGTTTAAATTTGCGACCTCTGTTATGGTATGGGGCTGCATGACTGCTGAAGGCCCAGGCAGGTTGTGTATTGTTTCCACAACAGTCAATTCAGAAGTCTATCAAGAAATTCTTGAACATTTCATGATTCCTTCAGCTGAGGATTTATGTGATGACGATTTCTTGTTTCAGCAAGATTCAGCTTCTCCCCACACTTCCAAATCAACAACTAAATGGCTCAAAGAGAAGGACATACCTGTACTCCCTTGGCCTGCAAACTCACCCGATCTAAATCCTATCGAGAATTTGTGGGGAATTATGAAGAAACGACTTCAAGAAGTTGCGCCTAGAGACAAAAAAGAACTTATTTCTAGTATAAAGAGCATATGGGCGAATTTGGATAAAAAAGATTGTGAACCTTTAGTTAAAAACATGCCAAAACGTTTAAGAGCTGTCATTAAAGCTAAGGGTGATGCAACAAAGTACTGATTAGCAAGTAAAAATACTTAGAGTTTAAATTATGTTCAATATATTTTCATTATTCTAATTATTTGAACCATGTTAGAAAGTATTCTAATATTTTGAATTTTTTGTTGTTAGCTGATTTAAATATATTTTCTATTTCATTGTAATGTGTTTACATTTTTATAATCTGCAAAATATGCAGATTCATATTATAGTACTTTATATTTGATATTGTTGATTATTTATTTGATAAATTCGATTTTCATTTCCCTTGACCATATTTCTTTTCATTATTCTAATTTTTTGAATCGGAGTAGTACAGTCGAATCTTGTTAACGTGAATCTCAAGGGGGATCAAAAATCTGTTCAACTTATCAGTAGTTCATGCTATCAGTAACTGATCGTCATATAACTAAAGTAATCTTCATTTTGACGGGGATTGTGGTAACAGTTCATGTTAAAAGTAATTCACGTTAACGAGGTTCGACTGTATATATATATATATATATATATATATATATATATATATATGCCTATACTATATATACATTATATATAACATTAAAAATAAAAGAAATCGGTAGCTTCGTTTTAAATTAATACAGATGTATGGTTCAACCATTCGTTTTAGAAATATTGACGAGTTCTTTCTAAAATATCCACACTGAAGATGAGGATATGTCCAATCGCTTTATCTCTGTAAAGAACACTTAATCTCAAACTTTTATTAAAATCGTTACATCCATTTCCGAGTAAACCTAATTTCTATTATATGTTGCGACTGGCCGTTAAAGGGTTAACGCGAATTTTCCTGAAGATGAGGATGTGTCCAAACGTTTTAGTTCTTAAAAATAAATAAATAAATAAATAAATAAATAAATAAAAAAGACACTTAACTCCAAACTTTAAACAAAATCGTTATAACCATTTCTGATTAAACTCAATTTCTACTACATGTTGCAATTGGCAGTTAAAGGATTAACACTAAATTTCTTGATGCTAAGGATGTTCCAATTGTTTTAGGTCTCTAAAAAGCTCTTATCCCAAACTTTTATTAATATCTTTATAACCATTTCCGAGTAAACATAAATTTCTACTCTATACAGTCGGTAACAAAAGTGTCCGACTGCATTGCGATTGGCAATTAAAGGGTTAACTCTAATATCTCAAAAGATGAGGATAAGTCCAATAGTTTTTTCGACCATAAAAACTTCTAACCAGACAGAAATAGTAGACAGAAACGATAAATTTCTTTAAATGTCGTTATTCCATACAAAAAAAAAAAGAAAAAAAAAAAGGAAGAAGAAGAAGAAAAGAAAAAGAAGAAAAGAGAGAAAGAAAAATGAGTATCTGGAGTTTTTTCATTCATCTTTAGTACATAAATTATTCATAAATTTTTTTTGCTAAATTATCTGTGTGTATTCCCGTGTATATTCAGTCGGGGAAAGACATCCACAAGAGAGTAAAATGGCCGTCTTTTCCCGAAAAAAAAAGGCATCACTTTTTCGGCCTCGCTGATCAATCTATGTCTTATTACTATATCTATGATTTTAATCCTTAATTTAATTGTTGCCAAAAAAATTATCATTATTTTTTCGACAGAAAAAAAAAAAAAAACGTGAACAATAAAAATTACATTTATTTAAAATTTATTATTATAGATGAGGAAAGTAAATTAAAAAAATCCGCGATTGTAATGAAATGCTCGCTCTCTGGTGGGCTAAGGTGAAATTACAATTAACATGCATAGCTTTCGAATTCATCTAGACGCCATTGCTTGCCTATATTTAGTTTCACATATATTTATTGAATAAAAATGAATAAATCCGGTAAAAAAGATAACACTTACTGTTGTGTGCCACAGTGTAACTCCAAAAATAAAAAAATCCAGAATTAAGCTTCCATGTATTTCCAAATGACAAATTTAAAATTTCAGTTGCTTCGGCTAATGGAAGGAAAGAATTAATCAGATGATTTGAAACTAATGTTTGTTCAGCTTCAGTTAAAAATCTACTTCCGATCGAACGTTGAATAAACTGAAATATTTTTTCCAAAAGCAATCAATTTTCCATGATGTAATGGCGGAGAAATTATAGCACGAATATTAAGTAGTAATACAAATAGAACAAAAATTAATACACGTGGCCATTATATGTTTACTAACAACAAAGCTGAAAAAGCGCCATCTATCGATCATTACAAACGCGATTAGAAATATCAGTCGTATCGTTACAAATAAGATACCAAATGAAAGATACAATTTTTGTGAATCCAACGGATTAAACAGCTTATCGATCGGACAATTAGATTTTCTAAAATTAACTAATGTATGTATTTTAGGTGGCAACAGCAGGAGATTGTATGGAAACCGTTTGGAAATTTTTTTTAAATGTGCTACTAATTAAGTCACGTTTTTTTTAAAGTGGGATTAAAAATTGCAGTTTTGAATTTTTTTTAAATTTTCTTTCACAAACATAAACATATAGTATACAGCCTGTACAACACTAGACCAAATTGAAGTTCAAATTTCATCAATATTTAAATAAATAAATGAAAATAAAAATATGTTTAATGGGAAATATATATAACCATTAAAAGTTCAGTTGTCTAAAATATGGTAGAAATAGCGCTCATAGCATATTGTTACAAGATATTAAGTCTTATTTTTATAAGGGATTAAATCTAAAATGGTGACAAAAATTCAAAAGTCGCCAAAGAGAACTATATTAAGGTGGTACTATGATCATGCTTACAAGCCATGAATTATATATAATCACAAAAAATTTAATTGTCTCATGCAACACACGTAGCCGGCCGGTCATAGCATATTATAATATTTAGCATGAAATTGTTATCATTTTTATGGTTGATCGGGGATAAAAAAGATAAACATAGGAAATAACGTAAAAGCAAATATTATGTGCACCACGTATAGTGTTGTTCATATGTAACTGGGATTCAAATATAAAAGGGATACTTCACTTTTTTCGATACCATCTATTTCGAAACTGTTATCTAATAAGGACTTAATGGAAGCCTATTGGTAAACCATTGTCTCAGGTAATAGGGACAAGCGCCCGAGTTTTAGCGGATGACCAAATCGCTACCGAAGGCAGCAGGGATCCGAAGCGAGCTTTTGAGCAATTTTAGTATTTTATTTAATTTTTATAAAGCTATATAGAAAAGAGTTTCCTTTAAATTTAGTGACCAGCGAAGCGGGCGAAGCCTGCTAGTACATATAATAAAATAAGATGTTTGTGTGTGTGTGTGTGTCATTGTGTATGTATTTCCAGAGCTTTTTAAGAAAACGGCTGATGGCTGAGCTACAAAAATTTGCATGGTGGTTCGTAATGACCTCTCCTGATGCACCTCGAAGCCCGATTTTCGAATTTTGTTTTAAATTTCTTTTAATTAATTAAAATGTTAAAATAAAAACCTTCTAATTACTGATAAATTGGCCATTTAATTTTAATCCTTAATTTAATTGTTGCCAAAAAAAATTATCATTATTTTTTCGACAGAAAAAAAAAAAAAAAAAAAAAAAAAAAAAAACGTGAACAATAAAAATTACATTTATTTAAAATATTTAATTTTAATCCTTAATTTAATTGTTGCCAAAAAAATTATCATTATTTTTTCGACAGAAAAAAAAAAACGTGAACAATCCGCGATTGTAATGAAATGCTCGCCCTCTGGTGGGCTAAGGTGAAATTATCACACCACTGCATATCATCATATTATGCAATCGATTTTCCATGATGTAATGGCGGAGAAAGAATACACGTGGCTATTATATTTACTAACAACTGCAGTTCAGAGAGCGCCATCTATCGATCATTACAAACGCGGATAAAAATTACATTTATTTAAAATGAGGAAAGTAAATTAAAAAAATTAGAAATATCAGTCGTATCGTTACAAATAAGATACCAAATGAAAGATGCAATTTTTGTGAATCCAACGGATTAAACAGCTTATCGATCGGACAATTAGATTTTTTAAAATTAACTAATGTATGTATTTTAGGTGGCAACAGCAGGAGATTGTATGGAAACCGTTTGGAAATTTTTTTTAAATGTGCTACTAATTAAGTCACATGTTTTTTTTTTTTTTTTTTTTTTTTTTTTAAGTGGGATTAAAAATTGCCGTTTTGAATTTTTTTTTTTTAATTTTCTTTCACAAACACAAACATATAGTATACAGCCTGTACAACACTAGACCAAATTGAAGTTCAAATTTCATCAATATTTAAATAAATATATGAAAATAAAAATATGTTTAATGGGAAATATATAAAACCATTAAAAGTTTAGTTGTCTAAAATATGGCAGAAATAGCGCTCATAGCATATTGTTACAAGGTATTAAGTCTTATTTTTACAAGGAATTAAATCTAAAATGGTGACAAAAATTCAAAAGTCGCCAAAGAGAACTATATTAAGGCGGTACTATGGTCATGCTTACAATCCATGAATTATATATAACCACAAAAAATTAATTGTCTTATGCAACAGACGTAGCCGGTCATAGCATTACTATATATAATGATCCTCATCTGTCATGAACGAATCCGGTTAGTACCGCTTCAAAACAGAAACTTTTGGCAGCCATTTTTTTTTCCGTTTATTTAATTCAACTTAGGAAACATACATATCATTTTCATACATGTTTTGTATCGCACATATTCTTATTTCCTATAAAACCTTGAAAAACTATTCAATTGTAATGTTTAAATCTCTAAATTAAGTATAACGGATCACTGGCTATTATAAACATGAACCTATAAATAGAATTATGTAACTTCATGATTATAAACAAAGCAAGACCAAATAAAAACAAACCAAAACTGTTGCCATTCAGAAAATACAAATTCCAAATGGACAACTTTTTAATTCCGAATGAACGACTCTTTGACTGTTTCATTAAAAAAACGCTTAAAATATTTCTAAAACATATTAAAGCCTTAAAAATCTTAAAAAATTTGTAAAAACGCATTAAAGCCTTTAAATATTTTTATCAAACTTTATTATTTGTTTACATTGTAAGGTATGATTGGCGCCGAGTTTAGTACGTAAATGCCGCCAGTTGATTTTAGTTTTGAAATTAGTGTAAAATGATAGCTGGGATAGAATGTTTGGTTGGGCAAGTAAAAGTCACCAGTTGAAATGAGTCTTGAAATTAGAGTAGTCTAATGTGATAATGTCGAGTCAAGGTAAAATGTTCGGTTGAGAATGAGAAAGTCCCTAGCTGGATCCTGGATATTTTGGCGATGTTGAGGGTGAGATAGCTGGTTGGAGGTATCGAGTAGAGGTGAATTTGGGTTAGCATGGAGTGTCTGTAGTTATTGGATAGTTAGTTAGAAATTTTGAAAACAGGATCTACGATAGTCTTAAAAAAAAAGTATTTTGGTAAAATGAAGTGAATCGTTTTTTCTTATTATGAGGACTTTAAATAGGCAAGCGAAGTGATGACGTCACTGGCAGGTTCGTGGATACAAGAAAAATATTTCCTATATTAAACGCCCAATGGATTTTTCGTAAAAAATTATTAAAAATCGAGGGAAATTATTTCCCGAATTTAATCCCCATATTTAGGTTTAGATATGTATTAGTTATCATGTGCATGCGTTAGATTAAGTTGTTTTTGTTCTAAAATTGATAAAATTTGAATTTTAAATTTCAAAACTTTAAATTTCAAAACTTTAAATTTCAAAAAACTTCCATATTCCATTGAAAACATAAACATTTCATTTCAAAGGATGATATTACACAATAAATATCCAACTAATATACTAATTAAAAGGAAAATGATAAATATTCTATTATAATTTGAAGTGAAATTTGTTTTCAAATGTCTAAATAAAGTATCTGATATAAAATACTAATATGTTGCAGCGGAATAGATTTGATATCGGTCATCCTTGGCAGAAAAAAAAAATATATATATATATATATCGCCAAATTACCTGGCGAATATAATTTAATTCCTTTTAAAAATCATGGTTATTTTAAAAATTTATATTAAGAGAGTAAGGAATAATATGAAACAATATTTCGCACAACACAAATTACGAAAATATACATCTGGCATGTATATTTTCGTAGTACGTTTTTAATCGCCAAATACAAAAACGCCAAGGACAACAGAGTTTTGAAATTTAAAATTAAAATTTTGTCAATTTGACAGCAAAATAACTCAATCTAACATATGCACATGATAACTAATACATATATATACCCAAATATGGGGATTAAAATCGGGAAATAATTTTCCTCGATTTTTAATAATTTTTTACAAAAAATCCAATGGGCGATTAACATAGGAAATCATTTTCTTACATACATGGACGGTCAGTGACGTCACACTTCGCTTGCTAGAGCACTTAATGGAACACTGTGATGTGTTGTTGCTGTTGTTTTGTCGGGCCTATATTTTTTGTCAACCAGCAGTTTTTTTATTGTCATTCATATTTGTTGATCGGGTAAAATTTTTGAAGTGAAAACTTCTTTAGGCGCGTTGAGCACTTTTGGGTTAATAAAAATCATTGAACTCCCATCATCGTCAGCTAACGCTTTCCATTTGAAGTGAAAACTTTTGGGTGAAGAAAAATCATTGAATTCGCGTCATCGTCAGCAAACGCTTTCCATCCTTGTATGATACAAATAATGTATCACACAATTAACTTGCTAATGTGATGTGTTAATAATTATATACTGTATATTGTTTTAAAATCTGGTGCGGCGTTACACGACTTCTCTCATCTCCGGGCACTGTCTCTATTGCAGTTAGACCTCACAAAACAGTGAGAAAGCCCAAAGCTGCCATTTTTCTCACGTTTTTACAATCTGGTGCGGCTCTACACGACTTCTCTCATCTCCGGACACTGTCTCTTAAAGATTGCAGCCGGAAACGTTGCAGTTAGGCCTCACAGAACCGAAAGAAAGACCAAAGCCTCCATTTTTCTCACGTTTTTACAATCTGGTGCGGCTCTACACGACTTCTCTCATCTCCGGACACTGTCTCTATTACAGTTAGACCTCACAAAACCGTGAGAAGGCCAAAGCCGCCATTTTTCTCACGTTTTTACAATCTGGTGCGGCTCAACACGACTTCACTTAACTCCGGACACTGTCTCTTAAAGATTGCATCCGGAATCGTTGCAATTAGACTTCACAGAACCATGAGAAAGACCAAAGCCGTCATTTTTCTCACGTTTTTAAAATCTGGTGCGGTTCTACACGACTTCTCCAGAGCTTCCAACCTAATCCGGCAAATTGTTAGTACCGCCCCTTTTTCTGCACCACTTAATTTTTAGAGTATTTTTCTTCTTAATTCATTGTAGATACATTTGAAGAGAATTTCTCTAAAAATTAAGTGGTGTAGAAAAAGAGGCGGTACTAACAATTTGCCGGATTAGGTTGGCAGCTCTGCTTCTCTCATCTACGGACACTGTCTCTTAAAGATTGCAGCCGGAAACGTTGCAGTTAGACCTCACAGAACCGTGATAAAGGCCAAAGCCTCCATTTTTCTCACGTTTTTACAATCTGGTGCGGCTCTACACGACTTCTCTCATCTCCGGACACTGTCTCTTAAACATTGCAGCCGGAAACGTTCCAGTTAGACCCCAAAAAACCATGATAAAGGCCAAAGTTGCAATTTTTCTCACGTTTTTATGATCTGGTGTGGCTCTACACGACTTCTCTCATCTCCGGACACTATCTCTATTACAGTTAGACCTCACAAAGAACGAAAATTATAAAATATCGAAACACATTTGATTTATAAACAAAAAATTGAAAATACATTTAAATGATCACGTGGTAACCATCATGATCTAAACATCGTTTTGAAGATTTATCGTTCACATTCCGTCATTTTTGACGGGTTATATACTAGTATTATAATATTTAGCGTGAAATTGTTATCATTTTTATGGTTGATCGGGGATAAACAAAATCAACATAGGAAATAACGTAAAAGAAAATATTATGTGCACCACGTATAGTGCTGTTCACATGTAACTGGGATTCAAATATAAAAGGGATACTTCACTTTTTTCGATACCATCTATTTCGAAACTGTTATCTAATAAGGACTTAATGGAAGCCTATTGGTAAACCATCGTCTCAGGTAATAGGGACAAGCGCCCGAGTTTTAGCGGATGACCAAATCGCTACCGAAGGCAGCAGGGATCCGAAGCGAGCTTTTGAGCAATTTTAGTATTTTATTTTATTTTTATAAAGCTATATAGAAAAGAGTTTCCTTTAAATTTAGTGACCAGCGAAGCGGGCAAAGCCTGCTAGTTATAAATATGATTTGCGTAAATATCTCCGAAACAGATAAACCTCCACAGTAATAAAAAAAAGGGGGGGAGGTGCACAACTAGATGTCATAACAAGCCTATATACCCATTTACAACGTTCTACGTTCCATCGTTTTTGAGTTATGCGAGATACACACACACACACACACACACGTCACGAAAAATCGCGTAAAATCGTAGATATCTGTAAAACAGGAGCTCATACTAAAACGAAAGTTGCAGGTGTACAACTAGACATCATTAAAGATACTACTATAAATTTACAACATTCTATGATTATTTGTTTTTGAGCTATGCGAGATGTAAAATTCATTTCACAGATCGGGATTACTATACTTCCTTTTACTTTGTATGAGGAAGTAAAAAGGTAGACATATATTATACCTTCATGATTATTCTTATCGTCTGCAGGTATAAAATTCCCACACGTTTCCTAAAGTTTGGTGACTTTACTAGTTATAAACAGCGGAATTAATAAAAAATTAAGTTTGGATAGTTTTTTTTAACACCCTGTATATTACAAGGTGTAAAAAAATACCTTGTAATAATTCACAGTGAACTGTGATGCTCTGCTTTATCAAGTAAACGAAATTAAAGAGACTATTGTTGACATCACGATTGATCTCTAAGTCAGGCCGTAGCCAAGAGGAGTCTTTGGGATTCAAACAACCCCCGAAATTTTGCAGATTTGTAGAAAAGTTTTGAGCTATATATCATTTTTAATGCTCAGCATTATCTATATAATATTTCTCTAAGGTAGGCCAGTAACGATTAAATTTTGTCCAAATGATATGATAGGGACGTAAGAGGCTATCTGATTGTTTAACCGAGACCCGAAGCATAAATTCGTCTGCTAGAGAGCCATTTTGTCATCCAAGCTTCGCTCCTTCAACTTCTTGAACAGTCAGTTCCTCATGCTACTAATTCTGCTATAAGTTTTTACTCTCGGTGGTCTATTCTCCAGAAAGTTAAAGGAGCGTTTTGGCTACTTGACTTTATTGCATTCCTGAAGCAAGTGGAAATCCAGAGTCACTCATCTGCAGCCTAGGGACCTCGTAGTACTCCTAACACAGCTATCACAGCTAGCCCGTATCGAGGAATTCCGTTAAAAGCTTAAAAATATTATGAATAACAGTAGAATAAAAAAATTATTTTACTTGTAAGACAATTAAGTTATCTCAAAAGGTTTATTTAAAAATATGTATGGTGTAATGGCTATGATTGAAAGAAATGCGCTATATCATTGTTCAAGTAATTATTTACTTAATTATAAGTTTTCTCTTGAGATGAGATGTATTTAATTACGACATATTTTATTTATTACTATGTTTCTCATGATGGTGTATGGTAAAATGGTGAGAAAGCCTGTTTGCTGTTTGAAAGAAATAGTCCTCTTTTTGCCTCTCGCAGTATTTATTTACTTATTTATTTTATTTTAAATTATTTTTAAAAAAGAAGAAAATAAAGAAAAATTATTTAAGATCTATATATTGTTATTAAACATAATTAAAATAGTAATTAAATGTCTCCTCCCTCAACTCCCCCCCCCTCATAAAAAAACAAATGCATAAACAAATAGTGCAAATTATTAAAATGGTGTTGAAAGATATTAAAAAAACTAGATGTTATAACAAACCTATGTACCAATTCGCAACTTTCTACGTCCAACCGTTTTCGAGTTATGCGACACACACACACACACACACACACACACACACACACACACACACATACATACAGACGTCACGAAAAATCGTGTAAAGTCGCTTATATCTCTAAAATGAGAGCTCGTGTTACGATGAAACTTGCAGGTGTAGAACTAGACATCATGACAGTCACACGTATAAATTGGCAACATTCAGCGATCATTCGTTTTCGAGCAATGTGAAATACAAAATCCATTTCGCAAATCGGGATTACTATACTTCCTTATACTTTGTATAAGGAAGTAAAAATACATTACCTTCCCTTTTCCAGATATCTTAATTTCCCTCAGAAGAAATATTCAAACACTGTATAAAATTTTTTCATTTTTTGGTATTTTACTAGATTACTTAATGATTTTTTTTTTTATTTCTTTTTATACATGTTTTTTTTAAATTTAGAATATAAAAATTTACAATACGTTACAATAAAATTACAAATACAGTAATACTTACAAGCAAATATTTTTTTCTCCAGAAGGATTTGATGATCTTGAGTTCCATTTAGTATTAGTTAACTTACAGAATTCTTTAACCGATACATTGCAGTCTTCTAAATTTTTAATATTCCTGCTTATCGTAATGATATTCGCCGAAATTGATTCCACTTCATTAGAAAACGAAGATGGCAGATTTGTTTCCGAAAAGACGGACATTTTGTTTTAATTCTATAAAAACTTTATAACAAGTTCAATTCAGCATAGGTTCTGACGTCAGAGCCGACTGTAAAGGAAACAGCGTATCAGGAGTGTTGAAATTCGCCCGTGATCAAATTCGGGTAAAGATTGTATATATGCTGCCCGGACAAAAATAGCGACATACAGACACAATGACACACACAGGCAAAATTTTCTGAAGTCATTTTCGGCTTTCATTTTGTGTGAAACGTGAAAATATCACAAAACTTTTTGATTCTGACAAATTTACAGACAAAAGTCTAATTTTATTAATATAGATTTTAAGAGCTTATTTGCCCATATAGTTGGCGTTTTTGGAGTTACATGAATTTATTTTTAACGATTTTATGTTTCATGATATACTTTTAAAGAAAAGATTTTTAATCCACGTAAGGTGTCATGAACATAGTCAAGTGTTATTGTTCGTTATAGTTACGTTAAATTAAAGAAAAGAAAAGGAAATCAAGAGTGAGCTTTCTTCTTCCTTTTTTCTATAAGGAATACAGTCCTACATCTACAACATTAAGTGACATTTGATTATACGCATTAGAACCTGAGATATAGTCTTCCCTTAAACTGGGAAAATCGCTGCATAGAAGCGCCACCTGTTGAGCAATTAGTACCAAAATTTTATTCGCACTAACTTATATTAAGGTATATCCACGTACAAATTTGTATGTAATTTTGTGCAGTAGTTCCTGAGATATAACACTCCCTTAAATTGCAAAAATCGCTGCACAGCAGCACCACCTGTTGAGCAGTTGACACCAAAATTTTATAAGCACTAGCATATGTCAAGATGCATCTACATATAAATTTATATGCATTTTTATGCCGTAGTTCCTGAGATATAGCCTTGTTGTGGATATCGCTGCATAGCAGCGCTCCCTGTTGAGCGGTTCACAACAAAAGTTGATAGGCAGTAGGCACTAATTTATATCAAGTTTCATTTATATATGAACTTATATGCATTTCTGTGCAGTAGTTCTTGAGATATACTCTTCCCTTAAATTGTTGAAGTCGCTGCATAGCCGCGCCAACTGTTGCGCGGTTAACACCAAAAGTTGATAGGCACTAATATCTATTTATAAAATCATATGCAATTCTGTGCTGTTGTTCCTGAGATACAGTCGCCACAATTTTTTTTGCCACACACACACACACAGACAGACAGGCATTTCCTAAAAATGGTCAAAAAAATGGTTCTGTACCTCTCAAAACGTGTAAATTTACTGAAAACTAGAAGTCGAAAATTTTTACGAATCCAAATACTTTCTTCTATTTAACATAGAAGAAAGTAAAAAGTAAATTATTAGAGTGTTGTGTTGATCGGTTTTCCATAAAACTGATATTTTCTTATTAAATGATCTGCAAAATCTTATTCGTAAAAACAATTTCATTAAAAATAAAAGATTCCCTTTTTTTCTAAAAATAGCTGCTGTCCTACTTTTTTTTTACGCAGTGTATAGCGCCATTGTAGTTTGAATATCGAGAAAGAAATATCACACGGTACGTATGATATTATAAAACACTTTCTTACTGCACTCAGTAGTTTGACCTTTATTGTATTTTGTAAACTTACGTGATGACAGTTTAAGCTATATTTTGATTTTAATTATGGCGAAATTTTTTTTTTTACAAAAATTACCTTCAGAGCTTTACTGTTAAAGAGAAAGCATAAAATAAATTGCATTTATGTAGCACTCTATGTAGATAAAATAAAGCACACGCACCAAAAAAATTTAGTTTATTAAAAACTTATAACACATCTAAACTAGTTGGCATAGGTGGACTCTGCTCAGTTCCCCCATCCTATTTATGTTTTCATAAATTTTTAGTAAAAGACATATTACAGTCATGTTAAAAGAAATGAATTTCATCAAACGCTTGACACAGAACGAAATCCCCTCCTTATAGGCTACCCACTATTCAATTCGATATATTTATCTTATATTAGATCTATTAATTTATTTTATTGGGGTCAATTTCGTTGTTTAGTTTTTATGCTACTATTTCCAATGTAACAATCCCACAAATGCCTATTTATATGGAATAACGCCCCATTTTGCTATGTTGATAAAATTATAAATTTCGAATAACTAACGAAATTTTCCTGTTAGAATATTTGTAGTCAATGATGTTCAAACAAGTGTCATAAATGTTATTTTGAAGTTGTCTGATATATTTATGATCCTCGAAATGAACGTGTATACACAATTTTGCCCTATGCTGTCATGTTAACCCTTTCGGATGTTGCCACTACAGCATCACCTAATTTAAATTTTCGACTGCAAAAACGCATCCCTTAAACCTTTTAGCAAAATTTTACTTTTATAACATAGCAGAAAATGCCGACAATACCTCTTATTTTAATTTTGTTCGTGAATTCCGGTGACAATGTAATTTAATAGATCCCAATTACCTTGCGCCGGAAAGGGTTAAGTAAATCGTAAATTTAAAATAACTTATGAAATTTTTAAATTAAAAAATTCATAGGGATGTTTATGCCACTATCATATATAATATTTTAAAAGTAGTCTGACATCTTTACGAGGAAAATATGCCTCAAAACCGACATTTATGCTAAATTTTGCCGCTTTCTGCCATGCTAAGAAATTCGTAAATTTCGAGTAATTTGCGAAATTTTCAAAGTAGCAAGTTTATTGTTATTGATTTTCATCCTGACATGAAAACTGATATTTAAAAGCGGTTCTTACATCTTTTTAATAAAAAATATTTATTTTTATGCACGTTTAAATGAAAATTTGCCCTATTTTCTCATGTTAAGAAATTCGTAAATTTCGAATAACCTCTGAAGTTTTTAAATTAGAATGTTTCAAATGAATAGGATTCTTGCCAGTGTCACCAGTTTTAAAATACTATTTTTTAAAACTGGTTCGACCTCTCTGCGATCATTTGTTCATGAGATATCGTGTAACACAAACTGACAGACACCCGACAGACATACACCATATCCATTTTGATATTTTCGGATTCCTCATACCTGAAAACGTGTAAAAAAGTAAAAAAAAAAAAAAAAAAAAAACGAGGTCGAAAATTTTCACGATTATCTAAGTTCCCCATACCTATAGTATGATGGGAAACTAAAATGCACCTTGAGCTAGTTCAGTTTATATCAGATAATTATATTTAAATATTTTGGGTAGTCCTGTGAAATTTGTATATAAATGAGTATTTTGTGCTGTCCTGTAAAATTTGCATGCAACTAAATAAATACGAAAAAAGAAATCCATGACTCAATAAGCCAATTCTTAATGAGAATCGCATGCTTTTTTCTATAGCTATAAATGCTTCTATCCATTTAAGGCTGCCTAAGTAATTTTTATGTTATAGTTTCTTTTAACTAATGTCACATAGGCTATAATGTATCCGAAGTCATTGCGACTTCGTGAACACAATAGCTTTATTCGTATTCTTTTCAATAGTTAACATTCTATAGTGAATCTAAATCAGTCTCAAGGCGTTCTAAAAACATTTACAGAAAAAAAAGTGCACACAGAAAGATAGACACACAAATGAAGTCAAGTGGAAAACCCGTTTTAAGTTTATTGAAAAGGGCCACTTTTCAGTTCCAGATACTTGTTCCATCTATTTCTGTCGAAGGATGCCATTATTATGAATTTATAACATAAATTTAAATGTGAAATAAAATTAATAATAGTAAGTCCCCACTTCAAAGTAAGTAGGGAGAAAAAAAAATAATCTAAAAAATAATCCCTAAAAATATTCTTGGAATTACTTACTGACGCAAATGCAGAGGCAAGAACAAAAATTTGGCATACAAGTGGTTATACTTTAAATATTGGTGACACCTAGACTTGGCTAGAGTTGCTATTAACAGATTCATTATCTAAGGCGCCAGTTTTTTTTTTTTTTTTTTTTTTTTTTTAATCAACCTGGAAGGAACAGGAAAAGTCAGAGCACGAAATGAAAGTTGTCAATCACGTGATCTCTTGAGATGGATGTGACTTCCTCAGGTGATCATCAGAGGTTAGGTCACAGAGAAGTACCTCGTTTGTTCCCGCCACTGTGCGTGAGACGAATGAAAAAAAATCCGACTTTTATTGCTGTGCAAACGTACACTATGTTAATAAAAGTGGCGTATTCCAACTACCAGATTACGGTATGTATGTTTGGAAAGATCCCGAATTTATGTATTTTTACATTGATATAGCTATAGCATGTTTGTGAACAAGCAGGCTTGTTCTGGGTATCACTTTGTACTTAGTCGTATGCGTCACGGATAGCTTACACTGTAAAATATAACGGTGACTCAGTGGCGGATCCATGCGAGAAGGGGGAGGGGGGAAACTAGTATGTTATGGCCACCATATGACTTTCTTCTATATTTTCTTATACAAATTCACTTAGTAAAAGTAATTTATGGAAATTATTATTTTAAAAAATTATCATCCATGATAATGCAGACGATTTCCATATTAGAGAAGTAGTATAACACTAAATAAAAAGAAGTAGCATATCCAAGTAGAATATTCAAAAAAAAGTCCATTTTATTCTCAATATTTAAAAAAAAAAAAAAAAAAAAAAATCGGAGTTAAAAAAAAAAAAAAAAAAAAAAAAAAAAGAACGATAACTTTGTTTTAAATAAATTATCACAGATCTATAGTTCAACCATTCGTTTTGAAGGTATTGACGAGACCTTTCGAAAGATACCCATCTTGAAAATTTACTCCTCCCGGGGAAGAAAGCGATCCCCCACATGCACAAAATTTTTTTCCTGGTTAACTACTACCATTATCAATAATTCATATTAATTTTACAATCACAAGTTTAAAATAACTCTCATTATGTACATTTATACGAAATTTTGTCCTATACTGCCATGTTAAAAATTTAGATAAAATTCGATTACAGCGCCACCTGTTGAACGATTGATCCCTAAATCTAATCAGCAAAATTTTATGTCAGGGTCCAACTAAATACCAAGTTTGGTTAAATTTCATTCATTGGTTCGTGAGATACAGTGTCCACAAAAGTCGTGATACACACACACACACAGACAGACATTTTCTAAAAACTATCAGATCATGTTCAGTACATCCCAAAACGTGTAAATCCATCAAAAACCGAAGTTTGAAAATTTTCACGAATCCAATACTTTCTCTATATTACATATAGAAGAAAGTAAAAAAAAAAAAAAAAAAAAAAAAAATCTGGAGTGACTCCACTCGACTTTCCGAACATTGAGTAATTAACAGTTTTGTAGATAAACTAAAGAAAGAGGAGTTGTTAAACAAACAAAAGAGAGAAAACCACAATAGAGTGTTTGAGTATTTTTCTCCATATATTACGCGATGTTTTTTTTTTTTTTTTTTTTTTTTTTACGCTACTGAACTTTGAACCCATAGATCATAATGATAAAGAACTTTTCGTTGTGTCCCTGTAAAAACCTATAAATGCTAGATTCACGAAAATGCTTATATTTAGTGCAACAGTGATTTATAATATTCATATATATTTTCAGCTCAATTGAATAATGCGCTTAGATGCTATCGCACTTTTAAAAATTGCGTCCCATAGGCCATAATGATAAAAAAATTTTCTTTGTGTCCCAGTATAAAAACTGTAAGTGCTAAATTCACCAAAAGCTGAACAGTTCGTGCAACTGTGACCTATAATATGTGCACAAATTTTTTGCTCAGATTAATAAGGCGTTTAGACGCTATCGCACTTTTAAAAATTTGGCCCCATAGGCCATAATGATAAAGAATTTTTCTTTGTGTCCCTGTAAAAAAACTGTAAGTGCTAGATTCACCAAAATCTATAGGGTTCGTACTATGGTGACTACACGCATCAACTTTCAGCTTATTCGAACAAAGTGTTTAGACGTTAGCGTGTTCACTCACATACATATACACATACATACACACACACATCATCGTAAAAATTGTGGAAACGGACTCAGGGGACCTCGAAACCAATAGAAACATCGAAATCTCAAATTCGGATTTTTGCCATGATTACAATACTTTCCTCACGATAGTGTTCGGAAAGTAAAAAAAAACTGGCAGTCACAAGACTTAAAATTAAAGGAAAACAAATTCACATTGAAATGAATAACATTTTCGGTAAAGTCTTCTTAAGTAATTATTTGCCATAGTTCAATAGACATCAGCAATCGAAAACATCTGTTTAAGGACCACCTCTTTAAAGGCAAATTTTCTCTCGCTTCCAAAGTGTTCCTATCGGATTTAATGCCCATGAACCAAAGCTTTCTCTCAAAATGGTCCCATTTTGCGAAAGCAGGTAATCTTGTTTTAAGGTGCCTGCTGCCTACCTTTAAAATGCAATTTTCGGTTAAAACTCCGATTTTCTACATTTGGTTTAGTATTAAAACCTGACATTTTAGCTTTCTAAATCAGTTTGAATTTTGTTTCTATCTTTCTTAGAACTTGAGTTATAGGCATTTTAATATTAGTCTCTCCCAAGTTTTTGAAACTGGAAGGGACCGGAAATGTTTGTTGTTTTACTCAATATAAGTATCAAAATTTGTTACTGCATATAAAATGAATTTAAATAATCATAAGATAAAAAAACTTTTTATATACCATGTTTTAAATTTTCTGGTGAATCATAGAGCTCTTACAAATGTGCATAAAATTTTTAAAGTGATAATGACGTCAATTTTTATGCGATAAATAATACAACTTTTTATAATTTTTTAACGTTCACGTTTAATTAAATGTATTTATATTTTTGTCGAAAGAAAATGAACGCGTAATTTTTTTTTTTTTTTTTTTTTGCAACAATTAAATGATAGCTAATATTTTAATGGCTATTTTAACGCTATTAGGAGGTTATTATTTTCATATTTTAATTCATTATAAGAAAACTAATCAAAAGTTCGAAAATTTGACTTCGAAGTATTGTGTTGTCACCGGGTTCTGAGCTACTGTGAAAGTGTCAAATGCCTAGCTAGTAGGGAAGTTAAAATTCGATTGATTGCAAGATTTCTACCGAACAAAGAAACATACATACAAACAAACAAACAAGAATAGAATTTAATAAAAACACGGTAAAAAAATATATATATAACTCTGAAATATATCAGGAACTTATTAAAATTATTTTTTAATAGGTTAAATCTGGTTTTTAATTACGTTTTCTGCTTTTTCTCAAAATGAGATTTTTAACATTTTGCTTTATCACAAAACAATCATAACTCCAAAAGTTATAATTGAAACTTTATGAAACTTTGACAAAAAATACTCTAGAGGAGTTGTTTTAGGGATTGAAGTACGACAATAATTCTAGCTAAATTATTTTTTGCTTTTTCGTCGATAGAAGTTATGAACTGTCACGTATATTCATCATTTTTTCAGCATGTAAAATGTTATTGTCTCTAAAATATTAAATAACATGGTTATAGTTTTGGGAATAGTTCACTCCCTTAAGGACCTTTCAATAATCGAAATAAAATTTACAGAATAAAAATATCTTTATTTAAATTTGACTTATGATGTTTTGAAAAAGTGCTCTTTTTTTTTTTTTTTTTTTTTTGCAAATTTTATGCATATTTTCAGCCTAAATATCAAAATATTTTAAAATTAGCATATTTTTTCATGTTATTCACTGTTTTTAACTATATCATACACTCCATCTCATATTTATAAGGACACTTTATGTTTTGAAATAACTAATGTGAAAATAATTGTGAACAAGATTATACTAAGTGCACTTAATATATCTAGTATTCTAAAAACCAAAACTGCTATAATTTTTTTAATATGAAACAAAATTAATAAAAAATAATGCAAAATATTTTTTTCTTCGCGTTTTTAGATGTTCATAATTATAGGGACAATCAAGAGTTTTTTCGTTTTAACTTGCTTGCGGATAAATTACAATTGACATGCGAATTTGTTAACGACTGGGCTAGATTAATTCATATTTCATTCCTTCAATTTTTCTTGGTCGGACATTACTGATAATTCCTCGAAAAAAAGAGCGTTCATGTAGTGTAGTATGATAAATGTGTTTTTAAAGTGGAAGGATAATTTCAATCCGCCGTATTTCTAATAAAATTCGAAGGTCTAAAATTGCTGAAGGAAATGTGATCAAATGTTGAACTGTTGGTTCGATGCAAAATAAGAGTTGTTTTACTGAGATCGAAGACTCATAATTCCTTTTACTGTTCTAATCAAAATGACTGCTGCTGAATTGGCTCGTAATTTTGAACGAAAGGTTGATCTAGGATGTAAAATAATTCTTAGGAAGATAATTATGGCAAAATAGCATTAATATTAATGACTACTAGCAGGCAACAACCGCTTCGATGGTCCCTATTTTTAAATGAATCACTATAATGAATTCTCAAAATTGCATTAATTTTTATCACGTGAAAAAGAAGAGAAACAAAATCTGATTAGGAAAAATGTCGCACCGGGTTCTCACTGCCTTCGGAAAAAATTCCCAAAATGCTCTAACTCTTATTTCTATTATTTTTCCCCTTCGCCCCCCTCCCGTCTATCCCAATAATTTTACAAATTCGAAAATATCCGCAATCGATTTGTAAGTAACAAAAATCTCTAAGAACCAGTTTTGAACGATCTATCTCTATTTTTATTTTTTTGCCCCACCGCTCCCCCCCTTCCCGCCCCTCCCAATAATTTTAAAATTTCGAAAATATCCGCAATCGATTTGTAGGTATCGAAAACCTCTATGTACTGATTTTGAGTGATCTAACTCTATTTTATTTTTTTTGCCCCTCCGCCCCCTCCTTTCCCGGCTCTCCTAATAACTTTACACTTTCGAAAATATCCCCAATCGACTTGCAGGCCTCTAAAACCTATCTGTACCAATTTTGAACAGCCTAACTGTATTTCTGTTAGTTTTTGCCCCGTAGCCCCCCCCCCTTCCCGCCCCTCCTAATAATTTTACATATTCGAAAATATCCGCAATCGATTTGTAAGTATCGAAAACCTCTATATACCAATATTGAACGATCTAACTCTATTTTTGTTTTTTTGCCCCCCCCTCTCCCTCCCCCCTTCACGCCCCTCCTAATAACTTAACACTTTTTAAAATATCCCCATTCGACTTGCAGGCCTTTAAAACCTGTCTGTACCAATTTTGAACGGCCTAACTGTATTTCCATTTGTTTTTGCCCCATAGCCCCTCTTCCTTGTTGCCCCACCTGGGGGCTGAATTTCTAAAATTTCAGAAATTGGTTTTTAGATATTTTTATTAGCTACATTTTCGAGCAAAAATTTCACTTGTATCTATTTTTTTGTTTGAGATATATAGGATTATGCAAAATCACGTTTTACGCATGTGAAATCACGTTTTGCCCCCTCGTCCCCCTTGGGGACCGAATTTTGAAAATTCCAGAAATTGGTTTTTAGACATTTGTGTTAGCTATATTTTAAAGCAAAAATTTTACCGATATCTGTTTTTTTGTTCGAGATTATGTAGGATTATGCAAAATCACGTTTTACGCATGTGAAATCACGTTTTGCCCCCCTACCCCCCTTGGGGACCGAATTTTGAAAATTCTAGAAATTAGCTTTTAGACATTTGTATTAGCTATATTTTAAAGCAAAAATTTTACGGATATCTGTTTTTTTGTTTGAGATATGAAGGATTTTGTGAAATCATGTTTTGTCACCCCCTCCCCCCCTTGGGGGCGAATTTTGTAAAGTCGCTTCTTAGTGGATGCCTACGTCATAGAAAGAACATTGTCACAGAATTTCATGCTTCTAGGTCCAGGGGTTTGGTCTGGGCGTTGATAGATCACCCCCTCAGGAAGTGTTCTTTTATATATATAGACTAGCAGGTAACGCCCGCTATTTTTAAATGAATCACTATAATGAATTCTCAAAATTGCATTAATTTTTATCACGTGAAAAAGAAGAGAAACAAAATCTGATTAGGAAAAATGTCGCACCGGGTTCTCACTGCCTTCGGAAAAAATTCCCAAAATGCTCTAACTCTTATTTCTATTATTTTTCCCCTTCGCCCCCCTCCCGTCTATCCCAATAATTTTACAAATTCGAAAATATCTGCAATCGATTTGTAAGTAACAAAAACCTCTAAGAACCAGTTTTGAACGATCTATCTCTATTTTTATTTTTTTGCCCCACCGCTCCCCCCCTTCCCGCCCCTCCCAATAATTTAAAAAATTCGAAAATATCCGCAATCGATTTGTAGGTATCGAAAACATCTATGTACCAATTTTGAATCATCTAACTCTATTTTACTTTTTTTGCCCCTCCGCCTCCCCATGGAGGGCCGGGTAGGTGCACCTTCCCGGCTCTCCTAATAACTTTACACTTTCGAAAATATCCCCATTCGACTTGCAGGCCTCTAAAACTTATCTGTACCAATTTTGAACAGCCTAACTGTATTTCTGTTAGTTTTTGCCCCGTAGCCCCCCCCTTCCCGCCCCTCCTAATAATTTTACATATTCGACAATATCCGCAATCGATTTGTAAGTATCGAAAACCTCTATATACCAATTTTGAACGATCTAACTCTATTTTTGTTTCCCCCCCTCTCCCTCCCCCCTTCACGCCCCTCCTAATAACTTAACACTTCCGAAAATATCCCCATTCGACTTGCAGGCCTTTAAAACTTGTCTGTACCAATTTTGAACGGCCTAACTGTATTTCTATTTGTTTTTGCCCATAGCCCCCCCCCCCCCCTTACCGCCCCTCTATCCTTCCCGCCCCTCCTAATAATTTTAAAAATTCGAAAATATCCGCAATCGATTTGTAAGTATCAAAAACCTCTATGCACCAGTTTTGAACGATATATCTCTATTTTAATTTTTCTGCCGCTCTACTCCTCCCCCCCTTCCCACCTTCCCAATAATTTTAAAAATTCGAAAATATTCGCAATCGATTTGTAGGTATTGGAAACCTCTATGTACCAATTTTGAATGATCTAACTCTATTTTATTTTTTTTGCCCCTCTGCCCCCCCTTCCCGCCCCACCTAATAATTTTAAAAATTCGAAAATATCCGCAATTGATTTGTAAGTATCGATAACCTCTATATACCAATTTTGAACGATAACACTATTTTATTTTTTTGCCCCCCCCCTCTCCCCTCCCCCTTCACGCCCCTCCTAATAAATTAACACTTTTTAAAATATCCCCATTCGACTTGCAGGCCTTTAAAACCTGTCTGTACCAATTTTGAACGGCCTAACTGTATTTCCATTTGTTTTTGCCCCGTAGCCCCCCCTTTGTTGCCCCACCTGGGGGCTGAATTTCTAAAATTCCAGAAATTGTTTTTTAGATATTTTTATTAGCTATATTTTCGAGTAAAAATTTCACGTGTATCTATTTTTTTGTTTGTGATATATAGATTATGCAAAATCACGTTTTACGCATGTGAAATCACGTTTTGCCCCCTCGTCCCCCTTGGGGACCGAATTTTGAAAATTGCAGAAATTGGTTTTTAGACATTTGTGTTAGCTATATTTTAAAGCAAAAATTTTACGGATATCTGTTTTTTTGTTTGAGATTATGTAGGATTATGCAAAATCACGTTTTACGCATGTGAAATCACGTTTTGCCCCTTCCCCCCCCGCCCCCTTGGGGATCGAATTTTGAAAATTCCAGAAATTGGTTTTTAGACATTTGTGTTAGCTATATTTTAGAGCAAAAATTTCACGTGTATCTATTTTTTTGTTTGAGATATATAGGATTATGCAAAATCACATTTTACGCATGTGAAATCACGTTTTGCCCCCCCTCCTCCCTTGGGGAGCGAATTTTGTAAAATCGCTTCTTAGTGGATGCCTACGTCATAGAACGAACATTGTCACAAAGTTTCATGCTTCTAGGTCCAGGGGTTTGGTCTGGGCGTTGATAGATCACCCCCTCACTCAGGAAGTCTTCTTTTATATATATAGATTACGAAGCAGTATAGATAAATAATGTAAATTTGAATAACTGAATTCATGATATTTTTTGTCTGAATTCATTCATGATATTTTTTGTCTGAATTATGATTTTATGAACTACGTCTAGTACAGGCGGCAGCAAAGTTATTGAAGCACACATCCCCATTTTTCACATTTATTAATTTATTCACTTATTTTTTTAGTTTGATCGCTAGTTTTTATCATCAACTTACTCTTTTAGAAACAGCATAAAGACATCTTTTATCGATTAATCGCCAACTCGATTAGAGTGCTGACGATAGATGGTATTTATCGTCAAAATGTCACTTTTTTGTTAAGATTAACTACGAATTTTAAATATTAATGCCATAAAAAATAGAGTAACAAAATCTTAAAATAAATGTTTGAAAAGATTCGGAATAAGTAGGCTGAAAGAGAGATTGGGAAAAAAAGTCGTATTATAAGATCATATTGTTGCGTACTTGGGGGTTTGTCAGTTGACCGAGAACGAAAAGCGAATCTTGCAGAGCCTGGCGAAACTCAACTGAGACTGACTCACTTGGACTGACTCACTCGCGATACAACTCTTTAAATACCTGCGTAGAAAAATCTGGAAATCTCCAGTATCTTGACAACCAGTAACGTTTCAGCTTCCATATTTGGTATATCGATAATAAGGATTTTCTCTCCATGGTCACCAAAAAAATCGTGAAAGAACGAAAAGTCGCCAAATTTGGCACCAAATCCATTATCTGCCGTAATGAGGCTTTTTAAAGGGTTTTTAAGCCATTTTAATGCGAAAACAAATTAGAAATGCAGAAAATTAACATTTTATCACCTGACTAAGCCTTTTTGAATGAATTTATACAAAAATAAATAAAATAATTAGTTAAAGGAGTAATACTTATTTAAACTTAAGTTTATAAATACTCTGTTATACTCTTTTTTAGTGTAGCGTATATATATTTCGGCTGCACATCGCAGCCCTCTTCAGCGTTAAGATGACGACGACTCGTTTGACTGGAACATTCACATGTTCACATAAACACTTCTTCAGTTCGCCGCCAATCCTCTTCCTCTTCAGTTCACTTTGCTAGGTCCATAAGTTGTTGCCATTCATCAGGTATTAAACTGTTATTGATAGTAGAATTAGTAGTTAAAATTTCTATAGCTTCACGTTTTAGGGCAAATTTATAGTTATTATAGGGTGCAATTTCCTGAATATTAATAGTGTTAATGTTAATGAGATCACTATCCGCGTTTGTAATGACCGATAGATGGCGCTTCCTCAAATGCAGTTGTTAGTAAATATAGCCACCACGTGTATTTATATTGTTCTTTCTTGTTGTTCTATCATTGTTTCAGCGTGAAAGCTATCAGTGGTATGATAATTTCAACTTAGCCCACCAGAGGGCGAGCATTTCATTACAATCGCGGATTATGAGTGCTAGATAGAGCGGTAGTAGATTTATTAAATTTAAGGTCGGATATATATAGGTTCTTTTTCTCTTTCTTGAATGGGTCTTTTAGTCATGCCGATATAATTAGCTTGCGAATTATTTTCAAAGGTGAAGGGTGAAGTTAATTTTGTATATCCCGGAGGTTTCTTTGAAGTGAACGGTGTCTTTTTCCATTTCGGAGATGTTGAAAAACGTTTTTATTAGGTTTTACTGGAATATTAATCTTTAGTTTGGCGGCACCGTTGCAAAAAGGAATGGCAGTAGTTTTTTTTTTTTTTTTTTTTTTTTTTTTGAGCATTATTAATTTTATTGAGGGTTTTCAGGCGTTTATTGTATAATTTTTGAACAAGAATTTTACTGTAGTTTGCTTTGTTTGCGCTTTCTTTTATATATTTAATCTCAGCTTTAAGAAGTGTTTGGTTGAAACAGATTAGGATAGCACGATTTATATACGAATGGACTGCGGCTAATAAAAACGTTTTTCAACATCTCCAAAATGAAAAAAACACCGTTCACTTCAAAGAAACCTCCTGGATATACAAAATTATCTTCACCTTTCAAAATAATTCGCAAGCTAATTATATCGGCATGAGTAAAAGACCCATTCAAGAAAGAGAAAAAGAACCTATATATATCCGACCTTAAATTTAATAAATCTACTACCGCTCTATCTAGCACTCATGATAGTGATCTCATTAACATTAACACTATTAATATTCAGGAAATTGCACCCTACAATAACTATAAATTTGCCCTAAAACGTGAAGCTATAGAAATTTTAACTACTAATTCTGCTATCAATAACAGTTTAATACCTTATGAATGGCAACAACTTATGGACCTAGCGAAGTGAACTGAAGAGGATTGGCGGCGAATTGAAGAAGTGTTTATGTGAACGTTCCAGTCAAACGAGTCGTCATCTTATCGCTGAAGAGGGCTGCGATGTGCAGCCGAAATATATATACGCTACACTAAAGGATAATATAATAAGATATTTTTGAACTTAAATTTAAATAAATAAAATTATTTACAAACTAGTATATAACCCCGTCAAAAATGACGGAATGTCAACTATAGATCTTGAAAACAATGTTTATTTCATGAAGATTACCACGTGATCATTTAAATGTATTTTCAATTTTTGTTTATAAATCAAATGTGTTTCGATATTTTATAATTTTCGTTCAGATATTAAAAAACTTCTACCCGATCAATAAATATGAATGACAATAAAAAAACTGCTGTTTGACAAAAAATATAGGCCCGACAACACAACAGCAACAACACATCCCAGTGTTCCGTTAAGTACTCTATTTAAAGTCTTCATAATAAGAATAATGTGGTGTGTCACTCACACGACTTTCTCTTACCCTGAAATTTAATACTATAAATACAGGTTGGAGATTAAGAGGTAAGATAACGAGTACTGTTATGTAAACCTATGTTAAACAATTCAAATTAGGCTTCGGAAGAGTTTTATATGATAATTAGTTCTGACCTCCCTCAACCCCCCGTTTCATTAATGCACCTACATTTATATAGAATTTAATTCGGTTATTAAAAAATAATTCAGATTTTAAAAAATAATTTATTAAAATTATTATTTTAAAATGTTATCTTGTATGATAATGCAGACGATTTCCATATTAGAGAAGTATTATAACACTAAATATCCAAAAAAAAGGTTGAATTTATTCTCAATATTAAAGTAAAAAAAAAAAAAAAAAAATGAAAAAATGAAAAAAATCGATAATTTTATTTTAAATTATCGCAAATCGACGGTTCAAACATTCGTTTTAAAGGTATTGGCGAGCTCTTTTGAAAGATACTCATCATGAAAATTTACTCCCCTCGAGGGGGGACTTCTCCCCCCATGGGGGGAGGTGAGGCTCCTACATACACAATTTTTTTTTCCCAGTTGACTATCTCTATTACAAAAAAATATATATTCGTTTCATTTGGCTTAGTGCAGTCTATAGATGTTAAATTCTACTTTCCTGCATTTTCCCCATAGACGTACAATGTATTTGAATACTTTTGAATGTCCCTGTACACGAATCATTTGCTTCATCTTAACGAAAAGCTTACTGTAGCATCCCTATATGATACACATTTAGAATACCGAGTTTAGAATTTCTGCTACTATTTGTTCTTGAGATATGCTGATAACACACACACAGACAGACAGACACAAACACAGACCATTCGCTAAAAACGTGATTTTCGTATTCAGGGGACCTCAGAACATGTAAGTATAACAAAAATTCACGTTCCAAAATTTGACCCTAAAACAATACTTTCTCGACCCTATGGGTAAGAGGAAGTAAATAACGATTCACTTCATTTTACCAAAATACTTTTTTTTAAGACTATCGAAGATCCTGTTTTCAAATACGCAAGCGAAGTGCTGTGACGTCACTGACCGTCAGTGGATGCAAGAAAAAGATTCCCTGTGTTAATCGTCCATTGGATTTTTTGTAAAAATTTATTAAAATTCGAAGAAAATTATTTCCCGATTTTAATACCCGTATTTGGGTATAGATATGCTATCGTATCCATGTGTTAGATTGAGTTATTTTGCTCTCAAATTGACAAAAATTTTAAATTTCAAAACTGTGTCATCTTTGGCGTTTTTTGTATTTGGCGATTAAAAACATACTATGAAAGTATACATGCCAGATGTTTATTTTCGTAATATGTATTTTACGAAATATTGCTTCATATAATTCATCGCTCTCTTAATATAAGTTGTTAAAATAACCATGATTTTTGAAAGGAATCAAATATGTTCGCCAAATAATTTGGCGATATTTTTTTTTCCACCAAGGATGACAGATATATTAAATCTATTCCGCTGCAACGTATGAGTATCTTATATCAGATACTTTATTTAGCCATTTGAAAACAAATCTGACTTCAAATTATGATAGAATATTTATCATTTTCCTTTTGATTAGTACATTAGTTCGATATTTATTGTGTAAATATCATCCTTTGAAATGAAATGTTCATGTTTTCAATCGAATATGGAAGTGTGCCATTTTTTTCCCTAGAGTTTTGAAATTAAAAATTTAAATTTTATGAATTTTACAGCAAAAACAACTTAATCTAACGCATGCACACGATAACTTATACGTATCTATACAGAAATATGGGGATTAAAATCGGGAAATAATTTTCCTCAATTTTTAATAATTTTTTACAAAAAATCCAATGGGCGATTAACATAGGAAATCTTTTTCTTGCATCCACTGATGCCCAGTGACGTCATCACTTTGCTTGAGTATTTTCTAACTAACTATCCAATAATTACAGACAGTCCATGCTAACCCAAATTCACCTCTACTCGATACTTCCAGCCGGCTTTCTCACCCACAACATCGCCAAAATGTCCAGAATCCAGCTATGGACTTTCTCATTCTCAACCGAACATTTTATCTTGACTCGACATTATCACCCACTACTCTACTTTCAATTCTCATTTCAACTGGTGGCCTTTACTTGCCCAACCAAACATTCTATTCCAACTATAACTTTACACTAATTTCAAAACTAATATCAACTGGCGACATTTACGTACTGAACTCGACGCCAATTTAAAGACTTTAATGTGTTTTTACAAATATTTTAAGAGTTTTAAGGCTTTAATATGTTTTAGAAATATTTTAAGCGTTTTTTTAATGAAACAGTCAAAGAGTCGTTCATTCGGAATTAAAGAGTTGTCCATTTGGAGTTTGTATTTTCTGAATGGCAACAGTTTGGGTTTGTTTTTATTTGGTATTGCGTTGCTTACAATCATGAAGTTACATAATTCTATTTATAGGTTCATGTTTATAATAGCCAGTGATCCCTTATATTTAATTTAGACCTTTAAACATTACAACTGAATAGTTTTTCAAGGTTTTAGAAGAAATAAATAAGAATACGTGCGATACAAAACATATTATATGTATTTTTCCGTAAGTTGAGCCAGCTCAGTGAGTTGAACAAATGGGAAAAAAAAATGGCTGCCAAAAGTTTCTGTTTTGAAGCGATCTAACCGAAATCGTTCATGACAGATGAGGGTCATTATTATTATTAATTCATATCAATATAGTCGCTAGTGTTGCAAGTTCATAAAATATGTTGCATTAACTTGGTTGCATTTTAATTTAAACTCGCAATTTTACAGCTATTGTGTAAAGACAAGTTACGAAAGCCCTTTTCAAAGATTAAAAATATAAAATATAACTATGTGAGTAATCGTCGTTGTACATATATATTAAATTGGGTTGTCTTTTTTATTTATAAGTGATTACACCCCCCCCCCTCCCCAACCACCTCTCATACCTTAATTACAGTTTATGTGTTTAATTGCAATTCCCGTTAATGTATTACATACATGCGCGCGCACATGTTGTAAAAATAAAATGTTTTTGATAGATCTTTCAAAACTTCTCCATACAATAGTTATAAATAAATTGTTGCAACAATTTGTCAATGTCTCAATGTATCGAAATGCACTGTAATATTTCGATTATAAATTTTTCGTTGATCTGGAATAACATCTTTAAAAATTCTTCCGCTCCCAAAAGTTAAGTTCTAGATCTGCCACTGCGGTGACTGTTACTGTGTATTCACCGTAAAAAGTGATGGCAAATGACAGTAAAACAGAATACAACCGATTTGCAGTATAATTTGCATTTCACCATAAAATATATGGCAAATCAAGTATAAAAAAATATATATACATATGGTAAATAATGTATTAAACTAGTTGGCATAGGTGAACTCTGCTCAGTTCCCCACCATATTTATGGTCTCATAAATTTCTAGTGCAAGACATATTATAATCCTGTTAAAAGAAATGAATTCGACCAAAGCTTGATACAGTGACAGAAAGAAATCCCCGCCCAATAGGCTATCCATCGTTCACTTCGATATATTTATCTTATTCTAATCTATTAATTTATTTTATCATGGTCAATTCCGTCGTTTATGTTTCATGTTACTATTTCCAATGCAATAATCCTCAAAATTCATATTTATATGAAAAAATTAGAATTTCGATATGTTGATAAAATCGTAAATTACGAATAATTTACGAAATTTTCCTATTAGAATATTTGTATTCGCTCATGTTCAAACAAATATCATAAATGTAATTTTGAAGTTGTCTAATGTATTTAGGATCTTCAAAATGGAAGTTTATGCTCAATTTTGCCTTATTCTGACATGTTAAGTAAATCGTAAATTCCAAATAACTTACGAATTTTTTAAATTGGAAAAATCATAGTCTATGATATTCATGCCAGTAACCTAAATAATATTTCGAAAATGGTTTGACATCTTTACGATGAAAATATCCCTCAAAATTGACGTTTATGTGAAATTTTGCCCTATACTGCCATGTTAAGAAATTCGTAAATTTCCAATAACTTACGAAATTTTTATATTTGAAAATTCATAGTCATTAATATTCATGCCAGTGTCCTAAATAATATTTCAAAAGTACTCTGACATCTTTACGATGAAACTATCTCTAAAAATTGACGTTTATGTGAAATTTTGCCCTATACTGCCATGTTAAGAAATTCGTAAATTTCCAATAACTTGCGAAATTTTCAAAGTAGCCTATTTATAGTTACTGATGTTCATTCCGGCATCAAAACTGGTCTGACATTTTTACAGTAAAAATTTTCCATTTAATGCACGTTTAAGTGAATTTGAACCCGTCGTACAGACACGTTGTGGACGTCGTGTTCATTTCTCAAAGAAATATACTGAAACTGTATATGTACACTATTAACTTTTTTATTATTTTTTTTAGACTCTGCTTCTTCCAGGAAGGAAGATGGTGTGGGGATCGAATCGCTCCCAATACAGAAACTGAACGCACCCCGAACTGAACTACTGAACACAACTCTGCGTAGGTGTAGCTCTCTTGGCAGTTAACTGTCATGTTAACTGTTTCGTATCTAAACAGTTTTGGTTTGTATTCTATTGGCGCAATACCGCCATTGTAACACACATATCTTGTTTTGCGTTACTTTGTTATTAATTAAATATAGTTATGGCTAGTATCGTTTTTACTTCCCATTACCCTACTACCGTAGGTAATGGAAGTATTGTATTCGGTCTGAAAATTCGATATCGGGTTTTCACCTGATTTACACGTTTTAAGGTCCCCTGAGTCCAAAAAAGTTGTTTTTGGCAATTGGTCAGTGTGTATGTATGTGTGTGTGTGTGTGTGTGTGTGTGTATGTATGTGGAGAATCTTCTGGCTATTATAGCTCAGAAACTAATAAAGATAGAGCTACGAAACTTTATAATTGAAATACGTCTGGTGTACAGATGAAATTTCCAAATTTTGGTGAAAATTGAAAAACCGGAAGTGGGACCGTAAGTCTGTATCTCAAAAACGGATCTAACGATTTTCTTCAAACTTGCTATATAAACACTTTATTAGATGTCCTTTCGAATGATATAGTTGGTTAGTTCAGGAAAATTGATAGGCGTCCTGTATAAATAGCTCAATTTCAGGCCTCGCAAAGGCGTTCCTTTAAAAACGGTTGTACGGACTTTTTTCAAACTCGCCATTTTAACTCACTTTTAAATATGCTTTTGTATGTAATTATTGTTTTCCTGTCAATAATTGAGTTTAACCGGAAGTGGGACATCGGAAACCGGAAGTGGGACCGCAAGTCCGTATCTCAAAAACGGCTCTAACGATTTTCTTCAAATTTTCTATATAAACACTCTATTAGATGTCCTTTCGAATGATATAGTTGGTTCAGAATAATTGATAGGCGTCCTGTATAAATAGCTCAATTTCAGGTCTTCCAAGCGCGTTCCTTTGAAAACGGCTGTACGGATTTTTTTTCAAACTCGCCCTATTAACTCACTTTTAAATATCCTTTTGTATGTAATTATCGTTTTACGGTCAATAATTGATTTTTTGTAAAAGTTGGTATCCCAAAAACGGCTCTAACGATTTTCTCTTTAGGTCACTTTTATGCTTTCTGATAACATTATCTTTCAAAAATGCATATAATACGTGTAATAGTGGGTAATGGAAGTCGTGTGGTTGTTTCACACCAGATTTTTTATAATTAGCGTGCGATGGATGTTAAAGTCCTTCTGATTACCTATCATAATACGACTAGCCATACAAGTATATTGTTGGTCCAAAACTGGATTTAGGGATTTTTCTTTCACGCCGTTTTGAACGATAATGGCATAAATAATTAAAAATAAGCTTAATTAATTTTGTACATTAATAATGACGTCATTTTGAAAAGCGCATTTTGCTTTTGCTTACGCTTGGAATCCATGACAACCATTTGCGAAAATGGCATTTCGCCATAATCACCAAAGAAAAGTCGCCAAATGCACTTATGGACCAACACTATATTAGTTCCCGGGAAGCATATATATATATATATATTTATGCATACTGATGATCCTTGTAATTTTTTTCATGCAAAGAAAGGAAAGTTAATTTTAAATATTTATTTTATTAATGTTAAAAATAGGCTTAATTTATTTATGTACATTACAAAATAGACGCATTTTGAAAAACGAGTTTTCACTTTGTTTACGTTTGGAATCCATTTCGCCGTAATCACTGAAAGAAAATCACCAAATAAAGTTGTGGACCAACATGCAAGTTGTTCCAAATAGAGTCGAAATCAAACTCATAAATCTTGTAATTTCGCTCTGATAATTTTTTAACATTACAGAACTAGACATTTCTGGGACATATTTCATTTTTCTAATTATTGCAAGACAAAAATTCATCACCTAAAAAGTGTAGGAAACAGAAAAAAGTATAAGTATTTGAAAAAAGTACAGGCTTTAGATTATAAGTACTAGATTTTTTTCTTTCTTTTTTTTTTTTTTTAAACAAGCAATTACACCAAAAATTCCATCGCCAAATACTGACAAAAGTTTAAAAGTTGCCAAGGTTGTCGTGTATAATAAAGTTGTAACATAAAATGATCTAAATATTATGAATTTCTTTCTATTCTAAAAAGGTGTTGGGGAGCTCAATTTTTCATTTAAAAAGAAAAGAAAATGTGGTATTAAATATTATGTATTTCAATTTAACATTGAATATGGGAATTTCTATAACATATTTCTGCGTTTGTCTTGTGTTATACACTATTTACCGAAACGTCAGTGGAGGCCCTCTGTTGAGACTCAAAAAGATTTTGGGTTCCGTTCGTCTGTCTGTCTGTCGTGCGCCGCAAAAATCACGCTGTTGACTTGAAATTCATACTCATGTTCATGACCTTCACGAAATTAGCTGTATAGTTTTGGGTGTGCATTCCGTTTGTAGTTCGTGTGCAGGGACACCGCAAAGTTGTTCTTATCATTACGGCCTATGGGAAGAATTTGTATGTACCGCGATAGCGGCCGCAAAAGTCACGCTATTGACTTGCAATTTGATACACACACTTATGAACCACACAGAATTTTTGTTGTATAGTTTTGGGTGTATATTCCATTTGTAGTTCGTGTACAGAGACACACAAAATGTTTTCTTATCATTACGGCCTATGGGCAGAATTTGTATGTACCGCAATAGCGGCTACAAAAATTCTCCGATTGACTTGCAAATTGACACACACATTCACATTCATGATGCTCGGTATAGAAATAGCTATATAATTTTGTATGTCTATACTTTTTATGGATTGTGTACAGGGACACGCCAAAATACTTAACATTACGGCGTATGGGGTGAATTTCGTTTAAACGCATTTTAACATCATTACTTTCCAATCAAGAAAATTAAACTAGCGTACGTGAGTAAAATGCTTAAACTTATGTTGTTTGAAGAAAATATGTGCTCTTAAGCTTTCTAATTAATGTACAGAACCTTACAAAAGTGTTCTGACAATGTCACGTAGTCATCCAAACGATGTTGAATTTGGAACAGTTATTAATTTTCAACGCAAAATAAGCTGAATACTTTTTACTGGCGTATACCATGTTTATGGTTTGTTTACAGAGACACATAAAAGAATTTCGTAACATTCGAGCCTATGGACAAATTTTTATTAAGCGCGCACTTTATTGCGTTTATGCTGCATTGAACTTAATAGAATTAACATACATTATAAAGATGCTTAAACATGTTTACTCTTTAAAAAGGGTATGTATAGACTAAATAATTTATGGAACCACTCAAAATAATTCCGAAGAAGTACTGTAATCATCCAAATGATGTCAAATTAGTTTGAAAAATGAATGAGTTATAATTAATTAGGTGTATTTTTATTATTGGCGTTTATAATAACTGTGGCTACTTTTCGAGGATACATAAAAGAATTTCGTACTATTATGGTCTATATTCGGTATTTCTTAAAAGTGTATTTTAACATGGTTACACCCCATCACATATAATGAAATTTTATTAGAATTTTAAAAGCATGTTTCCCTGTTGAAAATTGTGGGCATAGAATTGGTAATTAGTTTAAAGGTTACGCAAAATATTTCCGATATGCTATGTAATTTTGTTTGCGGGAAATTTGGTATTTATGAATTTCAGGGAAATAATACAAGACCGTCCTTTATTAAGAATACATATATATGATATACAGATAGGTATACAAAGAGAGATACAGCGGAGGGTTGAGGGGGGCTGCCGCCCCCCTCAAGAATGTATCTGAGTATGGTAACAAGTCGATCGAATCAATATATACTATTCTATAATAAGGAATAAATAGAAATGACTTACTGAATAATGTCTGATGCAAATAGGACGTTGAGGCTCCTGCTCTGCAGATCCACTAGTAATAGTCATATTCAGTGAAAAGCCTCACAGGGATGAAGTGAAGCGAACCGGGGGTTGGTGAGCGGAGCGAGCAGGGGCAGAGCCCCCTGGTTTTAATTGAAAAAAAAAAAAAAATGTATATAAAATGAAAAAGTGAATAAAAAGAAATAAAAGTATTTTAAATTACCTTCTTGACATCGTAAGAAAATAATTTTTGTATTTTGCAAATCTGGCTAACCATACCTTTCGAATGATACCCTATTCAACCCTCTACTCCCATAATTAATATGTTAAAAGTGTACCACAAATATTATGTTTGCCTATTAATACATAGATTAACTTAAATGGACTCTTGAATTTTAAAACTTCAAACCTAAAATAAAGTGAGCTGAATAGTGTTATCTTCCTTTAGAAAGTGATTGTATATTTCAAACTCAAACAATCAATATAAGAAGCCTTTTTGTTGATAACATCGAATTATTGAAAAAAACAAAATGTCCTTGAGTCTTTCGAACTCCACTGTTTATAAGGGTGTTTTTCAGTTTTATAAGCTCCATAGGATACATACAGATTGGGGTACAAGAACCTTATCGTATTCAAAATAGATTACACGCGTGTTTTCATCATTCAGATCTCATAATTCTCATAAACAACCATTACGAGCAGTTACCCATTATAGCTTTGTTTTTCTTTTATCGGAACATTAAAAAAAAAAAAAAAAAATTGTCCACCCAACAGTGTGAGGATGCACGAACTTTTCACGTGAACCTCTTTCTTACGACCTTAACTGAGTGGATCTGTGGAAGAGAAACTGAACATTTCATTTGTATTATCATTATGGTATAGTTCATTTTTAGCAACCCTTTCCAAAAAAGTTGAAAAGTGTTTCTTCGGCTTGACAACTTCCGTCAATGATAAGAATAGCCTAAAACTTGCTCAAGTTCACTATGACATGTTCCCTGTATTAAAAATAATAAAATAGTACCACCTGTCAATCATACTTGAAATCAGTAGCACTCGCACGGTTTTTGCGACCGTCCTACACTATACACTAAAACCTTCTGAGTCTTAACCGAGGGCCCAGTGGCGGATTTAAGGGGGGGGGGGGGCTAGGGGGCTGAAGCCCCCCCCCCCAAAAAAAAAAAAAAAAACACTGACATTCACTATTGAATATTGCAATTGTAAATTTTTTATTGGTCTAGACTAACACTTTGAAAAATCTTAGCCCACCCCCCCAAAAGAAAAAAGTCAAGTTCTGGATCCGCCACTGCGAGGGCCCTAAAGAACGTTTCCGCAATCGAAATATTCTATGTACAGAAATATTTTTTGAACCCATTTTTCTGCATTTTTACTTTCTTCTATATACGTAGTAAGAAAGTAACGGATCCGTGAAATTTTGCGATCTTTCGGTTTTGGATGGATTGGCACGTTTTCAGATGTCCTGAACACGGCTGAACAATTTTTAAAAAAAGTCTGTTTTTGTGCATGTAAAAATTAGGGTAGCATAGGACAAATTTTCGTATGAATGTACCCTATGAGAATTATTTTTAATGAATAATTGCGAAATTAAAAAGAAGTATTTATGATTTGTATGTGCAGGAGTCATCCCGGAGGGGTTATGTGGCAGATGCGTACAAGCTGAAACGGGTGACACTTTCTTACATGTCCAGGTAATTCTAATGTTATAGATGTTTTTCGAGAAATCTAGAGGCACTTCCGGTGCAAAATGTGTCGCGCTGTATGTCAGGTCTGTAGCATCCATACGATAAACTTGAAGAGAAATACTCTTATATTAAAATGTGTGAATTTTCTCTTATACATCTAGCTCTACGACTAACAAAGTTATGTGCTTAACGCATTTAAAAGTTGCAAGCTATAACAGCCATAGTTATTTTCTGGAAATGACATACAAATATTTATTCACTGAGTCAAGATCAAAAAGGGTCACTAATGTTTGTAAATAAGTTTTAAAGGTCTTTAAAAATAGTTTTATTTCTTAAATAATTATTTATTTTTTAACAAATATTGATTTTTACTTCCATTACCCTACTACCGTAGGTAATGGAAGTATTGTATTCGGTCTGAAAATTCGATATCGGGTTTTCACCTGATTTACACGTTTTAAGGTCCCCTGAGTCCAAAAAATTGGTTTTTGGCAATTGGTCAGTGTGTATGTATGTGTGTGTGTGTGTGTGTGTGTGTGTGTGTACGTGGAGAATCTTCTGGCTACTATAGCTCAGAAACTAATAAAGATAGAGCTACGAAATTTTAGAATTGAAATACGTCTGGTGTACAGATGAAATTTCCAAATTTTGGTGAAAATTGAAAAACCGGAAGTGAGACATCGGAAACCGGAAGTGGGACCGTAAGTCCGTATCTCAAAAACGGCTCTAACGATTTTCTTCAAACTTGCTATATAAACACTCTGTTAGATGTCCTTTCGAATGATATAGTTGGTTAGTTCAGGAAAATTGATAGGCGTCCTGTATAAATAGCTCAATTTCAGGCCTCGCAAAGGCGTTCCTTTAAAAACGGTTGTACGGATTTTTTTCAAACTCGCCATTTTAACTCACTTTTAAATATGCTTTTGTATGTAATTATTGTTTTCCTGTCAATAATTGATTTAACCGGAAGTGGGACATCGGAAACCGGAAGTGGGACCGTAAGTCCGTATCTCAAAAACGGCTCTAACGATTTTCTTCAAATTTGCTGTATAAACACTCTATTAGATGTCCTTTTGAATGATATAGTTGGCTAGTTCAGGAAAATTGATACGCGTCCTGTATAAATAGCTCAATTTCAGGTCTCCCAAGGGCGTTCCTTTAAAAACAGCTGTACGGATTTTTTTCAAACTCGCCATTTTAACTCACGTTTAAATATGCTTTTGTATGTAATTATTGTTTTCCTGTCAATAATTGATTTTTTGTAAATGTTGGTATCTCATAAATGGCTCTAACGATTTTCTCTTAAGGTCACTTATTTTATGTTTTCTGATCACCATTATCTCTCAAAAATGCATATAATACGTGTAATAGTGGGTAATGGAAGTCGTGTGGTTGTTTCACACCAGATTTTTTTGTCTACCAATTCAAAATAAACGGTTACATAAACAAATTATCAACAAAAGTAAATAGATGAAACGATCTCTCTTCTTTATCTACAACGAGAAATGGTGAGTCCTATTCCAATTCCAGAAACTATTTGCCGTTCACCTATAGGTCTCCCGCCCCCCCTTACCCGAAAAAAAAAAGTCTTTCCTCTTCGTGTCTCTTTTATTGTTGATTAGCTGCCTTCGGCAACCAGCTGGTTCGCAATCCTTGAAAAATCTCACCGTATTACACTCCTACTCGGTGGCGCTCCCCCCGTTTTAGAACCTGCAACAGCTTACTCGCTCATAATGCAAATACCTTTGATAATTCTAACTCTAGCAAATTTTCGCTCTGTAGTGATTGGGGCGCCCTTTTACGTTTTATGATATTAAATAGCCTGTTCGATCACCGTGTAAACGAACTTTTAAAACTGAAATCGCGATTGCGTCATTGACACTCAATTGATAAATAGAGCGAATCTTTTAGTAATAATAATAAACTATTTGCTTTAAACTAAACAAGACTAATTTATAAGAAATAAATCAGTTGGAAATTAACAAGAAGGAAACAGGACGCATTGATTATTAACACTTTACAACTGTACGTACTTTTTGTATCATACAACTTTCAATATTCTTTGCCTACGTTGTCACTCAACAGACAGACAGACAAGCTCTGAAAAGTATACAGATAGACTAATTGAATTTAAAATCACTCTTAGACCAGAGCCTCCTTAAGTAGATGCCCAGCGAGTCGCTCGAAAACTTGGCAACAGTACAAGAAGAACATAGCTTCGCTAGCACATAGCGAAGCTATGCTAGCTATGCTAGCTATGCTATGCTAGCTATGAAGCTAGCTATGCTATGTTCAGCTATGTTCATAGCTGAACATAGATGGCGCTTGATACCGAGTCGTAAAGTTCTGTTTATTTCCCGCGATTCAATTGAGTTTCAATTGAGTTCTTCATGGTTTACGTTTTATTAATTTAACAAATGTGGGAGTTTTTTTTTTTTTTTTTTTAAATATAATATGGTGTATTGCGTCGTTCCATTTTGTAAATCGGAGTCGCCGTGAAAATATAAGTTTTCACGGTTTCATATTTCAAGACAAGGTATGTAAACTGCATAAGTAATTAATGCAAAATTACCAACCCTCCGGATTTTTTAATATCAATAATATTTTTCACAAAAAACATTATTTTTATTTATTATCGTAAATTCTGTGATTAAGACGAAGATAAATTTAAAAGAAATTATGATATAAAAATTCGAAGGGTTGACACCTCTGTTAGTAAGTTAGATTTAACAAATAAAATAGTTATGCTTATTACAAAATGAAATGAAATTTTTATTTATTGATGTAGGAATACAGAAAAATAACTTGTTCTTAGTTACTTTGAAGTAACTCTATATTGTAGTATTTTATAGTTTTATTCATAAATTACATTAGTAACTTATGAATCTATATATATAAAAGAGCAGAGTCTGTCTGTGTGTGTGTGTATGTGTCCGCTATAGAATCCTAGGCCGTTTCACCGAGCGGGACCAAATTTGGTACGGTTAATGTTTACGACCCGAGAAAGACAACGCCGCAAGCGATTTTACAAAATTCGCCCCCCCAAGGGGGGGAGGGGGGGGGGCAAAACGTAATTTCACAAAATCCTTCATATCTCAAACAAAAAAAAACAGATATCCGTAAAATTTTTGCTTTTAAATATAGCTAATACAAATGTCTAAAAATCGGTTTCTGGAATTTTTGAAATTCGGTCCCCAAGGGGGGCGGGGGGGCAAAACGTGATTTCACATGCGTAAAACGTGATTTCGCATAATCCTATATATCTCAAACAAAAAAAAAATAGATATACGTGAAATTTTTGCTCTAAAATATAGCTAATGCAACTATCTAAAAACCAATTTCTGGAATTTTAGAAATTCAGCCTCCAGGTGGGGCAGCAAGGGGGGGGGGGGGGCTATGGAGCAAAAACAAATAGAAATACAGTTAGGTCGTTCAAAATTGGTACAGATAGGTTTTAGAGGCCTGCAAGTCGAATGGGGATATTTTCGATTGTGTAAAGTTATTAGGAGGGGCAAGAAGGAGGGGAGGGGAGGGGGGGGGGCAAAAAAATAAAAATAGTGTCAGATCGTTCAAAATTGGTACGTAGACGTTTTCGATAGTTACAAATCGATTGCGGATATTTTTGAATTTGTAAAATTATTAGGAGGGGCGGGAAGGGGGGGCTATGGGGCAAAAACAAATAGAAATACAGTTAGGCCGTTCAAAATTGGTACAGATAGGTTTTAAAGGCCTGCAAGTCGAATGGGGATATTTTCGATTGTGTAAAGTTATTAGGAGGGGCGGGGAGGGGAGGGGGGGGGGCAAAAAAACAAAAATAGTGTCAGATCGTTCAAAATTGGTACGTAGACGTTTTCGATACTTACAAATCGATTGCGGATATTTTTGAATTTGTAAAATTATTAGGAGGGGCGGTAAGGGGGAGCTATGGGGCAAAAACAAATAGAAATACAGTTAGGCCGTTCAAAATTGGTACAGATAGGTTTTAGAGGCCTGCAAATCGAATGGGGATATTTTCGAAAGTGTAAAGTTATTAGAAGGGCCAGGAAAGGGGGGGGCAGAGGGGCAAAAAAAAAATAGAGTTAGATCATTCAAAATTGGTACATCGAGGTTTTCGATACCTACAAATCGATTGCGAATATTTTTGAATTTTTAAAATTATTGGGAGGAGCGGGAAGCGGGGAGGGAGCGGTAGGGCAAAAAAATAAAGATAGAGATAGATCGTTCAAAACTGGTGCATAGAGGTTTTTGATACTTACAAATCGATTGCGGATATTTTCGAATTTGTAAAATTATTAGGGCGCTCATACATATGCATTCGCGCGTGCGTATCGCGCACGGGTCGACGCTGCCGAAGGCAATGGGGACCCGGTGCGACATTTTTCCCGATCAGAGTTTTTTTTTTTTTTTTTTTTTTTTTTTTTCACATGATAAAAATTAATGCAATTTTGAGAATTCATTAATTATAATGATTCATTTAAAAATAGTGACCAGCGAAGCGGGCATAGCCTGCTAGTAAAACTATAAAATACTCCAATATAGGAACAAGATTGATTTATATTTTTTTAATACCACTGTTTTTTAAAGACTTGTGTAAATGCGTATAAAAATTTGATTATTTCAGTTAAATCGATACAAAAGTGTTGGGAATATTGAAAAGAAAAAATAGAACATTTTTATTTCTACTTTTGTTCTTTTTAAAAATATTAAGTTTTAAGATTCATAACATTACTTTTATTAACCTTTTACCACACAAATGGAATATGGAATTAAAAATTCGTGTAAAAATTAAATATCATGATTACTGATTTGAAAAATTATCAGGTATAACAGAAAGATGACTTGATTTTTTGAAATAGAAATTCTCCACATCCATACACTCACATATACACACACACACATATACTGGCTAATTGCCAAAAACTACTTTTTTTGGACTCATGAGACCTTAAAAATATAAATCAGGGGAAAACTCGATATCGAATTTTTGGACCGAACACAATACTTTCATTACCTACGGTAGTAGGGTAATGGAAGTAAAAATATTTCAAGGATGTTATTAATTTATCCTTAAATTTGCCAATCTTTATCAATTTTTTCAAATTGAAACCTAATACGAGTTTTAAAATACAATTGTGAATTTTCTGCATTTGTTTGTTTTTAAGTTATTCTAATAATAAATATGCATATAAATCAATCACTAAAAACAGAAAAAAAAAATGCTTTTTGTATTCAGAGAACCCCAAAACGTGACTTTATTCAAAAACCTGAGTTGAAAATAGAACTTCAAAAAAATACTTTGTTTACATTATAGGTTCGAAAAATTAATTTTCCTGCTTCAACAGTATTCGTCGACATAAAAAAAAGTGTAGCAAAGCACTTTCGTCAATTACATTCTACAGAAAAGAACGTTTAGCTTAATTTTGAATAGCCCTGTATGTTTTCAATAAACTATGTGCACATCAGATTGTGCATTTAAATTTAATCTTATATGAAAAACACCTAACACAAAATGAAATACACTTTCAGCATTTTCCAAGTATATCCGAGATAGACAAACCGACGCGCACAGACCAACCGCTAAAAACATTATTTTTCGTTTCAGGAGACCTCAAAACATGTAAACATAACACAACTTTATTTCGAAACTGTCTATCAGTTTCGAGGAACTGGTAAAGCTAATAAAATCTTGAAAAAAAAAAAAAAAAAAAAAAACTTCGTGCGAGAGAAAACTTATACTCAAGAAATCCTTAATTTTAAAAATTTAAATCTTAATGGTTATTTATTTATTTTTTGTGACGGACTAGACAACAGATTGTTTTCTTCTCCAATTTTTATTACTGAATGTTAACTTATCTCATTAATGTGCTGGTCTATTTTTCTTATAAATAATATAAAATTCTCGATTTAAGAAAAATAATTCACACCTAATAAGGTAAAAATGTAACGTAAAGGACATGACCAAGAAAAAAAAAGACATGATTTTAATAATTTATCATTATAAATTATTCATTCTAAAGTGAAACTCATTTAAAGTTCAGAGATTTTAATTTATATAAACAAAACTTTCATCTGATATCTAAATAAAAAAAAAAAAATGAAATTTTTATTGAATAAATATATAAAAAATAATTTAATCGCGTGATAGACATGCCATGTTTTTGCTTATTTAATTTTAAATTTCGTTTTTTAATTAATAATATATTTTAAAAAAAGGTGTTATTTATTAGATTCAATTAGTTGAAAAGCTAAAATAGGTCTTGTCCACTTCCGAAGAAAATTAAACCCTATACTTTTTTAAATATAAATATTTGAATATTTTTTTGAAAATATTTACGATAAAGCACTTTCACATCATTTTTTCAAATTAAAAGAAAAAAAAAATACAATTTTGGACTTTAAATTGAAATTAATAGCTAGATTTTTATATGAAAAATATAACTTATCTATGAAAGAGAAGAAAATTGTTGCTCTGCGTAGGTGCTGTCACCTAGCGTTAGTTTTATTTTTTAAATGTTGCCTAATTTAACATTGGGATTCGCTGCGCGTGGAAGGCATCTACTTAAGGAGGCTCTGCTTAGACATTGTTGGAAAGTGTTAAAAAGGCTTAACGCAAATGAAAATGCAAATAATTTGAAACAGAGTTACAGATATTTTTCATTTATATAAACACAGGGTGTGGGAAAAGGCTCATATGTTGTTTACTGAGCACAAAACTGACTTTCTTTCCAGATTCAGATTATAATTGCAGCCCTTAATGTTTCTGAATATTTTAATGTAACCCTGTAAATCTGAAGGTGATACAAAACATATTCTATTCAAAACATTATTCTATACAAAACATTGTTAGAATATTAACAATACATGTAAATTTCTTTATGATTTTTATAGTAGAAAGTTATTTAAATGTGATTTTTAAAAGTGTCTGTCCTAAAACGCAGTGCATTGGCTTTTTTTTTTTTTTTTTTTTTTTTTTTTTTGTCCTTGTACACAAACTAGTTGTACAGGAACTATTAATGTCATTTTAAATGGAGAAAATTCCCTAGTGAACTTGATTAATAACTTTTTTAAAAAAAAAAATTCTGAAAATATTTATAGACACTGGGTGCGGAAAACAGACAGAAAAATAGACAATCGGACAGACAGATACACAAATTAAAATTATATTCACAATTAAAAATTGTTAGAAAGTCTTAAAAACGCGCTTAATGTAAACGAAAGTACAATTCTACCAAATTTTTATTTATAGCTCTTAATGTAATTGAATATTTTTGTGTGGCCTTGTAAATCAATTGCTAATTGTACTATACTCTATAGAAAGCATTCTTTTGCGAATATGAATAACATATTTCAATTTCATTAAGCTTTGTGCAAAGTAAAGTTATTAAAATTTAGTTTATAGAAATGCCTCTCACAGAACGCAATGCTTTGGAATACTTTCCAGTGTCCCTGTACACAATCCAGTGATGTTATTTAAACATCCTGCAGTGAACTTGAATAACATATTTTAATTTCATCAAGATTTGTGTACAGTAAAGGTATTAAAAAATGATTTATAGAAATACCTCCCATAGAACACAATGCTTTGGAATACTTTCGGGTGTCCCTGTACACAAACCAGTAGAGGTACGCACTCCATTTTCAATAGGGACCATCCGATAGTGAACTTGAATAGCACACATCAGTTTCAAGAAATTCCATAAAGATTTACGGGAATTAGAGCGCGAACAGACAGAGAGACGGACGGACAGACAGACAAACCGAAGTCATTAACACTTTTCAACCTTGTTGGAAAGTGTTAAAAACAGCCGACACGAACAGTTAGTTACCAGTTGTAGTCTTCTTTCTCTCTCTCTCTCTCTCTCTTTTATTGGAACGTGCCAAAATAGCTTGTCAAACAATGTCAGGTTACACGATCTTTTCACGTGAACATGTCTTTGATTACGACCTTAACTAAAATAAAAGCTACCGCAAGGACACTTTTTAACAGATCTTTTCCGATTTAATTACGTGGCTGACTTTGATGACAGAAGGAAGAAAAAACATACGCGGAAATGATCTTTTCCAGGTTGGGTTATTTACCTGTTGGATATCCAGCAGAGAAAAGATTTTGTTTCTCTTAACCTAAAAGTCCATTTTTTTTTCCCCTCAACAGCGTTCTTTTAATATAAATTATTTTATGAGAAGAGATAATTTATCATTTCAGAAAATAAAACAATTTTTACATGTCGATAAATGCTGAAAGAAAATAAATTTTGCTTTTATTCAAAGGGGAAATCTTTAGGCTAAGATTTCACCTTTGTTAAATTATACAGCGGATTTGAAAAATATCGATATTGGATTTAATTCCTTGAGTACTGATCTTAGACCCTTAGACGTACGTAACAAATATGAATATGCGTAAAAAGGGGCGCAGATTTTTGTAAAATCAATAAAATTTTGGAAATTTTCAATTTTCCAGAACTGTAAAATTTAAATTTCCATACGACCTCAATACAAATAAATTCTCCAGTACGTAAAATGATCTTCATTCGGTGACATACATGATTTGTGCACTATATTATAAAAAGTCCTGTGAGATATGTTAAAATAGACAATATTTTAGAGATTAATGATCGTGCAAAAGCCTTTATTCGTGTTGTCATTGTTTTCACTGTTAAAGTGATTGGCGCGTTTCTCTTTGAAACGTAATTTGCCGACATTCTTATTCCCCTCGGAAACGTACCTCAAAGTTTTGGAAAGTGGTTTAAGCTAATAATTCGATCTCGTCCTTTTATGGTGCAATACAGAAATTCTGTACATCATCTTAACAATACAGAATAACAATTTTACATACTGGAATTTTAATAACATTATTATTTTTTTAATAGGAACCGTATGAAAATTTACATTTTGTAATTCTTAAACTGAATCCCCTGAAATTTTTTATCCATTTTACTAATTTCTGTACCTTTTATAGGCATCTTTGTAATTTGTTATTTAAATACTTTTTTAAGGAATTAAAACTGTGGTATTATTTTTTTCCCAGTGTACTTACTGTGTGTAGTAAGAAACAGTGAAAATTTTGAATTTTTAAGTCTGGGTTAGCACTATTGAAAAGAGAATTCAAATTTCGTCAGAGGTAAGGTTTTTCTATTGTGTCTTATTTACTATTTGAATGAACTTTTAGCTTAAATTCAACGAATTTTCGGAAGTAAATATCTCACAATGTAGAGGTTGCATTTCATTTCAGCAGAAGTGAAATATAGGTAAAAGAAGAAAATGAAAAAAAAAAAAAAGTTACGGTAATTTTAATATCGTTTACGATCATCTCGAAGAGCTTGCACACCTGTTAGCATGGGAGCTGTGGAGTTAAAGATCAGATTTTAAGAAATCTCATTCTTCTCTGAGACCCAAATAGTAAAAAGAAGTTTCTCTTCCATACGTTAGCCGAGTATGTCGCAAACATGTATAGTCTGATTTAGATCAGGATAGCATTCCATACGCTATATTATGCCCATATCAAGCAAGTTCATCTCAACTCGAACTGCGTGAGATATGACACTATGCTATGCATTCCAAGGGGGGGGGGGGATCATTTTTACTCCGGTCTAAGGTACGAACTGGAGTTTCAACATCTCGCCTGCATAACGTTGGCTCGTGAAATTGCCATTCCGAATAATAGGCATCTTCGTATGTCCACCCTTGCTGATTAACCCCAAACCCTCTTGTCTGTACTGTAGAGTTATTTCGAATGCGCCTTTTCCTCCGTAGAGTTTGAAACTGGACTAGTCAGTGAACAGCAGCTTCTTCCAATTCACCCAATTCCAGTGTTTAGTAGCCCAAATTTATCCTGCTGCAGGAGTGGATCGAGAAAACACGTTTGCTCCTGCCTTTGCCTTACCCTCAAAGTAAAAAATCTGTAGATCTGTCGCCCTCTACTGATCTCTGTATGTATGTTGAAGAAAAATTTACTTTTCTATTTTAAATAAATATAGGATTTACTTATTTTAAAAGATTACTCAATACTTTGCTCATATAGAAATTTTTATTCACATAGAATTTAATAATAAGTATGTTATATTTTTTACATTGCTACTTTCTTCTATATATCAAATATCATAGTACTCTCAGTTTTCGGTTGATTTCTTTAGAAATCGACCTATTGCAATCACTTCGTTTATCTCTCTCTATCTCTTTCTCTATATATATCATGAAAATTTTGTCATCGCGAAAACTCCCGAAATATTACTCCAAATCGAACCAAATTTGGACAGCGAACTTATAAATATCTTGTACGAGTTCATTAACGAAGTTGCTCCGCCATTTTGTTTTCAAGTGGTGGCCACTTGAAAATTTTAAACCCGTATTATAAAACGCGTATTTAAAACCGTATTTTCTTGAATTTTAATGTATGTATACCCATTTCCAACCGTTCTTGAGAGTTATGCGAGATACATACACACACATACGTACAAACAGACGTCACGAAAAATCATGTAGATTTACAAATATCTTTAAAACGGGAGCTCGTGTTAAGACCAAATTTGCAAGTGTACAGTTAGACATCATGACAGTCACAAATATGAATTTTTAATATTCTACGATCATTTCTTTTTGAGCTATGCGAGATACAATATCCATTTCGCAAATCGGGATGACAATATACTTCCTTACACTTTGTATAAGGAAGCAAAAAAGGAGCTATTCCGATCATTTTGACGCTTCTCTTAGACTTCTACTCGCTTTGATTCAAAAGTTATGAGGGGCATTTTTAATTGATATTAATTGTTTTGTAGTGAACTTCATTGCATTACTTCTTCACGATCTACTGCTTTAAAACATTGCACACACATTTATAGAAAGAATTACGGTCTTTGCTAGCTCTTATATTTAAACGAATTCTCTAAATTCCGTATCATTTATTGATATAAAAATATTAAAAAATAAATGGAATCTGTGAAAATTTTGGTTTGGGTTTCCTCTGCTTTCGGTAGTGGCTTTACCAGCCCGAACCATGCAGAGTTCTGTTCCCGACTGCCTCAGAAGAGTTTTACGCACGCGCAGAAACAAACGTATTCACACGTGAAGTTGCGTTCGCAATATCTTTGGTAGCATCTTTCCTGCCTGCACTATGTCGGGTCCCCAATGCGTGCGGTAATGCCATACCCACATGCACTTCTCCTCTATCTACCTATTTTAATTTTACAGCCACGAAAGTACATGCAATGAATTGCCAGACGCGGAAGCCACCCAGCACACTGAAAATCGCTTTCAGAAAGAACATACAGTTACGCTTGAAATCCTTGAAATTGTGCTTTTTGACCCCTCCTCCCGCGGATTTAGTGAGGAATTTCGCAAAATATCGTCAAAGTGTGTATTCGTTCACAACCAACACAGAGACGATAGAAAACGTTTCAGTTTTGTTGCAAAAACGTTACAATCTTTCATCACATTTCAGGAATAAAAGTTTACAAAAGTTTCATCTTTTACAATATCCTAAAAAAAAAGACATAAAAGGACAAGATCTGTGCCAGACCTGAAGGATAGCATTCAGTGACATGTTCTTGATGTTCCGGCAGACTCACTGCGATCAATTGTGGAAAATGGAGTTTTGCGATTATAGAATGCATTTAAAAAGCACATTAAAACATGAAGGGAGAACGTATTAAACAGTTTTAATGCTACTTTTATTTATATTACTAGCAGGCTTTGCCCGCTTTGCTGGACCCTATTTTAAAATGAATCACTATAATTACTGAATTCTCAAAATTGCATTAATTTTTATCACGTGAAAAAAAAAAAGCGAAACAAAATCTGATTAGGAAAAATGTCGCACCGGGTTCCCACTGCCTTCGGAAAATTTTCCCAAAATGCTCTAACTCTTATTTCTGTTATTTTCCCCCTTCGCCCCCCCTCCCGTCTATCCTAATAATTTTACAAATTCGAAAATATCCGCAATCGATTTGTAAATATCAAAAACCTCTATGTACCAATTTTGAATGATCTAACTCTATTTTATTTTTTTGCCCCTCCGCCCCCTTTCCCGGCCCTCCTAATAACTTTACACTTTCGAAAATATCCCCATTCGATTTGCAGGCCTCTAAAACCAATCTGTACCAATTTTGAACGGCCTAACTGCATTTCTATTTGTTTTTGCCCATAGCCCCCCATACCACCCCACCCCCCTTACAGCCCCTTCTAATAATTTTACAAATTCAAAAATATCCGCATTCGATTTTAAGTATCGAAAACCATTTGTGTACCAATTTTGAACGATCTAACTCTATTTTTATTTTTTGCCCCCCCCCCATCCCCTTCCCCCTTCTCGTCCCTCCTAATAACTTTACACTTTCGAAAATATCCCCATTCGACTTGCAGGCCTTTAAAACCTATCTGTACCAATTTTGAATGCCCTAACTGTATTTCTATTTGTTTTTGCTCATAGCCCCCCCCTTCCCGCACCTCCTAATAATTTTACAAATTCGAAAATATCCGCAATCGATTTGTAAGTATCGAAAACCTCTATATACCAAATTTGAACGATCTAACTCTATTTTTATTTTTTTCCCCCCTCTCCCCTCCTAATAACCCCCTCTCCCCTCCACTTTCGAAAATATCCCCATTCGACTTGCAGGCTATTGAAACCTATCTGTACCAATTTTGAAAGGCCTAACTGTATATCTAATTGTTTTTGCCCCTGCTGCCCCACCTGGGGGCTGAATTTTTAAAATTCCAGAAATCGGTTTTTAGATATTTGTATTAGCTATATTTTATAGCAAAAATTTCACGTATATCTGTTTTTTTTTTTTGTTTGAGATATATAGGATTATGCAAAATCGCGTTTTACGCATGTGAAATCCCGTTTTGCCTCCCCCCCCCCTTGGGGACCGAATTTCGAAAATTCCAGAAATTGGTTTTTAGACATTTATATTAGCTATATTTTAAAGCAAAAATTTTACGGATATCTGTTTTTTTGTTTGAGATATGAAGGATTTTTTGAATTCACGTTTTGCCCCCCTCCCCCCCCCTTGGGGGGCGAATTTTTTCAATTTTTTTTTTTCCTAAACCATCCCTGACCTATAAGGAAAAAAACAAAAAAAGAGTGATCGAAATCGGCCAAGCCGTTTACGATTTTATAAAGGACATACAGACAAACATTCATTTTTATATATATAGATAATGGAATGCACCAAGATTTAAATCAGCGTGCAGTGTTCGTCTTGATCGAGCGGTGCTTATTCGAACATTTTGCAGCCTTCTTTCCCGTTGTTCAGTTGTCTCAGACGAACGTGCCTGAGTAGTACGTATTCGATCATTTTCTAACCTCACTTCTCGTTGTTCAGATGATTCAGACGAACGGGTCTCAGCGTCATGCACTCTAAGATTTTCCAGCCTTAATGCTCGTTGCTCGTCTAATTCTGAGGCTCGTAATGCTCTTTTCTTCCGTGCTTGAGGTGTAGATCGGCCAATTGCTTGTCGCTTTAGAGGCATAATTGTACGTAAACTTCGCGAAAAATGCGTTTGAATAAAGATTGGTCTTACCAACTCAGAAACCTTCGTAGACTCATGCACAACACTTTGCTGAAGATCATCACATGAGATAAGATATAAGAAGATTCCGATCTTCAAATTATGTTATAAACCCACGTTCTGTATTTTATTATTATACTTAAAATTGTAATATTGGTTTGTGAATCTAGCAACAAGTCAGTTGCTCAAGTTTGTTTTTGTTCTGGTTTAAGTACGTTACGTTCAATTAAGTTCTTTTCCATTTACGTATAAATATTTCATATCATCTGTAAATAAACATAGTTTTAATTAGTACGATATGCGTATTCTTTGAATATTGATAAGTAATATTTGGCGTTCGCGATATTTAACTCGAATATGTTCGTTTTCATAACTGAAATAAGTAACTAGTACTTTCTTTGCTTTTGAAATATTCTTTTGTTTACATTTACGTAACTGAAATTTATAATGAATCAAAAGAATAACGATGGTGCAAATACGAACCAAACAAATAATGATGGTGTGAATACAAATGTTTTGGATAATTTGAAAAGAGAAAGAACAAATTTACGACGTCAGTTTACGACTGCTTGTAACCAGTTCGATGAGTTAATAGCTGACACGACGATAGAAAGTAAGCAAATTTCTGTGATATTTAATAAGATTTTGGATAAGTCAGAACGTTTATTTAAGATTGATTCTGAATTGAGTGAACTTTTAGAATTAAATGATGATGAATATGATCAGATTGAATCATATAGAGATCGTTTTATAGAAATCAAAACTATATATGAAAAAAATGAACAATCATCTCACGATGAAGTTTCTAGTACAAATTCGATTTCTGGTCTTAATTTAAAACTTCCTAAGCTAAATTTAAAAGAATATGATTTGGTTCCTAGAACATGGGTTGCTTTTTGGGGACAATTTTCCCGCATCCATGTTGATGATAGCATACGAGAAGAAGATAAATTTCAATATTTACTTTCTTCATTGAAGTCAAAAACCAAAGCCAGAGATATTGTAGAAAGTTATCCACCTTCCAAGGATAATTATATTAAAGTTATTGAGCATCTTAAGTCGAGATTTGGAAGAACGGATCTTCTGATAGAAGTTTATGTACGTGATCTTTTAGCTTTAGTAAGTAATAGATCATCCGTCAAATTATCGGAACTTTATGATAAATTAGGATCATATTTAAGAGGATTAGTAACCCCTGGCGTCACTACTCAAAATTATGCTGCTATGCTTTATCCGGTAGTAGAATCTTGCTTACCTGCTGAAGTTTTGAAAGCCTGGGATAGATATAGGCTTAATAGGGAAACTAATGTTGAGGATTCTTTAACTTTGACTAAAGAAAAATTATTAGAAAATTTAATGTCATTTTTGCAACATGAAGTTGAGGGTGAGGAGCATCGAGTTTTAGCAGAAAGTGCCTTTGGCAATGCCATGAAAAATAAGAAAGAGCATAATTCGCCAATTTCAAGGAACGAGCCAACAGCATCCGCTTTAATAAACTCCTCACCACCTAATAAGAAGCTTAATTGTATTTTCTGTGATTATAATCACTCCAGCCAAAACTGTAACAGAGCTGCGACTTTAAGCAATGAAGAAAGAAAATCAATAGTTATAAAGAAAAAATGTTGCCTAGTTTGCCTAAAACCTAATCATTTGGCGAAAAACTGTCGAAGTAATGTAAAATGCATTGTATGCAGCAGACGGCATTATCCACTGCTTTGTCCAGATTTGAAAACAAAATCAACTGATATGCCAAGCAATCAAAATAGAACAGAGGGGGAAAGTTCTGCTACACTATTTGCTTCATCGTTACATGAAATTTATTTGAAAACATTAATTGTACGCTTACGTCATAAGAACAAGTGCCTGAATGTTAGAGTCCTGCTTGATGATGGATCTCATAGATCATATATAGAAAAGAGTTTGGTGCAAGAACTTAAGTTAACTCCAGTAGGGACAGAAACCTTATGCCAAGGACTATTTGGTGGCAGTACTACACCGTTGAAAGAACATGGGCGTTTTAATGTGGTTATAGAAAGTACTGATGGAAAATATTCAACCAAACTTTCATTTTTAGATCAATCTAAGATTTGTTCAAATTTGCCCAGAATAAAAGATAAAAATTTAATATCACAACTTTCATCAAAGGGGATTAGGTTATCTGATGTTGGCAATGATATACCTCCAATTAGGTTACTCATCGGCGCAGACATTATTGGTTGGTTCACTTCTAACTGGAAGAATTGAAGTGCTGAAAGGAGGATTATCAGTAGTCGAAACTAAACTAGGTTGGACTGTACTAGGACTTGGTCGAAAGCGTGAAGTATTGAATACAGTATCTTTATGTTTACAAAGTGTCGAATTAGAAAAATTATGGGATTTAGAAACATTGGGCATAAATGATCCCATTCAAGAAAAAGCTAGGAAAATTTTAGACGAAGAAACACTTCTTCATTTTACTGAGACTGTTAAGATCAATGAGAAAAATAGATATGAGATTTCACTACCCTGGTTGGCAGGACATCCTCAGTTATTCAATAACTATGATAAAGCAGCATTAAGACTTATGCAAACAACTAAACGCTTGCTTAAAGAAAATTACTTTGAGGAATACAATGACATTTTTCTTCGTTGGGAGAGTGAAGGCATAATAGAAGAAGTGGAACCAGCTCAAACTACTGAAGCTTTATATTATTTACCGCACAGACCAGTGATTAAATTATCAAGTGTTACTACAAAAATTCGTCCAGTGTTTGACGCTTCATCAAGGACTTCTGGTGGTGCATCATTAAATGACTGTCTAAGTACTGGACCAAGTCTAATTCAACAAATTCCTCTACTTCTTAACAAGTTCAGAATAGATGCTTTAGGAGGCACAGCAGATATCAAACAAGCATTTCTGCAAATTAGTGTTCGTCCAGAAGACAGAAATGTGTTAAGATTTCTCTGGTGGAAAGATAAAGATCGATCAGCAATCAAAGAATACCGACATACCCGTGTTGTATTTGGAGTTACTTCAAGTCCATTTTTATTAAATGCTACTATTGATTATCATTTGCAATATCAACAATTCCAAACCATAGAATTACAAACAACAATGGAAATACTTAAGAAAGGATTTTATGTCGACAATTTAATCACAAGTGTCCAAAATGAAGATGAATATATGAAATTGCAGGTTCAATCTAAAGAAGTTATGAAAATCGGTGGTTTTGATTTACGCTGCTGGACATGCACAGGAGATGAGAATCAGGAAGATCATTCAGTTCTTGGCTTAAAGTGGAATACAGAGTCTGACGAGCTTAAGTGTCATTTTCCCAAAGCAATAGAAAATTTAGAAGATGTAGGTACTAAAAGAAAATTACTTTCAATAGTTAACAGTGTTTATGACCCAATTGGTTTTACGTTACCTGCCATGCTGTTTCCTAAGTTACTTCTGCAAGAGGCTTGGAAGAGAAAAATAAGTTGGGATGAACCGCTTCCCAATGATCTCCAGTCACAATATAAAAACTGGGTGAAACATTTTCATTGTATACAACAATGTTCTATTCCAAGAAGAATGTTTTATGGATCTAAAGAAGATGCCACTCTACACTTGTTTTCAGATGCATCAGGTAATGCTTATGCTTGTTGTGCGTATCTTCGTTGTAAAGAGAATTCAGAAGTATTTGTCAATTTAGTTTCTGCCAAGTCAAGAGTCTCACCAATTAATCGGCCAACTATTCCCCGATTAGAGTTGTTGGGGGCTTTACTGGCTGCTCGTTTAGCCAAAACTATAAAATCTGCAATGAATTTTCCTCTTAAAACTTTCTTTTGGACTGATTCTATGGTAGCATTAGCCTGGATTTTGAAAAAGGAACCCTGGAATAATTTTGTTGTAAACAGAGTAAAGGAAATTAGAGAACTAACAGACACTGAAAGTTGGAGATACGTTCCAGGAGATCAGAACCCTGCTGACCTCCCATCTCGATCATGTACTTGTAAGGAACTTGAGAAAAAAAACTGGTGGGAAGGACCCTCGTGGCTGAAGAATTCTACCGAATTATGGCCAAATGAATGCATAACTTTTCCAGAAGAAGCACTAACTGAAAGAAGGAAAGTTGTAATAAGTGCAGCGAACATTCAAGATGCTGAAAATTTTAGCCAAAGACTTTTGTATTTTTCTGAATATCCTAAGCTGCTACGTATGATAGCCTGGATATTAAGATTTTGCCGACTTTCTAAGAATAAAGAAATGAATATATCAATGAATTTAAGTACCGAAGAAATTAATGAAGCTGAAGTTGTCCTTACAAAAATAATTCAACGTGAATGGTGTACTAAAAATAGAAAAAGATATGAAGGAACAATGAAGTTTTATGAAGAAAATGGTTTATTGAAAGTGAAGACTCGACTCATACTTGGAGAAGACAATGATGATTTTAAGTACCCGATTGTTTTACCAGATCACTTGATAGTCAGGCGTTACATCGAGTACATACACAAAAGCTTAAATCATGCTGGGGTCCAAACTGTTTTATCTCATATAAGAGAAAGATTTTGGATTCCTCGTGGTCGAAGAGTAATTAGAGAAGTTATTTCTCGGTGCATACCTTGTAAGAGACATTCAGTCAAAGCCATAGTCACAGAACCAGCTCCACTTCCAGCGAATAGAATAAACAGAGTAGCAGTCTTTCAAGTAACCGGTACAGATTTGGCTGGTCCTATTTTTCTTCGAGAAGGTATTAAATCGTGGATAGTTTTATTTACGTGTGCTGTATTTCGTGCTGTACATTTAGAACTAATTAGTTCCTTATCAACTGAAGCATTTATGCAAGCCTTACGTCGATTCTTTGCGCGCAGCGGTAGAATTTCTATTATGTATACCGACAATGGAACTAATTTTGTTGGAACTTCCAGATGTTTTGAGAATTTAGACTGGGAAGCAATTCAAGCTGAATGTGGAATGAGAAAAATCAAATGGAACTTCATCCCACCAAGCGCACCATGGTACGGAGGATGGTGGGAGCGAATAATTCGCTTAATAAAAGATCTATTAAAAAGAAATCTTGGAAAGGCCTGCTTAAGTTTCGAAGAAATGCAAACAGTTCTATGTGACTGTGAGGACACTATCAATAAACGTCCACTAACATATGTATGTGAAGATCCAAATGAGCCATTGCCATTAACCCCTGCTCATTTCTTACATGATGTACGAAATCCTTTAGAGCTCAATACAATTGATTTGGATATAATTGATGGAAATCATCTAAGGAAAAGATTACGTTATGTTCAAAGGGTAAGAGAGCATTTCAGGAGACGCTTCCAGAGAGAGTATATTTCAGAATTAGTAAGAAATCCTGATGTCAAGAGCCTTAAAGATAAAATTCAAATTGGAGATATAGTACTTGTGGGATCAGAAAATCTTAAAAGAATAAACTGGCCCTTAGGAAAGGTCATAGAATTGTTTGTAGGAAAAGATGGAAAACAGCGAGTAGCTCGATTAAAGGTAGCAAAGGGTGAAATTATACGACCACTTCAGAGATTATATCCCTTGGAAATTTCTTCGAAGGATATTATCATGCCCACAAAAAATGAAGAGTCCTTACCTGAAGTTGCTGAACAACCAAAGTGTACTATTGACAGTGACAAAATGGCAGACGAAATTAAATTTTCTAGAAAGGGTAGACCTATTGTCAAACCCAAAAAACTGGATTTGTAAAGTACTTATTTTTCGTTTCCTATGTCAAAATTTAAGTTTGATATAATTTCAAAACTCACTGTTTCTCCTTTAAAGTAAACTTTGTGGTTATGTTAATAAGTTTTGTCTTTCAAATATATATCTTTCAAGACAAAAGGTGGGAGAATGTTATGAACCCACGTTCTGTATTTTATTATTATACTTAAAATTGTAATATTGGTTTGTGAATCTGGCAACAAGTCAGTTGCTCAAGTTTGTTTTTGTTCTGGTTTAAGTACGTTACGTTCAATTAAGTTCTTTTCCATTTACGTATAAATATTTCATATCATCTGTAAATAAACATAGTTTTAATTAGTACGATATGCGTATTCTTTGAATATTGATAAGTAACAAATTACCTTGGCGAGAAACGTTCGAGGTACTTCGGTGCCAAATTAACTAAAGCTGTTCCATACCAAAAAAAAAAAAAAAAAAAAAAAACTTTATGATATATACAAAATAAAAAAATAAAAAATTCTAATAAATTCGAAATTATTACTATTTACAATCAAGGTGAAAACATAAAAGAACCTTTATAAGTTACATATAAAGTATCAATTAAAACGAAGAATTTTGTTTTACTGTAGAAAAGAAAAGTAAGTACTACTCAATTAAATAAAAATGTTAAGCTAATCCGCGATTGTAATAAAATGCTCGCCCTCTGGTGGGCTAAGGTGAAATTATCACACCACTGATAGCTTTCACGCTGAAACAATGATAGAACAACAAGAAAGAACAATAATAAATACACGTGTGGCTATTATATTTACTAACAACTGCAGTTGGGAAAGCGCCATCTATCGATCATTACAAACGCGGATACCAAGTATATCTATGAAAATATTTATTTACACGCGAATATTTTCATAGTATATTAATTTTTTTTCTAATTTTTATTATTTATCACGCGAAATAAAAAATATTTTATTTCCGGAAAAAAATAAATAAACGTGAATTTTGTTTATTTTGGCATCAAATCTATTTTTCTTTTTTTTCATTTTAAAGTTAAAATGGAGTTTTTATTTAATATCTTCTTTCAATTTTTTTATTTTTTTCATTTTTTTTTTTTTTCCTAAACCATCCCTGACCTATAAGGAAAAAAGAAAAAAAAAAAGAATGATCGAAATCGGTCAAGCCGTTTACGATTTTATAAAGGACATAGAGACAAACATTCATTTTTATATATATAGATTATGGAATATTTGGAGTCAATGAAACACTCAGTTCAAATAATCACATCAGATTTAAACACAAGGACGTTTAGTGAGAAGGCAGGATAATTACGTTTAAAACATTAAAAAAAAAAAAAAAAAAAAAAATTAAAAGGAACAATCATCGAAATTAATAACCATCTCAATTTATCAAAGCATCATGGAATATTATCTAATGAGATAAAAATCATTTTAAATCCATCCTTTCCATCTTCAGATAAAACACGTCTCCATTCTGGACTTAGTAGCTCCATTCTCTTCAATGTTCATCATCGTTCATCGACGTCTATTTTTTGCCACGCGTTTTCTCGATCTATACAGCTGAATATTGTAAGGCGGTAATTCGCCAGATTTGAAATTTTTTCCTATTTTCAATTTTTAAGAAATTATGGGCAAATGAAAATTTCCACCCCCCACCATTTCCACCCCCTCTGAGCTAGATAGAGATACCCCATCTACGAACTCGACCGATATTTTTACTGTCCTGACAACATATCCCGAGCTGGTTAAATTTAAATAAAAATTACTCCAGTTATCGTGTTCATAACTTAACATGGGAAAAAGCGTTATACATATATATATATATATATACATAAACTTTTGAACGGAGGGTGGTTTTGGGTTCTAGGGGTCATGAATCATGATCGGTGAAGATATGAAGAAATTTTCCAGAAGTCGTGTCATGAGAACCATTGCAATAGGTAGATCTCCTATAAGGAATCTACCTAAAATTGAAGAAGCCCTTTTTTAGACAAAAATACATAATTTATTTTAATTACTTTCCGAACACTATAGTGAGGGAAATACTGTAATCATGTAAAAAATCCGAATTTGAGATTTTGATGTTTCTATACGTTTCGAGGTCCCCTGAGTCCGTTTTCACTATTTTTACGATGATGTGTGTATGTATGTATGTGTGTGTGTGTGTATGTCTGTGAGTGAACACGCTTTGTTCGAATACGCTGAAAGTTGGTACGTATATTGTAAGTCACCCTAGTACGAACCCTATTGATTTTGGTGAATCTAGCACTTATAGTTTTTTACAGGGACACCAGGAAAAATTCTTTATCGTTACGGCCCATGGGGCCAAATTTTTAAAAGTGCGATAGCGTCTAAACGCTTTATTAATCTGAGCAAAAAATTTCTACACATATTATAGGTCACAGTTGCACGAACTGTATAGAATTTGGTGAATTTAGCACGTACAGTTTTTTTACAGAAGCACAAAGAAAAATTCTTTATCATTATGGCCTATGGGGCCAACTTTTTAAAAGTGCGATAGCGTCTAAACGCCTTATTCAGTAGAAAAATACTCAAACACTCTATTATGGTTGTATCTCCCTTGTTTGTTTAACAACTCCTCTTTCTTTACTTTATCTACAAAACTGTTAATGACTCAATGTTCGGAAAGTCGAATGGAGTCACTCCAGATTTTTTTTCTTTTAATACGATTATACAATGAATGCAAGCTCATTACATTTGCGGAAAAAGGAACTGTTGGACTCCATTATTAGTTGTCTGAAATGAAGCACAGCACAAGAGACACTGCATTCAGATGACTGACAATCGTAGTTGCCAAATTCCTTAAAATAATTTATCCTACACTATGCAGCAGTATTATGTAATAGCCATTCCGAAATGTTCAACTCTTACCTCTGGAGAGAATCAGCTGCGTCGGAACTTTCTCGATACCCTGGCCCCAACTCAAATTAGAAAAATAAATTTAGAATCGTGAAAAGTAATTACCATGCCCATGACCTTGCTCAGAACAAAAACAAATACTAATGTCAAGTTCTCGCAACTTCCTACAAATTTTTATTTTATTTTTTTCCCCCAATCTGTTTACATCTTTCGATCTATCAACGTTTCGCTCGCAACGGTGATAAAAAATTGTACACTCAAGGTTTTTCTTTTTTCAACCTTGTTTTGAATTTATTAATAATTCGAAGGTATAAGAATGTATGATAGCTCTAAATATAGAAGTAACTTCGAACTGGGTACAATGTTATTTTCATTGCCGAAACAGGGTGAATCTATAAAACTATGAACCCTAATTTTAATTTAATATAGCTCAAGAAAAGGTCATAAATTATTGATAATTTGTATTTTCCTAACGTCAGGAAAGTCATTAAAAATCGTACAATTATATTTTGGTATATTAGTGTACCACTATTAGATGCAATTTGAATTCATTTTGACTTTTTTTTATGGTAGATGAGTAACCACGATAGCGTCTAAATGTTACATCAGACTGAGCTCCAGTTAAGTAGGCATATTACAGTTCACCATCACCATCTGTGTCGATTTTTATGAATGTAGGAATTTTACAGAATACAAACGAACTTTATATAGTGCGATATTCAAATTCAAATAATTTTAAGTGCGTTTAAATATTATACAATTATTTAAAACAGAAAAAAGCCATAATCTATGTTGTATTGTTTTGGTAAAGTTTGGTCATTATGAGAAAATGGAATGCGTGGCACTTATGTTCCTTTCACTACGAAAGAATTTAAACGCGTTACGTAGAATGGGATCTAATTACAGTGGTCGGGAAAAAAACATTCCACCATGTAAAAAAAAACTAGTATGTTGTGGCGACCACAAGACTTTCTTCTATATTTTCCTATACATATTCAATCAGTAACAATATTAAAAAAAATAATAAAAATAAAAAAAATTACGATTTTTTTTTCTAAGGTTTTTTTTTTTTTTTTTGTTAAAAGTAATACATATTCAATCAGTAACAATATTTAAAAAAAAAAAAAAAAAAAAAAAAAAAAAAATACGAATTTTTTTTTTTTTTTTTTTTTTTTTTTTTAAGTAATAAAAATCGATAACTTTGTTTTAAATTATCACAGATTTATGGTTCAACCATTCGTTTTAAAGGTATTGACGAGATATTTCGAATGATACCCATCTTCAAAATTTACCCCCAACGGGGGTGTACTTCCCCCCCCCGGGGGGTAAGCGATGCCCCCCCATTCACAATTTTTTTCCTAGTTACGTACTACTGTTATCAATAATTCATATTAATTTTACAATCACAAGTGTAAAATAACTCTTATTATGCCCATTTATACGAATTTTTGTCCTAAAAAAAAAAAAATACGATTTTTTTTTCTAAGTTTTTTTTCGTTAAAAGTAAAAATAATCGATAACTTTGTTTTAAATTATCACAGATTTATTGTTCAACCATTCGTTTTAAAGGTATTGACGAGACCTTTCGAAAGATACCCATCTTGAAACTTTGCCCCCCCCGGGGGGTACTTCCCCCCCAGTGGGGGGGGGAACCGATGCCCCCACATGCACAAAAATTTTTCCTAGTTAACTACTACTATTATCAACGAGGTATTTCGAAAGATACCCATTGTGAAAATTTACCCCCTGGGGAGGTAAATTTTCACAATTCACAAATTCACAAATTCACGAGACCTTTCGAAAGATACCCATCTTGAAACTTTGCCCCCCCCGGGGGGTATTTCCCCTCTAGGGGGGGGAAGCGATGCCCCCCCATGCACAAAATTTTTTTCCTAGTTACATACTACTATTATCAATAATTCATATTAATTTTACAATCACAAGTTTAAAATAACTCTTATTATGCACATTTATACGAATTTTTGTCCTATACTGCCATGTTAAAAATTTAGATAAAATGCTATCACAGCGCCACCTGTTGAGCTATTGATCCCCAAATATAATCAGCACCAGTTTATGTCGGGGACCAACTAAATACCAAGTTTCGTAAAATTTCGTTAAAAAAAAAAAAAAAAAAAAATTGCGATATTTTTCTAAGTTTTTTTTTTTTTGTTAAAAGTAAAAAAAATCGATAACTTTGTTTTAAATTATCACAGATTTATGGTTCAACCATTCGTTTTAAAGGTATTGACGAGACCTTTCAAAAGATACCCATCTTGAAACTTTGCCCCTCCGGGTGGGTACTTCCCCCCCCCCCGGTGGGGGGGAACCGATGCCCCCACATGTACAAAAATTTTTTCCCAGTTAACTATTACTACTATCAACGAGACCTTTCGAAAGATACCCATCTTGAAAATTTACTTCCCCGGGAGGGTACTTCCCCCCCCAGGGGGGGAACCGATGCCCCCCCCCCCCCCATGCACAAAATTTTTTTCCTAGTTACATACTACTATTATCAATAATTCATATTAATTTTACAATCACAAGTTTAAAATAACTCTCAATATGCCCATTTATACGGAATTTTGTCCTATGCTGCCATGTTAAAAATTTGCATAAAATGCGATCACAGCGCCACCTTTTGAGCTATTGATCCCCAAATCTAATGGGCACCAGTTCATGTCAGGGTGCAACTAAATACCAAGTTTGGTTAAATTTCATTCATTGGTTCGTGAGATACAGCGTCCACAAAAAAATGATACAGACAGACAGACAGACAGACATTTTCTAAAAAACTAATTATTCATAATCTAGACATCCCAAAACATGTAAATCCATCAAAAAACGGAGGTCGAAAATTTTCGCGAATCCAATACTTTCTCTATATTACATATAGAAGAAAGTAAAAAAGGAACTGCGTGAATTTGTTCCTGATTCCAAATATGTCAACGAAGTTGCAGTGTTCAATGAAAAACTTAACAATGCCACAATAAAAAAAAAAAAATCTGGAGTGACTCCACTCGACTTTCCGAACATTGAGTAACGAACAGTTTTGTAGATAAAATAAAGAAAGAGGAATTGCTAAACAAACAAAAGAGAGAAAACCATAATAGAGTGTTTTTTTACTTTCTTCTATATGTAATATAGAGAAAGTATTGGATTCGCGAAAATTTTCGACCTCCGTTTTTTGACGGATCTACACGTTTTGGGATGTCCTGAACACGAATTGATAGTTTTTAAAAAATGTCTGTCTGTGTGTCTGTCTGTCTGTCTGTCTGTATCATTTTTTTGTGGACGCTGTATCTCACGAACCAATGAATGAAATTTAACCAAACTTGGTATTTAGTTGCACCCTGACAAGAACTGGTGCCCATTAGATTTGGGGATCAATAGCTCAACAGGTGGCGCTGTGATCGCATTTTATAGGACAAAATTCCGTATAAATGGGCATAATGAGAGTTATTTTAAACTTGTGATTGTAAAATTAATATGAATTATTGATAATAGTAGTAGTTAACTAGGAAAAAAAATTTGTGCATGGGGGGGCATCGGTTCCCCCCCTGGGGGGGAAGTACCCCCCCCGGGGGGGTTAAATTTTGAAGATGGGTATCATTCGAAAGATCTCGTCAATACCTTTAAAACGAATGGTTGAACCATAAATCTGTGATAATTTAAAACAAAGTTATCGATTTTTTTTACTTTTGACAAAAAAAAAACTTAGAAAAAAAAATCGTTTTTTTTTTTTTTTTTTTTTTACTTTCTTCTATATGTAATATAGAGAAAGTATTGGATTCGCGAAAATTTTCGACCTCCGTTTTTTGACGGATCTACACGTTTTGGGATGTCCTGAACACGAATTGATAGTTTTTAGAAAATGTCTGTCTGTGTGTCTGTCTGTGTGTCTGTCTGTCTGTCTGTCTGTCTGTCTGTCTGTATCATTTTTTTGTGGACGCTGTATCTCACGAACATATGAATGAAATTTAACCAAACTTGGTATTTAGTTGCACCCTGACATGAACTGGTGCCCATTAGATTTGGGGATCAATAGCTCAACAGGTGGCGCTGTAATCGCATTTTATGCAAATTTTTAACATGGCAGCATAGGACAAAATTCCGTATAAATGGGCATAATGAGAGTTATTTTAAACTTGTGATTGTAAAATGAATTTGAATTATTGATGATAGTAGTAGTTAACTAGGAAAAAAAAATTGTGCATGGGGGGGCATCGGTTCCCCCCCTGGGGGGGAAGTACCCCCCCGGGGGGGTTAAATTTTGAAGATGGGTATCATTCGAAAGATCTCGTCAATACCTTTAAAACGAATGGTTGAACCATAAATCTGTGATAATTTAAAACAAAGTTATCGATTTTTTTTACTTTTAACAAAAAAAAACTTAGAAAAATAATCGTATTTTTTTTTTTTTTTTTTTTTTTTTAACGAAATTTTACCAAACTTGGTATTTAGTTGGTCCCCGACATAAACTGTTGCTGATTATATTTGGGGATCAATAGCTCAACAGGTGGCGCTGTGATAGCATTTTATCTAAATTTTTAACATGGCAGAATAGGACAAAAATTCGTATAAATGTGCATAATAAGAGTTATTTTACACTTGTGTTTGTAAAATTAATATGAATTATTGATAATAGTAGTACGTAACTAGGAAAAAAATTTTGTGCATGGGGGCATCGCTTCCCCCCCTGGGGGGGGAGTACCCCCCCCGGGGGTGGTAAATTTTGAAGATGGGTATCATTCGAAAGGTCTCGTCAATACCTTTAAAACGAATGGTTGAACTATAAATCTGTGATAATTTAAAATAAAGTTATCGATTTTTTTTACTTTTAACCAAAAAAAAAAAAAAAAAAAAAAAACAGAAAAAAATTCTATTTCTTTTTTTTTTTTTTTTTTTTTAAATATTGTTAGTGATTGAATATGTATTAATTTTCACAAAAAAAAAAAAAAAAAAAAAAAAAAAAAAGGAAAAAAAAAGGAAAAAAAAAATCTTTTTTTTTTTTAAATATTGTTACTGATTGAATATGTATAGGAAAATATAGAAGAAAGTCTTGTGGTGGCCACAACATACTAGTTCTCCATATATCACACGAGGTTTTATTTAACGCTACTGAACTTTGAGCCCTTAGATCATAATGATAAAGAATTTTTCGTTTTGTCCCTGTAAAAATCTATAGATGCTAGATTCACCAAAATGCTTATAGTTAGTGCAACAGTGATTTATAATATTCATGCAAATTTTCAGCTCAATTGAATAAGGCGTTTAGATGCTATCGCACTTTTAAAAATTTGGTCTCATAGGCCATAATGATAAAGAATTTTTCTTTGTGTCCCTGTAAAAAAACTGTAGTGCTAGATTCACCAAAATCTATACAGTTGGTGCAAATGCGACCTATAACATGTGTACAATTTTTTTGCTCAGATTAATAAGGCGTTTAGACGCTATCACACTTTTAAAAATTTGGCCCCATTGGCCTTAATGATAAAGAATTTTTCTTTGTGTCCCTGTAAAAAAACTATAAGTGCTAGATTCTCCAAAATCTATACAGATTGAGTATCTGTGACCTATAATATGGGTATAAAATTTTTGCTCAATTGAATAAGGCGTTTAGATGCTATCGCACTTTTAAGATTTTGGTCCCATAGGCCATAATGATAAAGAATTTTTCTTTGTGTCCCTGTAAAAAAACTATAAGTGCTAGATTCACCAAAATCTATAGGGTTCGTACTATGGTGACTTACAATATACGTACCAACTTTCAGGTTAATCGAACAAAGCCTTTAGACGCTAGCGTGTTCACAAACATACACACATACACACATACACACATACACACACACATACATACATCATCGTAAAAATAGTGAAAACGGACTCAGGGGACCTCAAAACGTATAGAAACATCAAAATCTCGAATTCGGATTTTTGACATGATTACAATACTTTCCTCACTATAGTGTTCGGAAAGTAAAAAGGGGGGAATGACGAAAATTAAAAATTTTCATCATATTATTTCAGAAATAAGCAGACTGCCATGGAAAAGTAATTTGGTCGATATTCGTATTTTTAGAAGGCGCGTGTAGGGTTTCAGATCACAGACCTTAAAAAAAAGTGCACAACTTTTCAGAAAAGCATAGGATATGTTTTCAATAAAAAAAAAAAAAAATCCCTTTTCTGCAAACTTAAAGCCTTTACTTTAATGTTTCAAAAGTAAAGAAATATTAACAGATACTTAGCCAATGGTTCTAAATTTTAATATTAATTGTTATGAATTTAGTTTAGTAAATTGTATGATTTGGCGAGATTTTTGTGACAAAATTTACGACTTAGCAATGAAATTTGTGATTTGGCGGCAAAATTTGACAGCTGACGACGATATTTTTCACTTGGCGACGAAATTCGTCATTTGATGACAAAATTTGGCGAGCTTAGCGATGGGGAATGGCAGCTTTGGCGTTATTATATTTTCTTCCCACGCAAAAATCTCTTATCTCTTTGATAGGAGATGATATCAAGACCTTGTTTCCACAAGATAAAAATTCAAAGGAAGCTGTAACGTATTACTCTCAATTTCAATCGTAAATTTTAAATTCTTGCCTAAGCCAGCATTCTAAACTATTCACCACAAACGATATTTTTATTAAGACTAACCCATTATTTTAATTTTATATTTTTAAATGATTAATTAAAGCGTTTACCATGGTTCTACGTATATATTTTCAATGATCTTTTTACTTTCTTCTATATGTAATATAGAGAAAGTATTGGATTCGCGAAAATTTTCGAAGTCCACTTTTTGATGGATTTACATGTTTTGGGATATGGAGAACACGAATTAATAGTTTTTAGAAAATGTCTGTCTGTCTGTCTGTCTGTCTGTCTGTCTGTCTGTCTGTCTGTATCATTTTTTTGTGGACGCTGTATCTCACGAACCAATGATTGAAATTTAACCAAACTTGGTATTTAGTTGCACCCTGACATAAACTGGTGCTGATTAGATTTTGGGATCACTCGCTCAATAGGTGGCGTTGTGATCGCATTTTATGCAAATTTTTAACATGGCAGCATAGGACAAAATTCCGTATAAATGGGCATAAAGAGAGTTATTTTACACTTGTGATTGTAAAATTAATAGGAATTATTGATAATAGTAGTAGTTAGCTAGGAAAAAAATTTTGTGCATGGGGGGGCATCGGTTCCCCCCCTGGGGGGGAAAATCCCCCCCCGGGGAAGTAAATTTTCAAGATGGGTATCTTTCGAAAGGTCTCGTTGATAATAGTAATAGTTAACTTGGAAAAAATTTTTGCGCAAGTGGGGGCATCGGTTGCCCCCCCACCGGGGGGGGAAGGTCCCACCCGGGGGGGCAAAATTTCAAGATGGGTATCTTTCGAAAGATCTCGTCAATACCTTTAAAACGAATGGTTGAACGATAAATCTGTGATAATTTGAACCAAAGTTATCGATTTTTTTTACTTTTAACAAAAAAAAACTTAGAAAAATATCGCAATATTTTTTTTTTTTTTTTTTAACGAAATTTAACCAAACTTGGTATTTAGTTGGTCCCCGACATAAACTGGTGCTGATTATGTTTGGGGATCAATAGCTCAACAGGTGGCGCTGTGATAGCATTTTATCTAAATTTTTAACATGGCAGCATAGGACAAAAATTCGTATAAATGTGCATAATTAGAGTTGTTTTAAACTTGTGATTGTAAAATTAATATGAATTATTGATAATAGTAGTATGTAACTAGGAAAAAAATTTTCTGCATGGGGGGGCATCGCTTCCCCCCCCTAGGGGAAAAATACCCCCCCAGGGGGGGTAAATTTTCACATTGGGTATCTTTCGAAAGATCAGGTTGATAATAGTAGTAGTTAACTAGGAAAAAATTTTTGTGCATGTGGGGGCATCGGTTGCCCCCCCACCGGGGGGGGAAGTTCCCACCCGGGGGGGCAAAATTTCAAAATGGGTATCTTTCGAAAGATCTCGTCAATACCTTTAAAACGAATGGTTGAACGATGAATCTGTGATAATTTAAACCAAAGTTATCGATTTTTTTTACTTTTAACAAAAAAAAACTTAGAAAAATATCGCAATTTTTTTTTTTTTTTTTTTTTTAACGAAATTTAACCAAACTTGGTATTTAGTTGGTCCCCGACATAAACTGGTGCTGATTATGTTTGGGGATCAATAGCTCAACAGGTGGCGCTGTGATAGCATTTTATCTAAATTTTTAACATGGCAGCATAGGACAAAAATTCGTATAAATGTGCATAATTAGAGTTGTTTTCAACTTGTGATTGTAAAATTAATATGAATTATTGATAATAGTAGTATGTAACTAGGAAAAAAAATTTCTGCATGGGGGGGCATCGCTTCCCCCCCTGGGGGGGAAGTACCCCCCCGGGGGGGGATAAATTTTCAAGATGGGTATCTTTCGAAAGGTCTCGTCAATACCTTTAAAACGAATGGTTGAACTATAAATCTGTGATAATTTAAAACAAAGTTATCGATTTTTTTCACTTTTAACAAAAAAAAAAAAAAAAAAAACAGAAAAAAAAAAAAATCGTACTTTTTTTTTTTTTTTTTTTTTTTTTAATGTTGTTACTGATTGAATATGTATAGGTAAATATAGAAGAAAGTCTTGTGGTGGCCACAACATACTAGTTTATTATCGTTTGCACGTGACATAAGCATCAGATTATAAATTAAAGCTATAGAAAAAGTTGGCTTCATCACAATTGACGAAAAATTACTTTTTATAACTTGTAACTTTTAAACTTTGAAGCTATCGAAAAAGATTAAATACAAAAATCGTTCTTTAGGGTAAGGCGGTAATTCACCTGATTTGAAGTTTTTTCCTATCTTTAATATTAAAGAAATTATGGGCAAATGAAAATCTCCACCCTTCCACCCCCTTTGAGCTGGATACCCCATCTACGAACTCGACCGAGATTTTTACTGTCCTGACAACATATCCCGAGCTGGTTAAATTTAAATAAAAATTACTCCAGTTATCCTGTTCACAACTTGACATGGGAAAAAGCGTTATACATATATGTATAAACTTTTGAACGGAGGGTGGTTTTGGGTTCTAGGGGTCATGATCGGTGAAGATATGCAGAAATTTTCCAGAAGTCGTGTCATGAGGACCATTGCAATAGGTAGATCTCCTATAAGGAATGTATCTAAAATGGTTTCTTCCTCATATAGGGTCTCTCTCTAGTTAGTGTTAGAGGAAGAGACTGGACATCGACGGAAAGTCGGCCATCTTAGTGCCAAATCGGAGCGATCCCCGTAAAAAGTAATGCTTTTTTCATCGAGATTGTTCCTTTGCTATACAGCATGAATGGAAGAAAATTGTATTAAATTTGTTCAGAAAGCAATGCAGAATATAAATATGTAATTTTTCCGTCTTAGAAAAAGAGAATTTAAAGAAAAACGAATTTTGTTTTAACCTTCGATAAGCTATGGATACTTTTTCAACTCCGATCGGAAAACAAAGGAATTTTTTTTGTATATTTCTATTTTAAGCAAAATACGTTGATTGTGAAAATAATTCTACCTTTTTTTTTCTGAAGACATACATTTTATATTTAAAAAGGTAGAAAATTTTTAACAAAAATCTTAATTTTTGTAGAGTAGTTCATGAATAAATTTAAAGCTACGGCAGCAGAAAGGAATTTATTTTTTATTACTTTATACAAATATTTATGCAATGTTTTTACAAGCTAAAATAATCTGGTGTGTCACTCACACGACTTTCTCTTACCCTGAAATTTAATACTATAAATACAGGTTGAAGATTAAAAGGTAAGATAACGAGTACTGTTATGTAAACCTGTGTTAAACAATTTATATTAGGATTCTGAAGTGTTTTATATGATAATTAGTTCTGTGTGAGGGGGGCTACCCCCCGTTTCATTAATGCACCTACATTTATATAGAATTTAATTCGGTTATTAAAAAATAATTCTGTTTTTAAAAAATAATTTATTAAAATTAGTATTTAAAAAAATTATCTTTTATGAAAATGCAGACAATTTCCATATTAGAGAATTAGTATAACACCAAATATCCAAAAAAAGCCTTTTATTCACAATATTTAAAAAAAAAAAAAAAAAAAATTAAAAAGTTTTTTTTCCTTAAAAGTAAAAAAAAAAAAAAATCGATAACTTTGTTTTAAATTATCGCAGAGCGATGGTTCAACCATTCGTTTTAAAGGTATTGGCGAGCTCTTTTGAAAGATACCCATCATGAAAATATACTCCCCTCGAGGGGGGACTTCCCCCCAGGGGGGGGAGGCGAGGCTCCTGCATACAAAAAAAAAATCTTCCCCAGTTAACTATCTCTATTACAAAATATATATATTCGTTTCATTTGGTTTAGTGCAGTCTATAGACGTTAAACTCTACTTACCTGCAATTTCCCCCATAGACGTAATGTATTGGAATTCTCTTGATTGTCCCTGTACACGAACTATTTGCTTGATCTTAACGAAAAGCTTACTGTAGCATCCCTATATGAAACACATTTAGAATACCAAGTTTGAACTTTCTGCCATAATTTGTTATTGAGATATGCTGATAACAGACAGACAGACACACACACACACACAGACCATTTGCTAAAAACATGATTTTCGTATTCAGGGGACCTCAAAACGTGTAAATATAACAAAATCTCGCGTTCGAAAATTTGACCCAAAAACAATACTTTCTCTACCTTATGGGTAAGAGAAAGTAATTATTTATTTCAAGGGTGCTCAAGAATGAAAACAGCGAAAAAGACTAGCGTCCTGAAGCTTTGTCCGTCCGTAATAAAAGGAGAATTACGAGGACGACACGTCAATAGAATTGGCGTGACAGATTCCCCAGACTGTGTTTTGTGTGACTCTGCTCAACCAATGGCTTTTGAACATTTAAATTATTGTAATGCATTGTTTCAGTGTGAGGACATTGTTAAGAAGTATTGGAGAACCCGTGAACTGATGGCTTAAGCGCTAATGTTCGCCATTTGTAAAATAAATAAATAAATAATATTTCTATGAGTTATTTCTATAAACTATATTTTAATACCTTTATTTTTCGCTAATCATAATGAAATCGACATTTATTATTCATACGTTCAAAGTAAAGTTTTCTATAGAATACAATGAGAAAAAAAAATATATACCGCCTTCATCTACAACGAATAGACAGGTCATTTTCTAAATCTCTAAAGTAGAAATATAGATTTCCGAGCTACGCGTATATAAGGCACGCCAATAAGCTGAATAGACGAAATGATAGAGAATTTCTAGTCTATTCATTTCTAGAGGATGAAACAATCTTCTGAATCCTTTGTATTGCGAGACATTCTCGCTTGATTTTCCAGCATCGGGTCCTAAACCAAGATGATAGTTGCTAAAACTCGCCTCTTGTATTCGCATTTATTTGCAGAGATTTTTTAAATAACATTCACATCGATGATATCCGCAAACGCTCTAGAATTCTGACAGGGATTTCTAGAACTCGCTTTTAAATGGGACTAAAGTTTATAAGAATGACACGGAACTATTTTTTTCTAGAGCCACAATTTAGACTTTAGATGTCAGTTACAGAATTTTTTCTCAGTGTATTGGAATTAAGTTTTACAAGGACACACAAAAATGTTCAGATACATTAAGTCTATAAATGAAAACTCCTACTATTCTATTTTCGTTTTCACTAAGAATTGTTAACACTTTTCAACAATGTTTAAAAATGATTATGATTTGAATGGGTCTGTCTGTCCATCTGCCGTCCACTTCTAGCGAACGTAAATGTTTTAAGAATGTCTTCAAAGTGTTATTCAAGTTTACTGCGCATTGATTTAAAATGATATGAATAACGCCACTCGTGTGTGTACAGGATCACTCAAAAGAATACCGATGCATCGCGTTTTATTGGAAGCATTTTAATAAATCCTATTTAAATAATTTTGCACTCCACAAATCATAACGAAATTGACATTTATTATTAATCTGTTTTGTATATAGACTGCATTATTTATTAGAATTTAATTCGAATGTTGAATTTAGCTTTAAAATTTAGAGGACTACGCTAAAATTCAATAAGGAATAGGATGGAAATATTTTCCCGTTTATGTTAAGCGTTTTTAACACTTTCAAAAAATGTTTATGAGAGTGATTTTGAACAATTATGAATTGATTGAGTTGATTTTTGATTGATTCAATTTTGAATTGATTCATACAACTTGTTGTAAATAAATGCGACTTCCTTATATAAATAATAAGTTGTATGAAAAATTAAATGTAAGATAAGATTTTCAGTCTGTTGGTAAAAAAAAAAAAAAAAAAAAAAAAAAAAATTCATAAGATATAATTAAAATGTATTTTGTAGGGAAATCTTTAATTATATTTGCTATATGTCAGACCACACACTAGCTGAACAAAAACACCGGAATAAATAAGTAATATTACTGACATTGTTGATCAAATCACGAACTATAGTAGTAATATATATATATATATATATATATATATATATATATATATAAAGGAGCACTGAGGTGCTGACAGCCCCATCACGCGGCATTTGCAGAAGGATTCGGAAGCCTTATTATTTTTAATCCTGTGATAAATCAGCAACTTATAATTCTGTTATGCATTTTCCCCGAATCACGTCACAATTCAACGTTCGGATAGTTTCCTTTCTTTTTTAATATATTTTTTATTAAAATATTAAAAGATATTCACAATTTGAATTAAAAAAAAAAAAAGATTTTATTTGAGCTAATGAATTTCTGTTTGTAAAATTTTTATTCTGCTTGAATTTAAATAAACTGGTTTGGCTCTCGCTTTCTCTAACCCTGCTAGTTATAGCAATAGTCTTATTTGGCCCCTACTTATTTGTGAACGCCCCCAATTTCACGTTAGAACATTTTATTTGAATTCGTGAAAATTTTAGGTTGTTATTAAATTTAAAAATTATTTCAAACTATTCAGAGAACATTTATGCCTGTCACTTTTTGAAGCTTAGTCAAAAATTTCAAGTGGTATTCTATAAGATCTGTAGAATGCCGAATATGAACTCCGTTGTTTCTTTTTAAGTTATGGTGATGACAGCCACAAACAACAACAGAGCTAAAAGCTTGATATCCGTAATCAAGGATGTTAAAACATGTAACTTTAACTGAAACGCAACGCCGAAAAATGAGATCTCCCAATATTTTGTACAGTTATCACTGGAGTAAGAGATCCTCTTTCCTGGGCATGGTATAATTTGCAAAAGTGCTTTCATCCATTCCATCCAATTCAAAAGATTGCATTCGCTTAAATTTTTGTAGCCCTGTGTATTGTCTATGCAGTACATTTAAATTTCGCACACTAACCGATCGGCTTGAATTGCTAAATTACAAGCGTGTGTTTAAAAAAAAAAAAAAAAAAAAAAAATGAAGACGTCTAAAAACACACATACACACACACATATATATATATGTTGTATAAAAATCGAATCAAATTTTAAAAATGTCAAAATTTTAACTTTTATACAACATCTAATGCAAAAAATTGCCAGAGCGTAAAGGGTGCCTTCTACTCTAATAGCACGACGTACAACACTTCAAATTGCATCAGAAAAAAGTAGAGATATGTTTCAACTAAGAGGTAGTCCCTAAAATGAAACGCAAATTTGCTTATTATTTGTTTACGTTATCCCATGCATTTTGCGTCAGATTTTTCGTCTTGCCCTATCTCAGACCTTTTATGATACAATGCTGAAATGTTGTACATCATTTTATTAAGATATAGGCACTTTACTGGAAACTGTTTTACTGCATGCAGGCTGTACGAATACAGTCGAACCTCGTTAACGTGAACACTGTTAACATGAATTGCTTTTAGCATGAAATGTTTCCACAATTTCCGTCAAAATGAAGATGAGTTTAGTTGTGTGAAGATTAGCTATTGATAGCATGAACTACTGCTAACATGAAAAAATGTTTTAACCTCCGTTGAGATTCCCGTTCACGAGGTTCGACTGTATTCAAATTTTAAGTTTTGAAATTGTACTTCAAATAATTTCAATCTTTTTTTTTTTATTATTATTGTTCATTCCTTTCTTTTTTTATCCCCTTAAACTGATTTTTGTAATTTGCATCCGAAATCATTATTTTGGGAATGCGAACCGTGGTCAAGGTTTTTCGAACACACTGTGTGTTTATCGATGCGAGAGTCACGCTAAAAAATTGAAGATTCGATCAAACGTGAGATTCAAAGATATAAATCAGAGGTGTGAAGCCTTGATTTATTCTTCTTTGATTCTTTTCTTCTCTAATTTAAATCTACTAATTCATTATCTGTGAGGAAGAGAGATAAATCATATTTTCACGCTTAAAGGTCAGATTTTCTTTTCTTTGGGTTTCAGAGTTTTATAGAAAATATTTAGTAAATGAAACAGAATATATATATGCATACAGGGTGTTCCAAAAGTCTCACACCCCCATCCTAACTCGAAAATGAGCCGAAATTTTGAAAAATGACGAAGCACGTATTTAATGAATTCGAGAGGGACCTTTTTCTCTTTTGGTGAAAAAGTTTTGGCCCAGAGGGGGGCTACGGGGGCCGCTAGGAAGGGCAACTTTAAAATTTCAAATGTGATACATCCCTGGAAACGTCTCTTTAAGACAATGAATTTGATATAAATAGTTTAGCCCTACGATGATTATCAAAGGAGATAATCATCGTAACAATACATAATTTGCCCAAAAATGTTTGGATCCGGGCAAGGGGGTAGGGGTGCCGCTAGGGAGTGCAACTTTAAAATTTCAAATGGGAAGGTATGTCTTGCGATACATCCCGGAAAACGTCTCTTCAAGACAATGAATTTGGTATAAATAGTTTTGTTCTGCAGTGATTATTAAAGGGGATACATAAGTATGAACTTCATATTTCAAAATTCTAAAAACTCATGTTTCTCCTTTAATAATCATCGTAGGGCAAAACTATTTATATAAATTCATTGTCTTGAAGAGACGTTTTCAGGGATGTATCACAAGACATACCTTCCTATTTGAAATTTTAAAGTTGCCCTCCTTAGCGGCGCCCTAGCCCCCTCCCCCCCCCCCTCCCGGGCCCAAACTTTTTTCGCCAAAAGAGGTCCCTCTCGAATTCATTAAATACGTCTCTCGCCATTTTTCAAAATTCAGACTCATTTTCGAGTTAGGAGGGGGGGGGGAGACTTTTGGAACACCCTGTATAATTTAACAAAACTAGACGAATACATTTAAAATAATTTGTGTTCACTTGATAAGGCAATGTCCTTTGGAACAAGAATATTGGAAGTTTTTTTTTTTTTTTTTTTTAAATAAATGTGACATCGATAATAATCATCAAGTCTTTTTATTATTTTAAAAAGAGCTAAATTGGAGAATGGATATCAGAACTCTACTAATTACAGTCATGTTTATTTTCTTTTATTCTAAAGCTATTCTAATATTCTCTTTTCCATATATGATATAGAACGTATTGTTTCAAGTGAAATTTTTAATTTTTACTATATATACTCGTTTTAAGGAGCCCTGAATCAGAAAATAGGGTTTTTAGAGGTTGGTCTCTCTCTCTGTCTGTGTATATCTGTCTCTCCGTGTGAGAATATATTATCAGCATAACTCAAAAACAATTGTAAACAAGTCCTTCCGGCTCATTCGGAAGGGTAGGTTGATTTTTTTTTTTTCTTATGAAGTAGCCGCCATTTTAAAACAAAATAGCGGCTACAAATTATTAATAGTCTTGGTAGAAATATTGATGTGGACTATGTGCATATGGAGATTTAAGCAAATCGTTTCATAAATACTTTTTATGCGAATTTGAAATTTTCAAGTGCCTGGCACTTAGAGACAAGATGGCGGACCGAGTTGGCAAACAAATACATCACGTGCATTTGTGAAATAAGTCTACTGTACAAATTTAGTTCGAATTAATTCAGAATTTCAAAAGTTATAGTGTTGACAAATTAAGTGTCCGCGGAGCAAATCACGGAGCAAGTTGCTCTGTGAACTAATCCAAAATATTTGTAAGATAAGTCCACTGTCCAACATTGGTTCGATTAAATTCAGTATTTCAAGAGTTATCGCGATAACGAATTCTCAAGTGGCAGCGCTCAAGTGTCCGCAACTTGGAAACAAAATTGCGGAGAAACTTGCCCACCGAAATCATTGATATTTGAATGATAAATCCATTTTCCATTTTGCTTCGAATTAATTAAGTATTTCAAAAGTTAAAAGTGATAACAAATTTTCAAGTGGCTGCCACTTGGAAACAAGATGACCGAGCAAGTTGCCCAGCAAACACATCTAAGATATATGAAACGTAAGTCCACTGTCCAACTTTGGTTCGAATCAGTGCAGTATTTCAAAAGTTATTGTTGTGACAAATTTTCAAGTGGCAGTCTAAGTGGCTGCCATTTGGAACCAAAATGGCGGAGCAACTTGCCCAGCGAAATCGTCTAAGATATTCGTATATACTTTCAATGGGAAACATCCCATAGTGAACGTCAATAACATATATCAGTTTCAAGGAATTCCATGAATATTTAAGAGAATTAGAGCGCAGAGAGACGGATAGACAGGCATACAAACCGAAGTCATAAACACTTTCTCAACTTAAAAAAAAAAAAATTGTTAAAAAGGCGATAAAACCATTTTTTAAATATGTTTTAAACGTATTTTTACATTCTTCTATATTGCTTAAATACGATCTATCAAAATGGATGTCATTGAAGCGTTCAGTAGTAATATTTGAACAATTCCCGATAACGCGTGTCAATATGAAAGTGAAAAACTAGTTCTCTGTAGATGATAAAAGAAATAACGTATGAAAAATGGATCCTGATTGCATTCTATAAAACCCAGCAGGTGCAATTCAAACATTTACACGGAACTACAGTCTGGAGCATTCTAGGTGCGAAATTAATGAAGCTTTTATTCAAAAACTGATTTTTAAAAGACATCTGCCAGCTGGAAGGCACAATGTTAAAGTTCGATTACGTTTTCATGCAAAGAGCAAGGCCTCTCTCAACAATTTTACGCTGATTAAGTCAATATAATACAGTTAAATATAATAGTATTCTTCACTGCTTCTATTCATTATTTTACTACTATTATAATAATCTGGTGTGTCACTCACACGACTTTCTCTTACCCTGAAATTGAATACTATAAATACAGATTGGAAATTAAGGGATAAAATAGCGAGTTCAATTATATAAATGTCTATGTTAAAACAATTCAAATTAGGCTTCGGAACAGCTTTATTCGACAATATTGCTATGGTTTAAATAATCTGTTTAAAAAAACTTTTAAAACGCAAATTCTTAGTATATCGTATCACATAAATCTTTTCGAAGTTAGAATAAAATTTAATTTGAAAAAAAAAAAAAGTAACTTTTTTGTTTATCAACCAAAATTGATTAAATTTGAACTGCAAGTTGGTTTTGTGCTGTACAGGTTGTATATTATATTTTTGTGTTCGCGATAGAAAAAAAAATTAAAAACTGCAATTTTTAATCCCACTTCAAAAACATCTGACTTAAAGCGGATTTTTTTTTTTCCTCCAAACGGTTTCCATACAATCTTTTGCTGTTGCCACCTAAAATTCATACTTTAGTTAATTTCAAAAAATCTAATCATCCGATCGATAAGCTGTTTAATCCGTCGGATTCACAAAAATCGCCCCTTTCATTTGGTAGCTTATTTGTAACGATACGACTGATGTTTTTAATTTATTTTCATTTTAAGTAAATGTACTTTTTTTTTTTTTTTTTCGGTCGAAAGATAATGGCAACAATTAAATTATGGATAAAATTTAATGGCTAATTTATCAGAAATTAGAAGGTTATTAATTTCACATTTTAATTAATTAAAAAAAAAAAAAAAAAAAAACTAATCAAAAATTCGAAAATCGGGCTTCGAGGTGCATCAGGAACCTTCATGCAAATGTGTGTAGCTCTGCGATCAGCCGTTTTCCTAAAAAGCTTCTGGATATACATACACAATCACACACAAACAAACATTTTATTATATGTATAGATTACAGAGGTCTGCGTTAAATTTTTTTTCTTCTAGGTGATGTGTTTTTCTAATGCATTTTTGGATGTTGGTTAAAGAAAAACTGTTCAAAAATTGCCATCACGTGCAGTTTTGGTAAAAAATGGGATTTTTTGAATTTAAAGCTTCACTTTTTGAACTCCCATTTAAGTTATTTCTCGTAAAATCTAGATGATGTGAGTGAAGAACAAGGAGAGTTATTTGAACGAAATATAGAGGAGGTGCGTTAACATGTTAGCAGATTATTGCTGGATGCCGCAAAGAGACTACTCCCCCTCCCCCTCAAAGCCTCACACATAGACCTTATATATAGTATATAAGGTCTGTCCCTGTATATAAGGTCTATGGCCTCACAAGCATAGTGCACAAAAGAAAAAATTCTAAACGGAGCTTTGATGTAAGAAGCGCATTTAAAAGGTGATGTGTAAATGATATCTTGTGTTTTATTCATAGAGTTTCGAGTTTGTTATAGGCTCTGTGTGAATTCTTGCGATTTTCATCCTTATTTTGGGAAAAATCCTTACTTGATAGGAAAAAAGAAAAAAAAAAAAAAAGACAAGCATTTCTGAATTCCGCGCATCAAAACACATTAGAGGCACCCAAAGTAGTACAAAAAAGAAAAGGTGCAATTTCGCCGACTTGCATTATTTTTTTCCGGCTTACATTTAAATCAAGTCACACCAGTATTGTTAAAAAAAAAGCCCTCTTTTTGTTTATTTTATCTTGCAACAGACACACTGCTTTTATGCTACACGCGGGCCTACTTTTTCTTCGCCTGGTGAAAGGCTGTGTTTCGATATTTCGACCTGAAACAGTGATATCATACTTTTGCAGTTACGATGTGTGCATATAAATTATTATTTTCGCCGTTAATCAACACTGGTATTCCGATGAATTTTTTCTGTAAATATTTACATTGCATTTAAAGGCACTGAATGTCTTCATTCCTCTATAAACAACATTATTCTAAAAGAGGCGAGCGAATTGCCACCCAATTTGGAATGAGTACGACTCACGAAGTGCTATTGAAGATTATCTTTTAATTCAAAAAATGTCTGTGAGGGGCACTTTGGAAGAAAAATGGCAAATTTTAACAAATGCAATAACACACGATATTTAAGTGCAATGAATTAATGTATAAATTGTTTTTGCATTTCGTATGAGTTGTTTCCTTTGTTATATTTTACTTTTTTACTTTCTTCTATACTCAGAAAAGTAAATGATTTTCGACATCGAGTTTTCGATGGATTTACACGTTTTGAGAGATCCCGAATATGTTTTGACTATTTTCAGAAAATGCTTGTCTGTGTGTTTGACAACATTTTGTGCCAACTGCATCTTAGGAGCTACTGCACAAAATTTCATAAAATTTGATATGTAGTTACAACTTGACATAAATGAGTGCCTATCCACTTTTGGTAAAAATCGTTCAACGGGTGGCGTTGCCACCCCAATTTTTCTAAATTTTTAACATGGCGGTATAAGACAAAATTCGGTATAAATGAACATAAAGAGAATTATTACATTCTTCTATATTCAATAGAAGAAAGTATTGGATTCGAAAAAATCTTCGACTTCCGGTTTTCGACGGGCGTACACGTTTTGAGAGGTCCAGGACACGATTTGACTATTTTTAGAAAATGTCTGTCCATCTGTCTGTGTGTGAGAGACAAAAAATTTGTGGCGATTGTATCTCAGAATTGCATATAAATTCATATGTAGATACATCTTGACCTATGTTAATGCCTGTCAACTTTTGTTGTCAACTGCTCAACAGGTGACGCTGCTATACAGCGATTTCTACAATTTAATGGGAGGCTATGTCTCAGGTTCTATCGCGTATAATTAATCAAAACATGATATGTAAGAAGTTCATTATGAAACATGCTGATTCAATTTGAATACTTATCGGCCAACAGGTGGCTCTGCTATACAGCGACTTCCGTGATTTAAGGGAAGGTGTTATCTTAGGAACTACTGCACAGAATTACATATAAATTTATGTGTAGAGGCACCTTGACATAAACTAGTGCCTGTAAACTTGCAGTGTCAATCTCTCAACAGGTGGCTCTGTTATACAGCGATTTCCTCACTTTAAGGTATTTATAATTATTGGTATAATAGCCAATAGTATAATTATTGGTAGCACGATTTAGAAGGCAATTAGGAAGCTGTGTCTTAGAACACACATACCTTAATAAATGTAAACAGTAAACAAGCGTCACGAATACAAGAGATACGACACAACCGCCAGTTACACGCAAGTTACAGTTGACCTATACAAATATGAATTGAGGTGTAAGGTAAATATATATATATAGTTCGGAATTAAGCCACAGTTTGTAAGAGTTCATAATTTTTAAGAGTTATACCGCAAACCTAGCTTATGGTCAGTGGCTTGAGCATATTTTTGAAGTAGATAAGTATACCAAATTTGGGTCAAGAAGTCCTGTTAGAAAGTGTTGTTTAACAAAAAGTATTTTACTTTCTTAAAGTTTACTTACTTTAACATAAAAGTAAAATTTGCCTAGTACCCGTAAAATTACTCTGGAATTCCTTGTTCCAGTGAGTGCAGTACCATGCCATATACTGCAACGTTTAGAATCGTCTGATGATCAAATTAACCTTACTCCTGACACTGCCATTCTCAACGAGAACAAATCTGCTATAAAGTAAATGCATTCATTTCATTTCGAATGCGCACTGATTTTGATGGATACTAGAGCTGGACGATATCAGAAATTAAATATCGCGATATATCATCAAGTTAATATCGATATTGGTGATATATTGCGATATTTATTTCAAGAGAAGGAAAATAGATATTTGCTACTTTTTAAAGACAAATGAACACCAATTTTAATGTATACCTTTTAAGTATATTTCTGAATAGTTTGTCCTCCACTCTTTCCATTTTAAGATTTAATTATTTCAAAATCACATTTTAAGAGAGCTAATGGGTCATATGTGTTTTATTTACACAAAGTATATCATCAAGATACATAATTATAATAAAAATATAAGCTTAAGAAAAATGAAGTTGTACTTAGAATGTAGATGATTAATAAAATTTTGCGCAGAAGTCGTAACTTAACTATCTATCTGTCTCTCTATATATATATCAATGATTCACTTATATACGGAAATTTTAAAAATAAATATTAGTATGAGTTTTGCGCCTAATTCCCATCCCTGAGTATAAAGAAAGTTCATTTACTAATAGTCCTGTCAGTCATTGATAGCCATATGGTTGTAATTAAATTAATTTCAGTGAATAAGAAATGCACAGTAGAAATACTGTTTATAAACTTTCTATAGAATTGCCACTGAATAAACTTTCTCGGTTGTAGAGTAATATTAATTTGAGACCCTATAACTCATAGGTATTCTAAAGGTCAATTACCTACCATTTTTATTTTATTTTTTATCTACTTACCATATCATGATTTTTTTTTAAAGATATATATATTGAATTCATATTTTGTAACGTTTTTATAACATTTGGAAATTGTATTATATTTATATACTAGTACCGCCCAGTGGTTGAAGATCAATCACTTTTTGCAAAGCAAAGCAAAACAACTGCCTTCTCATAAACGGAATTTAATTGCAGCACAGCAGCGACCCCTGTTGGCCGATAGGCACGAGTCATCCATGAAATAGAGCGTTCGAACTAAAAAAAAGAAAAGAAAGAAAGAAAGAAATCTTAAAAATGGTCAATTAGAGTTCAAGGAATCTCAAAACTTGTAACATCATCTAAAACTGGAAATCTAAATTTTTTCTGAATCTTACACTTTCTGCTTATATATGCAGAAGGTAAAATAATAGATCCACTTTTTTAAGAATAAGTAGTCAATTTCAGTTAATTGAAATGCAAGGAAATCTCAAAACGTGTAAATTCATCGAAAACCAGAAATCGAAATTTTCCCCGTGTCTTCTACTTTCTTCTTATGTATGCAGAAGCCAGTAATAAATCCACATTTTAAATAATAAGTAGTCAGTTTCAGTTAATTGAAACGCAAGTAAATCTCAAAACGTGTAAATTCATCGAAAACTGGAAATCAAAATTTATCCAAATCTTATACTTTCTTCTTGTATATGCAGAAGATATAATAATAAATCAACTTTTTAAAAAATAAGTAATCAGTTTGTTTCACTTAATTGAAATGCAAGGAAATCCCAAAACGTGTAAATATATCAAAAAACGGAAATCGAAATTTATTTCGTATCTTCTTTCTTCTTATGTACGCAGAAACTAGTAATAAATCCACTTTTTAAAAGTGAGAAGACAATTTCAGTTAATTAAAATGCAAGGAAATCTCAAAACGTGTAAATTCATCAAAAACCGGAAAACGTTTTTCCAAATCTTATATTTTCTTCTTATATATGCAGAAGATAGAATAATAAATCCAATTTTTAAAAAATAAGAATCAATTTCAGTTAATTCTTTGCTTAAAAAAAAAAAAAAAAAAAAAAAAAAAAACCACTTGACGATATTTCGAACAATCCATGCAATTCCGAACAATATATCAACGAACCGATAGCAAGAACTAAACGCGATATGCTGTTTGCAGTGTTATCACTTTTCACCTGCGAGCGATGAGCAGCTTCGATATTATTGGTGTGGGGATATTATCGAATGTGAGAAGCTGGGAAATAATATACTACTGCGATGAACTAAACGCGATATACTGTTTGCAGTGTTATCACTTTTCACCTGCGAGCGATGAGCAGCTTCGATATTATTGGTGTGGGGGATATTATCGAATGTGAGAAGCTGGGAAATAATATACTACTGCGATAACTTGATGAATGAGGAATGGAACATTTTGTATGTTATCGTTCAAGGTCATACTTTTTAAGTAGTGGTTTCGATTTGAGAGTTCGCACAAATGAAGCAAAGAGACTGATCGCAGGAATAAGGAAGAGAAAGTGTGTTCGGATCGTTTGCGGTTGGGGTTATTTTTTCGAGTTCAGTCATTGAGTAAATAGGAGGAAGTGAAGGTGTATTTGTATAAGATATTCGGCGGTCTGTTTGTTGGGAGTTTACGGGGTGGTACGGTGAGGCGGGGAAGCAGAATTTGATGATATGGTGGTTGGCGTTGGACGCTGTTTATCGGCATATGTATCGATCGCGCTGTGCGCACTAGGAAATATCGTTAGAGGGATATATTGGTAGAGCAAGAACTTAAATACTGTTATCGCGATATTAAAAAAAGATTGATACTTGGGGATATATTGATAAATAATCCAGCCCTAATGGATACTCTGCTTTTCTTCGATGTATCTGTTCGATGTGACTGTATGTCACGAAAATGCCCGAAGACAAATTTTATCAACCTAGTTTGAACTTCATGAATGTTTAGCCGAGAGTAAATGGCCGACTGAGACATTAATGAGGACGTTGCGTTAAGCAGTATACGAGAAATCGATGAACCGTTAATAATCATGCTGTATACGAGGAGTATGAAAAAATGTTCTACTCTAAACCCTGGACTTTAGAGGCACTTTCACAAAATTTTTCAGAATTTACACGAAAAGCAAGTAAGTGCTCATCTTATTCTGTTGACTGAGAAACAACATTACTGGACTGCAAAAGAGCAGCAGAATTGCAGTCAAATATTTGCAAATCAACGACAGACTTCAAAGTCATTTTTAGTCCCCCATAACTTAGGTAATCGTGAAAATTCTCGACCTCGGTTTTTTGACTTTTCTACACGTTTTCAGATGTGAGGAATCCGAAAATGACAAAATTTGTATGGTGTCTGTCTGTAGGGTGTCCGTTAGTCCGTTAGTCCGTTAGTTCGTTAGTTCGTTAGTTTGTTAGTCTGTGTACACGATATCTCAAGAACAAATTGTCGCAGAGAGGTCAGATCAGTTTTAAAATATTACTTTCGACACTGGCAAGAACCCTATTCATTTGGAACATTCGATTTAAAAAACTTCGTAAGTTATTAGAAATTTACGATTTTCTTAACATGGGAGAATAGGACAAAAATTCACTTAAACGTGCATTAAATGTAAACTTTTTACTGTAAAAATGTCAGACCAGTTTTAAAATATCCGTTTTGATGCCGGAATGAACATCAGTAACTATAAATATGCTACTTTGAAATTTTCGCAAGTTATTGGAAATTTACGAATTTCTTAACATGGCAGTATAGGGAAAAATTTCACATAAACGTCAATTTTGAGAGATATTTTCATCGTAAAGATGTCAGACTTCTTTTGAAATATTATTTAGGACACGGGCATGAATATCATAGACTATGATTTTTCCAATTAAAAAATTCGTAAGTTATTTGGAATTTACGATTTACTTAACATGTCAGAATAAGGCAAAATTGAGCACAAACTTCCATTTTGAGGATCCAAAATACATTAGACAACTTCAAAATTACGTTTATGCTATTTGTTTGAACATAATTGAATACAAATATTCTACTAGGAAAATTTCGTAAATTATTCGTAATTTACGATTTTATCAACATAGCGAAATTGTAATTTTTACATATAAATATGAATTTTGAGGATTATTGCATTGGAAATAGTAGCATGAAAACTAAACAACGGAATTGACCCTGATAAAATAAATTAATAGATTAGAATAAGATAAATATATCGAAGTGAACGGTGGATAGCCTATTAGGCGGGGATTTCATTCTGTCACTGTATCAAGCTTTGGTCAAATTCATTTCTTTTAACATGATTATAATATGTCTCGCACTAGAAATTTCTGAGAACATAAATATGATGGGGAACTGAGCAGAGTCCACCTTTGCCAACTAGTTACTGTTGTACTAACATCGGTTTACTTCCATAAACCGTAGTACACCAGCCATTGTACAATAAGGATTATAGAATTACTTTATTACTAAAATATTCTTTCAATAATAATTGTTTGTTTGTAACCATAACAAGGAATACTAATAAAGAGTTTCTGTAATAAATACTTCATTCAATTTCTTTTGTGTATGTGTGTAGTATTTTATCGTCCGCATAATTTATCGCGATATTTGATATATCGCGATATTTGATTTCTGATATCGTCCAGCTCTACTAGCGACTACTAATGGGTTATTTGTGAAAGTTTGCTATCAGCCTTATTGTCACGCTTCGCGAACCAGCTGGTCACTCGAGGCAGCTAGAAGTCAATCAATACTATAAACACCCAAATTTAATTTTATGACTACAAATCTCTTTCATTGTGTGGCATTTGGAAAGCGTATTATGTATGTCAACATTAAACCCTCCAAAATGATACCGAAAAATTAATCTCGTAATGAGGAGGAATCCATACAATTACTTTTTCAAATATCGTTAGCTGATACTTCTTTTTTTATTTAGTAAGATAGCTACTCCGTTTTTTTTTTTTCATTCCTAGAGAGTGTTTCTTTTTCCTTCTTTTTTAGTACGATTTCTTTCAATCTGCGTTTTAAGCGTCGTCACTCTTTGTAATGTTCCGCCATGAATTTTATACATAGTTGACAACTTAGCACTTTTTGGCTACCGGAAAATTTTAAATATTCTTTATATTTCTAATTGGTAATAATTAAATATTCTGTTAAATAATAATAAATTTAATATTTATAGAAGTATATTTTATTTAATCAGCGAACTGTAACGGTTTTCACTGATTAAGAGGACTCTCTGCTCATCGTCCCCGGAAGCCAAGGACAATGTTATTGTATGGAGAACTTTGCCCCGTTATAAATTATTAATTAATATATATTTTTAAATTTCGTTTTCACATTCGAAAAATTCACAGCTATTAAACCATTGATCGCTTTCTAAAAATTGATTTTTTAAATTTTTAATATTTTATTTTGAAGTTGCAAAATGCGAATTTTCACAACGTGAAATTTTACGTTTTTGAGCTTAAAAATGAAATCTTAAAAATTAAAACAATCAAATGTTATAAAACGATAAAGAGTTTACCAATTGTGAATTTTTTGTATGCGAAAACGGAATTTAAAAACTAGTTGGCATAGATGGACACTGCTCAGTTCCCCATCATATTTATGGTCTCATAAATTTCTAGTGCGAGACATATTATAATCATGTTAAAAGAAATGAATTTGACCAAAGCTTGATACAGTGACAGAATGAAATCCCCGCCTAATAGGCTATCCACCGTTCACTTCGATATATTTATCTTATTCTAATCTATTACTTTATTTTATCAGGGTCAATTCTGTTGTTTAGTTTTCATGCTACTATTTCCAATGCAATAATCCTCAAAATTCATATTTATATGAAAAATTTACAATTTCGCTATGTTGGTAAAATCGTAAATTACGAATAATTTACGAAATTTTCCTATTAGAATATTTGTATTCAATCATGTTCAAACAAATATCATAAATGTTATTTTGAAGTTGTCTCATGTATTTACGATCCTCAAAATGGAAGTTTATGCTCAATTTTGCCTTATTCTGACATGTTAATAAAATCGTAAATTTCCAATAACTTACGAAATTTTTATATTGGAAAATTCATAGTCATTAATATTCATGCCAGTGTCCTAAACAATATTTCAAAAGTAGTCTGACATCTTTACGATGAAAATATCTCTCAAAATTGAATTGACGTTTATGTGAAATTTTGCCCTATACTGCCGTGTTAAGGAATTCGTAAATTTCCAATAACTTGCGAAATTTTCAAAGTAGCATATTTATAGTTACTGATGTTCATTCCGGCATCAAAACGGATATTTTAAAACTGGTCTGACATTTTTACAGTAAAAAGTTTCCATTTAATGCACGTTTAAGTGAATTTTTGTCCTATTCTCCCATGTTAAGAAAATCGTAAATTTCTAATAACTTACAAAGTTTTTAAATTCGAATGTTGCAAATGAATAGGGTTCTTGCCAGTGTCGAAAGTAATATTTTAAAACTGATCTGACCTCTCTGCGACAATTTGTTCGTGAGATATCGTGTACACAGACTAACAAACTAACGGGCTAACACACTAACCCACTAACAGACACCCTACAGACAGACACCATACAAATTTTGTCATTTTCGGATTCCTCACATCTGAAAACGTGTAAAAAAGTCAAAAAACCGAGGTCGAAAATTTTCATGATTACCTAAGTTCTCCATACCTATAGTATGATGGGGAACTAATTCTCAATTACCTAAGTTCCCCATACCTATAGTATGATGGGGAACTAATATACGTATTAGTTAATGAGTTATAACGGGGCAAAATTCCCCATAGAATTCGGAGACATCCTTAAGTAAAATAAAAATAAAATATTCCGGTAGCCAAAAGGTGCTGAGCTGGCAACTGTAATTTTATATTAGTTCCCCATCATACTATAGGTATGGGGAACTTAGGTAATCGTTTAGTTTCCCATCATACTATAGGTATGGGAAACTTAGGTAATCGTTTAGTTCCCCATCATACTATAGGTATGGGAAACTTAGGTAATCGTTTAGTTCCCCATCATACTATAGGTATGGGAAACTTAGGTAATCGTTTAGTTCCCCATCATACTATAGGTATGGGAAACTTAGGTAATCGTGAAAATTTTCGACCTCGGTTTTTTGACTTTTTTGCACGTTTTCAGGTGTGAGGAATCCGAAAATGACAAAATTTGTATGGTGTCTGTCTGTTAGTGTGTAAGTCCGTTAGTTTGTTAGTCTGTGTACACGATATCTCACGAACAAATTGTCGCAGAGAGGTCAGATCAGTTTTAAAATATTACTTTCGACACTGGCAAGAACCCTATTCATTTGCAACATTCGAATTTAGAAACTTCGTAAGTTATTAGAAACTAGCAGGCTTTGCCCGCTTCGCTGGACACTTTATTTAAATGATTTCTTTGTAACTGAATATACACTGATGGAAAAAAAAATCCCAACGCCAGGAAGGAGCTGTGCTAGATAAACGAAATTTGGTAGGCGTGTTTATACATCTGAAAGATGACGTCGATTCAAATTTCGAGCTACGCGCATAAGTGTGGCGCTAGTAGCGACACTATGAACATGCAAATGAGGTTTGCTTTAAATAAGCGCTGTAAGGTTCCTGATCGTTATTTACAGTTGAGATTTGACGTAGTGGGTTAATGTTAGTCAAGGATGCCTCTAAGAAGACGAAGAAGCCATTATCAACAGCTCACTGAGTTTGAACGAGGTCGTGTAGTAGGGCTACAAGAAGGTGGGTTTTCTTTCCGCGATATTGCAGAAAGACTTGGCAGGAATGTATCCACTGTGCATGAGTGTTGGCAGCAGTGGTCAAGGGAAGGTACTGCCTCAAGAAGACGGGGTTCCGGGCGGCCACGTGGCACTACTGAGAGGGAAGACCGCCGTGTTCGGCGTATGGCTATGGCTAATCGTACTGCGTCTGCAGCTGAAATTCGAGCTGCAGTTGGCACCACAGTGACACAACGAACTGTTACAAATCGGTTACTTCAAGGACAGCTCCGAGCCAGACGCTCTGTAGCGTGCATTCCACTGACTCCAAACCACTGCCGTTAGCGACGTGAGTGGTGTCAAGCTAGAGCTCATTGGAGGACGGAGTGGAGATCTGTTGTGTTTTCTGATGAAAGCCGGTTCTGCCTTGGTCGCAGTGATAGCCGTGTGTTGGTTAGAAGGAGGCCAGGTGAACGCCTGCTATCGACCTATCTGCGGCCTAGACACACAGGGCCTACTCCTGGAGTTATGGTTTAGGGAGCAATTTCGTATGACAGCAGGAGCACTCTCGTGGTTATCCCACGCACCCTGACTGCAAATTTGTACGTCAGTTTGGTGATACAACCTGTTGTGCTGTCATTCATGAACAGCATTCCTGTTTTCCAACAGGATAACGCTCGCCCTCATACCGCTGTTGTAACCCAACATGCTCTACAGAGTGTCGACATGTTGCCTTGGCCTGCTAGATCACCAGATCTTTCTCCAATCGAGCACGTATGGGACATCATTGGACGACAACTCCTGCGTCATCCACAACCAGCATTAACCGTCCCTGCATTGACCGCCCAAGTGCAACAGGCATGGAACTCCATCCCACACACTGATATCCGACACCTGTACGACACAATGCATGCACGTTTGAATGCTTGGATTCAAAATTCTGGCGGTTACACCGGTTACTAATGTACCAACATTTCACATTTGAAATGGCTCTTCTCGCCAATGGCTCTACCTGTGATCTTGAAACTTTGATCAATTAAATATGTTACCTAGACAAATGTATTGCTGAAATTTCATTACTGTACAATAATTTTTTCTTGGTGTTGGGATTTTTTTTTCCATCAGTGTATTTCGATTGGCGATTATTTTCGTTACAGCTTTGGTATGGGACCTCCTTGGCAATATCAAACATTTTTTGAAATTCTCGAATCTGTACAACAAAACTATTATTAAAACAAATATATTCGAAAACAGTCCAATAGCTGGTGTTAATTCTTCGAATATTCTGGAAACAGTTGAAGCTGTTACTCGTACAGTATAAGTCATTATTCGATGAATGTTCTGGGACAGTCCAAAAAATAGTCACTTGTTCTACAGGAGTAAAGCAAATAACATCAACTACACCAGAGCAAAAATTTTCGCTCACTTACGAAAAATGTCCAGTCGCTTAGAGCTCAATCCCTAAAGTGTAATGACTCAGAATAGGTCTCTGAATAACTCTGGATCGCAGTGACTACATACTCTTTCGCAAAAATCAACTCAAGCCTAGTTATAACTTTTGGCGATGACTCCATCGAGAATCCCTTGGTAAGCTCAAGGTCTATGTTCCCGTGTGTCAGAGAGCTTCGAAACATCGGGAACCCTAAACTACCATTTTTTACCAAATTTGGTCGCCCACTCGCCAAGTTAAGACTATGCTTTCTATTAAACATATCTTTATTTAGTTATTTAAATATTAATTTGAATTAATCAAATATTTCTGCCCGACCACGTGCAAGTGCTGTCACACACAGCAGCTCATTTATTTGTATGTTAAATTAGCGTAGTGATTGGTATATAAAACAATAAATAAATAAATAAACATTATCGTGCTACACAACTTTATTATATCTCTCCCTTGGCGGCTTTTGAATTTTTGTCGTCATATTAGCGATTTTTTTTTTTTTTTTTTTTTTTTTTTTTAGTGCTAGAGGCCTATTTTAGTCGGTACAGTTGTCGAATTTTTATAGGTCACTCTTAATTAGTGCTAGAGGCCTATTTCAGTCGGTTTATTGAATGGGGATTTATTGAATGAAGTCCCCCCAAGGCACAACTTTGACATGAGTCCCCCCCTGGCCCAACTTTGACATGAGTCCCCCCCAAGGTACAACTTTGACATGAGTCCCCCCAAGGCCCAACTTTGACATGAGTCCCCCCAGGCCCAACTTTGACATGAGTCCCCCCCAGGCCCAACTTTGACATGAGTCCCCCCCAAGGTACAACTTTGACATGAGTCCCCCCCCAAGGCACACCTTTGACATGAGTCCCCCCCCAAGGCACACCTCTCCCTCATTGGGAAAAAGAGAAAAAACGTTGTTTTGCGGCTATAAGACAGTTTGGACTTCCAACGTTATTTGTTACAATATCTGCAGCTGAAACCCATTGGTTTGATTTAATGAAAACTTTATCATGGAATTTAGATTGTCACGAATTAACTAAAGAAGAATTTGTCGATATTAACAAGTTTAGCAGTAGGCCTCTGGCACTAAATTAAAATCTGTCAATGTCAGATTTTCATGTTTTAAATAATGAAATAATGTCGTGTCTGTATAATTTTATTTATTTATTTTATTTTTATTTATTTATTTTTTTTTTTTTGGTTTTAATATCGGGATACTGACTGATGCGGTACAGATTTTTATGCATTTTCTGATTCATGCGCTACGAATTAAGGGTATCCAGTTATCGGGATACTGACCGCTGCAGTACATTTTCCGATTCATGCGCTTATGAGTTAGGGGTATCCAGTGATGTTTTTTTTTTTTTTGGTTTTAATATCGGGATACTGACTGATGCGGTACAGATTTTTATACATTTTCTGATTCATGCGCTACGAATTAAGGGTATCCAGTTATCGGGATACTGACCACTGCTGTACATTTTCCGATTCATGCGCTTATGAGTTAGGGGTATCCAGTGATTTTTTTTTTTTTTTGGTTTTAATATCGGGATACTGACTGATGCGGTACAGATTTTTATGCATTTTCTGATTCATGCGCTACGAATTAAGGGTATCCAGTTATCGGGATACTGACCGCTGCTGTACATTTTCCGATTCATGCGCTTATGAGTTAGGGGTATCCAGTGATGTTTTGTTTTTTTTTTTGGTTTTAATATCGGGATACTGATTGCTGCAGTACAGTTTTTTTTTTTTTTTTTTTTTTTTTGTATAATTTCTTGCATAAAAATAGAAAACGTTTTATTGGACACCTTTTCGTTAACATATAAGAACCCTTCATATTCTGTTTATTTTATTAGTGGTTTTTAGCTTTAAAATAGTGCTTGATAAAATAAATTTTCTATTTTTAAAACTGCACTTTTTTTTCTATAAAATTATCTACTCAGATAAAAATAGATCATTTATGTGACTACTATTTCAGTTTATTTTTTTCGTTTTGTAATCTATATATATAAAATCGTTCTTCCTGACTGACTGGCTGACTGACTGACTGAGTGAGGGGGTGATTCATCATCGCCCAGACCAAACCCCTAGACCTAGAAGCATGAAATTTTGTGACAATGTTCTTTCTATGACGTAGGCATCCACTAAGAAGCGATTTTACAAAATTCGCCCCCCCAAGGGGGGAAGGGGGGGACAAAACGTGATTTCACAAAATCCTTCATATCTCAAACAAAAAAACCGATATCCGTAAAATTTTTGCTTTAAAATATAGCTAATACAAACGTCTAAAAACCAATTTCTGGAATTTTCGAAATTCGGTCCCCAAGGGGGCGGGGGGGAGGGGGCAAAACGTGATTTCACATACGTAAAACGTGATTTCGCATAATCCTATATATCTCAAACAAAAAAAAAAATAGATATACGTGAAATTTTTGTTCTAAAATATAGCTAATACAAATATCTAAAAACCAATTTCTGGAATTTTAGAAATTCAGCACCCAGGTGGGGCAGTAAGAAGGGGGGCTACGGGGCAAAATCAAATAGAAATACAGTTAGGGCGTTCAAAATTGTTACAAATAGGTTTTAGAGGCCTGGAAGTCGAACGGGGATATTTTCGAAAGTGTAAAGTTATTAGGAGGGCGAGAAGGGGGGAGGGGGGAGAGGGGGCAAAAAAATAAAAATAGAGTTAGATCGTTCAAAATTGGTATATAGAGGTTTTCGATACTTACAAATCGATTGCGGATATTATCGAATTTGTAAAATTATTAGAAGGGGCGGGAAGGGGGGTGGGGCGGCAAGAGGGGGCTATGGGCAAAAACAAATAGAAATACAGATAGGCCGTTCAAAATTGGTATAGATAGGTTTTAGAGGCCTGCAAGTCGAATGAGGATATTTTCGAAAGTGTAAAGTTATTAGGAGGGTCGGGAAGGGGGGAGGGGAGAGGGGGGGGGGCAAAAAAAAAATAGAGTTAGATCGTTCAAAATTGGTATATAGTCGATGCTTACAAATCGATTGCAGATATTTTCGAATTTGCAAAATTATTAGGAGGGGTGGGAAGGGGTGGGGCGGTAAGGGGGGGCTATGGACTATAACAAATAGAAATACAATTAGGCAGATAGGTTTAGTATACAGATAGGTTTTTGAGGCCTGCAAATCGAATGCGGATATTTTCGAAAGTGTAAAGTTATTAGGAGGGCCGGGAAGGGGGAGGGCGGAGGGGTAAAAAAACAAAATAGAGTTAGATCATTCAAAATTGGTACATAGAGATTTTCGATACTTACAAATCGATTGCGGATATTTTCGATTTTTTAAAATTTTTGGGAGGGGCGGGAAGGGGGGGGGGGGGAGCGGAGGGGCAAAAAAAAAAAAAAAAAAAATAGAGATAGATCGTTCAAAACTGGTGCATAGAGGTTTTTGATACTTACAAATCGATTGCGGATATTTTCGAATTTGTAAAATTATTAGGATAGACGGGAGAGGGGGGCGAAGGGGGAAAGTAATAGAAATAAGAGTTAGAGCATTTTGCGAATTTTTTCGGAAGGCAGTGAGAACCCGGTGCGACATTTTTCCTAATGAGATTTTGTTTCTTTTTTTTTTTTTTTTTTTCACGAGATAAAAATTAATGCAATTTTGAGAATTCAGTAATTATAGTGATTCATTTAAAAATAAGGACCAGCGAAGCGGGCGTTGCCTGCTAGTATTTTATAAATTTTATATTTTTCTTGAACTACCTAGATTAAAATCGCTGTTGCTAAATTAAAAATCTTGGCGATAAAGGTTCGGTGTACTTCAACGCAACAATTCAAAAAATGACCCAGGAGGATCTATAAATAAAACGGATTTTACTACAACATATATTAGCATCGTAAACTATATTATCACTTTATCAATGTGAAAAATAAATTTTAAATTAAAAATGACGTCAATTTTTGTGAGATGCATAATTTATTTATTTATTTTTTATTTTTTATTGTTCACGTTTAGATAAATGTATTTATTTTCCTGTTGGAAAAAAAAAATAAACTCGTATTTTTTTTGGCAACAATTAAATTATGGATAATAATTTAAATGGCTAATTTTTTGCTATTATTAGCTTACAAAATTGCTATTTTATGCATAAAAATAACAAAAACAAAGTTTTTTTTTTTCGGAATAAAAGGCAGCCAATTTTGTAAGTTAGGGTACAAGCTATCTCCATTACAAATTTCATCGAAATCCGTCGAGCAGTTTTGGCGTGAAACTCAGTCAAATAAATTCACAGACATTCACATTTATAATATATATATAAGATTTATACATTTGCATGATAAGTTCACTGTCTAACTTTGGTTTGAATCAGTTTAGTATTTCAAAAGTTATCGTAATGGCACATTTCCAAATGAAAATAAAATGTCAGAACGAGTTCCAAGATAAAATCACTGTCCAACTTTGGTTAGAATTGATTCACCGCCATTTCAAATTGACACCACTGGGAAACAAAAGGGCTGAGTGATTTGCCTGGCGAACTTATTTAAGATAGTTGAATGATAAGTCCATTGTGCAAATTTGATTCGAATTTATTCAGTGTTACAAAAGTTATCGTTATGACAAATTTTTAAGTGACCGCCACTTGAAAATAAAATGGCAGAACAACTTGGTTAACGAACACATCCAAGATAACTTCGCTGTCCAAATTTGATTCTATTTGGAGCATTATTTCTGGAGATATCGTCATGACAAAATTTCCATTACGCATATATAGATAAACGAAGTAATTGCAGTAGGTCGATTTCTAATGAAATCAACCTAAATGATACGGAAGCAATGTTCCTCCTACGTGTATTATCATCAAAGAATTGAACTAATTACTAGATTTTAAATCGCAGTTTTGATTTTAAGTGTATCAGTAGCATAGAAGTAAGCTTCTTCCATTAAAAAAGCAATAAGATTTAACAGGATTTTTTAGAAAGTAATAGGAGACAAAAAAAAACTTCAAAATTCGTTCGATAGACTTTAAAACACGTTCGAACATAAGTTCTAAAGAATATCAGAGTTATTTTGAGCAATCAAGTCCTGTTGAAAAATAAATCATTCCGTAAATTGTCTTTATGATTTTGTTTAAATGACATACTTTTCAGTCATCTGATGTGTCATGCAGAAAACAAGTATTAATAATAATAACAATGATAACATATCGTGTAAGATTTATTACTTTCCGAACATACTTATGATGACAAAAAAAAATAGATTTTGGTGTATCTATACGTTTTGAGATATCCTGAGTACATTTTTTTGCTATTTTTTCGGTGATGTATGTATATGTGTGTGAGTGAACACGATAGCATCTAAACGTTTTGTTCAAATAAGCTGAAAGTGGGTACGTATGTCATAAGTCACCGTAGAAGAACTCTATTGATTTAGGTGAATCTAGCATTTATAGTTCTTTTACAGGGACACAAAGAAAAGCTCTTTATCACTATGGCCTATGGGCTCAAATTATATAAAGTGCGATAGCGTCTAACTAATGTACTATTCAAATAAACTGAAAATTTATACACTTGTTACAGATCATAGTCTCATAAATTGTATAGATTTTGGTGAATCTAGCGTTTATAGTTTTTTTTTTTTACCGAGGCACATGTAAAAATTCTTAATCATTATGGCCTATGGGCTCAAATTATTTAAAGCGCGATAGCATCTAAAGGCCTTATTCATAGAAACTGAAAATTTGTATACTTGTTATAGGTCATCATGGCACGAACTTTGTAGATTATCGTCAATATAACATTTATAGTTTATTTATTTATTTTACAGTGACATAATGAAAGAGTCTTTATCATTATGGCCTATGGGCTGAAATTATTTAAAATGTGACAACGTCTAAATGCCTTATACGATAGAGCTAAAAATTAATATACATATTATAAATGACCGTCGCACGAACTGTTTGTGAATCTTACGGATTTTTACAGGGACACGACAAAATATTCTTTATCATTATGACCTGAAACACAATGAAAGAGCAATTCCGGGGCAATTCCTCAAACTCCCTTACATTAAGTAATGAACGGTTGTTTCACTAAAGTCGAGTGGAATCACTCCAGATATTTTATTTACGTTATCAGATATAAGTTGTTAACTTCATCTTGATAAAATAAAATTCACAGATTGAAATTGAAAACAATGCAGAATTTGAGATCGAAAGAAATGTCACTCATCCAGTAACTGATTTCGTATTATCTGCCTGTTGAGAATTTATTTCTGGACGTAAATATTTTTCAAATCTTTTTCGGTGTTGATGAATCTGCCCAATATCTTTATTAGACAAGCTTCTGATAAGATATACTTTGGAAATGACACATGTAAGCTGTATGCACACACAAAGTTATCCTAGTATCGAATAATGATAAGCCTTTCGAAATGGATCCCATCTTCAGTAACTATCATTGACCTTGAAATAAATCCGACAATTTCGGGAGAGGAGCTATGTGGGTCGATCTTTCCTTTTTGTGTTAGGTAAATGTTTACAGAAATTGACTTCTCCGTCTTATGCACTTTGATTTGCAATCGGAAGGCTCCCTATTCATCTAGGCATGACCGAGAAATTCTTTGTCCCGGATAATCGAACATCCAAAATGAGCCAATGGATGCAAATTTGTTGGATGAAAAAGTTTGAAAAGAAAGGGAATAATCTGGTGTGTCACTCACACTACTTTCTCTTACCCTGAAATTTAATACTATAAATACAGGTTGCAGATAAAGGGGTAAGATAACGAGCTTTGTTGTGTAAACAATTAAAGTTAAGCTTTGGAAGAGTTTTAAATGATAATTAGTTCTGTGTGAAGGGGACTAACGCCCCCCTCAACCCCCCGTTTCATTAATGTGCGATCAAGCGATGAATATTTAGATTAAATCATACATTATTTACCATATTCTATGAGGAATTTATTTTAATTCCCGACAGCTTTCCTGGAAATGGTAAAATTTTATTAGTAAAGCACATCCACTAACAACAAATAACTAGTGTGTTGTGGCCACCACACGACTTTCTTCTATATTTTCCTATACAGATTCACTCATTAAAATAATTTATTAAAATTATTATATAAAAAAAATATCTTGCATGGTAATGCACACGGTTTCCATATTAGAAAAGTAGTATAACACTAAATATTAAAAAAAAAAAAAAAAAAAAAAAAAAAGTTTAATATATTCTCAATATTACATGGGAAAAAAAAAAAAAAAAAAAAAAAAAAATTTTTTTTTTTTTTTTTTTTTTTTTAATTAAAAAAATCGATAACTTTATTTTAAATTGTCGCAGATCGATGGTTCCACCATTCGTTTTAAAGGTACTGGTGAGCTCTTTTGAAATATACCCATCATGAAAATTTACTGTCTCCCCCCAGGGGGGTATGTAGGAGCCTCCTTACAGTAGTATGTAGGGGCGTCCCTACTAGTAGCCCCCCCCCAGGGGAGGTATGTAGGAGCCTCGCCTCCCCCCCAGGGGAGGAGGCGAGGCTCCTACATACACAATTTTTTTTTCCCAGTTGACTATCTCTATCACAAAAAATATGTATTTTGTTTAGTGCAGTCTATAGATCTTAAACTCTACTTACCTGCAATTTCCCCCCTAGACGTAATGTATTTGAATGCTTTTGAGTGTCCATGTACAAGAACCATTTGCTTCATCTCAACGAAAATATTAGTGTAGCATCCCTATATGATACACATTTAGCATACCGAGTTTGGAATTTCTGCTACTATTTGTTCTTGAAATATGCTGATAGCACACACACACAGACAGAAAGACAGACACACAGACCATTTGGTAAAAGCATGACTTTCGTATTCAGGGGACCTCAGACCATGTAAATATAACAAAAACTCACGTTCGAAAATTTGACCCTAAAATAATACTTTCTCGACCCCATGGGTAAGAGAAAGTAAAAAAAGAAAAAAGTTTTAGGATAGCCATTTCTTTCAGTATAAATCTCATTACTTTCACTTAGGCAACTTGGGAGTTGCCTAATAGCAATTAACTCGCGCTCTGCTTTACCAGTAACGCCAATAAAGTAAGGAGAAAAATTTAATTAAAGGTCTACAGAGAAAAAAATAAGCTAACAAAATACCTTAGCTACAGTGGAAAGACCAACCCTACCAATAATCTGCAGCTCAAGATAGGGACACATCCTTAACTTCCAACGCAGTGAACTACAGATTCAAATTTTATCCATTAAAATGACTTTCACAAAATTAAAAAGTTTAAGAGAAAACCAAAGAAAGGAATCACTGTACGTAAAATCCACTTGCGCTGCCATCCCCAGTTGATAATGAAACTAAAGGTTGATAAAATAGCGAGATGTCTTCAAGGGTTAACAACCAATTGATTATTACCACACATGCAGCAAATTTTCCAAGGTTAAAACTGGTCACATATCCTCTTATTTTACTCACTACTATTTAGCTAATGCAATTTCTAACTAAACACAAAATCTGTCTATTTTAATCTATCAAGATTATCAAGCAGAAATTTCTAATTATCCTCAAAATTTAAAAGTAAGAATTAAATAAAAGAAAAAAATTGACCCGCTTTGTGCTATACCCCTAAAAAAATCATATTTTAACTTATCACAGTTACCACCCTAAAAAATGTCTCCTTTGACTCAGATTTACCATCACCAGACCCAGATTTTCCTCCAAACCCCTTTTCACTTTCTCTTACCCATGTCAATGGTAGAGAAAGTATTGTTTTTGGGTCAAATTTTCGAAATCGAGTTTTTGTTATATTTACAAGTTTTGAGGTTCCCTGAATTTTGAAAAAAAAAACATGTTTTTAGTGGTTGGTCTGTGTGTGTGTGTGTGTGTGTGTGTGTGTGTGTGTGTGTGTGTGTGTGTGTGTGTGTGCTTGTCATCAGCATATCTCAAGAACAAATTATAGGAGAAAGTCTAAACTTGGTATTCTAAATGGGATGCTTCTTCTAGTTGAGATCATGCAAATAGTTCGTGTACAGGGACACCCAAGAGAATTCACATACATTACGTCTATGGGGGAAATTGAAGGTTAGTATAGAGCTTAACATCTATTTAGACTGCGCTAAACCAAATGAAACGAATATACAGGGTGAGTTTGACATAATCTGCCAAACGAAAGGAGGTGATAGAACAGCCCATGGGGAGCATAAAACACCATGGAAACCCTGTCCTATCTCTAACCGTATCCTAGTTATGGTAGATAGAAGAAAAATCTGTTTTTTTTCATCCCGTCTTAAAAAAACAAAATTTGTGAGCTTTCTGAAAGACTTACACGCAAAATAAGAACATATTTGGAAAGAGCAGAAAAAATCTATCGGGTACACCATTTACATCAGGATACCTTAATTTGACGGCGAGCTACAAGCGCTAAAACATTGGCGAGGTTTAAAATCGAGTTGTCGCCGAATTCTTTAACCGGTAATTCTGCAAATACCGTTCAAGCTACAATCGGTCAGATTTACCAAAAACTTCTCCATTCCACAAGCTTTAGAATGAGCCCACAATAAATCATATCGGTGTTCTAGTTCAGGAGAAATTTAGCCTTTTGTTTGAAATACATCACTGAAAACGGCGTTCGTCGAAATTCGGCAAACGAAACGATGGTGAGTAAATGGAACGTATGCAAATTCGTGACTATCTGCATATGGACTCTTAGTGATATGCAGATGTATTCCAACTTTCTTGCGCGCGCATTGCACTCGCGGGTACAAAAGGCGAGTCAATCTGTAACAGCTCATTAGCTCATCAGCTTCTTTTACGTTTTATGCTGCTTATTGTTTTAGCATTTTCTGGACTTTGCCTGAGCTCGGCCAATTCTTTTCACGCAGCTCTCACGTCTACTTGCTCTCTCTTAGTTCATACTTAGTATGTTTTCTTGCATTGGTACGAATTAACCAAGTTGGTTCTTATTCCGTAGCACTTTTTTTCTTCTACTTTTGTAAATTAATATCGAAATTTTATCCCTTTTTGTTTACCCTTCTGAATTTTATTTTCAATTGAAGTTATAACAGGGATCAAATTGTCATACTTTCCAACCTGTAAACAGATATGCCTAGTTTTACAAATGAAGAGTACGCGGATATGCATTTTGTGTATGGATTTTGCGGCGGAAACTCTCGGAGAGCCGAAGAAGAGTACCTTCTACGTTATCCACATCGTCGTGCGCCCAACCGTGCTGTATTTGCCGCAATTCATCGAAGGCTTAGGGAGAGTAGGTCGTTCGGTAGGGTCATGGTATTAGAGGGTAAAAAATAAATAAAATATGATTAATGAAAATAAAATTTTGTAGGTAATTGTTTATAAAAGGTAATTATACAATCACATGTTCATAAAAACCATCACTGAAAATAGTCTCTTTCCTTTGTTTTTAAACTTTAGGTTATAGAACATGAAATATATATACATATTTACATACCCCCTCTTTAAATCTACATGATAATGCAATAATAATATCAACAACAGATTTACTTAGGAAACTATACAATACACTGTGTTGTTAGTTTTTTTTTTTTTTTTCTTTTAATTGATAAATAAAATGACATCTTCTACTTTTCAAATTATTAATTTAAAGGAAAATATATCGATTGCAAATTTACAAAAGCTAAGTTTAAAGTAAAATTTATTGCTTTGACAGAATAATCTCATAAATTATTTATGCATCAAGCATAAATAATTCATTCAATAGCTTATATTGTGTCCAGATTCGTCTATTTTTAATTCATTTTTACTTTCTCTTACCCATAAGGTAGAGAAAGTATTGTTTTTGGGTCAAATTTTCGAACGCGAGATTTTGTTATATTTACACGTTCTGAGGTCCCCTGAGTACGAAAATCATGTTTTTAGCAAATGGTCTGTGTGTATGTCTGTGTGTGTGTGTGTCTGTGTGTGTGTCTGTTATCAGCATATCTCAAAAACAAATTATGGCAGAAAGTTCAAACTTGGTATTCTAAATGTGTATCATATACGGATGCTACAGTAAGCTTTTCGTTCAGATTAAGCAAATGGTTCGTGTACAGGGACAATCAAGAGAATTCTAATACATTACGTCTATGGGGGAAATTACAGGTAAGTAGAGTTTAACGTCTATAGACTGCACTAAACCAAATGAAACGAATATATATATTTTGTAATAGAGATAGTCAACTGGGAAAAAAAATTTGTGTATGTAGGAGCCTCGCCCCCCCCCCCCCTGGGGGGAAGTCCCCCCTCGAGGGGAGTAAATTTTTATGATGGGTATCTTTCAAAAGAGCTCGCCAATACCTTTAAAACGAATGGTTGAACCATCGATCTGCGATAATTTAAAACAAAGTTATCGATTTTTTTTACTTTTAACGAAAAAAAAACTTAGAAAAAAAATCGTATATATATATATATATATATTTTTTTTAATTATGAGATTAAAATGGACTTTTTTCGGATATTTAGTGTTATACTACTTCTCTAATATGGAAATCGTGTGCATTATCATAAAACATAATTTTTTTAAATAATAATTTTAATAAATTATTTTTTAAAAACAGAATTATTTTTTAATAACCGAATTAAATTTTCTATAAATCTAGGTGCATTAATGAAACGGGGGGTTGAGGGGGGCCGTAGCCCCCCTCACACAGAGTTAATTATCATATAAAACTCTTCCGAAGCCTGGTTTGAATTGTTTAACATAGGTTTACATAACATCGTTATCTTACTTCTTAATCTCCAACCTGTATTTATAGTATTAAATTTCAGGGTAAGAGAAAGTAGTGTGAGTGACACACCAGATCATTTCCCCTACTTTTATCTCGTGAAAGGGCAATTTACAAAAAGTAGGAAAAATAACGATCCTTCCTGTAGAATTCACTACGGCCAAATTACTTAATAATTTAAGTCATTTGTAAAAGCAATAAAAGTATAACTACAAAATCTATATATATAAAAGAGTACTTCCTGACTGACTGAGTGAGTGAGGGGGTGATCTATCATCGCCCAGACCCCCCTGGACCTAGAAGCATGGAATTTTGTGACAATGTTCTTTCTATGACGTAGGCATCCACTAAGAAGCGATTTTACAAAATTCGCCCCCCAAGGGGGGAGGAGGGGGGGGGGCAAAACGTGAATTAAAAAAATCCTTCATATCTCAAACAAAAAAACAGATATCCGTAAAATTTTTGCTTTAAAATATAGCTAATATAAATGTCTAAAAACCAATTTCTGGAATTTTCGAAATTCGGTCCCCAAGGGGGGCGGGGGGGGGGGGGCAAAACGTGATTTCACATGCGTAAAACGTGATTTCGCATAATCCTATATAGCTCAAACAAAAAAATAATCTAAAATAATATCTAAAAACCAATTTCTGGAATTTTAGAAATTCAGCCCCCAGGTGGGGCACAGAGGGGGGGGGGGGCTATGGGGCAAAAACAAATAGAAATACAGTTAGGGCGTTCAAAATTGGTACAGATACGTTTTAGAGGCCTGCAAGTCGAATGAGGATATTTTCGATTGTGTAAAGTTATTAGGAGGGGCAGGAAGGGGGGAGGGGAGAGGGGGGGTAAAAAATAAAAATAGAGTAAAATCGTTCAAAATTGGTATATAGAGGTTTTCGATACCTACAAATCGATTGCGGATATTTTCGAATTTGTAAAATTATTAGGAGGGGCAGGAAGGGGGTGGGGCTGTAAGGGGGGGGGGGGCTATGGGCAAAAACAAATAGAAATACAGTTAGGCCGTTGAAAATTGGTACAGGTAGGTTTTAAAGACCTGCAAGTCGAATGGGGATATTTTCGAAAGTGTAAAGTTATTAGGAGGGGCGAGAGGGGGGGGGCGGAGGGGCAAAAATAAAATAAAATAGAGTTAGATCATTAAAAATTGGTACATAGAGGTTTCCGATACATACAAATCGATTGCTGATATTTTCGATTTTTTAAAATTATTGGGAGGGGCGGGAAGGGGGGGGCAGAGGGGCAAAAAATAAAAATAGAGATATATCGTTCAAAACTGGTGCATAGGGGTTTTTGATACTTACAAATCGATTGCGGATATTTTCGAATTTGTAAAATTATTAGGATAGACGGAAGGGGGGGGCGAAGGGGGAAAATGATAGAAATAAGAGTTAGAGCATTTTGGGAATTTTTTCCGAAGGCAATGAGAACCCGGTGCGACATTTTTCCTAATCAGATTTTGTTTCTTTTTTTTTTTTTTTTTTTTTTTTTCACTTGATGAAAATTAATGCAATTTTGAGAATTCAGTAATTATAGTGATTCATTTAAAAATAGGGACCAGCGAAGCGGGCGTCGCCTGCTAGTAATATATAAAATGAAAGACGTAAATATCTCTTTAATCGCTCGCACTAAAAGCCATATCTACATATTTTAATCCCTGGCAATATTGTTTAAGAATTCTAATGAAAATTTAATAAGACATTTCAACATTACACTCAAAATACCCTAAACTTTCTTTTCTCAGGCAGAAAACATTTGTTAAATGTGTTTAATGTTTTAATGATTGCATGACAAACGCAAACAAGACCTTTTAAACGTGGATTTAAAAGGCTTAGCAATCATGTCAGTTTTGTTATGCAGTTTTTAAGCGAAATTTGATTGAAGGCCTTCAGTAAGCCTTTTAGAAAAAAATCAAAACATAATAATTTATATTTGACTTGCTCATTTATCAATATTCATTCAATTTAAATTTAATATTACGTAAATATTTACTCAACAACATTCATCTAGCTCGCTTACCTTAGGAGCAGAAAACATTGATGGATTCTCTATATCCCTGTTCTTTATTTCTCTTCAAGGCTTTTCTATATCCTGTGTCGCACCCATACACAAAACATGTTCTAGAGCTGGACATATTGCGATTAAATAATTAATTTAATATTTAAAAAAATGTAACTTTCAAGTAGATGCTAATACAAAAACGGCATAAGAACTTACATCAGCGCCACTATGCGGTGGTTTGCGCGTTAGGCCCATTTTTGCGAGAAATCGCCGTAGAGGAAATTCCTCCTTCTCCTTCTCTCTACCTTCATGGGTAGGGTGTACGAAAGGGGTCATGGTCGCCGATACTCGACACAGTGGGGGAAAATCCAAATGTGAGTTCACGCATACTTGCGAGAGAAGGTGAAATCTCCCAAAGTAAAGTGATGAATGTTTTGCGCAAAAACCAGTATCATCCATACCACTTCACACCGGTACACGAATTACGCCGCTCTGATTTCCAAAAGCGGGTAGCATTCAGCCGCTGGCTGTTAAAGCGAGATATTGAGGAGCACCATTTCCTTAGAACGATACTGTGGACAGATGAGTCACTTTTCACTCGGGATGGCATATTAAATTTACATAACTGGCATCATTACGCTCAACAAAATCCATTTGTAACACGAAACTCATCGTTCCAGACGCGATTCAGCTTAAATGTTTGGCTTGGAGTGGTTGGCGATCGCTTGGTAGGTCCACATGTGTTCCAAGGCCATCTGACAAGCAATACATATTTGGAGTTTCTGGAACACCATCTTCCAGGATTGCTTGATGTCGTTCCTGTACCCCAACGAGCGGAAATCATTTTCCAATACAATGGGGCCCCTGCACATTCTTCCAATGCCGTTGGGGACTTCTTGAATCAGCAGTATCCGCGATGGATTGGTCGTAATGGACCAATTCCTTGGCCACCTAGATCGCCAGATCTCACTCCATTGGACTTCTGTGTCTGGGGTTTCCTGAAGCAAGAAGTTTACCGCACAGAAGTTGCCAGTGTGTAAGATTTAAGCAGCCGGCTTGATGATGCAATAATAAAACTGAGGGATGAGCTTTCGCTAAGAGCTACTGTGGTTTCCGTTCGTAAGCCGGCAAAGGAATGTATCAGGTAAGGGGGTGACCAATTTCAGCAGCGGCACTAAATTTCACACATCCTTTCGAATGCATGTGCGCTTTAATCATAAGCGTGAGATACGTCTTTTTTTTTTGCATATTCTTTTGTGAAAGACGTGAGAAACGTCATACTTCTTTCCATTCCATTGTATTTGTAAACTTAATACAACTGCTACTTTTCTTATTTGTCTTTAAAACTTTCTTTTTTGCATCTGCCAAAACAGCGGGCTGAAGACGGACATGAAATCAGGAACGACCATGTCACCCGTGAGTCTCCTTCTCGACGAATGTCGAGTTCAGTGATGAATGTATTTCAAACAAAAGGCTAAATTTCTCCTGAACTAGAACACCGATATGATTTATTGTGGGCTCATTCTAAAGCTTGTGGAATGGAGAAGTTTTTGGTAAATCTGACCGATTGTAGCTTGAACGGTATTTGCAGAATTACCGGTTAAAGAATTCGGCGACAACTCGATTTTAAACCTCGCCAATGTTTTAGCGCTTGTAGCTCGCCGTCAAATTAAGGTATCCTGATGTAAATGGTGTACCCGATAGATTTTTTCTGCTCTTTCCAAATATGTTCTTATTTTGCGTGTAAGTCTTTCAAAAAGCTCACAAATTTGGTTTTTTTCAGACGGGATGAAAAAAAAAAAACAGATTTTTCTTCTATCTACCATAACTAGGATACGGTTAGAGATAGGACAGGGTTTCCGTGGTGTTTTATGCTCCCCATGGGCTGTTCTATCACCTCCTTTCGTTTGGCAGATTATGTCAAACTCACCCTGTATATTTTTTATAAGCGTAAAAACTTGTTTCATGTAGAATAGGGTATGGAAATCATTCACTGTTCGTTTACAGGGCTACACAAAAAATCTAGATTATAGTGCGACACTACTCGAAAGTGGATGGAAGTGAATTTCAGGTTGTGCCGTGTGTTATAAATATAAAATTATATTTATTTGCAGTATGTGGCGTGTACATAACCTTCAGAAGGTATACAGGGCTGCCAATATTTAAGCCATAACATTCTTTTTTATTCTTAGTGGAAGTGCTTTACTATAATACTAGCAAACCCATGCGAAATTTTCGCAGTTTGTTTCTTTTATTATTACTTACCTTTAAAATTTGAAACTTGTAAGTCTTGTAGCAATTTCAACATCCAATTAAAATTTTCATTTATCAGAAGCCAAATTATTATTAGTTTTCGTGGGATGAAACGCTAAGGATAGTTAAACTAAATCATTCAAAGAAGTGTTGGACGACTCAGTTTTCCTATTTCCCCAGTCAAGACAGCTTTAATAAAGGACCCTTATGGCGATTTTTGCCGCCCCTTTCGTTTTATTTTATTTTTATTTTGTCATAATTTTTTGTTAAAAACGCTTGGTGCCTATTTTGATCATACTTTTTATTATTGAATTTTTCAGTCAATTTATGAAAATATTCCTATTTTGTTCATATCATTGACGCTTGCAAGGATAGTAAAGATGCAACTTTTAAAAATAAAATTTTCTATAAAATGATCTTATCAGACAAATGTTGCCTTTTCATTATTATAATTATTATTATATCACTGTTAGTCAATTTTATAACTGTTAGTCAAGCGTGCTTAAATATTGCTTGTATGTTCTTTTTTATCCTCGTGTATTTTATTGTCACTAATAATCGAAATGGGTCCACGTTAGAGATTTTAACATGTGCTCAGGAATTGAAATTAATTTCTCATTGCCATAGGGTAAATAATGTAGTATATTTTAAAGCTAAATATTCATCGCTTGGTTTCTCGTATATTTACGCGTTTTGAGCCTTCCTGAATACCGAAGTCAAGTTTTTAACGTTTGATCTTTGTCTGTGTCTCTTACAGTAAATTAAAAACAAATAATTTCAGGTGATCCAAATGTTGTATTTTGAAGTTAAAATGTTTGTTACTAGGAAAGTTTGATCGAGATGGATAGTTTCAAGGAAAGTTGCGTTTTAAAGTTTTTCTTGATTTGAATTCTATATAAATGTAGGTATAATCAATACTAAAAACCCTTAACGGGTTAAAAGTATGTGATGCAGCAACTTTATGGCAATAAGAAATGAAATAGGGGTCTTAAAAAGAATGATATAAAATTTTAAGTGACGCTTTGCTATTAATTGAAATATACATAGATTTTCATTTTTATTGAATCATTTGCTTTTTTCTTCTGCTTATATTTACAGTGTAAACATATTTCCAACTTCAACATAAACAAATATACAAAATTTACTCACTGATGCTTTTTCATTCACATCTCGAATTCAAAATAAGGGTTTATCGAAATTCCAGTGACACCTTGGTGTTACATTAAAAGACTTGTTTTTAGATTCCATTGCAATTACTTTTGTTTTGTCTGATAAAGTATATTTGCACCTCGAAACAATGCTTTTGATTTTCAAATAGGCTGTCAAATCATCCCACTTCACTGAGTTTACATTATAAATTGAAATTATTTATTTCAATAAATTAATTTGTCGTTTGTGTCACGCTATTCGTAACTGCATAAATATCTACAACCTTTGTTGAAAATGTTGTAACTAAAAAACGCATGGAACTAAAAATTTATAATCTCGGTTCGTATTTAGAATGACAAAGGGTATATTAGTTACAAGCGAAGATATAAGCATTGTTAATTTATTTTAGCCTCCTAAATATCAGTTTAAATAAAATAAAAGGTCATCTTTTAAAAGGTAATGTTGTATTTTGAAGTTAAAATGTTTGTTACTAGAAAAGTATGTATAAAACATTGTAACCATCGTAAACCTAAGTATGTGTAAAACATTTTAATGCGGCTCTTAATTATCCCATTCAAATTTACAGTGTTCAAATACAAAATTTGCCTGAACTCGATGCTTTATCCAATCATCCCTTTAAATGTTAAAGTTTAATTATAAAAGAGGATGCGAGAAATGTAAATAATGTTTTTGGATTTCGAGTGTGTAAATATGTCATATGAATTTGTTGATATATTCGGTGTTTTTACTAACCCCTCATTACATTTAGTGCAAAAAAATACGCAAAGTTCTACAAATTAAAAGGAAAATAGGTCGAGTCATAGTCATGCTGAAGGAAAGGACCCGAAAAGCAGCGAAATTAGAAAGATTTCTGTCTTCTTAATTCTATACATGTTCATTTTTATGGCTTTTATTCTATCAAAAGGCAGCGTTTTGAAACCATTTTAACTCTTTCTGGATTAACGTTTATAGGACATGGGAATTTATTTAACATTAAAGTTTATTAAGTTTGGATATAAATGCAAATGCGGGGTTCCTAAGCATGACTTATGCTATAAAATCGCATTGTAAGAATGACAGGACGAGTTATATCGGTTGCAATTTAATAGTGTTATAGGTGCATGACTTATTTTCAGTCTTAGATAAAATGAGAATAAAGTGTCTTCCCTTATTAAGAATATTTTATGCCATTCAATTAATACACCCCATATTTTCCTTTGAATTTGCAGAACTTTTACTAATTTTATGTTGCTGCGTAAAAGAAAATATTTAACTTAGTGTTGCATAGCGTTATGGCAATATATATGCTTTGTATAATTTCTTTTTTCTACTTTTTACTTCCATTACCCAACTACCGTAAGTAATGGAAGTATTGTATTCGGTACAAAATTTCGATGTCGAGTTTTCACCTGATTTACATGTTTTAAGGTCTCCTGAGTCCAAAAAAGTGGTTTTTGTCAGTGGGTCAGTGTGTGTGTGTGTGGGGGGGGGGGGATCTTTTGACTATCCTATCTACGAAGCTAATAAAGATAGAGCTACGAAACTTCAGAATTAAGACAGAACTGGTGTACAGATAAATTTTCCAAATTTTGGTGAAAATTGGAAAACCGGAAGTGAGACCTACGTCTGTATCTCAAAAACATCTGTAACGATTTTCTTCAAATTTGCTACATAAACACTCTATTTGATGTCCTTTCGAATGATATAGTTGGTTAGTTCAGGAAAATGGATAGGCGCACTGTATAAACAGCTTAATTTCAGGTCTCGCAAGTGCGTTTTTTAAAAATGGCTGTAACGATTTTTTCAAACTCGCCCTATTAACTCTCTTTTAAATATCCTTTTGTATGTAACTATTGTTTTCCGGTCAATAATGGAGTATGCCAAGTTTTGGTAAAAGTTGGTAACTCAAAATCGGCTCTCACGATTTTCTTGAAAATTGTTACATAATTCCATTTTAGATATCCTTTCTCGTATAATACGTGGTTATTACAGAAAAATTAACAGTCATCTTGCTTAGTTGGGTCACTTTTAGATCTCAGAAATTGGTGTTTCAAAAAGTAACTCTACCATTTTTTTTTTTTTTTCTTATTTTTTCACTCGCCGTGTAAACTCTGTTTTACATGTTTATATATCGGCTTTCTCTCATAGGAAATTTGTTAGGTCTCTACTTCGTTAGGTCAATTTTGTGTCTTCTGATCACATTTTTTAAAATTGCATAACACGTGTAATAGTGGGTAATGGAAATCGTGTAGTTGCTTCACACCAGATTTTTTTTTTTTTTTTTTTTTTTTTCCAAGAATGCTAACTTTTAGCATTTGCCTTATCTAAACATTTTTTAATGTGAAAAAAAAAAAAAAAAAAAAAAAAAAAAATGCTTGAAAAGAGTTTCCGATTACCCTACGTGGAGGCAATTAGCGTGTCAATCCTTTTATGTTTTTATTTATTTCACAAATTTTAGAATGGCATATTATATGTATTCATAACTGCATCAACGTAAAATACAAACAGAGATGATAAAGTTAATCGGTTAATACATATAAAGTTAATCAATTAATACTATATAAATGCATTGTATAAATGAAGTGTGTTTTTAGTAATAGACTAAAATTTGTTTTTAAATTACTAAAAATACATGAATTTAATTGACTGTATTTATTAATGAAAAGAAGTTTAACCCGTTAGTAGTCGTTAGTTGGTCGATTCGCCGCCCATTTTTTCAGTGTTTATTCAACAGTCACCAAAAATTTTTTGAAGTGGCATTTGATATACATAATCGACGATTATTCGAGTCGATTCACCTTTTATGTATATGAAATGTCACTTCTAAAAAATTTTGGTGGCTGTTGAATAAAAACTGAAGGGATGGGCGACGAATCGACCAACTAGCGTCTACTAACGGGTTAGGAAAAAAATAGAAATAATTTTTCAAGTTAAAATATGTAGCAAGTGTGTTTGTTATCAACTTGTTTTCAATAAGAAATGTGTATTGGGGGGGGGGGGGTTAATTTAATAAATAGACAAAAGATGAAGTTCATTTTTTAAATGAACCTCAGTGATGTTAAAGATGACAATGCATGTTAAAGATTTTAACATGGTTTATGCGCAAACGTTAACTTTTAAAGGTAGGAATTTGTTTATCTATTCCATCTGAATTTTAATGGAAATAATAATAGGAATTTAGAAACAAAAATGCATTTAATGTTTCTGTAAGTAAAACAAATAATGAGTGTACACTCATATTTAAAACCTTCATAATATTAACTTATCTCCAAACTTTAATCCCCTCGTACACTGAAAATAGTATAAATCCTACTTTTTACAGATTAACTGATTTTCTTTACTTTTTTTTTTTTTTTTTTTTTTTAAATCTTACATTTTTAATCTTAAAAGTATTTACTCCTGCAAATTTTGTTTCAAAAAGATCACTAATTCGCATGAGTAGAATTAAAAAAAAAAAAAAAAAAAAATGTGTGTGTAGGAAATAGCCAGTAAAAAAAATAAATAAATAAAAATAAAAAATGTGAGATATAGATATGTAATATAAAAAATTCAAGGAATAGTCGGATTGAAAAATATTTGATTTGTCTGAAAAAAATTATTTCCTAAAGAATATTGATAATATCTATTTATTCCACACAATACTAGATGGCAGCAGTAAACAATTAATAATTTACCATAAAAATCCGGCCGCGGCCGAAAAGCTTACGATCTTACGATCTATTCGCACTCGTCACTAAGTGCTGCTATCTATAATTCACTATTGTAACTAAACAAACTTTTAAATGATAAATTGAATATAAAGTTTTTTAAATCATTTAACGACAAGATGGTTTGATTTTAACAAAAATAATCAAATATTTTTCAATTTTAAATAGATTTTTTTTTTTTAAACTTATTGTTTAATTTCATAAATACATGCTTATAACTGATATTAAAAGACTTGGTCTGTGAAGTGCTATTTTAATAATTCACTGAAAGATTATTTAATTCAAAAAGGGATAAAATTATATATATATATATATATATATATATATATATATATATATATATATATATATATATATATATATTCTAATTTTATTTTTTATTTTTTTATTTAATGACAATTCCAATGCAAAGAAAATGCTATATATACCCAAAACATTAAATTATCTAAAAATTTTTTTAAATATTCAGCTTTATATTAGATCTGTGTAGCTAAAAATAATTTAAAGTTAAATTAAAATATTTTTCAACAAAATAATCATATTTTCCATCGAATTTTTTTTTTAAACTTATTGTTTAATTTCATGAATACATGCTTATAACTTTTATTAAAAGATTTGGTCAGTGAAGTAGTATTTTAATAATGGACTGAAAAATTATTTAATTCAAAAAGGAGTTAAAATTTATATATATATATATGTATACATACATATTTTTCCCCCCTATTTCCAAAAAGAAAATTTTCTTTTATTTATGACAATTACAGTGCATACTATATATATAACATTAAAGGGATCTAAAAAATTCTATAAAATATTTAATTGAGCTTTATAATAGAAATATGTAGCTAAAAATAATATAAAGTTAAATTAAAGTATTTTCCAACAAAATAATCATTATCTTTTCCATTTAGTTACTTAGAAGGAAGAAAAAAAAAAAAAAAAAGAGAGAAAGTGAAAAAAAGAATAAAAAGATAATAAACTGTAAATATCCTTTATTTTATGAAAATCTGACACATTATTAATAATCTTATAAACAAGCACTACACTGCAAATTAAGAAATACAGAATAAAAGATAATTTTGAAAAGAAAAAAAAATGCACCTTTCCATTGAGATTTTTTATTTTAATCAAATATGAAAACAAAAAGTTTATTTAAATCTTGATTTTGCAGAGCACAAACGGGGTGAGGGCTAGTGGTCTGATGATCTAACAGCATCCTGAACAAAACCAGTAAGGAAAAAGACACCGTTCACTTCAATGAAACCTCCGGGATTTACAAAATCAACTTTACCTTCGAAAATAATTATCAAGCAAATTATATCGGCATGACTAAAAGACTAATTAAAGAAAGAAAAAAAAAAAACCTATATCCGACCTTAAATTTAACACATCTACTACCGCCCTATCTACCACTCATAATGATAATCCCATAAATCTTAACACTATTTATATTCAGAAAATTGCCCCCTATAATAACCATAAATTTGCATTAAAACGTGGAGCTATGGAAATATTAACTACTTATCCTACTATTAATAACCGAGAACACAGTTTAATACCTGATGAATGGCAACAGCTTATGAACATAACGAAGTGAACTGAAGAGGATAGATAGACGGCGAATTGAAGAAATGTTTATGTGAAGGTTTTCCAGTGAAACGAGTCATCACCATAGCGCTGACGAGGGCTGCGAAATGCCAGCCGAAATACACTCCTTCTCATATTTATAAAGACACTTCATATTTTGAAATAACTAATGTAAAAATAATTGTGAACAAGATTATACTAAGTGCACTTAATATATCTAGTATTCTAAAAACCAAAACTGCAATAATTTTTTTTTAATATGAAACAAAATTAATAAAAAATAATGCAAAATATTTTTTTCTCCCCGTTTTTAGATGTTCATAATTATAGGGACAGTCAAGATTTTTTTCGTTTTATTTAACTTACTAGCGGATAAATTACAGTTGACATGCGAATTTGTTAACTACTGGGCTAGATTAATTCATATATGCGAGCCTTCAATTTTTCTTGGACGGACATTACTGATAATTCCTCGAAAAAAAGAACGTTCATGTAGTGAAGTATGATAAATGTGTTTTTTAAGTGGAAGGATAATTTCAATCCGCCGAATTTCTAATGAAATTCGAAGATCTTAAATTTCTGAAGGAAATGTGATCAAACGTTGAACTGCTGGTTCGACGGGAGAGAGATCTGATGCAAAATCATAGTTGTTTTATAAAGATCAAAGACTTATATAATTCATCTTACTGTTCTAGTCATAATGACTGCTGCTGAATTTGCTCGTAATTTTTAACGAAAGGTTGATGTCCACATTTATGCATGTTTAAAATAATTAATAATATGTTAAAATGAATAAAAAACCTATGATATTCAATAAGCATTTCATGGGGGAGAGAACGTCTGTGTTAAAGTTGAATAAGGACAATATGAAATGGTAAAATGTTGCATTTTTGGATGAAAAACATTTTATTCTTGATTAACCAAATGGTTTTAACAGTTACTGGCACGATCTGAAGATAACGAAAGACAGAGCAGAATTTTTAAAGGCAGATATGAATCGGGTATTTTAAAGGTGGATCTATGGTGCTCTGGGGAGCTGTTTCTACTGAAGGCAGAATGAATTTAGTAATTTTTTCTATTATTATGAGCACCAAGAGAATATCCGTAAATTTTAAACGTGGAATTCTCAAATTTCTGTTAGATTTTGGGGGAAATAATATTTTTTTCAACAAGATTTACAATTTTGCTCTACTTCTAGAACAATAGAAAATAGTTTGAAAAAAGAAACTTCTGTATTATTGCCTTTCCCGTGGCCTAAAAGTTGAAAAAACCTTAACTTATGATATTAGAAAAGTGTATGCAAGTGGAAAGCAATTTTAAATAGTTTAAATGTATTCAGAATATCATCTATGCTGTATGAAATGGTATTGAAACTGAATATTAAAAAAAAAATTATATATATATATACCAGAGAGAATTTCTGACTGTTTCACCCTGAAAAGAGACCCCATAAAATATTAATTTAAAGAATAACTGAAAAAATAATTACTAAGATTCTAGCTGTCCTTATCATTGTGAACACCTGAAAAACCATCTTTTTGACCGTATTTAAAGTTTTCTAAGATAGAAAAACGATAAAACTTTTTAAATATAGTCCATTAATGAAATTCAAATTAATAAAAAATATATTTATTTAAATAATAGTGTTCAGTGTTTATTTAAAATAGAAAAACGGGTGTCCTTATAATTATGAGAACCAGTGTATATATACGCTACATTAAAAGGATGATTAATAAGAAATTTTTAAAACTTAAAACAAAACCAGTATTTTGAGGGTGGAGCTGTGGTGATGTTCTTGCATGACCAGCTGTACCAATTTAGACACATCACACTATACTGAGTTATCTTCCAAACTGGACAAACAATCGCAGCATTTCCACCCTATTAGAGTTATGGCTCGTATATATCTCCTCAACAATCAAAAAAGCGTCTGGGTCAAAAAATGGTTTTATTGTTTCCAAATCTATTCTCTCATCCCTCAGTCGTTGAAGAGGTGCAATTTCTGGAATGACTGGCACTGCGTCCTCTTGAATTAATTGACCACCCGATTCCATGCATCTTTCAACAACAGTATAATTTACAAAATATTGTAATTTTTTTTTTTTTTTTTTTTTTTTTGTCCTTTCGGATTTGTTTTCGAAAATGTGAAAGAATGGAGTTGCTTTTCTTTTCTGCCCTCGCATAAGGCCCATCACCGTTTGCCCGAAACCTATTGGATTGCCATGCTTTTTAACTGGTTTTGGTACTTTCACATCTGACAATTCAACTATAGTACTAGCAGAACTAGCGGCCTCCTGTGTATTCCATATGAACAGTTTAATTATGGTTTGCCAATGTTGTATTTGGGGCATCTTCATGTACAAAAACTATTTGCTTGTCATGCAGCATGGAAATCCTTTAATTTCTGCAAATGATAATCATAACTGTCTCTTGACACTGTTGATAAGGTCCTTTGCTAATGTAAAAGCTTCTCTATACTTCTGGCACTCTGTTGTTGTTGGTTGTACGGGCTGTTGATTGGTGGTAATACTAGGTTGTTGTATTTGTCGCTCACTTCTGGAATTTGTAAAAACTGGAAGAGAGGATAAAAAACAAGTTCTTGTCCATCTCACAAGGCAAAGTTCATCTTCAAATATTTTTAAGTTTTTTATAGATCTAAATTTTAAAATAGGGGAACATGGAGGAAAAAAAAAAATCCAAAAGTGTAGCCGTCTTTGCTCGTGGTAATAGTTTGCACCTCTGTTTGTAAAATGACGCAATTGTCTCTAACATATGTAAAGTTTACAATCTTCCTGTTTCGATATTTTTTTATTACATGCTGTGCACCAAATTCTGTCAAAATCTTTCTAGTTTTCACTTCAATATCATCAATACTGTCGTTGATAACTGTTTTTTTTTTTTTTTTCCCATACTCTGTGTATTGCTCTGTGATCTCGTTCTACAGATGATGAGGATACAGATGCAATAAGGTCCTTAAAAAAACGCAGACTACTATATCTTGTAATTACAGTTTTTTATTTCTGACGATTTCAAGACGATTGGTTGTTCTAATCATGAACATTAATGATTCATTTTGTGCATAAAGCACCCACTCATCTCGTATGTTATGCCAATTATAAAATAGTTTTTTATCTCTTCAATGTTTAAAGAAATAGTTCTGTCTGCAAAATCTTTGTCCCCTATAAAAACCTTAACAATACTCCAAGCAGTATTGCAGTCTTTGAAATAATCCATCATGGTTCTTACACACAGTTTACTCTCTGATCTCAGTATGAACAATGATACAATTTCACTTTCTCCATTGCCATCAATGGCCAGTAAAATGAATAAAGGAAGGTTATAATTGTTTACTTTATAAATAGCATCCAATATTATGAATTCTCGAAATTTATTAAAGATAGACTGCATCCTCTCATCTAGAAAAAAGATCTCTATCAATTCTTTTGCGTCTTTGTCATATGCAATTTTTATAATTGCAATAGGAATGTTTTTCATTTCATCTGCCAGTTTTTGTAGGTCAGATTTTCGAGTATTATTTGAATATAATTTTGTTAATAAATTATGTTTTTTTTTTTTTTTGCCACCTGATTTTAGAACAATTTCTGCCTCTTTTCATTCAATCTCAATTGTTCAGGAAGATGGAGAAAAGTTTCTTCTGAAACAATATGGTTAGTATGCTCCCTGTTTACTTTCTTCACCTGGAGAAAACCTTGATTTGAAGTCAACTATTAAGTTTAGATTTGCATCCAAGCTTGCCACTTTTAACATTAGGCCAAGTGCCTTTAGCTTGGGACATGTGGCGTTTTTCGCCTTTTTTTGCAAGTGTAAATCACTTTTTTATACAGTAGCTTTTCCCTGTACTTATGTCCTTCAGGCCATTTCTCACATCTGGTAGTAACAAGGACAACAAAATTGTCCTTTTTATATTTTTCTTCTTTGACAGAAACAAATTCAGAGAACGACGAAACTTTGTTCCCGCCTTCAAATGGTTGCTTCCGTGGTGCTTCATCTATACTACTAGTACTAGACATTAATATAATGTCGTAGCTGAAGGAAAAAAAAATCTTATTAAAAAACAATCTTAAGTATAGGAACAGAGAAATGTGTCTGAACCGCAGAAAAAACTAACTCGAAAATCGAAATGAAAATGATCTTAAATATCAAGTCAGTTACAATAATGAATGATAGATGGCAACACTACCGCAGAAGAATCTTACTTGAAAACGATCTTAAATATAAAATCAGTTACAATAATGAATGATAGATGGCAGCACTAAACAGTGGGTCCGATTAGCGGATATGCCATCGGGATCATTTCGTATAAATTTATGAAATATTTTTAATTAAATATACAGTTTTCTTTGGAAATATATTCTTGATTTTATTAAATTTAATTTTAAATAATACTGCAAAATAAAAATGCATAATTAATCATCTTTAAATTTAAATTTCCAATCAAAGCCATTACTGAATGATAATCCAATACAATCCTCCTAGAAGCAATACATTTCAATTCTTCATTATGTTGGTGAATTGAGGTATTGATAATTAGAAAAAGTGAAAATTTTTGTAAAAATCATTTTAAAAAGACTAGAAACTTTCTTTCTTTCAAATTTAATTCGAATGTATTTTATGTAATAATATTATTATATTATTTCATGAAACCTAAGCAAAAGAATGTTTACTACAAATTTTGATCGAAAGATGGTGCCACCAAATATTCCTACTACTAAACCACCAATTGGGCAAATGCGATCGATCTGCAGTGATAAATTCTGCAGTGAAAATTTTTTGAAATTGTAATCAAATTAAAACATTAGAATGTGAAAGTTCTCATTTCATTTTTTTTTTTTTTTTTTTGTAACTTTGCCCTTTATTGTATGAATTTTTTTTTTTTTCTTCTGTTCTTAAAAAAAGAAAAACTTGCTGTATATGCATATTTTAGATATTTGTTTTAATTTGTAGATGAATTATTTAAAGAAAAAATAATTCATCGACAAAATGAATGATTGTTAAATGAGGAATTATTTAAAAAATAATAATTCCTTATTTAAAAATTTAACACATTATAAATGAGAATTTTTATTAATAATAATAATAATAATAATTATTATTATTATAATTAAATATTAAAACCTACGTTTTCAAGATAGGTGTAGAATAGGTTTCCAAAGCATAAGTATTTGTACTATTTATTTTCAAATCAATAATTCAAATTTGTAATAAGTACACATCACTTATTTATTATTTATCCACATATAACAATTTGAATTCATTTCAAGTGCAAAAAGCATTTATTTTTTACATTAATAATAAATCTAAAGTTGTTTTAAGGGTACACGTTTTTTTTTTTTTTTTTTTCTTTAATCATTAACAATCCAAATCTTTCACAGGTGTAACTTAAAAAGAAAGAGAGAGAGAGAATAGAAAAATATAAAATATTTAATAGATGTGATCTATAATACACAAGACATTTGGAACCAAGCAATATGGATTAGAGGACAGAGGGTTGGGTTGTAGGCCAATCGACTTCACTAGGGTCCTTCGCCTATCTATAGGTGGGTTGCCTTCCGTGGGGATCTTTCTAAAGACACAGGGATGTTACAGCTTGTATTTCCATGTGATTCATATCCATTCCATTATCATTTGATTATTTTTTCAAAACTATTTGTGCCCATCCAATGGCCGAATGGTTTTCAAATCCCGGTTCAGACATGAAGGTTTTCAGTGGTTCGGAATCCACTCCCAACCCCATTCTAATCAGTGTATAACATATAATCATAGAGGGGCAAAAACAAACTACAGAACTATGTGCGGTCATTGTTCAAATACACGGTTCAGTAAAGGAAAACATACGCAATGTTTTATGCTTTATAAATTTTATTAAAGTTGCTTTATTTATTTTATTTTTACGGGGGGGGGGGGCGTTTATTTTGGCAGTAGGAAGACAAAGAATTAAAGGGGGAATCCTATTTTTATTGTTAGCTGTTGTTTAAGTGGAGTTTAGGCTGAATGGAGAATATAAATATATATTTTGAGGGTTATTTAATATTTAAAACTTATTACAAGTTTAATTCTGATTCCTCCCCCCCTCCCTCCTTCAAACTATAATAAACAAAATGAAATATATTCAAATACATTTTTTATATTTATAAAAGCATGTTTCTTATAGAATAGGATGTGACAATAATTTACTACTCGTTTACAGTGCCACATAAAAGAATTCAGATACATTAAGAATATACACTTTGAAATTGCTGGAAATGCATCTCTAGTTACGTTTTTGTTTTTCATATTCAGCTAAATTTAAGTACTCTATGTGATGTACGAGGGTTGATCCAGAAATAAGGTTCCCATCGATTTTACAAATAGACAACATTGTTTATTCCCATAGCAATGCACATCGTTGGAAAGAAGACACTTTGCTCTATGTCTCAACATAATCGCCTAAGCATTTTTGTAGACGGTGGTACAATTTCTGTATTCCAGTGCTGTAAAACTCCGCCGACAACCCGTTGAGGAAGCGTTATACCCCAATTTTTCAGTCAAAGCTCTTTCCACTGTACCGTAAGAACTCTCAGGAATCCGAGCAACAAATTCACGGACGGTGATCCTCCTGTTTTAAAGTACTTCGCGTTGGGCCATCTTGACAATCGCCTCCGAAACTGAAGCGCAGTATCCACTACGGTTGGTTCGAGCGGCGCTATTCAGAATACTTTGATGTGGTCAAGCGGTTGGAAGTGGCTCGACGTGGTTGGTAGTTAGGGAGAAGTTCCTGACCCTAACCCCCTGCTTGAATAATTGAGGCAGATATCTTTGTAAATTTTGCAGGCTTTCCTCTGAAGTAACTGCGCAATCTGATAAAAAAAAAAAGGTTACAACTGATGACAAGACATTTGGCTCTTTGTGTCGGAAGCGTGATTAAGGGGTTTTTTATCCTCGAAGCTTCAACCCTAGTGGAAACCAGCCTTGACGATTTTCCACTCCGTCCTTCATCGTGGACATCCTTCCGACCGGCACTAAACTCCCTGCACCCCTTTCGGACGTGTTGAAGTTGAACGGACATACACTTGTCGCCATACACCTCTGTCCACTGACGATGAATATCCACGGGTGGAGTCCCTTTGACGTGCAAAAAGCGAATTACGGAACGAATTTCGCACTTGGTTTGAACGACAAGGGTCACCTCCACGTCGGACGGCTGCTGAGCCAAGACTGAGCGGCCGGCGCAGCGAAACGTGGCCGGGCGGAATCGAGAATGGGAAAAAAGCCACGCACAACAGCGTTGCCAGATTTCGCGTCGCACCTTTCCGTGCGGCTGGAGCTCTTTGGGAACCTTATTTCCGGATCAACCCTCGTATATATATAATTTGTAAACAATTATCAAGGCTATCTGAAATTAAGTAAAAACATTGTTTTCTATTGAATATAATGGATGGAAGTAATATACTAAGTTTTACTGAGTCCAAGAAAGCTGCTTAGGAACAGTGTTGCCAACTGTGGAGGATTTAAGCAGTTTTCTTCAAGATGTAGGGACGGATTTTGAATTTGTAAGAACTTTGGGGTATTTTTTAAGACTTTTCTATAGGATTTTCCCTGTTTTTTTTTTTTTTTTTTTTTTTTTTTAATGATTTTCCACTAACATAGAAACTTTTAACGTCAGTGCAATTTATTTTTTGAGCTGTCAGTAGAGACATGACAAAACTTGAGTTGAACAAAAACTGCTTAAGAATGATAATTATTTTCTCCTACTCCTATAGTAGAAGTAGAGTATTGTTTGTAGTCTAATCTTCAACACTGATATTTTACTATAATGAAGCATTTTAAGGTCCGTTCAATACAAAAATTTAGTTTCTAGTCATTCATCTACCTTGTCTGTCTTTTTTCAACTAAAGTTTAAAGAAAAAAAAAAAAAAAAAAAAATTGCAGTCCATTCAAATTTGGTATTTTGAAGATCCAATGATGATGCCAGTCGAAAAGTTTGACCCAGATTGGTATGTTTCAAGGAGTGGCTAAAACTGTTTTTAGAGTATGCTCATACACAGTATTTATCTTGCTTCTTTGCAATAGGTCTTCATAGTATTCAAATGCTGGGTAACAGGAAATTGTGTGAGTGGCACATCACTTTATTTAATTTAGTTGACTTTTTTTTTTCGGTCAAATTTGAATAAACAAATAAAATATATTCATTTGTTTTTCAAATTGAAAATAAACTGGTTGCTTCCATGGTGATATAAGGCCCCTAAGAAGAACAAACTGATTTTTTTCAAAAAGGACCGAGTATTTCATCCAATTTCATATCATAACACAATTTCGAGTCAATGTGTATCTCGTCGAACCTTAATACACTTAACTTCTCAGCTTGAGTTAAATTCTCAGCACTTTTTTTTTTTTTTTTTTTTAATAATTAAAAGGAGAACGTCTTTGAAAATACCTGGCGTACCTTCAAATTTAGCACCTTTAATTGTGCTATTGCATGGAAAAAAGTATTTTAATTACATTCCTTCAATAATCATAAGATCTAGACGATAATGATTTTAAAAATAATGCATTTTGAATTATCATCAGCAGTCTAGTTTACTTTTTTACTGCCTGAAATGGCAGCTGCTTGAGTTTCACTCAATATTCCATTAATATTTTCTTTCAATATTTTTTGTAAGTTTGCGTTTTCTTCTTCCAGAAGTTGAATTTTTTTTCTTCAATTTTTTTTTACTTCAGCTATTGTCTCTCTCTCTTATTACGCAGAGTTCTTCTCAATTTTTGTGCGGCAATTTTAAATGCATTTGCATTACTATTTCTTTTTCCGATATAGACAATTCCCTTTTTACGCATCTTAACTGAAGATTTAAACTCTCTTGATTTTTTGGCAGTTTTCTCTCTCTAAGTCTTCAACTTCATCCACATTTGTATTAACATCTTCACCATTAATGATTTCTCCTCCGCATGCTTTTATATTGTCCAAATAATCCAGTCTATTTCAAAATTTTCTGTTTTTCTGTCTCCGATCGAGGGATTATTTGTTCTTTGGATTTTGTAAGAGAGAAATTTGCATTTGGAACTGAAGAAGTCTTCAGTTTTCTTTTAACCGGTATAAACGTAATAATCTATTTTGGATATCATCAACATAATCTTCTAGAAAATGATCACTACAAATTCGTGCGTTTTTCGGATTAACTAAATCTTTTCTTCGGCATCTGCGAATCCGTTCTCTTAGCAGTTCTAAATCTTGAGGAAATCGATGAAATAATACATTCTCTTCTTTATTTCTATGCGTATTACTGCAAGTAGCATTGCAATAGCACAAGAAGCAATTTTTACATTGTTTACGCGCTTTTAAATAAAATATAATTTAAACTATTCTTTAACCACATTTCTTGCGACCATGGAAGCCTCTGCGCAAGTGCGGATTGAACGAGTCCAATGTTAAAATAGGGGTGACTGAGAGAAAACAAACGATAAGAGAACACCGAATAACTGGACGTTTGCCAAATAACTATCTCTCGGGAAAATTTTGCATCCCTCTAAACTTTTGGACTCGGCCTCACTGCTAGTCGTAGGAAACGTGGTCGCACTATAATTCTTTAAATAAAATTAAAGCAAAATCGAGACAAAAGAAAATAAAAGCTTTTAAGAATGATATCTCTGTATATTCTACTAATGAAAATGACCATCTATCCTTAGCTTATCTCTATCTTTCCTAGCGTGTGAACGTGAACCGAGAGCAGCGTTCTCAGATGGATTCGACGATTTATCCCTAGATCACAGGGTGAAAATTCCCTGGAAATCCCTAGATTCCTACGTCACGTGATTTTATAAAATACTGCTTTCTGATTGGCTGAAAATTACATAAATCCCTAACGAAGCACCTATTTCGACACAAAAACTACTTAACCAATCTCAAAGAAGAAAATTAAAAAAATAAACAGATATTAATTTATAGAGCTGTATTTTATAAATTGAACTTGTATAAAACAAAATAAAATATTTCCCATATTTTCTAATTATGTAAACTAAAATGCATTATTTTTTGTGAGTGAGTAGCAAGTTGTCTCAACATGTATTTTGTGACACATGAACAGACTGAAACCTACATCTGAAATTTGAAAATATAATTGCTTTAAAAACTAATTCTATTCTAAATATAAATTAGGGATGGGAGGAATAAATGTTAAAGCACTCAAAAATAAATAAATAATAGGGGAGGAGAGGAAAAAGGAACTTCCACTTTTAGAGTAAATGCTGCATGTTCCCTCTGGTAACTTATTAAAGAAATATTTCCTGTTTTAAAAGCTTTTTTTATGCTGTATTCACATCGAAATCTTGCTAGAAACTTAATTTTCTTGTAGACTATAAAAATAATAATGATAATAATAATAATAAAAGCAGAAAGCAATTTCAAAATGAAATGAAGCTCAAACGAATCACAGCAATAGCGACAGCGAGTAAAGAACAAGTAGCAAATAAAACATAAAAACACAAAAATGTGAAATCCCCATTCTAAAGATACGAGATTTATAGTTTTTTACTCTTTGCAACATTTAAAGCAACGTTTTTGCTTTCGGGTAAAAAAAGACCCGTAAACAAAAACTGTGCAGTTCACAGTATTTGCAGTTTAGTTGTTTGGAACGCACAAATCTCCATTCTGAAAATACGAGATTTATGGATTTTAGCTCTTTGCAACACTTAAAGCAACGTTTTCATATATTTATTGCTTTGTAGTATCACTAGCAAACAAAAACTGTGCAGTTCGCACAATTTACAGTTTTGTTGTTTGGAATTGGAACACACAAATTCCCATTGTAAAAATTCGATATTTATGTTTTCTGGGTATCACCCGCAAGCAAAAATTCTGCAGTTGACGCTATTCACGCTGTTCGCAGTTTCTTGGGTGAGTGCGCGAAAGTTCTACCTGTTTTTGGATATGCAAATTTGCCATGGAACTGACATCACACATGACGTAATGACGCAAATCGTCTCACAAAGTTGCATCGTGTCACATCGTGTCTCACAAAGTTAATCATCTAAAAAAATATATCGGAGGGTGTAACATGGAAAGCAAGGAGGAGCATATAAGACATTGTTTGTTGTACAAGTTCGATAAAAAGAGTACGGCAGCTGCAGCATGTCGCAATGTTTGTGAAATTTATGGGGAGGATTCAATAGACGAAAGCACATCTCATTGATGGTTTCGTAAATTTTGGGAAGGAGGCATAGGAGCTGCCGAGATCAGGCTAGGAGGTGTGGACGGCGATCACACGTTGGAGACGACGATATTGACCAAGCCATAAGGAACAACCCGAACCCAACCATGCAAGAATTAGCGGAGACCTGTAACGTACACCGGACAATGGTCGAGAGACAGCTGCTTAAGTTGGGTTTTACGAGAAAGTTGGATCGTTGGGTTCCACATAACTTGACAGCTAATCAACGATATGACTGAATCGCCACCTATATTTCCTTGCTTTCCCGGTACAAAAACGACCCATTCTTGACACGAATTGTGACAGGAGATGAGAAGTGGGTTATGTACCATAACGTAAAGCGACGTAGGACTGTGTGTCGTCCTTCTGATCCGCCTGCCTCGACTTCGAAAGCTGAACTTCATCCCAAGAAGGTATTATTGAGTGTGTGGTAGGATGTGCAGGGAATAATTCACTGGGAGGTTCTTCCACGCAACCAAACCATCAATGCTGCCTTCTACTGTCTACAGTTAGACAGGCTGGATTCTTATTTAGTAGCAAAGTGGCTAGGTCTCATCAATCGTCGTTGTGTTATCCCTCATCACAATAATGCCAGGCCACATACATGCTGCTGTTATCACTCGCCAAAAGTCACTGGGCTTTGGTTGGGAGGTTTTACCCCACCCTCCATATTTCCCTGACTTGGCCCCAACTGACTATCACCTGTTTCGTGCGTTGAATAATTCCTTCAGTCAGAAAATCTTTGATGATCTTGACGCTGTGAAAACTGCCATGCAAGACTTTTTTGACGCTAAACAGCCCGAATTTTACCGCCGCACAGTGGATCGAACAATGTTAAAATACGAACATAGGCCCAAAAATCAACCTCTAAATAACTGATATTTTGCAGTGAAATAATTTAAAAGAATGTCTAAAAAATACAGATATATGGTTATTTCTTCAATTACACGAAGTTTTGTTGTATATAAATAAGTTCAAAACGAAAACTTTCAGAAATAAGATTTTTCGATGAATTTCAGTGACTTTATTTGAATAGCCATCAAGTGGCACTTAAGATAACTATTAAAAAATACGAAATAAAAATACTTTCAATATTGTCCTAATAAAAGTTTAAGGTACTTCTGCCAACATTTTGTTGGTTTTTTATGTTGTGATTCACGCATGAAATGTGAATATGAAATTAACAAAAAAATTAAATTTATAAGTTATGTAAGTTTTTTTGTCCAAAATTGTCCAAAATTTCAAACACAGTTTACTACTCCCAAAAGTATACATTTTAATCTGTGAAAAGGATTTTCGCCACAAATCGCCACTTTTAGAGAAAAATAAATTTTTATTCTGTCTACCCCCAAATTATCAATCGAGAAATTTATCTGAATAACTGTATTCATTAACGACAGAAACTATATTAAAATTTTTGTAGTGAAAATATTATAGAATTTAGATGATTAAAACAAATTTAATAAATCAGAAATTACTTCTTATTTTTTTTAAATATTTAATAAAATAATTAATTTTACTTTAATGGTACTCTAAAGTACCGTTGGACCCTAAAAAGAGGGGAAATGTAAATGGTTACCGTGATATGTCATAAAATGTTAAAATTAAGTAAATGTTTAACGTTAAATAGTTAAATGTTAAAATTAAATAATGTAATTACATATTACGATTTAAAGTAAAAGTTCCTGTGTTTCTGGAATATGTTCCTTCATTTGCACATTTCTTTTTTTTTCGTTCTCATGCTTGAAATCAGGGGGTAAGATATTAATAACAAGTGATATAGCAAATCTTCGTTACACGCTCTTCGAATTTTCTCATGTGTTATTCTCTGTATTTACGAAACTCTTTATTTCGGGCTTCGCCAACTTCTTCTGACAATTGTCCTATTGGAATAGAAAAATTTTCTATTATGTCTTTTCCATGAATCAATAGTTTGTGAACTGAAGCTGGCATATAGAACCACACATATTTTGAGACACATTGTTTCGCTGTTTCCAGTGCAGATTTTCCAAATTTGTCTCCTAAATTTGCCTTCCATAATTGTCCTCCTAAAAATAACAGAACCTAGAAACAACGTTTTTTTAAATTTCTTTGATAAGAATTCGCTTTATTTGCTTATTTGTTTAAAAATTATTTCAGATAGCAAAATAAAACAAATAAAAAATCCAGTTCAATCAAAAAAATTCATTAATTATTGATCGCCTGCTTTCCATAAATCTTTAGTAAAATTAAGACAAAAGTGATTTTTTTCATAGAGTTTGTCAGTAAATGCCTGCATGAGTTTTCTATTGAAAAACTACATAAAAAAAGAAAAGAAAAAAGAAGCAGTAATCTAATGATATATTTATCATTGTGTGCTAAATTAATTGTGTTACAAATATAGATTTTCTTCCCGAAATTTTTATTTATTTTCTTTTATTCTCTTCTTTTATACAACATTTGTTTCTTTACCAGGTATGTTTCTAAATACCTATTTGCAGCAGAAAAGTATGATACCGCTTAACCCCTTTATTAAACCATTTTTTCCTCAAATGGCACATTAAACTATTTTCACGAATAACATTTGATGTAAAGTAAAAAATTCATTTAGCCTATTAGAAATAATTAATTTTACTTTTGGCATCTTATTCTCTTAGTCAATCGCATACTTCTCACAACCCATCGTATTAGCATAAGCAGGATTGTCACAAACAACTACTTTTTAATTTTTTCCCCACTAGAATTATCAAAATAATTTTCATACTGATGTTTTTCCAGAAATATGATACACATGTATTATTATTTTAAAAAATTGGTGCCAGGTGAATAAAACGATAATGAATTTGGTGGGGAAAATATTCCCTCGGCCTTATAAAGGGTTAAAAAAAAACATGGAATCGCTTTAACTGTCATACATATATACATATTTAAATCGAAATGTGACAAAAAACATCATACATAGATAATAATAATAATAATACCGTAACGTTCCTATGTTCGCCTCTGCCTATACTTCGATCCACTGTGCGCCGTGGGAATCATCTCCTACCAGAAAGATGGCAAGAAGTCATAGACAGCAATGGGGATTATACACTATAATATGTACTGTTCATTTTGCGTTTATTTGCTCTTCTTTATGGGTAATAAAAACGGGTAGCACTCACCCAATAGATGTTTAGAACACATAAATCCTCATTCTGAAATACGAGATTTATGTATATTAGCTCTTTGCAATACTTACAGCAACGTTTGCATGTTTATTCCTTTGTAGTATCACTAACAAACAAAAACTGTCCAATTCTCGCAATTTACAGTTTAGTGTTTTAGAACACACAAATCCCCATTCTAAAACAACTAGATTTATGGTTTCTAGCTCTTTGCAGCATTTAAAGGGACGTATTCATGTTTTTTGCTTTGGATATCACCTAGAAACAAAAACTTTGCAATTTGCGCTATTTCGAGTTTAGTTGGTTTTTTAACACACAAATCCCCATCCTGGAAATTCAAGATTTATGATTTTTAGCACTTAAAAGGACGTTTTCATGTTTTTTGGCTTCGAGTATCACCAGTAAAGAAAAATTCTGCAATTCACGCTATTTTCTATTTAATTGTTTGAAACACACAAATCTCCATTCTAAAAATACGAGATTTATGGTTTTTTAGGTCTTTGCAAAACTTAAAACGAAGTTTTCATGTTTTTCGCTTTCTAGTATCACTAGCAAACAAAAACTCTGAAATTCGCCGTATTTGCAGTTTAGTTTTTCGAACACACCCATGTAAAAATACGAGATTTATGGATTTTAGCTCTTTACAACACATCGATATTTTTAGGGGGGGGGGCGGGAGGGTTCTTTGGGTTCATACCGGTACACAAAAACTCTGCAATTCGCGGTATTTGCAGTTTAGTTGATTCGAATACACAAATCCCCATTCTAAAAATACGAGATGTATGGGGGGTTTTTGTGTTTGCAACACTTTAATGCAACATTTTTAGGTATCTGGGATAGGCTATGATCCCTAAATAAAGTCTGTGACAATCCAATTATTTAATTTTTAGATGTTTGGAACAACAATTCTGCATTCTAAAAATACGAGATTTATGGTTTTTAGCTCTTTACAACAGTTTCATGCGACATTTTCATGCTTTTTCTTTTGGAATATCACCCGGAACAAGAAACTCTGCGATTCGCGCTATTTGCAGTTTAGTTGTTTGGACCGAAAAAATTCCCATTCTAAAAATACGATATTTACGTTTTTTAACTCTTTGCAACGCTTAAAGCGACGTTTTCATGTTTTTTCCTTTGGGTTATTACCAAGAAACAAAAACTCTGCAATTCGAGCTAATTGTAGTTCAGTTGTTTGGAACACACAAATTCCCATTCTAAAATACGAGATAACTGGACTTTAGCTCTTTACAACATTTAAAACGTTTTCATGTTTTTCGCTTTGTAGTAGCAGTTGGAAACAAAAACTCTGTAATTCACACTAGTGGACGATATCCGTTTTCTTGGGTTCGAGGCTAGATCATACCCAACACGGGACTTGTGTTTCTCGATTTCCCTATGAATTTCCCTCTAGGATATAAATTTCCCCATAGAATGCAAATATTTCCCCATAAAACACAAATGTAAACATTATAATTCTGCATTTTTCCTTATGACTGTCACGTTTCAAGGGTTTATTACGAAACGCGGATAAAGCCCATTGCAGTTTAGTTGATTTGAACGCACAAACCCCACTCTAAAAATACGAGAAATGGATTTTAGCTCTTTTTAATACTTGAAGACGTTTTCAGTTTTTTTTTTTTTTTGAGGGGGGGGGGTTGTCATCCGCAACCAAAAACTCTGTAATTTCCGCTTCAGTTCACTTGTTGCGAGATGCATGGCTTTTTTGTGTTTGCAACACTTTAATGCAATACTTTAAGGTTTTTGTGATAGGATAAAAACTGTGAAAATCCAAATATTTAATGGGATATTTGGAACAACAATTCTGCATTCTAAAAATACGAAATTTATGGTTTCTGTCTCTTTACATCACTTAAAGCGACGTTTTCATGTTTTTTGCTTTAGGGTATCACCTACAAACAAAAACTTTGCAATTTTAGTTATTTGCAGTTTAGTTGTTTGGAACACAAACGTCCCCATTCTAAAAATACGAGATTTATGGTTTTTAGCTCTTTGCAACGATTAAAGCGACATTTTTTAGGGGTTTTTTTCTTTGGGGTATGTATCACCGGCAAACAAAAGCTGTGTAATTCGCGCTATTTGCAGTTTGGTTCACAGAAATCCCTATTCCAAAAATACGAGATTTATAGTTTTTATCTCTTTGTAACATTTAAAGCGACATTTTTAGGTTTTTGCGTTACTGTATCCTTTCCAACATCATAAGGTACATCATTACTCTTAATATCATGCTATTTTCAATTTAGTTGTTTGGAACACACAAATCCCTATTCTAGAAATACGAGATTTATGATTTTTAGCTTTTTGGAACACTTTCATGCGATATTTTGTTGCTTTTTCTTTTGGTATATCACCTGTAACCCAAAACTCTGAAATTTGCGCTATTTGCAGTTTAGTTGTTTGGATCGCAAAAATTCCCATTCTAAAAATACGAGATTTATGATTTTTAACTCTTTGAAACACTTAAAGCGAAATTTTCCTTTTTTTCGCGTTGTAGTATCACTAGCAAACAAAAACTCGGCAATTCGCGATATTTACAGTTTACTTGTTTGGAACACACAAATCCCAATTCTGAAAATACGAGACTTATGGATTTTAACTCTTTGCAACACTTAAATCGACGTTTTCATCATTTTGCTTTCGGGTATCACCCGTAAGCAAAAATTCTGCAATTCACGCTATTTGCAGTTTAGTTGTTTGGAACAAACAAATTGCCATTCTAAAAATACGAGATTTATGTTTTTTAGCTCTTTACAACATTTAAAACGATGCTTTCAGGTTTTTCGCTTTCTAGTATCACTAGCAAACAAAAACTCCGTAATTCGCCCTATTTGCTGTTTAGTTGTTTCGAAACACAAAATCCTCACACTAAAAATGCAAGTTGTATGTTTTTTTTTTTTTTTTTTTTTTTGTTGTTGTTGTTGTTGTTTGTTTGTTTGCAACACTTTAATGCAAGATTTTTGGGTTTTTGTGATAAGCTATGTCCCTTAAATATAAACTGTGACAATCCAAATATTTAATGTTTAGATGTTTGGAACAATTATCCTGCATTCTAAAAATACGAGATTTATGGTTTCTATCTCTTTGCAGCTCCTAAAGCGATGTTTTCATGTTTTTTTGCTTTGAAATAGCTCGAATCACTTACAAACAACAACTTTGAAATTTTCGTTATTTGCAATTTAATTGTTTGGAACACAGAAATTCCCATTTTAAAAATTTTATATTTACAATTTTTAGCTCTTTGCAACAATTAAAGCGACATTTTAAGTTTTTTTACTTTTTAATCTCAGTGGCAAATAAAAGCTGTGCAATTCGAGCTATTTGCAGTTTAGTTGTTCGGAACACAGAAATCCCTATTTTAAAAATACGAGATTTATCGATTTTAGCTCTTTACAAAACTTCTACATCTTTAGGGGGGGAAGGGGGGTTGCTTTGGAGTATCACCCGCAAACAAAAGCTGTGGAATTTGCGTTATTAGTTTAGTTGTTTGGAATACAAAAACCCCTATTCTACAAAGGGCATTCCATAAAAACTGAGAGTAAAATCATAAAAAATCAAGAAATATATTTACAGCAAAAAATGCATCATTCTTTTTCAAAATACCTTTCGTCAGATGATATGCAACGGTCTCATCGTTCAACCCACTTTTCAAAACAAATAGAGAAGCTCTTTTCTGGAAGCTGCTTCAAAGAACCCTCCACTGCTGAAATAACTTCAGAATCTGTATTAAATTTTCTGCCACGGAGCTTCTCCTTCAACGTCGGAAACAGCCAGAAATCGCATGGTGCGAGATTTGGACTGTAAGGAGGATGTGGCATGATTTTAATATTGCATTTACTAAGATATTGCTGCACAGAAGTAGCGACATGCGGGCGAGCAGTATTGTGATGTAATGTCCAATTCCCTACCAGTTCATGACGCTTTCTCGATATGTGTTGTCGCAAAATTTTCAAAACTGAAACATAATATTCACCATTCACAGTAGTTTTTGGAGGCACAGCATGCTGATAGATTACACCTTTATGATCAAAGAAAATAATCATCATGGCCTTTCCAGCAGATTTGGTTTGTCGGATTTTTTTCGGAGACGGAGAATCAGTATGTTTCCATACACTTGTTGCGGACTTGGTAAGGGGATCATAATGATGTACCCAAGTTTCATCACCTGTTATTACAGTCTTTAGGAGATTTGGATCATTTTGAAGCATCTGTTTCCATTCACAACATTGGTGAATTCTTGTTTTCATTTGTTCTTTAGTAAGGTGATGAGGGACCCATCTGGAACAAACATAGTGAAGCTGTAAATTGTTGCATAGAATGCGAAATATCGACGTTTTCTAAATGCTTGTTGATGCTGCTATCTCCCCACATGTCATTCGCCGATTTTCTTGAAGGATTACCCACACAGTGTTAACATTTCGATCATTCACAACACTTTTTGGTTGCCCAGGCCTCGGAGCCAGTTCTGCAGACAAACGGCTTTTCTTGAAATTACCATGCCATCTAAAAATCGTAGACTCACCAAAACATTTGTCTTTGTAAGCTTCTTTCATTAACTTAACTGTTACTGTAGCTGTTTTGCCCAAACGGTAGCAAAATTTTATGGCACAACGCATTTCGTTTTTTAATTCTGAATCACTCATCTCCATTTCTGTAGGGCAAATGAAACAGTTCTTTAAACAAGCACGGAAATAGGAAAATAAAATCGTCTGCTTCGTTTAGAATTTTGTATAAATTCCAGTTAACAGTTTGGAAAAATCGCCTGCACTTCTATTTTTTAGTTTTGCGGTGTTGCCACTACATAAAAAAATAACTCTCAGTTTTTATGGAATGCCCTTTGTATTAATAGGAAATTTATGGTTTTTAACTCTTTGCAACACTTAAAACGACGTTTTCAAAGGTTCTTTTTTTTTTTTTTTTTTTTTTGCTTGTCACCCGCAACCAAAAACTTTTTAATTCATCCCAGTTTATTTGTTTCGAACACACAAATCCTCATTCTAAAAATACGAAACATGGATTTTGGCTCTTTGCAATACTTAAAACGACGTTTTCATGTTTTCATATTTTTTCTTTTCTTTTTTTTTTTTTTTTTTTTTTTCGGAGAGTTTTTTTCTTTTTTTTTTTTTTTTTTTTTTTTTTTGGCGGATGTCACCCGCAACCAAAAACTCTGTAATTCGCCCTATTTGCAGTTTAATCGTTTCGAGCACATCCGTTCTAAAAACATGAGATTCAGGGTTTTTAGCTCTTTGCAACACTCTGATGCGACATTTTGATGCTTTTTCTTTTGGGATATAACCTGCAACCAAAAACTCTGCAATTCGCGCTAATTGTAATTTAGTTGTTTGGAATACACAAATTCCCATTCTAAAAATACGAGACTTATGGATTTTAACTCTTTGCAACACTTAAAACGACGGTTTCATTATTTTGCTATTTATTCCGTAAAGAAAAATTCTGCAATTCACGCAGTTTGCAGTTTAGTTGTTTGGTACACACAAATCCTCATTCTAATAATGAACTAGTAGAACGCTTAAATTTGGACTGTCATCGCGTCGTCAATCTTGTCATGCTGGTGTGCAGTTTGTACTTTGTTATTTAAGACAAAATTTCTGGATTTAAAGAGGTAGAAAATCAGTGCATAGTTCTCTAACGAAATATGTTCTTTGTAAACGATATAAAGTAAGAAATACTTGTTCCTGCTCCTCTTCCCGAAGACAGGATTGGAGAAACCTTCGTGTTTGAAATCACGGGAATGGATGTAGCAGGTCCCCTCTATCTGAAGGAAAATAAGAAAATTTGGATTTTGTTATTCACTTGGGCGGTATATCGCGCCATTCCTCTTGAGCTCATAAAAATTTTATCGACTGATGTTTTTCTTATGGGACTTCGCAGAATGATTGCTAGAAGAGGACGAGCAAAGTTAATTTATACAGATAATGGCACCAATTTTGTTGGTGGGGAAAATCTCCATAAGTCTATAGATTGGGAAAAATATTGAAAGTGAGTCTTCATAAAAATCCAATGAAATTTCAATCCCCCAATGTTGCGGCGGTTGGTGGGAGAGATTAGTACGAAAGGTAAAGAAACTTCTGAAAAAGTTCTTGTAGGAACTGGTAAAAAGAGAATAGATTGACCGATTGTTCATGCTATAGCCACATATCCTGAAAAGTATAACTATAGTACGAGTTATCATAGTAAAAACTGCAATGGATGAATTTACAAGACCTGTAAAACGTGTTTATCCCCACGAAATTTAATATCAGAACATTCTGAATAGTATGATTCTAAAAACTTTCCTGCTGGGTGTAAGAATGCTGAATTTGAAAGCAAACAGGGTAGAAAAACTGTTAAACCCGTTACATATTTATAACTTTTGTACTGATATTTGTTTTTCTTTTACATTTTAGAAGTTCTAGTTTAATTTTTACTTTCTCTCACCCACAGAGTCGGGAAAGTATTGTTTTAGGGTCAAATTTTCGAACGTGAGTTTTTGTTATATTTACATGTTCTGAGGTTCCCTGAATACGAAAATCATGTTTTCAGCGAATGGTCTTTCTCTGTGTCTCTGTGTGTGTTGTTAGCATATTTCAAGAACAAATAATAGCAGAAATTCCAAACTCGGTATGCTAAATGTGTACCATATAAGGATGCTACACTAAGCTTTTCGTTGAGATGAAGCAAATGGTTCGTGTACAGGGACACTCAAAAGTATTCAAATACATTACGTCTATGGGGGAAATTGCAGGTACGTAGAGTTTAACATCTATAGACTGCACTAAACCAAATCAAACGAATATATATTTTTACTTTCTTCTATATTCAATAGAAGAAAGTATTGGATTCGTAAAAATATTCGACCTCGGGTTTTTGATGGATTTACACGTTTTGAGAGCTGTAGAACACGATTTGACCATTTTTAGAAAATGTCTGTCTGTCTGTGTGTGTGTGTGTGTGTGTGACAAAATTTTGTGGCAACTGTATCTCAGGAACTACTACACAGAATTTCATACAAGTTGGTATGTAGTTGCACCTTGACATAAATGAGTGCCTATCAACTTTTGGTAAAAATTGTCTTACAGGTTGCGTTGCCATCCCACTTTTTCTAAATTTTTAACATGGTGATATAGGACAAAATTTTGTATAAATGTACATAAAGAGAATTATTTTTTAGTAATCATTATGAAATTTACAAGAATTATTTATAATAGAGATAGTCAACTGGGAAATTTTTTTTTGTATGTGTAGGAGCCTCGTCAACCCCCCTGGGGGGGGATTCCCCCCTCGAGGGGAGTAAATTTTCAAGATGGGTATCTTTCGAAAGGTCTCGTCAATACCTTTAAAACGAATGTTGAACTATACATCTGTGACAATTTAAAATAAAGTTATCGATTTTTTTAACTTTTTACGAAAAAAAAACTTAGAAAAAAAATCGTAATTAAAAAAAAAAATAATAATAAAAATTTAATTTAACCAAACTTGGTATTGAGTTGGCCCCTGACATAAACTGGTGCTGATTAGATTTGGGGATCAATCGCACAACAGGAGGCGCTGTGATCGTGTTTTTTCTAAATTTTTAACATGGCAGTATAGGACAAAATTTCGTATAAATGTACATAATGAGAGTTATTCTTAACCTGTGATTGTAAAATTAATACGAATTATTGATAATAGTAGTAGTTAATTAGGAAAAAAATTTTGTGCATTTGGGGGCATCGCTTCCCCCCAGACGAGGTGGGGTAAATTTCCAAGATGGGTATCATTCGAAAGGTCTCGTCAATACCTTTAAAACGAATGGTTGAACTATAAATATGTGATAATTTAAAACAAAGTTATTGATTTTTTTTTACTTTTAATGAAAAAAAAACTTGGAATTTTTTTTTTTTTTCAATATTGTTACTGAGTGAATTTGTATAGGAAAATATAGAAGAAAGTCTTGTGGTGGCCACAATATACTAGTTTGTAATAGAGATAATCAACTGGGAAAAAATTTTTGTGCATGTAGGAGCCTCGCCTGCCCCCTGGCGGGGGGAAGTCCCCCCTCGAGGGGAATAAATTTTCATGATGGGTGTCTTTCAAAAGAGCTCGCCAATACCTTTAAAACGAATGGTTGAACCATCGATTTGCGATAATTTAAAATAAAGTTATCATTTTTTTTCATTTTTACCAAACAAACAAAACAAAAAAATTATGTAATATTGAGAATAAATTCAACTTTTTTTTTTTTTTTTTTTTTTTTTTTTTTTTTTTTTTTATATATATATATTTAGTGTTAAACTATTTCTGTAATATGGAAAATCGTCTGCATTATCATGGAAGATAATTTTTTAAAATAATAATTTGAATAAATCATTTTTACTGAGTGAATTTGTATAGGAAAATATAGAAGAAAGTCGTATGGTGGCCACAACACACTAGTTATTTGTTGTTAGTGGATGTGCTTTACTAATAATATTTTTCCATTTAGAGGAAAGCTGTTCGGGAAATTAAATAAATTTCTCATAGAGATATGATAAATAATGCATGTTTTAAGCTAAATATTCATCGCTTGTTTTTTATATATTTACACGTTTTGACGCTTCCTGATTGCCGTAGTCAAGTTTTGTAACGTTTGATCTTTGTCTGTGTCTCATAGAGTAAATTAAAAACGAATAATTTTAGGAGATCCAAATATTGTATTTTGAAGTTAATATCAGTTTGTTGCTGGAAAAGTTTGATCAGGATTGATAAGTTTCAATGAATGTTGCGTGTGAAAATTGTCTGAATAATTTTAAGTAAACTTTTAATTTTAATAACAGAATTAAATTCTACATAAATGTAGGTGCATTAATGAAACGGGGAGGTTGAGGGAGGGGGGCGGTAGCCCTTCTCACACAGAACCAATTATCATATAAAACTCTTCCGAAGCCTAATTTGAATTGTTTAACATAGGTTTACACAACAGTACTTGTTGTCTTACCTCTTAATCTCCAACCTGCATTCGTAGTATTAAATTTCAGGGTAAGAGAAAGTCGTGTGAGTGACACGCCATATCCGTCGTAAAAAAAATGTCCGAATTCGCGTTAAACAATTACTTTATCTGATCTTCATTGTAAGTCTAGTTATTTGTATGTTTATTGTTGGAATATCATCTATAGGTCATTCCATATTAAATCAACAAATGAAAATGAGTCGTGCCGCACCATTTTTGATTTTGATGTAAGTACCTATCTTCTGTATCCCAAAACTGTTTATTTTATTTCTTGAAAAATTTTTGTTCTTGAGATATAGCCATTTCTTTACTCTGCGGATGAGTAAAAGTCGTTATTCTAGACTCATTTTCTAAAAACTGTAGAATTTTTATTTGAATTAGCAGGAACATCAGATAGGACTTTTTGGGAAGGATGGATTTTTATTTGTGCACAGTAAAACAAATTTATGTTAAGCCTTAACAGGACATCAAACAGTCATTCACAAAGTAATGTTTTTTTGTCATTTTAAGCATTAAAAAAACAATGAAGGACTTGAAGCAACAAACTATTTCTTTTTTTCCTGTTGCACTTACATATCAATACTATATGTACAAAAAAAAGTAGCTGTAACTGGTGTCCTTCATCATGAAAAAATGGCTTAAACTTTAAAAAAATTGAAAAATGGGCTTTTTCATCCCTCAAAAAAGTCATGTGGGACAGGTAAAAAATCCCACAATGCCATAGTAAAAAGCTCTTATACTGCATTTAAAAAAAAAAAAAAAAAAAAAAAAAAACTTGTTGTTTCAAAGGAAATAAGAGATACCACTTTTTAAAGTAACACAAAAAATCACTCATGACCGCTACTGAAAATAAGTTAAGTAGTCAAGATAAGTTAAGTAGACAAGATCGAAGAAAGCACTTTATTGAATTAAATTGAAATATACTTACAAAATTTAATCTGGCCTTTAAAAAAAAAAAAAAAACTTGCAATTCTTATTAGGTTTTTCTTTGTTATTTTGCCATTTTCTCATTCAGCAGCGTTGACTGGTGCTCATTTATGTATGAAGTTATGTTTCAACTTCTCCTTGTAGCTGTCAAGTGCAATTCAGACTTGGTAGGAATTTACGTCTTCTTCACCCAACTTAAAATTATATCTATAGAAATTTTCAAAATTTTGATTAGTTTCGAATTGTGGGTAAAAAACGCCTGCACATGCGCCATAAAGATTTTGTCAGTAAAACGCTTTGAATGGAAAAAAAAAAAGTTATCTTTACGTTTTAGACAAAAAGTCTCTCTCTCTTTATATATATATATACACCACCTGATTTCGATACCGAATTCAAATATTGCTATATGTTTATTATTTGACAAAATTTCAATGCCGAATACTCTAATAGATTGTCGATGCAGTTGAATATTGAAGGAAAGATACAGTTTTAGTATAAGACCCTCTTGGCAACTTTTTATTTTATTTTACTTTTACCAATTTGACAATGAATTATAATGGCTATAGCAGAGTCGGAGAGAAGTTGGCGAGAAATGTCCTAGGTATTTCGATGCCGAATTTCAAATTTTGCTTGGGGATCTGATACTAAAGTTGTTTCGAAGAAAAAACCAAAAGGAAAAATAATAGACTTTCAAAACTTAAAATGTAAATTAAGCAATGATGCCACGCTATATGACGTATTTGACGATGAATACACACTGTGCTACTAAAAGATTGTCTATGTGAGGATTAATAGCCATTTGAGGTTTTCTTCTCTCGGACAACTCATAAACAAGATGTTTGTAACAAATTATAAATTTAAAAAATAATTACATACATAAGGTAATTGTAAATAGGGTTTCAATTTAATATTATCTATATTAAAAAAAATCAGAATTTTGTCTGTAAATTTGTCAGAATCAAAAAACTTGGCGATAACTTCACGTTTCACACACCATGGAAGTCAAAAATGACTTTAGAAAATTTTGTCTGTCTGCGTGTGTGTCGTCGTGAGTGTATGTCTATAACGCTATATTTGTCTGGGTATCACGTGAGAACGACTGAACGGAATTCAGCGGCGCTCGACAGGAATTTTGGTCCTTCTCCAACTTAAAATTATATCTATCAACTTTTTCGAAATTACCCACCCCTGTTCCCCTCCTGGGTGGGGGTGGGGTGGGGCAAAATTCAAAAACACGTTTATAAGCATAACTTGGTACCAAATTATTTCACAGTAAAGAAACTGCACATGAGGAGACTAGACATAAGTGAAATTAAAAAATTATCTGCGATTTAGGAATTTTCGATTTTTAAGGGGAGAAAAGGGGAAAATCGATTTTTAGGGGGAAATTTCTCAAATTCTGGATTTTTGAGTAGAACGCTACCAAAAATGTTGAAGAAAAAAGCTATGCGACTTCCTCAGGATATTTCCAAAAACACATTTTTGGTTTTTTGTGATTTGCGATTTTTTTGGGGGGTTACGAGGGGGCAAAATCGAGACATACCTTTTAGCGCTAAATTTGTCCTGGGAAATCTATGGGAGCTGTGTTCAGGAATTTTGATGCTTGGATAGTTTATATGTGTCGAACACCTAAAGTAACGGGATTTATCAAAATTACCCTCATTGCTTCTGTCCCCCCAAGGTAAAAACATCTTTGTAAGCATAACTCGGCTCCAAATTACATTACAGTGAAGAAATTGCACATGGGAAGACTATACACATGAGTACAAATAAAACAATATCTGCGATTTAGAGAGTTTTGATTCTTAAGGAAAGGAAGGGGAAAATCACTTTTTCGCGAAAAATTTTGCAAATTCCGTACTTTTGAGTAGAACTCTACAAAAAATGGAACAAAGATATTGAAAACAGCCATGCGTCTTCCTTAGTATATTTCCAAAACACGTTTTCGATTTTTTTTTTTTTTTTTTTTTTTTTTTTTTGGCGAAGGGGGAGGAGAGTTGGTGTTACGAAGGGCAAATTCGAGACAGATTGCCCAAGACAGATTAAGCGCTAAAAAGGAGGTCCCGAAATTGCTACTTTTAAGCACTAAATTTGTCCTGGGAAATTTATGAGAGCTGCGGTCACGAAGTTTGGTGCTTGAATTGTTTATATATATCCAAAACCTAAAGTAACGGGATTTATCGAATTCCCCCTGGGAGGGGGGGGGGGGGCAGGAGACAAAAAATTATTGTAAGCATAATTGTTGTAAGCTCAGTAATTATTGTAAGCTCAGCCCCAAATTATTTCACGGTGAAGAAATTGCACAAGAGGAGTATAAATAAAAGTAGTATAAATAAAACTTGAGTATAAATATAAAACATTATGTAAGTCTTTGGAATTCTTGATTCTCAAAGGAGAGAGTGGGGGAACGTTTTTTCGGGAGGAAATCTCAGAAATTCCGGATTTTTGAGCAAAGCTCTACTAAAAATATTACAAAGATATTGAAAATAGCTATGCGACTTCTTTAGGATATTTCCCAAAACAGATTTTCGTGTTTATTTTATTTATTTATTTATTTATTTTTTTTTTGGGGGGGGGGGGGGGCGAATTGAGTTGCAAATTCGAGATCCCCCTTTTAGCGCTAAATTTGTCTTAGGAAATCTATGGGATCTGCGGTCACGAAATTTGGTGTGTAAATTGTTTGTATGTGTCCGACACTTATTGTAACGGGATTTTACGAAATCCCTTCACCCCCTAAACTCCCTTGGGGTTGGGGACAATTGAAACGACGTATTAACGAGGTCGATAACGCAGGATTGTGAATAATAGGTCTAGAAATACTACTACAACAGAATTTATAAATATTTTAAATCATTGATTTAATCAACGAAGCTAAATATAAAATATTAGCATTTATTTTGCATGCATTTGCACTAAAATGCATCTAAAGATGATAATATTTTGAGTTGGCTTGGACAAATGTGACCACATCTCACGTTTTCCTGCTTGAATTCGCCTTAATTATCTTAGAATTTCGGATTTTAGTGTGTGGATGTTGATTAAGTGTACTCATTTACGTACTTTGGTGGAATTTCGCAAAATTTCGGACATACCTGCTGGGGAAGGGGAGGTAAGAAGCAGGTAAGTTCTGCCGAATGCAGTGGAAACCCGGACTCCTCACGTTGCGAGCGGGAAAATATGAAAGAACACAGCGGGAACTTTAACTTAAGTTTTTAATAATGATATGTGATTTTGACAACTCATTTAAGTATAGTGGCCAGCGAAACGGGCAAAGCCAGCTAGTAGAAAATATAAAGATTGATTTTTTATTTTGCTCATGATAAATTATTGAAAATATTGAACAACAACTGCAGACAAGATATTATATTGTAATTTGCGTACCACAAATAAAAACATTGCACAGTTCTATTCCTGTCAGCCTCTGTGCTCTTCTTGTCCATACAACATGTTTCAAAGGAATTCGAGGTTGTTACAGTCAATAAAGAAAATCCAGCTCAACCCCAGGCTGAACTACGGCCAAAAGTAAACGATTATGTTTTTGTTTGCTGTGTGTATGATAATGATTGGTGACTGGGTGAGGTTCTGGAAGTGAAAATTTAGAACAATAATGAAGAATTTAGGATCACTATTTCCATCTTCGAGGTTCTGGCACATATTTCAAGAAGTCAGCCAGTGAATGTGATTCATGGGTCAACAAAGATTCTCACACCCTCTGATTTGTATTGGGTCATTCCATAATTATTGGCAGAAAATGAAACACGAAAGAAAAAAAATTACAAAGAGAGAAATGGATTTTATTCAGTGAAGTAGCCGCCATCGGCAGAAATACACTTCGCCCAACGAGTTTTGAGCGAAAAAATGCCACGGTGGCAGAAGTCGGCGTCACATTGGTCAAAGAAATCACGAACCCCTGAATCAAAGCATCTTGGTTCGGGAATTGTTTGTCCCTCACAAACCTGTCCAAATGGCGAAACATGTGATAATCAGTCGGATCCAGGTCTGGAGAATAAAGTGGGTGCGGCAGAAGCTCATACCCCAACTCCTGGATCTTTTTGCCGGCTACCAACGGAGACATAGGGTCGAGCTCCATCCTGCAAGAGTATGGGACCTGACCTATTGACGAGTGCTGGTTGTTTGATTCGAAGTTTCCTGTGGCATTAATCCAACTGACGACAGTACACGTCCGTATTAATGGTCTGGTCTCTCGAGAGGAATCCATAAGGGACCACGTTCTTAGTGGTTCACCAAACGGAGACGAGAATTTTCTGTGGATGGAGGTTTGGTTTTGGGATCTGTTTCGCAGGTTCGTTTTTATGCAGCCACTGTGCTTTCCGTTTGCGATTGTCGTACAACACCCATTTTTCATCCACAGTCAGGATACAATGCAAGAATGGCTCTCTAACCTCGCGTTCTTGTAGAGATTTACAGATCTCCAGGCGTCGTAGACGTTGTTCCTCCGTTAGGTCATGTGGTAACCATGTTTCGGGCTTTTTAGCCATGCCCATTGCCGCTAAACGTTTGGCGATTGTCTGAGGTGCTACAGGAAGTTCTGCTCCTAGCTGTCGTACCGCTGACGTCGGTCGGGCGTCGAATTTTTGCCTTAACGGCCCTCTTCACTCACCGTCGCCGGAAGCCCGAGCCAATGTTATTCAATGGGGAAATTTTCTTTACAAATAACTTATTAACTAATGCATATTTTTAAATTCTGTTTTCACATTCAGAAAATTCCCAACTGTTATATTGACGGATCTTTTATAAAAATGTAATTTTTCAATTTTTAATATTTTATTTCGAAATTGCAAAATGAAAAAATTTCACATATTGAAAATTCGTATTTTGCAGCTTCAAAATAAAATATAAAAAATTAAAAAAATAATATTTTAGAAAAGGTGCGTCAATTTAACAGCTGGGAACTTTCAGAATGTGAAAACAGAATTTAAAAATATGTATTAGTTAATAAGTTATTTGTAAAGAAAAATTTCCTATTGAATAACATTAGTTTCGGCTTCCGGCGGCGGTGAGTGAAGAGGACCCTTAAATGGTCGACATCACACCACACGGGACGACCGGCTCCAAGTTTATGGTCAATCTCTGTATCGCCGCTACGAAACTTGGCAAACAGTCTACGGACTGTCCGCTCACTTGTCGTGCCCGCACCCCATGCTTTGTTGACGTTGGCCACTGTTGCAGCCGCCGAATGTCCAAGCCGGAACTCGTGATGAATCACGATTCGCACGTCGCGTTGCTCCATCACGTCCTTAAATGTCTCCAGTGCCCCGACTGACATTTATATAGTGTGTGGACTCTTCCACTTCACGTTGTAGGGGTGGTTGGTGGTGCATCACTACTGTACCGATCGCAACGATCAGTAGAATTTGCCTGTATCGGTTGCTGCCAATCATTATGGAACATTCCAATACTTGACAGCTACAAGGAAAAGTTGCAACTAACTTCATACATGAATAAGCACCTGTCAACTCTGGTGAATGAGAAAATGGCAATATAATAAATAAAGAAAAATATAATAAGTTTTTTTTTTTCTTTTAGGCCAGATTACATTTTGTAACTGTATTTCAATTAAATTTAATTCAAAAGTGTTTTATTTTATAATTATCTTGTCTACTTAACCTATTTTCCAATTGCAGTCATGAGCGATTTTATGTGTTATTCTAAAAACTTGAACCTCTTCTTTCCTTTGGAATAACAAGATAATTTTTGTTTTGTTTTAAAGTACAGTATAAGATCTTTTTACCGTGGCATTTTGAGATTTTTATCACCTGTACCACATGACTTTTTTGGGGGGTGACAAAGCCCATTTTTCAATTTTTTAAAACAATTTTTTCACGATGAAAGACTACCAGTAACAGCTAATTTTTTTTTTCTACATATAGTATTGATATATAAGTGCAACAGGAAAAAAATTAGTTTGTTACTTCTAACGAGCAGATATACTAGTAGAGGGAGAATTCCCTATCTTTGTACAGGAGAAAAATGTGTTCAGCATGTATTGTCGAGATGGCACGTATTGCGCTATTTATCGCTTTCTTGGCGACACTTAAAACTTCTTTAGAAATAACCCATAATTCACTTTGAGACTTTTTTAATTATTTATTGTTATTGAGAACTGCTATTCTTTTTACACAACACTTTATTTTCATCTGTGTACATGGAGGTGAGGCGAAAAAAAAAATAAAAATAGAAACACAGTTAGAACGTTCAAAATTGGTACAGATAGGTTTTAAAGGCCTGCCGGTCGAATGAGGATATTTTCGAAAGTGTAAAGTTATTAGGAGGGGCGGTAAGGGGGGTGGGGAGAGTAAAAAAATAAAAATAAAAATAGAGTTAGATCGTTCAAAATTGGTGCATAGAGTTTTTGATGCCTCAAATCGATTGCGGATATTTTCGAATTTATAAAATTATTAGGGTAGACGGGAAAGGTGGGGGGCGTGAAGGGGCAAAAATATAGAAATAAGCTGCTATCAAACTCTGGCAACAGCAAAGCGTCAATGCCGACTTTTTTTCATATCCCTTTGATGTGGTATTTTGAGTCGTCGCTCACAAACCTCCTAGTGTGATAATTGCAGAGGACTTGGGTCTCTTTTGCAAAAGATCAATAAAAAGTAATGTCCTTCACTGTAAACGTGTGCAAAATTTCAAGGGTCACTTTCGGACAATGGATCATTTATGACTTTGACGTTCTACTTCTGTTGCCAGAGTTTGAAGGCAGCTTTACAGCGTTGAAAATTAGTATTATTAGGTTTTAAAGCCCGATAAATCGATTGAGGATATTTTCGAAAGTGCAGAATTAATACGAGGGGCAGTAAGGAAGGCGGGCGCAGAGGCAAAAATAAAGAAATTCAGATAGAACGTTTGAAATTAGTGTCATTAGGTTTAAAAGCCCGAGAAAACGATTGCAGATATATTTGAAAGTGTGAAACAATTAGAAAAGGCAGGAACGGTAGGCGAAGAAACACGTGTGCTGCGCGCGCATGTATACGCTGCCGCAGGCAGTGGAGGCCCGGACCAATTATTACACCGAAGAGAGAAATTTTTTTGTATTTTAAATATTTTCCTTTACGATAATATAGTGATTAATTACGATTGTCGAATATAAATGCGCGCGCGCAGTACACAATGGCCTGCGCTGCCGAAGGCTCTGGGGACCCGGTGCGACATTTTTCCTGGTGATAATTTTTTTTTCTCTTTCTTTTTTTTCACATGATAAAAATTAATGAAATTTTGAGAATTCGTTAATTATAAGGATTCATTTAAAAATAGTGACCAGTGAAGCGGTCGTAGCCTGCTAGTTGTTAATATTTGTGCTCATATATTTGTAATTTTTGATTATAAATTTGATTATTTGATTTTTCCTCCTCACCGGCAAAGAAGAAAAATGTTTTATAAGTATTAATGAAAACTGTTCTCTCGGAATGGCTCACGTTATCTTTGTAGATCTTCATTTGCGATTTTTCTTTCTTTTTACTTTCCGAACACATGATTACATTGACATGATTACAATACTTTCCTCACTATAGTGAGGAAAGTATTGTAATCATGTCAAAAATCCGAATTCGAGATTTTGATGTTTCTATACGTTTTGAGGTCCCCTGAGTCCGTTTTCACTATTTTTACGATGATGTATGTATGTGTGTGTGTATGTGTGTATGTGTGTATGTGTGTATGTTTGTGAACACGCTAGCGTCTAAAGGCTTTGTTCGATTAACCTGAAAGTTGGTACGCATATTGTAAGTCACCATAGTACAAACCCTATAGATTTTGGTGAATCTAGCACTTATAGTTTTTTTACAGGGACACAAAGAAAAATTCTTTATCATTATGGCCTATGGGAGCAAAATCTTAAAAGTGCGATAGCATCTAAACGCCTTATTCAATTGAGCAAAAAATTTATACACATATTATAGGTCACAAATACTCAATATGTATAGATTTTGGAGAATCTAGCACTTATAGTTTTTTTACAGGGACACAAAGAAAAATTCTTTATCATTATGCCTATGGGGCCAAATTTTTAAAAGTGTGATAGCGTCTAAACGCCTTATTAATCTGAGCAAAAAAGTTGTACACATGTTATAGATCACAGTTGAACTAACTGTACATATAGATTTTGGTGAATCTAGCACTTACAGTTTTTTTACAGTGACACAAAGAAAAATTCTTTATCATTATGGCCTATGGGACTAAATTTTTAAAAGTACGATTGCATCTAAACGCCTTATTCACTTGAGCTGAAAATTTATATGAGTATTATAAATCGCTGTTGCACTAACTATAAGCATTTTGGTGAATCTAGCATTTATAGGTTTTTACAGGGACACAACGAAAAATTCTTTATCATTATGATCTATGGGCTCAAAGTTCAGTAGCGTTAAATAAAACATCGTGTAATAGATGGAGAAAAATACTCAAACACTCTATTATGGTTTTCTCTCTTTTGTTTGTTTAACAACTCCTCTTTCTTTACTTTATCTACAAAACTGTTAATTACTCAATGTTCGGAAAGTCGAGTGGAGTCACTCCAGATTTTTTTGTTAAATGTGAGTTAAAAGTTTTTTTTTTTAATCCTTTATTTCAAGCGTTTCGTCAAAATAAATAAATGATGTGCGTTCAAAATAAAAAAGAAAGAAAGCATTTAATTAAAGTGATTGGCACACGAAAGTTTTGGTTTTCAAATTAAGACTCCACACGACAAAAATGTTGTCACACAAAGGATAATGCAATTGAAAAGGTTTCAGTCATATACTTTATGTATCTGAATGTTTTTATGTGGCCCTATAAAACTTAATTATGATATATATATATATATATATATTGTGAAAACCTTTTCAAACATAGCACGATATGAAATCAAGTACCACGAAGAACTAGAAAAAACATGAATAAAGATTTCTGAAAAAACCATTTTGGAAAAATTAGTATTAAACCATCCTTTTAATGCGTGCAACATCAATACTTTTTCAAGGGTTCTGATAGAATGTTGCATGTAAATTAAGTGTTATTTCTATCATACTGTATGCAATTTGTTCAAAATTTACAGTATGGAGAGCCCGATAACACCTAATGGCACACGCAGGTTTCATAACTGACTGAACAAACAGATCTTCTTCACACGTAAAAAAAAAAAAGTTCTTTGAATCCTCATCGGCAGATTCCGGTCATTTAGCACTCTGGTGCCAAATGATGTAATTTCTTCCACTTAATTACAGCTCACGGTGTTGTGACGGGGCCGTGCTCTTAGCGACAGTGCTCTTAGCGTAAATCTATAAACCTATGTTCCTAGCGTAAATGTTTACCCCCTCTCCCCCTCGGTGGTGCGCTTTAATGTAAGTACCTTTAGCGCAAATCTGTGATAAGTTAAAGAATAAATAATAATAATAACAAGAAAGAAAAATCATGCAGTACGCATTGATTAGTAACACTTTCCAACTGTACGTAATTGTTGTATCGAATAACTTTTAATATTCTTTGCCTACGTTATCATACAACAAACAGAAGGACTGAAAAACATACGCATAGACTAATTGATTTTAAAATTACTCTTAGGCATTTTGGAAAATGTTAAAAAGGCTTAACGCAAAAGAAAATGCAGCCATTAGATTATAATTACAGCTTTTGAGCTCTGAATATTTTATTGTAGTCTTGTAAATCAGAAAGTTAATCATATATCATATTCTATACAAAACATTATTTTAGAATATTAACAATGCATTTCAATATTTTTATGATTTTTACAGTAGAAAGATTTTTAACTATAACTTTCAAAAAATTCTGTCCTAAAACGTAATGCTGTGGCTTTTTTTTTATTATTGTTGTTGTTGTCCTTGTAAACAAACTAGTTGTACAGGACCTATTAATGTCATTTTAAAAGGGGAACATTCTATAGAGAAAATATCTATAAAAATAACACTCATAGAACACAATGCTTTCGAATTTTTTGGGTGTCCCTGTACGCAAACTAGAAGAGATATTCACTCCATTTTCAATATGGAACACCCGATAGTGAACTTCAATGAAATATATCAGTTTCGAGAAATTCCATAAATATTTACAGGAGTGGCAGACAGACAGATGGACAGATACACAAAACTGAAATCATACTCACATTTAAAAAATGTTAAAAAGTGTTAAAAACGCTCAACGCGAACGAAAGTACAATTTTAGTCTTTTTTTATTGAAAGCTCTTAATACAACTGGACATTTTTGTGCCACCCTGTAAATCTAATGCTAATCATCCTAGATTCTATGCAAAGCAATTTTTTGTGCATATAAATAACATATTTCAATTTCCTAAAACTTCGTGGAAAGTAAAGTTATTAAAATTTGATTTATAGAAATAGCTCTCATAGAACGCAATGCTTTGGAATACTTTTGAGTGTCCCTGTACATAAACCAGTAGAGGTGTAAACTCCATTTTCAATAGGGAACATCCGATAGTGAACTTGAATAACATATATCAGTTTCAAGAAATTCCATAAATATTTACGGGAGTTAGAGCTTGGTCGGTCAGACAGACAGGCATACAAAGAGACGGACAGGTAGATACACAAAACTGAAACCATATTCACACTTAAAAAATGTTAGAAAGTGTTAAAAACGCTTAACGTAAACGAAAGTACAATTCTAGCATTTTTTTTTTATTAATAGCTCTTAATATAAATGGATATTTTTGTGTCACCCTGTAAATCTAATGCTAATCATGCTATATTCTATACAAAGCATTCTTTTGTGCATATAAATAACATATTTCAATTTCCTAAAACTTCGTGGAAAGTAAAGTTATTAAAATTTGATTTATAGAAATATCTCTCATAGAACACAATGCTTTGGAATACTTTTGAGTGTCCCTGAACATAAACCGATTGTGGTATTTTCTCCATTTTATACAGGAAACATCCAATAGTGAACTTGAATAACATATTTCAATTTCATTAAGCTATGTCTACAGTAAAGGTATGAAAATATGGTTTATAGAAATACCTCTCATAGAACACAATGCTTTGAAATACTTTCGGGTGTCCCTGTACACAAACCAGTAGAGGTACGCACTCCATTTTCAATAGGGAAGATCCGATAGTGAACTTGAATAACATATATCAGTTTCAAGAAATTCCATAAATATTTATGGGGGTTAGAACGCGGACAGACAGACAAACCGATGTGATTAACACCTTTCAACCTTGTTGGGAAGTGTTAAAAACGTTAGAAAGTGTTAAAAAAGCTTAATGTAAATGAAAGTACAATTTTAGCAAATATTTATTAATAGCTCTTTATATAACTGAATATTTTTGTGTCACCCCGTAAATCTAATGCTAATCATGCTATATTCTATGCAAAGCACTTTCTTTTGTGCTTATAAATAACATATTTCAATTTCATAAGTCTTCGTGCAAAGTAAAGTTATTAAAATTTAGTTTATAGAAATGCCTCTCATAGAACGCAGTGCTTTGAAATACTTTTGTGTGTCCTGTACACAAATCAGTGGTGGTATTTACTCCATTTTATACAGGAAACATCCGATAGTGAACTTGAATAACATATTTCAATTGCATTCAGATTTTTGCGCATTAAGGGTATGAAATTATGCTTTATAGAAATGCATGCCTCTCATAGAACACAGTGCTTTGAAATACTTTTGTGTGTCCCTGTACACAAATCAGTGGTGGTATTTACTTCATTTTATACAGGAAACATCCGATAGTGAACTTGAATAACATATTTCAATTTCATTAAGCTATGTCTACAGTAAGGGTATGAAAATATGGTTTATAGCAATGCCTCTGATAGAACACAATGCTTTGAAATACTTTCGGGTGTCCCTGTACACAAACCAGTAGAGGTGTAAACTCCATTTTCAATAGGGAAGATCCGATAGTGAACTTGAATAACATATATCAGTTTCAAGAAATTCCATAGATATTTACGGCAGTTAGAGCGTGGACAGACAGACAGACCGAAGTCTTCAACCTTGTTGGAAAGTGTTAAAAAGTGAACTTTTCAACTTTCTGGACATGGGTCTGGCTATTTGGTTTTAGAAGCTATCGCAAAATAGGGGCGTTTAAAATTTGAAGGACTATCCCTTGTTGTCACATTCATACAATAAAATAATCTGGTGTGTCACTCACACAACTTTCTCTTACCATGCAATTCAATACTATAAAGATAGATTGCAGAATAAGTTGTAAAAGCAATAAGGGGTAAGGTAAATAAAGTTCAATCTACTTTAAAAAATAATCTAAAATAGGTTTAGGAACAGTTTTATTTAATCTATAAATTTCTATGTGGAGGTACCGCCCTCTCAATCCACCCGTTCAATTATAGTGCCTACATTTATTAATATATATATATATATATATTCAATGAATTTGCCGTCAAACTTGCCAATCTTGATCAAATATTTTAAGTGGTAACCGAATACGAACTTTAAAATACACAATTTTAATTTCCTGCAGTTATTTGTTTTTAAGATTTGCTGATAACACACATATCAACCCAAAAATTTAAATTTTGTTTTCAGGGCACCTCAAAACATGAGAAAAATAGAGAAAAATAGAACTTGAAAAAATATTTTTTTTTATAGTTATTTAATTTTTCTTTTTAAGCACTGTTTGTCAACTTAAAAACGTAATTTAACGTTAGTAAAATGTAGCAAAGCCCTTCCATCCATTGCATACAGTAAAAAAGAACGTTTAGCTTAATTCTGAGTAGCTTTGTATATCGTGCATAAAATATATACACATATCATTGTGTACTTATATTTAGTTTTATATGAAAGACATGTAACAGAAAATGAAGTCTACTTCCAGTAATTTCAAAATATAGCCCCAATATATCCAAAAATTTTGGGTAATCTTGTAAGCAAATGACGAATGATTTCTATATCAGGATCAACAGAAAACATGCTTTAATGAGCATAAAATATTCTGGTGTGTCACTCACACGACTTTCTCTTACCTTGCATTTCAATACTATAAAGATAGATTGCATATAAGGATTATTAGTGCGATATGAGTTTGCCCGTATACTTTCTATAGATAGAGAGAAATCCGGGGATTGTCCAACCATTGTTCCCTGAAATAGGCGTAAAACATGGATAATTATTACTTATGCTCAGGGCACGGTTTCTTCTATTCCTCCTTCCTTAACTCCAACCTCTTACGCCAGGGGCACGCTACGCTAAGGGCATTGTCGCTAAGGGCACGTCACCGTTGTGACAGATGCGTACGAGACACTTGCGTACAAGCTGAAAAGGGTGACACTTGCGTACATGTTCAGGTGGTTTAAATGTTACAGGTGTGTTTTCGAAAAATCTAGTGGCACTTGCGTTACATTTCTTTTGCTTTATTTGAGGACTGTTGCATTAAGGTGTTGTATCCATATAAAACAAACATTAAAACTTTTTTTTTTTTGTGTGTGTGTGTTAAAATTACATGGTGCTTACTTATTGCTAAAACGTGAGTGAAGTGAATTTAACATGGTTACACAGAAATACGTAACAGATTACATCGTTTCTAATAATAGATTACATGGAAATTTCAATGTACTATACAGTCATCCTATGCGCCGTTCAAATTTCGTATGAGAATTTCGGAGAAAACCACGGAAAACAAAGAACGTCTTTTCTTTCATATTTGAGTTTCGGAGAGAACCACGGAAAACTCAGAACGCCTTTATTCTTTTGTAATTTACAGAATTTTTATTATGTTAGTTCATACGAGAGAAAGTGTAAAAGATTATATTTCTTTTATACACTTACATTTCCATAAATGACCGGACACTTTCGATTTCAGACTTTTTTGAAATAATCTCAAAAAGTACTCAACAAATCATCTTGAAACTTCAGGAGTGTAAAGAACATGTTCTACCTCATATATTTCAGTGTAAGTTTTGCCCCGAAAGTTAAAGGGGGTTCGAAAGTAAAGAATTAAAGAATAGTGAAAGCGTTTGGCATCACCTTGTAAAAAGAAATGCTTGAAATACGGTCTAGCGTTAGCATGGGATTATGAGGCTCTTTAGTATAATGTGTATAAATTTTTAGGTTTCTACTGTATGTAATCTGGAAGACATGACGGTTTCTTTAAAAAATTGAAAAAAAAAAAAAAAAAGAGTAATTTTTTTTAGCTATAACACGCAAGGTATTAAACCCAGTGCAAAGCCATTTTCTGGAAATTTGACATACAATATTAGACACAGCCTACTGCAATCAGAATGAAAAAATCTATATTAATAAAATCAGACTTTTGTCTGTAAATTTGTAAGAATCGAAAAATTTTGCGATATCTTCACGTTTCACACACCATGAAAGCCGAAAATGACTTCAGAAAATTTTGCCTGTGTGTGTGTGTGTCATCGTGTCTGTATGTTGCTTTTTTTGTACGGGCATCACTTGAGAACGGCTGGACGGAATTCAACGGCGCTTGGCAGAAACTTAGATCTCTACCTAACTTAAAATTATATCTATCAATTTTTCTGAAATTCCCCCGCGTTCCCCCCTGGGGGCAAAAGACATAAACACGTTTGTCCGGGTATCACTTGAGAACGGCTGGACAGAATTCAACGGCGCTTCGCAGGAATTTAGGTCTTTACCCAATTTAAAATTATATCTATCAACTTTTCCAAAATTACTCCCCTTTACCCCTGGGGGAGGCAAAAGAATAAAACACGTTTGTAAGCATAACTCGGCTCCTAATTACTTCACTATAAAGAAATTGCCCATGGGGAGACTAGACATGAGTACAAATAATGCATTATCTGCATTTAGGAATTTTTTACTTTTAAGGGAAGGGAGGGGGGAAATATTGAAAATTCCTCATTTTTGAGTAGACCTCTACGAAAAATGGAACAAATATATTGAAAAAAGGTTATGTGACTTTCTTAGAATATTTCCAAAAACACAATTTTGTTTTTTGGGGATTTGAACTTTTGTGGGTAGGGGGGGGGGGGTTACGAGGGGCAAACTCGAGATACCCCTTTTAGCGCTAAATTTGTCCTGAGAAATCTATGATATCTGCGGTCACGAAATTTGGTGCGTAAATTGTTTATATGTATCCAACCCTTATTGTAACGGGATTTTACGAAATTCCCCCCTTACCCTCTTGGTGTCGAGAGGACTATAAACGCGTGTAAAAACACGTTTTCCCTTCACGCGAAAAATTAAGAAATATTAAATTTGCCCATGCATATAAAAATTACTTATTAAGACGAGTCGAAGGAGGAAGCGAAATAAGTACTGAGTTATATTACGATAAATACGATACATAATAGGATACGTTATATTAGACCTATCGTTCTGGGTTAGTGGGTATTTTCGTTAAAAGAAATAGTTTGTTCGTTCGGTGCAACTTGCACATGAGTCCCGTCAGGTACAACTTGCATATTAGTCCCGTCAGGTGCAACTTGCACATTAGTTCCCTTTAAATATAGTGTCCAGCAAAGCAGGCAAAGCATTCGTTGATTCACTACCTTAATTGATTTCAAATTCCGTCATTTTAGTTCCCCATCATACTATAGGTATGGGGAACTTAGGTAATCGTGAAAATTTTCGACCTCGGTTTTTTTACTTTTCTACACGTTTTCAGGTGTGAGGAATCCGAAAATGACAAAATTTCTATGGTGTTTGTCTGTAGGGTGTCTGTTAGTCTGTTAGTGTGTTAGTGGGTCAGTCCGTTAGTTTGTTAGTCTGTTAACACGATATCTCACGAACAAATGATCGCAGAGAGGTCAGATCAGTTTTAAAATATTACTTTCGACACTGGCAAGAACCCTATTCATTTGCAACATTCGAATTTAAAAACTTCGTAAGTTATTAGAAATTTACGATTTTCTTAACATGGGAGAATAGGACAAAAATTCACTTAAACGTGCATTTAATGAAAACTTTTTACTGTAAAAATGTCAGACCAGTTTTAAAATATCAGTTTTCATGCCGGAATGAACATCAGTAACTATAAATATGCCACATTGGAAATTTCGCAAGTTATTGGAAATTTACGAATTTTTTAACATGGCAGTATAGAGCAAAATTTCACATAAACGTCAATTTTGAGAGATATTTTCATCGTAAAGATGTCAGACTACTTTTGAAATATTATTTAGGACACTGGCATGATTATTAATGACTATGAATTTTCCAATATAAAGATTTCGTAAGTTATTGGAAATTTACGAATTTCTTAACATGGCTGAATAGAGCAAAATTTCACATAAACGTCAATCTTGAGGGATATTTTCATCGTAAAGATGTCAAACCACTTTCGAAATATTATTTAGGATACTGGCATGAATATCATAGACTACGATTTTTCCAATTTAAAAAATTCGTAAGTTATTTGGAATTTACGATTTACTTAACATGTCAGAATAAGGCAAAATTGAGCATAAATTTCCATTTTGAGGATCGTAAATACATTAGACAACTTCAAAATTACATTTATGATATTTGTTTGAACATGATTGAATACAAATATTCTAATAGGAAAATTTCGTTAATCATTCGTAATTTACGATTTTATCAACATAGCGAAATTGTAAATTTTTCATATAAATATGAATTTTGAGGATTATTGCATTGGAAATAGTAGGATGAAAACTAAACAACGGAATTGACCCTGATAAAATAAATTAATAGATTAGAATAAGATATATATATCGAAGTGAACGGTGGATAGCCTATTAGGCGGGGATTTCATTCTGTCATAATATCAAGCTTTGGTCAAATTCATTTCTTTTAACATGATTATAATATGTCTCGCACTAGAAATTTATGAGAACATAAATATGATGGGGAACTGAGCAGAGTCCACCTATGCCAACTAGTTTGACGGGGTTATGTACTAGTAATTAAATGTTAACGAAATATTGGTAAAAGGGTTTTTAGCAAGATATAAAATTTTTTGGCCGTTTAAACTGGAAATTTGGTTTTAGGTGGCTATGTTGCTCATCCAAGCGAGATGACCGTAAGTTAAAAAGCCATTGCTTATAAAATCGGTTTGTATTACATTTAGGACATAAAAGAGATTCAGAAAAAGTGTTTAGTAGCATAATTTATTTAACTACAGTACAGCAACTATTAAACAAAGCAGGTTTAAATGAGAGAAAATTTGAAAAAATTCCATTCTTAGTGAATAGATTTAGAAAAGCAAGACTTCAGATGGCTAAAAAAATAAAAAAATGATTAGTTAATTATTGGGCTGAACTGTTTCTCTTTGATGAGTCAAGCTTAATTTATTTCGAGCTAAAGAAAACAAGCAGATGTGACAACGAAAATATGACTGACCTAATGAAAATCGCACTTTTAAGGCAGTGGCGCATTCTCCGTACATTATGGTACGGAGGTGCATAACTTTTCAAACAGTCGGGCAAACTTTTATGCTCAAGAGATCAATTAACTCGAAATAAAACACAATCTTCATAAAAGTGGTGCCTGACCGACTATTTTGGAGGTATCTTGGCGTCTGTGGTAAGTTTATTCCCTTCAAATTGTCAAAATTTCCTATCCATTCCCATGAGAACCTATTATTCTCTAAGTAATCATATCTTTTTTCACTTTAAGTTAAACCCCATAAAAGATATAGTAGAATTTCTTCTTTACCAGATATGGAAATAGTCCTAATCGCGATCCGCGCGAAAATGTTTCGTCTATAAAAAGTTGGGGAAGAGGGGAGAGGATTCGAAATTTGCAGCCAGAACTAGAAAAAATTATTTGTGATATTTGGCACATTGGAATTTCTGGGATTTATATTAAAACACTGTATAAAACTATGCCATTGCGCATTAAAGCAATAATTCCATATAAAGGTGGAATTAACCCAATGCAGAATACATATCTATATATATAATAAAATAAGATGTTTGTGTGTGTGTGTGTGTCATTGTGTATTTCCAGAGCTTTTTAGGTTGATGGCTGAACTACACAAATTTGCATGGAGGTTCGTAATGACCTCTCCTGATGCACCTCGAAGCCCGATTTTCGAATTTTTGATTAGTTTTCTTTTAATTAATTAAAATGTGAAAATAATAACCTTCTAATTTCTGATAAATTAGCCATTTTAATTTTATCCATAATTTAATTGTTGCCAATTTTTTTTTCGACAGAATAAAAAAAAAAAGTACGTTTACTTAAAACGAGGAAAATAAATTAGAAAAATTAGAAAATCTTTATATATATATATATATATAAGGCAATGTTTGTGTGTGTGTGGATAGCGTAGCGCAAAGACGGTAGCTCGGACAGTCACGTGTTTCGACATGAAGGTGCCCTCCGAGAGGTCCTTGTGCACCTCAAAGCCCGATTTTCGAATTTTTGATTTGTTTTCTTTTAATTAATTAAAATATGAAAATATTAACTTCATAATAGCTGCAAAAACAGTCGTTAAAAATTTATCCTTAATTTAATTGCTGCCAAAAAAAATTTACGGGTTCGTTTTTCCGTCAGGAAAAAAAAATACGTTTACATTCAGTATCGCTTTGAAAATTTTATACACATTGATAAAGTGTTAATATAGTTTATGGTACTATTATATGTTGTTCTATTTTTTTCCCCCTTAACTATTGTAGATTTTTACTGTCAAGCTGTTATTAAAAAGAAAAGAAAAGAAAAGAAAAAAAAAAAAAAAAAAAAACTGTCCATGACGTCACATTTGACTGCGTAGCGTTTCTTTACTACAATAAACTCTATGAACTATAAATTTATTTTATCAGTTTTATTTATGGATCATACAGGGCGATTTTTAAATTTTGGCGTTGAAATAAACCGAATGTTTTTCGCCAAGACGTTTAATTTAGAAATCCGCGTTTGTAATGATCGATAGATGGCGCTCTCTGAACACTGCAGTTGTTAGTAAATATAACAGCCACGTGTAATTATTATTCTTTCTCCGCCATTTCATCATGGAAAGTCGATTGCATAATATGAGGATATGCAGTGGTGTGATAATTTCACCTTAGCCCACCAGAGGGCGAGCATTTCATTACAATCGCGGATAGCCATTTAATGAAATTAAACCGAAATAGTAGTCACATAAATGATCTATTTTTCTCTGAATAGATAATTTTATAAGGGAAAAAAATGCTGTTTTAAAAATAGAAAATTTATTTCAAGCACTATTTTCAGCCTAAAAACCGTTAAAAATATAAACAGAATATGAAGAATTCATACAAATTAGCGAAAAGATATCCGATAAAAGTATCACCAAAATACGATTCCCCTTTTATACAAGAAATTATATTTAAAAAAATCATCACTAATATGGTGACAAAAATTCAAAAGCCGCCAAGGGAGAGATTCAATAAAGTTGCGTAGCACGGTAATGTTTACATAGTATTTATTAATTTTTTTATATACTAATCACTACGCTAATTTATAATACAAATATACGAGCTGCTGTGTGTGACTGTACCTGCACGCTGTCCGGCAGAAATATTTGTTTAATTTAAATTAATAGTTAAATAAATAAATAAAAATAAGAATAAGAATACGTTTAATGGGAAATATATATAACCATAAAAATATTAGTTGTCTAAAATGCGGCAGAAATAGTGCTCATAGCATATTGTTATTAGGGATTAGTTACTTGCCCCGCATCATTAGCACTGTTGCAATGAAAGCAGGCGAAGTGAAAATAAAAGGGCAGTTCATTCATTCCTTTCAGTTGTGTCAGCCTTGGCGACAAACTTGGTGAGTGGGTGACCAAATTTGGTGAGAGGGCAACCAAGTTTGATGAAAAATGGTACTTAAGAATTCCTCAAGTTTCGAAGATCTCCGACACACGGGAGCACAGATCTCGAGCTTTCCGCCTCGATGGAATCATCGGGGATGGGATTCTCGATGGAATCATCGGAAAAAGTTATAAATAGGAGTGAGTTGATTTATGCGAGAGAATATGTACTCACTGCGAATCAGAATTATTCAGGGACCTATTCCGATTGATTGCACTTTAAGGATTGAGCTCTAAGCGAATGAATATTTTTCTTGAGATTGCGAAGATTTATGTTCAGGAGTATTTGATGTTATTTGCTTTACTCCTGTGGAACAAGTGATTGTTTTGCAGAGTATACCAGAACATTCATCGAATAAGGAATTTTGCTATATGAGTAACAGCTTCAACTGTTTCCAGAATAGTCGAAGAATAAGCTTTACTATCGGACTGTTTTCGAGAATATTCGTTTTAATAATAGTTTCGTTGTATAGATTCGATAAGCTAAAAAAAATATTTAATATCACTGAGGAGATTCCATACTAAAGCTGTGGCGAAAATTGTCGCCAATCGAAATATATTTACTTAAACGTTTTAATTATTCAATTAAAAAGAAATCATTTTAATATAGTGACCAGCGAAGCGGGCAAAGCCTGCTAGTTTTTAATAAAAAATTGCTTAGATCTAACAAATGAATAGTTTTATTTCATATATTAAAATATAACTTGTTTATTTCACATAATAAATCATAATAGAATATAAAGTGTATGGTTATTGCATTATGTTCAAAAAGAAAGTTTTATGCAGATTTTTGAAAAGTACTTCGTAAAATGCAATAAAACGAATTAAATCAAAAATGTACATAGGTATCATTTCATCCCATTGCTATTATGCAAACAAGACAGTTTTATTCGTTTCAAACATTAATTTTAAAGTTATTACAAATAAAAAATGTATAATTCATTTTTTCTGCAGTGCGGCTTTTCTTTTCTTTTTTTTTTTTTTTTTTTTTTTTGTCGCTTAGTGTAATAAATTATTGTTTTTGGGTCAAATTTTCGAAATTGTTTTTTTGAGCGGTTGGTCTGTGTGTGTGTGTGTCATCACAAGAAAGTAACACCGAAAGTTTAAACTCGGTATCCTAGATATCTATTTAATAGGGATGCTACACTAAATTTGTCGTTGAGATCAAGCAAATGGTTCGTGTACAGGGACGCCCAATAGAATTCAAATATATTATGTCTATGGGATAAATTGCATAGGTTAGAAGAGGTTGCAAATGAAACGTACGAGTATTTTTCATATGCGTCAAAGCAGGTTTCATGTAGAATATGGTATGAAAATTCTTCCCCGTTCGTTTACAGGGCTACACAAAAGATCTAGAATATAGAGGAAATATGCTGGAAAATTGAGCAGGTCATGCTGTGTGTTATTAATGTAAGATTTTATTTATGTATAAGAGAAAGCCGTGTGAGTTCCACACCAGATTATTTCATTTGCAAAATAAGTAAATATTTCATCATTATTTGTGTAATATAAAGTAATTCAAATACTGTACACTAAGGGACCAAAAAAAAAAAAAAAAAAGCCGCACTTTGATATTTTCCTTTTCTCTTTCTCTAACCGCCAATTTTATGGTTTAAAAAGCGAATTTTCGAACAGATTTTATTACGTCGCCCTCCACGCACACTTTAGGATTGAGCTCCAGTGTTAAAAATAAAATGCAATTGTGAGGAAAATAAAATTGTAATTTTAGAAAGTATTTCAAAAAGGGCAAGGATAAGGCAATTAACGATGCCCCAAAAAGTGTTAATTTTAGAATGAAAATTTAAAAAATGCTTAAATACGTTAGATGGCTTAATAATTAAATGTTAACGAAATATTGGTGAGATGGTATTTAGCAAGATATAAAATTTTTTGGCTGTTTAAACGGGAAATTTGGCTTTAGGCGGCCACGTTGTTCATCCAAGCGAGATGACTGCAAGTTAAAAAGCAAACGATTTGTACATGTTAATAACTTAGAAAAGATTAAAAAAAGTATGTTAAATAGCAAAATACTTTCTTCAAACACAGTGCGGAAACAATTAAACAAAGTAGGTTAAAAACCAGAAGATCTTCAAAAAAAAAAAAAAAAAAAAAAAAAAAAAAAGCCATTACTAAGGAAAAGAATAATAATAAAAAAAAAAAGACTTCAGTTGACCAAAAATTTAAAAAAATATATCAGTTAATTATTGGACTGAACTGGTTTCCTCTGATGAGTCAAGTTTAATTTATTGGGTTGTTCGATAAATATAATGTCGATTTTTTTTTTCATGTTTTTCAAAGTGAATTTATTTATATTAACAACAAACATTAACCAATGTTATATTGACCATTTTGTTGGATGACTTTTTGCCATCTTTCGGTAAGTTGAAAAATTCCACGTTCAAAGAAGCCTCGGTTTTTAGCAGCGAAGGTTTTAAAATACGACATTATTTATCGAACAACCCAATATTTCGGACTGAGGAAAAACTTGTAGAACGACAAAAATATCACCAACTTAATGAAAATTGCACTCTTAAAACAGTGACACATTCTCCGTACATTATGGTACGGATGTGCATAACCTTTTGAGGAGTCGGGCAAATTTTCATGCTCGAGTGATCAATTAACTCTGAATAAAACGCAGCCATTATAAAAGTGGCACCTGACGGATTAATTTGAAGTTATCTCAGACTTTCCTGCAAACAGCATTTGAAGATGATATTGCACCTTGCTAAAGGGCGTCGTTTATTCGATTCAAGTTGTTAAAATTACCTATCCATTCCCATGAGCACCTATAATTCTGTAAGAAAATATATATTTTTAAACTTTAAGTTAAATCCCACAAAGAATATCGAAGAATTTCTTCTTCATCAGACTTGGAAATAGTCCTAATCTCAATCCGCTCGATTAGCCTATAAAAAGGCGGGGGAGAGGGGTAGGATTCGAATTTGCAGCCTACAACTCTGCAAGAACTAGAAAAAATTATTTATGGTATTTGTCACAGTGAATTTTCTGATATTTATATTAAATCACTGTATAATACTATGCCATTGCGCATAAAAGCAGTCATTCTATATAAAAGTGGAATAACCCAATGCAGAATACGTATTTTTAATAAGTAATTGTTTAGATCTAACAAATAAATAGTTTTATTTCATATTTTAAAGCACAACTTGTTTATATCATATGATAATCATAATAATACAAAGTATATGTTTATTGTATTTCGTTTAAAAAGAAAATTTTATGTAGATTTTTAATAATTACTTTGTAGGGTGTACAGCGTACTAAATCAAAAATGTACATAGATATCATTTCATCTCTTTGGTATGATGCAAACATGACAGTTTTATTTGTTTCATCCATAAGTTTTGAAGTTATTACAAATAAAAAATGTATAAGTCAATTTTTCTGCAGTCATTAGCAGAAAGTGTAAAGTACGATTTTCAATCAACCCATGTCGGTTATAGTCGACCCTATTTTTCTTTCAGTTTGCAAAAACAGAAGAATGGAATGTTTTAAGGTAAAAATGTTTCGAGTCGGAAATGGATAAAACGCATACTCAGAATAGTGTGAAAAAAATTACAGAGATACTACTCACATACACGATACAAGATCAGTTAAATTCATCGGAGGAATCCCACTAAAGAGCCTACAAAAAAATTAGACTTTGAATATTTGGCGCAAAAAGACAAAAAGTGCACGCGATTGGGTGAGCAACAAACGTGCTTTTCCTCCAAATGCAAGTATAATTTTAATGCGTTTAAGAATTTCTTGCAAAACAAATCTTTCTGAATGGTAAGTAGAGTTTGAAAATAATGGATGAAAGAGTTGTCAATTTCTTGTACAAGCTTGCATAGTACAAAAAGTACAAACGTATTTCATTTAAGCTTTACAAAAAACATATATCTTGCGAGTTGCAAATATTTAAATTGCATCTCCAATACATCTTTAAGTTATACATAGGTTTAGTTTTTTATTGAAAAATTTTCTGTATTCTGCAAGTTGTAAACATTTATTTTTATTTTTATTTAGTATTTAAATTGAATTTTATAATTTGAAAAATTAAATTAATTATAATTTTATGTTATATGACTTTGGAAATTAATACGTACAATGTTGTTTGGAGGCTTTATAAACAATATAGGGGGAAAAGAAAAATGTGGCACTCACAAATGTTACAGAAGAAATTAAATTAAAAAACTGCATCGTTGAAATATTAACAAAATAGGAGTGTGTAAGTTATGAAAAATTTGAAAGCATTTATGATGTTTGTGTAATGAAATATCACAAAATTCCGATGAAAATGAGTATACTATCTAATTGCCTCTTAATGCAATATAAATAAATGTGCGTACTCTTTTACTTTAAGCCACAATATTGAAAGCTCAAGCAGTCAAGCTCAGTTTAAGTCAAGCAGTCAAGCTCAATAGTCAAGCTCAGTTTAAGAATGTCACTTTAAACTAAAGGTTCGATCATCAGATTTACTTATAAATATGTATGACAAAACTGTAGCTATGGAAGAGTATTGACTAAAAGTGACCTTTATTAAACTAGTTTAGTATGGAAAGCGTGTTTCCGTAATGAGTATTTATAAAAAACCGTTTTGCATCAGCGTTTATTGTGTCGCCAACGAGCGATCCATAGCCAAGAATCGTACTTATTTAACATTTTTTTTTACGAACACTATAGAGTCATTCCGCCGGATTTTTTTTTTTTTTTTTTTTATAAACATACATAACATCACGAGGAGAGTATTCTGTAATTTTTTTCAAAAATTTTCGCGTATGCGCCTATGGAGCCCTTCCTTGTTAGTGTACGTAAAATGCCTCTCATGTCTCATTGGGCATTGCCTACTGCATTAGAATTCTTTAAGTCATTTTCGGAAAGTATTTAAGAAAAGACCGAAGCAGGTCCCTATTATGGCATTTATGGGCAAACCGGGACTTTGTCCAGGGCCCCCGGACAATAAGGGACCTCCAAAAGAAATAATATTGAATTTCAAAATATTCCTTTTTATTTCAATGAAAACTTCAATATATAGGCATATAGGCATGTATATGAAATTTATCCTTTAAAAGCACTAAACTTTCTTAAAAACAGAATTTCTATTTCTGTTGGCTCATTTTAGGCCTATAGAGTCAACGCTCTGAAATTGATTCGAATCCAGAGCGTTGACTATAGCAACAGATGCCGGGTTCGTATCCCGGTTAAAGCAAGGATGTTCGCAGTCGTTCAAAATTCATTCTAATGAGTAGGTCCTACTCTAACTAATCCTAGTACGTAAAAAATTACAGCAGAGCAACAATCCAAAGCTGGCAAATCTATGACTTATAGGTCATGTCCAGTTTAGTGTAAATTAAAAATGTTATACCTTTTTTCTAGTCGCCTCTCAAGCATGATATCTTGAGAGGCATTCCAAATTCAGTTGTATGTAGCTGAAAATGTTAATAGTCATTAATAATGTCAAAAATATGAACCTATTTGAACATCTAGCCTCGAAAATAGTCTTTATGCATTGTATATGCGACTCATCATCTGTTCGATATAAATTAGAATGCGACGGGCCCCCCGAATTTCACTTTGCCCAGGGCCGCCCCATTTTGTTGGGATCGGGGCCTGCACCGAAGTCAAACACTTTGCAACTTTGCTAGAAAGATTCCTGGATTGATTTTCCTCCAAATTATTCATCTTGCCAGAGAAGCTATCGAAATCACCCGAGCTGACCAGTTAGGGGCCTAAATGTTTTCGTAATACGAATTCTTTCAAGCCGCGCGTTAGTTTCTTACATGACCCGTGCCTTTCTTTCTTCGTAACACTTTGAAACTTTCTCAAATGCTTTCCTTTTCCCACTCTGTCATAGTAATGACATCTTTTATAAGCCGGAATTTATTTTATTCCCTTTCATTTTACTGAACGTGTCGCTTTGACTCTGTCCATTTATCATAGCAACGTCTTCTTCTAGCCACAATTGTCTTTCACTGACCTACTCGGGATAACGCAAGAGGGATCCCAACCGCGGTTTCTATGCGAATTTGTAATTTTTCCTTCGGCAGGCATTGGTGAATCCAATCCGGGAAGACGCTGTCGAAGACAACGGCAACCCATTCTGAGGACTAGAATGATTTCACTGGAATTCCTTTTCAAATTTGTATTTTTTCAGATTTTATATTTATAGGTAATTTATTTGAACATAGTGACCAGCGAAGCGGGTAAGTTATAAACTACTTTGTTCACTACTTTGGTTCACCTGACGAAGGGTCGTGTTTTACCAAAACAATTGTTGCGAGTTTTTTTTCTTCCAATTTATGATGGTTTTTCAAAGTTTTTATTTTATTACTTTTCAGCGGCAGTCATTTTTGCATAAACCTTAGTCCCGAGAAAGGAAAAAAAAAAAGAAATAAAATAAAAATTATTGATTTTGCTCTTCCATCGTAACCGCATAATCGTAGGACGTCGTACTTATTTTCTTTCCTCTTATCGCCAAAACCACTTGCGACAGCGGAATCCTGATCACTCGCCAAGCGAAACGTGGCAACCCTTCCTGCAGTTCTCGGACCTTCTCATTCAATGATTCGTTCGCGAAGTGATGAAGGTGACGTGTGTATCAAAATGTCGTCTGCTGCTTTATTGCAAGTGTATGATACCTGATGGATGATGATGCAAATACTCATACGTGGATAAAATCGTTTTCTAAAGTGGAATTATTCTTTTCGTGTTCATATTTTGTTTTGTTTGTATATATATGGTGCTTAGTGCTAGACATTCAGAGAATTGTAAGTTGCTGCGATTATGGCCCACAGCGATAAAATCAAAGTAGCGATCCGGGTTCGGCCGTTTAATAGGCGAGGTGAGTTTTTTTTCTTATCCAGTACATGAATGATGTCATCTTGTGTGTAATATGTATTTTAATATTATTACTGTTAGTTAAAAATTAGTTTCTCTGATCAGTGATTTTGTGTCTTCAGCGCCTGTGTTGAGAAGAGAATTATCCGATCTATTTTTACCGAAATTTCGAACTATCTCCATGTTTAATTATGAATTAAACACGGAGATCGTCCGAAATGACATTCTATTCGAAAAATTCTAAACCAAAACTTTGTACGTCTTGTTGCCATTCGCTAAAGCAACATCGAAATAAATATTTGTCTAATTTTGCTGAAGATAACCACAATATTTGAATGAATTTTATATTTATGCAACACATAAAAATAATATACGCGAAATAAATAAAATTTCTTCAAAACGTATAGACATGTGTAATATGTATTATTGTATATTACTGAAGAATTTGTATTTAACGTTAATGTAATCAGTATTAAATTATTGTTTAATAGAAATAACTGCATTTTAAGAGTAATGTATAATTTTATGCACTTAGACTTAAGCTTGTGTTGAAGTCATAAAATTTTTGCCATTTCTACAGACTGTTTAATAAATTTATCTTTACAGTGACAAAATTAATCCCCCCCCCCTCTCTCTATATATATAATCAAATAACTAATTGGTCTGCGCGCGCCTAGCGCTCCTGTTTTATAAATTATTTCTCCTTACCAAGATTGTATCCAAGCAAAAACTATCCCCCTGAAATTTTCAAATATCTCAAAAATTTGTGGATTATGCTTCATTTTTAACACTCAATATTTTGTATTAAAGTTTGGACCCCTGCGAAATTTTCTTCTCGCTATTTATTTATTTATTTTGTGTGTGTGAATATAATTATAATGTCGTGTCTGTATAATTGACAGCATTTCTTTTTGTCTTTAAAGTGCATTTACTTTTTTATATAAAACATATTTTAAAATAATTTGGAAATATTTTGGTATAAAAAAATATTTTTCAGTCAAAATCAAACAATTATGTAAATGACAGCCTCTTCTAATTTCGCATTGATAATTTTTTTAAATTACAGAATTAGAAGTTTCTATAATACATTTTATATTTCTAATTATGGCAAGGAAAAAAAAAAAAAAAAATCATCACCTGAAACTGTTGTGCATAGAGTGCATTTTTTAGCCTTCATTATTTCAAGAAGTAGGTAGGAGATAATTAAAAATTGAAGCTGTAGGAGACTTTTCTAAATAATAATAATAATCTTTTCTTTTGCAGATATTTTCGAATGTGTAATTATTATCTAGTTGTACATTAGAAAAATATATAGATAATCTACTGCCCCAAATTAACTAAAAAATTCAATAATAAAAAGTATAAGCATTAAAAAAAAAGGTACTAGTTTTTTCCTTTCTTTCTTTCTTTTCTTTTCTTTTTTTTGGAGGGGGGGGGGGGGGTAAACAAGCAGTTATACCAAAAACTTCATTGCCAAATAGTGACAGAAATTTAAAAGTGGCCGGCGGGTTGAGGGGGAGTCATATACTAAAGCTGTAAACTCAATATAGTCTAGCTATTATGAATTTCTTTTTTATTCTGAAAAAAAATTTTTTTTAGCATATTTCATTAAAAGAAAAAAAAAAAAAAGGTATTAATTAAATATGTATTTCAATTTGACATTGAATATGGGGATTTCTAAACATTTTTCTGCTTTTGTCTTGTGTTATGCACTATTAATATTCTTCTTTGGTGGAAAGCAAAGCAGCGAATAGGCGGGATTAAGTGAAGCGAGTCGGGGATTAGTGAGCGGAGCAAGTAGGGGGCAGAGGCCCGTAGTGAGTTTAAAAAAAAATGCTAATTTTTTACATTTACACCGATTTACAAATAAAATACATTGAAATTGCTCAAAAACCTCGCTTTGGCTCTCTGCTGCTTTTGGCAGAGACTTCCTTAATCGCAATATCTCCGTTCCGTGTCTGTTTAGAGGTCTGCACGGGACGGCCTGCCGAATTTTTCAATTTACTCTCGGGCCGGGCTAGGGCTGATTATTATATATATATATATATATTTTTTTTTTTTTTTTTTGTATACTCGGGCCGGGCCAGGCCAAATAATAAAATATTTCTTCAATCTTTTTTTTTTTTTGTTCCATAACTTTACAGGCTAGTATGTCACATAAAATTTTATTTTGTTAAAAAATATTTATAACCAACTTAATTGTGTGTCAGTCTTTCTGTTCACGATGTGATTTCCCGCATTTATTTTTAGCATGTCTCGAAATTGATATATAATAAAGTAATATTGAAGTATTATTAATTTAAAGTAATATTAAATGATTTCCTATTGAACAAATTAGTATGCATGCCACTACTGGTTTGCGCACATGTACAAACAACAAAAGAAGAAAAAAAAAAGGTACGTTACTGTCTGAGGCTTTGTGTCCTATGATGTGTAGAGGCTAGGTGGTATGAAGGATATAAAAATCCTTCCGTTTTAACCTTTCCTCTACTTTCCAGTGAAATAAGCATTTTTAGGATGGGCAAAAGCATCATTTATATTGAAAATGTTTAGATTAGAATTAAAGATAACACGGAAGGATTCGGATACATTACGGTTAGGGGTGGGAATCGATTAAGAGTTTTAACTGGGTTAATCGTAGTTCATTAATCGATTAATCGTTTTATTAACCGGATTTTTAATCGGTTTTCATTTTTCTTTATATAATTTTATTTTAATGATGAATAAAACTTTCATATTGTGTATATATATATTATTCATAAGTTTGACTGAATTTTTTTTTTTTTTTCAAAAGTTTTTGTCTAATCAATTTTATTTATTGTTATTATTTTTTTAAATAAATTAATTTTTCGATTCATTTTGAAAGAAACATTAAATGATTGCAGGCCTTGTCCATCTCGCTTGTCACTATTTTTAAGTGAATTCTCAAAATTCCATATCATTATCATAAAAATCTCAAATTGTTATATTTTATTTCTTCTTTGACACTTCGACTAGAACACAGAATGTTATTTTCTGTTTCTACTTCAATAGTCACTATCAGCAATTCTGAACAGACAATAAACACTTGAAAATACTGTGAAACTCTGTTGACATTTCCCCCATCAGAGGGATAGTGAAAATCTCCTCCATTCTTCTTCTGTTTTTCTTTTTTTCTTTTTTAATCTTTAGCATTTATATTTTTTGAAAGCTTCTTGTTTCTGAGAATACTATTACCCTAGCCAACACTTTCTGTAGAAGGCTAGAGACAGGTGGTGTTGCTCCAGCATGCACATGAATCTGCATTTTGTTTAATAACTGTCCTCCCTCTTTTCTCTATCAACAAAAGTGCAACAACTTCTTTTGAGAGGTTTTATTTTTATTTATTTTATTTTATTTCTTTATTTTTTGATTTTTCATTATTTTATGGATGTTTATTAGAATGTTTGTTAGCAAAATATGTGAAAAAATATTTTGTAGACAGAACAATATTTTTACTTTAATTCGTAGTTTGAAAATTATAATCGGAATTAAAAATTAAAAATTTTAATTTTAATCAGATTTTGAAAATTTTTAATCGAATTAATCGATCCGATTAACTCGATTAAAAAAATTGATCGGGACTAAGCATTTATCGATTAACCGAACCGATTAATCGATTAATCGGTACAGCCCTAATTACGGTTACGGTTATATAAGTGGAAATGTTTGAAAGTGCATTTTTAGTTGTTGTATTAACAATTTTTAATACCTTCCTGTATTGTTTGATGAATGCTAATATTTTCGATTTGACTTTCTGTTTGTCCTTGTGCCTTCTATACGTCTGTAATAATGAATTTCTGTTTATATATAATTGTCTTTTAAAAGATCAGTAGTTTTGATGTAGAACATACCATTGCTTAGCTATATAAAGCCTCTGCAAAACACATGCTAAAAACTTTTTCATAGAAAAGCATGCATTTTTAGTACTAGGAGGACTATTCGTTTCAATCTGGGTGAAAACGTCGTCGCCAGTTTTTGTAGAGCAGTTTTGTGTAACACCAAAATAAATTAGAAGAAATATCAGTCCTATCGTTACAAATTCGGTACCCAATAAAAGGGGCAATTTTACTGAATACAGTGGCGCAAACACTTCCTTTTAATTCATTTCAGTCATTTTAAAAAGTACGTGCCCAGTTTTACGGTAAATAAAAGTAGTAAAAAATAAACATTTTACTGATTGAAATGAATAGTCCTCCGTACTAAACTAAATCCTGTCTTTGACAGAATTTTTACTTTTTTTTTTTTTATGTATCCATAATATGACATTAATTTCACGCCAAATATAGTTTTACAATAGGATAGTGTTATTTCGACTGAGTTTTATATAGCTAATGATTTTGTGGTTATACATATTTCGCATTTTAAATATTTTTTTTTTAATTTAAGTTTGAATGAATCCAATATTTGTGCTCGTCAGCGTGTACATGCACGATATCTCGGAGGTACACGTAGCAGACCATTTATTTGTATGTTAAATTAATGTAGTGGTTGTTATGTAGAAAAATAAGTAAACCTGATCATGGTACAGAACTTTATTATAGATCTTCCTTGGTAATTTTTGAATTATGTCGTCATTTTGGCGACGGATTTTTTTTTTTCTTTTTTAATTCATCCATTGTTTGTATCATTTCTTGTATGAAAAGGGGGGATTTTCTATATATATATATATTCGCAACATTTTGTTTAATAAATTTAAAATGCTTTAAATATAGTAATAATATTCCTAAGCACACCGTGAATAAACAATATTCGTAATTATATAAAAATACATAAAATATAGTGATGAAATTCTTAAATACACCGGGAATAAACAATATTCGTAATTATAGAAAAGGTATAAAAATAGTGACAAAATTGTTTTATACACTATTAGTAAACGGTATTCGTAACGTGTTTAAAAAGAAATCGATCTATTTCTCCGAACATTGGACATAAAATTGATGCTACCAATACGAGTGTTGGTGTTAGGGTTAAGACCAACTAACTGAAGGGAAGTGCCCTCTGTGGGAGTTTTCTAAAGGGTCCTAGTACGCATTTGCGCAAGTTTCTGAGAAAACCATGGAAAATTTTGAACGGCTACGCAAGGGTTTGGTTTTTTTTTTTTTTTTTTGTCAAGTCTAATAAAATTTTTCACTTTTAAAAAATAATTTATTATTTTTTTACTTATACTATTTTCTTACTTGACATTTATAATAAATATTATATCTACATAACATAGCATATCATATTAGTGATATAATATATGCCAGTTTGAAATTATGTAATTATTTTTCAACTTTGTTAGAAAAATTTCTTTCATTTCAACCATCTATCTACAATATCTCTTTTGAACAGAAGTTTTAAAAAATGAGAGATGAGAAAAAGTGAACAATATTGCAAGCCATTTTTGTATTTGTAAGTCATGATGAAAAAATAAAAATAAAAGTAATACTTTGCCTAAAATTCTAAGGATTTAACAACAAATATTAAACATAAATAACAAAATATAATATATTGACCCTGTAAGGTTCGATACGGGCAAAGAATACGGTTCTTTTTTTGCCCCCCGAAAACTTCAAATTCATTAAAACTGCCTTTTTAAAAGATTTAGTTTTATAAAAATGACCTTTCTATAAAAATTTTCAGTGTTCCAGAATTATTTTTAATGTTTACCTATAACTTGGTTCAATGAAACGCTATTAACTTGATAATAAACATTTGCATAGAACGACTAATAAAATGGATTTCGATTTTCACAAAAATGAGCTTCAAAAATTAAAAACTGGAGGCACTCCTGACATGTAAGTGTAAAAAGTAGGCAGTGAGAATTTTGTTTTGTATTCCTTTATAAGGTTTTCAAATATGAATCAAATGTCAGTTATCGATATTCACGAAAATTAAAAAAATATTTGCACATTTTTTTACTTTAACCATATAAAAATACATAATTATTTGTAATATGAAAATCGTACATGGTAAAATATTTCGCTTTTGTTACTAGTTTTAATTTTACAAGAAATAACTTAATAAAAAATTAAATTAAAAATTGTGATAAAATACTGAATAGAATAAAATAAGAAGTCATTTTACAGTTTAGGCCAAACCAAATATTAAGAATATGAAGGTCGTTTAATTTTTAATTAATTATAATTAATTACTATTATTTTGTAATTTTAATTTTTAATATTAATTATAATTAATTACTATTATTTTGTAATAAATTTTCTTTTAGTCTAAAACTGTGCTCTTTTGAAATAAACTTAAAATTCAAACCCAACAGTGTTATTTTACGTTTAATATAAAAAACCAAAATTAAACCCCAAAAAGCTTAATTAATCCCCCCCCCCCCCAAAAAAAAAAAAAAAAAAAAAACGGGTTTTTTAAAACTTTGGGCTAGGCCGACGAGCTTGATCTGAGATCAAACCCGGCGCCTCACGTTTACCAGCTTTTTGAGATCAGAACTTCTCAGCCACTGGTGAGGCAGTGAGGTGCAGTACAAATACGAACGGAAGCATAAAACAATTTTATTAGTCTAGCTTCTTTTTCAATCTAATATTTAATTCCACCTTGGTAGCACATTGCGAATCATTTTTATTCTTGGTGTACTTGTTTTCTCTTTTTCTGTATTGTCTGTTATTCATCACAATAGTCTTTGCCATTTAGTTTATAAAATTATGTAAATCGAACTTTATATATATATATATATATATATATATATATATGTATGTATGTATAAAAAGAGTGGCAAGGTAACTGGAATAATACGGCCAATTCAATTTTAAACCAATATTGTGATTATGGTTAAGTTAAAATTGGGGGGTGGGGGGAAGGTAGAGTATAATCTCGGAATTATTTGTGGTATATCTTCTCTAAGTTTTAAAAACAATATTTGTTTTTACTTTTCATTTTTATTTTTCTTAAAATTTACAAACTATCTTTAATTATTTATTTATTTGGGGTAATAGGACAAATGAAGGTAACATTGCCACGTTCATATTTTTCTTAATAAATCGAATTATTAAGTTTTATTTTTCTAAAATAAAAAGGTTCATTAAAAAAAAAAAAAAAAAAAGGGGGGGGGCAATATTATTTATATACCTTTTATTGTTTGCAAGTTCATGACTTACATCCAAGAAAGTTCATTTTTATTTAAAAATGCAAATGGACAAAAGAAGCAACCAAATAAATAAAATACGAATATATACATATATCAAGTCGAATTAAACATCTCAGAAACCTTTATAAAAATTATATTCGCTTAAACTTAGGGAAGAAAGTAGCATCAGACCCAGGCGTATCAAATATTAATAAAATAAATTAAAAATAAAAAATGTAATAACACTGCTGCAGTAACTTTTGGGAAAATAGCTGTATTACTCTGCATCGATGTTTCTGAAAATTCTGGTTCTGCTCTTCATGCACAAACCATAAATGATTGGGATTCCGACAGCACCATAGACCTTATATCAGGATATTTTACGTAACAATTTACTGCCAATTATGGATTTGCTAGCAGGACTGGACTGTGTTTTCCAAAGAGATGAGACATCCATCCATACTTCCAGATCAACGAAAGCGTGGTTTATGCAAAACAATATCACACTATTAGACTGGCCAGCACTTAGTCCGGATTTTATCCCATGGAGAACATATGGGGGATATTATTTCGTAAAATATATGAAAACGGAAAGCAATATACATTTGTAGACCTTATATATAAGGTCTATGGACAGCACAGGGAAAGGAATCTTCTTCCCCTGAACCCCCGTCCATAGAGTTCATCCTTTGCTTATTTCTTTCTTTCTTTTCTTTTTTTTAGTTGATTTTTGTCCATTTTCAATTACAACAAACTATAGTTATGACTTAGGTAAAAAACTAAACCAGAAATAGATGAAATAATTTCTTGTTTAATAGGGTCAGTATTCAAAATTTCTGGGGGAGGGGGCCCCCACATTGTTGGGTCACTGTAAGAGATAAAAATAGGGTACCCAGTTTCAGTCACATATCTTTTAAACTACACCCGATGTCCAGTATCACAATACTTAATTTGCCATTGTTTACAATAAACTTTTTTTTGATCAATTTATTAATAAATAAATAGAAAAAGTTATATATATAATTGAATTAGGTCAAACTAAAAAGAAATTAAATAAAATAAATAGTAAGAATAAAGAAATAACGAGTAGATATATAGAAATTAATGTAATTGAATATCATAGAGATTGCCGATGGAAAAAAAAAAAACAATTCTTTCTTTCTGATAAAAATGAAATAGTAAATCCCGCCCCCCCCATATTTTTGACTAAAAAGGGTGTGTGTGAAAAACAGGATCCTTTTCATATTTTTTTCCCTGGGGGGGGGGGGGGATGTAAAGGTCGAAATGTCTATATTTCAGTATTTTATGGTTTTAAATATTAATTGGAATAGTTTATTGAAAAAAAAAAAAAAAAAAAAAAAAGTTGTGTAAAAAAAAAAAAAGAAAAAGAAGACACAGAATCCTATTAAATTTTATGTCATTTTAAAGTGTGTAAAATTACCAAATTTTTAAGATAAAACACTATTTCATGTTTTTCATAATTTTTTTTTATGATAGGGCGGAAATGTCAAATGTACGCAATAGAAAATAATAATAATAATAAAATTTACGATTTTTTTTTTTTTTTTTTTTTACTGGCACAAATATTGATTTTAGAGAAAAGTTGTAATTAAGATAATTATAGTAAATATATTCATCAATAATAATAATATAAAATTATCAAACTGCTAAAGCTGTTATTTTTTGATTTGCAAGCAATTTTTTTTATAGTTTTCATATTTTAGCGTTTGAGGGGGAAGGGGGGGGAATGAAGTCGTTTGAGAAAATGTGCCTTTCATCATGATCTATCAATAGGGAAAAATCCACCTTTTTATCCAAATTTATTGTGATAACCGCATTTTTTCCCTTTTTCATTTACCTAGATTATAAAATTTTGGATCTGAACTGCGAGATTATTTTCCACGTGTAGCAACTTTAATGGCTTCTTCCCTTTACCTGAATCTTATTAAGTTTTATATCATTTTAAAGTGTTATATCATTACCATGTTTTTAAGGTTAAATACCATTTTATATTTTTCATATTTTGTACGATAGGGGAAAAAATTCAAGAACTGCACAGTAAAAAAAAAAAAAAAAAAAAAAAAAAATTTGAGATTTCAATTTTTTTACTGGCACAAATATTAGTTAAAGTTTCAATTCAAAAGTTATAGTAAAATATATTCAGCAATCATATATTAAAAAAAAAAAAAAGAGAGAAAAGAATCAAATTGCATAAACAATTGTTTTTGCATTTACAAGCAAGTTTCTGTTACTCTTCATATTTTAGCATATAGGGGGCTAGAAGGGGGAGGGAGACAAGTGGGGACTTTTGAGAAAATGAGTCTTTCATCATAATCTATCAACTAGGAAAAATCCAGCTTTATCCAAATTTATTCCGACATTGGCCATCTTCCCCCCCCCCCTTTATTTCAGGGTTTAAAAAACCCGGTCTTTTTCGGAAAAATACCCAGCCCAGTGGGTTTTTTGGGTTCTATCGGGGTTTTTTAGAGTATTTTCTGTTTTAATCAGAGAATTCAGGAAAATTTTGTTTCTTCTTTTTTTTTTTTTTTTAACTTTGAGTGTATCATGCATAATAAGTGAATTAAAAAAATTAAATATTAATTATTCATTAAAATCAAAATTTTAAAGTCTAGTATTGATTTATTAAATTTTTCACATTTAATAAATTTTCATAAAATATTTTTAATTATCGTCCCTCTATATTACTTTAACAGTGTTGCATTGTTTAAGTTTTCAGAATTTTTTTAAAATTTGATTTTTATTTATTTATATTTTACTGTCCTCGAGTCACATAGTTTTCTTTACACTGACAAACAACTCTGTTTTTCCTGTATATATAAATAAAAAATCTCCCTAATAAAAAAAAAAAAAAAGTACAATTAAATATTTAATTTATACAGGGTCCAGAGAGCATTTATCTTTCTCTTGTCTCACGGTAACTATGTGAATAATTTAAGAAGCAATTCAAGGTTGTTTAACATTCAGAATTATTGCTTTTTCTAACTCGCAATCTCAGCAGTCATAATAATAATAATAATAATAATAATAAAATAAATAAAATAAAAAAGTGTTATTTTTCTATAAAATATTTAAATACAAAATATTAGGCTAAACATTTTTATTTCATTTCATTTCATTATAATACTAAATAAAAACACAATATTAAAAATTTTTAATGCACATGGAAATTAATATTGTTATAATAAATGTTTCTCCCAAAACCTTAATTTGTTTACTTTTTTAAACTTACTTATAAATAATATCTTATTAAAAACATCTAAATTTTTAAAGTAACACATAATTCAGTTTAACATATAGTATATTTAAGCGTAATTATAAATAAATTTCGAAGTAATATATGAAAGTATCACACCCTATTTTGACTGAGCATAACTTAAACAATTCCTAATGAAATTTTAAAAGCCTAAAGATTTTTTTTTATATTAATCAAAATGTTATAACAATGTGCTTTTTAAAGAACATCAATCTATTTACTTTTCAAAATATTTTTTAAAACTATATTTTGTTAAACTAAATTTTTATATAACAAATTATGAATAAAGGTTTTTGACATTTTTGACAAGGAGGTTGTTGACATGACAGTTTAAACCAGGGTTGGCAAGTTTCTTCCAAGGTGGAAAAAACCGCGGAAAAAACCATGGAAAAAACCGGCCGGAAGAAATAGGTTTCTTCCAAGTGGAAGAAATGGAAGAAACTGTTTTTCTTAAAAATTTATTCTATAAATTGCAGATTTGTAAGATACAATGGATGCATTGATCTTATAAACAACTTTAAGTAACTTTAAATATACCTATACAAATTTAATAACATATTTAGTTAATAATTATGAGTTTTTTTTTATCAAAATGAGCTAATGAGCCTCGGTATCTGATGATCAAGTTCCAAAATACTCAAAATCCAGTAAAAAAATCAATTTCTATTTAAACAGTATAAAGTTTTATAATTTAGACAATTTTATTTCTTTAACAGGTAATAAATGATAATTTGGATCACTTGCTTATACTTTCTGATAAAACAGCTCTTAATGCAATCGAGTTAATTAAAAGAACCAGTATGCAATAATTACTATTTACTGTATTACAAAATATCATCAAAAACTTTATTTTCCTTATAGTCACATACAGTACAGTCAACTCCCTCTAATCTGCAGATTTATAATCTGCAGATAATCTTCTAATCCGTAATTGATTTTTAATCTAAAAGAAATTTACATCTCATATTTCAAAAAAATTCACATTTCTCACATTTTATTACCATGTTTTTATTAACTTCGATTCTTGTTTGTTTGTTTGTCTGGTACAAATCTTGCAATCTACTTTTAACTAATTTCCCTACTAGCTAGACATTTGAAACTTTCACAGTAACTCAGAACCCAGTGACAACACAATAGTTCGAAGTCAGATTTTCGTATAGTTTTCTTTTAATTAGTTAAAATATGAAAATAATAAGCTCTTAATAGCAATAAAATAGCCATTAAAAAATTAGCTATAATTTAATTGTTGCCAAAAAAAAAAAAAAATTACGAGTTCATTTTCTTTTGTCATAAAAATAAATACATTTAATTCAACAACGTGAATGTGAAAAAATTATAAAAAGTTAAATAATGCATTTCACAAAAATTGACGTCATTATCAATTTTAAAATTTTATACACATTGATAAGTGCTAATATACGTTGTTCTAAAAGGAGAAAAATTTTATTTTTAAAACCAACTTTTTTTTTCACTATTATTATAATTTCACTGAACTGATTCCGCATGCTTAAATATTATTTTTTAGCCTCGCGTATTTTATTAATGACTCATCAGAAAATTTAAAAACATGATTTATAAAAAGTTTTTTTTTAAAATCTTATAATTATTTATCAAACTTTTAGCATAATCCTTATTTTGAAACACAAATGGGGAAGGGGGGGGTCGAGGGAGTAACATTCTTATATTTATTATCCTGCAATTCATACAGACTAGCGCAGAAAATAAACCACTATTACATGAATGTTTAACAAAATTAATCAGCGATGAATATTATTTCCAGACTTTCAAAAATATTTTGTTTCGTATTTTTGAAATATGTTGTTTACATTTTATAGGTACCTATTATTTAAATATCCTTAAATTATTTACCATCATATGTGAATGTGATAGATTAGTTTTATTAATATTGAAGAAATATTTATTCTAAAATTTATTAAAAATTCTCTTTCCGTTTTGATGTCTATTTAATAACTGACTTTGTATCTGCAAAAGAAAACTGTTAACAAAGGCAATGATCTCTAATTTGCAAATTCCTATTATCTGCATAACCTCTGGACAAAACTTTTGAGGGATTTGACTGAAAAACAAATGAAAAGTTTTTTCGTAGCTCAATACTTCACTTTATTTTTCAACTTAAAATAGATAAATACAAACTATGGATTTTTTCTTTTTTTTTTTTTTTTTTTTTTTTTTATCCTAGAGAGCTTGCAGGACAGCTTAAAAGTAGGTATCTTACTTATTGATACAGTTCATTGGGTACCAGCTTTGAGTTTATACAAAAAATTGTATCCTTAAAAAAAAAAAAAAGTGCAAATATTATGGCTAAAAATTCCATAATTATTATCACTTGTACTGTTTGAAGGTATAATAATATTATGAGATAGTATCTATGCAAAAAGTTCTAAAAATATTAGCATTGAAAAGTAAAAACCCATCACCTGTATATACTTAGTGTTTGTTATCAAATAACTTATTTTTCTAAAGATATTTTTAATATTAATTGAATTATAGTTTAGATTTGGCATTATATTTATACTTTGAGTTTATATAGTTCATAAATTTTAATTTTGAACATCTGTTTTGTCTTTTGGTTCGTTTCTTCCATTTCTTCCGGTTTCTTCCATTTCTTCCGGTTTTTTCCAGTTTCTTCCACTGTCCTGGAAGAAACTAGTTTCTTCCGGAAGAAACCCAACCCTGGTTTAAACCGTCAAAAACCTGCCAACCCTGATTATACGTAACAGAACCTGAGTATAACCTTTCTTTAAATCACGGAAATCACTGTATAGCAGCGCCACCTGTTGAGAGATTGGTACAAGAGTTCATAGGCATTAATTTATAACAAGGTAAATCTATATGTAAATTTATATGCATTTCTATGCATTAGTTCCTCAGATATAGCCTTCTCTGAAATCGCGCAAATCGCTGTATAGCAGCGCCATGTTGAAATATTGACACCAAATGTTGGTAAACTCTATTCTACATCAAGGTGCAATTGCAGATAAATTTGTATGTAATTCTGAACAGTAGTTCCTGTGATATAGTTGGAACAAAATTTTTTCAGACACATAGAACACACACACGCACTCAAACAAACATAAATTTTCTAAAAATAGTCAAATTGTTTTCTGGAACTCTTAAAACGTTTAAATCCATTAAAAACCGAAAGTCAAAAATGTTTACTAATTTAATACATTCTTGTACTGAATACAGAAGTTCAGTCATGCTTTATGCCCTCAGTATGCATGTATTTTTTATGGATGGATCGCAACGATGAAAGACATTTTTAGATTTTAAGTTTGTTTCTACCCTTTATTTTTGCTTATTTCTTCGTTTTTGAAAATAAATAAATTTTCAATCTAGATTTTTTTGCAAAAGAAAGATAAGTAATATCTTGTGGTCACCTATGAGACTTTCTTCTATATAATCTTAATTTTTTAATTATTATTTATTAAAATTAATTTCCACGATGATGTCTAATTTATCTAAATTAGAAAGACACTAAATACATCAAGTATTTGATTAGAAAGAATTTCAAAGTTTTATTTTCATTAAAAATGGGGAAAAAAAAAAAAAAATCGACAACTTTGTTTTAAGTTATCAAAGATTCGTTTTAAAGGTATTGGCGAGGTTTTTCGAAAGATATCCTTAATTTACAGCCCCCGGAGGTACTGCTCCCCCAGAGTGGAGAGCGAGGCACACACTTTTTTTTCCAAGTTTGCTACTACTATTATCAAAAATTCATATTTATTTTACAATCATGCTCATGCATAAAAAATAACTCTCATCATGCACATTTGAAATTTTATACTATTCTGCCACATTAAAAATTTAGGAAAAAAAAAAAATGGGATAACAGCGCAACCTGTGAAGCGATGGATCCCCAGATGTAATCAACACCAGCTTACGTCAAGATCTACTCAATACCAAGTTTGGTTAAATTTCGTTCATTGGTTCGTGAGATACAGCATCCACAAATTTTGTGATACACACACACACAGACTTTTCTTAAAAGAGTCGAATAGTGTTCGGGACATCTCAAAGCGTGTCAATCCGTCGAGAACTGGAGTTCGAAAATTTTCATTCATTCAATACTTACTTTTTATATATAGAAACGAGTAAAAATCTTCATGCATCCTAATGATCACTGCCAGATTGAAGATATTAAAATTAGATACTACTTATATTTTTTCGTGTACTGACTTTCTAAGGTAAAATTAAATGAAAATTACATATATCATGGTCTGAAAAATATTCAGAAAATCAACAATTCAAACTACTGACTTGAAATAAGTATTAGAAAGTTTATTCTTTTCTGTTTTCGATTATGTAAAATTGTACAATGTGTAAAAAGCAAAGATTCTTTGGTTGAAAAAATAGCTTGTAAAAGAAATCAGTTCAGTTTTAAATGACTGTACTTTCCTGTTGAATTGAAATTGAGCCATTACAGGTGTGGGACAAAATAATGTGAATGCTTTTTTACGTTTTGTCTAATATCTTGAAAAATGCTTCTTCAAATTTCGGAATAAGGAAAACATGTCTTTCCTCCTATGGACTAGCAAACATTTTCTCACGAATGCCTTTAGGGGGGCGAAAAACAAGTCCAATAAAATAAAAAGTATTTGTGATAACCCTGTACATGGAAAATCTTCGATTGATCTGTAAATTTTAGATAGGGTTACGCAAAATGCATCAGTTTTCTTAAAAGAAAATGATAAAAAGAAAATCTTAAAAAAAAAAAAAAAAAAAAAAAAAATGCTATTGTAAAAGTCACCTCACCCAGCAAAAACTCTTGCCTTTCTTAGGCAGCCGAAAAAAGAATCGATATCAAAATTCTCCGCCGATATTCATTTTCAGGAACTCAATCCCTTGCTTAATAAAGATCTGCCAATAACTCTGCATATATCTTTTTTAATAAATCCCTTTCAACATTCCTTGTTAGCTCTACGAGTTTTTTGGCTGCATTATAAAGCAGTAATTGAAAATATTTTTACGTCGGGGTGTGTAAATAACATTTTACTCTTTACTAATTTTTTATTAATTAAAACTTCTACATAGGGGACGCACCCTGCTGTTAAAAACATTTTAAATTGTAGCTTTATAATGCAGCCAAAAAACCCTCACAGCTAACAAGGAATGTTGAAAGCGATTAGGATTTATTAAAAAAGATATAGTATGCAGAGTTATTTGGCAGATCTTTATTAAGCAAGGGATTGAGTTCTTGAGAATTAATAGCGGCGGAGAATTTTGATATCATTTTTTTTTTTTTTTTTTTTTCGGCGTCCTAAGAAAAGCAAGAATTTTCGCTGGGCGGTGACTTTTATAAATAGCATTTTTTTTTTTTTTATGAGATCACTTCTTTTTCAGGCTATGTATATGTGCTTTTATAAGTATAACACGTACGCATTATGGGCATGTTTGTGTAATACATATATAAAATTCACGTGTATTATGCATATATGTAAATATATTGTTACGAATTTATAAATAATTTCATTCTAAGAGGCTTATTCAGATCATAAAAATTTAATTTTCTGCATTTCTAGCTTGTTTCCGCGTTAAAGAAAAAGCTCGTTTTCCTTTAAAAACCCAATTCATCGGGGTAGGTATTAGCTTTGGCAACTTTATCGCTCCTTGGCGAATTTTTGGGTGGCCTTGGCGAGAAAATCTTTATTATCAATATCTCGATTGTCTAAGTTCTAATTCGATTATTATGGAAGTTACTGAAAAATTGTGGATTGATAGATGACTATAAAAGGGGTCCCGTTCTGACCATTGAGGTCAATTTCTCGCCAAGACATTGCTGAATAGAAATCTCTGCTTGACTAAGCCTATTGCTGTGTGTGAATGCTGTGGTATAGTTTATGCTGTAATTTTTATGTTGTCAGCGGTTACTGAAGCTGGGCTTTCTAGTGAAACTGAAATTGTTACTTGGTTTACAGACTTGTAATCTTTCGGAATATTCCGTAAATAAACTTTTAGGCTCTACAAGATTTGTCTTACATTCACAGAGAGTTCACAAACCCCAAGTACGCAACAATATGTTTGTCTAATGCGTATATATATATATATATATATATATATATATATATATATATATATATATATATATATATTATGCGAGTGAGTAATACGTAGATAACCAATGTCTATGAATACGCATTTATATCATGCATGTGTTTCATATCAGGGTTTAATCCAGCTTTTTCAAAATGGTACCCCATTTGTGAATTTATAAATTCATTTGTGAAAACATCAAGTAAGTTTGTGAAAATTAATAAAGCTTCAGAGCAATCTTCTTATATGTAAGATTAGAAAGTGTTTACTTAGATATTTACCATTGTCTTCAGTAAATATTCAAATTGAGGGTATTTTTATGTGTTTGATGCAAAGAAGCTTCTAAAATTTTTTAGTGTACTATATTGCTGAGAGTTGACTTTGTGAAGGTGCCTCCTTACTGAAAAGTGAATTTGTGAAGGTACCCCATTACTAAAATTTGACTTTGTGAAAGTGCCTCAATGCGGCACTAAATTTGTTCTGGATTAAACACTGCATATTCACCACATTCGAAAGAATTTGTATTGTATTTATACTTTTCTACTCTACTTAAACTCACTTATGTCATTTTTAGTTCTTCTAATTTCATGATTAAAAATCTGAAATGACTTCACTCGACTTTCTGAACATTTAGTAGTTAATGACGTGTAAAAGGGTTGAATCGGGAGAATAATTTAGTAAGTAATCGAATGTGAGAACTTTTTCATTAGAAAACTGTCATGCCATTTGGCGATTCGTGCCCACGAGACCCAACGATAGTTCAATCTGAGAAACAAAGCATTTGAGATGTTTTTCGCCGGTGTAATTCATAAAAAAAAAAAAAAAAAAAAAAAAAAAAAAATGCCTTTAATATGTCCAAGGTCGTATCCAGATAAAAATTTCAGAGCGGGTTCAATCTTTAGTATATAAGTATTGAGCGTTTAAAATGAAATATAATCAAAATATATATATATTCGACAAATGTGCAAAAATTCAGGGGTTGTTTGACTTTCCCCTTAGCTACGGCCTCGAATATACCTACTAAATGTTTACTAACTTAATTTAGCAGTTTAGCGCATGGGCCGTGAAAAGACTGTCAAGTGAAAGTCGTCTAATATAAAAGTACCAAAAGCGAATAGTAAAATTTTAGTATCTCTACTAAAGTTCGTGTGTGGATATAATGGAACGCAATTTATTCGAATTTTTTGTGTGTCCCTATAAAAGGACTATGACTGGTAAGCACGCAGTCTTCATTAAAGGGGAAAAAAAAAAAAAAAACAGTTTCAAAATCAGTTTTATTCTGTTTTAAGTAATTTAAAGCACTTCAGTTTTTAGCTCCTATAGGACATGATACGTGAAAATTCATTCATGCTTCCCTCTAAAAGAGGATAATACACACATAATTTTTCATAATGCTTATATTTCAGCCAATTACTGTAACATTTTATAGCAGTTTTTCTGTTTCTAACAGTTTAGCATTAAAAATCGAATTTCAAATAATATGCATTCATAGTATTAGTATTGCAAAGGAATTCTAATTTGAATCGCTTGAAATAGTACTATGAGTTCCAAAGTTATAAAATTCTATAAATGGTTCTTACAAACGATGACCTTAAAGACACGCACTAAATGTAACCTTAATAGAAAATTCTGGAGCGGAAGGCTGATTTTTTATACCAATTATGTGAAAAATACCAGAGACGGGAAACATATAGTTGGTATAAAAAAAACACACAAAGTTGGTATAAAAAATCAGCCTTCCACCCCAAAATTTTCTGAAATGAACGTTCATGGATGATAAATTTCTAAATTAAATTAAAATTCCGTGGTCTATTGGAGTTGTGCCACGATTAATAATGTCACTTGATATAGCTGTGTTTACAGACTCGGTGATTTTGCCAACGTATGTTATGTGAGAAGTGCCTAGCTGGTCATCAGCCAGGCTCGCTCAATGGTTTGAGCATTCGCACGTAAAGCGGAAGGCCCGGGTTCGATTCCCGGCTCTGGTATTTTTCACATAGTTGGTATAAAAAATCAGCCTTCCACTCCAAAATTTTCTGAAATGAACGTTCATGGATGATAAATAAATTTCTAAAGAAAATTCATTCTTTATACGCTATCGTGTATACTCACTTACATGCCTATTCGCATTAATCCTACAATCATTAAACTCTACATACTTCCACAGAAGATACTACTAACGAAAAATCAATTTCATGACGCAATAAAGAAAAAGTAAAACTTGTCCTATTAAATTGCAGATAGTTATTACAGAAGAATACATTAAAACATTTCCGGTTTTAAGATGACGGACAATCCGTAATAGCTTGGCACCTCTAGAGTAAATAAACAAAAGTATGTTAGAGTTACAAGCTTATAAGGGGTATTTCATAAAAAAGTACATTCGGAGCGTGGTTGAAATAATTGGATCTATTAATTACGCGGCTTGTGAAAAACGCCCCTTAAGAAATTTCAACTCTTGAAAAATATCTAAAATCTAGCTCGTTCCTTTCAGGATAATTTTCTTAATTTTTACTCTATTCAAATGCACTTTTGACAAAAGTTGCCCAATATATCTAGCTTTCAACCTATGCAATAAATTTTCTTTTATCTTTCGCACAGGCGCAGTGAAAACGTTTTTTCATAAATATCAGGGGCGAAACTTTTCAGGGGCTACCCCTGAATTCAGGGTTTTTGAAATTTTTACTGTCTTAGAATTTCATGTTAATACTTTGTTTCTACAGAAATTTCTCATTTTGAATGTTTAATTTGCCTTATAATGCACTATGAAGTCTGCAAATATCACTTAATATAGGCAGCCATATGATATATCATAGGGCTGTCCATAGATCATAATGATAAAGAATTTTTCGTTGTATCTCTATAAAAACTTATAAATGCTAGATTCAACAAAATGTTTATAGTTAGTGCAACAGTGATTTATAATATTCATATAAATTTTCAGGTCAATTGACTAAGGCGTTTAGATGCCATCGCACTTTTAAAAATTGGGTCCCATAGGCCATAATAATAAAGAATTTTTCTTTGTGTCCCTGTAAAAAAACTATAAGTGCTAGATTCACCAAAATCTATACAGTTGGTGCAACTGTGACCTATAACGTGTACAAATTTTTTGCTCAGATTAATAAGGCGTTTAGACGCTATGGCACTTTCAAAAATTTGGCCCCGTAGGGTGTAATGGTAAAGAATTTTTCTTTGTGTCCCTGTAAAAAAACTATAAGTGATAGATTCTCCAAAATCAATAGGGTTCGTACTAGGGTGACTTACAATATACGTACCAACTTTCAGCTTATTCGAACAAAGCGTTTAGACGCCAGCGTGTTCCCTCACAGACAGACACACACACACATACATACATAATCGTAAAAATAGTGAAAATGGACTCAGGGGACCTCGAAACGTATACAAACATCAAAATCTCAAATTCGGATTTTTGACATGATTACAGTACTTGCCTCACTGTAGTGTTCGGAAAGTAATAAAAAACATGCTGATTTGTTTTGGAGTTATAAAATAAATGCCGTTATTTAATATGCTATCGTCCCACAATTAAACTGGGTCTGTATTAACATACCTACAGTTACAGATAATTTTGTTCATTTAATGATACAGAGATCATAAAAATTATTGCTTTTGCTCAATTTGTTTCCGGCCCCCTAAATGTTGTCTTAAACCAATCTTCACTGAAAAACATGAGAAGACCCAGTTCTTTAAATACCCAATGTTTGAAAACATTTCATCGAGAGAAAAGTTTTTTTTTTTTTTTTTTTTTTTAAACTGATCGTTTGCAAATCTTACTAAATTTTTGAGCAGCAGTGTATATGATGCGTTAGATGGTTTGAAATGTCACGTAATACACATACTCATATATTTTAGAAAATAAATAAATAAATAGTTTCAATTTAGGTATTTACTCAATCGACATAAATATATTTATTTTGCAACTTTTCTATTTTTATTAGTATTTTAAAATTGTGTAAATTGCTTCGTGCATGTCGGTTATTTGTTCACAAGGCATTTTTGATTTTCAGAAACTAATTAATTTTTTTTCACAAATTATTTACAAAGTTCACAAATGGGTGCCATTTTCAAAAACCTGTGTTAACCCCTTAATAGGAAAAATACTTTTTTAAGAAATATTATTAATAGACGCATATTTCTATTCTTTAACATATGCAGAGCTGCCAACCTAATCCGGCAAATTGTTAGTACCGCCCCTTTCTCTACAACACTTAATTTTTAGAGTTTTTTTTTCTTAATTCATCGTGAATACATTTGAAGGGAATTACTCTAAAATTTTATTGTTGTAGGAAAAGGGGCGGTACTAACAATTTGCCGGATTAGGTTGGCAGCTCTGCATATGATGTAATGTTAAATGCTTATGCCGGAGAAACTAAAAACAAACAAACAACAACAACAAAAAAAAAAACCTGTGTGAACACCACATGACTTCGTTATACACCCATTGGAATAAAGCAACTAATTTGTTGCGGCAGCTGTAGATGAAGAAATAAGGCACTGAATTTCATAAAAATTTACATGTAGTTACACCTAGATGTCAATGATTTCCAAACACTTATTGAATTATGTTTTATAAATCAGGGAAATAAATAATAGAAAAAGTTCCAAAATCCAGAAAATGCTTAAGTCCAGAATACTTTTGGTTCCGCATAATGAATCCTATTATTATAAGAGAAGCACCACAGAGCTGACATTTAAAAATAATAAGTACAAAACGTTGAATAAACACCATAAAATGTAAGAACTTTCAACAGTTGTTTTGGTTTGAAAGAAAACACGATCTTTCATCAAGAGATGAAGTAAGCATGACAGAGTGGCTACAGTAATCCTCTGATTTCCCAGACTGATTTTCACAGATTTCCATGATTTCCGTTACCTATCTATTACATATATACCATAATTTTGTATAGTGCACTCGTGTAATATACTAATATGCTCATAAACCATTGCATTTCAAAAAACTACACTGGTGATGGACAAAAATATCCCAATCTTTTTTCTTTCTTAACATATACAGGGAAAAAAATGAAAACTGAAAGTTAAAATTTGCACAACATATTAACATCAGAACATAAAATTATTTTTCATGTTATTGCATTTAGAATATTTAATAGGGGAGAAAAAAAAGTTCTTATTTTAATGTTGACTTGTTGAGATTCAACTAAAAATAAAAAGTAGCACTCACTGTGCTAAGGTCCATTTGGTGATCTTTTATTCATGTTTGTAAAGCAAAAATGAAAAGTTCCATGATTTTTGAGTATTTTCTATGAAATTTTCCTATTATTCCCTGATATTTTCAGATTGATAAAGTTTTCCGATTGTCGACACTCTGCACGAGTACTGCAATGCAAACAAAACGGCTTTGTTTGCTTTGTAGCACTTGTACCTACTTTGTTCGTCTGACAAAGGATCATGTTTTCTTTCGACCCGAAACAATTGTTGAGAGTTCTTGCATTTTATGGTGTTTATTCAAAGTTTTGTTCTTATGATTATACAGTATAGGACCCATTAATAACATTAATATTGGGTAAAAAAAAAAAAAAAAAGGAGGGGGGGGGGAAGGATTAGGAAAAGAAAACTATTTTCTGCTCCAGGAGACTTACTTAGGAGACACATGCAATGCAACTAAAGCGACTATTTTTGGAGTCTTTATTGAGTGGATGCCCTGTTTTCGCATAGTTTGTATAAAAATTCAACTTTATACTTTAGTTTTTCTCAATAAAATAAACACATCTGAATTTTTGCAACTAAGCTAAGCTATTTAAATATGATTTACTATGTACTTGTATTATTTGTAATTAATGTTTTAAACTACAGTGAAAGCTCTGCCCGCTGACGTTTAACTAACCAAATATCTGGTGTATCCCGAAAATCTTGCAAGTGTTTTTTATTCCCCCCCCCCTCTTTAAATGACAAAGAATTGATAAACTCCCCCCCCCCTTTCTAAACAACAGGCAGATGATCAGCCTCTTACAGTCAACCACTCTCTCCCTGTTTACTTTGAGAGGTGCACATTCAATCTGTCGCTGAGAAATACAATCTGCTATTTTGGAGAACTATTTCCATTCTGTAATTTTCACAATCACAGCTAGCTATCCAACTTAGAACCAAGTGCCTTCCTCTACACATGATATCTTAGACCATGTCGTAACAACTGGGAAAAAAGGGAGAACTACTATTTTTTTTATCATTGATTTTTGATCAGCCATAACAAACCATTTTTGGCATACTATCAGATTCACCTGTCTAACTTTTTTTTTCCCCCCACGGATTTGTTAAAACTTGTACAGCAATACCTAACAAATTACGATGTTTTAAAAGAAGAATCTTTAAAACACTCATCTTGTTACTCGATTTGTGCTCTCCACATTTGTTCTGATCCTGAATCCTTTAACTTCGACATCCAATGTCTAAAAGCGGTTGCTGTTCACAGAGGTTACGATTCTGCACTTTCTAGATTTTTATTCTAGATTTTTACAGGAACACAATAAAAAATTCTTTATCATTCTAATCTATGGGCTCAAATCATTTGAAGTTTAATAGCGTTATATTAAATGGAGAAAAATATTCAAACATTTATTATAGAAAATTACGAAAGTTATTCATCCATCTTGAAAGTTCATTTCAGAAAATTTGGAGTGGAAGGCTTTATTTTTTATACCAACTATGGGAAAAATACCAGAGGCGGAAATCGAACCCGGGTCTTACGCTTTACGTGCGGATGCTCAAACCATGGAGCTATCCTGGCTGATGACCAGCTAGGCATTTCTCACATAACAATCGTTGGCAAAGTCACCGTATCAGTAAATACAGTTATATCAAGTGACATCATTCAGCATGGCACAACTCCAATAGACCACGAAATTTCGGTGACTTTGACAACGATTGTTTTGTGAAGAAGGCCTAGCTGGTAATCAGCCAGGGTAGCTCCATGGTTTGAACATCCGCATGTAAAGCGGAAGACCGAAGACCCTGGTTCGATTCCCGGCTCTGGTATTTTTCACATAGTTGGTATAAAAAATCAGCCTTCCTCTCCAAATTTTCTGAAATGAACATCGTATTATTGTTTTTTCACTTATTTATTGAACGACTTCTCTTAATAGTACACCTTTTCATTACTTAATGTTCGAAAAGTCGAGTGTAGTCACTCCAGATTTCTATCTGAACTTATGAAATTTTATTTTGTATTGTGTTAGATCATAATGTTAATGAGCAGTGCCCTAATATTTATAATGTATAAATTAGGATTCTACGTCATAAATGCGTACACACCATTATGAAAACGAATGCTGACTTAATTTAGGTGAAGCTGTTATTGTAATTTTGCACAGGGCTACCATCTCAGCCTCTTTTCATTAATATGGCACCAAACTCCATATGTGCAATTTTTATTGGGAGAAGTGGATATACATCTTAAACAGTAAGTGGCGCTCTTATACAGAATGATATAGAAGAATATTTTGCATTGTCCACAACATACTAGTTTGTTATTGTATTGCTATTTATAATATTTGCTCTACATTTTATAACAGCCTGAAATTATTTTCTATTTTCAAACAAGTTAATTGAATAAATATCACGCTTGGAATTTTTGATAGGATAGGGGGCGTCGAGTGTCGTCTAAAATGGTCCCAAAGTTTGCTCAAAAGCTTAAAACTAATATAATAAATTTATTGCACAAAATTTTAAGTTTTCGACAATAAATAGGTCAAACAATAAAGGGTTTTTGACTGGACGGCTGAATCCGGATGAAATCGCCCGATGTCAAAAACTTGTTTACCCTGCCAAAAGCCGACGAGTTCCATTTAAACCAAGATATCAGGAAAATCGCAGTGAGTCAGTAATAACAGCTTACTTGTTTTACACCCAAATTAAATTCTCCAGTTTTGTATCGAGCCTTCCAGTTAACGGAGACAAATGAATGAGCATTGCTTTTCATGATTTCACATACCGAGTTTTGTACACATTAGAAACTGAAATAGATCCTTTCTCGTGAATGGAAGAAGCACGAGTAGAGGGCGATCCCTGTCAAAATCGGATGGAGCCCGTCAAGGTCCAGGAATTTGTGTGTCCGGTCACCGAAATGTTTCTTGCATTTTCCGCACAATTCTTAAATTCGTTTTGTGCCTGAAGCAAGAGGAAAATGTTTGCTTTTTCCTAAAACTACGCTGAGTTGTTATGATTCCCGTCCATGTTGTATTTCCTCGTCCCCCTCAAGACGAAGTAGAGTGTAGTGGAGCGTTTCTAATCCGACCCACTATGCAATTCACCTGATTTCTCTCACGAAGCGAAAGTGGAAGCTGATGGAAGTCAATTTTCCTGATTAAAACGAAAGCTTCCTCTAAGTGGTTTCAAGAAATCGGTTGCTTGAAATGCCCAATAATTATTATACATACGTTGCATTTCGGGTATATCAAAGGAAGAGTCAGTTTCAGTTATTGCATGCGCGTTCGAGTCAAACTGTTTAGAATTCGTTTAAAAAAATAAAAAGTTATTTCGTACCATTCCAAACTTGGTACAGGGATTCTTTATAGGATAGACTCATCATCTCTCTTAAATTTTTAACTTCTATTTTTTTTTTCTCCTTTATAGGTTGCACTTTTAGTCATACGATAAAATAATTCCTGTTGACAAGTTAAATAATTGGAATCCTGAAAATGACTATTTCTACCTCTTGATGCAAGAAGTTTTTTATCTGCCAGTGTCCCTCCTGAAGGTGCGCTTAATTGTTTAGAAAAAGAGTTACTCTGGCAATAAAAAGAGAGAGTTTGTTAGCCTAATTTTTTTTCCTCGAACTAATTTTGAATTTAAATCAAATTTTATAAACCGTGTGATGATTTAAGTATGGATAATCCTTTTATCCCTTATTCTGGCCAATGTTTGAGGAAAAATTATCAAAGGAACTAAATTTAAAATACGGATGCGTTTATGTGGGTGGCAATTTCATTTTTATTAAAAATATTCCACACTCTGGAATCAAAGACCCCCCCCCCCCCCAAAAAAAAAAAAAAAAAAAAGGTTTTAGGAAAATGCTCCCCACAAAACGTCCCCTTGAAAAACCGTCGCCTGAAAAGAACGTCCGCTGGGGAAAATATCCCTCCGGAGAAAACGTGCCCGGAAAAAACACCCCCGGATAAAATGTCCCCTCGGAAAAAGTTCCCCCAGGGAAAAAAAAAAAAAAAATGTACAAAGAAATAAAACCCGAAATTTTTTGAAATCTTACTTATATCTTGTAGGTTAAAATTATTGACGAATTTTATTTATTATTTAAAATTAAAAACAAAATTATATATATATATATATACAAAAGTAGTGTGTTCTAGCCATTAAAAAACTTTTTTGTATAACATGAACAAACTTAGGACACATTTCATTAGGATACTATCGGTCTTTCCTTTTTTCTAAGAGGCAGTGCTTTGCTCTCCCCCTTTGTTTTGCAGTCAAGTTTTTCTTAATTCAATAGTTTTTTTTTTTTTTTTTTTTTTTTTTTTTTTAAATAAAAAATTAATATTTAAGATTTGTTTTTCTGTTCCGGAAACTTTGATGTGTTCTTTATGTTAGTGTCAAGTGAAAGATTGTTTGTTACTACTTAAAAGAAAATGTCTTGCAAAAGCGAAATTTCTATATTTTTCACTGAAATTTGCTTAGTGTTGAAACTTTCATTTCTTTATAGCATGTCTTTGCTGAATATATTTTTATTTTATGCTTTTTAGGGCTCCACAATAAAAAGCTTCTAATGTTAAAAAATGTTTTTTTACTTATATTTTTATTTTGTGCTCTTGAGTTACAAAATAAGCTTCTAAAAAAAACAATTTCTTAGGATATTGTGTAGACAACGAAAAATTTTCTTTCAACAATTGATATTTTTTTCTTTTAATTATCTGCATGCAAACAAGTAACACATCCGTCTTCGAGGATTGAGCCCACGACCATTGAGTTATCAACGTGACGATCTAACCAAAAATCATAGAACAGTCAAGAAAAGTCATAGAACGTGCTAGAAAAATCTGACAGATACAAAAAGAATATTGCTCTCGAATGCTTTTTAAAATATTTAAAATTTTTCTTCTCTTGCAAAAGTGAAATATGTGTATTTTTTCTCTAAAATATTTTTAGTGTTGAAACTTTTATTTTTTAGTAGCATGTCTCTGCAAAAATAATTTTTTTTTAGACTTTTTAGGGCTCCACAATAAAAAGCTTCCAGTGTTTTTTTTTTTTTTTTAATTATTAAATTTTTTATTTTGTGCGTTTTAGTAGCTCAAACTATTTGGCAAAGGTGGATTTCTGCTCAGTTCCCCATCATATATATGTTCTCATAAATTTCTAGTGCAGGACATATCCATGTTAAGAGAAATGAATTTGACCAAACACTTGACACCTCAGTGGCAGAAATTTTTGAAGCTGTCTGCAACAGGCTTTTAAGATTTCATAATCTGTCTGCAAAATTTGCGTGTAATCAGGGGTGAAAATGGCTTACACTCAAAAAGCCTGAAAGCTGATGGGGACGGGGGGGAGGAGGGGGCTTAACATCAGTGCTGATCTTGTGCAACAATACACGAATACAATTTTACTACAAAACGATATAATATAAACAATTGTATTCATTCAATTCATCTCATTCAATTAAATATTTTATAGCAATGTTCCACACAACACAATATAAATAATTATAAATAATACAAGTATAGTTTTAGTTTTGATACAGAAATTTTTATAAGTGAATAGTTATCCAAAAGTTACAGACAACAAATTTTTTTTCTCAGTGCAGACAAAAACTATCCGCAAGCCGTTTTTCTGTGTCCGCGACTATGTCGCCGTGTCGCAGTGTTTCTGCCTTTGGGCTTGACACAGTGACAGAATGAAATCCCTGCCTAATAGGCTATCCACCGTTCACTTCGATATATTTATCTTATTCTAATGTATTATTTTATTAGGGTTAATTTCGTAGTTAAGTTTTCATGCTAATAATAGCAGGAGACTTGGCGTTGGAATATTAAAACAGGAATAAACTACTACGTCAGAAACGCCAAAGAAAAATTATTGAGGTGCGTACAGCTGTTTCGGTAGCCTAAAGCGTACCGTCTTCAGTGCAAAAGGTAGTTTATTCCTGTTTTTCATGCTGCTATTTCCAATGCAACAATGAGCAAAATGCTTTATATGGAATATCGCCCCATTTTGCTATGTTGATAAAATTTTAAATAACGAATAACTACGAAATTTTCCCATTAGAATATTTGTAGTCAGTCATGTTCATACAAGTATCATAAATGTTATTTTGAATTTGTCTCATATATTTATGATCCTCAAAATGGACTTTTATACTCAATTATTCCCTATTCTGGCCTGTCAAGCAAATCGTAAATTCCGAATAACTTACGAAAATTTTCTCTGTCAATATATTTTTCCATCGAAGGATCATTGCATTTACATGGTACAGTGATAGTAAAAGAGGTTGACTTAGAAATAGAATTATAATTATCTTTTTACCAAGAGGGAACTATCCTCTTCCTCTTGGTATCTCCAACCTCGAACCTTTGAAAGTACGAGATATATGTAAATTTTTGATTGGAAACAAACATTCCTTGTCATTGAAGATAGATGTAATGTGAATTCTATTAAATATTTGATTGGAAAAATTCACAATGATTTGAGTATTTGTCTTAAGTTTGTAGAGTTTTATAATTAATTTTTGAATTAAATTGTTTGATTTTGTACATTAAAATATCATGAAAAATGTCTGAAAAATGTTTATTATAAGATTGGCTTTGAAAGGCATTCAGATAATTCACTAAATATTTCTTTTTAATTGCAAAAATGAATTTTGGAATAACAAACCAGTTAAAGTTAGATAAGTAATTCGACAGCAAATTTAATAAATGTTTAACAAGAACGAAAAATCATGCAGTACGCATTGATTATTAACACTTTCCAACTGCACGTATTTGTTGTATCATATATCTTTCAACAAGGTTGCCACTCAAAAAGGAGAATGAAATTCCCTCACTTTTCCAGGTTTTCCAGGTGCGTTATAAGAAAATTCCAGTCTAGCCATACATTGAGCACTGGTTGTGTTGAGGGCAAAATAATTACGGTACTACTTGAAAACACAAAAAATACATATGATAAAAGTTACATACAGTGATAGCATCTGTCACTTATAAGCAGAATAAGAAATTTCGTTCACGAGCGGAAAGGAAGGCTGGCGATGTTTAAAAAAAATCATGGAAGCTGAGGGGGAGAAAAAAATAAAACTGAAAAATGACCCTACGTTGGCGGAATTTTTTTTTGTTTTTTTCTTTAGCAACAAAACAATCGTATGAAATTAACTGACTTTTACAGATTCTGGCTAAAATATTCAAATTCCCTGACTTTTCCCTGACATTTAAGGTCAATTTTCGAATTCACTGACTATTCCAGGTTTTCCAGATAGTGTGGCAACCCTGTTTCAATATTCTTTGTACTGGAATTTTGTTTTGGTTGTCCCTGTATATAAACTAGTTGTACAGGACATATTAACGCCATTTTGAATAGGAAACATACCATTGTGAGCTTGACTAATATATAACATTTTTTAAAAATTCTGAAAATATTAACGGACGCTGGAGCTGGAGAAAGACAGATAGAAAGATAAAGAATCGGACAGACAAATGCACAAATTGAAATAATTTTCACACTTAAAAATTGTTTGAAAGCGCTAAAAACGCATAATCTAAACGAAAGTGCAATTCAGCAAATTTTTATTAATCTCTTAAAGAAACTAAATATTTTTTTGTGTCCCTGTAAATCTAATGCTCATTATACAATATTCTATAGCAAGCATTCGTTGTGCATAGCTTTGTGAAAAGTAAAGTTATTAAAATTTGGCTTATAGAAATACTTCACATAGAACGCAATGCTTTGGAATACTTTCGAGTGTCCCTGTACTCAAACCGGTGCTGGTATTTACGCCATTTTACATAAGAAACATTCGATAGTGAACTGGAATGACATATTTGAATTTTATTAAGTTTTGTCTACAGCAAAGGTATTAAAATATGGTTTATTGAAATACCTTTCTAAGAACACAATGCTCTGGAAAACTTTCGGGTATCCCTGTACACAAACCGGCAGAGGTATTCACTCCATTTTCAATAGGGAACATTCGGTAGTGAACTTGAATAACATATATCAGTTTCGAAAAATTCTGTAAGTATTTAAGGGAGTTAGACTGTGAACAGACATACACACACATGAATTGAAATCATATTCACACTTAAAAATGGTTAGAAAGTGTTAAACATACTTAATTCAAACGGAAGTGCAATTCCAGCAAACTTTTATTAATATTTCTTAAAGTAACTGAACATTTTTGTTTAGCCCTGTAAATTTAATGCTAATCATATCATACTATATTCTATAGAAAACAATCTTTTGTGCATATGAATTACATATTTCAATTTCATTAAGCTTTGTGCGAAGTAAAGGTATTAAAATTTGATTTATAGAAATACCTCTTATAGAATTCAGTGCTTTGGAATACTTTCGGGTGTCCCTGTACACAAACCAGTGCTGGTATTTACTCCATTTTACATAAGGAACATCCGATAGTGAACTTGAATAACTTATTTCAATTTCAATAAGATTTGTGTACAGTAAAGGTATTAAAAAGTTTCGGGAAATTCCATAAATATTTACGGGAGTTAGAGCGCGGACAGACTGACTGACAAACTGAAGTCATTAACACTTTTCAACCTTGTTAAAAATGGCACTTTTAGAAATCAATAATTCAGATTTTTTTATTACCTCTTTTATTTCTAGAAGAAGTTTTATTGTTAATGTTATGCGTAAATAGTCCAATAATCATGAAGAGGGTTGGTGTTAGAATATGCTTTGACTATTTTATTATAGTATTCAGAATTTAGACTGTATGGATAAATAGTATTAAAATATTGCATACATTTTGATTTTCTAGAAATAAACGCTCGCTTTTATTTTTATGAACTTTGATAATCTCTATTGTACATGAATTAAAATTATGTAAATGAAAGTGTAATTCTATAGTTGATTTAGAAGGAGCTGCAGACAGGATTGAAAAAACCCGAGGTTTTATCAGGGTTTTTTTTTTTTTTTTTTTATAGGGTTTTATCAGTTTTTTTCCGGGCTTTTTCTTGGTTTTGAGTGAGAAATATTTTTTCCCCTTTTTGTTATATGAAATATATTAAGGAGATTATTTATAAAATCAAATGTTAATTATTCACTAAAATCAAAAATTTTTAAATTTAATTTTAAAATTTCTAAAATCCTTTGATTATGTTATAAGGATTTTTTTTTTTTTTTTTTAGTTTATGCTTTCTAGCATGCCAAGTTGAAAATTGGAATTTCGTGTGGTGGCCACACATATATAATTATCATATAAAACCCTTCCGAAGCCTAATTTGAATTGTTTAACACAGGTTTACATAACAGTACTCGTTGTCTCCAACCTGTATTTATAGTATTAAACTTCAGGGTAAGAGAAAGTCATGTGAGTGACATACCAGATTATTTATTTAGTTTTTATTGTACTTAAAATAAGTTAATACTTTATTTCTATACTTTTATTATTATGTACATAGTATTTATGAATTCTAAATATCTATCATGCGACATCGCATGATCGGCCGTTTGGTGAGAACTTGCATCATGCGATTGCGCGATTGGCAATGAACGTGTCAAATATTCTAAAACTCTGTTTATCTGTTCTTTACAAAAATAAAAATAATAGTTATTTAGCATTGCTTTATTAAATTTTTGATATTCAATAGATTTTCATGAAATGTTTTGAATTATTGTTCTTGTATTACAAAATGACATTTCACTCTTACAGTGGTTTTAAGACATTTTTTAAAAATTTAGTTTCATTGTTGTACAGTCCTTGAACCCAACAATTTTGTTTATATTGACAAACAATTCTGTTTTTTATTGTTTTTATTTGTTTATAAAAAAATTTTCATTGTATTTTAATGAGATATTATAAATTATTTTTAGATTTTTTCAAAATTTTGTTCTATTGAGCACCTGCAATATTTATGAAAAGTGTTTGTCTTTGTTAAAATAATGTGCATTGTATTTGTTTTACATTTATATATTTGTTTGAAGTTAGATAAAAGGGAAATTTAAAATAAAGATTTTGAAAAAAAAAAAAAAACGTTTTTTCTGGGGGGGGGGGGTGTTTCAAGTGCATATCACATTCTAAAAATTTGAATTAGAATAATTAATTAAAGATGTACAGGTATAGATAGCAAGCAACTGAAAATAATTTCAAATTGAGTAATCGAACCTAACAATGCAAGTAATTTATTATTTTACACTAAAAGTTAGCTTAATCAAATGCAATTAAAGAATTAAATAATTAAATTAATTCAGGATTAATAAGATTCTGGATTAAATATGAGAAAGGAAAAACAAAAATTATTTACGTATTTACAAAACCTCCCATACTTAAAAGTAAAAAATAAGATTCCAATTCCAAATCAACTTCCGCTCGTTTTACATGTAATAGCCATTTATCATCCAACAAGACAATTATATTTTAAAGTAAATAAACCATCACACATTAGGTCATAAAATGATTTAAAATATTATTAGACAATACATGCACAACATTTTTAGTCTATGTAAATTAGAAGGAATACCAGGTTTCTTGATGATCAGAAGAAACGTTTGTAAGACATTTTATCAAATGATTAGATATTTTTTAAAAAGTGACCATTAAGTGACAAAATAAACATTTTTATTAAGAAAAGTGAATTTGAGTGATCATTTACTGGAAAAAGTAACTTTTAGTGACCTTAGAAAATAAAAGTGACTTTAAGTGAAAAAAGTGACTTGGTGGGAACTTTGCAGTCAATAGCGTGGCCGTGATGTTTGGGGGCGCTTTCGCGAGACAGACAGACACGCAGATAGAATCCAAAATTTTTCAGTCTTCGAAGCCCGATTTTCGAATATTTGATTAGTTTTCTTTTAATTAATTAAATGGAAATAATAACCTCCAAATAACTTTAAAAAATAGCCATTAAAATATTAGCTATAATTTAATGGTTGCCAAAAAAACTTTACGAGTTCATTTTCTTTCGACTTAATTAAATACATTTAATTAAACGTGAACATTAAAAAAATGTAAAAAGTTAAATGATGCATCTCACAAAAATAGACGTCATGATCACTTTGAAAATTGTATACGCATTGATAAAGTGCTAATGTAGATAATTATTTTAGAGTAAACATGCTTTTAGACATCTTTACAATGTATGTTAATTCCATTATGTTGAATGCAGCATAAACGCATTAAAGTGCGCTTAAATAAAAATTTGTCTATAGGCAATGATGTCATGAAATATTTTGTGTGTCTCTGTAAACGAACCATAAACACAGTAAAAACTACTCAACTTATTCTACATTTTTCTTGAATAATTGTTCGAAATTTGACATAATTTGAATGATTACGTGACATTGTCGGAACGCTTTTGTAAAGTCCTGTATATTAATTAGGAAGCCCATATTTTCTTCAGAAAACATAAGTTTGAGCATCTCAGTCATAGGCGTAGAGTTTTCCAAATTATTGCAGGGGCTCAGGTCGATCTTGTGAAAATGGTGATCTTCATTGTAAGGTCTTGTCTTAGAATAAAAAAAAAAAAAAAAAAAAAAAAAAAAAAAATGCACATATGTCTATTAAAATATACAATATTAAAAATATTATAATTTCCGAAAATTATTTGAATTAAATTTTAAATTAAAAATTAAAAAATTTACTTTTTCTTAAATACTCCCTGATAACTTATTTATTTTTTTTCTCTGGATTTTACATTACTACAGTTTAACAATGTATTCTAAACATATTTGTATTAATTTTTACTTTCTTCAGTATTCAATAGAAGAAAGTATTGGATTCGTAAAAATTTTCAACTTCCGGTGTTCGACGTATTTACACGTTTTGAGGTGTCCAGAACACAACTTGACCATTTTTAGTGAATGTCTTGTCTGTGGCTGTGCGATAAAAATTTTGTTCCTACTCTATGCGATTTTTGCAATTACAGGGAAGGCTATATCTCAGGAACTAATGCAAAGAATTACACATAAATTTATCTATAGTTTTACCCATACATTAGTCTTGTCAACATGTGGTGTCAGTCGATCAACAGGCACTGCTATACAGTGATTTCCGCAATTTAAGGGAAGGTTGTATCTCAGTTTCTAAAAAACAAAACTTGATACATGAAAAGGCCATTATGAGACATTTTGCTGATTCAATTTGGTTGCATATTGACCGATACGTGGCGCTGCTACATTGCAAATTTCCCCGAGAACGGGAAAGATTTCATTTGCAGGGTAAATATTTACTTCCGTTAGATATTTCGTGTAATGATACCTGTATGAGATGAAAATGAAAACTGTCTGCATTCATAATGGAAAAAATAATAATAAATAATTTGTACTGCTTAAATTTGCATAGGAAAATATAGAAGAAATCAAAAAAGAATTCTGTAACAGGACGGTCTATGTTCATGTTCCTCTAAATATATCTATTTATTAGTTAAATGCACAAAATGCGTTTTCTTGGTAATATAATATGATTAGCCTAAATTTCGTTTGAAAGAGGAGAAAGATACACAAAAATATCCAGATACATTTTAATACATTAGTGAAAATTTCTCGAAGCGTACTGTCAGATATGTTTTGAGTTTTTAATATTTGAAACGAAATTTAAAAGATAAGGTTAAATGACGAAACAGGAAAGTACAGTTGATTGCGCGATTTTTCTCTCGTTCATATTCAATTTGAGCGTAAAACTACGAATAGGTCCACCTAATTATTTTGGAAAACTTAATAAAATATCAACAAGTAAATAGGACACTCTATTTAATATTTACCACTTTTATGTATACATGTGGGTGTTTGACATGCAATATTTAATTTGGATCACAGAAGTGAAAACTTTTCATTAATTATATTGTTTTATAAAAATGCAATGAAACAGTCATCAACAAAAAATATATCGATAAGTCACCAACACGAATACATAAATCGTCAATGACACTTTTTACAAATCATCCGCATGAATATTGACAAATTTATAGAATTTTGATTTCTATTCTTTCTTTCTCTATACATCTGCTCTAATTTTCTTCATAAAAACCCTATTGATTATTATTAGCCAATGATTTTTTTTTCTTCTAATTTTCAACCCTTTCAATAACAAATTTACACAAATTCAAATTTATTTCTCATTAGGTTAAAATAGTTTTATGCAGTTATCTTAGAAAAAACAAAAAATACTTTTTTCTGCTTTTGTATTATATAAATAAAAGCAGTGAAATACGTTACACTTTTTCGTAACAGCATACAACTTTTTGAAAACCTTTTTCATTCGCACCAGGGTTGGGTTTCTTCCGGAAGAAACCAGTTTCTTCCAGGACAGTGGAAGAAACTGGAAAAAACCGGAAGAAATGGAAGAAACCAACCAGAGGACAAAACAGATGTTCAAAATTTAAATTTATGAACTACATAAACTCAAAGCATAAATATAATGTCAAATCTAAACTATAATCCAATTTTTTTTTTTAAATATTTTTAGAAAAATAAGTTATTTGAGAACCAACACTAAGTATATACAGGCAACGGGTTTTTACTTATGCTAATATTTTTAGAAGTTTTTGCATAGATACTATCTGATATTATTATACGTTCAAACAGTACAAGTGATAATGGAATTTTTAGGCGTAATATTTGCATTTTTTTTTTTTTTTTAAGGATAAAATTTTTTGTATAAACTCAAAGCTGGTACCCAATGAACTGTATCAATAAGTAAGATACCTGCTTTTAAACTTTCCTGCAAGTTTTCTAGGATTTAAAAAAAAAGTCCATAGTTTGTATTTATTTTAAGTTGAAAAATAAAGTGCAGTATTGAACTACTAAAAAACTTTTCATTTGTTTTACGATCAACTCCCTCTAACTCTTAAAAGTTTTGTCCACATGTTATGTGGATTATAGGAATTTGCAGATTAGAGATCATTGCCTTTGTTTACAGTTTTCTTTTGCAGATACAAAGTCAGTTACTATTAATTCATAAATAGACATCAAAATGGAAAGACGATTTCTAATAAATTTTAGAATAAAATATTTCTTTAATATTAATAAAACTAATCTATGTCACTCATATATGATGATAAATAATGGCCAACAACGAGGCGAGTTAAAAAGGTTTTTCTAATTTAAAGTAGTTATAATATTAATCATTGATTAATTTTGTTAAACATTGATGTAATAGTGGTTTGTTTTAAGTGCTAGTCTATATGAATTGCAGGATAATAAATACAAGAATGTTACCCCCCCCCCCCTCCCTCTCCAATTGTGTTTCAAAGCAAGGATTAAGCTAAAAATTTGATTTTTGAAAAAGTAAAAATGTTAATTCTTTTTTAAATATGAGATGTAAATTTCTTTTACATTAAAAAATCAATTATGGATTAGAAGGATTTTCAGATTATAAATCTGTGGATTAGAGGAAGTTGACTGTACTGTATATGACTATAAAGAAAATAACGTTTTTGATGACATTTTGTAATACAGTATTGAATACTGGTTCTTTTAATTAACTGGATGTTTGTTAAAAGCTGTTTTATCAGAAAATATAAGAAAGTGATCCAAACTATTATTTATTACCAGTTAAAGAAATAAAATTGTCTAAATTATAAAACTTTACACTGTTTAAATTGAAATTGATTTTTTTTTTTACTGAATTTTGAGTATTTTGGAACGTGATTATCAGATACCGAAGATCACTTCGGTAAAAATCTCATAATTATTAATTAAATATATTATTAAATTTTTATAGGTATAATTAAAGTTACTTAAAGTTGTTTGTAAGATAATTGCATTCATTCTATGTTACAAATCTGCAATTTATAGGATAAATTTTTAAGAAAAACAGTTTCTTCCATTTCTTCCACTTGGAAGAAACCTATTTCTTCCGGCCGGTTTTTTCCATGGTTTTTTCCGCCTTGGAAGAAACTTGCCAACCCTGATTCGCACTGACCTACTCAAATTCATAGAAAAAGATAACACATCTTTTGCTTCTCGGTGATCAGTCTAAAAACGCTAAAAAAATAATTTTTAATTAAAAATTTTAACTTTTTCATTTTGTATCATTTAAAGAGAAAGATGAAGCACCCTCTTAGAAATTATTGGAGGGTCTCAAGCCCCACGACCCATATAACTACTGAGATTCTCAGTAATGTGTACGCTAATTTCATTTTGTTGATTGCAAAGTAATGTTAAAATGCGTTTCTAACGAAATTCACCCCACATGCCGTAATGATAAGAATTTTGGCGTGTTCCATAAACAATATAGACATAAAAACTTGTACAGCTATTTCTGTACGAAGTCTGAACGTGTGTGCTAATTTGCAAGTCTATCGGAGGATTTCTGCGGCCGCTATTGCGGTACATGCAAATTCTGCCCATAGGCCGTAATGATAAGAAATGTTTTGGTGTGTGCCTGTACACGAACTACAAATGGAATACACATACAAAACTATACAGTTAATTCTGTGTGGCTGATGAACATGTGTACCCAATGGCATGTCAGCAGCGTGATTTTTGCGGCCGCTATCGCGGTACATACAAATTCTTCGCTGTACATACGTAATGATAAGAAAAACTTTGGCGTTTCCCTGTACACGAACTACAAATGGAATACACACCCAAAACTATACAGCTGATTCTGTTTGGCTCATGAACAGGTGTCGTGCTCCAAGCTCACGTATCTAAAGCTCACACTAGAGGAATCGTGGCTGAAGCTCACGTACACCAGTATCTCGTGTTCCAAGCGCACAAATATATCCATCCCTTTCCCCAACGCATCAACTTGACAGGTGGGAAGAGACTAATCCCTTTTTCCGAAGAGCAAAGGGGGGAGGGGGGGGGGGGAGGTCGAGGAAGATGGTTTTTTGAAGCACAATTCAGTTGATGAGTTATTTTTTGAACTAAGGCAGGAACTAGGAATAAAATTATTTTCTGCTTATTTACATAAATTTAACAAAAATACTTTCGGGGGTGGATAAAAAATATATATCAGGAATAATGGCCCGAAATGTTTGTTCGTGTATTTATTTAACGCAGTTTTATTTAATAAGTCAATCTTAAGTACTATATAGAATTCACAGATTATATATAAGACTACACATAATTTGTAGAATGTCTTTCTTTTCAAAGTTAATTGTTGTAAGTATTTTTTAACTAGAAATCGGAACTTACAATACGAAGGTAGTCTGCAAAAAGAAAAAAATAATAATAACAATCCCACCTAAATTATCTTTTTTTTAAGCCCAAACAACAGTATTAAGCAGTCTCAATTAATTTAATTATTTTAAATTTATATTCTTAATAATTAAATTATGTTTAATTAGAATGTAATCTTAAACGATTTTTTAATTAATATTTTTTGTATATGATCATTTATATGTTTAAAAAAAAAAAAAAAAAAAAAAAAAAAAAAAAGTTTTTGAATTAAAAATATTTTGGTGGTTGTGGTTTAAGCATTAAAACCCATTAACAACATGCAGGTCCTAAGCCTGGCTGAAATGCCTTTCATGAGAGTTCTTTCTAAGAAGCCCTGTCCTGTATATGCGCGATTTTCAGAGAAAACCATGGAAAATTCCGAATTTCTAGGTTGACAAGCGGGAACCCGGCAATTCCAATTTGTCAAGGCCCACGTGCGGCCGAGCGGTTCTGTGCTCAAAGCTTGTAGACCTGAGATTCCGGGTTCGATCCCAGGTCCGTGCTCGTCGGCTTAGTCGTTCGGAGTTTTCCGTGGTTTTCTCAGAAACTTGCGTAAATATGGGCTAGGACCCCTTAGAAAGTCCGCCATGGAAGGCACTCCCCCTCGGGACCCTAGGGTAGACAATCGGCCCTATTCCCAGACATCAACACTAACACCAATCTATCAGCTTGGAGAGCAGAACCACTCGGCTACTGAAATAGGGCTTTTAATTAAAAGTCTAAAAAATAGTATTAAGTAATTTCAATTAATTGTAAAATATTATACTTTTAACAAATAAATATAGAATATTTTATTGGATGTTTTTTTTTAACTAGCTTTTATTATTATTTATTATCGTTCATAGAAAATAAAATATTTAATAATATAAAAATTTTTTAGTAAAGGTTTTGCTATTAAAAGCCGAAACAATAATACTAAACAATCTTAATTAATTTAATTTAGTTATTTTTTTTTAAAAAAAAAGTTAGGTTTCTAGATTTTTTATTTTTCATTGTTTTTTTTAATCTTTAATTAAAATATTTAGAAATAGATTTTTCAATTAAAAGCTCAAATAGTTCTATTGAACAAATTAATTTTATTATTAAATATTTTGATTTTTAATAAAGGCAATCATTTTTAATTATATTTTTATATTAAATAACTCTAATTATTTTTTCTCTATAATCTCCCATAGAAAAAAATATTTTTATATTCAGGGATGAGATTTGCAGAAATATAAAAAAGCTGAAACTGTACGCAAAGGCAAGACAACTAGAATTTCAATGACAAAATCCATTATATTAGAGTAATAAATATCTATTTTAATCTTCAATGTATAAAGAAAGAACAAATACACACCAGAAATATAAAAAATGCTGAAAAAAAACTAAAAAAAAAATCTGAAAAGCTAAATGTACAAAAAAGCTTAAATCAGCTGAAAAGCTGAAAAATCTCATTCCTGTGTATTAAAAGTATTTTAATACAGATTTTTCAGTTAAAAGCATCCATATATATTTATCTATTTATAAAACAAGCAATAACAATGATTTAATCTTAGTAGAAATGTAAATCATTTTGAAAATATTGGAGAAATGGAAATATGTAGCTAAGCATGTAACGTTTAGCAGTGGTGTTTTATCCCACTTTTTGCCTACATTCTAGAGCACGTGCGGAATCATCAGTCAATGTTTATCGCAGTTACGTCACGTGCCCCTGCTCTATTTGAGATACGAATTACGTGCGCTACGGCCACGGTCTAATCTAATCCCACCTGTCAAGTTGATAAGTCGGGGGAAAGGGGTAAATATATTTGTGAGCTTGGGACACGAGATACTAATCTATGTGAGCTTCAGCCACGATTCCCCTACTGTGAGCTTGAAGCATGTGAGCTTCGACCAAGGCGTCCATGAACAGGTGTGCCAAATTGCAAGTCAATAGCGTGATTTTTGCGGCCGCTATCGCGAAACATAACAGACAGATACACAGACGAACCAAAAATCTTTTTGAGTTTAGTGTTGCCAACAGAAATTTTTTTCCCCGCTAAAAGAACACATGAAAATCCGTTAAAAATTCAATTGCCCATAGTGTAGCAACAGTGCAATGTAATATCGAATCAGCTAAAACTTTATTTTTTCCCGTAAATCGTGTCAAAAATCCACTAAATTTAGCGGAAAATTCGCTAAATTGGCAACATTGCTCCACAGTTACTCATTACCCAATGTACTTCTTCTTCTTCTTTTTTTTTTTTTTTTAAATTCCGTTTTCACTTTCCGAAAATTCACAACTGCAGTACTCGTTTCCCAAAAATTTAATTTTTAATGTTTCGTTTTATAGCTAAAAAATTAAGAAAACGCACATTTCGAATGATGCATTAAAAATAATATAATCATAATTAGAATTTGAAATATTGAAGTTTTAAAATATTACAGCGCCATCTGACGGTAGAAATTTCTGTAATCTTCTGTTCAATTCCAAATCGGTAAAGCTTTCAAATGATGTATTACTTATGAAATTATTTTAATTAGTAGCTGAGATACAAAAGAAAACCGATTCAGGACACCTCTAAACGTGTAAATTAGATAAATCTCGAATTCCATTTTCGATAATATAAAAGTACTTTAAAATATCTTTCGAATGATGTACCCTCATGGTCAAATTTTGTACTTCTGCGTTCAGTAGGGGCTGAACGTATAGATGCACAGACAGACAGACATCATCTTTTATTATTGTAGATTCCAGATACGACGATACAAATTTTATTAATAAATTAAAATCTCTCGGGGAGAAAACATTTTTATATCTTTTCTAATCATTTTACCACGTTTTTATTAACTTCGATTCTTGTTTGTTTGTCCGGTACAAATCTTGCAATCGATTTTTAACTAACTTCCCTACTAGCTAGACACTTGAAACTTTCAGAATAGCTCAGAACCTGATGACAACACAATACTTCGAAGCCCGATTTTGGAATTTTTGATTAGTTTTCTTTCAGTTAATTAAAATATGAAAATAATAACGTCCTAATAACTTTAAAAATAGCCATTAAAATATTAGATTTAATTGTCAAAAAAATTGACGAGTTCATTTTCTTTCGACCTAAAAATAAATATATTTAATAAAACGTGAACGTTAAAAAATTGTAGAAAGTTAAATCATGCATCTCACAAAATTCGACGTCATTATCACTTTAAAAATTTTGTACGCATTGATAAAGTGCTAATGCTAATGTCGTTCTATAGCTATGATTCAACAGAAAATTTAAAAACATGGTATATAAAAAGTTTTTTTTTTTTTTTTTTAATTCTTATAATTATTTAAAACCTAATTTTTAAAGCCATATCTTCCCTGAGAGTAACATGAAATACAATTTAAATGAATATACAGCTCGAGTTCAGAGAGAAAAGTTAAATAGATAAAGTGACTGATGCCCCTATTCCCAATTATCTTTGTTTTTAAGCAACGACTGCTCATTGGTACAGGTGATGTCTACCTGCCAATATCGGTTACGACCGGTATGTCGTAAGTCGTAAGTGTTCCTTGTCAGAACACAATCTAATACATTGTTACTACTTGATGCATTTTTGTACGGTCCTATTACCATTTCATTCTGCAGAAGAAATGCACCTGAATATCTGTTCAATTCGTTATGCTTTGTGCAGTATAAGCACTTCTTCTAGACTGCAATGCACCTGAATTCTTTTGTGACGCCACACTATTTATATAATTTTCGCTAGGGAACATCCCTGTATAATTTTGATCTTTTTCATGGTATTTTCCAAAGAGAGAAGGAGGTTTGAACAAACAATCAGCGGCATTGTAGAAGAGAGATTAAAATTCAATGTCAGCAGAAGAATAAATTGTGGCTGCGCACGGTTGCCGTGGAGACCACTTTACTTTCACACCTGAACCAACACCCTCGCCTCCTTTCCTGAACACGACGAATGACGTCACGGATCACTCTCAACGACACTATTTTTAGCGACAGGAAAGACTTCGATTGGTTACTGGAAAGACAGTTCGATCTCAGATACATTTTTCTCCTTTGAAATGTGTGTCAAAAATATTTTCGAAATTATTTACACACAACGTGAAACAATTCCGATGCATGGCAGTCTGTTTACAATATCTTTACACTGCATCATATCATAGGCGCGTTTCCTATACGAATACTTAAGGATTGGTTGCTACATAAAAATATCAAGGTGAAAAAGTAAATGTCTAATTCTCATTTTTTTTTTTTTTTTTGACTTTATGGCGCATAAGTAATTTTTACACACTATACAGAGACACACAAAAATATTCAGATATAGGATGAGTATAGCAGGTGGAAATGGGTGTACAAGTTCATGTTATGATGAGGGTAATTTATATATATATATATATATATATATATACGCCTAAGCAATTCAGCACAGCCCCCTCCCCAAATAAGATTTCTTCATCCACTAGCCGAGCTACGCTGCGCCCGCCTAGGCTGTCGGTTGATCTGGGGCCCTGACTTTAGCCAGGGGTCGATCCAGGTTTTAATTTTTGGGTCCCTTTTTTGTGAAAAACAAATTTTTTTGTGAAGTTTTTATTTATTTTTGTGAAAAAATAAAATATCGTGTAAAACATTCCATTTTTACAGTTATTGTGTATAACGTTCATTATCAAGTTAATAAAGTTTCGTTGAGCCAAATTAAGGCATTCATTAAAAATGATACTGAAAACATGGAAATGTTTTATAAAAGGATCATTTTTATAAAACAATGTCTTTTAAGAGGCTCATTTTATAAATTTGAATTTTGTAAAGGGTCTCTTTTTATGGATTTGAATTTTGTGAAGGTTCTGTTTACATGGATTTGAATTTTATGAAGGGGCCCAAATTTTGACTGGATCGATCCTTGCTTTAGCAGAGCAATGTGACACATACCGCTTTTTACTTTCCGAACACTATAGTGAGGACAATATTGTAATCATGTCAAAAATTTGAATTTGAGATTTTGGTGTTCCTACATGTTTTCAAGTCCCCTAAATTCATATTTACTATTTTCACGACGATGCATGTATGTGTGTATCTATGAGAGTGAAGACGATAGCGTCTAAACGCTTTGTTCAAATGAGCTGAAAGTTATGTTAGTACATATGTTAGGGTTTGAACCCTATTGAATTTGGTAAATCTAGTACTTAATTTTTTACAGGGACACAAAGAACAATTCTTTATCATTATATGGTCTATGAACCCAAATTTTTAAACTGCGATAGCGTCTAAACGCCTTATTTTATTGAACTGAAAATTTATACACATGCTATGAGTCGTCGTCACACAAACTAGTATGTAAATTTTGGTGAATCTAGCGTTTATAGCTTTTCTACAGGGACACAAAGAAAAATTCTTTATCATTATGGTCTGTATGGGCCAAAATTTTTAAACTGTGATAGCGTCTAAACGCCTTATTCAATTGTGCTGAAAATTTAAACTTATGCTATAGGTCACTGTTGCACAAAGAGCATAAGTTTTGGTGAACCTAGCACGTATAATTTTTTTTACAGGGACACAACGAAAAATTATTTATCATTATTGCCTATAGGCTGAATTTATTCTAAATGCGATATGTCTAAATGCTCTATCCGATTGAGGTGAAAATTTTTATACGCGCTAAAGGTCACCGTTGCTCGAACTGTATAGTTCTTGGTGAATCTAGTACTTACATTTTTTTTTACAAGTGTGCAACAAAAAATTCTTTATTATTATAGCCTATGGGCTGGAATCATTAGGGTCTAAATGCCTTATCCGATTGAGCTGAAAATTTACATGTATACTGTAGGTCACCGATGCACATGAACCATAAAGATTCTGGTGAATCTAGCACTTATAATTTTCTTACAGGAACACAAAAAAACCCCTTTATCATTATAGGCCTATGGGCTCAAATTATTTAAAGTGCAATTACGTCTAAACTCCTTATTTGAATGAACTGAAAATTCGTACACATGTTACAGGTCACAGTCGCACAAACCATATAGATTTTAGTGAATCTAACACTTAGTTTTTTTTTTTTTTTTTTTTAACTGGGACACAAAGAAAAATACATTAACATTGTTCGTTATGGACTCAAATTATTTAAAATGTTGGTAGTCTAAATGCCTTATCCGATTGGTCTGAAAATTATACATGTTATAGGTAACCATCGCACGAACTTCATACATTTTGGTAAGTAACACTTGATTTTTACAGGGACACAACGAAAATTTATCCTTATGACGTATGGGCTGAAATTATTTTAAGGGCAATAGCGTTAAACTAAACAACATACTCTATGAAGACAAGTACTCATACACCCTACTATAATTTTCTCTTTTGCTTATTTAACGATTTCTCTTACTTTAATTTATTTATACAACCACTAATTACTATGTTCGGAAAGTCGAGTGGAGTTACTCCAGATTTTTTACTTTTCGGACATATATAAGGCAAGTATTGTAAAAATGTGAAAAATCAAAGTTTGAGATTTTTGTGTTTCTTCACGTTCTGAGGATATCTATTTACTATTTTTACGATGATGTATGTGAGTGAACACGATAGCGTATAAACGCTTTGTTCGAATGAACTGAAAGTTGGTACGTATATTATAGGTCACCGTAGCCAGGGGCCAATCCAGGATTTCAAACTTAATACCTATTTTTGTGGAAAATCTTAACTGTATTTTTGTGAAAAATTGTTGCTCACTCTTTTTCTGTGTGTGTGTGGGGGGGGGGGGAAGGGGGGGGGCAGTTCAAACTAAGTAAAATAATAAAAAAAATAACGCTCAGCAGTTAGTGTGAGGCTTATAGCAGAACAGGAACCAAAAATCACTTCTCTCTGAAGTAAACTGTTCAGTAGAGAGAGTGTAAGTAGAAGTTGTTTTTATTCGTGCTAGTATCACTGCACTATACATGAATTATACCAGGGAAGATAGACACATCACCGTACAGTCATCAAATCACCTGACGAATCAGCAAACAGTACTCTATGGCCACAACACCAGAGTATCTATACACACGAGGATCGTTTTGTTTACTTAGGCTACACCGTTTCTCGCCCGTAGCAAACGCTTGTGTGAAGATTAAAACCAACATTCTGCATGATTCTTGCTTCGTGAATCGCATCAACAGAAATGCACAAATAAGTTACTCTTCTTCCAAAATGTGCCCATTTAAAATGTCAGATTTTGCTGGGATGACATAAGATTTTTGTGAAAGTACTGATTTTAGGTGTATAATTTTTGTGAAAATACCTTTTTTGCCAGGTTGATTTTTGTGAAGGTACCCATAAAAGATAGTAAAATAGACCTGTATTAACCCCTGGTAGCAGGAACCCTATTAAATTTTGTGAACCTAGCACTTATAGTTTTTTTACAGGGACATCAAGAAAAATTCTTTATCATTATGGTGTGTGGGTCCAAATTCTTAAAAACGCGATAGCATCTAAACGCCTGATTCCATTGTGCTGAAAATTTATACACATGTTATGTCTCCGTCGCACGAGCTGTCTCATTTTTGCTGAATTTAGCACTTATGATTTTTTTACAGGGACACATAGAGAAATTCTTTATCATTATGGTCTATATGGGCCCAAATACTTTAAAATGCGATAGTGCATCTAAACGCCTTATTCGATCGAGCTGAAAATTTATACAAATGTTATAGGTCATCGTTGCAAAACGTGTATACATTTTGGTGAATTTAGCATATATTGTTCTTTACAGTTACACAATGAAAAAATTCTTCATCATTATGCCCTATGGGCTCAAATTCATTAATGTGCAATAGCGTCTAAACGCTAAGCGCCCTATCCGATTGAGCTGAAAATGTATATACATAAACGCAATAAAGTCGCCGTCACACTAACTATTTGAATTTTGAAATACGTACCACTTATAATTTTTTTTTTAGAGGGACACGAAGAATTTATAGTTTTGCTGGGACACAACGAAAGTTTCTTTATCATTATGATCTATGGTCTCCTATTACTTGAAGGGCCATAGCGTTAATTTAAACAACATACTATATAAAGACAAATACTCAAATACCCTATCATAATTTTCTCTTTTGTTTATTTAACGACTTTTCTTAATTTTTTAAAGAGCTGTTAATTATGTTCGGAAAGTCGAGTGGAGTCACTCCAGATTTTTTTTTTTTTTTTTTTTTTTTTTTTTAAGTGTAGAGATTTATAGTTTTTTTTATACGGACACAAAGGAACGGTTTATCTTTATGGATTACTAGCAGGTTTACCCGGGGTTGAAGTGAGTGTTTATAGAATCTGGGGGGCAACAATTAAAAATTTAAATTTATGTTTTATAGATATTTTATTATATATTGTTGTATAGATATTTATGTTTTATAGAACTTGTCGAAGGTACAATTGAACATCACATTCGTGAAGAAATAAATAAAAAATAAATCATTCATTCAGAGGGGGCTCTGGATGGATGTTTAAAAAAATTCATTATTTGGAACTAAAAATGGATAAATACCACCCACTAGCTGTCAGCAGCTGTATTAATCTACCCACAAAACTTGTTTGAAAAGATTTGGGGTGTGACATATTTCTATAAATGTGACGGGTGGTAATGGGTCACCCCCCCCCCCTCTAAATATATATCATTCAAAAATAAAACTTAATCTTAAAGATTAGTAGTGTGTGTAAGTTCATACGTAAACGCTTTTACACATATATGTAATTTCTTGAATTGATATGTATTAGTTTTAAATATCACTAAGTTATGTTTTACCAAAGTATTTTTTTTTTCTTATTATTTTAAATAATTCTCATTTTATAAAAATTAACTTGTATACATTTTTAAGTCTTTAATAAAAAGTATCCTCTTACTCATAAAAGTCTTTAACGGCCCTCTTCATTTACCGTCGCTGGAAACCCGAGCCAATGTTATTCAATGGGGAAATTTTCTTTACAAATAACTTATTAACTAATACATATTTTTAAATTCTGTTTTCACATTCAGAAAATTCCCAACTGTTAAATGGACGGACCTTTTTTAAAAATGTATTTTTTTAATTTTTAATATTTTATTTTGAAATTGCAAAATGAAAAAAATTCACACATTGAAAATTCGTATTTTGCAGCTTCAACATAAAATATAAGAAATAAAAAAAAAGTAATTTTTTAAAAAGGTCCGTCCATTTAACAGCTGGGAATTTTCAGAATATGAAAACAGAATTTAAAAATATGTATTAGTTAATAAGTTATTTGTAAAGAAAAATGTCCCATAGAATAACATTAGCTTCGGCTTCCGGCGGCGGAGAGTGAAGAGGGCCCTTAAACACGTATAAACTTTTTTTTCTGTGTTCAATGCACTGTTTTTATTCTTTAATTTTTTTTTCTCCCTAAGATTCGAGATGTTTGTAGTTTCAGTGCAATCCAATACTATTTACAAAACAATGTGGTATATCGTAAGTTAAGAAAATCTCAAATTTTGAATAAATTGCAAAGCTCAATGAAAATGGTTTAGGATTAGTTATCTATGGTTTACTAAATAATATAACATTTTTCAGTTATTAAATCAAAAACTGGGTAAAATTCACTAAATGTTTCACTAAAGAAGAAAGTTACACTAAAATTTTTTACCAAGGAATACTAAATTAATTTCACATACGTGTACGCAAACACACATGCTTGTAATTATAATCATTATGTAATTGTTTTAAATATTATTTAGATAACTAATATGTATTTTAAGAGTTTACAAACCAAAAATTAACAATTTTTTATTGTAATTTAGTTTTTTTCTATAGGGTGCGTCCATTAATAATTAATTACGTGAGGCGGTTTTGACGATTTGTGGATCCTGCCTTTCCCCTGGTGCCCCCCTCAATCTCCTCCCACCGGCCAAAAAAAAAAATAGAAAATTAAAACGGAATGGACTAGAACAGGATTAATTTAATCAAAATTGAAAAAAAAAAAAAAAAAAATAAATAAAATGTTAATTAAATTAAAATGAAACAAACATGGAATTGACTCCATTAAAATTAAAATTCTCTGGGGGGGGGGGGGGGAAGTGCAACAAATGTTCATAAAACAATAAAATAAGAAAAAGAACGGTGATAAATAAATCATGGAATAGACTAAAACAAGATTAATTTAATCAAAACTGGGGGGGGGGGCAGAGAAAATAACTATTACAAAGAGACATAACTTGGAATAGAATTCCAGAAGCAAGCTGCTTCAAAAATTTAAAAAATAAATAATAATACAGAATTAATTTAATCAAAACTTGGGGGGGGGGGGAATCACAAAGATAACGATATGACTTAACCACTGTTCTGTAGAAAATTTTGGAAATATTTCAAACATATGAGTATCCATGGGACGTAAAAGAGCTAACGAAGAAATGGAAGAAATCCAAACTTATTTTAGACATTTATGTTTTATAGAACTTGTCGAAGATACAATTGAACATCATCACATTCGTGAGGGATATGCAAAGATAAATCAATCACTTGATGAATTCATTCAGAGGGGGCTCTGGATGGGTGTTTAAAAAAATTCATTATTTGGAACTGAAAATGACATACCACCCACTAGCTGTCAGCAGCTGTATTAATCTACCCACAAAACTTGTTTGAAAAGATTTCGACGTCACATACTTCTATAAATGTGACGGGTGGTAATGGGACACAATTTAGTTTTTTTTTTTGTTAATGTTTAAAGATTTATGTATTATTGTGTGTTTGCGTACACGTATGCAATGACGCAAGTTTCGGAGAAAACCACGGATAAGTCAGACACAAATCTTTTTATAAAAATGTTTATATTACCTTTGTATCTCAGTTTTTAATTAACATAATTTCATAAGTAATATGCCATTTTGAAACTTATTTGAATTGGAATTAAAGCGTAGAGATCTCAAATCTCTGCCGTCAGATGGCACTTTAATATTTTAAAATTTCAATATCTCCAATTCTAATTGTGATTAAATTACTTACAATACGTCATTTGAAATATATTTTATTGCGGACTTTTAAACTGGTATAAACCGTTAAATTCCGTGCGGGCGTTTCTGCGAAAACCACGGAAAAACCAGAACACCTTTATTCCAGTATCTCCAATTCTAATTAAATTACTTATAATATATCATTCGAAATATATTTTACGGTAATTGTATTGCGAACTTTTAAACTGATCTAAGCCATTAAATGCAGTACGGGAGTTTCAGAGAAAGCCTGGATCACATTTATTCTTTTTTTATTTTGCAGACTTTCGAATTCCCACACTCTGCTTACAATTTCGTATTAAGGATTTTTTAACATTATTTGGCCCGCAATTAAGCAAGTTTCGGAGAAAACCACGAAAAAGTCAGACAATTTTTTTATAACAATGTTTATATTACTTTTTTGTATCTCAGCTTCTAATTAACATAATTTCATAAGTAATATATCATTTTAAAAGTTATTGGAATTGAAGAGTACATGTTGTAAATCTCTGTCGCCAGATGGCGCATTGATATTTTAATAATTCGATATCTCCAATTATGATTAAATTATTTGAGAGCAGATGAGAAGGCCATTGGCCCCCCACCGGGTTGGGGATATAAGAGATTACTTGAAATCACGTTTTGCCCCCTCCCCTCTCTTGGGAGGGGGGCTGAATCTCTAAAATTCCAGAAATTCGTTTTTAGGTATTTTTATTAGCTATATTTTAGAGCAAAAATTTCACGCATATCTGTTTTTTTTTTTTTTTTTTTTTTTTTTTTTGAAGATATATATATAGGATTATGTGAAATCACGTTTTGCCCCCTATTATCTATGTATCATAAAGAAAGTATTGTTTTTGGGTCGAATCTTTAAAATCAGGTTTTTTTTATACTTACAAGTTTTAAACGGACATGCATAACATACACAAATGTATGAACGTTGTTCGCAGAAAGTTTTTCTTCTTCGCAGAATTTTTTTTTTACCTACTAAAAAAAAAAATTCTAAGTTTAAAAGAACTTTTTATATACCATGTTTTTAAATTTTCTGTTAAGTCTTATAAGCTGAAAAATTCTATGTATTAATAAATACTTTATTTATTTATTTATTTATTTTTTTTTTTTTGTTCTTGAATTATCCCATCAACTTGAACGAAAATGATCAAATGCATGATAAAGAGAGCAGTTAAAAGAAATTTTCAAACGTTTATTAATTGAATAAAAGTACTAAAATAATGCATTATCAACGTGTTCTGAGCTATTCTAAAAGTTTCAAATGTATAGCTAGTCAGGAAGTTATAGCTATAGAACTACATTAACACTCTATCAATGCGTATAAATTTTTTAAAGTGTTAATGATGTCAATTTTTGTGGTACGCATAATTTAATTTTTTACAATTTTTTATTGTTCACGTTTAAGTAAATGTATTTATTTTCATGTCGAAGAAAAATGAGTTCGTAAATTTTTTTGGCAACAATTAAATTATAATTAAAACTTAAACGGCTAATTTTAAAGCCGTTATTATTATGAGGTTATTTTTTTCACATTTTATTAATTAAAAGAAAACATTTATTAATTGAATTAAAGTTTTAAAAAAATGCATTGTCATTGTGTTCTGAGCTATTCTAAAAGTTTCAAATGTCTAGCTTGTCGGGAAGTTTGCAAGATTTGTACTGGACAAACAAACAACAGAGCGAGTTAATAATAATTATAAGATAAAAACAAGAAAGAAAAAATCATGCAGTACGCATTGATTGGTAACACTTTCCAACTGTACGTAATTGTTGTATCGAATAACTTTTAATATTCTTTCCCTACGTTATCACACAACAGACAGAAGGACTGAAAAATATACAGATAGACGATAGACTAATTGATTTTAAAATTACTCTTAATCATTTTGGAAAGTGTTAAAAAGGCTTAACGCAAAAGGAAATGCAGCCATTAGATTATAATTACAGCTTTTGATCTCTCTGAATATTTTAGAGTAGACCTGTAAAATCAGAAAGTTAATCATATCATATTCTATACAAAACATTATTTTAGAATATAAATAATACATTTCAATATTTTTATGATTTTTTCAGTAGAAAGACTTTTAAATACAACTTTCAAAAAATGCTGTCCTGAAACGTAATGCATTGGCTTTTTTTTTTTGTTGTTGTTGTCCCTGTAAACAAACTAGTTGTATAAGACCTAATTATGTCTTTTTAAATGGGGAACATTCTATACGGGAAATATTTATAAAAATAACACTCATAGAATACAATGCTTTCGAATGCTTTTGGGTGGCCCTGTACACAAACCAGAAGAGATATTCACTACATTTTCAATACGGAACACCCGATAGTGAACTTCAATAAAATATATCAGTTTCGAGAAATTCCATAAATATTCACAGGAATTAGAGCTCGGACAGACAGACAGTCAGATAGACGGACATGCAGATACACAAAACTGAAATCATATTCACACTTAAAAAATGCTAGAAAGTGTTAAAAACTCTTAAAGTAAACGAAAGTACAATTCTAGCAATTTTTCATTAATACCTCTTAATATAACTGGATATTTTTGTGCCACCCTGTAAATCTAATGCTAATCCTGCTATATTCTATGCAAAGCATTCTTTTATGCATATAAATAACATATTTCAATTTCCGAAAACTTCGTGGAAAGTAAAGTTATTAAAATTTGATTTATAGAAATATCTCTCATAGAACGCAATACTTCGGAATACTTTTGAGTGTCCCTGTGTATAACCCGATGGTGGTATTTCTTCCATTTTATACAGGAAACATCCAATAGTGAACTTAAGCAACATATTTCAATTTCATTAAGATATGTCTACAGTAAAGTTATGAAAATATGGTTTATAGAAATACCTCTCATAGAACGCAATACTTTGAAGTACTTTCGGGTGTCCCTGTACACAAACTAGTAGTGAGTATAAACTCCATTTTCAATAGGGAACGTTCGATAGTGAACTTGAATAACATATATCAGTTTCAAGAAATTCCATAAATATTTACGAGAGTTAGAGCTCGGACGGACAGACATTCAGACAGACAGACGGACAGGCAGATACTGAAAACTGAAATCATATTCACACTTAAAAAATGTTAGAAAGTGTTAAAAACGCTTAACGTAAACGAAAGTACAATTCTAGCAATTTTTTATTAATAGCTCTTAATATAACTGGATATTTTTGTGCCACCCTGTAAATCTAATGCTAATCCTGCTATATTCTATGGAAAGCATTCTTTTGTGCATATAAATAACATATTTCAATTTCCTGAAACTTCGTGGAAAGCAAAGTTATTAAAATTTGATTTATAGAAATATCTCTCATAGAACGCAATGCTTTGGAATACTTCTGAGTGTCCCTGTGTATAACCCGATGGTGGTATTTCCTCCATTTTATACAGGAAACATCCAATAGTGAACTTGAACAACATATTTCAATTTCATTAAGATATGTCTACAGTAAAGTTATGAAAATATGGTTTATAGAAATACCTCTCGTAGAACGCAATGCTTTGAAATACTTTCGGGTGTGCCTGTATGTAAACCAGTAGAGGTATAAACTCCATTTTCAATAAGGAATATCCGATAGCGAACTTGAATAACATATTTCAATTTCATTAAGATATGTCTGCACTAAAGGTATGAAAATATGGTTTATAGAAATACCTCTCATAGAATAATGCTTTGAAATACTTTCGGGTGTCCCTGTACACAAACCAGTTGAGGTATAAACTCCATTTTCAATAGGGAACGTCCGATAGTGAACTTGAAAAACATATTTCAGTTTCATTAAGATACGTCTACAGTAAAAGTATGAAAATATGGTTTACAGAAATACCTCCCATAGAACATAATGCTTTGAAATACTTCTGGGTGTCCCTGAACACAAACCAGTAGAGGTATAAACTCCATTTTCAATAGGGAACGTCCGATAGTGAAATTGAATAACATATATCAGTTTCAAGAAATTCCATAAATATTTACGGGAGTTAGAGCGCAGACAGACGGACAGACAGACAGACAAACCGAAGTCATAAACACTTTTCAACCTTGTTGGAAAGTGTTAAAAACATTTTACATACTATGTTTTTAAATTTTCTGCTGAATCGTTGAATCATAGCTATACGCAAGCGAAGTGTGACGTCACTAACCGTTAATGGGGCTAAAAAAAAAAAAAAAAAAAAAAAAAATTCTATGTTAATTATCCATTGGATTTTTTGTAAAAAATTATTAAAAATCGAGAAAAATTATTTCCTGATTTTAATCCCCATATTTGGATATAGTTATATATATGTTATTATCTACGTAGATTGAGTTTTGCTGCAAAATTGATAAGCTTTTAATTTAAAACTTCAAAATTGTGTCCTCCTTGGCGATTTTTGTATTTGGCGATCAAAAACGTAATAAGAAAATATACATACCAGATGTATATTTTCGTAATATGCATTGTACGATATATTTTATTGATTGCTCTCTTAATATACGTTGTTGAAATAACCATGATTTTTGAAAGGAACTAAATATGTTCGCCATATAATTTGGCGATCTTTTTTTTTTTTTTTTTTCTGCCAAGGACTACATATATCAAATATTCCGCTGCAATATATTAATATCTTATATCAGACACTTTATTTATACATTTGAAAACAAATTTCACTTCAAATTATGATAAAGTATTTATTATTTTCCTTTTAATTAGTATATTAGTTGGATATTTATTGGTAACCCTTTGAAATGAAATGTTCATGTTTACATTCGAAAATGGAAGTTAGAGATTTTTTTTTCCACAGTTTTGAAATTGAAATTTAAAATTTTATCAGTTTTACAGCGAATGAAATTTTTAAAGTGATAATGACGTCAATTTTTGTGAGATGCATCATTTAACTTTTTACAGTTTTTTTTTACGTTCACGTTTAATTAAATGTATTTATTTTTAAGTCGAAAGAAAATGAACTCGTAAATTTTTTTTGGCAACCCTTAAATTATAGCTAACATTTTAATGCCTATTTTAACGCTATTAGGATGTTATTATTTTCATATTTTAATTAATTATAAGAAAACTAATCAAAAAGTCGAAAATTGGTGGTTGTGTTGTCATCGGGTTGTGAGCTATTGTGAAAGTTTCAAATGTCTAAGCTAGTAGGGAAGTTAGTTAAAATTCGATTGCAAGATTTGTACCGGACAAACATACATACAAACAAACAAACAAGAATAGTAGTTAATAAAAACATGGTAAAATTAGCCTTTCTTTTCAATTATTTTATGCTTTATTTGTATATTTGTTGTTTTATAAGTTATTAAATCTTTCACGTGTTGTAGTGTCTTTATTGCAGAAGTCTTTTAATTTATATTTTGTGTTTGCAGAAAGTTTTTTATTTTATCTAAATCTGGTTTTGAGGTTTCATGATCCGAAAATCAAATTTTTAACGATTGGTCTGTGTGTGTTTGAGTTTGTTATCAAGGTAACTAAAGAACAAATATATCAGTAGGATATCTGAACTCGGCATTCTAAATCTATATCAAGTGGGAATGATACAAAAGTGTAGAGTACTGCTTTTTTTTTTTTTTTTTTTTTTTTTAGGCACTTTTTAGATTCTTGAGGGCAGATTTGAATTTTTAAGGGCATATTTTACATTTAAAATCTAAACACATAATTTAAATAGTATGTTGTGGCCACCACAAGACTTTCTTCTATATTTTCCTATACAAATTCACGCAGTAACAATATTAAAAAAAAAAAAAAAAGAAAAAGAAAGATTTTTTTCATTTTTTTTTTCGTTAAAAGTAAAAAAAAATCAATAACTTTGTTTTAAATTACCACATATTTATAGTTCAACCATTCGTTTTAAAGGTATTCACGAGACCTTTCGAAAGATACCGATCTTGAAAATTTACACACACACCCCCAGGGGGGGGGGGAAGCGATGCCCCAAATTTTTTCCCTAATTAACTACTACTATTATCAATAATTCATATTAATTTCACAATCACAGGTTAAGAATAACTCTCATTATGTACATTTATACGAAATTTTTTCCTATACTGCCATGTTAAAAATTTAGAAAAAATACGATCACAGCGCCACCTGTTGAGCGATTGATCCCCAAATCTAATCAGCCTCAGTTTATGTCAGGGCCAACTAAATACCAAGTCTGGTTAAATTTCGTTAGAAAAAAATCTTTTTTTTTTTTTAAGTTTTTTTTCGTTAAAAGTTAAAAAAATCGATAACTTTGTTTTAAATTATCACGGATTTATAGTTCAACCATTCGTTTTAAAGGTATTGACGAGACCTTTCGAAAGATACCCATCTTGAAAATTTACTCCCCTCGAGGGGGGACTTTCCCCCACGGGGGTTAGCGAGGCTCCTACGCATACAAACTTTTTTTCCCAGTTGACTATCTCTATTTTAAATAATTCTTGTAAATTTCATAATGATTGCTAAAAAATAATTCTCTTTATGCACATTTATACAAAATTTTGTCCTATATCACCATGTTAAAAATTTAGAAAAAGCGGGATGGCAACACAACCTGTAAGACAATTTTTACCAAAAGTTGATAGGCACTAATTTATTTCAAGGTACAACTACATACCAATTTGTATGAAATTCTGTGCAGTAGTTCTTGAGATACAGTTGCCACAAAATTTTGTCATACACACACACACAGACAGACAGACAGAAAGACAGACATTTTCTAAAAATGGTCAAATCGTGTTCTACAGCTCTCAAAACGTGTAAATTCATCAAAAACCCGAGGTCGAAAATTTTTACGAATTCAATACTTTCTCTATATTACATACTAGCAGGCATTGCCCGCTTCGCTGGACATTAAACTTAAATGAGTTGTCAAAATGCCATATCTTTATTAATAACCTAAGTTCTTGCTGTGATTGGTAGAGGTTTTCTCGCTCCCAATGTGAGGAGTCTGGGTCCTCACTGTCTTCGGCACAACTTACCCACTTCTTACTTCCCCACCCTCAGCGGGTGAGTTCGAAGTTTTGCAAAATCCCACTAATGTACATAATGCGTACACTTAATCAATATCCACACACCAAAATTCGTCATTCTAAGATAATTCAAAGCGAATTCAAACGGAAAAACATGTTTTTACACATGTTTATTGCCCTCCGACTCCGAGAAGGGGGGGGGGGATTTCGAATTTCGTGAAATGCAGTTACAATAAGTGCAAGATGCATACAAACAATTTACGCACCAAATTTCGTGACCACAGAAGTCTTTAATAGACAGTTATTATAAATACAAAAATAAAAAAAGCACAGCTTAAGTATCGGAACCCTTTGGTGACTTTAAATATTTTAGGCCATTTTTGCGATGAACCGAATTGGCTATCTCAATTGTGCAATTAAAGATCTTGGCGAGAAACGTCCGAGCTACTTATCGGTGCCGAATTTCAAATTTTGCCAAAGGAATCCAATACTAAAGCTGTTCCATATCGAATCTGGGTTGAAAACGGAAAAAGGGTAAAATAAATTAGAAATATCAGACCTATATTTATAAATTTGATACCAAATGAAAGGGGCGATTTTGCTGAATCCAGGGGTTCAAACAGTTTTTCGATGCGACAATTAGATTTTTTAAAAATAACTAAAGTATGAAATTTAAGTGGCAACGGAAAAACGGATAAAATGAAAAATAAATTAGAAATATCAGACCTATCGTTACAAATTCAGTACCAAATGAAAGAGGTGATTTTTCTGAATTCTGGGGTGTAAACAGTTTTTCGGTACGACAATTAGATTTTATAAAATTAACTAAAGTATGAAACTTAGATGGCAACACTTAATTTCAATATTTTCATAATTTGTAGTGAAAATCACGCGAATACAAAAGTCTTTATCTTAAAAATTTATTTTTGCATTTTATTTTTCCATTCAAAGCGTTTTAGTGAAAAAATATTTATGGCGCATGCGCAGGCGTTTTTTACACACAATTTAAACACTAATCATAATTTTGAAAATTTCTATAGATATAATTTCAAGTTGGGTGAAGACCTAAGTTTCTGCCAAGCGCCGTTGAATTCCGTCCAGCCGTTCTCGAGTGATGCCCGGACAAACGTGTTTTAGTCTTTTACCCCCTAGGGGGGGAACGGGGGGGAATTTCTGAAAAGTTGATGGATATAATTTTAAGTTGGGTGAAGACCTAAATTCCTGCCACGCGTCGTTGAATTCCGTCCAGCCGTTCTCAAGTGATGCCCGGACAAAAAAAGCGACATTCGGACACGATGACATACACACACACACACACACACACACACACACAGGCAAAATTTTCTGAAGTCATTTTCGGCTTTCATGGGGTGTGAAACGTGAAGATATCGCAAAATTTTTCGATTCCGACAAATTTACAGACAAAAGTCTGATTTTATTAATATAGATAGAAGAAAGTAAAAATGTAGTTATAAATATGAATACAAAAAAGAAAAAGAAATCTATGTTTTATCTTTTTTACTTTCTTCTATATGTAATATATAGAGAAAGTATTGGATTCGCGAAAATTTTCGACCTCCGTTTTTTGACGGATCTACACGTTTTGGGATGTCCTGAACACGAATTGATAGTTTTTAGAAAATGTCTGTCTGTGCGTCTGTCTGTCTGTCTGTCTGTATCATTTTTTTTGTGGACGCTGTATCGCACGAACCAATGAATGAAATTTAACCAAACTTGGTATTTAGTTGCACCCTGACATGAACTGGTGCCCATTAGATTTGGGGATCAATAGCTCAACAGGTGGCGCTTTGATCGCATTTTATGAAAATTTTTAACATGGAAGCATAGGACAAAATTCTGTATAAATGAGCATAATGAGAGTTATTTTAAACTTGTGATTGTAAAATTAATATGAATTATTGATAATAGTAGTAGTTAACTAGGAAAAAAAAATTGTGCATGGGGGGGGGGCATCGCTTTCCCCTTGGGGGGAAGTACCCCCCCGGGGGGGTTAAATTTTGAAGATGGGTATCTTTCGAAAGGTCTCGTCAGTACCTTTAAAACGAATGGTTGAACCATAAATCTGTGATAATTTAAAACAAAGTTATCGATTTTTTTTTTACTTTTAACCAAAAAAAAAAAAAAAAAAAAACCTTAGGGGGGGGAAAAAAAAAAAAAATCGCTTTTTTTTTTTTTTTTTTTTTTTTTTAATATTGTTACTGATTGAATATGTATAGGAAAATATAGAAGAAAGTCTTGTGGTGGCCAACATACTAGTTTTACTTGCACTTGTTATTAACATGCTGATTTTTACACACAATAGTTTTATTTATATTTACAGCACTTATCTTCAGTTTGCAGGTTATTTTCTACAAAGACAAGAATGGTAAAAAAAAAAAAAAAAAAGAAGCAAGAAGGGTGCTCCCCCCCCCCCCCAAACAAAGAGCAGGCAAGGTGCAGAACCCTCCTGAAATTATCTGGGGGGAAATGTTGGATCAGTGTTTATAAAACTTGTTTTATCAGATTTTAGAACCAATGAAGTGATAGAAGTGCTCAATGTTTCTTACATATGTAATTATTTTTAGACTTTATTTATGAACTTGTTAAATCTGTTTTTCCTCAATAAGTTTAAAATATAAATCACCAAACAAAAGTTATATCAGGTCTTTGTAATTTAAAAATCTGATGTGGGCACCACATGACTTCCTTATACACTTTTAGAAATATACATAATGTTAAAAAACATTGACATTGGACCCGAAACAGTTGGCTAAAAATATTTTTAAAAAATGAATTATCACCGTGTTCTGAGTTTTCTGAAAGTTAGCTAAAAACCGATTGCAAGATTTGTACTGGTAACGCTGACGAAGGCAGCAGGGACCCGAAAAAATTGGCTAAAAGTATTAAAAAAAGGAATTTTACCATGTTCTGAACTATTCTGAAAGTTTCAAATGTCTACTTAGTCGGGAAGTTAGTTAAATAATTTTTTTGTTGGACCATATAAACGCTGCCGAAGGCAGCAGGGACCTGAAACAGTTGGCTAAAAGTATTAAAAAGATGCATATTCACCGTGTTCTGAACTATTCTGAATGTTTCAAATGTCTAGCTAGTCGGGAAGTTAGTTAAATAAATTTTCTGTTGAACCATGTAAACGCTGCCGAAGGCAGCAGTGACCCAAAACAATTGGCCAAAAATATTTTAAAAATGCATTGTCACTGTATTTTGAGCTTTTCCGGAAGTTTTAAATGTCTAGCTAGTCGGGAAGTTAGTTACAAATCGATTCCAAGATTTGAACTGGTAACGCTGCCGAAGGCAGCAGGGACCCTATACAGTTGGCTAAAAGTATTTTAAAAATGCATTTTCACCGTGTTCTGATCTAATCTGAAAGTTTCAAATGTCTAGCTAGTCGGGAAGTTAGTTAAATAAATTTTCTGTTGAATCGCATAAACGCTGCTGAAGGCAGCAGGTATCGGAAACAGTTGGCTAAAAATATTAAAAAAATGCATTGTCAACGTGTTCTGAGCTTTTCTGAAAGTTTCAAATGTCTAGCTAATCGGAAAGTCAGTTAAATTGCAAGATTTGTCTAAACCGTTTTTGAGTTATTACCGTTTTTTGATACATTATGGCCAAATTTTTGTCATTATGAACCTAATTTTCCTAAATATCTCCAAAACGGAAAATCATAGAAAGTCCAAAAAGGGAGGTGCACAACTAGATGTTATAACAAACCTATGTACCAATTCGCAACTTTCTACGTCCAACCGTTTTTGAGTTATGCGACATACCCACACACAGACACACACACACACATACAGACGTCACGAAAAATCGTGTAAAATCCCTTATATCTCTAAAACGAGAGCTCGTGTTAAGATGACACTTGCAGGTGTGCAACTAGACATCATGAAAGTCACACGTATAAATTAGCAACATTCAGCGATCATTCGTTTTCGAGCAATGTGAAATACAAAATCCATTTCGCAAATCGGGATTACTATACTTCCTTATACTTTGTATAAGGAAGTAAAAAGTATCATGTATTGAATAAAATAGATTTTTTGTTTTTCTAGACGAAACCGTAAATTTTCCTTTTTCTCCCTTAAAATTATGTAAAAATCTCCTGTTTTTTTCCCAACAAGGTTGGCAGGTGTGTATCCTCACATTACTTATCCTCACATATGAAATTAATTTTAATGCTAATATATTGCCATTATTAATATCTACTTTTGTATTCGAAAAACTATTTTTACTTTCTTCTATATGTAATATAGAGAAAGTATTGGATTCGTAAAAATTTTCGACCTCGGGTTTTTGATGGATTTACACGTTTTGAGAGCTGTAGAACACGATTTTGACCATTTTTAGAAAATGTCTGTCTGTCTGTCTGTCTCTGTGTGTGTGTGTGTGACAAAATTTTGTGGCAACTGTATCTCAGGAACTACTATACAGAATTTCATATAAATTGGTGTGTAGTTGCACCTTGACATAAATTAGTGCCTATCAACTTTTGGTAAAAATTGTCTTACAGGTTGCGTTGCCATCCCGCTTTTTCTAAATTTTTAACATGGTGATATAGGACAAAATTTTGTATAAGTGTGCCTAAAGAGAATTATATTTTAGTAATCATTATGAAATTTACAAGAATTATTTATAATAGAGATAGTCAACTGGTAAAAAATTTTTGTATGCGTAGGAGCCTCGCCACCCCCCCTGGGGGGGAAGTCACCCCTCGAAGGGAGTAAATTTTCAAGATGGGTATCTTTCGAAAGGTCTCGTCAATACCTTTAAAACGAATGGTTGAACTATAAATCTGTGATGATTTAAAACAAAGTTATCGATTTTTTTACTTTTAACAAAAAAAACAGAAAAAAAAAAAATCTTTTTTTTTTTTTTAACGAAATGTAACGAAACTTGGTATTTAGTTGGCCGCTGACATAAACTGGTGCTGATAAGATTTGGGGATCAATCGCTCAACAGGTGGCGCTGTGATTGTATTTTTTCTAAATTTTTAACATGGACAAAAGTAGTACAAAATTTCGTATAAATGTACATAATGAGAGTTATTCTTAACCTGTGATTGTGAAATTAATATGAATTATTGATAATAGTAGTAGTTAATTAGGAAAAAAATTTGGGGCATCGCTTCATCTCCTAGGGGGTAGACCCCCCGGGGGGGGGGTAAATTTTCAAGATCGGTATCTTTCGAAAGGTCTCGTCAATACCTTTAAAACGTATGGTTAAACTATAAATATGTGATAATTTGAAACAAAGTTATCGAATTTTTTTACTTTTAACGAAAAAAAACTTTGGAAAAAAATCATATATATATATATTTTTAAATATTGTTACTGCGTGAATTTGTATAAGAAAATATAGAAGAAAGTCTTGTAGTGGCCACAACATACTAGTTTAATTTGAAGATAATATCGTCAAGATCCATTTTGCGATTTTAAGCTAACATTAATGATCATCAATGGTTGTTTATAAGGGTTAAGCGGCGCAGAGTTTCTCCTTGCACTTCCACATTTCGCGAAAATCGCACTATTTGGCGAAAATTCGTCAATTTGCTCTGTGCGCGTAAGCATCAGGGAGTTACGCAACTGGGGGAGCCATCCTCTTCGTAGAGGATCCTATTCGTGATGGTAAGTCTCTGGATCACCCTTCCAATAGGGATTTCTGTATTTGGGAACAAATTGCTTAAACTGAGGATTGTCCTCAAAAAATGGGGTTGTTTGGTCAACTTACTTTAAAGCAAAAATTGAAAAGTGTCCAATATCCCCTAAGTGGAGGATTAGAATTGTGATGGCATGTCTCCGGTCCACCTTTAGAGGTGTATCCCAGACCGTCGCCAATTGCTCCATAATTTGACATAAAACCCACTCTACAGATTTCAGTCAGAAGTGCCCACTAATGGAACAAAGAAAGGTCCACCTGTGTTTTTAGTGTTTCCACTACTAGCCTTATTTTAAGCTCTCCGGAATCTTTTTTTTTTTTTTTTTTTTTTCATATGAAAATGCTAGAATTAGCAATTTCTGTAACACAGCTGTGTTAAAAAACAAAGGTGTGAAACTTTTTTTTTTTTCTTTTAGTTTCTGAAATTAAGAAAATTACAAAAAATAAATAAATAAATAAAATAGCCAGAAAATGTCCTTAGAGTGTCCTACTCTAGTATAGTAACACTAGTAAATGAAATTCTCGCTTACTTTTCACTCTACATAAAGCCATCGTAGTTAATAAAATTATATTTAAAATAACCTTATGTAAATATTTCTTTTTACGAAATTCACTCATTTTCGTAAAAATCTGACTTTAGAAAAGTGTTGGAAAGTCGCTTTTGTGGAGGGGGAAAAACTCTTATTCTATAGGAAGTTTGTCCTCTTCCCCCTTCCTTCCCGACTACCCGCTATGTCCAATTAACAGAGACCTTATGATCTGTGGTAATTAACACAAGTGGGGTTAAATCCTGGGCACTGATGAGTGATGACCAACTCCTTCCGTCCTTGTGTGCAGTTGGACATTATTATACGTTGCAAACATGAAGGTAGAGAAGCTTCATGGTTGCAAATTAGAATGTTTCGGAAAATGTACCGAACCAGGAAAGATTGGTCACCGCTCATATCATAATCAGAAATTCTGTTTTAAAGTAATTGAAGACTGGACGAAAAATTGATTTATAACGTAGACATGATTTTTCTTTCTTGTTCATTGAGTTCTTTCTCACTTTCTTTTTGCAGAGATCGAATTGGGTACGAAATGTGTGGTGGAAGTGGACCAGCAACAAACTATTCTACACAATCCGAGCTCTAGAAACAGGTGAGTGTCCATTTTAAAAATCTGTAACATTTCGGAAGTAAATTGAAATTCAAATCTTAGAGGAAAGAGCAGGCTATTGAGCGACTGCTCTTGGTGCATTAATAATTAAGCTTCTTTGATAGTTATTTATGTTTAGTACTAGCTGCTATCCGTTTTTTTCCCGAAGTATCAGGAAAAAGATGTAATAATGATAAAATAGGCAACAAAATATTTAAGGTGCCTGCCTACTGTCGGAGGTGATTTTTTTTTTTATAATTGAAAAATTGCCTATTTATGTGCATTATATGATAGAATATAGTAAAAAACAGTAAATGACCTGAAAAAAAAAATATGTAAATTTTAAAATATTTTGATATTTAGGCTCAAAATATGCATAAAATTTGGAAGAAAAAAAAAAAAAAAATTACACACCATCATAAGTGAAATTTAAATAAAGATATTTTTATTCTGTAAATTTTATTTAGATTACTAGCAGGCTACGCCCGCTTTGCAGGTCACTATTTTTAAATGAATCACAAAAATTAATGAATTCTCAAAATTGCATTAATTTTTATCATGTGATAAAAAAAGAGAAAAAAAAATTCTGATCAGGAAAAATGTCGCACCGGGTCCCCACTGCCTTCGGCAGCGTAGACCCGTGCGCTGCGCGCACATATTCCTTCACCATCCTTATGACTTCTTAAAATTCCATGTTATTACTCATAAACTTTCATTCTTAAGAAAAGGAACTAAAAAATATATCATTTAGCATCGGGTAAAAACTCACACCGGGACGCCACTGCCGTCGGCCGCGCAGACCAATGCGCGCTGTGCGCGCACGTTTGAGGATATACGTGCGCTGTACACGCATATTCCTTCTCAACTCAAACTTTTATTATTAAGAAAATAAAATTAAAAAAAAAAATCTTTTATCAACGGGTAAAAACTCGCACCGGGTCCCAAACCCATGCGCGCCTATTCCTTCCCCACCGTTCCAGCCCCTCCTAATTAACTTGCATATACCAATTTTGAACGGTCTTACTCAATTAGCTGAGATGCAAAAGAAAACCTGATCAGGACACTTTAAATTGTAAATCAGGTGAAATCTCGAATTCCACTTTCGATAATGTAAAAGAACTTTAAAATATCTTTCGAATGATGTGTTAGAAATAATTTAATCATAATTAGAATATGAAATATTGAAATTTAAAAATATTACAGCGCCATCTGGCTGTAGAAATTTCTGTAATCTATTGTTCCATTCCAGATCAACAAAGCTTTCAAATGATGTATTACTCATGAAATTATTTTAATTAGTAGATGAGATACAAAAGAAAACCTAATCAGGAGACCTCAAAACGTGTAAATCGGGTGAAATCTCCAATTCCATTTTCGATAATGTAAATGTACTTTAAAATGTGTACCAACTAAAATAAGCTTTCAAATGATGTTTTACTTATGAACCTTTTTTAATTAATAACTGAGATACAAAAAAAAAAAAAAAAAAAAAAAAAAAAAAAAAAAAAAAAACTGATTCAGGACACCTCAAAACGTGTAAATCTGGTGAAAACTTTCGATAATTTAAAAAACTTTAAAATATCTTTCGAATGATGTATTACAAATAATTTAATCATAATTAGAAATTGAAATATTGAAATTTTAAAATGTTACAGCGCCATCTGGCGGTACAAATTTCTGTATTCCACTGTTCGATTCCAAATCAAAAAAGCTTTCTAATGATGTATTACGAAATTATTTTAATTAGTAGCTGAGATACAAAAGAAAACTAATTCAGGAGACCTCAAAACGTGTAAATCTGGTGAAAACTGTCGATAATATAAAAGAACTTTAAAATATCTTTCGAATGATGCATTAAAAATAATTTAATCATAATTAGAAATTCAAATATTGAAATTTGAAAATATTACAGCGCCATCTGGCGGTAGAAATTTCTGTAATCCACTGTTCGATTCCAAATCAAAAAAGCTTTCTAATGATGTATTACTTATGAAATTATTTTAATTAGTAGCTGAGATACAAAAGAAAACCTAATTAGGAGACCTCAAAACGTGTAAATCGGGTGAAATCTCGAATTCCATTTTCGATAATGTAAAAGTACTTTAAAATGTGTGTCAAGTCAACAAAGCTTTCAAATGATGTATTACTTATGAAATTTTTTTAATTAATAACTGAGATATAAAAGAAAACTGATTCAGGACAGCTCAAAACGTGTAAATCTGGTGAAAACTTACGATAATTTAAAAGAACTTTAAAATATCTTTTGAATGATGTATTAAAAATAATTTTATCATAATTAGAAATTGAAATATTGAAATTTGAAAATATTACAGCGCCATCTGGCGGTACAAATTTCAGTATTCCACTGTTCGATTCCAAATCAAAAAAGCTTTCGAATGATGTATTACTTATGAAATTATTTTAATTAGTAGGTGAGATACAAAAGAAAACTAATTCAGGAGACCTCAAAACGTGTAAATCTGGTGAAAACTGTCGATAATATAAAAGAACTTTAAAATATCTTTCGAATGATGCATTAAAAATAATTTAATCATAATTAGAAATTGAAATATTGAAAGTTAAAAAAATTACAGCGCCATCTGGCGGTAGAAATTTCTGTAATCTATTGTTCCATTCCAGATAAACAAAGCTTTCAAATGATGCATCACTCATGAAATTATTTTAATTAGTAGATGAGATGCAAAAGAAAACCTAATCAGGACACCTCAAAACGTGTAAATCGGGTGAAATCTCGAATTTCATTTTCGATAATGTAAAAGTACTTTAAAATGTGTATCAACTAAAATAAGCTTTCAAATGATGTATTACTTATGAACTTTTTTTAATTAATAACTGAGATACAAAAAAAAAACTGATTCAGGACACCTCAAAACATGTAAATCTGGTGAAAACTTTCGATAATTTAAAAGAACTTTAAAATATCTTTCAATTGATATATTAAAAATAATTTAATCATAATTAGAAATTGAAATATTGAAATTTTAAAATATTATAGCGCCATCTGGCGGTACAAATTTCTGTATTCCACTGTTCCATTCCAAATCAACAAATCTTTCAAATGATGTATTACTTATGAAATTATTTTAATTAGTACCTGAGATACAAAAGAAAACCGATTCAGGAGACCTCAAAACGTGTAAATTAGGTGAAATCTCGAATCCCACTTTCGATAGTATAAAAGTACTTTAAAATATCTTTCGAATGATGTATTAAAAATAATTTAATCATATTCAGAATTCGAAATATTGAAATTTAAAAATATTACAGCGCCATCTGGCGGTAGAAAATTCTGTAATCTACTGTTCAATTCTAAATCAATAAAGCTTTCAAATAATGTATTACTTATAAAATTATTTTAATTAGTAGATGAGATACAAAAGAAAACCTAATCAGGAAACCTTAAAACGTGTAAATCACGTGAAATCTCAAATTCCATTACTTATGATAGTCGGTTAATGGAAGGTGACAGAAATTTGTGGCGTCTACTCTTGAAATTCCATTCAAATAAGTTTCAAAATGACATATTACTTTTGAAATTATGCTAATTAGAAGCTGAGATACAAAAATGATATAAACACTATTATAAAACGATTTATGTCTGACTTTTTCGTGGTTTTCTCCGAAACTTGGGTAATTCCGGGCTAAATACTGTTCAAAATCCATAGTATGAAATGTGAAAGGAGTATCAGAATTCGAAATTCTGCAAAATATAAAAGAATAAAGGCGTTCTGGGTTTTCCGTTGTTTTCTCCGAAACAACCGTTCCTTTTCTACGTTTTTGCCCCTCCCCCCCTTTCCGTCCCTTCTAATAATTTTACACTTGAAAATATCCGCAATCGATTTATCTTTCCTTGAAACCTAATAATAACAATTTCAAACGCTGTAACTCTTTTTATTTATTTATTTTTATTTATTTATTTATTTTTTTTTTTTTTTTTTTTCTGGCCGTTTGCTTGCCCCCCCCCCTCCCCTTCAAGCCCTTCCTAATAATTCTACACTTTCAAAAATATTCAGAATCGAAATATCGGGCGTTAAAAACACCAATATTACGAAATTTCAACGGCATATCTCAATTTAAAATAGTTGAAAATATAATACAAAATTTAATCTCATTTTTTTGTTTATCCACATATTTTCATGAAAATTGAACAGTAGCTTTATAATATGCTGTCTAGGCCGAATATGAATTCAAATGTAACGTGAATTAAAATTTGAAAAAAATTGAAAATTGCAATATTTTTCCCTACTACAAAACACGTGACATCTTGATCGGTTGCAATCATTTCCTTTTTGATGACAGACGATGGGTCTTCATTACTGGCATTTGAAATGATGTTGCCACAGAAAATTCATACTTTAGTTAATTTTAAAAAATCTAATTGTTGTACCGATAAACCACTTGCACACTTAGATTCAGAAAAAATGCCCCTTTCATTTGGTATCGAAATTGTAACGATCGGACAAATATTTCTAATTTATTTTCCACTTTTTCTGCTTTGAGATCGCTTTTAGATTAGACATGAGTGGACATTTTAATTAATATCTCCACAACTAATTAAAATTTTTAAATTCTGTTTCGAGGAAAACATCGGAAAGGCTCCAGAGCATCCGTATGTCAATTTTTGTACTTCTGCGTTCAATAGGGGCTGAACGTATAAAAGAACAGACAGACAGACAGACAGACAGACAGACAGATAGACAGACAGACAGACAGACAGACAAACCTTTCCTTTTATTATTATAGATTGAAATGTCCTTAAGGGAGTGAACTACTCTCAAAACTATAACCATGTTATTTAATATTTTAGAGAAGATAACATTTTTACATGCTGAAAAAAATCATGACAGTTCATAACTTCTATCGACAAAAAAAAATAATTTAGCTGGATTCATTGTCCCTGAAACATCTCCTCTAGAGTATTTTGTCAAAGTTTCATAAGTTCCTGATTTATTTCAAAGTTTTTTATTTTCTCTTTTGAATTCATTTTGTATACAGTAACAAATTTTGATACTTATATTGAGTAAAACATTTATGTCAACAAACATTTACGGGTCATTTCCGGTTTCGAAAACTGACGAGTGACTCATATTAAAGTGACACAAGTTCTAAGCAAGATAGAAACAAAATTCAAACTGATTTAGAAAGCTAAAAATGTCAGGCTTTAATAATAACGCAAAAATAGAAAATCGGAGTTTTGACCGGAAATTGCATTTTAAAGGTGGGCAGGCGCTTTAATAATTAGAAAGATCGAGAGGTTTCAATTTTTTTTTTTATTAACTTTTTCACTGGCAGTGCAATGACGCCCTTTAAAATTCAGTGCCACCCGAATTTGAAAATAGGATTAAAAGAAAATAACTCAATAATTTCTTTTTCGGATAAGTTATAGAAGTAAAATTTTATTAAAAATTTCCGGGATGAATTTTCGCAGCGGGAAATTAAAATTAGGTACTATAAAATATATCTCGTTGCCCCTGAAGGGGATTTAAGGATGCCCTGCAACCTTCTAACAGCCTAGTCGATAGGAACTTGATTGAAGAGTTTTCTTATTAAATATCAAGTTTCGAATTCAAGTGGTTTCCAGATCTTTTTTTTTTTCTTCCTCGCCTCTTTCGGGGAGGGAGGATGCAGTTTTTTTCTTGTAGCGCAGTGAGAGTGGATCCGTCTCGAAGGAACATTTTCTTTCGCCAGAGGATATGGATTTGTCACTTTTATTATAATCTGTCTCTATCGAATTTGTGTGTCATTCAAATTCTTCGTGGTGGCAATTTGTCAGGCTGAAACACAATCCATTAAACGGATAACCTGTGTTGTCTTGTCTTTTTATCCACCCTTATGTCTTATATTAACAAGAAAAAAAAACTATTAAACTTTCGTGTTTATTTTGAAACATAAATTTCAATTCCCACTCAATCCCCCTGTTCCCGAGCTTCCTAAGTGGAGTGTCCAGAATGTCCCTCGTAATCATTCCCATTTGGCCTTACAGAGAGTCAGAACGCCGTTGAACGTGATGTTGTTAAACAAGAAATTTCAAAATGTTTCTCCCGGCATTCTCCTCCTATCCCGAAAAGGAGTTGAAATAGAAATTGAAAAAGTTCACTCCTCCCTCGAAATTGGAGAATATCGATCCGTGCGTGCGCCTCGACCCGTGTCTCCTTTCCTGCCACGAGATTAATTTAGGTTTAGGATGGCAGTCGGAGAATATTTTATTTTTTATAATGTTTCATTTTTACACTCAAGATTCAGAACGAGTTCCTATTTTGACATTTTCTGACAACGTTGAAAGGTGTTCAACATTCCTGTCTGTCTGGCCGCCGTCTCATTTCCGTAAGTATTTTCAGGGTGCCGACGAATGCAATTCAGGTCGACTCTATTGAAAATGGCACTGCTCGATGTGGGTTTCAAAAAAGATTTCAGATACGTTGTGTTCTATCAGAGATATTATTTTATTATTCATGTAAAATAGGGTGTGATTAGCTTTCGTTTACCGGACCCTACAGAAATATTGCGATACATTCCGTGATATTAGATTAATCGATACGGCTAGAAAGACCTTTTTCAGATGTTTTGTAAGGTTTCTTTTAATCCATTCTAATGTGCGTATGCCATTTTACGACGTTATAGCCACTACGAGAAAGCAGTCTACTTATTTTGTGCTTTTCGTTGTGCAAGAAAGTATCGTAATCCCGGTTTGTACGAAATGGATATTGTATCTCGCATAGCTCAAAAACTCGTACAATGTTGTAAATTTACATTTGTGACTATCATGGCATTGAGTTTAGTACATGCTCCCCTTTTAGAGATACACTCATTGTCATACAAATTTGTGCACCAAGAAAGAATCGTCAGAATGAAACGAAATTTTACATACGTAAAAGCAACGTTCGTACCTACCAATAAGTATTTGAACACTTTCAAATTGAGACATTTTGCCAAATATGTAGAAGAGTTCTTTTGGTTCTTGAAACTTGGATAGCGTAAAAAACACACTTTACCTCATATAGTTCAGCAAAAGTTGTCCTGAAAAGGAAAAGGGGACCCGAACAAAACTAGTATGCTGTGGCCACCACAAGACTTCCTTCTATATTTTCCTATACAAATTCACTCATTAACAATTAAAAAAAAAAAAAAAATACGATTTTTTTCAAAGTTTTTTTTTTTTACAAAGGTAAAAAAAAATCGATAACTTTGTTTTAAATTATCACATATTTATAGTTCAACCATTCGTTTTAAAGGTATTGACGAGACCTTTCGAAAGATACCCATCTTGAAAATTTACTCCCCTCGAGGAGGGACTTCCACCCCCCCCAGGGGGGTGGCGAGGCTCCTACACATACAAAATTCTTTTCCCTGTTGACTATCTCTATTATAAATAATTCTTCTAAATTTCATAATGATTACTACAAAATAATTCTCTTTATGCACATTTATACAAAATTTTGTCCTATATCACCATGTTAAAAATTTAGAGAAAGCAGGATGGCAACGCAACCTGTTAGTCAATTCTTACCAAAAGTTGATAGGCACTAATTTATGTCAAGGTGCAACTACATACCAACTTGTATGAAATTCTGTGCAGTAGTTCCTGAGATACAGTTGCCACAAAATTTTGTCACACACAGACAGACACACACACTGACAGACATTTTCTAAAAATGGTCAAATTGTGTTCTACAGCTCTCAAAGCGTGTAAATCCATCAAAAACCCGAGGTCGAAAATTTTTACGAATCCAATACTTTCTTCTATTGAATATAGAAGAAAGTAATTAAAGAAAAATCAAAATGTTTTGGATTAAAAAAAAAAAAAAATGAAAAAAAATCTAGTACTTATAATCTAAATCCTGTACTTTTTCCAAACACTTATACCTTTTTCTGTTGCCTATACCTTTTAGGTGATGAATTTTTCACTTGCCATAATTAGAAATATGAAATGTGTTCCAGAAATGTCTAATTCTGTAATGTTAAAAAATTATCAGTGCGAAATTACAAGATTTATAAATGAGTTTGATTTCGACTCTATTTGGAACAACTTGCAGGTTGGTCCACAAGTCTATTTGGCGATTTTTTTCCCGGTGATTACGGCGAAATGCGATTTTCGGAAGTGGTTGTCAAGGGTTCCAAACGTAAACAAAGTGAAAACGTGTTTAAAAAATGCGTCTGTTTTGTAATAAATAAATTAAGCCTATTTTTAATATTAATAAAATAAATATTTAAAATTAACTTTCCTTTCTTTGCACGAAAAAATAACAAGGATCATCAGTATGCATACATATATATATATACACACACACACACACAGGGTTATCAGTTTAAAAGAGAACCGGTTCATTTTTCTTATTACCCTTCAATCGGACGGATGTAGCAACTATTCTAACAGTGAAGTATGATTGTTTAAGAGTGGGAGACAATTTTTAACTGTTGGATTGTTACAACTTTATCTGCGAGGTAAAACAGAAATGGAGACGTACAGTGTTAATTAATCCTGCGCAGGGTTGGGTTTCTTCCGGAAGAAACTAGTTTCTTCCAGGACAGTGTAAGAATCTGGGAAAAACCGGAAGAAATGGAAGAAACCAACCAGAAGACAAAACAGATGTTCAAAATTAAAATTTATGAACTATATAAACTCAGAGCATAAATATAATGTCAAATCTAAACTATAATCCACTTAATATTAAAACTACTTTTAGAAAAATAAGTTATTTCATAACAAACAGTAAATGTATGCAGGTGATGGGTTTTTATTTTTCAATGCTGATGTTTTTAGAACTTTTTGCATAGATACCATCTCATATTGTTATACGTTCAAACAGTACATGTGATAATAATACGGAATTTTCAACCATAATATTTGCACTTTTTTTTTTTTTTTTTTTTTTTTTAAATAAGGACACATTTTTTTGCAGAAACTTGAAGCTGGTACCTAGTGAACAGTATCAATAAATAAAATACCCATTTTTAAACTCCCCTGCAAATTCTCTAGAATTAAAAAAAAAAAAAAAAAAATCTATGATTTGTGTTTATCTATTTTAAGTTGAAAAATAAAGTGCAGTATTGAACTACTAGAAAACTTCATTTGTTTTATAGTCAACTCCCTGTAACTCTCAAAAGTTTTGTCCAGAGGTTGTGCAGATTATAGGAATTTGCAGATTAGAGATCATTGCCTTTGTTTACAGTTTTCTTTTGCAGATACAAAGTCAGTTATTATTCATTCAAAAATAGACATCAAAATGGAAAGACAATTTCTAACAAATTTTAGAATAAAATATTTCTTTAATATTAATAAAACTAATCTACTACATTCATATATTATGGTAAACAATTTAAGCATATTCAAATAATAGGTACCTATAAAATGGAAACAAACATATTTAAAAAATACAAAACGAAATATTTTTGAATGTTCAGAAATAATATTCATCACTCTCACTGATTAATTTTGTTAAACATTGATTGTTTTAAGCACTAGTCTGTATGAATTGCAGGATAATACAAATACAAGAATGTCCCCCCTCCCCACCCTCAATTGTGTTTGAAAGCAAGGATTAAGCTAAAAATTTGATTTTAAAAAAAGTAAAAATGTGAGAAATGTGAATTTTTTGAAATATGAGATGTAAATTTCTTTTAGATTAAAAAATCAATTACGGATTAGAAGGATTTGCAGATTATAAATCTGCAGATTAGAGGGAGTTGACTGTATTGTATATGATTATAAGGAAAATAAAGTTTTTGAGGACATTTTGTAATTGAATACTGGTTCTTTTAATTAACTGGATGTTTGTTAAGAGCTGCAGCTGTTTAATCAGAAAGTATAAGCAAGTGATCCAAACTATTATTTATTACCAGTTAAAAAAATAAAATTTTCTAAATTATAAAACTTTACTGTTTAAATTGAAATTGATTCTTTTACTGGATTTTGAGCATTTTGGAACGTGATCATCAGATACCGAAGATCACTTCGGTAAAAATCTCATAATTAATTAAATGTGTAATTAAATTTTTATATGTATAATTAAAGTTACTTAAAGTTGTTCATAAGACGAATGCGTCCGTTGTATCTTACAAATCTGCAGTTTACAGGATAAATTTTTAAGAAAAACGGTTTCTTCCATTTCTTCCGCGGTTTTTCCCGCCTTGGAAGAAACTTGCCAACCCTGATCCTGCGATAACTTTACTTTTGAAAAAAATAATTTAATTTAAATTTTTTTACATTATCATTCCTTACTGAAATTTTTCGTGGGTATTTCTTCTGGCATGTATTAGTGCCTTTTGCAGTTAAAAAAATTTTTGGCCTCTATACAGAGTAGTCTTTAAATTTTGTAATATTTAACGCAAAAAATTCGTGAAATTGTCAAGAGATTGCACTCGTTTCCAATGAATTTCATACAACAAATCTAATTTGTAATAAACAGATCTCTCTCTCTCTCCTTTTTTTTTTTTTTTTTTTTTTTTTGGGGGGGGGGTTAAGGACGGAAGACTATTAGTTTCAATCTAGAGTCTTTGTAGACCAGTTTTGTGTGACACCAAAATAAATTAAAAACACCAGTCCTATCGTTACAAATTCGCTACCCATAGAAAGGGGCGATTTTTCTGAATTCAGGGGGTGCAAACAGTTTTTCGACACGACAATTAAATTCTTTAAAATTAACTAAAGTATGAAATTGAGGTGGCAACACTTCATTTAAATTCATTTCAGTCATTTTAAAAAGTACGTGGCCCAGTTTTATTGTCAAAAAATGAGATAAAAAAATAAATTAAAATTAAAAAGTTTAAAATTAAAATTTTACAGATTGAAATGAATAGTCCTCCGTACGAAACAAACTTCTGTCTTTGACAGAATTTTTAATGTTTTTTACAAAAATGAAAAAATTAATGAATGACAATTTTGAATTAAAAATTTTGAAGTGTTTTATAAGAAACTTGTTTATTAGTAAGAAAAACAATTGATAAAAAGCAGCGTGAATTCGCAGAATGATTTTATCGCCAATTTAGGTAATAAATAAATGCTTAAAAGATAGGTTTCTAACAAAGTACTGCGGAAGATTAAACGATTCGTAAACTTTATAGAATTACTGATAACGAAAGAAAACATTTAATTAAATTCCGATCCTATAAGAGTAATATTGATAACTTATCATAAAAAAAATTCAAATATGACATTTTAGTGTTTCTATGAGTTTTTAGGTCTCCTGAATTTAATTTTGCTATTTTTATATTTACGCACAAACTATATAGATTTTAATAATGCAGAACTTAGGTTTTTTTTTTTTTTTTTTTTTTTTCCCCCCCTGTGTACACGGATACAAAATGGAATATTTATACGTAAGAATTTACAGTCTCAAATTATTTGAAATTCGTTTAATAAGTTGAGGGGTCTTCTGAATTCAATTTCGCTGTATTTATATGCGTCTGTATGCATGTATGTGAGTGAATGCGATGGCGTCTAAACACTAAATTCGATTGCACTCGAATGTGGTACGTATATTATAGGTCACCATCGCATGGAATAGCCTTATAAGTATAGGACTAATGTGTATACGCATGGGACAAAATGAACGCGATATCGTCTGAACACTGCATTCGATTGAACTTAAATTTAGTATTTATATTTTAGGCCATGAAATACATGAAGTTGAATGAATACGGGACTAATTTGTAGGGGAGACCGGGGCACAGTGTACCACTTTCACACTCTTATTTTTTTTTTCCACATAAAAAAGAAAAGCAATATACTTGTGTGTGTGTGGGGGGGGGGGGGGGGGAGGAAACAATCTCTAAGCTACTTTTAACTTGTCTTAATTTTTTTTATAACAATATTTCCGATACATTATGGATGAAAAAATAAATTGTGAACACTCACGAAGTGGACCCACTGTGCCCCTTCACCTGGTCCACTGTACAGTGGACCAGCCTCTTTTGTTTAAATTAATACTATAAACTTTTTCCCCTCTAAAATTAGTGTATACGCCTGTGTGCGGCCCGTCCCGGCCCTGACAAAAAACGATAAAATCAGGCCCGACCCTATTTAAAAATATGTAAAATAACAAACAAACAAACAAACAAACAAACAAAAGTGAAGTGCATGCCTTTCTATGAAAAAAATGTTTAGTATGTGTTTTGCAGAAGTTTTATATTGCCAAGCAACAGAATATTCTTTAACAAAATTGCTGAACATTTACAAGGTAATTATATATAAACTGAAATTCATTATTACAGATATACATAAGGCACAAAGACAGAAAGTCAAATCGAAAATATTACCATTCATCAAACAATATAGGAAGGTATTTAAAATGGTTAATACTAATAAAAATGCACTTTCAACCTTTCCCTCTTACATAGGGGAGACCGGGGCATAGTAGATCACTTTTACGCTCTTGAATTTATTTATTATTATTATTTTTTTTTTTTCACAAAAAACAGAAAAGCAATGTACTTGAAAAAAGAAAAAAGGGGGAACAATCTCTAAGCTTTTCTTAACATGTCTTAATTTTTTTATATCAATATTTTCAATACATTATGAATGAAAAAATAAATTGTGAGTACTCACAAAGTAGACCACTGTGCCCCATCACCGGGGTACAGTGGACCAGCCTCCTTTGTTTATATTAAATTAATATAAATTAATTTTTTTTCCCTCTAAAATTAGTTTTTTATGCTATTCTAGTCTAAATAACATAATTCAAGCATTTTCATGAAATAAAATAAACAAAATTAAATTAAAATAAAGAAGAAATCAAATCTCAGTAAGAAAATTTATTAAGTTAAAATAGATATTGTTTTTTATTCTTTTATTAATATTATATAAATATTTTTTTTTTTTATTCAGATGTTAATAAATATTATAGTACTATTCAAATATTTAATATTTTTTAAAATTATTTTGAGATATAATTAATTTACATTATATTTGTAGGATAAATTTAACTAAAGTATATTAAGCTACTTCTTTTGCTTTTCACACGTGATCTCTAAAAACAATAATAATAATAAATTATTCCTGCTATTTATTAAATTAGATATTTTTTCTTTTATTAATAACTGTATAATTCAAATAGTTAATAAATTTAGATAATAATAATTATATTACTGTTCAAATATTTATTATTATTTTTATTTTATTATAAAGTTAAGATATTTATTACTTTGAGATATTAATACATTACATTATTTTTGTATCTATAAATGTAACTAAAACAAATATAAGTATTAAATCTAATTTGTATTTTTAGGCACATTGGAAGGTTGCCCACTGTGCCCCGTGCCAGAGTAAAACAAATAATAATAATAAAATAATATATAGACTACAAATATGCTAATAATTTTTAGGAATTTAAAAACAGCAATATCTTGCTTTCCTTTAACAACTATATAGTATTTAGAGTCACTAATTCAATCTTTATAAAATTTTAAAAACGTCAGTGTGGAAAAGTTTCTTTGAGCAGCTCAAAACATAAAAAGTGCTCAAAATGGTCGTCTTACTATTTCCCAGGTGGGTTTTTTTCTGCATACAATTAGTACCATGCTGCCATACATGAGTATCCATATGAACTAAAAGAGTTGAATATTAATAGATTTAAATAGGGGTGGTCCACTGTGCCCCATTCTCCCCTGTATGTTTTGTAATCGAGTGAGTGAATGCGATAGCATTTAAACGCTGAATTCGATTGAACTCAAATTTAATATGCATATCGTTTCAATGAATTGTCTTTTCCCTGCATCAATTTTCCTGTTGCAGTAAAAGTAGTTTTACAGGCATGAGTGAAGAAAAGGAGGCAATTTATTCATTTTCAATGAGGTCAGCCTTGGCGGCTCAATTTGGAGGGAGGGGGGATACTAGTTTAGGATTCTCGTAGTTTCGAAAGTCTGCAATGAATAGCAGTCGAAATGTAGACCTTTCCATGAGATTCTCCATGGAACTACCGCCTAACCCCATCTCCGAAAGTTAATAGGGGTAGTTGACTTCTGCTAGAGTGTGTGAAGTCGCTGCGAGTGCGTGTTGTTCTGGGCGATTGCACGTTGTTGATTGTGCTCCAAACGACTGAACTTTGTTCGGGAGCTAGCGAAGACGTCTGCTTTGGAGTATTTGATATTATTCGCTTTACTTTGCGGAATAAGAACACTCTTCTCTTCGGTAGGAGTGACAGCTTCATTGGATTGCCACCAGAATATTCGATGAAATAACAGTATTATGGGACTGTTTCGAGAATATTCGTTGTAATCGCAGTTTTGTTCTACTGATTCGATAGTTTATGTTGAATAAAGGGCATTCATCGACTAGAATCTGCTCGATTCTTTACGAACTGTTTTCTCACAATAAAGTCGACAAGTTTTTCGTAACAATATTATAGGTCTTCACGCTAAATATCTACAGTCTAATGATTGTAGGATTAATGTGGATATGTATGTATGTATGTGAGTATACACGACAGCGTACAACTGTTGCATTTTCTATTGTGTTTAAGGTCCATCGTTGTAAAAACTATTTAGGGAATTTTATGAATTTGAAGCGTATGGTACTGTTTCAAGCAATACAAACTAGATTTCTTAACTAGTTGAAAAAATGCTCAGTACGTACTTGCCTAAAGTAAGTTCTTTAACTTACTTAAAAGAGAATAAAGCTGATTTTGAAACTAATTTTTTGTTTTTTAGTATTTGGCCATACTAGAGATTGCAGGCTTACCACTATAGTCTTTTAATAGGCACACACAAAAAAAATTTGAATAGATTGCGTTCCACTGTATTCACACACGAACGGTGGTAGAGATACTCAAATACCTTATTTTGTGGACGACTTCCACTTGACACTCTTCCACGACCCCTGCGATAAACTGTCGAATTATGTTTATAATTATATATTTTGAAGGCTGTTCAAGGCTGTAGCTACCACCCGCCCCCTCAAGAAAAATAAATAAATAAAATAAAATAAAAAGTAAATAAATAAATAATAATAATTATATATATATATATATATATATATATATATATATATATATATATATATATATATATATATATATATATATATGTTGCTTCATTTTAAATGCTCAATATTATGTACTAAAGTTTGAATCCTTTCAAAACTTTTCTCTGGCTACGGCCTTGGCTATATTAAACGAAATTTAAAATTAATTAATTTTAAATAAATTAATAATTTTACAATATAATTAATAAGAATAATATTTTTGAATTGTTTGTGAATTACGTGAGCGAAAAGCATCCTGCGATTGTTCGCTCTCGTTGTGAGAATGAACAAAGACGTCGCAGTCTTTTATTGAAAAAGTTGTCACTTTCGGTTACTTACTAAATTACTCTACGATACAACATTTTAAAATCTCTTTAGCTATTAATTGTTCAGAAAGTCGAGTGAAGTCAATTCAGATTTTTAATTACGAAATTATAAGAACTCTAAATAACATAAGTGAATTTAATTAGAGTTGAAAAAAAATAAATACAGTAAAAATTCATTCGAACGTGATACACACACATCTTATAAATGCATATAAATATAGGATACCTAAGTATTGCAAACTCGCCTAATATATACGCATTAGGCAAACATATTACATATCTGCATAACACTCACAAATTTTATAGATGTATTATACAAATACCCATTATGTATGCGTGTTATATTTATAAGCGTACATACATAACTTTAAAAAAGAAATGACATCTCATATAAAAAAAAAAAAAAAAAAAAATCTGGAGTGACTCCACTCGACTTTCCGAACATTGAGTAATTAACAGTTTTGTAGATAAAGTAAAGAAAGAGGAGTTGTTAAACAAACAAAAGAGAGAAAACCATAATAGAGTGTTTGAGTATTTTTCTCCATCTATTACACGATGTTTTATTTAACGCTACTGAACTTTGAGCCCATAGATCATAATGATAAAGAATTTTTCGTTGTAACCCTGTAAAAACCTATAAATGCTAGATTCACCAAAATGCTTATAGTTAGTGCAACAGTGATTTATAATACTCATATAAATTTTCAGCTCAATTCAATAAGGCGTTTAGATGCTATCTTACTTTTAAAAATTTAGTCCCATAGGCCATAATGATAAAGAATTTTTCTTTGTGTCACTGTAAAAAAACTGTAAGTGCTAGATTCACCAAAATCTATACAGTTAGTTCAACTGTGATCTATAACATGTGTACATATTTTTTGCTCAGATTAATAAGGCGTTTAGACGCTATCACACTTTTAAAAATTTGGCCCCATAGGCATAATGATAAAGAATTTTTCTTTGTGTCCCTGTAAAAAAACTATAAGTGCTAGATTCTCCAAAATCTATACAGATTGAGTATTTGTGACCTAAAATATGTGTATAAATTTTTTGCTCAATTGAATAAGGCGTTTAGATGCTATCGCACTTTTAAGATTTTGCTCCCATAGGCCATAATGATAAAGAATTTTTCTTTGTGTCCCTGTAAAAAAACTATAAGTGCTAGATTCACCAAAATCTATAGGGTTCGTACTATGGTGACTTACAATATGCGTACCAACTTTCAGGTTAATCGAACAAAGCGTTTAGACGCTAGCGTGTTCACTCACAGACATACACACATACATACACACATACACACACACATACATACATCATCGTAAAAATAGTGAAAACGGACTCAGGGGACCTCAAAACGTATAGAAACATCAAAATCTCGAATTCGGATTTTTGACATGATTACAATACTTTCCTCACTACTGTTCGGAAAGTAAAAAAAACTAAGTCAGCCCTCATACCTTTTTTAAGCCCCCCCCCCCCCAAAAAAAAAAAAAAAAAAAAAAACAGAAATTGCCGTCGCTATTAATTCCCGGCTTAACCTTGCTTTATGAAATCTGCCAATAACTCTGCATATATCTTTCTAATAAATCCCTATCGCTTTTAACATCCCTTGTTAGATGGGCTAGTTCTTTGGCAGCATTATAAAGCATTATAATTTAAAGTATTTTTATGGCGGGGTGCGTCCACTATGTAGAAGTTTTAATTGATAAAATCTTTGTTAGTAAAGAATAAAATATTATTTACGAAGACGGTGGGCATTATAAATATTTTTAAATTTCCAGCAAAAGTTTTATTTTTTTGCATATATATGCATTTAAAAGTATTACAATATTAATAACATAAAAAAAAAAAATAATAATAATAATAATAAATAAAAAATTAAAAAAAAAAATTAAAATGCCCTCTGCGTTATTTTATTATTTTTTTAATAATTTTGTTTGATTATTATTCATATATATATTTTAAACAAATTTGAATATAGGATTTCTTATTCATTCAAAAGTTTATTTTTAAATAGTTTATGCAATACAGAAGTGGAGATGAAGCCGATCAAATTGATTTCAGGAAATTTCAAAACGTGTAACTTCATCGAAAACCAGAAATCAAAAAATTTTCTGAATTGTATACTTTCTTCTTATATATGCAGATGGTAGAATAATAAATCTACTTTTTTAAAAAATAAGTAGCCAATTTCTCTTAATTGAAATGCAAGGTAATCTCAAAAAGTTTAAATTCATCGAAAACCAGAAATCAATTTTTTTTTTTTTTTTTTGTATCTTCTGCTTTCTTCTTATATATGCAGTAGCTAGTAATAAATCCTTTTTTTTTTAAAAAAAAAATAAGTTAAGTAGTTAATTTCAGTCAATTGAAATGCAAGGAAATCTCAAAATGGGTAAATTCATCGAAAATCGGAAATCAAAACTTTTCAAAGTTTTATACTTTCTTCTTATATATATGCAAAAGATATAATAATAAATCCATTAAAATAATAATAAATAGTAGTCAATTTCAGTTAATTGGAATGCATTATGTTGTAGTTTAAAAATATGTCTTTAAATCAAAGCTGATATAAATCACAAAAGGAAAAAAAAAAAAAAAAAAAAAAAAAGAAAAGAAAGAATGAAAGTAATTAGACCTTAAATAAATTAGGGAAAAAAAATTATAATAAAAGTAGAACTTTCAATAAATCAAATCCTTTTTTAATTTACGTATATTTTCAACAATATAAACTTTTGATCTAACACTCATTTATTCAAATTTCTACCACTCTAGTGGCTGTTTTCTCTTAGAATAAAAAATTTGTAGTTGAGAGTATAGTGATGCTACATCTATACAAATGACTGTGTCTATGGTTTTACTTGAGTTTTTAAAATTCCTAGATTTAACAACTTTCCACTTTAGGTATTTTTAATAGGGATGAAACGGATATCCGGTAAATATCCGGTATCCGGCCTATCCGGCTGAGTTTTAAATATCCGATGGGGTACCGGATATCAGCAGTCCGGATACGGATATCCGGCAATTTCAAGCCGGATATCCGACGGATATCCGGAGGTGAAAATTCAAGCTTAAATTCCCCTCAGATAAAAATTTTGCGACTTTTTTTTTTTTTTTTTTTTGTAGCTTGTAAAGGTAAAAAAAAAAAAAAAAAATTGCAAAAGTCGAATTTGGCCATTTTAGCAAATAAATTTAGCAAAAAGTAGCTTCAGGTTTAAGAGATATAGAAAGCCTATTTTAATTTTGCGCAGAGTTAGCTAGGATTTTCCAGAGTGATCTATAACATTCCCCCTAATCTTCCCCATAACAATAAAAAGAGCTGGTCATTGTTGTTCCCGAACAAATAATATTCATCCTCTGCACTGCATACAACTGTTTTCATGACTTTTGTTTAATAAGTTGAGAATGTTCAGTAATATTGTTAGTCTTGGAAGTAAAAGTTGTTAGATTGTTTCGAGAATGAGTCAAATAATGTGCATTTATTGACTAGAACTGCCTGTTTATTTAGTACAATCCACTTTTCCCTACACAAGAAAGTTGTTTTTGTGACCATATATTTATACTAGCCGACCCTCTGGCATCATTGTCTGTGCTATTACCTATTCAATTAAACGTGTCATCTACCTATTCGATTTGAATTTTAAAAAAAAAAAACACTCCAATTTGTATAATTTTGCACTTTTAATGGAATATCTTGCTAAAACACCTGAATTTAGAATTTCCCATTGTGTCTGTATTTTCATTTTCCGATTGTTAAAGAATAAAAAAAAAAAACTATAAAACAAAAAAGCTCAATTATTTAAAGTTTGATTTTGTACATTAGAAAAACAACTTATAGCATTTAAAAAAACAAAAATATAAATTTGTTTTGAATCATTACTTTCTTTTATATTCAATAGAAGAAAGCATTTTATTCATAAAAATTTTCAACTTCCCGTTTTTGGTAGATTTACGCATTTTGAGTGAACCAGAATTTTGAATTTGATCGTTTTTAGAAAATGTCTGTCTGACAAAAGTTTTGTGTAGCAGCTGTAGTTCAAGAGTTAATGCACAGAATTTCATATAAATTTATACATAGTTGCGCATTAACCAAAAAAAAAAAAAAAAAGTGCCCATCGACTTTTGGTGCAAATTACTCAATAGGTGGCACTGCTATACTGTGATCTCTCCCATTTAAAGGAAGACTATATCTCTTCTACTGTGTATAATTAAAAAAAAGACTAAGTATGTCACAGGGCTATTATGAAATATATGTTTATTTAATTTCTGTGCTATATCGGCCAATAGACGATGCTGTTACTCGTATGCTGCAATTTTCCCGTGAATGGATAAATTGTCTTGGATTTATTTGTGTATAATTACACAGAATTTGGTATGTGAGAGGACCATTTTTATGAAACATCATGTTGATTCAATTTTGGTGCATATTGGTCGATAGGTGGTTATACCATGCTGCAATTCACCCTGTGAATAAGAAGGCTGAATCTCAACATCTATAACATTTAACTGCACTTAACTTGATATGCAAGATAAATAATAGGAGAACGAAAGCTGGCTTAATTTGGGTGTATATTGACCAACAGATGTCGCAATTGTTCCTCACCTTCTATGATTCTCTACTTGGCTACATCTCACAATCTTTTGATTAAAATTGCACTAAACTCCATATCTAAAATCTTTATTGAGTGAAGCTATTATTAAGTTTCTTCTGTGCATGTTAAACAGCATGTAGCTTTGTTATGTAGAGTGATATAAAAGAAAGTTTCGTAATGGCCATAACATACTAAGCCATTGAAGCTTTTAGATTTTTCTTTTTCTTTTTTTCTTTTTCTTTTTTTTTCTTTTGCTTCTTTCTTATAAATGTCTCAAACGAAGGTATTGGATTCATAAAAATTTTTTACATTTGGTTTTTGCTGGATTTACACATTCTAAAAGGTCTAGGACCTGGTTTGATCAATTTTTAAAAGTTTATGTGTGTGTGTGTGGCAAAAATTCCGTTCAACTGATGTCGGGCTTATTTAGGTGTATATCAGCCGACAAGTGGATCTGCTATTATGATTTTTCACAAGCCTATATCTCAGCATCTATTGATTAAAATTGCACCAAACTCCATATGTAAAATATTTATTGTGTGAAGCTATGGTTAAACTTTTGCACAATTTAAACATCAAGTGGTGTGTGATGGCCACAATATATACGTTTTCTTATGAAAATAACCAACCCTTCAACTATGATTATATTAATAAAATATTTTGTTTCCTTTTTTTTTTTTTTTTTTTTTTTTTTTTTTTATACATATCAAGCACACATTTTTTAGTACTGTAAAAAATGTGTAAATGATAAGTTTTTGTTTTATAATTCTGAACAAAACCTATATTTTTGTGACAAATTGCAAGTGTAGGAGTAAGTATGTTAGGCGTAAGTTTTATTTTTCATTGCAATATTGCACAAATAAATAGAATGCTAAATAAATATGCTTAAGTAAATTATATTTAAAATGTGTTTAAAAGAATAGTATATGAAATATGTTTATATTTTGTTTTAAAATAAAGAAAAAGAAAAGAAATATAGAACACAAGAAAAAGAAAGAAAAACTAATGCCGGATATCCGTATCCGGCAGGCAAAGGAGCTCCGGATATCCGATATCCGGTATCCGGCAAAATCACTATCCGTTTCATCCCTAATTTTTAATACGTGTATAAAATGGAAAAATGCATAAAAAATAACAGTATTTTTAAATCCCTTCTTGAGATCGTAAGAAAATAATTTTTGTATTCTGCAAATCTGGCTAATATCTTTCGAATGATACCATTTTAAACCCTCTACTCCCATAATTAATTTGCTAAAAGTATACAAAAAATTTCATGTTTGCCTATGTATATATAGATTTCAAGCTACCGCATAATAAAACAAAGTTTTAAAAATCTAAATTTTGGCGAAACTTAGAAGGGATACCCTGATTTCATTGAAATATAACATAAAACAGTTTAAAGCAATTTTACTTCCATTACCCGACTACCGTGGTAATGGAAAGTATTGTATTCGGTCCAAAAATTCGATATCGAGTTTTCACCTGATTTACACGTTTTAAGGTTGTCCTGAGTCCAAAACAGTAGTTTTTGGCAATGGGTCAGCGTGTATGTAGGGAAGGCTAACCTATTTCCGAAACTAATAAAGATAAAACGACGAAACTTCAGAAGTGTGACAGGTCTGGTGTGCAGATGAATTTTGCAGATTTTGGTGAAAATTGGAGAACCGGAAATGGGACATCGGAAATCGGAAGTGGGAGCCTAAATCCGTATCTCAAAAGCGGCTCAAACGATTATTTTCGAAATGGCTATATAAACACTCTATTAGATGTCCTTTCGATGATATAGTTCGTTAGTTCAGGAAAATGGATAGGCGTCCTGTATTAATAGCTCAATTTCAGGTCTCGCAAGTGCGTTCCTTTAAAAGCGGCTGTACGGATTTTTTTCAAACTCTCCCTATTAACTCCCTTTTAAATATCCTTTTGTATGCTGTTATTGTTTTCCGGTCAATAATTGAGTATAAAGAACGGCTCTAACGATTTTCTTAAAAATAGTTACATTTTAGATATCCTTTCTCATGCATTACGTGGTTATTACAGAAAAATTAAGAGTCATCTTGCTTAGGTAGGTGAGTTTTAGATTTCGGAAATTAATGTTTCAAAAAATAACTCTACCATTTTTTTTTTTTTTCTAATTTTTTAACTCACTATGTAAACTTTGTTTTATATGTCTTTACACGTGATCAAGTTTCTCTTACCAGTAAAATTTTAGGTTTCTACTTCGTTAGGTCAGTTTCATGTCTTCTGATCTCATTGTCTCCAAAAAATGCATATAATTCGTGTAATAGTGGGTAAGGGAAGACGTGTTGTTACTTCACAGGCGGCACCAGCTTTTTTAACATTGTTTTAACCAAAATTTAAAGTATTTTAAAAGTTAAAAATATATAGGATTAATCTACGCCGACTTCACCGATTGTTTATTTACATTTTAAAGGGCATTTAATCGGCCCCTTTAATTTTTTTTTCAAACCCTTGTCATTTTTGAAGATTTTAACCTAGAAACGTGCGGTTGGTTGCCTATTGTTCAGAATTAGTCTTAGAAAATTTACAAAAACGGAAATTTGATTTTTTTTTTCTCGTTTTTTGCTATTTTCAAAGCCCACCATCCTCTTAAATGGTACATGTGGAGTGTCTCTCATTTGCTTGGCATAATGACGTTGCAACAAATGCTGTTAGAACTTCTCGTCAATTTTGCATTTCCCATGCTCGCTCGATGGGATTTATTAAGTATTTACAAGCTGCCCCCTCTCTGGAGTGAGTCTGACGTCGCAAGTTCGAATCCCGGTTTAGGCATGGATGTTAGTGGTGTACTTTATGTGTGAATATATATATATATGTATATAAATTGTCAATTGTTCTTGTAAAATTATGTAATATGGATCAATCTAGACAAGTCATCGTAACTATGGATCTCGAAACTGTGAAATAAGTAAATCAATGTTTGTAAATCAATGTTCAATTTTAGAATAACAGCTAATATCTGTTAATCAGTTGTACTGATAACAAATTTTTCGGATCAAGGAAACCCCTAAACTTGTTGTAAAACTCAGTTGCTTCCATAATTTGACTCTCCTGTTAGAGAAAGTTTTATACATGTAAATTACAAGTTCGATTCGAAACATTTTGAAAGCTTAATATAGTTTTAAAATTGTTTGACAAGACTGCCAATATTTTATGTGCACACAAAGAAAAAAAAAGTTGTTGAAATGGGAGACGGTTTTCAATAGTTGCTGTAGTAAACATAACATACAAGATCTTAGCGGAAGGGATATTTCCAAATAAAACATCCGCATCATCCTCTCTCGGTACAAGTAGCTCCGAAATCGACCTGTCCTACGGGGAAGATCCATGGAAAGAGAGGGGTGGACCGTGGATCGATCGCCCATGCGCATAGACAGATTGTCTGGAGTGGAACGGATCAGGAAGAGATCCTATTGAGAGAGACGATCTCCGTCCAACGATGACGTAGCTCTTTATAAAGAGAATTACAGTTCTACATTTTATTATTTCAGTGGTTTCATAATGCCTCGATATTCTAAACAAACTATTGAGTCATTGTACTTTGTCAAGATCATCGGAATTGTAAAACTTTTCTCAACAGGTACATAAAACCTGCATAAAGGGGAACATTTTAAATTACCATTAATTTAATTTGGCAATCATTATTTTTAGTTTTCTTTTTTTTTTCTTCCCCTGACAGTCATCGAAATATGTAAATAGATAAAAAAAAAAACCCAATGTTTTTGTATGGATGTTTTATTTTCTCATTACGGTGAAAAATTATTTTATTGTAACCGTGACTTCGTTCGCTTAATCCGTTAAACATTTCCACTAGCGAAAATGATAATCATCTATTTCAAACAAAATTAACTGCTTGGCTTCTTTGTACGCCCGTTTATGGATACACATTGTTACTCAAACATCGACCCTTTCGTGTGTGGTAAGTAAACAGGCAGGTTCCAGTTAATTAATGCACTTTATTCGACGGTTATTCCCGAAACAAGCCTAAAACTATTACTCGCACATATCACGCGCAAACGTCGCTGTTACGGAATCTCTCCATTGACGACGGAGTTTGTCAAATATAGGCGAGACGTATTAAACTCTTGACGATAGTTTTAATGCCCAACCCACCCATACCCGCTCTTCGACGTCTTCTTCTAGTCAATTTTGTTCTTTTATTTTTTCCGGTGTCAGCCTGTTTTTTTTTTTTTTTTTTTTTTTTTTTTTTACACATTTGACATTGTGAGTTTTTTTTCGTTTTCATCCCATGCTTTTTCTATGGATTTTTAACCTTCTTTTTCCTCGTTTTCTACATTCTATCTAAAGTGCGGTGGTAAAGTCCATAGATATAGTAATAAGACAGATTGATCATTGAGGGGGAAAATGTGATGCCTTTTCATTTGGAAAAAGACGGTCATTTTACTCTCTTATGGATATCTTTTCCCGAGTGAATATACTTTGGAAAACACACAGATAAATTTAGCAAAAAATATTTATGAATAATTTATGTACTAAAAGAGAATGAAAAACTCCAGATACCCATTTTTATTTCTTTTCTTTCTTCAGGCATGAGAATTTTACGCGGAACCGCGATTTTCCGCTTTTTTTGTGATTTCCGTTATTTTCGCGTTATTTATTTATTTATTTATTTATTATTATTATTACTACTTTCCGAACACTATAGTGAGGAAAGTATTGTAATCATGTCAAAAATCCGAATTAGAGATTTTGATGTTTCTATACGTTTCGAGGTCCAACGAGTCCGTTTTCACTATTTTTACGATGTATGTATGTATGTGTGTGTGTATGTATGTGTGTATGTATGTGTGTATGTCTGTGAGTGAACACGCTAGCGTCTAAACGCTTTGTTCGAATAAGCTGAAAGTTGGTACGTATATTGTAAGTCACCATAGTACGAACCCTATAGATTTTGGTGAATCTAGCACTTATAGTTTTTTTACAGGGACTCAAAGAAAAATTCTTTATCATTATGGCCAAGGGACCAAAATCTTAAAAGTGCGACAGCATCTAAACGCCTTATTCAATTGAGCAAAAAATTTATACACATATTATAGGTCACAGATACTCAATCTGTATAGATTTTGGAGAATCTAGCACTTATGGTTTTTTTACAGGGACACAAAGAAGAATTCTTTGCCAAATTTTTAAAAGTGTGATAGCGTCTAAACGCCTTATTAATCTCAGAAAAGAATTTGTACACATGTTATAGGTCACATTTGAACCAACTGTATAGATTTTGGTGAATCTAGCACTTACAGTTTTTTTACAGGGACACAAAGAAAAATTCTTTATCTTTATGGCCTATGAGACCAGCGATAGCATCTAAACGCCTTATTCAATTGAGCTGAAAATTTGTATGAATATTATAAATCACTGTTGCACTAACTATAAGCATTTTAGTGAATTAGATTTTTACAGGGACACAACGAAAAATTCTTTATCATTATGATCTAAGGGCTCAAAGTTCAGTAGCGTTAAATAAAACCTCGTGTGATATATGGAGAAAAATACTCAAACATTCTGTTATGGTTTTCTCTTTTTAGTTCCCCATCATACTATAGGTATGGGGAACTTAGGTAATCGTGAAAATTTTCGACCTCGGTTTTTTGACTTTTCTACACGTTTTCAGGTGTGAGGAATACGAAAATGACAAAATTTCTATGGTGTCTGTCTGTAGGGTGGCTGTTAGTGTGTGAGTGTGTCAGTGTGTCAGTCCGTTAGTGTGTTAGTCCGTTAGTTTGTTAGTCTGTTAACACGATATCTCACGAACAAATGATCGCAGAGAGGTCAGACCAGTTTTAAAATATTACTTTCGACACTGGCAAGAACCCTATTCATTTGCAACATTCGAATTTAAAAACTTCGTAAGTTATTAGAAATTTACGATTTTCTTAACATGGGAGAATGGGACAAAAATTCACTTAAACGTGCGTTTAATGGAAACTTTTTACTGTAAAAATGTCAGACCAGTTTTAAAATATCAGTTTTGATGCCGGAATGAACATCAGTAACTATAAATATGCTACTTTGGAAATTTCGCAAGTTATTGGAAATTTACGAATTTTTTAACATGGCAGTATAGAGCAAAATTTCACATAAACGTCAATTTTGAGAGATATTTTCATCGTAAAGATGTCAGACTACTTTTGAAATATTATTTAGGACACTGGCATGATTATTAATGACTATGAATTTTCCAATATAAAGAATTCGTAAGTTATTGGAAATTTACGAATGGTTATTGGAAATTTAACATGGCTGAATAGAGCAAAATTTCACATAAACGTCAATCTTGAGGGATATTTTCACCGTAAAGATGTCAAACCACTTTCGAAATATTATTTAGGATACTGGCATGAATATCATAGACTACGATTTTTCCAATTTAAAAATTTCGTAAGTTATTTGGAATTTACGATTTACTTAACATGTCAGAATAAGGCAAAATTGAGCATAAATTTCCATTTTGAGGATCGTAAATACATTAGACAACTTCAAAATTACATTTATGATATGCGTTTGAACATGATTGAATGCAAATATTCTAATAGGAAAATTTCGTAAATCATTCGTAATTTACGATTTTATCAACATAGCGAAATTGTAAATTTTTCATATAAATATGAATTTTGAGGATTATTGCATTGGAAATAGTAGGATGAAAACTAAACAACGGAATTGACCCTGATAAAATAAATTAATAGATTAGAATAAGATATATATATCGAAGTGAACGGTGGATAGCCTATTAGGCGGGGATTTCATTCTGTCATAATATCAAGCTTTGGTCAAATTCATTTCTTTTAACATGATTATAGTATGTCTCGCACTAGAAATTTATGAGAACATAAATATGATGGGGAACTGAGCAGAGTCCACCTATGCCAACTAGTTTGTTTGTTTAGCAACTCCTCTTTCTTTACTTTATCTACAAAACTGTTAGTTACTCAATGTTCGGAAAGTCGAGTGGAGTCACTCCAGCTTTTTTTTTTTTTTTTTTTTTTATCAAACTCCAATAACGATCAGTGTTAAACGCTCCACGAAAGACTTTAGATTCTCAATCTTTCTCCATCCAAAATATAAATGTCAATATTCATTTTAAACGCACTCTATCAGATTCTATAACACATAAAAGAACAGAATTATTCAATATTTCTCGCTCATGTAATTTTTTTTGTCTTGCGCTCCCCCCCCCCCCCCCCCCTCTTTATTTTTTCATCTCTAACCATCGCCGATCAAACATTCTGTGAGAAGACTTTTATTTTTGAATATTTATTCATCCACTGCAAAAAAAGTTAATATTAATCTTAAATTTACTTTATGATATTCTGTAACCCATAAAGAAGTAGAATTGTGTTTAATATTTCTCACTCATGAACTACTCCCCCCCCCCCCTTCTCATTTTCCATAACCGTTAAATATTGATTGCTAGCTAATGTTTTTTTTAAACAAATGTTTTATTGTGTTGATATGCATTATTCTTCTAGTTTAATTTGTCACTTTTAAAATATTTTGTATAGTTTTTTCCTGTGAGCATTATTTTTTCATTTGAAATAAATTTTATGAACACATTTGTATAGTTTTCCCCACGCGTGTTACTTTTCATTTGAATTTAATTTTATGAACACGCGTGTTTCCTCTTTTTTTTTTTTTTTTTTTCTGCACTCTCATGCCTGTTTCTTTCTTTCCCTGTTTTTTACTTTCCGAACGCGAACACTATAGTGAGGAAAGTATTGTAATCATGTCAAAAATCCGAATTCGAGATTTTGATGTTTCTATACGTTTCGAGGTCTCCAAAGTCCGTCTTCACTATACTTTTACGGTGATGTATGTATGCGTGAGTGAACACGCACACACTAGCGTCTAAACGCTTTGCTCGAATGAGCTGTAAGTTGGTACGCATATTGTAAGTCACCATAGTACGAACCCTATAGATTTTGGTGAATCTAGCACTTATAGTTTTTTTTACAGGGACACAAAGAAAAATTCTTTATCATTATGGCCTATGGGAGCAAAATCTTAAAAGTGCGATAGCATCTAAACGCCTTATTCAATTGAGCAAAAATTTTATTCACATATTATAGGCCACAAATACTCAATCTGTATAGATTTTGGAGAATCTAGCACTTATAGTTTTTTTACAGGGACACAAAGAAAAATTCTTTATCATTATGGCCTATGGGACTAAATTTTTAAAAGTACGATAGCATAAACGCCTTATTGAATTGAGCTGAAAATTTATATGAGTATTATAAATCACTGTTGCACTAACTATAAGCATTTTGGTGAATCTAGCATTTATAGGTTTTTATAGGGACACAACGAAAATTTCTTTATCATTATGATCTATGGGCTCAAAGTTCAGTAGCGTTCAATAAAACAACGTGTAATATATAAAACAACGTGATGGAGAAAAATACTGAAACACTCTATTATGGTTTTCTCTCTTTTGTTTGTTTAACAACTACTCTTTCTTTACTTTATCTACAAAACTGTTAATTACTCAATGTTCGGAAAGTCGAGTGGAGTCACTCCAGATTTTTTAACTATACTCTAGTATACTCATGTCTGCATAAAACTGACTTTTTTTCAGCGTTAATTATTATACTTCTTTGAGATAAAAATCGTCTGCATTCATCATTTAAAATAATTTTAATAAATTATAATTTAATAAGTATTGCGTAAATTTGTCATAGATATAGTAATAAGACATAGATTGACCATCGAGAGGAAAAAAGTGATTCCTTTTTACTCGGGGAAAGACTCTCTAATGATGTCTTCCCGAAGAGTACACACGGATAATTTAGCAAGTAAAATTTATGAATAATTTATGTACTAAAGGGGAATGAAAAACTCCAGATACAGTTTTAAATTCTTTTTTTTTCTTTTTAAACAATGTATATTAATTTAGTTAATATTTAAAGTAAAACTCTTTTTATATACTAGAACTAACGTTCTTTTCTGTGCCTCTGCTAACTCTATTTAAAAGAATTTTGAGAATTCTATATTACTAATATAAAATCTTTAAAAATATCAAACTTAAAAAAAAAGTATTCCATTAAAAATCAAAGCAGTATTTAAACCACAATAATAACAAAGCAACTGATTATAAAAACTACATTTTTCACAATTTAGTCAAATATAATTTACTTTTATGACAACTTTCTTTTCATAAATTTATTAGAAGATTTAAAAGACTCGATATTTCGAAAATTCATCAACATTCTATTCTATTACAATTGCAGAGTTTCAATAGCCAGTTAATGGTTGATGCCAAAATTTTTTTTCAGCATCAAAAATGTTTGCATGATAACTTGGGGATGATTATATAAATTACTGTATCTATGGTAAAGTCTAGTATACCACTCGTACATAGAGGTCGAAAAAGGTATTTGGACCTTAAAAAGGTGTGAAAAACGTATTTACTTTTTGTGTTCCTTATATTTGTATTTACATTATCCCACTACCGTAGGTAATAGAACTTGTGTATTCGGTCCAAAAATTTGATATCGAAATTTCGCCTGATTTACATGTTTTAAGATCTCCTGAGTCCAAAAAAGTGGTTTTTGACAATTGGTTAGTGTGTGTGTATGTAGGGAATCTTCTGGCTATTATATCTCGGAAACTAATAAAGATCGAACTACAAAATTTTATAATTGAAACAGGTCTGGTGTACAGATGAATTTTCCAAATTTTGGAGGAAATTGGATAACCGGAAGTGGGGCCATAAGTCCATATCTCAAAAACAACTATTTTCTTCAAAATTGCTGTATAAACACTCTATTAGATATACTTTCGAGTGATATAGTTGGTTTGTTCAGGAAAATGGATAGGCGTCATGTATAGCTCAATTGGATAGCTCAATTTCAGGACCTTCAAAAAGTGTGATCCTTTCAAAACGGCTGTATGATTTTTTTTTTTTTTTTTTTTTTTTTTTTTTTTTAACTTGCTATATTTAACCCTCTTTTAAATATCCTTTTGTATGTAATTGTTGTTTTCTGGTCAACAATTAATTATGGCAAGCTTTGTTTAAATCGGTATCTCAAAAACGGCTCTAACGATTTTCTTGAAAATTGTTACATAAATCCCTTTTAGATATCCTTTTTCATGCTTTACTTGGTTATCGCAGGAAAATGAACAGTCATCCTGATCTGATAGATCAGTTTTAGATCTCGGAAATGGGTGTTTAAATAAATAAATTAAAAACTCTACAATTTTCTTTTCATTTCTGTTTCTCAAAAAAAAAAAAAAAAAAAAAAAAAATCGCTGTGTAAATTCTGTTATGTTTTTACATGCGTATTAAGCTTCTCTTACCGTAAAATTTTTAGGTGTCTATTTCACTAGGTCAGTTATATGTCTTCTGATAACATTATCTCCAAAAAGTGCGTATAATACGTGTAATAGTGGGTAATGAAAGTCGTGTGGTTGTTTCACACCGGATTTTTTTTTTTAAAGACGGGAGGTAGATTTTTGAGATTGTATAAGAATTAACACACGCGAAGATCGTGAAAACAGCTACAGTACTCTAGAAAATCCTTTCTGGAATAAAAAAAAAGTCTGCCTAAAAAAAACGTCTAGTGCCTTGTAGTGAGGTCAGTGAGAGAATTAAAAAAAAGAGCCTTCTTTTACTTGCATTTGCCAGGGTCCCTCAATTTCTGTCACCAAGCTCTAAAACAGACCATCGGCCTGAAACAGAGAAAGTGGTACCCGTACGTCGATTTCATTAGGGCCCTTAATTTCCCATTTTAGCATTTATTGAGAAAAAACACTTAAAATATTACTTTTATTATTATTATTATACTATCTAAAGGCTGCTTGTATGAGTATTAAAATTCAGAAGATTGGAAGAAAGCATGAACGCCAACTGATTTTTAAAAAATGAACTCCAGTGTTATATTGTTTTACGAAAATGTCGACTTTCTTTTGTGAGGAAAGTAATTTGCAGAGAAACAGATAGCTTCTTGCCAATGAATGCATTTTTATTCAACGTAACTTTTCAAAACAGTTCAACAAAATTGATTTCGCAAGTATTCTCGAAATAGTCTAATAGAAATGTTAATTCAGCGAATATTCTGCAAGCAGTTCAAGAAGACAGTCATTTGTTTCACAAGAATAAAAGAAACAGCGTTAAATATTCCACTGAGCAGAAATTTCACTGATTGACAAACAAAATCAATCGCTTGAAAGACAGTGTCTCTGAGAGGTCTATGAACATAACTGACTGCGAGAATCACTCTGCCTCTTATATATCCTTTAACGAACAGAGTTTGGCAATGACTCTTTTGTAGGATCTAATGGAAAGTTCTAGAATTCGGCTTCTATTGAACAGAGAACTGTAACTTCAGGCATCCTAAACTACCCTTTTTTGCCAAATTGGGTCGCGAAGACCCACTTTTACGGAAGTGAATGGACTGTCTCTCTCTTTCCAGTTTGACTGTAAATCTACTTTTACTGCAACAGCACATTTGAACCGGGAAAAATTTTTAATTCTTTGTAAAAATATTTTACTGGTGAAACGTAAGTGATTAAACAGCGAGTTCTATTTTAAACATATCACTTTCTTTCTTTTTGACACACACCGACAAGGGACATCCAAGAAACAAGAAGCATCGTTTGAGAGTTCAGATTTTTTCCTCCTGGCTGTTGAAATTCGAAAAATTTCTACTATTTCTGTGCATTTTAAAGCATTTTGACCTTTTTGTCACCTGAAAAATTTGAAATGACATTACTGCTGTGAGGCTTAAATTATCTTATTCATGAGGGCCTTATGTGTAAGGAAAGTGTTTACTTAGATATTGACCACTGTCTCCAATCAATATACAAATGAAAGATATTTTTTATGTGTTCCATGCAACGAGTGTGAAGCTATACTAGAGGTCTGTACGGGCCGAAATTTCGAGGCCCGGCCCGTACGAAAGCTTTGCTTACCCGGTTCGGTATGAAATCGAAAAATTCGGCCCTGCCCGGACAAAAAACGATAAAATCAGGCCCGACCCGATTTAAAAATATGTAAAATAACAAATAAAATTTCATGCCTTTCTATGAAAAAAACTTTTAGTATGTGTTTTGCAGAGGTTTTATATAGCCAAGCAACAGAATGTTCTTTAACAAAATTGCTGAACTTTTACAAGGTAATTATATATACACAGAAATTCATTATTACAGACAAGGCACAAAGACAGACAGAAAGTCAAATCGAAAATATTAGCATTCATCAAACAATATAGGAAGGTATTTTAAATGGTTAATACTAATAAAAGTGCACTTTCAACCTTTTCCTCTTATGTACTTTAATGTATCCGAATCTTTGTAAACAAAACTTTAATGCTAATCCAACCCTATTCAATAGAAAAGATGCTTTTGCGCATGCTTAAAATGATGCTACTTTCATCCAGTGCAGCGGAGAAAAGAAAAAGGAGCCTTAGAGAAAAAGTTACAGCGGAATGTTTTATATAGCCTTCATACCACCTAAACTCTACCTACAGACCATAGGACACAAAGCCTTGTGCACAATAACGTTTCCAATGTCTTTTGTACATGTGCGCAAACTAGTAGTGACATCCATACTATTTTAAACAGAAAACTTTCTAATATTACTTTAAATAAAAAATATTAATTTCGAGACAGTACAAGTATATGCGGAAAAGCAGATCGCGAACAGACAGAGTGATAGTTAAATGTTACTCTTTTAAATGCAGCAAATTTTGAAAAAAAAAAAAAAAAAAAATGTTTTTTTTTTTTTTATAATATTAAAGAGAGAGAGAGAATACGCTTTTTTAAAAAAAAAAAAAAAAAAAAAAAAAGCCTTTTCGAAATCTATGTAACCTCTTAAATCTGTTTCAGGTCCTTGTTTGATTAACGAAAAGTAAATATATATCCTAATTGAGTTCATCACTCGATTTCTACAAAATCGGAGCACTCTCTAGGGAAAAAAAAAAAAAAAAAATCAATATAAAATAACTTTTTATTTATTTATTTATTTTTTTTTGGGGGGGGGGGGAGGGGGGGGAGTTGACCTTTCTTTAGAATTTCAGTCAAGAGATTTGTTAGCTGAGAAAAATGCCTGTTGACAAGTTTTTTTTTCGCAGAAAATGCTTCTGAAGATAGAAATCGAAAAAGGTGTCAGGGAAGTGTGTCTTTCACCGACAAGCGAAACTGTTTCTGAATCCATACAGTTTAAGAAACGGTTTGAGAAAGGAATTTACGCTCCGCTGATTGTTGTTTTTGGAAATTATGTAGAGCAGAAAGAAATGGTCCAACTCTGACCTGTATGCAAGAAACTGTGAAACGAAACATTCATCCTAGAATGAATTTCATTCTTTCGGCCTGGGACCTCTAATAATACATCGACCCAGACCGCTTTCGAAATGCATCTTACTTAGCATGACATAGGGTATCCCAAAAATGGCATTTTCCCGCTACAACCAAAAACTCCCTTGATCAGTAGATTTCATAGATCTGTATAAAAAAAACAAAAAAAAAAAAAAAACGAAAAAATAATCTGATGTGGGCAGCACATGACTTTTTGGTAAATGACAATGGGTCCATTGAAATGTGTACATATTATTACAAAAACATTGAGTTTTTTGTGTGAGATAACTGGCTTAAAATAAACAGGCAAGTTTCAGTCTATAAACATTTCTGGAAAAAGCAAAGAAAGCTATTAATCCAACCAGTCACGAAAATAGGATTATATTCATCGAATATCTCCTGTCCTGTAATGGTGTTCCATAGATTATTACAGAATCACTCATTGATGGTAAATGCACAGCTCAGAGTTCAATAGAATCCACTCGAGTGCATATAGTCTACTTTGGTTCCCTTTGTCAAAATTAACAGAAAGAAATGATACACCCCTGTTTAAAAGTTTTGCAAGATTTGCAAACGATCAGTTTTTTTTCAAATTAAAAGCTTATCTCTCAATAAAATGTTTTCAAACATTGGGTATTTAAAGAAATGGGTCTTCCTCATGTTTTTCAGTGAAGATTGGTTTAAGACGACAATTAGGGGGCCGGTAACAAATTGAGCAAAATTAATAATGTTTGTGATCACCCTGTATCGTTAAGGGAACGGAATGAACTGTAACTTTAGCGTATGCTAATATAGACTAGGTTCAATTTGTGGATGAATTTGTGTGACAATAGCATGTTAAATAAAGGAGATATAAGCATTTATTTTAAAACTCCAAAAAAACATCAACCTTTTTAAATTTTTTTTTTTTTTTAGTACGACAGGACTATTTCTTTCAATCTGGCATTTTGCGTCGTTACCAATTTATAGTGTTCCACTTCGATAACAGCTATATGATTTTGCAGAAGTCGTTATTTATAGTCACAATTTCAACTAACACTTTTTTAGTGGTGGGAACATGATTTTACTAACAGCACGCTATTTCGCCGCGTATTTTTGAATGGCAAAGTTGTAGTGGCTGTTTTTAAAATACCATTGTAAATTCGTTTTTTGATTTTACTCTTGCTTACGATTTTCGAGATTTTAATTTCCAGTGAGAGTGATTAAATGTAGTAGTTTTTTCTACATCTAGAAGTTTGTGGAATTCATACCGAAACAAATTTTCATAAATAATTTAACGATACATTTATTTACATTCTCATACATTTTATTCCAATATTTGAATAAAAAACACAATTTTTTAAATATTCTTTTTTTCATTTTTGGCTCATGTTTCCAAATGTTAATTAAAATTAACATGTCTTTTTATTAGTACGACATGACTATTTCTTTCAATACGGCATTTTGCGTCGTTATCAATTTATAGTGCTCCACTTCAAAAATGCCTTCCAATGTCCAGTTCTACCATTTAATTTCTTTCTCTATCTTAAAATTTTTTTGTGAAGTCCATAAAAACCTCTATATGTATTTTTTTCTCTTCCTATCGGTGAGGATCGAACGCACAACCTTCGGGTGCGTAGCTCTGTATTCTGACCACACAGTCAACGGTTCTTGGCTAAATATTTCTGAATATTTAGATTAGTGTTTTCAAGTATTTTTAGTACGACAAGACTATTTCTTTCAATCTGCTATTATGCGTAGTTACCAATTTATAGTGTTCAGCTTCCAAAATGCCTGCTAATATCCAGTTTTATTATTTAAGTCTCTAATACTCTTACTCTATCTCTATTTTCTATCTTACTCTAATGCTATAATATTCTCTCTCTAATTTTACTATTTAATTCTCTAATTTAAACCAACTCTATCTTAAAATATTTTGTGAAATCTGTAAAAACATTTATATCTATCTATCTATATATATATATATTTTCAACTTACCATCAGTGAGGATCGACCTCACAGTCTTCGGGTTCGTAGTTCTGTTCTCTGACCACATAGCCAACGGGTCTTAGCTGAATGTCAATGGATTATATTAATTAATCTGTGATGAATTTTCAGTATAATTTAAGTATCAAATAATCAGTTTATATATATATATATATATATATTATGTTTTGTTCTGTAGAAATTGACACTGTTAATTATTAATAATAAATGCGAAATTGTTTTTAAGATTATTTTAAAAATTAAAATATTTAGTAAATAAGTATTAAGCAATTGGGGGAAGATACTATACAATTAATGCATTCAAATTCCAATAATTTATTTGGAATTAAAAATTAATATACTATTTGAATATCTGTTTAGAAATTTTACTGAACGCCCTCTATTACTTTTTTTTTTTTTATAGGGTGTTAAAACACAAATATCATTAGTCCTATCGTACTAAATTAAATTCTGTCATAGACAGAATGTCATCCAGAGTCTTGTTTTAAATATACAGAGTTTAAAACGAAAATTATTCCCACTTTCAGATAAGTTAGAAAAACACTTTAAAAACAATATATTGCATTCGGAATACAAATATCTTAAATATCTCATGAAATAGGAACGTTTTTACTGCGCATGTACGAAAGATAAAACATTTTTTGAAATTTTATTTTTCCGACTGAGTGAAAATAATGCCTGGACCGGGAGTCGAACCCCGGATCTTTGACTTACAAGGTCAAGGCTCTACCAATTGAGTTATCCAGGCCGACAACCGGTCAGCATTACTCACTCAGACAACCTTTTTGGCAGAAATATCTGGTCTATCATATAGATAGCTCAACAGAAAATAAGCTGCAGGTAATGGAAAACACCATTAAACAATGGGAAAGAAATACAGTTTTTTTTTTTTTTTTTTTTTTTTTTATTATTATTAAAATCCACAATCAACTGATTGGAAGAAAATCATATTTATTTAAATTTTATTTTTCCGACTGAGTGAAAATAATGCCTGGACATTATTTATAGGATAGCTCAATTGGTAGAGCCTTGACCTTGTAAGTCAATGATCCGGGGTTCGAGTCCCGGTCCAGGCATTATTTTCACTCAGTCGGAAAAATTAAAATTTCAAATATGATTTCCTTCCACAGTTGATTGTGTGATTTTATTAACTAGTGGATCTGCAGATCAGGAGCCTCAACGTCCTATTTACATCAGACTTATTCAATAGGTCATTTTTATATATTTCTTATTATATAATCGTATATATTGATTCGATAGACTTGTTACCATAATCAGATACATCAACCCCCCGCTGTATCTCTATTTGTATATCTTATAGAGTGTTACGGAATTGTAAATAATTGCATTTATTTTTGTATAAATTCTTTCAAAGAGGTTTAGTGAAGTTAATAAAATGCTAACTTTGTGCATTTCTAGTCGTTTTTGCGTTAAAGTAGCCTAATTTTCAATTAAAAACACTTAAAAAGCCTCCAATAAGGAAAGAAATGGATTTGGCGTCAAATTTGGCGATTGTTTCCCTCCTTGACGATTTTTTAGCGACCTTGGCGAGAAAATCCTTATTAGGGATATACCAAATATGGAAGCTCTAATCTCATTATGAGATACGAGAATTTTCCAGAACAGTCTGTGTTCGATAGAAAAGTATAAAAGGGGCATTTTTTCGCCGAGGCGGTCAGTCTCAGATCTGTGTCAGTTTCGTCAAATGCTTGCTTTGCTTTGAGCCACTTTAGATGAGACTTTCTTTATGTGTTATTGCTAAACAGTTTGTACTGTTGTTTTGCTGTTAACGGCTGTTGTTTAAGCTGTGTTTACTGGTTGAATTGAAGCTGATACTTGGTTTATAGACCTGTATTTTTCTGGAACTTTCTGTGAATACATCACTGAATTTTTCCAAGTTTCGCCTTTCATTTTCGGACAACTTACGAACCCCCAAGTACGCAACAATGTGTATTCTTAATAAACGACGGTCTTGTATTATTTCCCTGAAATTCATAAATACCAAATTTCATACAAAAAAAAATTACATAGTATATCGGAAATATTTTGCGTAACCTTTAAACTAATTTCCAATTCTATGCCCACAATTATCAACAGGAAAACATGCTTTTACAATTCTAATAAAATTTCATTATATTTGATGGAGAATAACCATGTTAAAATAAACTTTTAAGAAATATCGACTATAGAACGTAATAGTACGAAATTATTTTATGTATCCAGGAAAAGTAGCCACAGTCATTATAAACGCCAATAATAAGAATAAACCTAATTAATTATAACTCATTAGTTTTTCAAACTAATTTGACATCATTTGGATGATTACAGTACATACTCGGAATTATTTTGTGTGGTCCCATAAATTATTTAGTCTATACATAACCTTTTTTAAGAGTAAACATAATTTTAAGCATCTTTATAATGTATGTTAATTTTATTAAGTTCAATTTAGCATGAACGCATTAAGGTGCGCGCTTAAATAAAAGTTTGTCCATATAGGCTCTAAAGTTACGAAATTCTTTCTTGTGTCTCTGTAAACAAACCATAAACATCGTATACACCAGTAAAAACTATTCAGCTTATTTTGAGTTTAAAATTAATAATTGTTCCAAATTTAACATCGTTTGGATGACTACGTGACATTGTCAGAACACTTTTGTAAGGTCCTGTATATTAATTAGAAAGCTTAAGAGCACATTTTTTCTTCAAACAACATGAGTTTAAGCATCTTACTCACGTACGCTAGTTTCATTTTCTTCATTGCAAAGTAATGATATTAAAATGCGTTTAAAAGAAATTCACCCTATACGCCGTAATGTTAAGAATCTTGGCGTTTATATACAATATAGCAATAAAAATTATACAGACACTTATATGCAAAACTGGAACGTGTGCGCCAATCGAAGGACTTTTGCGGCCGCTATTGCGGTTCATCTAGAGATGCAACGAACAATGGTTTGGCCGAATAACCGAATACCAATTAATCGGCCAAATTATAGCCGAATATTCGGCCTATTCGGCCGCCGAATAATGAACTCATTTTTGTCTAAAAACATAGTATAGTATGCACTATATGCACAATTCTTGTAGATTTCATAACTAAAATGTATTATTTTCTTTTAAAAAGGTTTTTTTATACAAATTTTTAATTTTTAAAACCATTATTTGATTCTGAAAAAAATATTCGGCTACGTTCGGCTTAAAAATTGCCTCAATAATAATAATTCTTTGCAAGTTTCTTATGAGGTATTGTCTAGTCATATTTTAATAGATACTAGTGAGCTTCACCCGCTAGCGGGTCACTATTTTTAAATGAATCACTATAATGAATGAATTCTCAAAATTCCATATTATTCCATAAAAATTATAAATTCCATAAATATTATTATTATAAAATTCCATAAAAAAAAAAAATAAAAAAAAAAATGTTTCTGATCGAGTAAAAACTTACACCGGGTCCCCACTGCTGTCGGCAGCATAGACCCACTGCGCACTGCGCGTGCACAAATTAAGGGATATGCATATTTATTCCCCACCTTTCCTGCCCCTCCTAATTAACCTACATATAATAATTTTGAACAGTCTAACTCAATTTCTATTTTTTTGTCCCCCTAGTCCCTCTTTCCACCTCCCCTTAATAATGAAGCACTTTTGAAAATGTCATCATTCAACTGTAGGCCCAAAACCTATATATACCAGTTTTGAATGGTCTAACTCAATTTCTGTGTTTTTGTCCCCCTCCCCCCCTGCTCCCTAATAATTTTACACTTTCTAAAATATCCTCATTCGACTCTTAAACCCCCAAAACCTATGCATACCAATTTTGAACGGTCTAACTCAATTTCTAATTTTTTGCCCTTCCTGCCCCCCCCCCCCCCCAATAATTTTACACTTTCCAAAATATCCTTATTCGACTAGTAGGCCACCAAAACCTATAAATACCAATTTTTACGGTTTAACTCTATATCTAATTTTTTGTCCCCTGCCCTCAATAATTAAAGATATCACTGGAAGGATTTTTTTATTATTATTATTAAATAACAAAGGATAAATATTAAATTTTTTCATTCTGCTTTGAAAAAAAATCAGAATTTGCTTGTATGGTTCAGTTGGGACAATTTTGAATAGATTAATTTTAAATTTAACAGATTATGTTAGCTTATTACAGATATATGTTTTGCCCTTATTGATATAGCATAAAAGTTTTTACATGATCCTTATATTAAAATGGTATGATAAAATTCATTCAAGGTATGAAAGTTTTTTTTTTTTTTTTTTTTTTTTTTGTGGGGGGGAGGGGGGGATATTAGTTAATTTCAAATAAAATTTTCACAATACATGACAAATATAAATTCTAAAATTAAAAAAAAATTATTGTGTAATATATTGTTTTTATTTATATTGTGTAAATATAAATAAAAACATTCCTTACAGATTATTCGGCCTGGGCCGAATAATGAACTTGATATTCGGCCGAAGCCGAATATTCGGCTGACAGGACGAATAGGCCGAACATTCGGCTTCGGCCGAATAATCGTTGCATCTCTAGTTCATACAAATTCTTCCCATAGCCCGTAATGATAGAAAAACTTTAGCGTGTCCCTGTACACGAACTACAAATGGAATACACACCCAAAATTATACAGCTAATTTCGTGGGGATCATGGACATGTGTACCAAATTTCAAGTCAATAGCGTGATATTTGCGCCCGCTATCGCACGGCAGACAGACAAACAGACGGACAGATGGAACACAAAATCCTTTTGAGTCTCAACAGAGGGCCTCCACTGACTTTTCGGCAAAAATTGCAAGTCACAAGCGTGATTTTTGTGGCCGCTATCGTGATATATACAAATTCCTCCCATAGGCCGTAATGATAAGAGAAACTTTGGCGTGTCCCTGTATACGAACTACAAATGGAATACATACCAAAAACTATACAGCGGATTTCATGGGGCTCATGAACATGTGTACCAAATTTCAAGTCAATAGCACTATTTTTGCGGTCGCTATCGTGATATATACAAATTCCTCCCATAGGCCGTAATGATAAGAGAAACTTTGGCGTGTCCCTGTATACGAACTACAAATGGAATACATACCAAAAACTATACAGCGGATTTCATGGGGCTCATAAACATGTGTACCAAATTTCAAGTCAATAGCGCTATTTTTCAGGCCGCTATAGCGCGACAAACAGACAAACAGACAGACAGACAGACAGATAGACAGACAGACACAGCCCAAAACCGTTTTGAGTCTCAACAGAGGGCCTCCACTGACGTTTCGGCAAAAAATTGTATTTCTTTTTCCCATTGTTTAACGGTGTTTTCCATTTCCTGCGGCTTATTTCTGTTGAGCTATCTAAATGATAGACCAGATTGTTTCTGCCTAAAAGGTTGTCTGAGTGAGTAATGCTGACCGGGATGTCGGCCTGGATAGCTCAATTGGTAGAGCCTTGACCTTGTAAGTCAATGATCCGGGGTTCGAGTCCCGGTCCAGGCATTATTTTCACTCAGTCGGAAAAATTAAAATTTCAAATATGATTTCCTTCCACAGTTGATTGTGTGATTTTATTAAAAAATTGTAATCCGTTTGTAGCTTGTGTTGAGTACGCATAATCAATCAAACTATCAAAAAATCGCTTTCCTGAGATAATTTGGAGCAGAGTTACTCTTTAAAACGTGTTTCCCCCACACCCCGCTTTTAAAGGTAGGAAAAGTTAACAAAAATCCCCTTATAGTGCGTGTTGGGAACGCATAACCAGCCCGCACATAAAAAATCGTCTAAGATAGTTTGGAGCAGAGTTACGCATGAAAACATGATTTTGCCCCACCCCACCCCCAAGGGGGATAAGGTGGAATTTTACAAAATCCCTTAGTAGTGTGTGTCTAGAGTACGCATAACCAATCGACATCAAAAACTCATTACTATGAGATAATTTGGAGCAGAGTTACTCTTAAAAGCGTTTTTTGCCTCTCTCCACGCCTTTGAAGGAGGGGAGGGGGAATTTTCGTAAGATCCCTTTATCATGCGTGTTGGGAATGCATAAACAACTCACATGTAAAAATTAATCTTACTGAGATAATTTGAAGCAAAGTTATGCTTGGAAACATGCTTTTTGCCTCCCCCCCCCACCCCCAAGGGAGGATAGGACGGAATTTTACAAAATCTCTTTGTAGTGTGTGTCTTGAGTACGCATAACCAACTGACATATCAAAAAACCGTTATCCTGAGACAATTTGGAGCACAGTTACTCTTATAAGCATGTTTTCGTCTCCCCCCCCCCGCCATTAACGGGGGAAGGGTGAAAATTTGTAAAATCCCTTTACTGTGCGTGTTGGAAAAGCATAAACAACCACATATACAAATTAATCTTACTGAGATAATTTAAAGCAAAGTTATACTTGTAACGGGTTTATATTGCCCCCCCCAAGGGGAAAAGGGGGGACTTTCGCAAAACCCCATTACAGTGGGTGTCAGACACACGTAAGTAAGCCACTCACTAAAATTTGTATCCTCAGGCCCTATAGATTTCCCCGGATGAATTTAGCGCTGAAAGAGGTGCTCGAATTTGCCCTTTCGTAATCCCCCCCCCCCCAATAAAAAAAAAAAAAAATCGAATATCACAAAAAACCAAACATAATGTTTTGGAAATATCCTCAAGAAGACTCTTGGCGATTTTCTATATCTTTGTGCTGTTATTGGAACAGTTTTGTTCGAAAACCCGTATTTTGCTAAATTTCCCTCCGAAGATAGTTTTTACCCCTTTCCCCCCTCTTAAAATCCAAAACTCAATGCGCAGAAAATGCTTTTTTTTGCACTCAATTCTAGTCTCTCTCTTTGCAATTTCTTCACTGTGAAGCTATTTGGAGCCGAATTATGCTTATAAGGGGGGTTTTGCCTTCTGCCCCCCCAAGGGGAGCGGGGGGATATTTTGCAAAATCCCGCCTTAATGGGCGTCAGGGTCCTAAAGCCACAATGCTAACCAAAATTTGCGAGTCTATCTCCCATAGAATTGCCACGGCTGTGTTGAATCAGTGAATCAGTGATTTTACTCTTTTATTCCCCACCACGCCCCCAAAGGGGTAAAGGGGGGGGCTTTCACAAAATCCCGTTACAGTGGGTTTTGGACACACGTAAATAAGCCACACACTAAAATTTGTGACCTCAGCTCCTATAGATTTCAACGGACGAATTTAGTGCTAAAGTGGGGGGGGGGGGGGGGGGGTCGAATTTGCCCCTTCGTAACTCCCCCTCCAAAATCGAAAATCGGAAAAAATCAAAAATGAGTTTTTGCAAATATCTTCAAGAAGACATTTGTCTCTCTTTTTTTTTTTTTTTTGATATCTTTGAGCTATTACTGCTAGAATTTTACTCGAAAATCCATATATTGCTAAATTTCCCCCCCGAAAATCATTTTTACCCCTCTCCCCCCTTAAAAATCCAAAATTGCAGAAAATGATTAATTTTTGTACTTAAGTCTAGTCTGCCCATCTGCAATTTCTTCCTCGTGAAGCAATTTGGAGCCGAGTTATGGTGTTTTTAAAAGGGTGATAAAGGTGTTTTTGGCCTTCTGCACCTCCGAAAATCATTTTCACCCCCTTCCCACCTTAAAAATCAAAAATTCCAAAATCGCAGAAAATGTTTTTTTCGTATTCAAGTCTAGTCTCCCAATCTGCAATTTCTTCACTGTGAAGTAATTTGGTGCCGAGTTATAAATGTGTTTTTTGCCTTATGCGCCCCCGAACATATCATTTTTACCCCCTACCCCCCTTAAAACTCCAAAATTCCAAAATCGCAGAAAATGATTTTTTTGTATTCAAGTCTAGTCTCCCCATCTGCAATTTCTTCACCGTGAAGCAATTTGGAGCCGAGTTATGCTTATAAAGGTGGTTTTTGCCGTCTGAACCCCCGGGGGGAAACGGGGGGGGAGTATTTCGCAAAATCCCGTCTTAGTGAGCGTCAGGGTCCTAAAATCAACCTACTCACCAAAAATTGTGACTCTATCTCCCATAGGATCGCCACAATCGTGTTGAGTCAGTGAATCAGTGAGTTTACTCTTTTATATATATAGATTTTCACAAACTGGAGCACTTTACAATAGCGTTGCACTTGCGTGCTGCTGAAAAAAATGCGTTGCAGCGAGAGCGATGTTGCATGTTTCTTTTTACAAGTGGTTGAATGAGCAGAAATAACTCAAGTACCGACCGATAAATATCGATGACTGATCTTCGCTTAAATAAAGAGCTACTATTTAGCTCAAAGAATTGCATTTTTAACTCAATTCCTTAAAAAAATAAACTCCTACTTGATAGGGTGGAATAACTCATTTATTTTAAGAGAGTAAAAAAGTAATTTTACCACCAACTGTGGAAAATTTAAACTAATTTGATTTTTGGTCTTTTGTTACTTAAAAAAAAAAATCCCATGCTTTTCTGTGCATTTGAGTGGAAATCGCATAATGATACGGTCATTATTATTTTTCTTTATCAGTGTACGTTCACAGTCTATTTCAAAAGGATGCGAGTAATTAAAATAAATGAATCACGCATTCGGTTATTCTGGGAGAAGTAGCCTGTTTTTCAACAGCTTATAATCTAAATTAATAATTATATAAGAAATAATAATAAGTTTTTTTTTTTTTTTTTTTTTTAATCTTTAGTCGATATGGATGTTTATTTTACTTCTAGCAGGCTTTGCACGCTTCTATATTTACTGGCTCAAAATCTTCGCTTTGAGTCAAATGATTTTAAAAATTAAAAAATCTGAACAATGGATTGATAATAATTTTTAACTATTTATGTGTGTTGTGTACTTGAAGTGTACAAAAATGGGTTTCAAGTTTACTATTTGTAGGTTTATTGTTTAATGCTTATCGCACACATAATATTAAAATCTGTGCCCATCGCAATATCTCGGGTCGTTGTCTCTGGTGCCTGCGCTAGAGTCGGGTTCGGGTCAAATGGATTGATTCAGGTTGACTGTAATTTTTTTTTATTGCGGGTCGGGTCCGGGTAGGGTTTAGTTTTCAACGAATCGGGTCGACTTGAGAACATCTTTCAAAAAATTTTATCTTAATAAAGCAGAAATTTGTTTGTTTTATGTACACCCATGATGAATATACGCTTACCCAAATTATCATAGTAAATTAAACATATAAATCCTACTAAAGCCCCCCCCAAAAATGGGTCGTGCCTTTAGCGTAAATCTATGAACCCGTGTTTTTAGCGTAAATGTTATCCCCCCTCAGTGGTGCGCTTTTACGTATGTGCCTTTAGCGTAAATCTGTAATAAGTTAAAGAAATAATAATAATAAAGTGAACTTTTCAATTTTCTTTCACACTCTATCTAGACATAGGTTTGGCTATTTGGTTTCAGAAGTAAACTATCGCAAAATAGGGGCGTTTAAAATTTGAAGGTCTATCCTTTGTTGTCACATTCGTACAATAAAATAATCTGGTGTGTCACTCACACAACTTTCTCTTACCCTGCAATTCAATACTATAAAGATAGATTGCAGAATAAATCGTAAAATCAATAAGGGGTAAGGTAATAAAGTTCAACCTACTTTAAAAATAATCTAAAATAGGTTTGGGAGCAGTTTTATTTAACACATAATTCTATGTGTGTGTGTGTGTGGGGGGGGGGGGGGGGTTACTGCTCTTTCAACTCACCCGTTCAATTATAGTGCCTACGTTTATTTAAAAAAAAAAAAAAAATCAAGGCAATTATTAATTTGCCTTCAAACTTGCCAATCTTGATCAAATTTTTCAAGTGGCAATCTAATACGAACTTCAAAATACACAATTTTAATTTCCTGAAATTGTTTGTTTTTAAACATTGCTGATAACACATATACACACATATCAATCGCTACAAATTAGACAATTGGTTTTCAGGGCACCTCAAAACGTTATCTTATGAAAAAAAAAAAAAAAAAAAGAGTTAAAAATAGAACTTGAAAAATTAATTTTTTTTACAGTATGGGTATGAAAATTTACTTTCTTAAGCACTGTTCGTCGACTTGAAATAAAAACAGTTTAATGTTCGCAAAATTTAGCAAAGCACTTCCATCCATTGCATTCAGTAGAAAAGAATATTTAACTTAATTTTCGGTAGCCCTGTATATTGTCTGTATACTATATTCACATCACATTGTGCACTTAAGTTTAGTTTTATATGAAAAACACGTAACACAAAATGAACTACACTTCGAGCAATTTCAAAATATAGCCCCAGTATATATCCAAAAACCTTGGGTAACTTTGTAAGCAAATGATGAGTCATTTCCATACCATGATCAACAGAAAACATGCTTTAATGAGCATAAAATATTTTGGTGTGTCACTCACACGACTTTCTCTTGCCTTGCATTTCAATACTATAAAGATAGATTGCATATAAGGATTATCAGTACGATGACTTTGCCCGTATGCATTCTACAATTATAGAGAAATCCTGGGATTGTCCAACCATTGTTCACTGAAATAGGCGTAAAAATTGGAAAATTATTACTTACGCTAAGGGCACGGTTTCTTCTACTTCTCCTTCCTTAATTCAAACCTCTTACGCTAGGGGCACGTCACCAGCCCCGTGTGATTCATCCATTTTGATTTACTCACATCCTTCTGAAATAGACTGTGAACCAAAGCGTATCTAACCTAGGTTAGATACGCTTTGCTGTGAACTCAAACTGATAATTAGTATTTTTTCACTTGCGTATGTTTTTAAGAAGTTATAGGAATGTAGACTTAGATGGGTTTAGCGGACGTTTAGTTGTCGGCTCTAACATTGTATTATTTTAATATTATTATATATGTGCAATAATATAAGCAATAAACAATGAAACTACAAATACTAAGCTTGAAACCCATTTTTGTACACTTGAAGTACACAACACACTTAAATAGTTAAAAATTATTATTAATCCATTGTTCATGTTTTTAAAATTATAGCTTATATTTTTAATTCTTTTTAAAATGATTTACCAACAGTATGACAATAAAAATTTACTTTATTTTATAAATTAAAAATGTTTTGCATGATTTTTAGATGAATTATTAATTTTCATTCAGTTTCGGGTCGGGTTCGGGTATGAAGAAATCGGGTTCTCAAAATTCTTTAGAACGAGCTCGGGTCGATTAAAATTTTTTGTTGGGTTTGGGGTTGATTTAAAACTTACTTGGCGGGTTCGAGTCGTGTGCCAGAACTCTACCTGCGACAACGCCTTACCCGTGAACTTCAATTTTGGGGGCTTACTGGATGACAGCTTTGAAACTTTTTTCAGTAAAAATTTTCCATTTAATGCATGTTTAAGTAAAATTTTGCCCTGTTCTCCCATGTTAAAACAAGCATAAATTTTTAATAACTTACGAAGTTTTTTAATTTGAATGTTATAAATGAATAGGGTTCTTGCCAGTGTCAGAAGTAATATTTTAAAACTGATCTGACTTCTCTGTGACAATTTGTTCTTGAGATACCGTGTACACAGACTAACGGACTAACAAACTAACACACACCATACAAATTTTGTCATTTTTCGGATTCCTCACACGTGAAAATGTGTAAAAAAGTAAAAAAACCGAGGTCGAAAATTTTCACGATTACCTAAGTTCTCCATCTATAGCATGATGGGGAACTAAAAAAATTAAATGATATGTAAGAATAATTAAGATTAAATAATATTAAGAATTTAAATTCTTTTATTTTATCAGTTATTGTCATTAAGAATATTTATTTTGAATAAGCATACATTAAAATAAAATATAGCTTAATCTTACTAATTAACACTATTTTAATATTAAAATCAAACCAATTTTTATTTCTAAGATAAATATTAATTATTAATTAGTAGTTTAATCTAATTAGGTGTATTACAACTAATCTGCTAAATAACATATATCTAACATTGCAATGCAAATGTATTCAAACAAAAGCCCAGAAAAACCCACAAAAACCCAGAAGGGTTGGATTTTTGCCTACCCTGTAATATATGCTTTTGATCAAAAATAATTATCTTTATCAAATGTATATAGCAAGATGAATATATTAAAGACATAAGAAAATTTGACATTTTACTCCCCCCCCCCCCCTTAAAAAAAAAAAAAAAAAAAACTAATTTCATGAAAACGTTGAATAAATGGGAAATCAGAGCCCAAGAACGAGATAAGTTCACGCAATTTTATCTACTTATTCAATTTATAATTTTAAAACAGTCTAACACTTGGTGCATTTCAATTACAGGAATACAACTTTTCTTTTTTAAATGTAAAATCTATTTATTAAACAAATTAATTAGAAAAATATTTGCACATTTCCCATATTGATAACAAACACGTAAAATTTATTTATTAAATCTCCATTCTTTTTTTTTTTTTTTTTTTTTTTAAAGTTTGCTCCTATTTTTTTAAGTAAGAGTGCTTTTTTAAAATGGGAGAAACTGCATGTTTCAAGGTAAAACATTAAAATTTTAAACATTTCATTAATAATTAACTTACATTTTTATAAATGTGAAACATGATTTTTTTTTTTTTTTTTTTTTTTTTTTTTTTTAACTCCACTCCTGTTTTATTTATACAAGCTATTTTTGGAAAATAGTATGAAGATTGGGTGAAAATATCTTTTCTTTTTAATTTTATTCTCGTTGTTTCTAATAATTCTGATAGAACTTTATTCACACTTACCTCTGAATAAGGGACTGCTTTAGGACCAGGTACTTTTCCTTTATAATAAGAGGTGTCCCTCATTCAGAGGTTGCATTTCTTACAAAGTTTAATTGTTATTAATTAATCGTTTTTGCATAATATTCAATGCCTTAAAACAGTTTCATATTATAAGGTATCAAAACAAAATTGACACCAGACGCTGCTATATTGGCAATTTATATAATAATTTAAATACTTTTAAGTATGCTTACCAAAAATACAAACATATTATAGAATATAACATTTTTAGAAAAAACTTATTTTTTTTAAACAAACAATCAGTTTGTAAAAATCTTTTACAATATCTTTTTTTTTTTCTTCTTTTTTTCACCCCATAGTAATGAATTTTAAATAAACTTTTATTGCAGCATTGAGAAATGGGTTAAAAACTAAAACCAGCTAACAAAACTAGAAGAATTAATCAATTGAAATTTAATCTTTTCTGAAAATTGTAAATTTTCATTTTCAGATAAATCTTGCATTTGTTTGTAACCCCCCCCCCCCCCTCTTGTATTTCACTGCAAACTTTGAATATCAGAAGATTTATCTCCAATGTCAATCATACATACAATTCTCAGTTCTTTTCACAAATGATCTCATACTTTTCTCACTTTCAATAACCTTTATCTCCCCTCCCTCTATTGTTTAACTGATATGTATCAAAGAGATTAATATAAATCTGCTTCATTCTTTGTCTCAAATATGAATTCTTAAAAAGATGACTAGCTTTTTTAAACTGGAAAAGTTTCTAAAACTTTGTTTCTTTAGATAATAGAAGAAATTCCCTTAAATATGAAACTTTTAATCTTAAAAAAAAAAAAAAAAAAAAAAAAAAAAAAAATGCCTTTTTTAATTAGTAGTATCCCATAATTGGAGGTATGAGTAAACATTTATTAGCTGTGTTTTCAAAACATGTCAATGGAAAACACATAAATTAGTATTCAATAACTTAATTACTTTTATGTAGAATAAAAAAAAAAAAAAAAGTAGCCTAAAATTACAACTGGTAAAAAATCTGTTTTTTCCCCCTCATTAAAAATATTAGGAAGGAGTTTACTTGCAATCATTGCTCATGATTATTCATCAGTCATAAGAAATTAACACTTTTTGTTACTTCACCTCACCTTATCCTGTATGTTTAAATCTTTTGAACTGTGTTTTAGAAAAGCTTCAGTGGATAGCAAATTAATTGTCGAAAACAGTACAAAAAGTTATAGTTTGTTATTTTTATGACAAACCAAAAGATAAAAATATAATTTACATGTTATAAAGTTTTTTCTTTTAATATATATGTATAGAATTTTGAAAAGCGTTTTTTTTTTTTTTTTTTTTTTTTCCCCTTAAATAGAAAAAGTTTCTAAAAATTTTTATGCAAACCATCTCTTTCTGAATGGTAGACATGTCTTTAAACAATAATTGGAAATGAATCAAGGAAAGTAATTTTCAAGTTTTGAGATGACAAACTCAAAAGTAAATTTTATATAGTAGTGAAAAAAGAGCATGTAATAATATTTTTGAAGATTTCTTTGTTAGAGTATAAATCAAGAATACATAGTATAGTGTTAATTACAATTATAAATATTGTGTGCATTATATTCAGTTTTTAATAGATTGTGTTATTATCTGCCAAATTCATTGCCACAAAAATTTTACAAATAGTTCAAAGTTATTAACAAAATTAAGTATTTTTTAATTTGTAGAACAGGTCTATTTACCTCTTTTACTTTAAATTATTAGAATATTGCTGAAATTACTAAATAAATGGGATAGTCACCCTTTCTGAGACTAGATACAGTTACAAAATAAAACAAAGCATATTCTTGTATTAATGATACAATTATTTAAACTAGTATCGCCCAATGGTCGAAACTCGACCATTTTTTTTGCAAAGCGAGGCAAAGCAAAGTTATTGCCTTGTCCTAAACGGAATGCAATTGTAACATAGCTGCGGCAATTGTTTGCCGATATTCACTCTAACTGAATCAGCAGAGATTTACTTAATATAACTATTTCTCTCTGTAGATGTTAGCCTTTCCTGAAATGAGAGAAAATCGCAACGTGAAAACGCCCCTTGTTGTGTGATACAGCCCAGAAGCTAATACGTACCATGTCAAACCAAGGCCCAACCAAGTATCAAATTCTGTTAAATTAATTCGATTGGTTCATAAAGTAAAGTGTTTGAACTGGTTCATAAAGTAAAGTGTTTGAACAAAAAAAAAAAAAAAAAAAAAAAAAAAAAAAAATTTTCAAAAATGGTCGAATTGAGTTCGGGAAATTTCAAAACGTGTAACTTTATCGAAAACCGAAAATCTAAAACTTTTATGAATCTTATATTTTCTACTTATATATGCAGAGGAAAGAATAATAAATCCACTTTTTAAAAAATAAAAATAAGTAGTCAATTTCACTTAATTAAAATGCAAGGAAATCTCAAAATGTGTAAATTCATCGAAAACCGGAAATCAAAAGTTTTTATGTATCTTCTACTTCCTTCTACCCACAAAAGCTAGCAATAAAGACACTTTTTAAAAAAATAAGTAGCCAATTTCAGTTAATTGAAACGTAAAGAAAGCTCAAAACATGTAAATTCAGCAAAAAACGGAAATCGGAATTTTTTCTGTATCGTCTACTTGTACATGCAGCAGTTAGTAACAAATCCATTTTCCTTTTATTTAGTATATTAGTTGAATATTTATTGTTTAAATATCACCCTTTGAAATGAAATGTTTATGTTTACATTCGAAACTGGAAGTTAGCCATTTTTTTTTCTGGAGTTGTGTGATTTTAAATTAAAATTTTATCAATTTTACAGAAAAAATAACTCAATCAAACACATGTAGACAGTAACTTATATATAACTATACCCAAATATCGGAATTAAAATCGGCAGATAATTTCCGTTATTTTTAAATAATTTTTTTACAAAAAATCCAATGGGCGATTAACATAGAAAATCTTTTTCATGGCTCCGTGGATAGGCAGTGACGTCATCACTTCGCTTGCGTATAGTGATGCTACATTATACGAATTACTGTGTCTATGGTTTTATTTGAGCTTTGTGAAATTGCCAGATTTAACAACTTTCTACTTTTAGGTATTTTTTTAATGTAAAGGAATACGTGTATAAAAGGGAATAATCTGGTGTGAAACAACCACACGACTTCCATTACCCACTATTACACGTATTATATGCATTTTTGAGAGATAATGTGATCAGAAAACATAAAAGTGACCTAAAGAGAAAATCGTTAGAGCCGATTTCGAGATACCAACTTTTACAAAAAATCAATTATTGACCGGAAAATAATAATTACACACAAAAGGATATTTAAAAGTGAGTTAATATGGCGAGTTTGAAAAAAATCCGTACAATCGTTTTTAAAGGTACGCGCCTGCAAGGCCTGAAATTGAGCTATTTATACAGGACGCCTATCCATTTTCCTGAACTAACCAACTATATCATTCGAAAGGACATCTAATAGAGTGTTTATATAGCAAGTTTGAAGAAAATCGTTAGAGCCGTTTTTGAGATACGGACTTACGGTCCCACTTCCGGTTTTTCAATTTTCACCAAAATTTGGAAAATTCATCTGTACACCAGACGTATTCCAATTCTAAAGTTCCGTAGCTCTATCTTTATTAGTTTCTGAGCTATAATAGCCAGAAGATTCTCCACATACATACACACACACATACACACTGACCAATTGCCAAAAACCACTTTTTTGGACTCAGGGGACCTTAAAACGTGTAAATCAGGTGAAAACCCGATATCGAATTTTCAGACCGAATACAATACTTCCATTACCTACGGTAGTAGGGTAATTGAAGTAAAAATGGGGGAAAATGCACAAAAAATAAATGTATTTTTAAATACCTTCTTGACATCGTAAGAAAATAATATTTGTATTCGCACCTTCCGGCTAACCATACCTTTCGAATGATACCATTTTCAACCCTCTACTCCCATAATTAATATGTTAAAAAGGGACTACAAATTTTATGCTTGCCTATTAATATATAGATATGCTTGATATCAATAAAAACTACCTACATGATCAAATTTTCGAATTATTTATTATTTATATATTTGCAAACACTTTGTATATGGCTGAATATCACATAAGTGTGCATTTTGGATTTTTTTAAACTTTTTTTTCAAACTTTGTATTTTAATTTGAATTTTTGAAAATAAGTCCGTAAGTACATCTTAAATAAATTCTGAGTTTGACAGAGATCGAACATAATTTTTTAAAATTTTATTGAAAATTTTCAATAAAAATTTATAATTTTAATTATGTTATAAAATCAAAATTACCATTTAATAATTTTTTTGTGGTTCAGATTCATTAAAAAATACAAGACTTAGGCTTTTCTAAAAAGTTCTTCCCATTTTAAAAAATAAAATAAAATAAAAAACCCAAAAATTTTAAATTTAAAAAAATAAATAAATAAATTTAAATTTATTTTTTTATAAACATAAATTATATCAATGGGAAATATCATAGACTGCATACCTCTTGACTATAAACTGGAAATTATTAGTTTACTTGCATTAAATTTTTAATTATAGCATTTAAAGATGTCAAAAATGATGTCACTGAAATGACTGGTTTGTCACTGAAATGACAATGTTTGTCACTGAAACGACTGTTTGTCACTGAAATGACAATATTTGTCAAAATGACTATTTTTCACTGAAATAACATTGTTTGTCAATGAAATAGGACCATATAATATTAAAAATGGAACATATTAGAACAATAGAGAAAAGATTGTGAAGGGAAAAGAAAGAGCAATAATGAGAATATCAAGCAATTTTATTGTATTAAAATCCTTGTAGTTACAAGTTTAATGATTAACTGAATTAAATTCAGAAAAAGCATTTTGAACATTATTAAAATCTTCATCCTGAAGTTTAAAATATCTATTTGAAGCAGGTTCGGGAGAATTCCTAATTTTGCACAGAATATGTGGCACTTGAATTTCATGGACATCCTCTTTGTCAGGCCATGCAAATTATTTTTTCTGCATCTTGCCATAAATGACACAAGTAAAATATTTTGAGTAACATTCTCAATGACACCTTAAAGGGGGCAAAAAAAAATAAATAAAATTAAATAAATAAATAAAAGTTTGCTTTTTTAATTGTATCTTAATATTAATGTCCTATGTATTTTTTTTATATTTACCTGGATACCGGAAAGTACTTTAAATATTTAAATATAAAGCTTATCCTACACCAAGAAATCTTCTAATTCAAAATAAAAAAATATTTAAATCCAGGGCTTACAAAATAGTAAATCTGCAACAAATGTCATTTTCGTGACGTCACAAAAATGACCGTCACGAAAATGACAAATCGTCAATAATTCGTTCTGTACTGAAAAACATGCTTTCACTAAGCCGATATCGTCACATTTTCTTCTTCTGGTCGTCATTCTATATTAAAATAAAACTTTGTTCTAAATTTTATAATAATATTTTTTTATTTTTTATGCATCTCGAAAATGACAAGCAATAAAAGTACGCACAGCATGTAAACAATAAAAATAATGTTAACTCTTACCTGTTTTAAATTTTCTTGAGATTTTTTTCCCCCACATATCGTCAATGTTGATTTCTGATCTTAAACTTTAAAAAAAGTGAATGGTGGCACCATCCCTTGATGATATATGAAGTTATTTTCATGTGTCACGAAAATGATGTCAAGACTTGCATACAAGCATTTTAATTACACATGCATGAAAATTAATGTAATTAAAAAGAAAAAAAAATTTCCTTTGAAAACAAATAGTTTTTTTTACAAGAATTAACAATTATTATAATTATCATTTTATTTTTTTTTAGTAAAAAACATACTTTGTATGTAAACATTTGGTCTTGGAGACAGTCACGAAAATGACGATTATAAGGTTTAAAATTCTCTAAAAAATACTGAAATTGCTATAAACTCACATTTTATGATTTGATGCTTTTTTAAAAAGGTACTTCTAAAGAATAATAATAAAATTTTACAATTTATTTGCTTAAAATTAATAATAAAGACCTGAAACACTAAAATGCACATTTATGTGATATTCAGCCATATATGTATATATATAGATTACTAGGTGTATAACTATATCTCTACGAAAGATAATAATACAAAAAATAATTAGGGTACTTGTTTGAGAGAAATAAAAGGGGAAGGATATTTCAAAATATATGTAAAAAAAAAAAAAGTGATAATTGGAAAAAAAAAAAAAACATGTTTAGAAATTTAACTTAACCCAAAATTTAACCTTAGCATAGTATGCAATAGCCATCTTAATACATAAGAAAATTTAGAGTACACGAGCATTTATTAAACCATTTTTAAATAAAATTTCCCCTGTTTATCAAAGTTATAAGACAGCATGAATTTTTATTCAGAAATAAATGAGCACAGTTATTTTTTATGTCACTAATACAATCTATTAAGCACTGCATATAATGCACATAAAATTTACAGTTTTAATTAATACTATCTATACTAATATATAAATGCGAAAGTTTGGATGGATGGATGGATGTTTGTTACTCAATCACGCCACAACGGCTAAACGGATCTGGATGAAATTTGGTACAGAGATAGAGAATAGAGTTCTAACAGATGACGTTACGAGCATGTTTGCTGAGGGACAGTTGACCCCACTGACCCATTTTATCATTGCGGAATAGTGTTACAAATTTATTGTAACACAGTGTTGTAAATGTATTTGTAAATGCATAAAAAATTTCGACTTCTACGCTTCCAAAGGCATGGAAAAATTACCGTTGTCCTTCAGTAAAGTACGGTTTCTAAGAAGAAAGTCACGTGGTTGTTAGAACTCTATAGTCTGGAATAGAACATAGGCTACAATTTATACCGGAAATTTGATTAGATTTTTTAAAAATAATTAAAATATGAAAATAATAAACTGGTAATTAATTTAATATAAGCCATTTAAATTTTTAATTGTTGCCAAAAAAAGTTTACGAGATATTTTTATTTATTTATTTATTGTTTTCAACATAAAATGAAATATGCTTTCACGCGAAAAATAAAAAAATACTAAATGTTAAATTGGTCGATGAGAAAATGACACTTTATAATTTAAAAATGAAATAGTAATATTACAAATCTAACATATTTCTTCTGAATTTTATTTCATAGCATTTTTTTATATATTGGGTTGTTCGGAAAGTCATTTGGTTTTTCTCAGCAGAGGACTTAATTGTATTTTTTTCACACCTTCTTCACATTTAAGTTGCATTGCCATTACATATTGTGACAGCTGATATAGCAAGGTTTGCTTGTGAAAAAGGTCGTTTTAGTCTGCTCAATAGTTTTTGATGGATGCCCTATCAAATAAAGAAAATCAGAAGCGACATTTTCGGCATATTTTGTTTTTGCTATGAAAAATGCGAAAATACTATTCAAACAAGGAAAAAAAGTATACGATGTGTGCACAGAAAATTTATTTAAAGAACGCTATTGTCAAAACTGGTTTACCAAATTTTGTTCTGGCAATTTTGAGTTGAAGATGCATAAAGTTCTAGAAAACCAGTTTGTGCTAATGAAGACAAAATAAAACTAGTATGCTGTGGCCACCACAAGACTTTCTTCTATATTTTCCTATACAAATTCACGCAGTAACAATATTTAAAAAAAAAAAAAAAAAAAAAAAAAACGATTTTTTTTTTCAAAGTTTTTTTTCGTTAAAAAAAAAAAAAAAAATCGATAACTTTGTTTTAAATTATCACATATTTATAGTTCAACCATTCGTTTTAAAGATATTGACGAGACCTTTCGAAAGATACCCATCTTGAAAATTTACCCCCCCCGGGGGGTACTTTCCCCAGGGAGGGGGGGGAAGCGATGACCGAGATTTTTTTCCTAATTAACTACTACTATTATCAATAATTCATATTAATTTCACAATCACAGGTTAAGAATAACTCCCATTATGTACATTTATACGAAATTTTATCCTATACTGCCATGTTAAAAATTTAGAAAAAATACGATCACAGCACCACCTGTTGAGTGATTGATCCCCAAATCTACTCAGCCCCAGTTTATGTCAGGGGCCAACTAAATGCCAGTCTGGTTAAATTTCGTTTTTTAAAAAAAAAAAAAAAAACGATTTTTTTTCTAAGTTACTTTTTGTTAAAAGTAAAAAAAATCGATAACTTTGTTTTAAATTATCACAGATTTATAGTTCAACCATTCGTTTTAAAGGTATTGACGAGACCTTTCGAAAGATACCCATCTTGAAAATTTACTCCCCTCGAGGGGGGACTTCCCCCCCAGGGGGGTTCACGAGGCTCCTACGCATACAAAATTTTTTCCCCAGTTGACTACCTCTATTATAAATAATTCTTGTAAATTTCATAATGATTACTAAAAAATAATTCTCTTTATGCACATTTATACAAAATTTTGCCCTATATCACCATGTTAAAAATTTAGAAAAAGCGGAATGGCAACGCAACCTGTAAGACAATTTTTACCAAAAGTTGATAGGCACTAATTTATGTCAAGGTGCAACTACATACTAATTCGTATGAAATTCTGTGCAGTAGTTCCTGAGATACAGTTGCCACAAAATTTTGTCACACACACACACACAGACTGACAGACAGACAGACAGACAGACAGACAGACAGACATTTTCTAAAAAGGGTCAAATCGTGTTCTACAGCTCTCAAAACGTGTAAATCCATCAAAAACCCGAGGTCGAAAATTTTTACGAATCCAATACTTTCTCTATATTACATATAGAAGAAAGTAATAAAGTATTGATTTATGAAAAACTGCCAAATAACAACTCGTGAGATCGCTAAGAAACCGATCAAAGTGGAGAATATATAATTCATTAAAATATTTATACAATATAAGAAAATCGTCTTTCATTTTCGAAGGAAAAAACGAAATTACTTTCCAAACAACCCAATAACCCAAATTCGTTTTTTTTTTTTTTTTTTTTTTTTTTGTTAGGACGACGGTACAACTATAGTATTTCCCCTCAGCTGAATTTGGCGATTTTTCTTTGGCGGCGATTTGAACGATAACGATGTCGTTCTGGATTGTTTGCGATATAATATGGCAGCCTACATGCTATTTATTTTGGATTTATAATTTAGCTTACGATTTTAGCATTTATGCTATATGATTTATGATTTTTATATTTATGATTTAGCCATAATCGCCAACGAAAAATCGCCAAATCTAGCTGAGGGGAAATGCCATAGTTGTTCCAGGACGACGGATGAAACACGCTTGGCATAAAAGCTAATTCAGCATTATATTAAAGGTATTTTCTTATTGATAATTCTGGACAATTTTTTAAATTTTGATGCTGAAGTAGATCGGACATTTTTCGCCAAGGAAAAGATAGAAAGAAATACGCAAGCGAAGTGATGACGTCACTGGCCGTTCGTGGATGCAAGAAAAATATTTCCTATGTTAAACGCCCATTGGATTTTTTGTAAAAAAAATTATTAAAAATCGAGGAAAATTATTTCCCGATTTTAATCCCCATATTTAGGTATAGATATGTATTAGTTATCATGTCCATGCGTTAGATTAAGTTATTTTTGTTGTAAAATTGACAAAATTTGAATTTTTAATTTCAAAACTCTAGAGAAAAAAAAAAAAAAAAAAAAAAAGGGCGAACTTCCATATTCGATTGAAAACACAAACATTTCATTTCAAAGGATGATATTAACACAATAAATATCCAACTAATATACTAATTAAAAGGAAAATGATAAATATTCTATCATAATAATTTGAAGTCAAATTTGCTTTCAAATGTATAAATGAAGTATCTGCTATAAGATACTAATATGTTGCAGCGGAATAGATTTGATATCGGTCATCCTTGGCAGAAAAAAAAAAAAAAAATATATATATATATATATATATATCGCCAAATTATTTGGCGAACATTTAATTCCTTTCAAAAATCATGGTTATTTTAACAACTTACATTAAGAGAGTACTGAATAATATGAAATAATATTTCGCACAATGCATATTACGAAAATATGGATCTGGCATGTACATTTTCGTATTACGTTTTTGATCACCAAATACAATAAGCGCCAAGAACGACAGAGTTTTGAAATTTAAAATTAAAATTTTGTCAATTTGATAGCAAAATAACTCAATCTAACACATGCACATGATAACTAATACATGTATATATACCCAAATAGGGAGATTAAAATCGGGAAATAATTTTCCTCTATTTTTAATAATTTTTTACAAAAAATCCAATTGGCGATTAACATAGGAAATCATTTTCTTGCATCCACGGACGGTCAGTGACGTCACACTTCGCTTGCGTATAGGAACAATAATCGCATAAATTATATTTTGGTCTAAAACGGCAACAAAAATTCAAAAGTCGCCAAGGGCATTAAGGCTCAGGGTGGCTAGCAGTCAGGGAAAATCAAAGAATCAGGGAAAAGTCAGGGAATTTAGAAAATCTGGAAAAGTCAGGGAATTTCCTTTAAAGTCAGAGAATTTTAACAAATTTTGTGAAAATAAGCTATATTAATCATTAAATTATTAATGATATTTTAAATCACTAAATTTTTTGCTAATGTCGTGAAATTTTCATCGAAAATAAACGTGAGAGTCAGGGAAAAATGGAGGAAAATCTCGAAAAATAGTCTGGGAAAAGTCAGGGAATTTTAAAAGGTTTAAATGCTAGCCACCCTGAGGCTGTACCATGATCAAGTTTACATATTAATTAATTTATTTTTCTATATACCAACTACTATTAACTAAGCATGAAGTATATATAACCACAAAATAACAATAATAATAATAATTGTCTCATGCGATAGAAGTAGCCGATCATAGCATATTGTAATATTATATGTGGCTTGAAATTGCTGTCATTCTATGGTTGATCGATTAAATCAAATAAATATAGGAAATAACTTGAGAGCAAATATTATGTACATCACGTATAATGTTGTTCATATGTAACTGGAATTCAGATATAAAAGAGCTACTTCAAAATTTTCGATACTGTCCGTATTCAAACTGTCATATATGATAAGCACCCAAATGGAAGCCCACGGGTAAGCCATTGTCGCAGGCAATAGGGACAGGCACTGGAGATTGCAAGGATGAAAAAGTAGATGCCGAAGGCAGCGGGAACCCAAAGCGAGCTTCTGACCGAATTCAGTTCTTTTTTTTTTTTTTTTTTTTCTTTTTCATAAAGCTACATAGGAAAGAGTTTACCAGCGAAGCGGGCAAAGCCGTCCAAAATTGTTCAAGAACTAAAATATTATTCAACAATTCGCCGGGAGATGAAAAAAAAAATTATTTCTTTGTAAAAAAAAACAACTTAAAAATTTGAAACTCATAAATATTATATGAACCACATAATTAAAATTTTAATTCACCAGTCACTAAATTATTATTAGAACCAGATTAATATTGTGCAATAGTGAACTAAAATCATACAAAGAAAGGTTTCGAAATAAAATTCATAGTTGGCGACCCAGTTTTTATACTTCCGCAACGCAGTACTGTTTTAGTACAGGATCCCTGTGAACGAATTTTAAATATTTATCATCATGTTGGCGATAACTTTTTATTTATTTATTTATTTTGGCATTTTATTTTGGCTTTCAATGAGTTAATTTTTTTTTTTTTTTTTTTTGAGTATACTTTATCAGACTCTGTTTTGCACAGCACCACAATGACAAGGTTTCATTACATTACATATTATGATCAAGCCGTCAGTTCCCACACATACACATCAAAATTTCCACGTGAACGAAGTCGCGGGTAACAGCTAGTATTATATACATTTAATTTATACTCTAACAAAGAAATTTCCAAAAATATTATTACCTATTCTTTTTCACTTCCTTGGATATTTTACTTTCCGAGTTCGTCATCCCAAAACTTGAAAATTTGTATCCATGATTCAACTCCAATCACATATTTTTAATTATCCTTCTTTTTCTTTTAATCAATTCCATCAAGACGTTCATTTAATATACACTCATATTATAACACTGAAATATCTTTTCTTCAATAAATACTGAAAATATAAAAACTCTCACGTTGTGTACAAAAGAAACATGGCGACAAGTGAGAACGATTTTATGGGGAGCTCGGTTGTTCGACGACAAAACGGGTGAACGGTCCGATATCGGATAAACCATGACGATAGAAACGGAATCAAATCGGAGAAGGGAAAAGCGAGTAGGGTATTCTAGTGCATTTTGCCTGTGCTGCTGTTGGATAACGATAGTCGGGCACGATTTATCGGTGTCGTGTCGGGCAGTGGAAAAGCGCTCTTACGCACTATACATTACATAGTATTTATTGTCGTATCCTGTCGACCATAAAATGACAGCAATTTCACGCCAGTATGCCCGGTAATACAATATACTGTGAGCATTATTTCAGCCGGATTTCAGACAACTAATGTTTTTGTGGCTATATGCCTTTCCCATTCAACATATTTTTATTTATTTGTTAAATACTTGCAGGCTTTGCCCGCTTCATTGGTCATTATATTTAAATGAATTCTCAAAATACCATATCATTAATACTATTAATAGAGTCATTCCATGTCAAATCAATACAGATAAAAACCTGACACCCTCGGATTTTTATGAAACTGGGTTCATTTATGGGATCTATAGAGAAATGAATGTATACCAATTATTAAGTCCCTACCTCTTTTAGTTTTTTATATACAGGGCTGCAAAAATGGTTTAAAAAAATGCAAATCTTCAAAATTCGTCTACTACAAATGTACCCATATTTTGTTTTCTAATTAACTTACAAGGAGAGGTCACGAGATGGAAAATTCAGATGGGGATGAAATTGCGCAAGATTGTAGTATAATCTATGAAAGTAACAACACATTAAAGCAGTAGGATCCATTAACCACAAAATTTGGAGAAAAAAGCGTTTAAAGTTTCAGTAATCTTTAAATACAAGTTATTTCGCAGCAGAGACAACGTTTCAGTGGCGTGGTCAGCAGAGTAAATGGTTGCCACGCAGAGGGCCCGGGTTCAATTGGTCAAAAACAACTTTTCTATTCAATATGGTTGGATTAACATTAAAGTTTTGTTTACCGGATCGCATGAAAGATTCGGATACATTACGGTATATAACAGGAAAGTGCATTTTTAGTAGTATTAACTATTTTAAATACCTTCCTGTATTGCTTGATGAATGCTAATATTTTCGATTTGACTTTCTGTTTGTCTTTGTGTCTTGTTTATAATAATGAATTTCTGTTTATATATAATTATCTTTGTAAAAGTTCAGCAGTTTTGTTAAAGAACGTACTATTGTTTGGTTATACAAAACCTCTGCAAAACACATACTAAAAATCTTTTTCATAGAAAGCCATGCATTTTTTTTTTTTTTTTTACACATTTTTGAATCGGGCCGGGCCTGATTTTATCAGTTTTTGTCCGGGCCGGACCGGGCCAAACACGGTTACAAATTAAACGGGCCGGGCCGGGCCCGGGCCGAATATTTTGACTTCATACCGGGCCGGGCCGGGTAAGCAAAGCTTCAGTACGGGCCGGGCCGGGCCCGGGCCTCGAAATTTCGGCCCGTGCAGACCTCTAGTCCTCATAACACTACTTCTGGAAAATAGCTTCACCGATCATGACCCCTAGAACCCAAAACCACCCTCCGTTCAAAAGTTTATATATATATTCCCATGTTAAGTTGTGAACACGATAACTGGAGTAATTTTTATTTAAATTTAACCAACTCGGGATATGTTGTCAGGACAGCAAAAATCTCGGTCCAGTTCGTAGATGGGGTATCCAGCTCAAAGGGGGTGGAAATTTTCATTTGCCCATAATTTCTTTAATATTAAAAATAGGACAAAAACTTCAAATCAGGCGAATTACCGCCTTACCCTAAAGAACAATTTTTGTATTTAAACTTTTTCAATAGTTTCAATTGCTTAAAAGTTACAAGTTAAAAATGATTTTTCTTCAATTGTGATGAATGAAGCCGACTTTTTGTATAGCTTTAATTGCTTAAATTTATAATATGATGCTTACGTCACGTGCAAACGATAATAAAAGATAACTTAAAAAAAAAAAAAAAATCATACTTACTAACACTATCGAATTTTTTTTTTTTTTTTTTTTTAAAGAATAACACTGAATTAGGAAATAAAAAGCGCGCGTGAAAAAGTAAAATAATTATAAGATTTTTTAAAAAAAAAAAAAAAAAACTTTTTATATACCATGTTATAAAATTTCTGATGAATCATAGAGCTCTTATCAATGTGTATAAAAATTTTAAATTATAATGACGTGTCTAAAGAAAATACACTCGTATTTTTTTTTTTTTTTTTTTGGCAACAATTAAATTATAGCTAATATTTTAATGGCTATAATAACGCTATTATTATGTTATTATTTTCATATTTTAATTAATTATAAGAAAACTAATAAAAAATTCGAAAATCGGACTTCGAAGTACTATGTTGTCACCGTGTTCTGAGTAGTCCTGAAAGTTTCAAATTTCTAGCTAGTCGGGAAGTTAGTTAAAAATCGATTGAAAGATTTGTACAAGATATAGGGAGAGTGTGAACTAATAGTAGAAGTAATAATAATAAGGAAAAAAAAAAAAAAAAAAACGTGGTAACTGCTTTAATTAATCATTTAAAAATATAAAATTAAAATAATACTTCAGTCTTAATAAAAATATCGTTTGTGGTGAATAGTTTAGAACGCTGCTTTAGGCAATAATTTATTACTTACGATTGAAATTGAGAGTAATACGTTACAGCTTCCTTTGACTTTTTATCTTGTGGAAACAAGATATTGGTCTGTGAAGAGAGATGAGGTTTTCGCGTGGGAAGAAAATATAATGACGCCAAAGCTGCCAAGCTCGCCAAATTTTGTCATCAAATAACGAATTTCGTCGCCAATTCAAAAATTTCTTCGTGAACTATCAAATTTAGCCGCCAAATCACAAATTTCATTGCTAAGTCGCAAGTTTTGTCACTAAATTGTATATCTTTATGGCTTCTATTTGTTGAATGATTATGAGCTTGGATTTTAAAAAATTGAAAAATTTATTGACAAAAAAATCTAGCCTAAAATTTTAATTCGAATGAATAAAATTTTTTTGTAGTTGAAAATTAAATTTCTTGAAAACAGAATAGCGACGTAAATAATGCAATGTGTGGGAACAAAGCCATTGACTAAGTATGAAAGTATATGAAATATTGACATATGACTAATGATGAAATATGACTAATATGAAATATGACTAAGTATATGAAATATTTCTTTACTTTTGTAACATTAACGTAAAGGAATCTTACCTTTGCCTTTAAGCTTGCCGAAAAGGGATTTACTATTTTTTGTCTATTTTTTTTCTTTTTTAGTACGGAAGGAGTTAGGAAGGACGAATGTTTGTAAAATTTAATCTTTTGAATAATTAAACTTGAAATTTTAAAAATTTAATGAACAATGATTATTGAATTTTTGTGATTTAAAAAATATGTAGGTTATATAGTTATAATTTTATGTATGTAATATTTGATAATTTCTATAACTTAAAAAAAAAAAAATAAATAAATGGCTTGTTTTAATTATAAAATAAAATGCTTAGATAAATAAATATATATGCATATATATATCTTAAATAAAAGGTTCCCTTTATTTTTACTTTATTTTATAATTAAAACAAAGCTAAAATTTATTTTGTAAGTTAAAATTTTAAAACATATATACATACATATATATATATAAGTTCAAGACAAAATGTAATTATTATTTATTAAGATTTTAAAATTTTGAATTGAATTGTAAGAGAAAGTAGCAGTAAAATAAAATGTTTAGATTAAATAAATAAAAGGGGAGAAAAACATTCCCGTCGGTAGCATTGAACCCGGGACCTCCGCGTGGCAATCATTTACTCTGCCGTCCACGCCACTGGAACGTTGTCTATTTTGCGAAATAACTTGTATTTAAAGATTACTCAAACTTTAAACGCTTTTTTCTCGAAACTCCTAGTGGGTGGTACTGCTTTAATATGTTGTTACCTTCATAGTATACTACAATCCTGTGTGGTGCGTAATTGCGTCCCGATCTAAATCTACTATGTCGTGACCTCTTCTTGTAAATTAAAATCTGCTTTGTACATAATTTTTATGTATTTTACGTAGAAAACAAAAATAGGCTTCCTTTGTATCTTTATATATATATGTGTGTGTGTGTGTGTAAAAGACAATCTGTGGGCAGCGTAGTGCAAAGCCGGTAGCTCGGACAGCCCAGTGAGTCGACACGAAGATTCTCTCCCCCCCCCCCCCCACACACACACATAACCTGGAAAGGTCTTAGTGCACCTCGAAGCCCGGTTTTCGAATTTTTGATTCGTTTTCTTTTAATTTATTAAAATAATATTCTCATGATAGCTTTAAAATTAGCCATTTAAATTTTAGCTATAATTTAATTGTTACCAAAAAAAAAAAAAAAAAAAAATTTTTTTTTCGACATAAATTTGATTTATAGGAGGAGAAAGGATTTTTTTTTTAAACTGTTAAATATCTTCTGAGGGGCTGCAGATCCGTAAATTTCTGGTTTTTACTTCGTTAAATCAATTTTAAATCTCTTAATCATATTATCTCGAAAAAAAAAAAAAAGTGCATGTAATACACGTAATAGTGGGTAATGGGAAGTCGTGTGGTTTTTTCACACAAGAATTTTTTTAAGTGTCTTCTTTGTAAATAAGTAATACTTATGTTGATTTACAAAGATAATAAGTTGGTGTAATAAGCAGCTATTTCACCGTTGATCGACAAATATATCACCTTTTCCTAAAGTGGTCCCATAAACACGTGGTATCACTAAAACCATGATGCCAAAACTAAAACGTTCAATGGATATTGAGGTATAGCCAGCTCCAGCTGTAACTCAGCAGAGCGTAGGTGGGAAAGACGCTGCCAAAGGCATCGGAGAAACGAAGGTTTTGAGCAATTTCATTGGAATAAATAAAAGAAATGGAGACTTAAAAAGATTTTTGGGTTCTGTCTGTATGTCTCCTTATTGACTTGACAGTTAGTACACATGTTCATGAATCATACAGAATTAGCTGTATAGTTTTGGAAGTATATTCTGTTTATAGTTCTTGTATATAGATGCACCCAAGTTTTCCATAGCATTACAGCCTATGGGCAGAATTTTGTTTAAATACATATTAACATGATTACATTACACTGCATTTAACATACATTATTTGCATGCTTAAAAGCATGTTTTCTCAAGGGGGGGGGGGATGATACATATGGACTACATAAATTATTTACAGGACCACACAAAAAAATTCCAGTGACATTCTGTAATTATCCAAATGATGTGAATTTTGGTTCACATATTAATGAATTACAATGGTTTAATAATTTATTTTTTATTAATGTGTATAACGGCTGTGACTCGCGTGCAGGGACGCACAAAAGAATTTCGTGCCATTACGGTCTGCAGACGGTATTTCTTAAAAGTGTATTTTTACATGGCTACACTCCATTAAATATAATGAAATGTCATTAGAATGTTTAAATATCTGTTTTTCTGTGCAAAATTGTGGGCATAGAATTGGTAATTAGTTTACAGGGCTACACAAAATAATTCGTATAAGTTATGCAATCATTTGGCAACAAATTTCGTACAAATATTTATGAATTACATGGAATTAACATAAGGCTATGAGTTACAAGGTAATATATATATATATATATATATATATATATATATATATATATATATATGCCTATGATATATATATATATATATATATATATATGCCTATGATATATATATATATATATATCATAGGCAGCTACAACGGGTGGTTAAAGTGGGCGGCAACCCCCCTCAAAAACGTGTATCTCGTTATGTAGCGAATTATTTATGTGTATGTGTGTGTATATGTATTTATTTTAAATAATATGGAAGAAATAAAAATGATCTGCTCAGTACTGAGTGATGTAAATAGGACGAAGGACGTTCAGGCTCCTGATCTGCAAATCTGCTAGTTATATTAAGTGCCGAATTTTTCCGAAAACGGACATCATTCTGTTGGTCAGACGGAAAAAAAAAAAAAAAATCCCTTGCGTGAGGAGGAAAGAACGCCTTCCGCATTTTCGTTGCACTCCAGTTCCCTTTCTCACTCGAATCATATTCTGCGATATTTATATTTACCTAATTCCGAGACTCAAAAAGTGAGGGTTGACAGGATTTCATATTCTGGGAAGATCCTCATAGATTCCTTTTCATCATTTTGGGATTATTACCGGAAACGGCCGCCTTCATCATCTAGCTGGTTCGCGATCCCTGAAAACTCTCCATGTAGCGAATTCCTGCCCCGTTCCCATGTGTGATTTCGGATTCTACTCCTATGATTCTGGTTAACGTTTCTACCGCTGGCTTGGTTTTTTAAACAAGGTGTTTTGTTGTCAATCGCTTTCATTTTTTTTTTTTTTTTTTTTTTAACCATTTTTTTTCTTTTAATACTTTTAGCCAACTGTTTCCGATTCCTGCTGACTTCGGCAACGTTACCAGTACAAAGCTTGCAATCGATTTTTAACTAACTTCCCGGCTAGCTATTTGGAACTTTTATAATAGCTTAAAACACGATAACAATGAATTTTTTAAAATACTTTTAGCCAGTTGTTCTGGGTACCCGCTGCCTTCGGTAGCGTTTATATGATTCAACAGAAAGTTTAAAAACATGGTATATAAAAAAGTTCTTTTTATCGTGTAATTTTTTTTTTTTTTTTTTGTCTCCTTAGTAAGAAAGGGATTTCGCGAAAACGTCTTGCCTAATGATGATTCCTCGATCCCAAATTTGAAATCTGTTTGTAGATCACCCACTTTATAAGTATAATATAAACCTATTTAATATGAAATAAAACCACACAAAGAATGACAAAATCCGCAGAAGCTTATTTAATACGGGTCCGCCTTTAGCGAGCAGCTATTTCGCGACGCCTGAAAATTTATGGCCGCAATTAACTGCCATTCCGCGGCGTCTCAGTCGAATGGGTTGCTTTAAACAACTGTGATGCTGCCACCAGGCTGTTCGCGCGAAATACCTGACTATGGCAAATTTTGCTCGCATATTTAGGAACTCTCAGCTTTACGGACAAGACAGCTTGGTGAAAAATCTGTGCAACCGAACAAGAAATGGGACATCGGCGTGCGCGAGGATAAGGTTTGACACAATCGCACTTCAAATAATTTAAGTCCATGGGCTGTCACGATAAAGAATATTTCCTTATTTTTAATATTAGACATATATACAAATTGGCCCATAAGTATGTAGATATTTGTAGACATAGTGCAAAATTCTGTTCACATTATAGGAAGCATTCAAATAATTAAAAAATTACAATTTTATTTCTAAAAACTCATTCGAAAATATAAAACTTTTCAAAATGGACAAACTGTTCTTGTATATTATTAAATCCTGTGTACGGATATTTGAAACAACTGCATAAAATATTAGCTCGTCATGCATTTTCCCTTCGATCCGTTAAGAAATATCAATAAAGTTACTCTGCTATACGAAATCGTTCCAAATTAACTCCATTAAATGAACTGCAGTTTTCAGCGAAATGTCACTGCATTTTAATGTATTTTAAAAACATTCTTTATGGGATGACTTGCTAAGTGAGGAGTGCAATTCATAAAGAAATTGAGGTGCAAATTTTCGTTCAAAATTATTTCTCATTTGAAGCAAATTGTCGGCAAAAACTCTGTCTTAATGCCCGTTCATGTACTACTAGCAGGCTTTGTCCGCTTTGCTGGTCACTAAATTTAAAGGAAACTCTTTTCTATATAGCTTTATAAAAATAAAATAAAATAAATTACTGAAATTGTTCAAAAGCTCGCTTCAGGTCCCTGCTACCTTCGGCAGCGATTTGGTCATCCACTGCAACTCGGCCGCTTGTCCCTATGGGGCCGTGCCCTTAGCGACCGTGCCCTTAGCTGAAATCTATAAACCCGTATCCTTAGCGGATATGTTATCTCCCCTCGGTGGCGTGCTTTCAGCATACGTGCCTTTAGCGGAAATGTATAATAAATTTAAAAATAAATTAACAAATAAAAAATGAGCTCTTCAATTTTCCTCTACACTTTATCCACATTTAGCACAGGCTATATTTTGCTTCAGAAGTAACCCGTCGCAAAAATAGGTATGCGTACAGTAGAATATCCGTTATTTGAGGGAATGGTGATCTGTAACCATGTAAAGTTTAATGAATCACATTACTCCACACGAAAACGAACATTATTGCCATTTTATGATTTTATTTAAGTTTTTGAGAAAATATAATTAAGCATTACACCTTTTAAAACTAAAACAAACATGAAAAATCAGGAGGTATACATTGATTATCAACACATTCCAATTGTACGTATTCGTTGCATCGTATAACATTCTATGTTCTTTGTCTTTATTATCACACAATGGACAGACAGAAAGACTTACATATAGACTAATTGAATTCATAATCACTCTGAAATATTGTTGGAAAAAGTTAAAAATGCCTAACACAAACAGATATGCTGCTCTTAATTTCCTATTTGCACCCCTTAATGTATCGAAACATTTTTGCGTAGTCCTGTAAATCTGGAGGTTAAGCATATTATAGTTTATACAAATCATTTTCTTAGCATATAAACAATAAATGCGAAATTCTTTATGATTTTTTGATGATGTTATTTAAAATGTCTCCTCTAAAGTGCAAGGCATTGGCATTTTTTGGATGTCCCTGTACACAAACCAGTTGCATAGGTTCTATTAGAGCCATTTTAAGTAGAGAATAATCAATAATGAATTTGAATAACACATATCATTAATAAATAAACAAATAGAAATAAAATAGAAATAAAAACTAGTATGCTGTGGCCACCACAAGATTTTCTTCTATATTTTCCTATACAAATTCACTAAGTGCAAATAACCAATTTTTATCTTAGAGAAAACTAACACTAAATAACCAAAGAAAGACAGATTTATTGTCTATAAATGACATCTTAAAACATGCATGTTTATAATAGTTATCTCACATATCAAGTTTCGTACAGTTATATGCCATTGAAGTTGAGATATAACTTTCTCGTTATCGAGGAAATTTGCAGTATAGCAGAGTCACCTATTGGCCGATAAGCATCCAAATTGAATCAGCATAATTTCTCATAATGGCTTTCACATATATCACGTTTTGTTCGATTATAAGCAATAAAACCTGAGATATAGCCACCCCTTAAGTTGCGGAAATCGCTGTATAGCAGCGCCACCTGTTGAGCGGTTGACACTGAAAGTTGATAGACACTCATTTAGAATAGAGTGCATCAATATATAAACTTATATGCAATTCTATGCAGTAGTTCCTGAGATATAGCTTTCCCTTAAATTGCAGAAATATCTGTATAGCAGCGCCACCTGTCAGTCCATAAGCATTCAAATTGAATCAGCATAATGTCTCACAGTGGCCTTCTCTTATATCAAGTTTTGATTGATTATACACAATAGAACCTGAGATGTAGCTTCCCATTAAATTGTGGAAATTGCTGTATATCAGAGCCACCTGTTGAGTGGTTGGAATCAAAAGTTGACAGGCACTAATATAGCTCAAGGTGCATCTACACGTAAATTTTTATGCAATTCTAAGCAGCAGTTCCGGAGATACAGTTGCCACAAAAATCCCCCCCCCCCCCCCCACACACATAAGTGCTAAGTTATTAAAATTTGGTTGTAGAAATACGTCTCATAGAACGAAATGCTTTGGAATACTTTCGGCTATTCCTGTACATGAACCTATAACAATATTTACTCCATTTTCCATAGAGAACACTCCATAATGAACATATATCAGTTCGAGAATGAACATACCTTCTTATTTCCGCGAAGGGCACGGCTTCTTCTATTCAACCTTCTTCCCTTTGACTCCATTCCGCTAAGGGCACGACACCGTCCCTATTACCTGCGACAATGGTTTGCCAATGAGCTTCCATTTAGGTGCTTATTATATAACAGTTTCGAAATAGATAGTATCGAAAAAATTGGAGTTTCCCATTTATATTTGATTCCCAGTTACATGTGAACAACACTATTTGTGGTGCACATAATATTTGCTTTTACGTTATTTCCTCTGTTTATTTTATTTATCCAATCAACTATAAAATGACAGCAATTTCACGCCAAACATTACAATATGCTGTGACCGGCTACGTCTGTCGCATGAGACAATTAATTTTTTGTGTTTATATATAATTCATGGTTTGTAAACCTGATAGTACAGCCTTAATATAGTTCTCTTTGGCGACTTTTGAATTTTTGTCACCATTTTAGACTTTTAATCCATTGTAACAATAAGACTTAATCCCTTGTAACAATATGCTATGAGCGCTATTTCTGCCGTATTTTAGACAACTGATCTTTTTATTTTTATATTTATATCCCATTAAACATATTTTTATTTTATTTATTTATTTAAATATTAATTTAATTTGAATTATTCAAATATTTTTGTTCGACAGCGTGCAAGTGCAGTAACACACAGAGGCTCATTTGTTTGTATGATAAATTATCATAGTGATTATTATATAAAAAAATAAATAAATAGGTAAACATTATCGTGCTACACAACTTTATTATGTCGCTCCACTGGCAGCTTTTGAATTTTTGTCGCCATATTAGCGATGGATTTTTTTTTTTTTTTTTTTTTTTTTGTGTGGAAAAGGGAAGACTATTTTGCTAATAATTTTATCAGACTCTTTTTTGTTTATACATAAGAATCCTTCGTATTCTGCTTATGTTTTTAGGTTTAAAATAGTGCTTGTTGAAATAAATTTCCTATGTTTAAAACTGCATTTTTTCTGTAAATTTTGTGTAAAAATAAATCATTTATGTTTTTATATATTTGATGCGCTACTTAGATTAAAATGGCTGTTGCTATATTAAACTTCTTGTCGAAAAACGTTCGGTGTACTTCAACACCAAAATTTAAAAAATTGCCCAGCAGGATCTGTTATTGAAACTGATAAAATAAAAATATGGTTCATAGAGTTTAAATAATCTATTTAAAAAAACTTTTAATACCCAAATTCTTAATGTATCGTATCGCATATATAGATATAGTAATAATATATAGATTGATCATTGGGGAGAAAAAAGGGATTCCTTTTCACTCGAGAAAAGACGGCGATTTTACCAAAATATGGCAGTCTTTCCCCGAGTGAATACACACCGGAGTACACACGAATATTTTAGCAAATAAAATTCATGAATAATTTACTTACTAAAGGTGAATGGAAAAACTCCAGATATACTTTTAAAATTCATTTTTCTTCTTTTCCTTTTTTTTTCAATACTACTTAATGGCTGATTCCAAAGCTTTTTTTTCGGCATCAAAAATCTTTGCACGATAATATGGGGATGATAGATCTATATATATTATATCTATGATCACATAAATCTTTTCAAAGTTAGAATAAAACTTAATTTGAAAAAAAAAAAAAAAAAAAAAAAAAATGTAACTTTTTTCTTTATTAACCGAAAAAATTGATGAAATTTGAAATGCAACTTGGTCTTGTGGGGTACAGGCTGTATATTATATTTTTGTGTTCGTGAGAGAAAATTTAAAAGAATTTGAAAACTGCAATTTTTAATCCCACTTCAAAAACATGTGACTTAATGTGAAGCAGATTTTTTTATTTTTTCTCCTAACGGTTTCCATACAATCTTCTGCTGTTGCCACCTAAAATTCATACTTTAGTTAATTTTAAAAAATCTAATTGTCCGATCCGCGATTGTAATGAAATGCTCTCCCTCTGGTGGGCTACGGTAAAATTACAATAAGCATGCTTTAATTCGGCTTTCAACAAGCCGCCATTGCTGGCCGATGTTTAGTTTCACATATATTTATTGAATAAAAATGAATAAATCTGGTAAAAAAGATAACACATACTGTTGTGTGCTACAGTGCAACTCCAAAGGATCAAGAAATTCAGAATTAAGCTTCCATTTATTTCCAAATGACAAATTTAAAATTTCAGTTCCTTTCCTAATGGAAGTAAAGAATTAATCAGATGATTTGAAACTAATATTTGTTCAACTTCAGTTAAAAATCTACTTCCGATCGAACTTTGAATAAACTGAAATATTTTTTTCCAAAAGCAATCAATTTTCCATGATGTAATGGCGGAGAAATTATAGTACGAATATTAAGTAGAATAACAAAAAGAACAATAATAGATACACGCGGCTATTATATTTACTAACAATAGAAACTTACAAAGCGCCATCTATCGATCCTTACAAACGCGGATTGATAAGCTGTTTAATGCATCGGATTCACAAAAATTTTCCCTTTCATTTGGTATCTTATTTGTAACGATACGACTGATATTTCTAATTTATTTTCCTCATTTTAAATAAATGTACGTTTTTTTTTTTTTAATTATTATTATTATGTCGAAAAAAAAATGGCAACAATTAAATTATGGATAAAATTTAAACGGCTTATTTATCAGAAATTAGAAGGTTATTATTTTCACATTTTAATTAATTAAGAAAAAACTAATCAAAAATTCGATGTGCACAATGACCCTTCGGGGGGCACCTTTGTGTTAAATCTCGTGACTGTCCGAGCTACCGTTTTCGAGAACAGTGAAATATATATACAAATATTGCTCACTTAATAGTATAAGATAATAGAAAGGTCGTTTCATGCGAATGTTTTAAACAGAATATTGAAACCACATTTATTATACAGGGAACAGACTATTCAAATACATCAATTCAGTTAAAAAAAAAAAAAAGTAAAAACAATCTGATTACATGGAATATCCTAACGTATTTACCTAGTTTTGTGAAAAATAAAGATGTTATAGTATGACAGAAAGAAATGCCTCTCAGGAAACGTAAATGATTCGCATTTGAATGATGTTTTTGAAACCATTTACACAATGAATGGATGTGATTTAAACAATTTTAATGAGTAGCATCTTATAATGGACTGAAATTAATTTCAAGACATTCTGAAACTATTTCCAGAAGAGTGTGAAAAGACGGACAAATGAAGCGAAATTACAAATGTAATTTCCAGTGTGTAATGCAATTTTCCAGTAAGTTTAAACTTAATGGAAAATGTTAAACTTTACATTTTCTTTTTATCTTTAAAAAGTAAAATCTCATTCACTTCCTGCGAATCCTTCGGTTATGTTAAACGCGACAGATATACATACAGGGTGGCCCATAAGTCTCTAGACATTTTAAAAATTTATAACTATTGAATGGATTGATAGAATTGAACGCGGTTTGAGAAAAATCATTCCCGCGAAAGGGGATTTTATTTATTTATTTATTTATTTATTTTATTTTTTTTTTGGGGGGGGGGGTAAAAAAATGTAGTTAAATTTTTTGTCAATGATAGTTAAACAAATAGTTAAATTTTTCGCACTGATGCTAAACAGAAAAATGCAAATGAAAGTCCTATAAATGGCACAGTTTTGCGGTTAGAACAGATTATTTCTTATTTTGCCTCCTACTTGTGCATGCATGAAGTTTTAATTTTGACGCCGACTTGGGTGGATAGAGCGTTATGGGAGAAGATGTTTTCCCTCAGGTAAGAACCGCCGACTGATGCTGCAGTGAGCAGTGTTATAGAACTCGTTTGCAAGCTGTAATTTGTAGTGACGACGGACACATAGAATAGAATCTGTATGCCTGTAAACATTTGCATGAGAATAAGTACAGTTTTTCATGAAAACGTGTGATCTGGTCATGCATAGTACTCCTCTATCGACAAATAGCTCCCCCCCCCCCCCCCTCAAAAAAAAAAAAAAAAAAAAAAAAAAAATCCCCTTTCATGAGAATGATTTTTTCGCAAACCACGTTCAATTCTATCAGTTCCTTCAATAGTTTTGAATTTTTAAAATGTCTACAGACGTATGGGACACTCTGTATGTATGTATATATGTAAGTGCTGGACTCATCAAAATCAAAACAGTTCGTGTGACGGTGAGCCATAACATACCTAGAAACTTTTAGCTGAATCAAATGAAATGCTTAGACGTTATAGTGTTGTCTCACACACATACGCACATCACCGTAAGAATAGTAAAAATAAATGCGGAAGATTTCAAAATGTACGAGACACACCAAATTCTCGTGGATGATTTTTTTTTTTTTTTTTTTTTTTATTAACAACTTTGGTGTTTTATTCAGCTTTTAGTGGACCTTGACTATTTCAATTCTCAACCTAATTCTGTGCGACATTCTCAAACGAACAGTGTCCTTCAAACACAGCTGTTGTGTGGCATTTCCAAACGCACTTGCCATGCCTCGTTAGACATTTCTCTTCGGTTTAGTTGCGCTCATCGAATAACGAGAATGAAAAATCACGCGGTTTGCGTAAATTAGAAAACACTTTCCGAATGTACTCAACCGTTATGTCATTCAATTTCCGGTTTATTTTACGGAAATAGGTTTGTCTTTCAACAGAGAATCAGCAAAATCGAAATTGTCATTGTAACTAATACTCTAAGTTTACAAAAAATTTAGTTTCTGTAGTATGTTAAAGCAAAAAAAAAAAAAGTTACTGCCGCCGCTGTTCATTTTGTATGTCTGAGATCCTATTTCTTTACGAACGAAAAGACTCACGAATTCACAACGTCACGAAAGGTATCGATGTTTACAGTAGAATAGGACATGGGCGGCGCTAGCGGGGGGGGGGGGGGGCACATCTTGCTTTTACTAGTGTTCGGAGACTTTTGTTACCGACTGTGCATGTATATATATATATATATTACTAGTATTGATAATCACTAGTAATATATATATATATATATATATATATTACTAATATTGATAATCACTAGTATTGATTAATTCCTGCACTGAACACTTCGCAATAATCTTATACTATTAAGTGAGCAATATTTGTATGTATATTTCACTGATCTCGAAAACGGTAGCTCGGACAGTCACGAGATTTAACACAAAGGTGCATCCCGAAAGGTCATTGTGCACATCGAAGTCAGATTTTCGAATTTTTGATTAGTTTTTTCTTAATTAATTAAAATGTGAAAATCATAACCTTCTAATTTCTGATAAAAAAAGCCATTTAAATTTTAACATTTTATCCATAACTAGCAGGCTTTGCCCGCTTCGCTGGTCACTAAATTTAAAGGAAACTCTTTTCTATATAGCTTTATAAAAATAAAATAAAATACTAAAATTGCTCAAAAGCTCGCTTCGGATCCCTGCTGCCTTCGGTAGCGATTTGGTCATCCGCTAAAACTCGGGCGCTTGTCCCTATTACCTGAGACAATGGTTTACCAATAGGCTTGCATTAAGTCCTTATTAGATAACAGTTTCGAAATAGATAGTATCGAAAAAAAAAAAAAAAATGAAGTATCCCCTTTATATTTGAATCCCAGTTACATATGAACAACACTATACGTGGTGCACATAATATTTGCTTTTACGTTATTTCCTATGTTTATTTTGTTTATCCCCGATCAACCATAAAAATGATAACAATTTCACGCTAAATATTATAATATGCTATGACCGGCTACGTCTGTTGCATGAGACAATTAATTTTTTGTGGTTATTAGTATTCATGGTTTGTAAGCATGATCATAGTACCGCCTTAATATAGCTCTCTTTGGCGACTTTTGAATTTTTGTCACCATTTTAGATTTTATCCCTTGTAAAAATAAGACTTAATACCTTGTAACAATATGCTATGAGCGCTATTTCTGACATATTTTAGACAACTAAACTTTTAATGGTTATATATATTTCCCATTAAGCATATTTTTATTTTCATTTATTTATTTAAATATTGATGAAATTTGAACTTCAATTTGGTCTAGTGTTGTACAGGCTGTATACTACACGTTTGTGTTTGTGAAAGAAAATTTATAAAATACATACATTAGTTAATTTTAAAAAATCTAATTGTCCGATCGATAAGCTGTTTAATCCGTTGGATTCACAAAAATTGCATCTTTCATTTGGTATCTTATTTGTAACATATAGTAATAAGACATAGATTGATCAGCGAGGCCGAAAAAGTGATGCCTTTTTTTTTCGGGATAAGACGGCCATTTTACTCTCTTGTGGATGTCTTTCCCCGACTGAATATACACGGGAATACACACAGATAATTTAGCAAAAAAAATTTATGAATAATTTATGTACTAAAGATGAATGAAAAAACTCCAGATACTCATTTTTCTTTCTCTCTTTTCTTCTTCTTTTCTTTTTCTTTTCTTCTTCTTCCTTTCTTTTTTCTTTTTTTTTTTTTTTTTTTGTATGGAATAACGACATTTGAAGAAATTTATCGTTTCTGTCTACTATTTCTGTCTGGTTAGAAGTTTTTATGGTCGAAAAAACTATTGGACTTACCAGGTTGTCCCTAAAGTTCTGCACCATACAAGCGTCGAAATAAAAAGCAATGGTATCAGAAACACAAAGTATTTTATTCAGCAAAATACAGGCCATTGTGATTCAGGACAGCTAGCCATCGTTGTGCCAAAAGTTCAATTTGGTGATGATACCAGGAGGCAGGTTTCGAATCGAAAAACTGTTGACAAGCGTGTTTCACCTCGTCATAGTCATTGAATTGTTTACCACAGAGGAAGTGCGTCATGGAACGAAACAAACCGTAGTCGGATGGGGCAACATCAGGGCTATAAGCAGGATGCGGAAGAACCTCCATGCAATCGAGTTCCGCGAGTTTCGCTTGCACTTTTCTGGAGCGATGAGCTGGTGCGTTGTCATGTTGCAGCAATACTCTCTTTCTGTTTGTCAGAGCGGGGTATTTCTGCACAAGTACAGCGTGAACACGCTCCAGTTGTTCGGCATAGAGGTCCCCTGTGACGGCACGGCCCTCAGGAACCAATTCGAAGTGAAGAATGCCATGGATATTCCACCAAACACACAGCATGACCTTTTTGCCGAATCTGTCTTGTTTCGCCTGGGCCTGGGTATCTTGACCTCGTTTTGCCCACTGTTTGCGATTGTCTGGATTGCGGAGAAACACCCACTTCTCATCCCCAGTAACGATGCGTTTCCAGAACCGATCATCCCTTGGGTTTTTCAAAAGTTCTTGACAGAGTTTCACTCTGTTCTCGGCCTGCAGTTGTGTCAGCTCATGTGGACTTTGTCTCGGTCGCTTATTACTGAAGTCCTGTTCAAGGAGCCTCCGGTGCACTGTATTTTTGGATACCCCTAACCTGTGGGCTATCACACGTGTGCTGGTTTGAGGTTCGGCCATGACAGCAGCTGCTACAGCGGTCCCAACATCCAATTTTGGCCGTCCACTTCGAGGCTGCTCTTCCAGGCTCAAATCGCCAGACGAAAAACGTTTGAACCACCGGGATGCTGTCGATCGATTGATCGTATCAGGTCCTTCAACTGCACAGATTTCCTCGCTAGCCGCTTTCGCACTTAGGCCTTTTTTCCATAGAAAACGAAGCACGGCACGTGTCGCGGTTTTTGAATCACACATCTTTCACGATTTCACACTACTACTACGGACGCTATTCTTCTCAATGAGCATACACACTATTCTATTACCTCTACCTGTTCACCTGGCGGCACTTTTTAGCGCATGCGCATCTTACTCTGTCGTCCGATCCACGTCGAAATCTGCATACCATTGATGGTGCAGAACTTTAGGGACAACCTGGTAACATCATGTTTTGAGATATTAGAGTTAACCCTTTAATTGCCAATCGCAGTATAAAGTAGAAATTTATGTTTACTCGGAAATGGTTATAGCGATATTAATAAAAGTTTGGGTTGAGTGCTTTTTAGAGACCTAAAACAATTGGAACATCCTTAGCTTCAAGAAAATTAGTGTTAACCCTTTAACTGCCAATCGCAACATCTAGTAGAAATTGAGTTTATTCAGAAATGGATATAACGATTTTGATTAAAGTTTAAAGTTCAGTGTCTTTTTTTTTTTTTTAACAGAACTAAAACGTTTGGACATATGCTCATCTTCAGGAAAATCTGCGTTAACCCTTTAACTGACAATCGCAACATATAATAGAAATTGGTTTTACTCGAAAATGGATCTAACGATTTTTATAAAAGTTTGGGGTTAAGTGTTCTTTAGAGAGCTAACACGATTGGACATATCATCATCTTCAGTAAAATTCGCGTTAACCCTTTAACGGCCAGTCGCAACATATAATAAAAATTAGGTTTACTCGGAAAAGGATATAACGATTTTTATAAAAGTTTGGGGTTAAGTGTTCTTTAGAGAGCTAAAACGAATGGACATATGGTCATCTTCAGGAAAAATCGCGTTAACCCTTTAACGGCCAGTCGCAATTTATAGCATAAAATGGGTTTACTCGGAAGTGAATGTGACGATTTTGACGTTAAGTGTTTTTTTTTTTTTTTTTTTAGGGAGAGAGCTAAAACAATTGCCCATAATCTCAATCTTTAGGAAATTTTACTTTAACCCTTTAACTGCCAATCACAACATATAATAGAAATTAGGTTTACTCGGAAATAAATGTAATGATTTTGATTAAATTTTGGGGTTAAGTGTTTTCTTAGAGAGCTAAAACGATTGGACATAGCTTCATCTTTAAGAAAATTTGCGTTAACCCTTTAACGGCCAGTCACAACATATAGCAGAAATTGGGTTTACTCGGAAATTGAGCACGGACAGGTGGGCGAGCAGACAGGCAGAAAAACTAATTAATGTCATAATATTTTCTTAAACCTTATTCGAAACAGCAAGAAACGCTTAACACAACTAAAGATGCAATTTCGAATTATAGCCCCTAATATGAACGAAATTCGACCAAACTTGTTGGACCTTGACCTAAACTGGTGCAGATTAGATTTGGGAATCAATCGCTCAACAGGTGGCGCTGCCATCCTATTTTTTTTTTCCTTTTCTAAGTATTTAACATGACAGTATAGGACAAAATTTCATATAAATGTATATAATGTGAGTTATTTTTAACGCATGAATGTAAAATTTATATGAATTATTGATAATAGTAGTAATAAACTTGAAAAAAAAAAAAAAATGTGTGCATGTAGGAGCATTGCTTTCCTCCTGGGAAGGAAGTGCTCTTCCCCCGGGGCCTGTGTAAATTTTCAATGTGGATATTTTAGAAAGAACTCGTCAATATTTCTAAAACGAATGGTTGAACCATACATCTGTATTAATTTAAAACGAAGCAACCGATTTCTTTTATTTTTAATGTTATATATAATGTATATATAGTGTGTATATATATATATATATATATATATATATATATATATATATATACAGTCGAACCTCGTTAACGTGAATTACTTTTAACATGAACTGTTACCACAATCCCCGTCAAAATGAAGATTACTTTAGTTATATGACGATCAGTTACTGATAGCATGAACTACTGATAAGATGAACAGATTTTTGATCCCCCTTGAGATTCACGTTAACAAGATTCGACTGTATATCTTTTCAAGTTTGCACAAAAATGATTTTTTTCAGCATTTATTATTATACTACTTTAAGAAAAAAATCGTCTGCATTCATCATGGAAAATATCTTTAATAAATTATAACTTAATAAATAATTTGTATTGAATAAATTTGTATAGGATTAAATAGAGAAGAAAGTCTTGTGGTAATACTAGTTATAATATATTAAAACAAGCGGGTTTTGCCACTGCTAACTACATTTAAAAGAATTTTGAAAATTCGATATTAATTACTAATATAAAAACTTAAAAAATATTAAAATTAAAAAAAAAGTATTTCATTAAAAAATCAAAACAGTAGTTAAACCATAATAATAACAAAGCAACTGATTATAAAGAATCATATTTTTCATAAATTAGTTAAATTTAACTTACTTATGAAAACTTATTCCACTTCCTTTCATAAATTTATTTCTACAATTATAAGCCGCGCAGTACTTCGGCATTTTCAATATATATCAACCATGTCTTATTACTATATCTATGATATCAACTTTCTATTCCATTGTTGTTTTCGAGTTTTATACTCTCTCATCATGGCTGATGCCAAAAACTTTTTCGGCATCAAAAATCTTTGCACGTTAACATGGGGATGATAGATCTATGTATATTACTATATCTATGATTTGTAACGATACGACTGACATTTCTAATTTTTTTAATTTACTTTCCTCATTTTAAATACATGTAATTTTTATTGTTCACGTTTTTTTTTTTTTTTTTCCGTTGAAAAAATAATGATAATTTTTTTGGCAACAATTAAATTAAGGATTAAAATTAAATGGCCAATTTATCAGTTATTAGAAGGTTTTTATTTTAACATTTTAATTAATTAAAAGAAAACTAAAACAAAATTCGAAAATCCGGCTTCGAGGTGCATCAGGGGAGGTCATTACGAATCAACATGCAAATTTGTGTAGCTCAGCCATCAGCCGTTAGGAACACACCTAAACTTTATTGAATAGCAATAAAGTTCAAATTGACTCTAGAAAACGTTTGTATGGGAAATAGAAAAGGGCTGTTTTTAGGGTTTTCCCGGAAATTATTCGATTTTTTCTCGCCTTTTAAACCTTCCCTAGACCTCCACGAACATTTCAAGACTAAGATAAGATAAATCCGTTCAGCCGTTCTCGAGTTTTAGTGAGACTAACGAACAGCAATTCATTTTTATATATATAGATTTAATTGTTGCCAATTTTTTTTTTCGACAAAATAATAATAATAATAATAATAATAAAACGTACATTTATTTAAAATGAGGAAAATAGAAATATCACTCACATCGTTACAAATAAGACACCAAATGAAAGGGAAAATTTTTGTAAATCCGATGCATTAAACAGCTTATCAATCGGATGATTAGTTTTTTCTTAATTAATTAAAATGTGAAAATAAAAACCTTCTAATTTCTGATAAATAAGACATTTAAATTTTAAAATTTTATCCATAATGTATGCCATTTTTTTCGACAAAATAATAATAATTAAAAAAAAAAAAAAAAAAAACGTACACTTATTTAAAATGAGGAAAATAAATCAGAAAGATTAGAAAATAAATTAGAAATATCAGTCGCATCGTTACAAATAAGATAGCAAATGGAAGGGAAATTTTTTTTAAATCCGATGCATTAAACAGCTTATCAATCGGACAATTAGATTTTTTTTTAAATTAACTAAAGTATGAATTTTAGGTGGCAACAGCAGAAGATTGTATGGAAACCGTTAGGAGAAAAAAAAAATGAAAAATCTGCTTCACATTAAGTCACATGATTTTTAAGTGAGATTAAAAATTGCAGTTTTCAAATACTTTTAAATTTTCTCTCACGAACACAAAAATATAATATACAGCCTCTACCCCACAAGACCAACTTGCATTTCAAATTTCATCAATTATTTTGGTTAATAAACAAAAGTTATTATTATTTTTTTTCAAATTAAGTCTTATTCTATTTTCGAAAAGATTTATGTGATCATAGATTAGAGTGACCATATTTTTTTCCTTGAATTTGTGGACAAAGATGGCGGTGTCCTCGAAATTCGAGGACAAAAAAATTAAAAAATACATAAATCACCTTAAATTGTAAAATTTTAGTAATTTTTATGTATAAAGCACCTTATTTCAGCTTATGTATTATATGTATAATAAATTACTATAATAAAACATTAATAACTTTATAACCGGCGTCCCCAAATGTGTTGTATTTTTTTGGGGACGAAGGTAGTTTGTCCTCGAAATTCGTGCCTGTCCTCGAGAATCGAGGACATATGGTCAGCCTATCATAGATATAATAATATATATAGATCTATCATCCCCATATTATAGGCTGACCATATGTCCTCGAATCTCGAGGACAGGCACGAATTTCGAGGACAAACTACCTTCGTCCCCAAAAAAATACAACACATTTGGGGACGCCGGTTATAAAGTTATTAATGTTTTATTATAGTAATTTATTATACATATAATACATAAGCTGAAATAAGGTGCTTTATCCGCGATTGTAATGAAATGCTCGCCCTCTGGTGGGCTAAGGTGAAATTATCACACCACTGCATATCTTCATATTATGCAATCTACTTTCCATGATGAAATGGCGGAGAAAGAATAATAATTACACGTGGCTGTTATATTTACTAACAACTGCAGTGTTCAGAGAGCGCCATCTATCGATCATTACAAACGCGGATACATAAAAATTACTAAAATTTTACAATTTAAGGTGATTTAATTATTTTTTTATATTTTTGTCCACGAAATTCGAGGACACCGCCATCTTTGTCCACAAATTCAAGGAAAAAAATATGGTCACTCTGGCATATTATCGTGCAAAGATTTTTGATGCCGAAAAAAAAAAGCTTTGGAATCAGCCATTAAGTGGTATTGAAGGAAAAAAAAAAAAGAATGAATTTGAAACTATATCTGGGGCTTTTCATTCACCTTTAGTAAATAAATTATTCATGAATTTTATTTGCTAAAACATTCGTGCATATTCCCGTGTGTATTCACTCGGGGAAAGACTGCCATATTTTGGTAAAATCGCCGTCTTTTCCCGAGTGAAAAGGAATCACTTTTTTGTCCCCAATGATCAATCTATATATTATTACTATATCTATATATGTGATACGATAGATTAATAATTTGGGTTTAAAAAATTTTTTAAATAGATTATTTAAACTCTATGAACCATATTTTTATTTTATCAGCTTCATTAACAGATCCTGCTGGGCGATTTTTTAAATTTTGGTGTTAAAGTACACCGAATGTTTTTCGACAAGAAGTTTAATATAGCAACAGCCATTTTAATCTAAGTAGCGCATCAAATATATAAAAACATAAATGATTTATTTTTACACAAAATTTACAGAACAAATGCAGTTTTAAAGATAGGAAATTTATTTCAACAAGCACTATTTTAAACCTAAAAAGCATTAAAAATATAAGCAGAATATAAAGGATTCTTATGTATAAACAAAAAAGAGTCTGATAAAATTATTAGCAAAATAGTCTTCCCCTTTTCATACAAAAAAAAAAAAAAAATCCATCGCTAATATGGCGACAAAAATTCAAAAGCCGCCAATGGAGCGACATAATAAAGTTGTGTAACACGATAATGTTTACCTATTTATTTATTTTTTTATATAATAATCACTTTATAATTTATCATACAAACAAATGAACCTCTGTGTGTTACTGCACTCTCACGCTGTCGAACAGAGATATTTGAAAAATTCAAATTAATATTTAAATAAATAAATAAAAATATGTTTAATGGGAAATATATATAACAATAAAAAGATTAGTTGTCTAAAATACGGCAGAAATAGCGCTCATAGCATATTGTTACAAGGGATTAAGTCTTATTGTTACAATGGATTAAGTCTAAAATGGTGACAAAAATTCAAAAGCCGCCAAAGAGAACTATATTAAGGCTGTACTATCAGGTTTACAACCCATGAATTATATATAAACACAAAAAATTAATATTCTCATGCGACAGACGTAGCCGGTCACAGCATATTGTAATATTTGGCGTGAAATTGCTGTCATTTAATGGTTGATTGGATAAACAAAAAAAAAAAAAAAAACATATGAAATAATGTAAAAGCAAATATTATGTTGTCCAAACCCAGTTACGTTTGAGTCCAGTCCGAGTTACATGTGAACAACACGTATAGTGTTGTTCACATGTAACTGGTATTCAAAAATAAAAGGGAAACTCCAATTTTTTCGATACTATCTATTTCGAAACTGTTATATAATAAGCAAATAAATGGAAGCTCATTGGTAAACTATTGTCGCAGGTAATAGGGACAAGCGCCTGATGACCAAATCGCTGCTGAATGCAGCAGGGACTTGGAGCGAGCTTTTGAACAATTTCAGTAATTTATTTTATTTTATTTTTATAAAGCTATATAGAAACGAGTTTTCTTTAAATTTAGTGCCCAGCGAAGCGGGCAAAGCCTGCTAGTAAATGATTAAACGAACATGTTTATCACAGGAGTAAAATTTAAATTCTATATCATATATTAAAAAGAAAATCATATATATGATAAGTGTTCAGTGCAGGAATTGATTAATACCACTAATTATTTAGAAACTGTTTAAGATTTGTTTTTTAAATTCTAGATTAGTATGTACCTTTGTCTATAATAATGTGATTTTTTCTTTTTCTTTTTTGCATGTTCCTTTCTACCTACTTCGACGATTCCACAGCAAACAGCCAAAGGTAAGTGAGCAACATTTTCGCTAGAATTTTCGGCCTGTTTCAATGGTCATTTAAAATCTATAATTTTGCATTGTCCAGCAGTTTTGTAGAATTGGTTGGTTGGTTGTAGGGTTAAAGGCCGATTGATTACGCTAAGGTCTTAGGCCAGTAGGTGGAATGCCCTCCGTGGGGGTCTTTCTAAGGTGTCCTAGCCCGTATTTACGCGATTTCGGAGGAAACCACGGACAACTCCGAACGGCTGGGTCAATGAGCGCTACCTGGGATCGAACCCCACACTTCTAAAAGTTGATGAACACTACTCAGGGTTCCCACGGGTCAGGGAGAACAGGGAAAACCTGGAAAAGTCAGGGAATTTGAAATTGCTAAGAAAAGTGAGGGAAATATCAGGGAAAATTGTAAATATTTCTCAAAAACCTGAGAAAATGATGATACAAACCTGGAAAATGCTTTTTGAGCATTAAATTTATATCCCAAGTCATGTTACTTTGTTGTCTTTTATGTTGCGAGCTGTGTTCTGTTTTATACCGGGAGCTATTTTTTATGTCGCGAACAAAATTTTGTGACTGGAATTTTCTAGAAATAGACCTGGAAAAGTCAGGGAATTTTATTTTTGAAATTGAGTGGGAACCCTGTAGTAAAGAATTTGATTCTGTTTATAAATTGTTTAGGGGATTTCTTTCTTCCTTCCTTTCATTTATATATATATATATATATATATTGGGTTTGCCACTATATATTATACAATGTGTCCCAAGGAGAATGATATATGCTTTAATTCTTAGTTTGGTATAATTCTTAATTTAATTCTTAATATGATATAAAAACTACTAATAAAATGAAAAGGGGAAAAAAAAAATCGTTTAATAGCACTCAAGTGATAAAACTAAGTATGGGAAAACATTAGTCAAGACTGGTACAATTTATGTGCTTTTTAATGTCATCGAATTAAACTCTGTTTTTATTCCCGAGTACGTTGAAACTCAGTGTCATAATTTTATTGAAGTAAAATAAAGTTCAATTACAAATTACATTAAAATCTTTTCTATCCATTTATCGGTTAATACGTTTCCAGATAAGAGATATAATAGATTTGTATAGTAATGGAATATTGACAACAATTTTATCATTCTATAAAACATTAAAGTCAATAGTTTGTATTAGGTGGACGAAATGCACTTGGGTTCTTTTCACCTATTTCAACAAAACGTGATTTCACATGCGTAAAACGTGATTTCGCATAATCCTAAACAAAATATTCGCATAATCCGCAAACGTAATTAATAAACTTAATTAAACATAAAAACTTGTATTAGGTGGACGAAATGCTCTTGGGTTCTTTTCACCTATTTCCTTATTCTTTTTCCGAACACTTCGATATCCAGATCAAAACTTTACAGAGCAAGCTGCAAAGTAAAATCGGCGTTAGCGCTTCTCGTCGTGCAGTAGCTGCGGTAGAGGTCTGCACGGGCCGAAATTTTGAGGTCCGGGCCCGGCCCGGACAAAAACCGATAACATCAGGCCCGACCCTGCCCGGCCCGATTCAAAAATATGTAAAATAACAACAACAAAAAAAAATAAATAAATGCCTTTCTATGAAAAAGATCTTTAGTATGTGTTTTGCAGAGGTTTTATACAATCAAACAATAGTACGTTCTTTAACAAAACTGCTGAACTTTTACAAGATAATCTATATGTATAAAAGAGCAGAGTGTGTGTGTGTGTGTTCGCTATAGAATCCTAGGCCGTTTCACCGAGCGGGACAAAATTTGGCATTGTTAGTGTTTACGATCCGAGAAAGACAACGCCGCAAGCGATTTTACAAAATTCGCCCTCCAAGGGGGGGGGGGGGACAAAACATAATTTCACAAAATCCTTCATATCTCAAACAAAAAAAAAACAGATATCCGTAAAATTTTTGCTTTAAAATATAGCTAATACAAATGTCTAAAAATCAGTTTCTGGAATTTTTGAAATTCGGTCCCCAAGGGGGGCGGGGGGGGGCAAAACGTGATTTCGCATAATCCTATATATCTCAAACAAAAAAAAAAAAAAAAGATATACGTGAAATTTTTGCTCTAAAATATAGCTAATGCAACTATCTAAAAACCAATTTCTGGAATTTTAGAAATTCAGCCCCCAGGTGGGGCAGCAAGGGGGGGGGGGCTATGGAGCAAAAACAAATAGAAGTACAGTTAAACCGTTCAAAATTGGTACAGATAGGTTTTAAAGGCCTGCAAGTCGAATGGGGATATTTTCGATTGTGTAAAGTTATTAGGAGGGGGAAGGGAGGGGGCGAAATAAAAATAGTCTCAGATCGTTCAAAATTGGTACGTAGAGGTTTTCGATACTTACAAATCGATTGCGGATATTTTCGAATTTGTAAAATTATTAGGAGGGGCGGGTAGGGGGGCTATGGGCAAAAACAAATAGAAATACAGTTAGGCCATTCAAAATTGGTACAGATAGGTTTTAGAGGCCTGCAAATCGAATGGGGATATTTTTGAAAGTGTAAAGTTATTACAAGGGCCGGGGAGGGGGGGGACAGAGGGGCAAAAAAAAAAAAATTGTTAGATCATTCAAAATTGGTGCATGGAGGTTTTCGATACCTACAAATCGATTGCGGATATTTTTGAATTTTTAAAATTATTGGGAGGGGCGGGAAGGGAGTGGAAGGGTAACAAAATAAAAATAGAGATAGATCGTTCAAAATAGGTACATCGAGTTTTCTGATACTTACAAATGGATTGCAGATATTTTCGAATTTGTAAAATTATTGGGGCGCGCATATATATGCATTCGCGCGTGCGCATCGCGCACGGGTCTACGCTGCCGAAGGCAGTGGGGACCCGGTGCGACATTTTTCCCGATCAGAGTTTTTTCTTCTTTTTTTTTTCACATGATAAAAATTAATGCAATTTTGAGAATTCATTAATTAAAATGATTCATTTAAAAATAGTGACCAGCGAAGCGGGCGTAGCCTGCTAGTTATATATAAACAGAAATTCATTATTATAGATAAGGCACAAAGACAAACAGAAAGTCAAATCGAAAATATTAGCATTCATCAAACAATACAGGAAGGTATTTGAAATGATTAATACTACCAAAAATGCACTTTCCTCTCATATACAGCGTAATGTATTCGAATCTTTCATGTGATCCGGTAAAGAAAACTTTAATGTTATTCCAACCATACGGAATAGAAAAGTTGTTTTTGACCATGATAAGAATGATGCTACTTTCATCCACTGGAGAAAAGAAAAAGGAGCCTTAGAGAAAAAGTTACAACGGAAGGATTTTTATAGCCTTCATACCATCTAAACTCAACAGATCATAGGAAACAAAGCCTTATACACAGTAACGTATCTAATTTATTTTGTTATGTACATGTACGCAAACTGGTAGTGACATACATACTATATTGAATAGGAAACCATCTAATATTACTTTAAATAAAATATATTAATTTCGAAGCATTCTAAAAATATTTGCGAAAAATCAGATTTCGAGCAGACAGACTGGTAGACAATTAAATTGAAGTTAGATATTTTTTAAACAAAATAGAACTTTATGTGACATACCAGCCTGTATAATTATGTAAAATAAATGACTGAAAAAATATTTTTATCGTTTTCCTTTTTCGTTAACTAACGAGGAAACCAGAAAAAAGTTCGGCCCGACACGGCCCGGAGAAAATTTCATTCAGGCCCGGCCCGAGCCTAAAAAAAATTTTTTAAGCCCGGCCCGAGAACAAATTTAAAAATTCGGCCCGAACCCGGCCCGTGCAGACCTAGGCTGCGGTACCCATATAAAAGCTGTGAAAAACCCGCCCCTATTGTGCTTTCTTTAAAAAGGTTATCTTATGTTTTTAATGAAAACAAGAATTAATTCTAGCTTGACTTTAAATACAAAATATGTTAGATGTTATCTAATAATCTCAAGTAAACAATCACTTTATTATTATCCAACATCTAATATATTTCGTATAATGTATGCTAATAATTTCAAGTAAATAATCAGCTAATAATTTCAAGTAAATAATCACATCTACAGCGTTCACTGGTTCACTTAGAGCCAGAATTAATTAGTGTAAAATATAATTCTTTAAATCGATCTTCTGATTTTGTAAATTGTATTGTAAATACGAAAAAATTCATGTATTAGTGATTCAAGAGAAAAATGTTAACGTACTCAATTTTCGCAAATAAAATTTTGGTAAAAAATAATAAATAAATAAATAAATAAATAAATAAAATAAAATTTTGGAAAAGGAATCGCTTATAAAAGATAACTTTATCATTATTTCTTTTATTAAAATATGCATTATGTCATGTTCCAGCATAAAATAAATCAGACGCAGACGAAACCATTCGCAAAAATTTTATATCATCTAAACAAAATATATTTGTAATCACTTTATAACCAAATCTATAACTAAAATAAAATTTAGGAATGATAAAATAACAATTAGGAATGAACAAATATAATATACACTTACTTGTTCTAACCTCATAACAAATCAAAGCAACCAAATTCAAAATTCCATAGATCTTCTCTTTGTCCGTAATGAATGAAAAATTGAAGGATTAAGATTTCATTAACTATATTCAAAAAGTACTTTTTAAAAACTAATTGTAAAACATACTTATCCTAAAATACGGAAAAATATGCGAAATATGAATATTTTAAAATTACATGAATTTTTTCGTTCAGATGTGAATTCGTTCAAACCACAGAGTACTGATCTCCCAGGGGCTGGTTTGGCGCTGGATGTAAATTGCCAAGTGCTTTATCTGTACATATCTATAATCTGTGGTTCAAACCATAGACATAGTAATTTATATAGATCTGTCATCCCCATGTTAACGAGCAAAGATTTTTGATGCCTAAAAAGTTTTTTGGCATCAGCCATCAGAGAGTTAAAACTCGAAAACAGTAATAGAATAGTGATAGAATAGAATTATAATGAATTTTGAAAATGCCGAAATGTTGCGCGGCTAAGTGTTCTAATAAATATATGAAAAGATATGGGGTAGGTTCCATAAATAAATTATATTCAAGTAATTTATGAAAAATATAATTTTTATGAGTTGCTTTGTTATTATTATGAGATAATTACTGTTTTCATATTTAATGGAATACTTTTTTAAAATTTTAATATTTTTTAATATTTTATATTAGTAAGTAATATGGAATTCTGAAAATTCTTTTAAATGTAGCTACCAGCCGCGAAAGTTTTATTATATAACTAGTATGTTGTGGCCACCACAAGAATTTCTTCCATATATAATCCTATACAAATTTACGCAATGCAAATAATCTCTATATATTTAAAAAAAAAGTTAATGTCAATGGCGTCAAAAATTTTTGTCTGCGACAGCATCTTCTAGCGGAGGGCAGGGTCCTTCGCGCCCTGAAAAATATCAATGTGTTCCGAATACTCCAAGGAAGACATTTCAGCTGCTTAGAAATTTCTATCATTTTAATTAAAGAAGTTATTAACTAAAAACGACAAGTTTTTGAAGGTACTCTATTTGCCATTTTGAAGAAAGTTTCTCCCAGTGACGTTGTTCTACTGTCATGAAGTTATTTTGCACGGGAAAATTAATATATGACTATGATTGTACGTACGTACGTAGGTAGGTAGGTTCGATTTAACGTCGCACCAGTACTGCGCTATTCGTAATTGGCGACGGTCTGGGGCGCACCCCTAAAGATGTTCCGGTCACATGCCATCACAATTTTAATCCTAAGTATTCCATAATAATTTTTTGCTTTTGTCTTGTAATATGCACTATTAATATTCCTTTTCAATGAAAATAACAGCTAGGTGGGCAGAGCTCTGCATGTGTTAATAAGTAAAGTGAATCGGGGGGAGGCGAAGCCTCCCTCGGGGGTTGGTGAGCGGAGCGAACAGGGGGCAGAGCTCCCTAGTTTATTAAATTATAATTTATTAAAATTATTTTTCATGATGAATGCAGACGACTTCTATCTCAAAGAAGTATAATAATAATAAATGCCGAAAGAAAGACAGTTTTGTGCAGACAGGAGTATACTAGAGTATAGTTAAAAAAAAAAAAAAAAAGAAAAAAAAAAAGAAAGATAAATTGAAAGGAAAACGAAAAGAAAGAAAGAAAAAGGGGTATCTGGAGTTTTTCATTCTCTTTTAGTGTATAAATTTTATTTGCTAAATTACCTATATGTAGTCCCGTGTATATTCACTCGGGGAAATACATCCATAGTAAAATGGCCGTCTTTTCCCGATTAAAAAAGGTATCACTTTTCCCCTCTCAATGTCAATGATCAATCTATGTCTTATTACTATATCTATGGTTCAAACACAACCCATCACACCAACCACACTCTTCCCATCTGACGTCAGAAATCATATGACATGTGATAAACAAACAGCAGACGAAGTCTTCTATATCTATAGCGATTACTGAAATAACATATTTTCTATTCTTATTTTTGATCAATCGTATTTAATCTGTGTTATTTTTTTTTTTTAATACATCATTATTTTTAATCCATTTTATATCATTATTCATCGTCTTTTGTTTGCTGTATGCATTTACAATCATCGTTTAGTTTATATTTGTTATTGATGTTCATGGAAAACATGTTAAACACTCTGATTTTTGGTGCTTAAATCATTGACAGTGCAACATTGTACGATGTAAAGCCATTTAGGCCAGTAACTAAGTTAATTGTTGTAACCATAGATATAGTAATTCATATAGATCTATCATCACCATATTAACAAGCAAAGATTTTTGATGCAGAAAATTTTTTTTTGGTATCAGCCATTACAAAACTCGGAGAGTACAAAACTCGGAAATAGTAATAGAATAGAATGTTGATGAATTTTCAAAATGTCGAAATATAGCACAGCTTTTAATTATTTTAACAACTATATGAAAAGAAATAGATAAATTATCATAAGTAAATTATATTTGACTAAATTATGAAAAATAAAGTTTTTATAATCAGTTCCACTGTAATTATTATAGTTTAAACACTGTTTTGATTTTTAAAGGAATACTTTTTTTAAAGTTTGATATTTTTTAAGATTTTATGTTAGTAAATAATATAGAAATTTCAAAGCTCTTAAATTTAGTTAGCAGCGGCGCAGGTAAAGAATGTTAGTTTTAGTATATAAAAAAGAGTTTAACTTTAAATATTAACTAAATTAACAGATGTAGTAAAAAAAGTGAAAGAAAAATGAATTTGAAACTATATCTGGTATCGGGTTGTAACATATGAAATATCCGATTCTCACCAGTAAAATTTTTGAGATTTGGATCCTTATAAACTTTTTTGATACAGTCGTTAATTATGTATCATTTTAAAGCTAAAACCTTGTCTTTTTCATCTGATGTGTTTCAAATAAAAATATTGTGATTTGGTGGTAAGTTTATAGCTTTAATCGTAGGATGAATTCTAGAGATTTTAGAGTGCTATTTTTGTATGAGTGGAAAAGTAAGCATAATGCTGCAGCAGCTGCCCGAAACATTAATGATGCATTTGGAAACGGTTCTGTAAATGAACATATCATACAAAGTTGTTATGCAAAGTTCGAAACTGGGGATGAGAGTCTCACAAACGCAGACCGGGGCAGACCAGAGACTGTTGTGGACAATGGAGTTTTATGTGCAATAGTTGAAAAAAAATTCAGGCAGTACTGTTAGAGATTATGCAGAAGAACTAGGTGTATCTCCTACAACCATTTCACGTCATCTAAAATTGATTGGCAAAGTTAAAAAAAAATGGATATATGGGTTCCTTCTGAATTGAATGAGAATCAGAAAAGAATATTGACATTTATCCTGCATATAGTGAGTGATTGAAAATCACAAGACTTCTGCAGGGAGTTTCATTACCGATTGCTAGCAAACGGTAAAGGGATGGGGGAAGGAGGTTCCAAAAAATTATATGAATGGGAGATACTGAACAATTTTACTTCTTTTTATAGGTTTTAGAATTTAATAAAGTAAATTTAAAATGAACATTGACATTTATGTTGTGAATGGAAAAAGGTTGAAAATAAAACACTTCTGTGGAGCGTTTGATCACCGATTGTTAGCTTGGCGGGGGGGGGGGGGGATAAAAGAAATGTATGAGTGAGAGATATTGAACAAATCTACTCTTTATAGGTTCTGGAATCTAATTAAATCAGTTTAAAAGGAACATTAACATTTATATTGCAGATGGGAAAAAAAAAAAAAAGATTGGAAATCGCAAGGGCTCTGCGAACCGTTTGATCGCCGATCATTAGCCGGGGGGGGGGGGGACAAAAAACTACATGAGTGAGAGATATTGAAGAATGTTAGCTCTTTATAGGTTCCAGAATCTAATAAAACGTCTTTAAAAGAAATATTGACATTCATGCTGTGTATGGAGAAAGATTGAAAATCACAGCGCTTCTGTGGAGCGTTTGATCATCGATCCTTAGCTGGAGCGGCGAGGGAGTAAATTAAATATATGAATAGGGATACTGAAAAATTCTACTGCTTTACAGGTTCTGGAATCTAATTAAATAAATTTTTAAAAAGAATATTGACATTTATATTGTGGATGGATAAAAATTGGAAATTGCAAGGAATCCACGTTCCCTTTGATCGTCTATCGTTAGCTGAGGGAAGAAAGGGGGGGGGGGGTCGCAAAAAATTAGATGAGTGAGAGATATTGAACAGTTCTACCTATTTATAGGTTCTAGAATCGAATAAAACACGTTTAAAATTAATATTAAAATTTATGGCGTGGATGGGAATCTTTGTACATTACTGTTTTGGAAATAATCGGCAGACTAAAAAAAAAAAAAAAATCTGCGATGTACGTCTCGCGTCTCTCATTTTCTGCTATGGAGATCACGTGACTGTCCGAGCAACCGTTTTCGAGAATAGTAAAATATACATATATATACAGATCTTGCTCGCTTAATAGTATAATTTATAAAAGGTTTACACGAAGAAATCAGATACGGCTTATGAAGTATATTAAAATTAACGGAAAAGTAAAAAAATATATCAGAATCAAGTGAGATATACCATCATAAATTGATTAGTTTAAAATTTCGTATTATCGCTATTTTTTTAAAGTGGATTTTAAATATTTAACATGTTTAATTATTTAAAAGATGTTAGGATGATGTATTTTGTAAATCAAATAATTTATGAAGTGATTACATAAAGAAATAAGATCTATCATATTAAGTAGCACAATTGAAAGTGGAATATTTGATAATCTCCAAGCGTGAAAGTGCCCTGTTCGATCCCAGGTCGCGATTGTCGACCTAGCTGTACGTTGTTTCCCGTATTTTTCTCTGAAACTCGTGTAAATACGGGCTAGGATCCCTTAGAAAGATCCCCATGGAAAGCATAACACATAATAATAATAAACCTTTGATTTGGGTTTTGGGTTGAGATTTGGGTTTTTTAAACTTTTCCTGCAGAAACAGTTTGATTAACAAATAGTTTTAAAACAAGTTCGAAGTTTCATTTGCAATGGAGCAAAAAACTTTTTTAAACATTTCATTTCAAGTGTTTTTATGAAAGTAGCACTTAATTAAAAGAGATTTCATTTATTATGTTATGATATATGTGGACTCCAGTCATAATTATTTTTTTTTTTCTTTTTCCATGTACAGAGTTTTACCTTTGATCAGTGCTTCTGGTCTTTTAATGAAACCCATCCCCACTATGCCAGCCAAGAAACAGTATTCAACAGCCTTGGAGCGGATATTTTGGATAACGCTTTTCAAGGCTACAATGCCTGCATCCTCGCCTATGGACAAACAGGTATTTTTAGCTAGTATTTAAAGTTCTGAACTATTCCATTACACAGTCCACACTCTGTGAAAACTATATTATTCATTCTCTCCTCAAATGGAACTATGGAAAGTTGCTGCTAAGTTAAAAGTAATCTCCCTCTTCACCCTGCCAAAAAAAAAAAAAAAAAATCTAGGCAGAGATCCAGGTACCATGCTGTCACATTCTATGGAGTAGTTTTAAAGAGAACTAGATACTTGTGGAACACTAATACATTTAACTGACAATTACATGTAAAAGTAATGAGAACTTGCATACAGAACATTAAAACAACAACATTTAAACCAGTGTTGAAATGAGAGGCTATAACACATGAATTGCATTCAAAGAACCCTATTTTGCTCATAAATCCAGCATGGCTTTGATTTGTGAATTTTCACTGTCAAACCCTGATAGAGGAAAATATTAAAAAATGAAGAAAATAATTAATAAAACTCCCAGTCACTAACTTTGAAATTTTTGGGAGACCCTTGCCTGAGAGAAATTCAATCTGCAGGCAATAGGAGAACTGAAACACAAAGATGCCCATATGCCTAACGGTGAGTCCAGTTGACGGGCGTGCTAGGATTCTCAATATTTATATCAGTTTATATAAGAGCAGAGATATACTAACTTGGCAGTGCTTAAAGCTCTAATGCTCTAAAAGCTTTAAAACTCAATGCTTAAATCTCTAATAAGTGACCTGGTTTAATTGAAAACAGTATGACTGTGTGCAGTGAATAAAATAAAGATGACATATTTAAAATACATAAAAAGCTTTATTGAAACATGAGAATTATTTTATATTTAATACCAAAGAAGCCAATAACTATATTAAAAATATTAAAAATTATCTTCTTTATGCTTCTATAGTTTCACCATAGCACTTTCCCCCCCAGTGATGCCACAAGTTTTTCAAAATCCTGGGTCCCTGGGACTCATGAGTTCCAAAAATCTTGAGTCCTAAAAAAAAAAAAAAAATCTGATGTGGGCACCACATGACTTCCTTATACACTTTTAGAAATATACATGATGTTAAAAAACATTGACATTGGACCCGAAACAGTTGGCTAAAAATATTTAAAAAAAGATGAATTATCACCGTGTTCTGAGCTTTTCTGAAAGTTAGCTAAAAACCGATTGCAAGATTTATACTGGTAACGCTGACGAAGGCAGCAGGGACCCGAAAAAATTGGCTAAAAGCATTTAAAAAAAAAAATGCATTTTCACCGTGTTCTGAACTATTCTGAAAGTTTCAAATGTCTAGCTAGTCGAAGTTAGTTATATAAATTTTCTGTTGAATCATATAAACGCTGCCGAAGGCAGTAGGGACCTGAAACAGTTGGCTAAAAGTGTTAAAAAGATGCATATTCACCGTGTTCCAAACTATTCTGAAAGTTTCAAATGTCTAGCTAGTCGGGAAGTTAGTTAACTAAATTTTCTGTTGAACCATATAAACGCTGCCGAAGGCCGCAGTGACTAGAAACAATTAGCTAAAAATATTTTAAAAATGCATTGTCACCGTGTTCTGAGCTTTTCCGGAAGTTTTAAATGTCTAGCTAGTCGGGAGGTTAGTTAAAACTCGATTCCAAGATTTGTACTGGTAACGCTGCCGAAGGCAGCAGGGACCCTACACAGTTGGCTAAAAGTATTTAAAAAACCGTGTTCTCATCTAGTCTGAAAGTTTCAAATGTCTAGCTAGTCAGGAAGTTAGTTAAATAAATTTTCTGTTGAATCACATAACGCTGCTGAAGGCAGCAGGTATCGGAAACAGTTGGCTAAAAATATTTAAAAAATACATTGCCAACGTGTTCTGAGCTTTTCTGAAAGTTTCAAATGTCTAGCTAGTCGGGAAGTCAGTTAAATTGCAAGATTTGTCTAAACCGTTTTTGAGTTATTACCGTTTTTTGATACATTATGGCCAAAACCTATGTATTTTTGTCATTATGAACCTGATTTTCTTAAATATCTCCAAAACGGAAAATCATTGAAAGTCCAAAAAGGAAGGTGCACAACTAGATGTTATAACAAACCTATGTACCAATTCGCAACTTTCTACGTCCAACCGTTTTTGAGTTATGCGACATACCCACACACAGACACACACATACAGACGTCACGAAAAATCGTGTAAAATCCCTTATATCTCTAAAACGAGAGCTCGTGTTAAAATGACACTTGCAGGTGTGCAACTAGACATCATTAAAGTCACACGTATAAATTAGCAACATTCAGCGATCATTCGTTTTCGAGCAATGTGAAATGCAAAATCCATTTCGCAAATCGGGATTACTATACTTCCTTATACTTTGTATAAGGAAGTAAAAAAAAAAAGGTCTCCACATAAATAAATTTATATATTAAAGCTGTAAATTGAAATTTTATCTTATTGTAGATGGAAAACAGTTTTTTATGAATTTTTAACCAGCTCTTTTTGAGATTCTCTTAAAACTAATATTATGTAGGAGGTAATTGCTGTTAAGAAACAAAGAAAAATATTTAGCTTAGTGTGCTCTGGAACCAGAAAAAAAGAGAGAGAGAGAGAGGAAATATTGGATAATAACTAATTATTATTATTTTAAACAAAATGAGAATTTTCTTCTTTTTTTCCCTGAGAAAGGAGGAGTTTTGAGATAAGCAGATTGATTACAAAATTTAGTTACACATTCCACTTCAAATACAGTGCAGGATCCATTATCCGGCAATCATGGGATAGACCTGATTTCAGTTATCAGAATTTTCTGGATATCGGCCCCTGCCGGGAATGGAAATATCACGTCTGCAAAAGCTACCCCCTAGTCCCCTGGCCTCCTTTAACCACAAAATAACTTACCGATAAACTGTACTGATAACTTAAATTATAATGCATTAGAAAAAAGTAAAAGAAGTGTACTTATTTATTTGTATAATAATAACATTATCAAAAATATTTTATTTTTTTGCTTAATGCAGCAAACACATTACTTTTTTTTTTTAAATACTTAGGTTTTCTTAATAATAATGTTTCTTAAGGCTGCTCACTCCCTCTTACGATTTCCCTGTCTCAAGTCACCAAATCCCATGTAAGTCTATGACGAAATTTGTTTATAGAATTGCTCATTACCAAATTGGTATTTTTAAATTCCGTTTTCACATTGGGAAAATTCACAACCGTTCAATGGGTACCCGTTTTCCGAAAATTGATTTTTTTAAATTTTAATATTTTATTTTATAGCTCAAAAATGAGAAAAATGCATGTAGTGAAAATTGGCATTTTTAAGCTCAGAATTCAAATTAAAAACACTTTTTAAATAATTTTTTGGAAAACGAGTATTCATTTAACGGTTGCATATTTTCAGAATATGAAAACAGAATTTGAAAATAACGATTAGGTAATGTGTAATTCTATAAACAAATTTCGCCATAGAATAACATGGGCTTTGGATGACCTTGACGATCCGTGATGCACCCCCTTAAATCTTAATACTGACATGTCATGTTCCTGTAATCACGTTCATTCATCCATTTCATTTATTTTTTTATCGTATGAGACAAATAAGTTTTTGTGGTTATGTATATTTGAAGGTTAGTTGGTATATACAAAAATAAATAAATGAGTATGTAAACTTGATCATGGTACAGCCTCATTATAGCTCCCCTTGGCGACTTTTGAATTTTCATTGCAATTTTAGACAAAAATACATGATTTATGCGATTATTGTTTCTGTTTCTTTCTTTTTTTCTTCAATATTTTATAATTTATTTATATTTTTGATGCATTACTTGGCGCAAAAGTAGAGTCCTTGAGAAAAATGTGCAATCTACTTCAGCATTAAAATTTTAAAAAAATGCCCAGGATTATCAGTAAGTAAAGCTCTTTAATACAATGCTGAATTAGCTTTTATGCCGAGAGTACTATGCACAAAAACATACCATTTAAAAAAAAAAAAAAAAAAAAAACGAAAGAACTGAAATTCAAGTATATTAAAAAAAGTTATGAACACAATTCAGGAGAAACATGCTGAATTTTTATTAATGGAAGACTTGGCATGGGATTATAAAAACAAGGCAAACAACAACATCTAGAATGCCAAAAATAAATAATATGAAAGCAGACAGCTGTTTCAACCACATTCCGTGTAATTGAGTACTTCTCTCTCATTTCTTTATGCACTAAAGATGGTACGCTAAATGCTACCAAAACAGCTGTCTGCTTTCATATTATTTATTTTTGGCATTATAGATGTTGTTTGCCTTGTTTTTATGCTGGATTATTATTGTTATCACCGTAAAATTTCAATTATAACCCTCCTTTCTTTTAGAAACAAAAATTGTTAAAATTAGAAGGTTTAATATTATCGGAAACTTTTAAAAAGCTGAAAATTTAGGAAAAACTTCAGATTTCTGTAACATCTAAGAGAATAAAAGGTTTTTGAAAAATTAAAACATCTGAAAATCACAGAGCAAGATATAACTGGGTGGGGGGTTACTATCGGAATTTTACGGTATTTAATTTTAAAGTTATAATGACTTCATTTTTTCATATGCATGAGCAAATTTAATATGGGATAATTTTTCATTATTTGCATGAAAGTATATTTCATTTTATGTTGAAAAAAAGTCCCCTCACAAAAGTGGCTACACCACAAAGTCCCCACTGAAGCTATAAAATGAGGTTTTTTTCAACTTTAAGTTAATCTGAGTATCCTTTGACTTTTTTTTTTTTTTTATAGTTGAGACTAATTTTCAGGGTTTTTACCATTGAGTCATATTCACCCATATAAAATGAGAAATGGCTAAATGATCTTCTACTGTACTTTGTTTTAATGGCCATCTTCCACTTCAAGTTTGAGTTTTCTTAACCCTTTTGTCAATATAATCCCTGTAAAAATATTTAAAGAATAAGAAAATTGAGTGTAGCAACAGGAAAGATAAGATAAACTATCAAAAGGAGAAGGCTTAGAGTGTTATGGAGTGTATATATCCTCCATTTGAATTCGAGAAGAATGTCATCCATACTATTTTTCCTTGTGTTTGTGTGTGCAAAGCATCTATGTTGAATCTTAATTGTTGTGTGTCATTTGTGAATATGTAAAATTATTATTTAAGTAAATGTGCAGTAAGTAAACCTTTCATGCATATTGTGGCTTTTATGATAGAAAGGCATAACTCAATTCTGAGCTAAATTATTTTTTAGAAAGGCTCAATCTATGACATGTCAGAGTCTCATAACATAATTCCTATTAGTTGCAAAGGATTTATGGTTTGTATCTGAAAAGTTAGTGATTTTGAGTTACTCCTGTTTGTCATGAGAGGAGACCATATATTGGTGGATAGGGTTGTTTTACCAATGCTAAGTAGTCTGTCTTTAACTCTCTCTCTAGGATCTGGGAAATCCTTCACCATGATGGGATCCGAAGACAACAAAGGCTTGATTCCGAGGCTGTGCGATGCTCTTTTTGAGAGGATCAATGCATCGGGTCGACAGTCCGACTACAAAGTAGAAGTGTCTTATATGGAAATCTATAATGAAAAAGTTCACGATTTACTCGATCCAAAAGGGTATGTCTTTTTATTTTGTACAATGATTTTTAATTAGGAAATACACAGATTTCATTATAATACTTATTATATCTAACATTGTTATAAATTTCTATCCTATCAGTTGCTTTCTGGTATGTTAATTCAGTTCTATATACTAGACATGTTCTGGAGCTCCGTATCCATATCCACAGATATCTGCGAGAAACTCAGAATTTACATTTTCCCGTAATTTACATTTTTTAAAAAAAAACTCTTAATTTTTCCTATGTATGCAATGAACTCTCATCTTCACTTTTACATGACAAAATTATGACTTTTCCACCGTTTGCACTTAATATATACAGTGTTTATAAAGGAAATACATGCTGTGATTTAATTTAAAAATAAATAAATTAAAACATCTGAGTGGCGGATTCAGTAAAGCAGATATTATTTTTTAATAAATAAATAATGCACCAAAATCGATATTGGGTAGCTGTTTATACTCAAAGTGACAGTTTGAAAGCAGATGTTTAACTGTGAATCATTAGAAATGAAACAATCATTTTTATAAGACTGAGCATGCATTATCTCTGAGACTGTAAATTTTAAGAAAAAAAAAAAATAATTACAAAAAGTAATACATATATTTTACATAATATATAATTTTCTATTAAACTAATACTTAAAAAATAAATATAAAAATGGTAATGTATAAATAATGAATATCATTTATTGAAATTTATTTTTCCGATTGAGTGAAAATAATGCCTGGACCGGGAGTCGAACCCCAGATCTTTGACTTACAAGGTCCAGGCTCTACCAATTGAGCTATCCAGGCTGACAACCGGTGGACATTACTCACTCAGACAACCTTTAGGCAGAAACATCTGGTCTATCATGATAGCTCGACAGAAATAAGCCGCAGGTAAAGGAAAACACCATTAAACAATGGGAGAAAGAAATACAATATATTAAAATCACACAATCAACTAATTGGGAAGAAAATCATTTATTGAAATTTATTTTTCCGACTGAGTGAAAATAATGCAGGGTGCAAAGAGATTGTTACCTGGCCATTGTTTTTGCATTTGTTCATGAAAAGGGAGGCATGTTTAAAATGGTAGTGTTTGTTTCCACTGATGTCAATAACAATTGGCATGTTGTGGAACACATTCACAATAGTATTTTGTATAAACTACCACATGAAAACTTTTATTATAGGGTGCCCAGGTCCCTATAATTATATTTAGTAAAAAAAAAATATGCTCTACCATGGGGGAAAAAAATAACTTCAAAACTTGTGTTTTTGTACATTTATTTCTTTTTATATTCAGTAAAGGGTGGGTTAGGAAATAATTTTGTGTGCTGACTTCAATTTTTATTCATTAAAAGTTAGTATCTACTACATCTTGAGATAAAGGATGGTTCCCTGTTGATAAAAGATGTATGTGTACATAGTAAAGTAGACATGCTCGATACACAGAAAGAGACATGCTCTCTTTGTCTTCCCCTTTCCAATTAACCATTTTATTCTGAGTGTTTTATTTTCTTTTATCAAAAAGCAATTCCCCCCCCCCCCCCCCCCCCTAAATTTGAGACATTTTATAATCTGTTAGCTCTGGGGAAAATTGTTTTTCTTGATTTAAATTTGGTTAGTCTTTAAAGAGCGAAAATAGTAAATGAAAGCCAAAGTGATTTGTTCAAATTAAAATGCCTCGATAAAAGAAATCCCATTCTGAAGATCTGAATTCCCAGTCATCATTATAGTGTAAGGGAAAAGATCTTCAACAATTGTTTACAATTGGGTGCTGACTTTTAAGAGTAAGTCATATTCCCCTAAATCAAAATTTCTTAATCAAAAATGTGCATTGAGTATGTTTGGATTACTTCATTCTAATGAATATAATAAATTTTAAAAGATATGAATTATTGTTTGTCACATTCATTTGTATATAATCATTAGCATCACCATGTTTTAGTAGCTAATAACTCTATTAAAAATTAAGAGAAATGTATAAAATATACTTTTTTTCAGGCTGATTTAATTAAAAAAAAAAAAAAAAAAAACCCTGAAATTGTTAAAAATGGGATTTGCTATTGAAAAAATTGATGTTGATGCCAGTTTACTGTTATAAACTAGATGTTATTACTAATTAACGCCAGCTGCATATTTATAGGATGATTTGCGATAAAATTAGCAGTTGGTGGGCTTTATTTTTTCTTTTTCAGACTGTGCAATCTATGTCATTGCATAGCATTGTTAAGCATATCCAGGTATTGGGATAAAATTAGAGTGTAACTTTTTTTCTTAACTATTTTAGGTGCAAGCAAACGCTGAAAGTTCGGGAACACAATATTCTGGGTCCATATGTTGATGGTTTATCGACATTAGCTGTGTCCTCATATGAGGTTTGGCATTTCCATTTTATTTTCTCCAGTTTTTAATATTTTCATGCAATTTTATAATTTGTTCATTAACATGTTGCGCTGTAGCTCCATGTTTAAGGATTTGACATTTTTAACCCTCTGAGCATTTGAACCGGATTTTTGTAACTCAAGTAGACACCTTTGAAATGCTTTGAGACTGATTTTTGTAAAGCAAGAAATCTCTTCAAATCGTACGAGACGTAAAATTGTAACTTAAAATCATGAACCTAGAGATTAGAAGATTATTTTTTAAGTATAAATGTCATTTGATGCTACACGCTGACAGGGTTTAAAAGCTTTTCGCTCTCCTAACTGTTGATATATCTAGCATCGCAAGCTTAAATTTTCCTGATTTATTCTTTAGTGATTTGTTGCTTAAGTCCTTCAACTATATGCTGCCAAATCATTTTAACTGAAAAAAAAAATCATTAAACAATAGGATTTTATGTATGATTTTAATAATGGTAGAAGGTGTTTCTTTAGTTTTTCAAAAAGCTGGCATATTTTGTAAAAAAGCAGCAGTAGTTGTAAAAAAAAAAAAAAAAAAATAAAAAAAATAAATAAATAAAGGTTCATAAAATCATTAGTGTTGTCCCTTTTCCAAAAATCAATTTCCTCCCCCCCCCCCCCCCCCAAAAAAAAAATATATATATATATATATAAAATAAATAAATAAAAATAAAATAAATAAATAAATAAATAAATAAATAAATAAATAAAAATATAAAATAAATAAAATATAAAATCAGGGAATGATCTGATATTATTCCTGCTGTTCTGTATGTGATTTACTGAATATCAATGGTAAAATCCGCAAATAATAAAATGTTTCTGCAATTAATTTCCAATGTTACATAACAAACAACAGATATTACTTTCAAATATAGGGCCTAAACTTTAATTAGACTTTAACCCCTTAACAATCTCATAATTTTCAAGAAAATGGTTTTTTTTTTTTTTTAAAAAGGCTTTTTTTTTTATTTGAGAAAATTGTATAATATAAAGTGTATGAAAAATATATGTATTCATAATTTTTGTTAATTTTTTTAGCTTGGAAAAAAAAAATAATAATAATAATAATAATAATAATTTTGCAGAAAAACCAACAATCAGAGTTTGTTATGACTGAATGTTGGTTTTCCAATAAATAGAAAAAAATAAAAGATATTTGTTTTAAACATTAAAACAGAATTTTATGAAAAGAACCTACTGTCAAACTTTTTGTAAAATTTAAGATTACAGTTCCAACATGAGTGCAAAATTGGACTAATTTAGTAAAAATATTCAATTTTTACCAATCATACCAGTTTTAGACAATATCGGGCAGTATTGCTGCACTACTGGGATAGTTGTAAATTCTCTTTTGAGTAGCGTGTGAATGTATTATAGGCATATAACTTTTTTTTTCTTTCCAGGAAATCAATAACTTAATGACAGAGGGTAATAAATCTCGGACAGTGGCAGCCACAAATATGAACAGTGAATCCAGTCGCTCTCACGCTGTTTTCACGATAACGTTAACTTGTACAGTGTCCGATGAATACACAGCCGTAAGTTTTTCATTTGTTTCTCTCTTAAAAATTTAGTTCTCATTCTCTGTTTTTCTATGTACTCAACATAAGTGGGAAAGATAATTATTAAACTGGGACTCATTATTTCTAATGAAATGAAGTAGATCTGTTTCTTTGATGCATATTTTCAAAACAACCGTAAATGTCTTCTTCCTCTTTCTTAATAGACCATTGAAATGTACAGGGTGAATGACACATGATCTGCCAAATGAAAAGGGGGGGGGGGAATCAAAAATATTCCATGCGGAGCATAAAACGAATCCTGTCCTATCTCCAATTGCTTCTAAATTATGGCAGATAAAAGAAGAAAAAAAAACTTTTTTTTTTTTTTTTTTTTAAAGAAATATTATTTGTCAGTTCATCAACCATGAACATTAATTTAGCAAAACTGAAGTGTAAGGTTTATTTTTATTTACTTTACACTCCAATTTACGTAAATTAACTAGCTACCTTTGGTGACTAGCTTGTTCGTGATCCTTCAAAAATCTGGCCATACAAACTCCCGCTCGGTGACACCTGCGAAACCTTTTTCCCATTTTAGTAGCATGAAGCTTTAAAATATTTCCAGAATTTAATTTTAGTACAGTGAAACTCATTTAATTAGCTGAAATAGAATGTTTAGCTACTTGTGTAAATAGAGTTTGTCTGTTCAATAAATACAAGTTGTTTAAAGACAAACAATTTTATTTAAAAGAACAAGTATTAAATTAAAAAGTTTGCATTTCCAACAATAACAACAAGTATTAATAAAACTTAACAAATTTGTTATGGTGAGTAAAACTTTAAATATTAAACTTTATAATGACATATACCAGGCAAAAGATTTAAATTGTGGCTATTAACATTATCAATCTAAACTTTAATTTAATTAACTTTAGTCAAAAAAAAAAAAAAAAAGACTCTAACTCAAGGTTAACGAACATTGTTCACCACAAAGCATTAAAAATTTAAGCAGCTTGCTGCTAAAACAAACAGATATTCACCTTTAAGCACAACACTTAACTACTAGAAACAACTGCCAGGAGGCAATGTTTGTAACAGATGACTGGAATCCAACTCTTCATTTCATCCAAAAAGAGACGTATCAGCACTCACTTAACAATAAAAGTCTAAAACTTAACAGATTTTAACTAACAACTTAAAAGATTTTTCAGTAGTTAAGTCAAAACTTAACTATTGAAAAATCTTGATTCATAATAGTTTTAAAACTTAAAAACTTTAACTTTATGAACAACAACTTTATGTCCAACAAGATGTTAACTTGATTCATAATTTAAATGTTGAAAGTAACACACAAAAGAACTATCGGTAATTATGAATATAATAATGAGCATCATCTGTCAGGAATAGTTCTGGTTAGACCACTTCAAAACAGAAACTTTTGGCAGCCATTCTTTTTTTTTTCCCCGTTTGTTCAACTTACGGAAACATACATATAATATTTCCTCTAAAACCTTGAAAAACTAATCAATTGTAATGTTTAAAGGTCTAAATTAAATATAACGGATAACTGGCTATTTTAAACATGAATCTATAACTTCATGATCATAAACAACACAATACCAAATAAAAACAAACCAAAACTGTTGCCATTCAGAAAATACAAATTCCAAATGGACGACTCTTTAATTCCGAATGAACGACTCTTTGACTGTGTCATTGAAAAAACGCTTAAAATATTTCTAAAACATGTTGAAGCCTTAAAGCTCTTAAAATATTTGTAAAAACATATTAAAGCCTTTAAATATTTTTATCAAGCATCATTGTTTGTTTACATTGTAAGGTATGATTGGTGTCAAGTTTAGTACGTAAATGTCACCAGTTGATTTTAGTTTTGAAATTAGTGTAAAGTGATAGCGTCGAGTTGGGATAGAATGCTTGGTTGGGCAAGTAAAGATCACCAGTTAAAATTAATATTGAAAGTAGAGTAGTTTAAGGTGATAATGCCGAGTCAAGATAAGATATTCGGTTGAGAATGAGAAAGTCCCTAGCTGGATCCTGGATATTTTGGCAATGTTGTGGGTGAGATAGCTTGTTAGAGGTATCGACTAGAGGTGAATTTGGGTTAGCATAGTGTGTCTATAGTTATTGGATAGTTAGTTGGAAATTTTGAAAACAAATTCTACGATAGTCTTAAAAAAAAGTATATTGGTAAAATGAAGTGAATCATTTTTTCTTATTATGAGGACTTTAAATAGAGCACTTATTGGAACACTGGGATGTGTTGTTGCTGTTGTTTTGTCGGGCCTATATTTTTTGTCAACCAGCAGTTTTTTTATTGTCATTCATATTTATTGAGCACTGAAATTTGGGGTAGCTCTATATATTATCTATAAACTATATGCACATTTATTGTGTACTTAAATTTAGTCTTATATGTAAAACATCTGATACAAAATGAATTGCAATTCTATGAATTTCCAAGTATAGTTCCAATCTATCAAAATACTTTGGTTAGCCCTGTAAACGAATGATAAAAGATTTTCATACCACAATCTACACGAAACATGCTTTTTTGCATCTGGAAACATGTATTCATTCTGTTTCATTTAAGGCTGCTTAAAGATGTTACACTGTACTTATCAGATTTTTCTCCATAGACCTAATGTATTTGAATTCTCTTGGATGACCTTGTACACAAACCATTTTCATGATTGCAACGGAAAGTTTAGTATAGCATCCCTATAGGATACACAATTAGAATACTGAGTTTAGATTTTCTGCTACCATGAGATATGCTGATAACAATCACACAAGATACACATACACAGAAACACAGATCAACCATTAATAACATAATTTTCTTATTCTGGGAACCTCAAAGTGCCTATATAACAAAAACTCAATTAAAAAATTTGACCCAAAAACATTACCAAATATATAATATATTGGTAAAAAAGAAAGTAGAAGAAAACTTTAATTTTTATTAAAAATGTATTTAATATATTCCTTTATAATGGTCTGATTAACTTAAAATTTTCATAAAATTATATTAAGGACCAGCCATGTAATTTCCCAAATCATTTCTGAAATTCGTCATTTACTGTGAAATAGGCAGTGGTCAAAACACAAAATGATTCAGAGATTGGAGATCTAATCTTTCTTTTCTTTTTCTTTCTTTCAGTCGCGACAGCTGTTACATTTGAGAGAATTGAGGCACCAAACACTATATAACATTTTTTTTTCATCTGCAAACTTTTAAGCATTCAATTTTTGATTTGTTTATAAGTATTTGATAAATTTATTATATTTGCTGGAATTTTTTTTTTTTTTTTGAGAACTTATTTCTATATCACACTGATTGGAAAATAAACAAAATTTCTAACAAACAATTTACATTTCCAGCAATAATGTTGAAATGAAATCATAGTTTCTAATATTTAAAAATGAAAATGTTTGTACTTATTTCTCAGAAAAGCATAAATATCTGCAGTAAGAGCAGGTTAAATAAAAAAAATAAATAAAAAAAAAAACTTGTATGTTGTGGCCATTACAAAACTTTCTTCTATATTTCTCTATAGAAATGCACTCAGTATCTTATTATTTTTTCCATTAAGAATGCAGACTAGAGGTACTATTACATGAAATCTCCAACGGGAGTAAATTTTTACTGTGCAGATGACATCCTTTCCCATTCTCAGGGAAATTTTCAGTATAGCAGCGCCACCTATCAACCAATATGTACTCAAATTGAATCAGCATAATGTTTCATAAGGGCCTTTTCATATAAGAAGTTTTGTCCAATTATACACAATAGGAAGTAAGATGTAGCCTTCCCATAAATTGCGAAAATCACTATAAAGCAGCGTCACTTTTTGAGCAATTGGCACCAAAGTTGATAGGCACTAATTTATGTCAAGGTGAATCTGTATATAAATTTATATGCAATTCTGCACATTAATTCCCGAGTCAGGGATGAGAATTTTCAGATTTTCAGCTTTTTCGTACATTTAACTTTTCAGCTTTTTTTAGTTTTTTCAGCATTTTTTATGTTACTGGTGTGTATTTGTTCTTTTTTTTATACATTGAACTTTAAAATAAATAATTTATTACTCTAATATAATAGATTTTGTCATTAAAATTCTAGTATTTCATTTCAGTGTCTTGCCTTTGTGTACATTTTCAGCTTTTTTGTAGTATTGCTAATCTCATTCCTGTGAGATATATTACTGAAATTGTGGAAATCCCTGCATGTCAACATCACCTGTTGAGCGATTGGCACCAAAAGTTGATAGGCACTAATTTATGTCAAGATGCAAGTTCATATAAATTTATTTGTAGTTCTGAGCAGTAGTTCCTGAGATACAGCTGGAATAAAATTTTTGTTGCACATGCACAGACAGACATTTTCTAAAAATGGTCAGATTTTGTTCTGCACCTCTCAAATTGCGTAAATCCATCGAAAACTAGAAGTCAAAACTTTTTACGAATCCAATAATTTCTTTTATTGAATATAGAATAAAGTAAAAACTTAATATGCATTTGTTTATTTTTACTCTCTTCTATATTCAATAGCAGAAAATATAGGATTCTTAAAAAAATTTCGACTTCTGTTTTTTGGTTGATTTACATGTTTTGAGAGATCCAGAACTCGATTTGACCATTTCTAGGAAATGCCTGTCTGTGTGTGACAAAAATTTTGTGGCGACTGCATCTCACAAACTACTACACATATAAATTTATATGCAGATGCACCTTGACATATATTAGTCTCGATCAGCTTTTGTTGGAAATAGCTCAACAGGTGGCTCTGCTAAACATTGATTTCTCCAATTTCAAGGAAGGCTATATCTCAGGAATTACTGCACATAATTGCATATATTTATATATGTATGCACCTTGACATAAATTAGCACGTGTCAACTTTTGGTGCCAATCACTCAACAGGTGGTGCTGCTGTACAGCAATTTCCATAATTTAAGGGAAGGCTATAGCTCATGTTCTATTGTGTATAATCAAACAAAACTTGATATATGGAAAGGCCATTCTGAGACATTATGCTGATTAAATTGGGTGCATATCTGCCAATAGGTGGCACTTCTATAATTCAACTTTCCCCAAGAAGGGGAAGAATATCATGTGCACAGTAAAAATTCACTTTCTTTGTACATTCAGTATAATACCTCTGAGATGAAAATCGTTTGTATTCATAATTGATTGTTTTATGCCAATACTTCTGTTTAATTAAAAAATTTATCCTCCGACGGCATTGTTGTTTCGGTGGCGTTATTGTGCACGTTTCATATTTCAGCAGGCATATCTTCATAAAGATTCTGTAAAATGAAAATTGCAGCCTGATATGGAAGATTCATTCATCTACATGCATTTATTACCAATGATTCAAAATCTACCTTTAATGTGTAAATGGATGCTATTGTACTCTCCATTCTTTCAGTTTGTTGAGTAATTTGTGATGTATCATTTTTCACTTATCACTTATATTAATGTAGAAATTGTTGGGAACATGTTAGATTTCCTAACAATTGCCAGCATATTGCACAACACATCAATTGCAACATTTTTGAAAAATGTGAAAATTGTTTGGAGCAACTTTTGAATGTATCATCAAAGAAATACACCTCACCATTCGTTAAAAGCTCTTTTGCATTTTCAACAGGAAATAGGATAAATCCTTTTTCCAAATCAATCTGAAAAACATTTGTGACAGGTTTTTACACGCCTTATTTTAACACGATACCGTTTGAGCCCCCCCCCCCCAAGTACTGCAAATGAATGCAGCATACTTTGTTTTGTTACATCACCATACTGGTTATCCCTATAATGGCCGTGAACATATTTTTGCAATTGTTTGTCCCCTAATAAACATATATTTAAAATATGCATAATTATAGATTTTAAGCTTGTTTCTTTAAGTATGAATATCACGAGGTTTATCTTTAAATGCATAGTGAAAAATCAATAGTTTTAGTTTTAGTACATTATAAAGAGCTTACAGTGAAAACAACATTACAATGAATTTTTCCCCTCAGGTGCTTTTATTAACATGTTGCTGCAGAACTGATAATTTTCACCATTTGTTGGTACTTGTTTGTAAGTTGAATGCTCACAATCAATCATTCAACCATCCTTTTTCTGATTGACTGTTTAAGAGGGCACTTCATGTTTATGGAGTACTGCACAGATATCTTTGGGAGATGAATTGTATAAATAAAAATTGATTTTCAGTGAACGTCACATTCATTTTTCTTTTCCTAATGCTGATAGTGACATGGCATTGGACCATGTCTTTTTTTCCCCCTTATTAAAAGGATGAATGAAAGTTTATCAATTTTATTTAATTTTTCAACTTTTATTCCAGCAGATTTGGGGGGGGGGGGGGGATAGTAGTAATAGCAAAACGGTCACTAGCATTTGTACTATTTTCTTATTCCTTTAAAATGTTTAAATATTTTTCTTTCTTTATTAATTAGGATGACAGGACTGTTGCTTTCTGACAAAATAGACCACTTTTACATTTATTTATTTCTCTTGGCAAAGAAGTTGAAAAAGTATATTAAAATTGAGGGGAAACATGCAAAAGAAATTCATTTTAGGTAAAATGGAGTGTAAAGTTGATTTTTATACCAACTGTGTGAAAAAAACCAGAGCCTGGAATCAAACCCAGACCCTCCGCTTAACGTGCGTTTGCTCTACCACTGAGCTGCCTTGGCTGATAACCAGCTGTGCATTTCTCAGATAATATTTGTTGGCAAGGTCACACTATGTGCAAATGCAGACATAACAGGTGAGAATAATACTCGTGGCACAACAGATATTAAGTGAGAACTGACGAGCTGGTTATCAGCCAGGGTAGCTGAGTGGTAGAGCAACTGCATGTTAAACAAAAAGCTTTTCTACATTAATGATTTATATTTTTAACTAGCAGGCTTTCCCCGCTTCGCTGGTCACTGTATTCAAATGATATTTTTTTTAATTGAGTAATTGAAACATTTAAATATATTTTGATCGGCAACTATTTTTGGCATAACTTTAGTATGGGATGCCTTCTCAATTAAAAATATTTTTTGCCATTTTTGTGATAAATTGAAATGGCTATTGTAAAGACCTTGGTGAGAAACGTTCAAGTTACTTCGGTGCCAATCTTCAAATTTCACCAAGGAAGTTCCACGATAAAGCTATGCCCTATTTTCAGCAAATCAAAGCCATGGCCAAGTACAGTGATATACAGCCAGTTAGGAAATGACATTTAATTACTTGAGGTGCTTTATGTTTATTAGAAGTACAGTTAATTTAAAATAAACTACTAAATACGCATTCACATTAAGAAACTTCTATAGTATGAAACCCCCTTGACGAAATTTGAAAATTGGCACTGAAGTAGCTCGGCTGATTACCTGAAAGGTCTTTTCTTATGCAATTGCGATAACCATTTTAATTCACCGCCAAACATGAAAACTTTTTTTTTTTTTATATTATTTTTTCTTTTAAAAATCTTAAAGTTAAATTGGGGTTTTCATTTAATGTCTTTTCAACTATTTATCCTCTTGAACTAAAAATTACGATATTAGATAGATTTTGTTCTCATTAATAAGTGTACCAAATTTCGTAGTGATCGGTGGAACGGGTGTACTTTGTATAAGGAATTAAAACCTGATGTAACTTGACATCCATTTTATGAAAATAAAATTGCGTTCTAGAAATATTTTTTGGAGTGGTCGTACCTGACACGTTTCGGTAGGCCTCTTGCTTAATATTATATTCAATGTAAAAATTTTATAATAGTGAATACTTATAATAAAATAATGTTACCTATCAACTAGTATATAATAATCCAACACTCATTGTTACTTCATTTAGAGAATAACACTTTTTTTATTTATTTATATAATTTTTGTTGTTTCTTTCGTTCGTAGGTTACAGGTGAAAAAGTTTCTAAGATGAGTCTTGTAGATTTAGCAGGAAGTGAAAGAGCTGTGAAGACAGGAGCGGTTGGTGAGAGGTTAAAAGAAGGCTCAAACATCAACAAGTAAGATGTGGTTCAGCCCTCTATAAACAAGCACTTGATCTTGCTTGTTTTCTTGATAATTTAGCATTTCCTACCATTGTTAGTTCCAAGAGCAGGTTCCAGAGGAAAAAAGAAAAAAATCTATCTGCATGTGTCGAATCTTACGACTAATTTTAAAATACTTCTGCTGAACCAGTGTTACTCAAAATTTTGACATGAACCAATGGCATTACAATATGCAAAAATTTCTATAAATCTTTCTGGTATGGGACAGGATCCAGAGACAAAAATCTATCTTCTTATGTCAAATCTTTTTTTTTTTTTTTTGTGTTTCTACAAATTTGTTTTATTCAGGTACGAGGTAATGACAATATAATATACATTTAAATGCATCTAAATAACCAATGGCAGGTTCCAAGAGCTGAAATCTGTCTGTTAGCCGCTCTGGGTGAGAGAGATTTTAGTCGCCATAGCAAAAGACTTTAGCCGACAAACAACTAGCCTTTGCACCCAACAATTTAAAAAATGCTGCACAATTACAGGAAGTGAGAAATTCAGTCTATGGGTTCAATTGAAGATTTTGTTTTCTGACTATGTTGTGAGGGAAGGAGATTTCAATCCTTGTATAATAAAATTACAAATAAAATTACCCTAGTTTCTTTCTTTTTTTTTTTTATGTTGGGGAAGGAATAAGATTTTATTGATGTCTCTGGTTAAATCTCACAATTTATTTTTAATACACTTCTACGAAACCAGTTTTACTCAAATTTGAGGTGTGTGTTAACAAGGTCCTTGCAAATGCTTGTATATTTTTTCTATCTCACTAGGAGAGGTTTTAGGCTCTGTTTGCCTGCATCAAATCTTATGAATCATCTTTGCTGCATTTTTTGGATGAACCAATTTCACTCACATTTTAGACTTCAGTCGTCGTCAATGACAATACAAAAAAGAAAATTATTTCAGTCCCATCTCATTAGGCCTAACCTGTTCCAGGTTCAAAGATAAAAAACCAACATGCCTGTGTTAAATCTTGCGATTATCTTTTGATCCTCTGAATCAGAGTGTTATGTGCATTTTAGAATAAAAGAGTATATTTATTTATTTTTTATTGTTATTTATGTAGAATTACTAGTGTTATACTTAGCTGATGTGACACTTTGTTTTTCGATAATTACTGTGCAGAATTAAAAGCATAAAAATGGATTTTTTTCTTCCCTTTGCCCATATAATGGAGAAGAAAATATTGTTTATATATCAGATTTTGGAAATTGGCATTGTTGTTGTATTTACACGCTTTGAAACTTCTTAAATCCAAGAATCAGTGTTTTAGTAATCAGCCTATGCATCTGTTATCAGCATAAACTCAAGAACAAATGTTAATAAGTAGTCTAAACGTCGAAATCTGTATATGAAATCTGTTTTGTATGGAGATGCTGCCTAAAATTTCGTATTAAAATCAGACAAATAGTGTGTGTACAGGTGCATAAAAAAAAAAAAAAAAAAAAAAAAAAAATTACATCTACAGGCGAAACTTCTGCAGGATTCTATGGGTCAGGAAAACCAGAAAAAAATCAATAAATAGTGCTGACTCTCAAGGCCAGATTAAGGCATGGGCACATGGGACACGTGCTCAGGGCGCCCAAATTTAAATAGTTCACATATTTTACATGCATCATTTTTAATGCATCATAGCATTAAAATTCTACTTCAGAAATGCAACCAAAAAATACCTAAAATCAACACAGTCTCATTCCAAGCTGTGCAGTTTTTTGGGAGTACACTATATATTTTAAACAGTTCAAGCCTTATTATAAAGAATTTGTTTTCATAAATGTATTTTATGATTTTTTTTTTTTTTAGGTCACTGACGACACTTGGTTTAGTAATATCAAAGTTAGCTGACCAATCTTGTGGCAAAACGAAAGATAAATTTGTTGCCTATCGAGATTCTGTGCTCACGTGGTTACTTAAAGTAAGCATGTTTTCTTTTTTTTTTATTTTATGTTGTGAATAGTGATGTAAAAAAAATGGCTAAATATCAAAAGCTCAGTCAAATTTTAGGCTGAATACTTACTTTTTTAACAAATTCACGTTTGTACTAATAATGTGTTTTAAATTTAAAATAAAATAAATTTTAGCAAAATTGCTACATCAACTACAAGTAATCCATTAAATATATTTTATTTAAAGAAAACAACTAATTATTTAGAAAAAAAAAAAATACACTAAATGTCTTCATACATTTTAAGAAATCAGATCATCAAATATCAGGTCATTGTTATTTAATATATTTACTGAAAAAAAAAAAAAAAAATGCCATTTCATATGATTTGGACATTGCATTTTCTTATTTCAGAAAAGTGTATTTATTGAAAAGAAATTTTATAAAAACACATAAATATTTAGAATAGAAACATTTTTAAGAAATTATTTTAAAGAAAGATAAGAGTGTTTAAATTACTTAGACTTAATATAGTTCATGTTAAAATAGCATTATTTAGATCATTACTTTTGGACATAACAAAGTGCAAAATATTTCCTTCTGTATAAGTCCAGTTTATTTTCGAAAAATCATCAAACCAAAAAATCCAGAACTATTAAATTTGTCCTCGTTTTTCCAAAAATTTATTTCTTTTATTTTTAATACTTCATTTTGAAGTTAAAATGTGGAAAAATTTGAATAAAGTGCTTTTTTTGCCTTTTACACCTTCACAGAATAATAATAATAACGAGTAATTTTCATAATAAATTTTTCCGTTTTGGCAAATAAAATAAAATGAAAAATAACCCAGAAGTTTTGAAGACTTTTTTTTCTATTTATTAATTTTTTTAATAATTATTATTATTTGCTTTAAATATGACACCACTATGAGATTTTTCATGTACTGTTCAATTTAGATATTTTAAGCAAATGAAAAAATATATTAATTTTTTCAGTTGGATCTGTAGACCTACAGTTACAAGTTATAAATTTAGTAGATAAAATGACACCATCCATTTTATCTATTAGACTTTCCAAACTTTTATCTAAATTCAAATTTTTTACCTATTTAGGCAATGAATTATATTTCCAGTTGCTTACATGAAAAGCACACTCTTTTTTTTCCATTTTGGAAATTAGTTTTAAAAAGTGATTTAAAAAATAAAGTTGTATTTTTACATAAGGTTTTTCTCTAAAATTTTTGAATGCCAATTTTGTGATCAAGGTAACTAATTTTTTTTTTTTTTTTTTTTTTTTTCTGTTTAAATATTTAACAAAGATTATGACAATGTCCTGATTTTCTGAGTCACTCTCAGAACCAGAAACCATGAGCTAAATTGAAATCTGAATTTTTAAAATGAATTTATCAAATTTACAAATTGTTTCAGAATTTATCAAATCCATGAAATGAATAGTTTAGAAAACAGATAAAAGCTCAACAATACAGTGGTGCATTAATTTATCAATATATTCCTTTTTGTGTGTGTATGTGTTACAAAATGCTTTATTACTATGTTCACACAAAGTTGTTATTGAAAGGACATTCAAAATTTTGATTAGCAATCATAGATCTCTTGTATTGTATTAATCTTCTCCTTCTTAAGTAAATTGCTGGTATTGAAAAGCTAATATCTGGTAGCTTCCTAATTGCAGCTTTTCTTCAAAAACTTTTGTTTCACACTTCATATTTGGCATCAATGTAACTATTAACCGTACTGTGACTAAAAGAAGAAAAGTTTAAATATGTCATGTAAAGAAATTATGAAAAAAATTGCTTTTTAAGTTTTTAAAATTTTATGAAAAAACATAATAGAAAATTTTCCTTTCAACATCACCCGTTGAAGGTTACTCTCGCACACACTTTATAGATTTTGATGAGTGTAGAACAAGTGTAGGAGTGTACTTTTTTAAGGGACATTAAAAATAATGAATATTGGGAAAGCAATTTTTTTTATTTATTTATTTTTTATTTATTTATTTATTTATTTTTTGTTTCAGTGTTACAAAGTAACATTCTTATCTATTATGGTATTATGGTGCATGGACTAAATTATTTAAAACTGATTAAAATTGATCTATTTTTCATAATTTTGATACAACATTATCATTTTTGGAAATTGCATGCTTACCATTCAAAGTTGCTTTGGTGCATGGATGCACCAAAGAATTCTGATAAATTATAGCCCATTGTACAAATATATAAATTTTGAAAGAAATAAATGCTCAGGCTACCAGTCTATAATGATTTTCCCTTTTGTTTATATAGTGACTTGTTCCTTTGTTTAAATTTATTTTTATGATCATTAATTAATCGGTATTCAGAATCCAAATAGAGTCTTTCCAAATTTTTTATATCTGTTTAAACAATTTAGTTTTATATATACCTTTTGGGCAATTGGAATTTATTACTTAAACAGAAATATAATTTAAATTTTTGATCCTTTGTGATTTATTTTGAAGCATTTTAACCTTAGTATTTATTTTGTCATTCTATTTTAGGATAATCTTGGCGGTAACAGTCGAACAGTGATGGTAGCAACTATCAGTCCTGCAGCTGACAATTACGATGAAACTCTTTCAACCCTACGCTATGCAGACAGAGCGAAGAGAATTGTCAATCATGCTGTTGTCAACGAAGATCCAAACGCAAGGATAATTCGAGATCTCAGGGAAGAAGTGGAAATGCTGAGAGAACAGCTGAAATCAACCACAGTAAGCTCCCTTTACAACACAATTTATCTGTTGGTGTTTTGTGAAGAGCATTCTCTGTTGTGACTCAGAAAATTCTTGAATGTCTAAGATATGTATTGTGACAGAAGTCGCAAGAAAAAAAAAATCATCCAATTGACTTGGATCGTTTATGACTTACGAGGTGTGGCTACCCCCTCCTCTATCCCTACAACGCTCCATGCGAATTTTCCATTGTTCGAAACAGTGCTGGAAGTCTTGTTCTGTGAGCTCCTGAATGAGGTGTGCCGCTTTTTCCTTCACACCTTCAGCTGACTCAAATCATGTTCCTTTTAATGCAGATTTGACTTTGGGGAACAGATAAAAGTCACATAGAGACAGGTCAGGTAAATAAGGCGGATGGTCTAAAACTGGGATGTTGTACTTGGTTAGAAACGTCTTGACAGACAATTCAGTGTGAGCCGGTGCGTTGTCTGGATGGAGAACCCATAACTTGTTCTTCCACAATTCGGGTAATTTTTTCTCTACTCTTTCACGGAGTTGAGCAAGCATCTCAAGATTGTAGAAGGATAGTCAGATGGAACCATATTAGTGACTTTTTCGATATTTTCATCCGTTTTGGACGTGGAAGGGTGACCAGGCAGTCATAATCTCTAACGTTTTCTCGGCCATCTTGAAAACGCTTGAACCACTCAAAAACTTGCGTATGTGATAAATATTGTTAAACTTGTTTTAATAAAAGATAAGTTTCACTAGCAGTTTTATCAAGTTTCACATGAAATTTCACGGCAATTAGTTGCTCTACTTTTACACTTATCATATTTTCGGCAAAACGAAACAAGCACCTCTTACTCAAAGGAAGTTTACGGCCAGACTGATTTCTCTACAAACACAGGAGGCACTGTAATCAAAAGAGAAGGTTTTACGCTGCGCAGCTGTCGTTCGTTCGGATTTGTCGCATATGTAGTTAATCTGTACCAGCAATAGTCTCATTATTTAATAGCCACACCTCGTATATGGAATTAGCTTAGAATGTCTGTGGCTCATGTACAGGAACACACCAAAGTATTTCATACCATTCCCATCTAAACCTGACATTTCTTTTAAGTGCATTTTAACATGAATACACTGTATTCAACATAATAGGGGGGTTGGGGGGAGGGGGGACAGCTGTTTTACACATTAATGTGTGTTAAAAAAAAAAAAAAAAAAAAAAAAAACTGTTTCTAAAACTGTTTTGAATAGTTTTTAATGTAACATTGAAATACAATATTCCATATATATACAGTAGAGTCTCGAAAGTTCGAGTCTCAGAAGTCCGAGGTTCCGCTTAATTCGAGGTGCCAAATTTTCCCCCTAGCAACCAAAAGCTCTTCCCATTTCCTCTCGCAACCGAAAGAATGCAGGTCTTATTTTTCGTTTCTTCCTGGAAAGAATTTCAGTAACCCACCACCTTTTGTTCTCTTTGTTTTTGAAGGTGGCTAGGTAGGGGTTGGTTTGAAAGGAATTTTCAAACCAGATCTACAAGAGTTTTACTCTTCCAAGTTCAATTGTACTAGTAGCTTAGATGCTAGTTAGGGACTAGCTGCGTTGTTAGTTGCTCTGTTGCTCATTTAAATTCAATACACGTGCTTGATCCTTATCATTTTGGAAACTTATTGCTGTTGAAAGTGTTGCGTTAAGGTGCCTGCTGCGAAAATGAGTGGAAAAAATAAGAGAAAATTTGTATCTATGATAACTAAATTGAACGCTATAAAAAGATTAGATGCAGGTGAAACAATTAAAAGTGTTGCTACCGATTTGGGTGTTGGAGAGGTAACAGTTGGTGACTGGCGCCGCAATCGAATAAAAATTGAGCAGTTTTGTTCACAGAAGTGCAATGAGACTCCAGGAGAAAAAAGAAAATCTATGAGAACATCAGACTATGAAAAAACTAGCAAGGCTTTATTTCTTTGGTTTACTCAACAGCGTAGCAAAGGTACTCCTATAAGTGGCCCTATTCTTCAGGAAAAAGCTGTGTTTTTCAGAAATCAGTTCAAAGAAAGAGAAGAAGATTTCGCAGCAAGCGTTGGTTGGTTAGACCGTTGGAAAAAACGATATGGTGTACGTCAACTAAATATTTGCGGTGAAATACTCTCGGCAGATACGTCAGCTGTGCAGGCATTTCAAAAACGGATTGAAGACATTATATTGACGGAAAAGCTCACACCTGACCAGTTATATAACTGTGACGAAACAGGTTTGAACTTTAAGATGTTGCCCTCAAAATCCCTTGCTTCAAAAGAGGAAAATTCAGCTCCAGGTCACAAAAAACGGAAGGAACGATTAACCATTTTAGCATGCGCCAATGCATCTGGAAATCATAAAATGAAACTGACTGTGATTGGGAAATCTGCCAAACCTAGAGCCTTAAAAAACATCACTGAAGAAGCCTTACCAGTACATTACACAAATCAGAAAAGTGCATGGATGAATCGAGAAATTTTCAAACAATGGTTTCTAGAACATTTTGTTCCAGAAACACGGAAGGCATTGAGAAAAAAAAATTTGCCTTGCAAAGCAATTTTGTTTTTAGATAACGCTCCATCTCATCCGGACGATGATGAGCTACGTTGTGGTGAAATCCGTGCTATATTTTTTCCTGCCAATGTTACAAGTTTGATTCAGCCAATGGATCAGGGCGTATTGGAAAATTTAAAGAAAAAATATCGACGCCGTTTGTTACAACATTTAGTTCAGTCTGATGATGAAAGTGTTGCGGATGTTTTGAGGAATGTAAGTATGAGAGATGTTGTCTACTGGATAGCAGATTCTTGGGAAGAAGTTCAACCTACGACAGTAATTAAATCGTGGACTAAGTTTCTACCTGAATTTTTTACGCCTATTGAGAAAATTAATGATGATGATAGTGAAACAATTGTTTTGAAAGATTTGGTGAAGGAATTACCAGGCTGCGAAAACTCTAATGCAGTTGATCTAAATGAATGGCTAAATAGTGACGACAAGCTGGAAATAACAGACTCAAATATTATAGAAATGATGGAAGATGAGGAAGAATATGAAACAGAAGAAAACGACTCTCCGTTATCAGAAAAAAAAAATCTCATAGTGAAGGTTCTGCAGCCTTAGAACTAGCCTTAAAATATGTAGAACAGCAAACTGAAGCCACCCCTGCAGATGTTTTGCTTTTGAAGCGTTGGCTGACTATCGCATCAACAAAGAGAAGTAATATACTGAAGCAACAAAAAATTGACAATTTTCTTAAATTGTAAAGAATCTTTTACGTCATTATACTAAAGAATAAAGGATTTTAAGGTAATATGTTCATTTTATTTAATTTCATTTGTAGTTGTTAAAAATTTTCTACTTTTTCGGAAAATCCGAGTTTTCAGTAATCCGAGGTAGTGTCAGCCCCAATTACCTCGGATTTTCGAGACTCTACTGTATATACCATCTTAAATTGAAATAATATGTTGTTGTAGTAATGTAGAGTATGGAGAAAATAGTGTGCATGCCACACCAGATTATTAAAAAAATATATGTACATATATTTTTCCCTCAATTATTTCTTCCCAATTGTGTTCCGATTTATAATTATGCAATGTTATATATGTATCAGTTTAAAAGTGTTAAAAAAAAAAAAAAAAAAGTCTGGAGTGGCTCCACTTGACTTTATGAACATTAAGCAATTAACTGTTGTATATATAAAGTAAAGTTAACCACATTTCTTGCGACCATGGAAGCCTCTGTGCAGGTGCGGATTGAACGAGTCCAGTGTTAAAATAGGGGTGACTGAGAGAAAACAAGCGATAAGGGAACACCGAATAACTGGATGTTTGCAAATAACTATCTCTCAGGCAATTTTGCATCCCTCCAAACTTTTCGACTCGGCCTCACTGCTAGTTGTAGGAAACGTGGTCGCACTATAAGAGAAGTCGTTAGAAATAAACAAAAGAGAAAATTGTAATAGGATGTTTTAGTATTTTTTCTGTATAGTATGTATGTTGTTTAATTTAACCCTATTCTACTTCACAGTGACTGTAACATGTTGATATACATATCAATTTTCAGCTCAATCAGATAAGACATTTAGATGGTTTCACACTTTAAAAAATTTGAACCCATAAGCCATAATGATAAAGAATTTTTTGCTGTGTCCCTGTAAAAAAAGTATAAGTGCTAGATTCTCGGAAATTCATACAGCTAGTGTGACAGTGACATGTATATAAATTTTCAGTTCATTTGAAAAAAATCATTTGCTGTGTCCCTGTAAAAAAAGTATAAGTGCTAGATTCTTGGAAATTCATACAGTTAGTGTGACAGTGACATGTATATAAATTTTCAGTCCATTTGAAAAAAATCATTTAGATGCTGTCACACTTTGAACCTATAGGCCATAATGATAAAGAAATTTTCCTTGTGTCCCTGTAAAAAATCTTTAAATGATAGTCACCAAAATCAATGCAGTTCATGCAGTGGTGACCTATAACATGTTTATAAGTTAACAACTCAGTCAGGTAAGGCATTTGATTTAGATGCTATCGCACTTTAAAGAATTTTCGTTGTGTACCTGTAAAATAACGATGAGTACTAGATTCAGTAAAAATTATACATTTTGTGTAACAATAACCATGTAACCAATAAACATGTGTATAAATTTTCAGTGCTTTTGAATAAGGCATTTAGATACTATCGCACTTTAAATAATTTGAGCCCATAGGCTATAATGATAAAGAATTTTTCTTTGTGTTCCAGTAAAAAAACTATAAAAGTAGCTTTTATATTAGCTTATTCACCAGAATCAATAAGGTTCATGCTATGGTGACCTACAATATGTGTATCAACTTTCAGTTTTTTCGATCAAGGTATATTTACACTATCGTGTTCACTCACACACATACACACATCACCATAAAAATAGCAAAAAGGAACTCAGGGGCTTCAAAACGTATAGATACATCAAAATCTCAATGTTGAATTTTTGACTTGATTACAGTACTTTTCTTACATTATGTTCAGAACATAAAAATGAATGAATGAATGACTGCTGCTTTGCAAGAGTCATTCCTTTATCTGTGTAATTTTCCACTACATCGGAGCACAATTATGTATGAATTTTTAATATATTACTTATCAAACACAGGATGATAACAAATGAGTATAATTGGGGTATTATGAATTGATGAGTCTTATAATGATCACTTATTACTCAAAAGAAAGATTTAATAACTATATATTGACCATAGTCCGTTTACCATTTTTTTTGCAGAATGAAAATTTTATCAGTCCTCAATAGCACTGGATATGGGTTTGTTAAAAATGATCATAAACAGTCATGAGATGTTGGTAGAGGATTCAGAGCCTGTATCGTGTCACATTGTGGAAAAGGAATGTGTTCACTAGATTGCTGTTGAGCCTGCTGGAAAAATTCTCTTGGAAGTCTAAATACTTCTTCATACACCATTTCAGCACAAGTTGCATTAATGTCTTCCTTTAATGGAGAGCGAAGACTGAATAAGATGATTAGCAATGTTGTCATTGTTCCTCCCCAAAGATTAGCAGGGCTAAATTAGGTATAGAACATTGTGCACCCTAAAGATATCTAGAAGCAATAAAGGATTGTCAGGGAGATCCTGCTTAGTCAAGAAAGAATATAATTAGGGGAAACCTGCTCAGTAGAACACTTGGCACAGACTTTAAAGTAATTGGAAACACCAAAATATATCAAAGACTGAAGGTGACCACTGTGGCATCGAGTAAGGGTGGCTTGATCTTGCCTGTTACAGTCAAGTGCCAGATGGCTGTATGACTTGGTTACTCAAATACCAGTAGTGCACTGGTGGAACACAACAAGGATTGTTATTCTTGTTTATAACCATGGAAAAAATTTCCATATAGGTGAGAAGCATAGGTGAGAGGCATCAAGACATCTTTAACACAGGTGTCAGCAATCTCTTTGCCCTTGATATCAACATGGGAAGGAATCCACTGTAGGTAAATCTCATTAGAAAGACAAAGAAAGGTGCTTCAGCTTTTTGAGAATATTTACTCCAATATCATTTCTCACATTATGCCAAATGGCCAGGTGTTGGATAGAGCTTCTGCTGTCAGAGAGGATCCAAATTTCTTTTCCATCAGTAAGGGGTCTGAGTGAATCGAGACCTTCATTTATGGCCATTAATTCACTATGAAAGACAGAGCAGTAGTCAGGATTTCTTCTCTGAATCCTTATTATTGATTTTGAGACTATGTAAATTCCACTTTCTGTACCATCACTATTATTCTTTTGTCAGTGTACTCCTGAACAACATTGGCTGCAGTATTGTTAATTCTTCAAAAGTCAGCTGTCTTATATAAGGAGGCTGTCTTATATATGGTCAGCTGTCTTATATATGGAAGTATTTTTGCTTATTTCCATGAACAGATAGGTGAGTATGAAAAAGGATATCAGATAGACCCTCCAAAGGATCAATATACTGTGTCAAGTGATACTGTTCTACAGAACTACAAATTAGATTACAAGAGTTTACTTGACTAAATGGACTGTTTCTCCTAAGCCAATGATTGTTGCGACAAATTCAAAAATATTCAGAAGTCTGATTTTGAGAACCAAGTCTACACAGTTTGTTAACCCTAGATAACTAAACTTAAATCAGTGTTACTCTGTAACTAATCATTCGAGTCATAGACTACGAATTAAAAACAAGTATATTTTTATAATTCCTTTATTCATTTCAAACAAATTAGTGTAACTTAAAAAAAAAAAAAAAAAAGATTATAATATTTCAATTAAAAAATAGAAAAGTGGTAAAAATTATCGTTTGCACTGTTGGCAGATGTTAAGTGTGCTCTCCACAAATAGCCTTTTGCCGTAGTTGCATACCTATTTTGTTATTTTATGTTTGTTAGGTGAACAGAAAGTACAAATTCTGTGTTTGTTTGCCATACTTTTAATCCTGTCTTCTGTGAGCTTTTCAATATTCAAAATGTCTTCAATATTTCTTTCGTTGATCACTAAACATTAGACTGTTAGACGATGATTACAGCAAATCTCAAAAAGTAACAAGTGTACAACTGTGCTTATCACCTTCGGATAACTCATTTTACTAGTTATGGAAGTACTGTGAGTGAGGTGGTGTGAGCGTAATGGGAACATCTCAAGTTAGCAAAACTGGCAAGGGTCGGTAGTCTATTAGACGAATGTTTAGTTGTCTAGGGTTAAAGTATTTGACTAGATATGTATCTCTCTCTCTTCTAAGGTCCAGTGGCTGCAGATCTGCCTCATAAAGCACAATGTCATTGGGACAAGAATTCTGAAGACCAGTAATTATCCAAGCAGCTCTAAGATGGACTCATTCAAGTTTTTGCAGAATCCCAACAATAAATCGGATATCCATACTCCAAAATAGGCCGAATAAGAGAAATATAGATGTTTCTAAGCATAATACCCAATCTTGCCCCAAGATATACTTTAGTAGGTTAAGTCTTCTCCTTGCCTTTGACACAAGATGATCTATATGCTTATTGCTCAATACCTCAGGATTCGAAACAAAACCCAAATATTTTGGATGTTTATCCATGATGAGAGGCTGATCGTTCAATAGGGTGTTAAATTAAAATCTATACAGTTTTCTGTTGGTAGTAAAAAATTCCAGTTAACCCCTACCTTCTCATTCCTATGAAAATGAGGGGGTGAGTATCCGTTCTTGTATTTCTTCTGCCCGTGATATTTCTGAGCTAGAGTGTTCAAAAGTAACAAACACACTAAAAAGATTTAGAAGCAAACCATTTCTGAGATGCAGAAGATTTTTTATTTCTTATTTTACACTCTAGATGGAAGTAGCAGACTATTTAAAATGTAATTGGAGATAGTAGGTTTATGTTAAACTGTCAGCACTATCCAATTTTAAATATTTGTAATACTTATTTCGAAATCTTAGCTCAGTTAGGCTTTTGAATGCACATAGTTTTGTGCTCTGTGGTAAAATATTTTTTTTAATATTGTGTACATTATGTAGTCAGAATTGTAAAGTGATTCCAATTCTAATTTTAGTGTAAATGGAGTGGAGAGTGATTGGAAAACAAGTGATATTTATGAAAGTTTGGATAGCGAATCTGAGAACGGTGTATTATACATATAGTGTTGTATTATACAAAAAAATTCTTTTCATAAAATTCTCTTTTAATAAATTTTTACAAATGCAAAGGATTAAGTAACTTAGAATATAAATAACTACCTTAAATTCATCCTTTCTAGTTGTGCATGTATATTTCAGGCACTATTCATGCCCATCATCGGTGCATGTTGTGACTTTGCCTCTTCTGGACTGTTTTCTTTTCCTTTTTCTTGGAGTTCCGCTTCACTTCTTTTCATCCCTTTTAACACATGTTGCCATTCTGTTGGAATTATGCTGTACTCCCGGTCATTAACAGCAGAGTTATTGGTTAGTATCTCGATAGCTTCTCATTTTAGGGCATAATGGTGAGAGTTGTATGGAGCTATTTTTTTTATATTGAGGGTGTTAAGAGGTTAATGGGGTTAGTAATGCGAGTTTTAAATAAAGCAGTAGATTGTTTGTTATATTTTAAGTCGGATAAATGCTCAGTTTCACGTTCTTTTATCTGACGTTTGGTCATACCTATGTAGTATGCATTAGTGTTGTTTTCACAAAAATTAATTTTATAAATACCAGAAGTGTATTTAAAGTTAACGGGGTCTTTTTCATTTCAAATGCATTGGGAAAGATTTTTATCAGGCTTTATTGGGACATTAATATTATGTTTAATAGCTTCATTTTTTATTTTAATAGAAGCACCGTTACAGAATGGTATAGCGGAGGTGAAAATGGGTAATAAATAACGCAGAAAAATAAACCCATTTTCACCTCCGCTGTACCATTCTGTAACGGTGCCTCTATTAAAATAAAAAATGAAGCTATTAAACATAATATTAATGTCCCAATAAAAATCTTTTCCAATAACCTCAAAACAAAAAAGACTCCGTTAACTTTAAATACACTTCTGGTATTTATAAAAATAATTTTGAATTTGAAAACAACACTAATGCATGCTACATAGGTATGACCAAACATCACATAAAAGAACTTGAAACTGAGCATTTATCCAACTTATAACAAGCAATATAACAAGCTATATAACAAGCAATCTACTGCTTTATCTAAAACTTGCATTACTAACCCCATTAACCTCTTAATACCCTCAATATCCAAAAAATAGCTCCATACAACTCTCACCATTATGCCCTAAAGCATGAAGCCATCGAGATACTAACCAATAACTGTACCGTTAATGACCAGGAGCACAGCATAATTCCAACAGAATGGCAACATGTGTTAAAAGGGATGAAAAGAAATAAAGCGGAACTCCAAGAAGAAAAGGAAAAGAAAACAGTCCAGAAGAGACAGTTGCAATGTGCACCGATGACGGAAAATATATATGCGCAACTAGGAAGGATAAATTTAAGGTAGTTATATATTTTAAACATTAAAAGAGAATATAAATATCTTTTATTTTTGTTACGTACTGGAAAACAAACATTCAGTCATAAAACTATGATTGTTGGTTTCTCTACAAAATTAAATTTTATTGATTTCGAGCTAATAAAAATGAATACATATATTATTCATACATTTTATTTTATACAATTTTCTTGAATAAAATTAATAGTCACTTTTTACTATTTTCTTGAAATATGAGATCGTAGGGTTAATGATTAATTCAGCCAAAAGTGCCTGTAATTTTTGGCAATTCTGGATTTTTGAAGTCTGATTTTTCAGCTTTGTAGTATATTTAATGTGAAAGCACAGCTTTGATTACGTTTTGAAACTTTCATCATATATACATCCAAATTGAAGTGTTTTTGTTGTTAACTTAAAATTCCTTTAAATATAGTGGTCAGAGAATGCTATTTATATAATTATTTTTAGCTTTTAGCTTGAATAATACTTTTTTTTTTACTTAATACTATATGATATATGAAATAGTTTTATCCCCATATTTTTTGTTGCAGCAAGAGGGCATTGAAGAACGTCTCCGGGAGTCTGAGAAACTGATGCAAGAAATCTCTCAAACGTGGGAAGAAAAACTTAGGAAAACAGAAAAAATTCATCAAGTACATTCATTTTTGTCTTTTCTGATAAAATAATTAGTTTTGTACTGTGTTACATCTAATAATGGATATATTCTTTCTTAAAATTACCAGGAGCGTCAGCAAGCACTCGAAAAGATGGGCATATCAGTGCAGGCTTCAGGCATCAAAGTGGAACAAGACAAATACTACTTGGTCAATTTGAATGCTGATCCATCCTTAAATGAACTGCTAGTCTATTATTTAAAGGTAATTGGAAAATTAAATAAAAACCATTATTTCTTTATGTCGACGTTTCTAATGGATCTTAAAAAGGGCTTGCTTTTACTTTCCATTTCTGAAGCACTGTTAAAAATAGTTATTTTTTTATTGGGAGTCGTAAAGAAATGTTCATTTTCTTTTAAAAATGCAATTCAGTTTTAAAAAATATTTTTGTTTAATATTTCTGAGTTCCAGATTCATGATAAAACCTCCTTACATGTATGACATTAACAATGATACAGCATAAGAGTCCTATATATTAGCTGCTGACTTCTGTAAAAATAAATAAATAAATAAATAATAATGATTTAATGTATATGTGGTATTATTTTGTAAATAATTTTTAAAAATAAAATTATGTTTACTCGCATAATAGTCACCCGCACATAATAGTCACATGTCCGTTTTGAAGCAGAAAAAATCATTCAAATACATTCTCTTCGTAAAAGAAAAGCCATAAAAAAAGGCGCCTTTTTTTTTGTGTGTGTGTGCAACTGATGAAAAGACTATTTCATAAACAGTACATAAACTGCAAACATTTCGTAAGTTACTAATTTATGTACCAGTAATATTTTTTTGTATAGTTTAGCATTAGAGTGTATAAAGTTGTGTAAGGTAGATTTCCTCGCATAATAGTCACAACTGGTCTTTCACAATAAAAAATTGGCAAAAAAAAGTGTGACTATTACACGAGTAAACACAATATTTTTTTATAAATTAACCTGCAAAATTGAAGTTTTTGAAAAATATAAAAGAAATTTTTGCTGATTTTTATGTTATTTGGTATGCTGATTTAAAAAAAATGACCTCCTTTTTCCCCCATCATGTCAGGATTTTTTTGTAAAATTGATATCAATATATTTGCTAAAATGCTATTTGATAAGGAAGTCTCTCGAACAATTTTGCATGTAGCACCTGGCAACAGTGGTTTTTATTCATTTAAATCTATGTAAAATGATCGATTCTTGGTGAAACAGATTGAATTTTCAGCAACTTTTTTTTTTTTTTTTTACAGGTTTAAATGGATGAATTGAATACAACTGTTGTTAAATCGCATGAACCACCTTTGATCGAGAAAAAAACTAAAAGTTTTCTTGAGTTTAAACTTTTTACATCAAATTATGGTGCAGTTTCTTCATGAAAATCACCATCATATTTTAATTTGTTTTTATTAAGGTATCTTATTTAAATAGACGATTGATCAAAAGAAGCAAATATAAGGTGTGTGTATATGAAAGTTAAAAGCAAATTTTAAACTAAGCCCCCCCCCCCCCCCCCCCCCCCAAAAAAAAAAAAAAAAAAAAAAAAAAAAAAAAATCAGTTTTTATATAAGTATCTACCCTTTTTCCTTTGAAACTTCTTTTTGACATTCTTCTTTTTATGTTCAATCTCAGGCCTATTTCGCCTTTCCAACAGTAGTCAGCGAGCGTGTTCTTGTCTCAACTTCCTTAATATTTGTGCTTCATATCTTTGATGTCTTGATGAAAACTCCACATGTGAGTGAAGGAAATGCGTTTCGATACTCATAGAATCAACCCAACACTTGAAAGTTGTGCAGCATATTGATTACAATTGCTTTATAGTAAGAATTATTGTAATTACCCAGAAATTTACTGATGACATCTTTGAAGGCAACTCAAGCTTCTTTTTCCTTTGTTGTCTTGCTTGTCTGAAATTCTTTATCCTTCATATGCTTGAGGACAGTGGCGGCTCGTGCAAATTTTCACAGGTGGGGCCCGATCCATCGCATGATGCGTAATTTTACTTTAATACTATTCATTATTCAAACATGAAAACAAACATTATTAAAAGGGGATGTAAAATGAATTTTCGGATTTTTTTTTTTTTTTTTTTTTTTTTTTATGATGGCGAATTTCAACGCTATGGAAAACATTGCATAAAATAAAATATCTCAAAAATACTTTTATAAATACAATTGAAAAATTCTGCAATGTTCTGATCAATGGAATATCAAAATTTAAATATCTGGAAGCTAATAGATGGAAATTTCCAAGTTCGATACCAGATCGCTTTCATCGACATATACATTTGGAGTTTACTATGGTTTTCTCCAAAACTCAAATAAAAAGGGATATGTAACACTTAGAAACACTTTCTACAGAAAGTACACCACTCAGGTCTAGGACCCTCTTTTAGTCAGCTGGCTTTAACCCTAACACTACACACCATTAAAATTTAAATTCAAATATCTCAGAGTGTAATATTATTTAGCTTACGCTAATTACATCCCTAAATCTTTTAATTATAGAATTTCAAGTGTTATATTCGTGTTTCTCATCTATTTGAATTTAGAAAGTCATGATTAATGTAATGTGGATACATATTTAAGAAAAAAAAAACATGTTTCTCACTTAATTTTAGATAATTTAAATTAACTTTCAACAAATAAAGAAATAAAACGGGCTACCATCTTTAAAAAAAAAGAAAGAAAGAAAGAAAAAATAAAGAAAATAAAATAAAGAAAAAAGAAACATATTGCGGATATTTCTGTTAAATCACATTTAAAAGAAAAATCCTTTAATAATAATAATAAATCACAATTTTATGCAGCTATTGACAAATAAATGATAATGAAAGAAGAGTAAGAAAAAATTAGATAGACATAGTTATTTTGTATATATAATATGTTTTTGAATAGTTATAAAAAACAAAATTATTATTATTATTATTACTATTTTAATTGAGAAAAAATTTAGGTGGGGTCGTGCCCGCTGGCCCTTAATGTAGAACTGCCACTGCTTCAGGATATCGGAACCAACAAAGATTCACTCTTACAACTTTGTTTCGGATAAGACTGAAAACTTTTTGCAGAGGTATTTGAAATAATCGCCATCTTTTGGAATAGTTTTGACAAATTGCTTCATTACAACTATATGCAGAAGGGGTAACAATACTTTTTTGGCTCAATTAAGCTATTTCAAATCGCATTCTTGATGCCTGGTTCAAGATTTTTGTCTTTTTGGCCATTTTATGATAAATGTTTGTATGATTCATAAAAATCCAAGTAAAATCAAATTTTTCAAGAAAACATGGTGTGATAGAAATTTTTCATTATTACTTTCTTCTATATGTAATATAGAGAAAGTATTGGATTCGTAAAAATTTTCGACCTCGGGTTTTTGATGAATTTACACGTTTTGAGAGCTGTAGAACACGATTTGACCATTTTTAGAAAATGTCTGTCTGTCTGTCTGTCTGTGTGTGTGTGTGACAAAATTTTGTGGCAACTGTATCTCAAGAACTACTGCACAGAATTTCATACAAATTGGTATGTAGTTGCACCTTGAGATAAATTAGTGCCTATCAACTTTTGGTAAAAATTGTCTTACAGGTTGCGTTGCCATCCCGCTTTTTCTAAATTTTTAACATGGTGATATAGGACAAAATTTTGTATAAATGTGCATAAAGAGAATTATTTTTTAGTAATCATTATGAAATTTATAAGAATTATTTATAATAGAGATAGTCAACTGGGAAAAATTTTTTGTATGCGTAGGTACCTCTCCACCCCCCTCGAGGGGAGTAAATTTTCAAGATGGGTACCTTTCGAAAGGTCTCGTCAATACCTTTAAAACGAATGGTTGAACTATAAATCTGTGATAATTTAAAACAAAGTTATCGATTTTTTTTACTTTTAGCAAAAAAAAAAAAAAAAAACAGAAAAAAATCTTCTTCTTTTTTTTTTTTTTTTTTTTTTTAACGAAATTTAACCAGACTTGGTATTTAGTTGAACCCTGACATAAACTGAGGCTGATTAGACTTGGGGATCAATCGCTCAACAGGTGGCGCTGTCATCGTATTTTTTCTAAACTTTTAACATGGAACACATCTTTCGAAACGTCTCGTCAATACCTTTAAAACGAATGGTTGAACTATAAATATGTGGTAATTTAAAACAAAGTTATCGATTTTTTTTTTTTACTTTTAACGAAAAAAAAACTTCGAAAAAAATCGTATTTTTTTTTTTTTTTTTTTTTTTTTTTGTATATTCTTACTGCGTGAATTTGTATAGGAAAATATAGAAGAAAGTCTTGTGGTGGCCACAACATACTAGTTTTTCTTTTAAATTCCTCCCCTCCCCCCATAATTACATAAAGTTTGCTATCAATTTCCTTGTATTTTTTCATCGCAGGCCTCCAACTTAATTCTTAAAAAATGAGATTATTTTAACAAATTTTTCTTCAATTAATTTATAAGTGTGTCTCACTTAGTTGAAATAGTATATTATCCTTTTTACTTTCTTCTATATGTAATATAGAGAAAGTATTGGATTCGTAAAAATTTTCGACCTCGGGTTTTTGATGAATTTACACGTTTTGAGAGCTGTAGAACACGATTTGACCATTTTTAGAAAATGTCTGTCTGTCTGTGTGTGTGTGACAAAATTTTGTGGCAACTGTATCTCAAGAACTACTGCACAGAATTTCATACAAATTGGTATGTAGTTGTACCTTGACATAAATTAGTGCCTATCAACTTTTGGTAAAAATTGTCTTACAGGTTGCGTTGCCATCCCGCTTTTTCTAAATTTTTAACATGGTGATATAGGACAAAATTTTGTATAAATGTGCATAAAGAGAATTATTTTTCAGTAATCATTATGAAATTTACAAGAATTATTTAAAATAGAGATAGTCAACTGGGAAAAAATTTTTGTATGCGTAGGAGCCTCGCCACCCCCCGTGGGGGGGAAGTCCCCCCTCGAGGGGAGTAAATTTTCAAGATGGGTATCTTTCGAAAGGTCTCGTCAATACCTTTAAAACGAATGGTTGAACTATAAATCTGTGATAATTTAAAACAAAGTTATCGATTTTTTTTACTTTTAACAAAAAAAAACTTAGAAAAAATTTTTTTTTTTTTTTTTTTTTTTTTTTTTTTTTTTTTAACGAAATTTAACCAGACTTGGTATTTAGTTGGCCCCTGACATAAACTGAGGCTGATTAGATTTGGGGATCAATCGCTTAACAGGTGGCGCTGTGATCGTGTTTTTTCTAAATTTTTAACATGGCAGTATAGGAAAAAATTTTGTATAAATGTACATAATGAGAGTTATTCTTAACCTGTGATTGTGAAATTAATATGAATTATTGATAATAGTAGTAGTTAATTAGGGAAAAAATTTGGGGCATCACTTCTCCCCCCCCCCCCCCCCCCCCCCCCCCCCCAAATACCTTTAAAACGAATGGTTGAACTATAAATATGTGGTAATTTAAAACAAAGTTATCGATTTTTTTTACTTTTAACGAAAAAAAAATGAAAAATATCATTTTTTTTTTTAAATATTGTTACTGCGTGAATTTGTATAGGAAAATATAGAAGAAAGTCTTATGGTGGCCACAACATACTAGTTTACATTGTTTTATAACTTACTGGTATTTCTAAGAAAGTCCTTACTTTTCATTAGAAATACATGTGTAAAACAAGCTTTATAAAAACCTTCAATGCTTGAAGTGAACCTCATCAGATGTTGCTAAGAGCCATTGTAAATGAACCACGCTTTAAACAAAACAAACCACATTTAAATCAGTTCATGGGAGCTATCACCTTAAACTCGAGTAAAACAGATTTTTTGATTAGCAAAAATGCATAAAAACAAATTTATTTGTATGAGGCTCTGATATTGAAAGATGTTTCATTAGAAGATGTAATTCTATCCCCCCCCCCCTCCCAAGAATTTTTTTTTCTCTCTATGCTTAGTTACATTTTCTATTTATTTCTTTCTCCCAATAATACAATTCACATATTTCTTTTTTTTTCCCCCATATTTAAACTTTATTTGGACACTTTTTAAACTGTTCCATCAATTTCCAGAATTCGTATTATGCCAGTAATTTACAACCATCTTCTTATAGTTCCATTATCTATATATATATCATTTTGATGTTTCACATCTTTAAGAGGCAATTCGGTAGTGTACTCATTTTCATCAAAATTTTGTGATATTTTGTTAGACGTAGGATATGCATCATTAGGAATGCTGCCAAATTTTTCATAACTTACACACTCGTACTGTTTTAATGTTTCAACAATGGGGTTTCTTTTTCTGTAACATTTGTGAGTGCCATATTTTTTCCCATTGATTGTATTGTTTATACAGCAACCAAACAACATTGTACAGTAGAATCTCATACAACGCGCTCCCACAAAACGCAATTTCGTACAATGCAATAAAGAGTCTTGTTAGTCTCGTATGACACGTAAGATAAAGGAAGAATGTGACAACATCAGATAAGGATTGCTCTGTTACTATGCCAACACCCGACGCTTTTGGTATCATTGCAGAATAAAATCGTCTACTCAGTTATGTCTCCTATAAATGATTTTCTATTATGCGGAACATACCCCCGCATTGTATGAGAGTCTACTGTACATGTTAATTTCCGAAGACATTGTCTTCAATAAAAAATTTAAATAATTTAAATTTTCAAATTTGTTTTAGACGAAATACTCTTAGTAAAAGGCCACATGCATATACTATATAAGCTTGTATGTGAAACAGGCAACTCTTTCATTGATTAATTTTAAACTACATGTAATAATGCTATTCAGACAGAGTTGTTTTGCAAGAAATTCTTAAATGCATTAAAATTACTTGTATTTAACGGGGAAGGATGTTGCTCGCCAAATCGCGTGCACTTTTTGTTTTTTTGCACCAAATATTCAAAAGTATTTTATTTATTATTATTTTTGTAGATTTTTTTTTTTTTTTGTGAGATTCCACCAAACAATTTTACTGATCCTGTATTACCTATGTAAGAGTATCTCTGTAATTTTTTTCCCAATATTCTGAGTATGTGCTTTAACCCTTTGCGGCGCAGGTTTAATTTGGATCATTTAAATTATACTGCCACTGGAATTTACGAACAAAATTAAAATAAAAGAAATTTTAAATTTTCAGGTTTAAAAAAAGGGACTTTTCTGCTATGTTATAAATGTAAATTTTTGCTAAAAAAAATTTCCGGGATGAGTTTTTGAACTTGAGAATTAAACTTGGGTGTTCCATCAGCTGGAACACTGCGACTGAGAGGGTTAAGGAGGCCTTCCTTGTTAGTATTATTAACCATTAAGTTATCCTAAATATATTTTATACTCATATGTACAGGGCTGCCAACAACTACGCAATTGGCGTAGTAACTACGCTTTAGCCTGCTTCTACTACACTCTACGCATCGTATACTTAAAGCTACGCTTTTCCTTTCCCCATCGTCATCTTGTTTACAACGAGCGAACTCCGATTTCACCACGGATTAAAAAAGTATAATATAAAACTAAATAGTGGCAGACACTGAAAAAAAAAAAATAAAAAAAACTACTATCTTTTTTCTTTCTTTCTTTTTCTTTTTTTTTTTTCCTTGCACACATCTAGACAGAAATCCCAATCCACGGAGTCCCAATCCAATCCTTATCAACTTTTAATTTTGCATTTCCAACAGTTGCCGCATAAAACATTATTCTTTGAATTTTATTTTTTATCTATGAAAGTGCTTCTTGAAAATATAAAAATAACAAAACTAACTTTTACAATCTAGTTGAAGAACCACATGCTTCATCGTAAATACTCATAAATAAATAGTAAAGAAAAAAAAAAAAAACATTCTAGTGCTAGGCATTGCGTAATCGAAATATTGCTGACTCAGAACGGGAACACATATTTGTTTACATTAGCTGAGAGTGTGCTTAATTAAAACCGCAAGCACAGACACCACAAGCTGAAAGGGGGGGGGGGAGAAAGAAACCGAATTCTATGATTATCTTCATGGCTATGATTATGCTGTATTTTGATTTTCATTTAAACTCTATCAATGTTTCAGTTAACTTAATGCTTAATAAGTCGCTAAAAAATAATACTTTCTAACGAAAAAAATTGTTTATTTTAATTATTTATCGATAAAAATAATGGATTCAAAGTTACTGAACTTTAAGTACGATTGACAACACAAGGAAACTAAGACCAGGAAGAGCTATCTTCCGTGGGAGACTTTCTAAAGTGTCTGAAGCCGTAATCACGCGAGTTTTGGAGAAAACAGTATAAAGTCGGACTTTAACGGAGGAATTGTCCTCTGTAATAGGAAACTTTCTTAAGTGTTTTAATATACAAGTTTCTGAGAAAATCATGGAAAATTTCGAACTTTATCGTACGAAGTATCTACCGTTGGAGAAAGAAAAAGAATATTTTCTGTGCTTTTTCTTAGGATAACTGAATACGCGATAACTTAGTTTTTATTGGGTGATTCTAAGAAATTTTCATATCTGAAAATGGGACTTCCACAAAAATCGCCGGATTTAAAATGGATTCATCACAAAAATAGCACAAGAAAATTGCGTATTTTATAAATCAGCCGCAAAAAATGACATTTCAGTAATAAAAAAAAAAGCTGATTTATGACTAAATAATTAGACATTTTTAGAAAAATAACATCTATTTTAGCAATTAGTTTACGATTACGTAATTTTGAAAATTAGCTGTAAAATAATTCCGTATTTCTATAAAAAGCCACAAAATTATACTTATAATGTAAATCATGTTTGAAAAAATCAAGAAATTCATCGATTAGCATCAAAATAAAGCCTTTTTCAGCGATTAAACATAAATTTTGTTAATTAGCGGCGGAATGATTGCGTATTTCCGTCATCGGCTACAAAAATATCGCGATTTACTGAAATCAACTGGGGGAAAAAAAAAAAAAAAAAAACCTTTATTGGCTAGCAGCCAAATGATAGCATATAAAACGTAAATTTTTTATTATTAGTGGGTAGGCGATCCCGTATTAGCGAAAACTACTTCAAAATTATTCCCGATTTCCGAGATTACACTTTGAAAAAAAAAAATGCAAATTTCACTGATTAGTGGCAAAATAGTTGAGTATTTAAGATTCAGCTTTCAGATGAACGTATTTTGCACAAATTAGTAGCTAAATAATAGCGTGTTTCGGCAATCGGCCGCATAATAATCGCGTAAATTAGGATTTACCTTTAAAGAAGAGTGAATTTTATCAATTAGAGCAAAATTATAGTATATATTAGCAATTATTTGCTATTAAACGTAGATTTTGTAAATTCGCAGTGAGATAATTACGAATTTCGGCAATCGGTCGTAAAAATATTGCGAATTCTGTCAAATACGAGAAGAATAGCATATTTATTTAATTAATGATAAAAACGTAATTCTACCCCCCCCCCCCCCCTCTACGGAAACTCGATTTTTTAGGTATATTTAGCAATAATCTTAAGGGGGAAAAAAAGTTTCATAAAAGTTGATGGCTGTCAGTTTGCACTGAAATTGAATTTAATGTTGTACAATTTCAATCCTTTTCCATCCTTAATAACAATGATTATTTTATTGTAGATTCAGTTTTATTACATTTTCTAATATCTAAACTATTAAAATTGTTCATTATTTTGACTTTTGTTACTCCAAAAATTTAAGATTTTGTTTAAAAAAATCCAATTTTCGTATCTGTTTGAAGTATAGCATTGAAATTATTTTCACATCAATTGTCTTGTTCTTGTAATTAAACAAGTTTCTTTTGAATAGGCATGCACTAAATGTTTGATTATTACTGAATAATGAATATTCAGTATACTGAATAACTAAAAATTTGATGCATACCTACATCTTACCTTTTTTTTTTTTTTTTTTCTTTACTTAATTTCATATGATTATTGCTAATTTATTTTTGTTAGTAGTTTCTTTCTTTCTTTTTCTTTTTTAATTTTTAAAATTGCTCCTCAAAGTAGCCGAAATGCTCCTCAAAACTTCTCTGAATACTCCTCAAACTGTTTTTAAAAAGTTGGCAACCCTGCATATTAGTGTATTATATTAGAATTAGTGTATTTTCATGTATCCATGTTAATATAAAAAGTAAATTTGGATAAAATTTCTATTATTTTTGAATGTTTGATTATTAAAAATCAATAAATTTCAGAAAGTAAGTCATAATGTAAACAAAAGATTTTATGCTTATTTATATTTTAAGTATTTTCTAATTTTTTAGCGACTACACTTTGTAGCTTAAAACTACACTTTTTTTGCTTTTTAACTACACTTTAGCACTCCCAGAGGTTGGCAGCCCTGTATGTAACCCTAGCTCTTTAGTGACCACAAATCGCTTTTATTTCTTTTGGAAAAAAATAAAGAGTTACATAAGAAGTGTTGAACTCATTTGTTTGCTGAATGACATTGTGGTTTTTTTTTTTTTTTTTCAGTTTTAGCTACCTAATTTTATTTCAGTTAAAAAAAAAAGTTATTTATGGGTTTTAAAATTTGCATTCAACTGTTACTTAATTGGGACAGAATTGGGATTAGTTTTGCATCACTATTAGGAAATCAACAAATGGGATGAGCTTGTTTGAGGATGCAGCTATATTGCTATTCAACCGTGTTATTCTTGTGTGTTAAAATATAAATAACAAAATTATTTAAAAATATTCATATTTTACATTAATATAAAATATTAATTGAAAAACATCCATAATTATTCAAATTGAATTGTTTAATATCTGCTTGTATTAAAAATAGGTATTATCTATTTTATAAATTTTTAAAGCTGGATCTATTTTAATGTAATTCATGGTGTGTCTCTTTTTCAGGAGAAAACTGTAGTCGGTTATCCCGGTGCATCATCGGACTTAGACATTCAGTTGAGTGGATTAGGAATCATGTCCAAACACTGCACCATACTCATTGAAAACTCAGAATTGATTCTTGAACCGGTAGAGGGTGCAAGGTACGCATTTTTTAAGTAACAGTAAATTTTAACACATTAGAAAAGGAACAATAGGTGATTTTCAAATCGATTTCTACTGTACCTAATGAAAATAATGCAAGGTACCTATTTACACAAAACAATAATAATTACTGGGTTAACTATTATTATTGTAAATATATATATATATATATATATATAGGATGTACCAAAATTACAGTGACAAACTGCAAGAGGACACATCATAAGGTTTCAGAATTGTGTAAAATCCATATCTGCCAATGTCATTTAATCCTTTAAGAACTGGGTGTTTTGGGGTATTTTTTAATTAATGTGGGCAGGGCTTTTAAATTTTTAATTAAAATTTTTTGTGTGCAAATGATACATTAAATGATATACATAGTAATAATGTTGTTTTTGATCAATGTATTATTAATAGGAATATTGTGTAGGTTTTTGGGAAGTGATGGATCATATAAGATTTTAAAATTTACAAGGTAGGCACAGTTACAAATAATCAAAAAACTAGGTTTCACAGGAGCAATCGATAATACTCATATAGGGTGATAAGTGCTAAAAAATACCGGAATGTATCCGCTCCTTAAAGGCTTATCAGTACATGTATGCTTTACACTTTTGGTGGCTTCCAACTCACCAGGGCAGCTTATGCATTTCAAATGATCACAAGTAAATTCTCTGTAACTGGGGTCATACCAGTCACGACAAACAAAGAAATCATACTATTCAAAAGCTTTTGGATTATAAGTGCTTAAGACTTAAGTGCTTACACTAATAATATAAGTGAAATTAAAAAATAAATAAAAACATTTGCATTTTTTTTTTTTTTTTTTTGTAGAAACTGTGTTGGACTAGACATATTTATGAATAACAAAGAATAAGCAGGTTGAATCGATGACTATTGTTTACAGCAAATCTCATGCTTAGTGTATATACAGTCAACTCCTGTTAATCTGAAGATTTGTAATCTGCAAAGTCCACAATAGATTTTTTAAATTTAAACAAAGAAATCTACAGACAATATTCTGAAAAAATTGCCAATTTTCCCCACATTTTTACTGTTATTTTTTTATTTAGATTTTTAACTTAATTCTTGCTTTCAATCGTTAATTAAACCACAATATTTTAATTTTTGAAATGATGAAATAGATATGAACCGTCATGTTTTTGTTAGATGAAATTAAAATTTGATGTGCTCGAAGATTCTAATGCAACATTTAAATAAAAGACACAGACACATACACACACACACAAAAAAAAGATAATTACTAAATGCTCACAATTATAAATATGATACACTTGAAAAAAAAAAAAGGTGAGATTCTTGTATTTATTATACTGCAGTTCATACAGACTAGCACCAAATGAGGTCAAAAAATTTCATCAAAGTATATAAAAATTTAAAAACATGCACTTAAAATGTATTTCCTTTTTGTATTTTAAAAGAAATCTGGAGTGACTCCACTCGACTTACCATGCATTAAGTAATTAATAGTTGTATAAATAAAGTAAGACAAGTCGTTAAATAAACAAAAGTGAAAATTATAATTGGGGGGAGGGGGGGGTTGAGTATTTTTCCCCATTGTTTAATTTTACTCTATTGCATTTCAAATAACTTGAGCCCATAGATCATAATAATAATAAAAAATTTTGTTGTGTCCCTGTAAAAATCTATAAGGGCTAGATTCACCAAAATCTGAACAGTTCGTGCGACGGTGATCTATAACACGTATATAAATATTTAGTTCAATTGAATAAAGCGATTAGACGCTATCGCACTTTAAAAAATTTGGGCCCATAGGCCATAATGATAAAAAATATTTCTTTGTGCCTCTGTAAAAAAAAACTAAAAGTGCTAGATTCATCAAAATCTATACAGTTCATGTGAAGATGATTTATAGTATATGTATAAATTTTTATCTTAGACGAATAAGGCGTTTTTACGCTATCGTACTTTAAAAAATTTGGGCCTGTAGACTATAATGATGAAGAATATTTCTTTTTGTCCCTGTAAAAAACTATACGAAATATATTCACCAAAATCTATACAGTTTGTGCAATTGTGATATGTGTATAATTTTTCAGCTCAATCGAATTAGTCTTTTAACCACTATTGTATTTTAAAGAATTTGGGCCCATAGACCATGATGATAAAAAAAATTTTCTTTTCTAAGTGCTTGATTCGCCAAAATCTATATAGTTTGTATAATGGTGATTTGTAAGATGCGTACAGTGACGCCAACTTTTGAAAAAGATTGGGTGGGCTCAAATATTTTTGGGTAAATAGAACAATGCTATAAAGATTTTTACTTTTCGAACATATTATGTAAAGAAAGTACTGTAATCATGACAAAAATTTGAATTTGAGATTTTGGCGTAGTTACATGTTTTGAAGTCTTCTGAGTTCATTTTTGCTATTTTTGCAGTGATGAATGTGCATGTTTGTGTATGTATGTGTGTGAGTGAACACAATAGCGTCTAAATACTTTTTCCAATGAGCTGAGAGTTGGTACATATGTTATATGTTTGTAGGTCATCGTAGCATGAACTCTATTGTTTTTTCTAATCAAGCATTTATAGTTTTTACTTTCTTCTATATTCAATAGAAGAAAGTATTGGATTTGTAAAAATTTTCGACCTCGGGTTTTTGATGGATTTACATGTTTTGAGAGCTGTAGAACACGATTTGACCATTTTTACTTTCTTCTATATGTAATATAGAGAAAGTATTGGATTTGCGAAAATTTTCGGCCTCCGTTTTTTGATGGATTTACATGTGTTGGGATGTCTAGATTACGAATTAATAGTTTTTAGAAAATGTCTGTCTGTCTGTAGCATTTTTTTGTGGACGCTGTATCTCACGAACCAATGAATGAAAGTTAACCAAACTTGGTATTTAGTTGCACCATGACATGAACTGGTGCTGATTAAATTTGGGGATCAATAGCTCAACAGGTGGCACTGTGATTGCATTTTATGCAAATTTTTAACATGGCAGCATAGGACAAAATCCCGTATAAATGGGCATAATGAGAGTTATTTTAAACTTGTGACTGTAAAATTAATATGAATTATTGATAATAGTAGTAGTTAACTAGGAAAAAAAATTTGTTTGGGGGGGGGGGAGGCCCCCCTTGTGGAGAGTAAATTTTCATGATGGGTATCTTTCAAAAGAGCTTGTCAATGCCTTTAAAACGAATGGTTGAACCATCGATCTGCGATAATTTAAAATTAAGTTATTGATTTTTTTCATTTTTAACAAAAAAAAAGTTTTTTAATGTAATATTGACAATAAAATTGGCTTTTTTTGGATATTTAGTGTTATACTACATCTCTAATATGGAAACTGTCTGCATTATCATGGAAGATAATTTTTTTAAATAATAATTTTAATAAATTATTTTTACTGAGTGAATTTGTATAGAAAATGTAGAAGAAAGTCATGTGATGGCCACAACATACTAGTTTTTACAGTTACACAACAAAAAATTCTTCATCATTATCGTCTACGGGCTCAAATTATTTAAAGTGCGGTAATGTCCAAACATCTTATTCAAATAAACTGAAAATTTATACAAATGTTATAGGTCACTTTCACATAAACTGTATAGATTTTGGGTGAATCTAGCACTTTAAGATTTTTACAGGCACACAACAAAAAATTCTTTATCATTATAGTCCATGGACTGAAATTATTTAAAGTGTGTTAGTATCTAAATGGCTTACCCAACTGAGCTGAAAATTTATTGTACATGGTATAGGTCATCAATGAACAAACTCTATAATTTTGGGGATTCTAGCACTTATAGATTTGTACACAATGAAAATTTTTTTATCATTATGGCCTATGAGTTTCAATTATTTAAAATGTGACAGCATCTGAACACCTTATTCAAAGAAACTGGAAATTTACACTACATTACATGTTACAGGTCCCTGTTACACAAACTGTATAAATTTTACAGAATATAGATAGCACTTACAGTTTTTTTTTTTTTTTTTTTTTTTTACAAGTACACAACGAAAAATTTTGTATCATTAGGTTTATGCACTCGAATTTTCTAAAACGCGATAGAGATTTAGACGATAGTGTTTCATCCAATTCAGCTGTAAGTTTATATACATGTTACAGGTCGATGTTACACGAAATGTATAGATTTTGGTGAATCTTGGATTTATATATTTTTACAGGGACAGAACGAAATGCACTATCATTATGATTTATCAGCTCAAATTATTTGAAAGGCAATAGTGTTAATTGAAACAACATACTATTTTGAGGAAAACTGAGACTCTATTATAATTTTCTCTTTTGTTTATTTAAAGACTTCTCTTACTTTACTTTTTTTATAAAATCATTAATTATTTACTTTATATTTGGAAAGTCAAGTAGATTAATTCCAGATTTTTTTACATGAAAGAGGAATGGAGGTGGATAAGGATATATTAATTCAACACTATTTAAAGTATAAAGTTATGAGGAAATTAAGAATGAACATTCGTCTGGTCAAGTTCCACTGCAGGGTGAAGGAAGGTGCCCAATATATTTTCTGTGAAACGTCTGTTGCTATCACCAAAAATTTCTGATTTTGAAACCTAATACATATTATTAGCAGGGCCTGATTATCGCACAGGCCGACAAGGCCTCGGCCTAGGGCATCTCTATCAAGAGGCACCAAAATAATTTTTAAATTTAAAAAATGCTATTTTCGGAAAAGATTTCCTTAAAAAAAAATTAACCAAAAGTTAGCAAACGATAATAATCTCTAGTTGAAAGTAGGGATTTTTTAATATCTTTTAACCAATTATCCGATTAAATTAAAAAATACAACATTAGCTAGATTATTAAATATACCAGTTTTCGTGAAGATCGGTCGAATGATATAACATTATACAGCGGACCAAAAAATCCAGATAAATTTTCACTTGCAGACTTACAGTTATATAATACAAATTAAAGAACTTTGTATCATTCTAATGGAAAATATCTTTACATTTTCAGTAGTATTTGGTCATGTGTTCATATTTACATACCTGCTGACTTCGTATGGTATGAATTAGGTAGATTAGGATTAAAAAAGGAAACAGTGTTATAAAGAATACCTTGTAAAAAATTACATTTCTATGCAAGTTGATTCAAACAGTCATAGAAGAAGGATTACCCCTGCACCAATAATAATAATAATAATAATTTGAGATCTCGTTGCAAAAGAAGTTAAAACTAATTTCTCATGAAGGTGATGCTTTAACTTTTTTACCAGCAGTCAAACTTTGTGCACAAATTAGATTTAAAAAAAAAAAAAACCTTTTAATTTGTTCAAGAGGGGGGTGGGGGGCACCAAAATCGTCCTGGGCCTTGGGCCACAACAGGTGATAATCAGGCTCTGATTATTAGAATTTACAATTTACGCTGATCATAATTCATTTGTAAAATATGAAGCTTTCAACTGACGTACAATTAAATGCAAGTCTGCCAAATTTCCTTTTATATCTTGTATTCTTAACTTTTTTCAAAGAAAAATGCTTTTTTAAGCTTCAAAAATATAAATAAATAATAAATAAGAATAATGAAAATTGGGTGGGCTGGGAGAGTAAATTATTGGGTGGGCTCCTGCCCCATGGGCCCATAGAAGTTGGCGCCACTGGATGTGTACAAATTTTCATCTCAGATGAATAAGGTGTTTAGATGCTATTGCGTTTTAAAGAAATTGGGCTCATAGGCCATAATGATAAAGAATTTTTCTTTGCGTCCCTGTAAAGGAACTATGAAAAGCTAAATTCACCAAAATCAACAGGGTTTGTGCTATGGTGATCTATAACATATGTACCAACTTTCTGCGCATTCGAACAAAGCGTTTAGGTGCTATTGTGTTCACACATACATTCATACATCATCATAAAAATAAGAAAGATGAACTCAGGGGACCTCAAAACGTATAGAAACATCAAAATCTCAAAGTTAGATTTTTAACATGATCATAATACTTTCCTTTTTCGGAAAATAATGAATACATATGTTTATATTTTATTGCTGTGTATTTTTTAAGTATACTGAAATTATTACCTTCATATAATTAGTTTTTCTTAACTGATGTTGAAGAAGTATTTCATTCTGAAATTAATTAGAAATCATCTCTCTATTATTTGTGATTTTCATCAATATTAATTATGATAATTTAGTTTGTATTTGCAAAAGAAATATGTAAACAATGACCTGTAAACCACACAAGCTTGGGACAAAACTTTTGAAGATTAGAGGGACTTGACTATGTATATTAAAAAATAGTTCTAATTTGAAAGATATTTTTTATTTTTAAATTTAAATTGACTGAGTTCTAATTTAAAAATTCAATAGAATCTCAAATGAATACTGATGTATTTTCAGAACTTGTGTGAATGGTTCAGTGGTAACGAAACGCATTCAGTTGCATCATGGAGACAGAATTTTATGGGGCAACAACCATTTCTTCAGAGTGAATTGCCCAAAGACTGGCAGTAAGTAGTCTTTATTTTAATTTTGTGTTTTGTTTGATAAAGAGCTTTTCTGTATTTATCAGTTAATCTGTCATTATTGGTCTGTCAGCACTCAATTTTGTTTGTTTTCTTTCAGTTTTATTAGTAATTATTTGTTTAGGATGAGAGGGTTATTTCTTTCAGATAGCAAGAAACCATTACCAAGAGAGAAAATAATAATAAATATCTTGAATTTAAAAATACATCACACAATAAAATATTAATAATAAAATAAACCTGCTGACAACAACATCATGCATTCATTACAATACACTCGCTCATTACACACATTTTAAAAATGAGTTATGTTCTCTTTAGGACACAAATAATCAGCGATGCCTTTTATGAGCTTTAGTGTATAAATTACACGAAAAATACAAGTCTATTATAACAAAAATGAATTTATTAAATTTAGTATTGTAGGGTTTTATAATTGCACAGTAGAAATTATTTAGCCTAGCTCTTAAAAGTGATATTTAGACTAAAAAGGATATCATGTAGCAGCTCAATAAAGACTAATTGGATAACAAACAAAGTTTTGTTAAACAGAAACTTAACAAGTGAATTAAAAAACATTTCAACCGAGAGATAAATAAACATTTTAATTTTAGCAGGGATTGCTGGCGAATGATTTTAAATTTAGATTACATTATATACCTGGAGGAAATATGAAGAAACAGACATATTTTAAGCTTTAAATGCAGTCAGGAAGATAATAAACATACCAAGCATACATCGTAAGTGCTTGCTTAATATGCTTAAATGACTACATATTATTCAAACTTAACTAAAAGTAATTAATAAAACATGATAGCTAAAGAAACCAATCTTTGTGAAAGCTTGGAATCTGACCATTTAACAAATACCATGCTTCAACGATTTACAACTTGCTCGGCAATGTCTCCCACATGATCTGTTGCTATAACAGCAACCAAAACAAATTCCCTAATGCTGTCTATCGGCTCACTAGTGAGATTTCGCCATTATTACGTTGCAAGTTAATGTGCAATGATGCTGGTAAAATGTAAACGAAGATATAATTATCTTTTTAAAGGCAAGGGAGTGAAAATTAAAGGAAGTAACTGTTTAAAAAGGTAAGTTTTTCTCTACTAATAAAGATTCATTCCTTTACTACACTTTCAATATTCTGCTCTACCCACTATTCCCACCCTCACCCACATAGAATACAAAATTAAATGTTTTACCTTAACTAGTATATATCAAAGTAAAGAGTATGTGACTGTCACAGTTTTATCTATAATTTAATTCAGACTAGTACAAGTTGAATTCAGAGAGTCACAGAAGGGCTGCCTAGTGCTGAAAATTCAAATAAGCTGTTGATAAACACACACACATATATAATATATATTTTAAGTAAAAAAAGGCTTTTTTCATTTTAATATATATATATATATATATATATATATATATATATAATAAAGATGATCTATTAAGCATAGTAGAAGCCAAGCAACAGATACAAGATCACTGAAACACCAATGACCAATAAGCTTAAAAAAAAAAAAATTATCAGTGGATGAAATACACTAATGTAAAGAAACCAGATCTATTAATTAACAGTCCGCAAAACAAATGAATCGATAAAGTAAAACAACATATCCTAACTTAAAACCATAAACTTATCAAAATGAATGAAAAAACAACCCAAGAAACACAAGATAGGAGGAAGGAGGCAGGCGTCAAGACTTGTGACTTGCCTGTGGGATTACAGATGATTTATTAAGCATAGAAAAGCCAAGCAACAGATACAAGATCACTGAAACCACAAAACTCAATAAGAATGGGGGGGGGGGGGGTGAATTATGTAGGAGAAGCTCAGAAAGGTGAAAAAAATTCATCAGGGTATGAAATACACATATTTAAAGAAACCAAATTTATTAATTAACAGCCTGCAAAACAAGCGAAACTATAGTCTAACTCAACAAAATCTTAACAGAAAAACAAACAAAATTTATGAAAAAATAATTTAAGAAACTTATTGTCCCATGACCTCGGACTCACCTTGTGTGTGTGTGTGTATGTATGTATATATATATATATATATATATATATATATATACTGGATACCTTTTCAAACATTACACAAGAAGAAATGATGTATCCCATGAAGAATAGGAAAGAATTTGAAATAATAATAATGTATTATGATGTGTTTTTTCATTTTTGTAATACAGTATAGGACCGAAAATCCAGAACATTTTGAAATTCCAATCATTCCCGCACTGAACAGTTTCTCTCCATTAAATGATAATTTCTAACCATTTTTCACTTCTTTCTAAAACAATGGGCAGACGATCAGCCTATTTATTTTTTTTCTTTCTCTATGTTTATCTTCAAAGGTTTTGTTTATCGTTCCATTGAGTAAAGAAATAACAGAATTGTGCATTTATCTTTGTAATTATAAGTATTTGAGCTTTATCTTTTAATTTTTATTTAAGAAATAATTTAATAGGATTAAATAAATGAAGCTTTGCACTTTCGGGTCTATCATGTGGACCACGTTATACTCTGTTTCGAAATGCAGTATTTTCACTATAGGGGGAATGCTGTTCCTATTTTATTTCTGTTATTTAACCACCATAGTTTATAATAATTAAAGTTTTTAATTATTATTCACACAGTATAAAATTGTATTGGAATATGTCAGTAATTATTTCTTTAGTCCTTAATTATTAGGGTTGGACTAAAATTTTAAAAATATCTGATAAATCGATATATTTTTTTTAAAGTTTCTAAAATCCAGAAAATTCCAAAATCCAGAATGGGGTCGGTCCTTCGGTTTCCTGATTTTCGGTCCCATACTGTACCAAACTGGAATTAATTTAATTTAGGGGTAACTTTTCTTTCTTTGGTTATTATTATTGTCATATTTACTCTTCGCAGCTGAGTTTATTTAAATCTAGTTACTCACTGTATAATTGAAAACTAATAGGGGGTATTATTTGACGTATTTGCTATGTAGTTACTTTTTTTAGCATTTAAAACAGGTTAGTCTCTGAGTAACTGGTAACATGAATTGCTAATAAACAAGATCAGATTTTTCATTCCTCTTTAGATTCACATTCAGGAAGTCTGTCTGTATAAAAAGAATAGTGATTCAATTTTTTGAAAATGAATTTAAATCTTGTGAACTAATATGGAATGTAAGGAACATTGTCTTTTAATAATCTTTAAATTACAGATTGCAACAGTCCTGACATCCCTGAGCGTCCACTCGACTATGATTTTGCACGCGAGGAGTTGATGATGAACGAGTTGAGCAATGACCCCATCCAGTCAGCAATGGCAGCATTAGAGAAACAGCACGAGGAAGATAAACAAAGTACGTCTCTTTTCTCCTCCGATTTCTTAATTATTTTTCTTAAGTGCTTAGCAGGGTTGACCCTAAAAATGGAATGCCAAATACAGGACTACATTAGGCTACAACCAAGAGCGTAGCAATTCAAAAATCATGGGAGGGGCAATAATTAGATGTTAATTAACATTCACTAATTATTAGTATTAATTATAAAATGTTACCAATTATGAGCATTTATAACACATTAATTTTGGTTTTAATTTGGTGATTCTTTTATTTGGCATTAAAAGAAAATTTTGTAATAATCAATGGGGGGGCTTGAGCCCCTCCCTTTCCTACGTCCCTGGCTACGACCCTCTGATTTAGAGAAATTTGGAGTGTTTATTTACTTTTCTCAGTTTAAATATTTCATTTTGATTTATTTATTTAAATAATAATTTCAATGGAGCATGTACTTTAATATATATTATTGTTTGCAAACTAATGTTAGAAATTATTTTAATTTGACCACATGATCATGATATAAGAAAAGCAATTTTTGCACGAAATTTGAAATGATTTTTTTAATGTATGATTTATTGACACTTTCCTGTTTTAACAGCCACCATGTTTATAACAATGACATCAAATATGGGGAACCTCCCCCACACAAAAATAAATATATAATACATATTTATAATATAGTAATAAACTTTTTAAATTGTTAGTAATTAAATTGTAAATAGTTATAATTATAGTGTAAATGAAAATAGTTGCTTTTTGTTTAGTGTAACAAGACAGGGTAGGCATTGAAACCAGAGAATTCCCAAATTTGTAGTCTTAAATATCTTTAATTATTATTATTTTTTTTTTTAAGTAGGCTATTCTTGATAGTGATTAACATTTATTATAAAAATGCTCCTTTGCTTTTTTTTTTTTTTACTTATTTGTTTGTCTGTTTGTTTGTTTTCTGAAGAGAGGGTTGGAATGAATTGGAAGAGAGGGTCTAAGTTAATTTATGTGATAAACATTAAAAAAAAAAAAAAAAAAAAAAAAAAAAAAATCTAAATTATTCTGTTGTATGGGACAAATTTCATAGCCTTTGTTATTTACTATTTAAAATGAGTTCTTAGTGAGTTGCACTCTTTTAAATGCATTGAAGTTTGTGTTGTTAGGACATATTATTTTAAATCATTCATTTCTAAATAAACTTTTGTAATTTGTCATGTATATGCTTTTTTGTAAACACTTTGATGGAATAGTGTGATTGGATATGAAAATGCAAATTGAATCATTCACATGCTTGGAATTCCAGTGTCTGATCATGTGAATTTCTAATTAAAATCGAGAACATTAATTGGCACAAAAGTATACTTTCTACAAAAGATTAATTGGAAATCACACTGCCTTTGTGCGACAATGTAGAAAAAAGTCAACTTGACCCAGTTACTGGTTATGACACGGGTTAAAGGTATTGTGGAATTTGACATCTCTAGTGTATGAACAATGGGGGGGGGGGGGGGGGGGGGGTAAAGAAAACTCTCTTAAAAATCCCATTTTTGTATGATTTCTGTAGTAATAATGCAGCAAGAAACTTCAAATTTGATGCATAAACTAATTCTAATTTAAAAAATGGTGAAATGATTAAGAAAAAGATATGCTAAAATTATGCTTTCGTCAAAATTTTATGCATGTGATTTATATATTTTACTGTGAATGCTTCAAAATGGTGTAGTCTAAATAGAATTTTAATTATATATTAGAATGATATCACTTTCCAAATATTTCTCAAATGAAATAAACTATCGTCATTGAAATGACGTTATTTCTTAGAAGTCTTTTGATAAAAAATTTACATTTTCATAAAAAAAAGGGCTATACTTTACTATTATTTTATGGGAACTTTTATTTGTTAGTGGTAGAATAAATAATAAGAAATAGTCATCTTAACTCCAAATTCTAATGTCAAAAGACTTCTGCACATCACAGATAAATATTTTATTTTTATAAATCTTGGGGAATAGCTATTATTCTAAATTAACCCATTAATGCCTAACGTCCCATTTTAGGGTAAAATTGTACTCATGGTAAAATTGTACTAATCTATTCTCATGCTTTTGTAAAGCATAAGAATACATTAGTACAATTTTGAAGTTAAAATGTTTATTTATGTAAAACTGAGGCATATTTTTCAAACCGTCCCTGAAAAGAGACATCAGGCAAAATGGGTTAAAATTTTGGGAAGGGCCTCCAAATTTTGCTTGTGTAGCCATCTATAAAATCAAAGTTCTTAGGTAAGAGCTTGCAGTCGAGCATTCTTTCTGCAGTGGCGGCTCATGAACCGAAAATAGGTGAAGAGCTGAAAAATAGCATTTAAATATATTTAATGCATAATTTTTATTAAGCATAATTTTAACTAAAATTTAACTAAAAATACTCATTTTATTTGAATGTAAAGTTATACTGTATAAATGAATACAGTATAAAATATTAGATGAAGTGCCTCTTCACCTATTTTTGTTCCACGAGCCGCCACTGTCTTTCTGATAACTAATAATTTAATTTTATGTGTTTCCGCTGCATTAGAGCATGAAAAGCCATAAATCTTTCTTTACTAATTTTCATACTGCTTGTTTTTTTTCTCTTGGTATGTAGCAAGCGTAGTTTTCTAGGGGCATATATCACCAGGAGAGTGCGGTTTCATCCACATTCTAAATTTGCTCTAATGATAAGTTTTTTCCTTCAATAATTTTCATGATTTTTCACCTGCAAACACTCCTGCTGCATCATGGTCATCACTCACTTTTTTGCCCTAAATTTTAATTTGGTGAATTTCATGTTGTTTTTTAAATTTGTCCAACCATCTTGTTGTATATTTGCATGGTGTTGACTAGCCCATTTCTTTATAATCTGTTGCTTCGCAATGATCAAAGTTCCAGTTGATGGTACATTTTCATCTCTTCTCTGGTCATTTCTAAAGTTGAATCGCTGCCCACAAAAATTGCAAGAACTTTTTTTTTTGCTTATTAAAATCATAAATAGTCGACTTTCTGATTTCATGTTCTTCACATAGCTTGCAAATAGAAGTTCCTTGATCAAACTTTTTAATTATTTCAACTTTTTTTAACAATCAAAATTGTACAATTTTTTTTTCTTTGTTAGAATAGAAAAGTTAAATGATTATTTACCACTCATTTTTAAAACTTTCATGTCCAAACATATAATTCATCACCACAACACTAATAATCAGTGTCAAAGCATCCATGGAAGTGATCGAAGCAGCGCTTCCCCTATTTAAGATTTTAAAAAAGTAATCTAGTAACGTTGCCTCGTCGAAAGACTGAATTTATTCTTCCTCTTCTTTTGGATGCGCTTCGCTTCAGTGCTTCCATAGTTTTCTGAACCACGCAAATTGGTATTGAAATTACCAATTATTATTATTGGTATTAATTATTATTGTTATTATTATTATTATTATTATTGAAATTGGTATTGAGCAATTGATATTGAAATTACAAACGGCGATCACTGACCATGTGATTTTAGAAATGCAGAGTATCTTTTGGTTATAATTATTTTTAGATAAAATTTTTTTGCTGCGGGTTACCTTCTGCCGCAGGTTATATATGCAAAATTACAGTAAACATAAAAACTTCTTTACACACCGTAAAATAAAGGGTAGCACTACCATTTTCGTAAGGATGTGGCCTTTCTTTTTCAGGTGCAGAAAATACGTGCTACTACCTTGAAGGCAAAAGGTGCTTAATTGCTCAGGTTGGGAAATTTCAAAATGTTTTACAAAAATAGGGAAAATTCAGGGAATTTTTAAACTTTTTGGGAAAAACATTAGAAAATTTTTTCATAATCAAACCTTTTTTAAAATTTTAGTGCTTTATAATGAAAAAAAAAAAGTCAATTATGTTTTTCTTTTTCAACTAAAGTAAGTTAATAAAATTAATGTATCCCAGGTATGTTCAATTGCCTTGTAAACATGATTCTAATGCTGCATCTATTACGTGTCATCTATTTTACTTTTAAAAGAGACAGAAAAATCTTAAGGAATTTTTTTTCCTGATTTGTGTCGCAACCCTGGCATTATAAGCCTGCCACAAGATACGTATGAATCAAACACTTGTAAATATATTTTTTTCTTATTTTTTTAGTAAAAATCCATTTTTTAACATTTTGGAAATCCAAAGTTAGTTCAATTAAAAAAAGAAATCCTTTATATTAATTTGTATATAAAAGGATTTATATATATATATAGAATTAAAAAAAAGTTACGGGTTAAATTAATATTTTTTATATTTTTAAATTGTTATTTTCATATTTCAGGGTACTCTTTTTATATTTCAAAGTAATATTGCAAAATGAATTAAAGGAGATTTCCTATTAGCCTGTAGGTTACTTTAAAAGCATAAAAAAATAAAGAACGGAAATTACAATCCTGATCATTCCAAAATAAATAAACAAGTTAATCATTTAAATTGAATAAGCATTTTGATGTCTAGAAATAGTCTATAAATAAGTTTAATGAGTAATAAAATAGTAGCTGGCGCCTCCGGAAAGATTCAATACAAGAATTAAATTAGCAATGTTAAAAGAAATAAAAGATTTATGATTATAAATTAGGGTTTGATTATTTATGTCAAATATAAAGCTATAAATATTGTTTTAATGAATTGGCAAATTGGGGCACCGATTGGCATCACTATGTCTGGTAAGTACGAGTCATTAGCCAGTAAGACACAAAGAAGAGGTGTATTATTAAATAAATAAAGTAACCAATAAAAGGAATAGGGAGGAGATTAGAAATATGCCAAAATACACCAAAAATTATGGGTATAAAATAGGGGTGCACAACCTTTTTGGCTGGAGGGCCACTATCGCTGTTGGGTGGGGCATGAAGGGCCACAAACAAGTAAAAAGTAAATAAAAAGTACACTTTGCAGAAAAATAAAGTTATATAGGGGGTCTCAAAAATACAGAGCACAAATGTAAAAACAGATGAGGGCAAGGGATACCAAAACAAGCAGTTTTAGTGCAGGTATGTGGGTATGAAAATACCACTTTGAGGTATTATATGATGCTGGTGAGATCTGTAAGTGGAAAGGCTTCAAGTGGTTGTAACTGTAATTTTCCACATAAATTTTGAACAAAAAATGCATTATGTCACCTTCCTCTTCTGGTGTAACAAAGAACTTGATCTGCAATAGTATCAAAGAGTTTGATGAGGATTTGGTTGCTAAAGTATTATGATAGCAACCAATGAGAGGGGCTGTGGGAGCTCAGATATTTCGGAATTAAATAAATTTTCATTTTTGACCTTTTAAACAAATTAGGAAATCAGTCTCAGCCTCCTACATGCCCCCTGCTGATAACATCTGTGGTTACGCCTCTGTTAGCAACCAGCTAAACTATTATGATAGTAACCAGTAGCAATTGCATCTACTACTGGAAATCTGCATGATATGTCCTATATTTTTGTGAATGTAACCAGAGTATATTCACCACCACTGAAAATCTTGTTGTCATTTTGAAGTAGGAAACATTTTATTCTCATTCAGTAAAAACATTTGATTTTTTTATCAGCTATGCTTGCTGGTAAAATCGCTCCATATACATTGTTTTAGCAGCTGTCCCATTTCTGTTTGCATCCCTATAAATGGACTCCATCATTATTGTGGTCTGTGTTTTTATTAGTTCTACAAAATAATAAACGTCAATATGTCCCCGAAAAAAAAAAAAAAAAAAAAAAAAATGCAAAATGCCAGTTTTGCGAATGCAACAAATAAAATATTTTTTTCTTTCCTCTCTCTTCATTTTTTCTCACCTGCTGATGATTAATGCAGCCTAAAATGTCAGTCCTTCCGAGGCCACAAATTGATGGTTATTGGGCTGCATGCGGCCCCCGGCCGCAGGTTGTGCACCTCTAGTATAAAACATGAAACTCAAAAAAAAAAAAAAAATTAGAGGCTGGAGAAATCTTGAGACTATCATCTGCTAAAAAGAACTCACTAACGAGCAAGCCGGCCTTGGGCCATTCTGGCCCCGAGGTCCGGAAAGGATCTATGGCGATTTCAGTAATAATGTCCAGTGGAACCCCAAATAGGATTATGTACTTAATATCTGAACTTTCCATTGCCTTCCTAGTCCTTAGAATTTATGGAGATTAAATAAAGTCAAGTAAAGCCAGCGGACGTGTAATTATTGTACCTAGACTGCAAGTTAATGACTCCAGTAACGGGTGAAGGATCCCAACACCCCCCCGCATTTCCAGTTTATATTACACATATATATATATGCATGTGAGATATCTCAAATGAAATAGCACATTTGCTTGGCACAGGCTCGACATTTGGTTGAAAGTAACAACGTAAAAAAAAAAACATGTTTTTCTCAAACTGTTTCAAGTTTGGTAAACCACTCATGACAAATCAAATATCACATTAATAACTTGAATAATCCTTCAAACATCAAAAGCAAGGATTTATATTATATAGATATATACACATGCATTGGATTTTATTTATACATTAATAAAGTATAGTTCATTAAAAATATATCCTTTATTTTATTTATTATGAAAAATTGGTTATACTGTTATACTGTGTTAAACTAACTGATTCTGAATGTGTTTTAGTTGCGCTGGACAAGCAGCGTCAGATGTATGAACGACAGTTACAAATCCTTCGCAATCAGATGTCTCCGGGCACACCTTACAGTCCCTATCCTGCCTTTGACTTGCTTGGTCTGGGAAAATTTACTCCTGCTGGTACACCTACTAGCAATGTACAGTCACGGATGGAGCGCTGGGCACAAGATAGGTGAGATCTTACAACAAACTCATATCCTTCAAACTTTTGTTTGATTCACATAATTTCAACGTAGATAATAAAAAAAAAAAAATATGCATACTTTGCAACCAAAGGGAATCAATCTGTCAAAAATAATTTGAATCCATAGACCATAATGATAAACAGTTTTCTTTGTATCCCTGTAAGAGAACTGTAAGTCCCACACTTATAAAAATCTATAAAAATCATGTGACGGTGACCTGTAGTATACCTGTCAACTTTTAGTTTAATCGAAAGAGGGCATTTAGATGCTATTGCACTTTAAATAATTCGAGTCCATAGGTAATAATGATTAAAAAGTTTCTCTTTGTGTGTGTGTCTGTAAAATTATCCAAGTGCTCCTCATTGAAGTCTATACAGTTTGTGTGAAAGTGATCTATAATATATTTACTTGTATTCAGCTCAATCAATCAAATTATTGTGTTTACTCACACACATACGTGAACCTAAAAATAGCAAAAATGAACTTTGGACACCTTAAAATGTATAGATACGGCAAACTTTCATAATTGATTTTTTTCATGTGGTTACACTACTTTCTGCATGTAGTGTATGCTGGAGTGAAAAAAAACAACAACAACCATGTTTGCTTAACAAAGTTTGTAAAGCAAAAGCAGAGATGTTAATTGTATTGTTTGTAATTAAATATTTTGCATTTTAGTATTGGTTTACTTGTAAACTGACAATACCGCTTTCTGAGATAGCTCACTCATCAGAAAAAGTAGACTTTTTAAAATACAAGAAAATCTTCCTTTATTTAATTTAATTTAGTTATCTTAATGTAATTTAGTTAAAGATGCTTCATTTTAAGATATTTCAAAAAGTTTTTAAACATACTTTAAATACCTTATAAAATCCTTTTTACAAATCTTAGCATATTAATTTCGGACATCAACATGTCCATCTTTAGTGCCAAGTACGTTCACAACGTCGTTCTTCATGAGAAACTTCAAAGTTTATGCTGTTGGGGATTCCTGACGTCTTGTTTAGCTTTGTATTTTGTTCCTAATAGTTATTTTATTTTTTCAGACAGACTCTTTTTTGTGAATGAAAATTTAATTCCTTATTAGACTTGCTTTATCTCATTAAATTGAAACTAAGTCAAGATTTTTATTTAACATAACAAAATCAAATTTACTTTAAACATTCAAATTGACCTTATTTTTAAGAAGCTTTTCAACGCGGCCTCCATCATCTTCAGCTACTAGGTGAGTGTCATTGACAATACTGGCTTGCTTTCTATTATTCGACTTTCTCCTCAGTAGGTGGCACAATGCTCAATCTAAGTTTCACACTGGTTCATTCCCGTTGTACGTAGTTGTATCGACAAGAATCTCCAAGGTTTCGCAGTTAAAAGCATTTTTGTGATTTGCCATTTACTTAACATTTCTAAATAAATTTTTTAATGTAGTCAAATTTGATGTCAGAAATAGGCTTTTTAATATGATTTTTAATTTTATGTTTTTTTATCAACCAATTTTATTAATATCTGTAATATATTTAATTTCGGAAATGCCTGGATATTGAAGAGGTTTCAATAGTCTTTATCACTACAGATATGTGGATGTATGTTTTGACTCAGCTTAATGAGATTATTATAGTTAATTTTTGAACCTTCAATAATATTATTGGTTGCAGCTCTATTATAAGGTATTGCAGTGACAAACTTTGGTTTTATTTTGTGGTGATTTTCTATTAGATCTGATTTCTTAATTTTCTTGCGATATAAATTATAAACAAGGTCCTTCTTATAACCAGCATCAACAGTGATTCCTTTAGTTGTTTAATAGCATGTTGTCAGAACAAATTACAATGGCGCATTTGACATAGGCTTGAATTGTATTGATTTTATATTTATATGGTGTTTTTATCTTGTTACTTATAATCTCTCTCTCTCTCTTTTTTTTTTTTTTTTTTTTTTTTTATATTTGTAACATTTGAGTAACGTGTGAGTAACATGTTTTAATTTGAGTAACAAGAACAAAATACCTTAAAATTATAAAATTAATGTAATTCAGTCCTATATCAAACATCCCATTTTAAATTGTTCAGACAAAACTTTATTATAAATAAAGAATTAAAATTTAATTAAAGGAATCGCCATTCTTATAACAAGCATTAGCTGGTTATAAGAAGGACCTTGTTTATAAATTATATTGTAGGAGAATTAAAAAATCAGATCTGATAGAAAAATCACCAGAAAATCAAACCAAAGTTACCACTGCAATACCCTATAACTGGGGAAGAGTGGGGAAGGGGGCTCGAATAGGGTGCTACCTACTGAAGAAGAAGCTGAACGATGAAAAGCAAGCCACTTTCATCAATGATACTCACCTAATAGCTGAAGATGACAGGGGTCCTGTTGAAAAGTCTACAAGCCCAATTTTTTAAAAGTAAGGTCTATTTGAATGTTTAAATTTAATTATTTAAAAGTTTTTTTAAGTATCTTTTAAAAGTAAAAATCACTTGTTTGACTTTGATATTTAACATTACTAAAATATGTTGAAATTATATGTAGAATATCCTAATTAATTATTCAAGAAAAAAAAAAATTAAGAGTTTTAATAGTTCAAATGTAGTCTTTTACTTAGAAAATGTCATTAATCAACCATGAACCTTTTTGAACAATGTGATCTTTTTATATATAAAGAAATTACAATATTTTTCTATGTTTTTTTACAATAGAATTTTTCTTTTTTAACTTCCTGCAAATAATTACTATTATTATAATTATGACATTTGTGGGGGAAAAAAAATAATAATAATAAGGAACGGCTTTCCCTTTCAGGGATGAATTGTTCAAGAAAAGTCTTGCCAAACTTCGAGAAGATATTGTGAGGGCAAATGGCCTTGTTCGAGAGGCCAACTTTTTGGCTGAAGAGATGGGCAAGGAAACTGAGTTCAAGGTCACACTCCAGATCCCTGCCGCAAATCTCAGCCCTAATAGAAAGGTTGCTTTCCATTGTCTTTGAATACTTTTGAATATTAGATATTTAAATATTGAAACTGAAATTTTCACTACTATGTATGACAAGTTATAAAAATTATTAATGTTTTATTAAATGATTAAGTAATAGTTTATTAATGCCTATTGACTAAATTGCTGTCAAACACTTCTCCCAGTCCTAGAACTCTCTTATAGTCAATGGCCTTAACAGCTTCACCACACCACCGCCGTTAAACTTCAATAGCTTTGAATACATTATTTCCATAAGAAATTAAAAAAGACAATTATTCTGTTTTATTTTTAAAAAATTCTTTAGCATTAAGATAACTGAACTCTTGAAATTGTTTAAATGAAAATCGAAACACTGCATAATCATAGCTTACCCTTTCTCTCTACACCCTTTCAGATTCTGATTCTGATTAAAAAGAATTTCAGTTAGTGTAAACAAATACTCATATCCGTCCTGAGTTAGGTGGCGAGTAAGATAGTGGGGTTTTGCATTTTTGATTAATTGTTTCATTATTGTTAATTGGTTTACGGAAGACAGTGTATCAAATGTATCATTTTTGTTTTTAACAATTTTAACATCCAGGAAGTTTATACTATTGTTGGTTCCGGTTTCAAGAGTGAATTTAATGTTACTGTCTATATTGTTAAGCTCTATTAACAGTTGATGGGTGTTAATATGATAAGGGATTACAGTAAAAGTATCATCAATATATCTGAGCCAAATTTTACAACTTTTAATAATATGGTTAGCAGAGGCCTCAAGATGTAGTAATTTTAATTTGGTGATAATTCCCGATATGGGCGAGCCCAACAGCACGCCTCTAGTTTGTTTAAAAATAGTTATTAAAGACAAAGTATGATTTGTTTAAAAGAAGATTGTTAGTACTAATAAAAGTTTCATTAATTTTACTGTTTCCATAAATTTCGATAATTTTGTCTTGGATAATGAGTTATTTCGGAAATATATATTGCAGGGTAAAGGTCTTCAATGGTGCTGGATTATAGGTACTGACGGATTATCAATGCTTCTTTGTATTTGTATATATAAATACCCCACCAATGGCATGTGGTTAATATGCAAGTACAGTTCTTTGCATTTTAGAAGTTCAATACAATTTGAGCAGGGAAATAGGAAAGGGAAAATTTCTTTTGGGAAAAAGAAAAAAATTTCAAATAAAAATAAAATCTTATAATTTGATTATTTACTGTATAAGAATATCAAATAATGCAAAGAGTTCTTTTATTTAGACACTGATTTGGAATGCTGAAATGTGAAATTTTATTTCTTAGAAAATAGGAGATTTACACTACAATGTTATTCAAAGAAAGTTGCTATTGTTTTGGCAATAAAACATAAATAATTTAAAAATTTAAAGATGCTCAGCATTTTTCCCACACCCATATATATTTGCTTTTATTTATGAGTTCTAAATACAAATTTAAATATTCTGATTTATCTTTTTGTTTTTATGTTTTCTTTTTATTAATGACCTACTGAGTTTTATTTCATACTGCTTTGATCAGTTTAATTTAAAATGTACCGTAAAATCCCGATTATAAACTCCCCGTTTTTCAGAAGCAAAACCAGTAAAAAATAGGGAGAAGATTATAATCAAGATTATTAGATTTTTTTTTTTACAAAGTTGTGGTGGCGCCATCTATCACCAGAGAATGAAACTGATATTTATTATCTAATCCAGAAATTGAATGTAACTTACAGAAATAAATTTTTAATTATTCATTTAAATTAATTTTCTCATATAATTAATATGAAAGATGAATTTAAAAAAAAAAAAAATATATATATATATATATATATATATATATATATATATATATATATTAGGGCTGTGCCGATTAATTGGTTCGGTTAATCGATCAATGCTTAGTCCCGATCAATTTTTTTAATCGAGTTAATCGGATCGATTAATTCGATTAAAAATTTTCGAAATCCGATTAAAATTTTCAAACTACGAATTAAAATAAAAATGCTGTTCTGCTTACAAAATATTTTTTCACATATTTTCCTAACAAACGTTCTAAGAAACATCCATCAAATAATGAAAAAGCAAAAAATAAAAATAAATAAATAAAAATAAAACCTCACAAAAGAAGATGTTGCATTTTTGTTGATAGAGAAAAGGGGAAGGACAGTTATTAAAGAAAATGTCGCTTCATGTGCATGCTGGAGCAATACAGTTTGTAGCCTTCTACAGAAAGTGTTGGCTAGGGCAGTAGTATTCTCAGAAACAAGAAGCTTTCAAAAAATGGAAATGCTAAAGATAAAAAAGAGGAAAAAAACAGAAGGGATTGAGATTTCCACTATCCCTCTGATGGGGAAAATATCAACAGAGTTTCACAGTATCTTCAAGCGTTCATTGTCTGTTCAGAATTGCTGATAGTAACTATCGAAGTAGAAACAGAAAATAACATTATGTGTTCTAGTCCGAAGTGATAAAGAAGAACTAACTTGTTAAATAAATCCGTCTCGAATCATGTTCTTAGACTGACTAAGAACGTGATTCGACAAGGATTTATTTAACAAAACAGTATTAACTGTACTTTTTTTTATATAGGAATTTTTGCTAGTATTCGGATACTTTTGTTACCGACTGTACACAATATGAGAGTTTTATTCATCATTGAAATAAAATTATATATATAAAAAAATTAAAACCGATTAAAAATCCGATTAATCGACCGATTAATCGATTAATGAACAACGATTAACCCAGTTAAAACTCTTAATCGATTCCCACCCCTAATATATATATATATATATATATGGGGCTGGTTTTGGTAAAGGTAAGATAAAGTAAAGGTATAAAATAATAATAGTATGTATTTAGGTATATTTGAAATGCATAAAATAATAAGAGTACATATTTAGGTATATATGAAATGCGTAAAACTTATTTTATATATTGTAATTAAACATAACATTTTACAAAAGTATGACATTAATATTTTTAAATGAAATAATTAAAAGAAAAGCTAGTAATTTTTTTAAAAATGCAATCTTTTTTAAAAATAAATAAAATAACTATTTGAAAGATAAATAAAGAAGAGTTTCCTTATACCTTCAATTATTATGTTAATGAATATTGAAGAAGCCTATAAGATAGTTATCTGGAATTAAAACTGGTGCTGCCATCTATCTGAAAATAGGTTTACAATATCAATTTCATATAGAGCTATAGTTATTTTGTAGTTCTCATTCCCCACACACCTCATTGTTATTTTTTTAAACCAAGAAAGAGAAGAGGGAGTTAATAATTTTTGCAGTAAAAATTATTGTAAAGAGTAAATTTATTTAAAATCATTAAATATACATAAGATTTCAGAAGTTAATTTTTTTACTCAAAATGAAAAAAATAGAGGGGGAGAGCTTATTTTTAGGATTATGGACAAAATCCAAATTTGCCTAAAAGGCGGGGGCTTATAATCAGGATTTTACGGTATATTGTTTAGTAGAATCGTGACAGTAGTGTTGATGAGAATCTCTGTCCTGTTTTAAGTTTTTGCTTAAAAAAAATCATCGATTGCAAATAGATATTGCAATAAAATTCCATATATTCATATTTATTATTATTTATTCTTTTTTTTTTTTAAATATCTATATTTTGTAATTCAGATGAGTGATTAAAAAAAAAAAAAAAATCCTATAGCATACTTTTTGTGTTGCATTTTCATTTCTAATGAGCGATATAAGTGATGTGTACTCATTTCTCTCTGAATATAGAAAGGAGCTTTTGTGAGCGAACCGGCCGTACTGGTGAAGAGGCGGAACAAAAACAGTCAAGTGTGGTCGATGGAGAAATTAGAAAACAAACTCATTGATATGCGAGAGATGTATCAAGAGAGGAAAGAAAAGGGATTGAACATGAAGGTGAAAAACATTTGACTCTTTTGAAACCTTTTTTTATTTTGAATGAAACTCCCGTCCTTTAAGTAATATTTCTGATTCTATGTAATAATAATGTGTTTCAAATCAATTTCAGGATAAAATGTTTATTCAATATTAATAAAATTAGTCATCATATAAAGGCAGGGCATTTAGTGGGGTCCCTAAAAGTCCCTTATTTTGTTTTAGATCCCTAAAAGTCCCTTATTTTGGCAAAATGATCCCCAAGTCCCTTTTTTTTTTTTTCTAACCCATCAAAAAACCTAAGATTTTTAAGATAGGTTGGGGGGGGGGGAATGTTATTTGAAAGCAATAAAATGATGCAGTTATATCTATCATAACTTACAACAGAATATTGAAATAATAACTTTTGGCAGTCAATGATCTGATGTGTAACATGAACACGAACTTCTATTCATAGGTAAGTCAGTGAATGAGCCATGTAGGTTAAAGTTAAAATACCATTGTGCCGATGGTCGCTTACCATAGCATAGTGCTAATACAATTGTGGTTGTACAATTATTTGATCAAGAGTGAATTATTTTCAGCGATGAATTCAGCTACAAATTCAACCTTGATGATCAGCCAAGACATATCTGTAGGCATCCACAAGGTTCATATTAGAAAAAAAAAAGTATTGAGTGGGATTTCCCCACTTTAAGAAAAAGTTTAAGTGGGATTTTTCAAATTTAAATGAGTAATTAATTACATGTTTTACATTTTGCAGATTTCCCCCCCCCCCCCCCCCCCCAAGAATTACAAATATGCAAATTACATAATTTAAAAAATGAAGTAAAAATTAAAATGGAAGACTTTTTTTTCCCTTTTCTGGTTAAAGATTGATGGATTTTCTTCAAAGTAAGAAAAACATTCAGAATCTTAAAATTTTCATCAGAAATGCAGATGCAGTTGCTCAAGTCCTTGTCACTTAATCTGTTTCATAATTTATTTTTAATTTGATTTTGAGTACTCAAAGAGTGTTCAGTAGAAGTGCATTTAGTGGATTAATCAAAATTATTTCATATATTAAAGGGACTGAAAAGTAATCAAAATTTCTGTCCGTTAAAATTAATGAAATGACATCAGAAATTTATCCCGGATAATATTTAAGATATTCGTGGATAATTTCAAAATGATAATTGTTAAAGCACCATATAAGTCTTGTTAAGCAAAAATTTCCAATGTCATTTCATTAATCCAAACGGGCAGAAATTTTGATTACTTTTCTGTCCTCTTAATATAATCTTTTGCTTCCAAACACCATGGCATAAAATGTACACATCTTCAAATATTCTTTTGACAAATCTTTCAGAACGGAAAAGGGCTTTAAACTGGTTACCCAATTTTTCTTTTTCTTTTTCCCTTAAGAAATTCTAGAGAAATTAAAAACAAAGAATTGTGGGTTTAAAAATCTATCACTATATTATCCAAAGCAACTAAAAAATAGATGAAATACTCAACAAACAATGTGAAAAATTATGGGAATAGCCCACTGACATATTTTTGAGTGAGATTTTTTTTCTTATGTGGTGGTATTCCACCCTTTGATGTTAACCCCGTTTCCAGGATACTAGTGGGATATTCACTTGACTCAGAATTGCCATATTTTTAATTTATTTTGTAACTTTGTTAGCACCTGCAAGAAAGGTAGATACTAACAAGGTTACGGAATAAATTTAAAATGAGGCAACTCTGTCTCTCATCTACCACATGGTCTGACAACCAGGAGTTGAAATGCTATTTTATTTAATAGCCAGACTACTTTGGTTGTCATTTATTCATACCTTTATAGCACACTGCTAAAATTCTAAATACTGTTGTGTTGCCCCTTTTCTCATGAACCCTGGATTACATTTGATAAATATTACATGCATGAACAATTCACATCACTTACATTTCATATTTTGTTTAATGTTTGCTTCTTCATACCTGTTCTCCATATCTTTAGGTAAAAAAATTTTTGCTGTACTGTAATATCAGTATTTTGCAATAGCCTGGTAGTAATCCTAATGAAAATCTGTTATCTCTAATGCAGTTAAGAGAGGCATTTATCCAAGTTTAGTACAGTAATAATTACAAGATAAAAAGAACTTTTATATATCATGTTTTTAAATTTTCTGTTGAAAGTTGGCTAAAAGTATTTAAAAAATTCATTGTTATCGTGTTTTGAGCTATTATAAAAGTTTCAAATGGCTAGCTAGCTGGGAAGTTAATTAAAACTTGATTGCAAGCTTTGTACTGGTAACACTGCCGAAGGTAGCAGGGACCTGAAAAAGTTGGTTAAAAGTACTTAAAAAATGCATTTTCACAGTGTTCTGAACTATTCTGAAAGTTTCAAGTGTATAGCTAGTCGGGAGTTTAGTTAAATAAATTTTCTGTTGAATCATATAAATGCTGCTGAAGGCAGTGGGCACCTGAAACAATTGACTAAAAGTATTAAAAAAATGTATTGTCACCGTGTTCTGAGCTATCCTGAAAGTTTCAAATGCCTAGCTAGTCGGGAAGTTAATTAAAAATTGATTGCAAGCTTTGTACTGGTAATGCTGCCATAGGCGGCAGGAACCCGAAACAGTTGACTAAAAGTATTTAAAAAATGCATTTTCACTGTACTCTGAACTATTCTGAAAGTTTCAAATGTCTAGCTAGTCAGGAAGTTTATTTAAATAAATTTTCTGTTGAATCATATAAATGCTGCCGAAGGCAATAGGGACCTGAAAGTTTTGACTAAAAATATTTAAAAAAATGTATTGTCACAGTGTTCTGAGCTATCGTGAAAGTTTCAAATGTCTAGCTAGTCGGGAAGTTAGTTAAAAATCGATTGCAAGATTTGTACTGGACAAACAAACAAACAAACAAAGAATCGAAGTTAATAAAAACATGGTAATAAAATACTCCTTGAACATATCCAAAAATTAATTTTGTCAATGTCCAGTTATTGTGCAGTCGTCATCACGGCCAGTAAATATTTATTAATAGCAACCAATGGTGGTAAAATTCCTATTTTCACTTGTGGCAGTTGAATTTCATTATTTATTTGGATAATATCCTGCTTAACAAGGAATGAAGTGAACTTGTACATTTTTTTGCCTCAATGTCTTTTTTTTTTTTTTTTAAGTTTTACTTTATGAAATGTATTAAATATGTTTTTTTTTTGTCATTCAGATCTTGCAGAAGTATACTTTTTCTATTATTTGAAGCAGTTCATGATAGTTCCGTACAGTATCGTCACTGTTTTCTTTGCAAAACTCAGACTGCAGCATTTGGTGCAATTTTTTTGCACACCTCTGTAGATCCTGGTTTAATTTACCTTATTGTGCAAAAAATTACCTTAGAGCCATGTTCTTTTATATTTAGTGTGACTTTTCTTAGGTAGTTTACAAAAACAAATTTTAAAGTGGCTTGATACACCAGTAGCTAAAAAATTTTCTTCTCATGCCAAATTCAAACTTGGGTCATGCTTCTGGGCCTAGTTATTTAAAAATTTCTGTTATTTTCTCCAAAACTCACATGAATACGGACTAAAACCCTACCTTCCCCCCTCCCCATGGAGGGCAAAATATTCTAAATTCCTTGAGTAAATAGTTGTCCCCCATCCCCCCCCCCCAAACAACCCCTTAGGATGGCAAATTTTGAGGGGGAATAATTGATAAGGGAAAAAGAAAAACACTCAAAATGCTAAACTTAGTTTTCTATTTCAGTATTATTTCTCTTTCTTTTTATTTCATGGCTATTTCTATTTCTCCTACTTTACTAATTTGATTATCAGTTTTTATTATAGTTTTAAAGTACTTTTAAAATAGAAAATTAACATGAAGCTGCAAGAATTTTTATGATTCCTAAAAATTGGAAGTAATAATACAGTTTGTTCCCCAAAAATTCTTTTCCTTCTTACTTTTTGTAGAAACTTAAAAGGCAACCCTCGTATTAATCTTAGCACAACTCTTGATAGACCACAAAATTTCTACTTCGAAATTTTTTATTCATTATTCATCAATCATGAATATTCATTTAGATAAACTGGAGTGCAAGAATTTTTTTTATTTTTATTTTTTTAAATACCAACTATGTGAAAAATTCCAGAAATGGGAATCTAACCCGGGCTCTCCATTTAAAGTGCTGATGCTCTACTACTAAGCCAGTCTCGCTGATAACAGCTCAATATTTCTCACTTAAAATCCGTTAGCAAAGTCACACTGTCTAGAAGCACATATATAACAGGTCAGAATATTAAGCATGGCACAATTCCAATAGACCATGAAATTTCTATTTAAAAATTTTCTATTCACTAATACATCAATCATGAATTAACACGAAGCCACTCTGGCTGATAACTAGCTTAGCATTTCTCACATAAAATCTGTTGGGAAAGTCACCGTACCTACAAATGCAGATATAACAGGTGAAAATATTTATCATGGCACAATATACTAGCTTCAGCACTCAGCAGTACATATGTTAATTGGAACACATATACAGATACCGCTCCGTAATTATGGCACAACTCTGATAGACCACAAAATTTCTACTTAGAAATTTTTTATGAACTGAATTTTATGTAAACTTATTTTTTTAATTAATTTATTTATTTGTAGGAGGGGCTACCACCAAAGGCTATGGATCCATTTTATGAATCTCAAGAAAATCATAATCTTATTGGTGTAGCCAACGTCTTTTTAGACTTTCTCTTTCATGATGTCAAATTAGATTATCAGGTTCCTATTATCAGCCAGCAGGGAGAGGTAAGTGTGACACTAACTATCATAAATTGTCTACACTGGATGAACTAGTTTTTATAATTAATAATAATTAAAAAAAAAAAAAAAATGTACATTTCTGTAGGTGGCTGGCAGGCTTCATGTTGAAATCTGCCGATTAGAAGGTTCCTTCTTAGATGCTTTAGAAGCTTCTGAATCAGAAGTGGACAGAAGTTCAGATATGAAGGACAGTATCCACGATATTAGTGATATTAGTAGTCGCCAAATAACCATACAGGTAGGGTTCATTTGCCTGTTTTTACCCTCTTCATCCTTTTTCTCTTTTATTCAAAAAATATTTTCTTTGTGACAAAATTAAAATTTTACAATTAAATTTAAAAGATTATAATTTTTGATAGAAGTAGAGAAGCAGCATTTATTATCATGACTGAGAACTTTATGAGTTAAGCCTAACAAATAAAAACACAATTTAAAATTTCCAGTAATAGGGACAAAAATTGTCCTAAAAAATCCTAAAATTATCATGTATAAAATTAAAGTGTCCTAATTTTTTAACTAATATCCTAAAGTTTCTTAAAATTCAAAAATCTCATTCTAATAGTCTGAAAACAAAAGCATACTTATTTACTTTTGGGGAAGCATCGATAATCTGGCTTTGCTAGGAAATAGACATTGCTAAATTATCTATTTTTCCAGATTATAGTGTTCCGAAAATGTATCAAACTCGTCGATCAATCACAGCGTCCAAAGAAATATTTCTTACAAAATAGTTTTAAAAATGTATATTTTATCAAAAATGTAAATACTTTAAAATAATAACTTTAAAATACACCGAAGCATGAAGCATGTAGACTTATAAAAAAAATTTAAAACCCTTACTTTGGCTTTATGGACAGGCCATAATATTTTCTGTGGGGCACCCCACTGTTGTCATTAGCTTCATGTTGACAAAAACTAGGTTGTCAATTTTGTATTGCAGATGTGCAACTCGCGTGTGAGACATTTTGGCTGACAATCTTTTGGTCTGGAGTAATTGCTTTTCAATTTTACATGTACCATGTCACAATTTTTCATTTTACTGGATAAAAAATAGTAGTTTTTGAATTTTTTCAAATTTAAACCCATTTAAGCAGAAATTGGTATATGCTCACAAATACTTCTCACCTGTCTCCATTTCCGAAGTCGAAGAAATCGCTTAAGAAATAAGAATTTTAGAAAATTAACATTTTTGTAAATTGATTTTCCTTTGAGACTCGCTGACATTCAGAAAAAACATTCATGTAAACAGAGAAAAATTCCAATTTTTTGTTTTCTTTCATGACTGATTTGTTTTTCAAGACAATGATTAAGCATTGGATTTGTATTAAATTTTGAAATTGCACTGCATTTTAAGTGTTTTCTTTTCAAAGATATTCAAGAATCATGTTATTTTTATGAAAGAACTATGAAGCAATGGATATGGATATCTTATCAGTCAGAAATAGAAGGAAATGTTGTACATTCTTTCTGTGATTTTTATTTTTTAGGACATGCTGATAACAGTAGAATTTTGAAAAAAATTTTGTCTTTCATTAAGGTAACTTAAAGTTTGAAAAGTGCCTGCAAATTTTTAATTATATTTCTTTAATTGTCTATTGAACGTCCTAAAAATGTTCTAAATTTTTATGTTAAGGATGTCCTAAAATTTTAAAGTTTTCACTCCTAGCCTTGCAAGTTAGTAATTGCACAATTTGTTTGACAAATCTATATACCCTATCTACCAAGTTTTCTTGCAAGAAGACTTCTTGATTTTTGTATTTTCTTCATGGTTCTTGCCAGAAAATGAAATCTTCCTGATTTATAAATTTAACAATTTCATTTTCACCTCACCTGTAAAAAAAAAAAAAAAAAAAATGTCTATATGTTTTTAAATCATCCACAAAAATCTTATGTGTTTGATCAGTTTTAATTGAAATAGCATGATGTGGTTAGATTTGTTCCAAAATACCAATCACATTTTGAAACAGCTTTCTGCAAAGCAGATCATAACATCGCATGGCATACATCATAACCTTGCCTTCGAGAGAACAAAACATAATCCTTGATAAAGCTGGGAGAGTATAAATCTGCGACTTAGGTTGATTCTTTTGCATTCATGGGTTTACTTATGAACTTATGAGAAGAAACTATTGCAGATACTTGTTATCCTGCATGAAATATTAGCATAATTTTATTTGACTTTAAAAATATTCATTTAAAGAATGAGTAGTGCTAATAAGGAGAAATATATAAACAGGCATTTTCTGATGCATATACCATAGCCTTCTTAATTAGACGCCTGTCGCATGGCTCTTAAGCTTGGCAACAGTTCAAGCGGTAGACAGCGCCACTTGGTGCAGATTGTGCGACTTTTTTATTCAGCTGTCACCAAAAATTTTTTAAAGTGGGATTTGAAATACAAAAGAGGCAGATAGAATTGAAGAAACGTTGATTGTATATATCACATATCTCTTCTTAAAATTATTGGTGACGTTTGAATAAATAAGTCACGCAATCTGTACCAGGTGGCGCTGCCTACCGTTCGACCTGTTGTCAAGTTTAAGAACCACGCGACAGACATCTAGTTAAGGAGGCTATTCATATACAATAGAATTTCCTTTTCTAAAGGAGTCACCCATAAAAATGCTTACTTACATCATGCTTATCTTGGTAGAATCAATGCTTAAAGTTTCTTTTCTTTTTCTAAATTTCTCATAAGCACAATTTTTAGGATTAGGTTAGTGAAAAATGGTTATTTCAGCTATGACTATGATATAGAAAAAAAGCCTTCTTGATTTTAAAGGAATCTTCTTGTTTTTTGAGATTAACGTCTTGATTCTTCCCATGTGAAGTTGGCAGGTATGATATACAAAGATTATTAAATTTATATTTAAGTTATATAACTTGTTATGTAAACTTAAAAATTTTCATGTGATTTGTATAATTTTTTTTAGAATTGCTTTTAAAAAAACTTCATTTACATGTAACAAAATGCTGATATGTATATATGTATATTATTTTTAGAAGGGTGGAGATAAAATGTTTGAGATCTCATATCTGTAGATCAAATCTGTACTAGTTTTTATTCTATTATGGTATATTTTTACAGTGATGAAAAGATGTATTGTCTGGGTGACCATTTTTGCCCAATGTCATGATATTATACTGATATTTAAATGACATTTTATTGTTTGAATGTCAATATTTTAATCAGAAAAAGACAGTTAAATTAAATATATATATTTATAATAATTAGTTTACACGTGATGAACCAGAACTATTTGAATTTATTGAAATTAATTTTAAATAAATGAATCAAGTATTTAAAACTGGAAGTATGCTATAAATTTGGTTATGTTATTTTGGGCATAAAATGGCAGTCATTTTATGGGTGACCAGATAATACCCATGAAAATTTGCATGTCTTGGAGGTTCTGTTGTATATATTGAATAATCTTTTTTTCCTCAGTTGTCCATAAAATCAGCCAGTGGTTTGCCGCCATCATTGTCCAACTTTGTGTTCTGCCAGTATGTGTTCTGGGGCCATCCAGATGCTGTTGTAGTTCCGCCCATAGTCAATCCAGAATATCCGGCCTCTCGGAAGGGAAAAGATTGCATGACCTTCAAATTTGAGCACACTCAGGTAACTACCCAGCTTTTCTAATCAATGTCAGAATTAATCTCGTTCAACATTTAATGGAACTCTTATTGTAATTACTTGGACTTTAAATGAACAAAATTTATTATATTCATAAAAGTATGTTTTGTGCAGGTTGTGGTATGGAAATAATTTATTGTTCGTTTATAGGGCTACCCAAAATATTTGAATATATTAGGGCTATTCTTGGAAATTGCAGTAATTGTAATTCCTTTTGTGTTAGATGTTTTTCATGTAAGACTAATTTTAAATACACAGTATTGTTTATAGTACGTATTGATTATAGTCAGTATACAGGGCTACCCGTAATTAAGGAAAGCCTTCTTTTCTATTGAATGTAATTCATGGAAGTGCTTTATACATTTTACTATGTCTACGAACACTACAAGATTAATATTTCATAACCATACTGTAAACAAAGTATTTTTTGAAGTTCTGTTTTCAACTCTGTTTTTTTTTTTGTGTGTGTGTGTAATATGTTTTGAGGTGCCCTGATTATGAAAGTCCAGTTTTTAGCAGTTGAAATCAGCATAAATTAAAAACAAACTGCAGGAAATTCAAATTTGGCATTTTGAAATTCATATTAGGTTGTCACTTAAAAATTTGATCAAAACTGACAAGTTTGAAGGCAAATTAATAACAGCCTTGCCTTGATTTGTTTTTAAACTCACCCAGAATTACTTATCAAATAAATCTGTACCTAAATCTATTTTTAAAGTAGATTGAACTTTATTATCTTATGCTGTTGATCTTAAGACTTAATGTGCAATCTATCATTGTAGTATCGAAATGCAGGGTAAGAGAAAGTCGTGTGAGTGACATACCAGATTTTTTTTTTTTTTTAATGCCAGTAAAATCAGGAAATATATCTTATGTTTTTTCCATGGCAGGTATTGAAAAATTCTTGTCCTACAAGAGATTTTTCCTTAAGGTTGATCCTTTTTTTTGACTAATACAGATTTGTAAAAATCTTGTAATAAATATTTGTTCTTAAATCACTAAATTACATTTGGACAGTTGATCACACATTTATATAACTTAGGATGACACTTTTAATAATAACACTCGTTATAACTTAAGATCCATACTTATTTCTTAGTTACAGTGTGTGCTTTATTTTATCCATTTATTTGAATTTGTCTGCAAAATTGTTAAAATGTTTTGCAAGTTTTCTTAAAATTCTGTTCATCTATCTATATTTATGTATTGTGTACTGAGACTGAATCTTAAAACAGAATTAAATGATACATCCTAAGAAAAGTATTTTGAACATTTAGATATTTTGAGTTAAATTTGCATTGCATTCATCTCACCATTTTTTAAATTTTATTTATTTATTTATTTATTTATTTATTTATTTTAATCATTATAAATTTTTATTAGTCTAGTTAAAAAAAAAAAAAAACACTTTCTTTAACTTTGTTCCAGGAATTCGTGGTGAATGTTACCGAAGAATTTGTTGAGCATTGCTCCGAAGGTGCTTTGTCCATAGAAGTGTGGGGGCATCGTAGTGCCGGTTTCAGCAGTACAAAGCCTGGTTGGGATGTTGATGTACAGCTGATGAGGTCAAGATCATTAGCAGACAGGTATATCTGCTGAATAACTTTTTTAGTAATTATTGTAGCTACTTTGAGCATCTATATTAACTACAGTGCAGTACTGAGCCATTCTCTTAAGTGTGATGTGGTATTTTTCATTGTGCCATGTCTTTTTTTTTTTTTCCTCTCTCTTATTAATACTCTTTGGGCCTTGACTCCTTATGGTACTAAATATTTGGCCAGCCATAAAAAGACACAAGAAGGAAACTATTTCAACTAGATAAATCTTAGTACGTTATAGAAGAATAAAGTATCATCATTCCAAAAATCAAGGATCAGAATATGCTTGAATAAGGTTTGAGAGAAATTTTAAATATTCTCTTAAAAAAAGAAAATAATAATAAAAATTCAAGCCTAAATACCAATCTGCTCAAAAAACGAACAAAATAGATTGCTAGGTTATTGCAGGAAATTTAGAATGTATTTTAGAGGTCTGAGCATTTTCTTGCTAAAAATATTCTTAGGGGCTTTATAAATTATTTGTAATAGAGACTTTCATTATTAGCACCTGGATTCTCTCACATCATAACTCACCAAGTGTGAAGATGACATCCTAGAAGGAGAAGCTTGGAATGTCACTAATATATTGGCAATACACGTTAAATACTATAGATTACAGATTTTTGATGGATTCATTTTTACTAGAGCAAAAATCATACCGTGCTCTTGTAAAAATTAATTTGGCAAATTCATCTATTGTATAAATCATCAGAGTTACTATCCTTATTATTTATTGCCGTCTATCCATTATCCAATCAAAAAAAAGTAAAAATTTCATCCATAACACAAAACACTGGATCTGTATATCCTAAACCAAATGCAATTTTTTTACTCTTCATAACCCAAAGGTTTCAGGCTCAAAATCTGGCCAGGTTTTTTTTACTCTTGTAAAAATTAATTCACCCAATCCATTAAAAACCTCTGTAGTTTATTTATTTTAAAATACAGCTCTACAAAAATATCTCTATGAATAACATTTATGTAAACAAATCGATTTTTAAAAATATTAAGAGCTTTAACAATGTTTTTAAATTTATATGAACCTAATTTGAACTGTTCCTATAAATTGTTATGCTGAATTGAGTTATTTATTTAACAGTGATTCTTCTATTGTGACAGGTGGTCTGAGTTGATTAGAAAAATTGAGTTGTGGGTTGAAATTCAGGAGCTGAATGATATGGGTGAGTACGCACCAGTGGAAGTGATTCCGAGGCCTGATATAGCTACAGGAGGTGTTTACCAGTTGAGACAGGTAACATCTTTGATTAAATATTACTCAACTGAATAATTTTTTTTTTTTTTTTTTTAAGTAAAAAGCGAAAAAAAAAAAAAAAATTATTACAACCAGTTATCACTCTGGTCTTTGATTCAGAATTCATTTTAAGCTGTCTAAAAACCAACCTATAATGTATAAAAAATGGCCATAGTATGATACCTTCTACCCAAACCCCATTCCTTATTACTATAGAATAACATACATAAACTTATTAGAATTTTTTTTTTCTTGTATAGTTTTTCTTGCTGACATAGCAGTCCACTTGGTAGAAATTAAAATTGATCAATTGTGAAGAGCCAAACTTTAATTTATTAAAGCTGCCATCAGTTTTTATTTTTTATTGGAATCAGGGTTGCCACACTACCTGGAAAACCTAGAGAACCTGGAATAGCCGGGGAATTTGAAAATTGACCATGAAAGTCAGGGAAAAGTCAGGAAATTTGAATACTTTAGGCAGAATCTGGAACAGAGAATTTCATACAATAATTGCACCCCCCCCCCAAAAAAAAAAAAAAAAAAAAAAAAATCCTGCAACATAGTCATTTTTGTGTTTTTTTTGTTAGCTTCCACCATTTTTTTTTTTTTTTTTTTTTAAACAAGACCTCTTAGAAGGACCCCCATAGAGGGCAATATCTCCTTAGGTCAAAGTAATATGCAACTTTTGTATTTTCAAGTGGTACCATACTTATTTTGCCCTCAACACAGCCAATGCACAATGTATGGCTAGACTGGAATTTTCTTAAAACACATCTAGAAAACCTGGAAAAGTTAAGGAATTTCATTCTCATATTTAAGTGGCAACCCTGTGGAATGTATTGTGAATAATTAATTGTAAAATCATGCTTTTTTTAAAGAAATGGAAACTTTTAGAGAAAAGTTGCTCTGTACTTAGAAAGGGGGCGGGGGATAAAATTTAATAAAATCATTTGTGTAAATAAAATAAAAATTAGTTTGTGTTTTATGTTCAGTCAAATTTATCTGTATTAATTTTTTAATAAGAATGTTTTTAAATACATTTTTTTCAGTAGTGCAATGGTAGCTTTTACAGAAAGGAAATAGATTTCAAAAGGACTGTTATAGAATCGGAATTTTAAAATAAATTTGCCCAAAATAAATGTCAGAGTGTCATTTCAACCCTGCTAATTTATACAAATAAAACACATAGGCTGTGCTGTCATTATTAGCTTTATTATTATACTTTGAATAAAACACTAACTGAATTATATTGTTCTTCTTAGGGACAACAGCGAAGAGTTGTTGTGAAAGTGAGACCTGTCCATAATTCTGGGACACTTCCTATAATCTGTGAGGCCATAACGAGCGTGTCCATTGGAGGAATTTGTTCTCGGTCCAAACTTCAAAAGCCTCTCGACTCTTACCAGGAGGAAGATCTGGCCTGCCTGCGGGCCAAATGGTCGGATGCACTCATGAAAAGGAGAGAATACCTGGACAGTCAGATTCAAAAAATCATCAATAAAAAAGGTACAGTTGCTTAAAGCAAGAATGCAGAAAATATTTTGAAATGCATTCTAAATGTCCACTGAAATAACACAAACAGCGGTTGTTTTACGAGGAATAAGAATACACTGTGATATAAGAAGGCGACTCTTAGTCTTATTCCAATTTTTATCTTAAGGAGACCATTACAATTGTCTGAAGTGTTATTAAGGTTAAGCTTATTTGTATTTACTATAGTCTTTATTAGGAAAGTAATTTATTTTGAAAATTTGTTTCTTTTGCAAATTATTATTTCTGTTTTATCCTCCCCATTCAAAATTCAATTTCCCTGGGAATGTTCAGACACTTACTGCACTTCTCCTAATGTACAGTGAAATAACATTACGTTGACTTGATATTTTCTTTTAAAAATTGCCAAACTAATTTGAAAATTGGCTTTTAGGCCCATAGCGGATCCATTTTTAATTTCGAAGAAAATTTTGGTTTATTGACCCGATTAAATTAAAATAATATTTAATTTTATAAATAAACACTGTAAATTAAAAAAGCTTGCAGTAGGATTTTCAGGTCAAAGTAATAGTATGACCACTTGTTGAATGAGAAAACAAATGCATCCTCTAAGCAGCAAGGCACACTCGCACCTACTTAGAAATTCCTAGTAATCTATTGCGAAATAGTAGAAATCACGGCCAATGAGCAATCTTGCAACAATCGCCAATGAGCTCTTCCCACCTGACGTCAGGGGTCACATGATAGAGGAAAAACAAATAGCAGATGAAGTCTTGTTTATCTAGACCGATTGCTGTACAGGGGCGCGCCGACCCGGTGTGCGAAGTGTGCATCGCACACAGGCGCCAGGTAAAAAAGGCGCCAGCCGATTATAAATTATTAAAAAGAAAAAATAAATATGGATATATATATATAAATATATATATATATATATTGCTTTATTAAATCTGATTTCATAATGCCGGTCTGAAGCCATGCGACTAGTGTGGCTAAATGAGGCACTTTGAAAAATATAATGGGAAAACTTGTGTTCCTCAAATAGTTTAGGAGGTTTTTTGTGAAAGGGCACGTTAAAAGTGCAATAACATTGTAAAGATGCGCCTACCTTCAGCAAAATTTTCTTTGACTTTTTTAACATATCAAAGCATCCTATTGAAATTTAAAAGGGCGCCTTAATCTCTTCACCCCCCACCCCTCTTCTGCCGGAAGAAGACCACTAGGTTAGTAAAAAGGCAACATAATTCGATCGCAAAAATGAAAATTTAATAGAACAGGAGATTTTATTTAGAGTATTTTTATACCCCTTTGCATTATCGATGTAACAATTGATAATATCAGACTTTTGTAAATTTCTCAAATTCGAAAAAAATTGCGATATCTTCACGTTTTACACATCGTGAAAGCCAAACCTGACTTCAGAAATTTTTCCGTGCGCGTGTGTGGTGGGTGTGCGGTTATTGTGTGTGCACGTCTATAACATGTTTGTTTGGGTATCACGTGAGAACAGCTGGACAGAATTCAACGACACTTGGCAGGAATTACACAACTTAAAATTATATCTATCAACTTTTGGAAATTCCCCCTCCTTCCCCCTAGGGGGGATGGGGGGCAAGAGGCAAAAACACGTTTATATGCATAACTTGGCTTCAAATTACTTCACAGAGAAGAAATTGCACGCATGAAGTCTGGATTTCAGTACAAATAAAAAGAAAATAATAATAGTCGTTGTCTACGATTTTGGATTTTTTTTTATTTTTAAGGGAGGAGAAAAAAAAAAACAATTTTCGGGGAGAAACTTCGTAAATTCCGGAATTTGGAGTAGAAATTTACTAAAAATGGTACACAAATGTTTAAAAGAATTCATGCCTCTTCTTTAAGATATTTCCAAAAACCCACTTTTGATGTTTGTGATTTTTGATCTTGAAGGGGGCGGGGGGTTACGAGGGAACAAATTCGAGCTCCCTCTTATAGCGCTAAATTGGTCCTGGAAAATTTATGGGAGCTCCGGTCACGAATTGTGGGTGTATTGTTTAGATACATCCGATGGCTATACTGACAGGATTTTACGAAATTCCCCCTCACCCTTTTCAAGGAAGAAAGGAGGCAAAAAACACGTTTCTAAGCATAACGGTGAGGAAATAGTATATGGAGAGACTAGACCTGAGTTTAAAAAAAAAAAAAAAAAAAAAAAAAAAAAAAAAAAAACATTTTCTGCAATTTTGGAATTTTCAATTTTTAAGGGGGAAGAGAAAAATCGATTTTGAGGGGAAATTTCGCAAATTCCGGATTCTACCAAAAAATTCTACTAAAAGAATTCTTTTGAAAATGGTACAAAGATGTTGAAAACAGGTAAGCGTCTTTTTTTAGGATATTTCCAAAAACTCATTTTTCTTTGTATGTAGTTTTCGATTTGGAGAGGGGGGGGGGGGGGTAAATTCGAGACATCCCCTCCCTTTTAGCGCTAAATTTGTCGAGTAAAATCTATGGGAACTGGGAACTGTGGTCACGGATTTCGGTGCGTAAATTGTTCATGTGTATCCGACAACTATTGTAACGGAATTTTACGAAATCCCCACAAGTACGTTTCCAAGTATAACTTTACTCCAAATTACCTCAGCAAGAATAAATTTTATATGCGGATTAATTGTTTTTCGAGATTATTTTGTCATAATTACCGTAGCATCAGTGGAACAATCTTTTTCTAAAGTTAAAATGATTAAAACTTACTTAGGCTTCACAACGGTATCAGACAGATTTATAAATTTTGCAATTACACCGATAGTATAAGATATTTTGGACCAAATGGATGTATATTATTCCAGAATTCACAAAATCTAAAGCAAATTAATTACATTTCACTAAATAATATTATCTGTTACAATGTTCACAGAATCTACTTTAAAAATTAATAATTCTTACTATATATTCTTATTTTATTTACTTATAAATTTATCTATTATTTATATCTGCGTAGCGTACAAACATCCCATCGCGGTAACATAGATTTTTGTATCGTACTACTATATGGAAAAACACATATAAATTTACATACAAGCTAGCTGAACCGACAAACGTTGTTTTGTCATATAAATTATTTCTAGATAATATTTTGCTAGAAAAAAATAACTAACTTATTGTAAGTGTGTAAGGATGTGGTATATAAGTGAAACAGGTATGGAGCGCTGTGAACGGTGACTGGGAATTCCGATTATAACGTAAAAGACATAATTAACATTTAAATGAACAATTAAATAAACAATTTAAATTGGACTGAATTGTAAATCTAAACCATTCTCGAATCCACCTGAAGACACACAAAAAATTTCATTAAAATCGGTCCAGCCGTTTAGGAGGAGTTCAGTGACATACACACACACAAAAGTGTGGGACCCCTTTGGTGACTTTAAATATTTTAAGCCATTTTTGCGATGAATTGAAATGGCTATCTCAATTGTGGAACAAAAGATCTTGGCGAGAAGCGTCCGAGCTACTTCGGTGTCAAATTTCAAATTTTGCCAAAGGGATCCGATACTAAAGGTGTTCCATTCAAAATAATAATAATAATAATAATAATAAATTAGCTACACAAATAAATTTGTAGGTTAGGGTGGTTGTTAATCAACGCGCGTGTAAATTTAATAGAAAATTATGTAAAATACTCACTCCAATTCCGCACTAAATTTGCAAAATGTTTATTTTTTTATGCACACTTCAAAACTCTTCAAACACTAATTACATCTTGATGTAATATTTCAATTAGGACACAATTTTTTGTATAACAATAATGACACGAAGTTACAAAATATTTTCCTGAATTTGATCGCAGCACCAACTGTCGGGACAAACTGGAATTACAATAGAATATACGCAAGCGAAGTGTGACGTCACTGACCGTCAGTAGATGCAAGAAAAAGATTTCCTATGTTAATCTCCCATTGGATTTTTTATAAAAAATTATTAAAAATCGAGGTAAATTATTTCTCGATTTTAATCCCCGTATTTGGGTATAGATATGTATTAGTTATTGTATGCATGTGTTAGATTGAGTTATTTTGCTCTGAAATTGACAAAATTTTAATTTTAAATTTCAAAACTCTGTCTTCCTTGGCGTTTTTTGTATTTGGCGATCAAAAACGTAATACAAAATAAAAATAAAAATTTCTAATAAATTTGAAATTATTACTATTTACAATCAAAGTGAACTTAAAAGAACCTTTATAAGAAACATATAAAGTATCAATTAAAACGAAAATTTTTGTTTTACTGCAGAAAAGAAAAGTACTACTAAATTAAATAAAAATTTTAAGCTAATTCCAAGTATCTCTATGAAAATATTTATTTACACTCGAATTCCCGATAGAAAAGTGCACCAATTTTCATAGCATATTAATTTTTTTTCTAATTTTTATTATTTATCACGCGAAATTTAAAAATATTTTATTTCCGGAAAAAAAAAATAAATAAATAAACGTGAATTTTGTTTATTTTGGCATCAAATCTATCTTTCTTTTTAATCATTTTAAAGTTAAAATTGAATTTTTATTTAATATCTGCTGATAAATTAATTAAATGAACAATTTAAATTGGACTGAATTGTATATCTAAACCATTCTCAAATCCACCTAAAGACACACAAAAAATTTCATTGAACTCGGTCCAGCCGTTTAGGAGGAGTTCAGTGACATACACACGCACAAAAGAAATATATATATATAAAGATTACGTAAAATGTTTAGATAATGAAAATGGGAGAAATTCTTTTCACTAGATTATTTTTAACCTTGTTAAGTATTTTTTATCCATATTTTCCAAGTGATATTTATTAGGTATATGCTACTATTTCATGTATAAATTTATTTGTTCCTTAAAAAAAAACAATCCATAGTAATTAACCAAGTTAAATCTTGTCATTATATCGATAGTCATTCGATCTTAAGAGTATTTCGAGATTTTTCAACAATGAAATTGAGCAAAATAAAACCCATTACAGAATATCTTTTCCTTTATTATTATTATGTATTCTAATTTTATGTACTTATAAATTCCAGTTATCTGTACTAGTAGAAAATGTTAAACTCATTTATATGTGCAAACATACCGCAATAGCACGACTAATTATAAGTTTTTCATTTTAGTATTACAAAAAGTTAAACCACTTTCCTAAATGAAAGGGTTGTTGCAATAAAAGCGGATTTACGATTAAAGTGCAAATAAGAAGTTCATTCAATTTTAACGGGGATGGGGTGATTGTTAGCTTTGGATACAGACTTGGCAACTTAGCAATGAATTCAGAGACATGGCTACCAAACTTGACGAGGAGTAATAATTTAATGTTTCCAAAGTTTAGAAGCTCTATCTTCAATAAAATCCGAGTCCTGGAATTTTCTGGATTTATCAACTAGCTTCTGGCGCAGAATAATCTCGAAAGTCCACCAAATCGCGACAGAAATTATAAAAACAGAAGAGATCAGAAGGCTCCCAAAAAAGATCAGTTGTATTCGAACATCTGTTCTGAACATTCATTTTGGTTTAAATGGATTCTTAGATGAGTGAAATTGCACTCTGTGGTGTTTTTAACATTGTTTTATGACTTTTTGAGGTATGAGTTTGAGTACGATAATTTATTGGGTTTTTTTAGAATAATCCTTGAATAAAGTTTATCATTCGACAAAAAACTGCCTGTTTCTTTACAATTACTTTTTTAATGCAAGAAAATCGAAATTTGCGTAACAATATGAATAGAGACTGATATTTTGGATCAGTATGATGCGCGTAATACTCGCAAAAGGTGTAATGAAATGAGGGAACGTTCAGTTTGCTGAGACTATTTTTTGTGCTTAAATATTTACTTAAAAATTAGATCCAAACAAATAGAAACGTTCAGACTTACAACTGTCATCTAAGCCATCTACTGTAATGCCTCAACGCGGCATTTCTGCTCCCACATTAACACTAAATCTGCCTATTTTGGTTTCCTCTATTTGCCTTCACAATTGTACCTCGTGTTTTTGCAACTCCCTGTATAAGATTTTTTTTTTTCTGCAACATGTACTTTTTATTCGTTTCTTTTTAAATTTCATTTTAATTGATACATTTCTTTTATTATTAGCCATTCAATAAACTTATTACTATTAAGGTACAAGATTCAATTGACTTGCTAGATGATAACTTTTTATAAAATGATTTTTTTTTTTTTTTTTTTTTTTTTTAAGTAATGTAGGGTGCGAACTAAAACTCTGCACACAGGCGCCTGACAATGCTGGCGCGCCCCTGTTGCTGAAATAACATATTTTCTATTCTTATTTTTAATCAATCGTATTTAATATGTGTTGTTTTTTTTATACATCATCATTTTTAATCCATTTTATATCATTCATCATCATTTGTTTGCTGTATACATTTACAATCATCATTTAGTTTATATTTGTTATTGATGTTCATGAAGAACACGTTAAATACTCTGATTTTTGGTACTTAAATCAGTGACAGTGCAATATCGTACTGCGTAAATCCATTTAGACCAGTAACTAAGTTAATTAACTTGTTGTAGCACTTCTATGCAATTAAATTTAACTGAAAACGTTTTAAAATTTCAAATTATAATCCATAAACATTCCACAAGAACAAGCTGTTATTTATTGCTAGATCAGTTAATGTAACAGTAACACTAGATCATACAAAAATCGATTCTTACAGGTGAAAATAAATAAACACATAAAGTGTTCTTTAAAAATTATTAAATTTACAAATACAATGATTCTACTGTTTAGAAATGCACAATATTACTTTTATTTTATTTTATATTAAATATTAACATTTTTGTTCTTAAGAACAATATTTATTTGAATTCGATTATTCGTTTTCCTCTATCACATGATTGAGCAGACAACGGTGGGAAGAGCTCATTGAACAAAAAATTGATGAAAAGTGGCACAGCATGTTGAAAGAAGAAAAATCAGAACACGAGCAGTCCCTCCTGATGATGGACTATGAGTGGAAATAGAGTAGGCCTATTTCAATTAATTTAAATGGAAAGTATTTTCCTTTTGTCTACTATTTATAAAGTTATTAAAAAACATATAATGCAGTGTTTTTTGAGTAGGGGTTTCTCTCAAACATTTTGTGGAAGGATCCTCCAAGTTGTGAGGGCTGCCACTGTCACTCTCCCCTATTGAGAAAAGTAGATGCATCCCACAAAAAAATCTTTTGTAGTGCCTCCTAAAATAATCTGATTCACATAATGATCTACAGTCAGTAAAGTTCAATTCTTTAAATTATGCTTTAATAAACAAAAAATAAAATAAAAAATAAAGTTACAAATAGAAAGAAATTAATACATGTAACTGAAAATCACTACAATTATAATAGTGTGGAAAAAAAATGTGTGCACCAGTATATATCTATTTAATATAACTGTAAAAGATAGTTCCAGCACAATATGGACTTTGAATATTAAGTGTTTTATGGTTTAGTAAATAATGTTTTGAATTTAAACTTTTTATTAATGTATAGTATTTACTTTTCTTTCACCCTGCTCCCTTTCAAAGTGAAGCAAATGGATTCAGGAACCAAGGGTAAACAGTTAGTGTTAGTAAAGTAGTTAAAGTTAGTTAGTAAGGATAAACAGTGTTAGTTTTTGTAGGGTGTTTTACAGGTTAAAACTAGAGCTGGTAAATTTTATGCAAATTAAGTTTTACATTTTAGGACTCAAAATATAATTATTGCTTATTGAAAAACAAAACTATAATAGAAAGAAAAATAAAAAACAGTTTGATTCCAGAAAAACTTGACTGTAAAGCTAACAGGAGCGGGGATTGAAATATTGCCATTCAGAGGAAAGGAAGAGTGTGCGACTGATTGTGCCCTCCCCTCCCCCTCCTGAAATTTTGAAAAGTCAGCACCTATACTTGTAATCTGAATATTTAAACAGCTGCCATAATTTCTTTTGGAAACGGAAAATGCAGAATGAACGGTCAAATCATGCGTCTAATATTAATTTCATAAATCTCTCAACTTTTAATGCTTCTGAAAATATGAGTCTGTGATCTCTGAGTGCAAAATCTCTTTCCAGATAAGACTGATCAGGATGTTGAAAGGGAGCAGAGTCTAATAGACCAGTGGGTCTGTTTGACAGAAGAGAGGAATACAGTTCTAGTGCCTGCGCCCAGGTCTGGAATACCTGGTGCCCCTGCTGACTGGTGAGATTTTTTCTTTCTCTCTAATTCTGTGTTTAAAAATAAAATTAATTCATAGTAATATGCATGCCCTTTTCACTTTAGGGTCTGCAGCATCAGTTGTGTCTCTTCTTAGATACTTACTAAAATATTAGTTCCAATCTTTCTAGCCGATGATAGTTCAAATATCTCCAAAACTCTCTCTAATTTTTGCGAGTTTCGTGTTTTATACCCATAATTTTTGGTGTAATTTGGCATAGTTCTAATTCCATCCCCTTTTCTCTAATTGGCTAGCCCTTTAATAACACAAACTTCTCTTTGTGTCTTATTGGTTCTACTTTCGTTTTTCCCAAACCTTAACCCGCCAAAGTTGCCAATTCGCCAAGTCATTAAAACATTTATTGCTCTCTTTTTGACGTAAGTAATCAACCCTTAATTTAGATTCATAAATCTTTTATTCTTTTAAATTGAATCTTTCCGGCGCCCAGATATTTTTCTATTGCTCTTTAAATATTATTTATAGGATATTTCCAGATATCAAAATACTTAAATGATTAATTTGTTTATTTTCACATGATGATCGCGACTGTAAATTCTCATTCGTTATTTTTTATGCTTTTAGTCTTGCAGCCTAATATGAAATCTCCTTTAATTCATTTTGCAATATTACTTTGAAATATAAACAGAATACCCTGAAAATATGAAAATAATAATTTATAACTTTAATTTAAATTCAAGACGAAGCACAAACATAATTATAAGAAACAAATAAACAACCTTACTTCGGCTTCATTTTTCAGCAAAAAACTTTTCTGGGGAGGATCCTCCCCCTTTTTCAATTGCAGAAGTGTCTTCTGGCACGGCTCTTTTATAGCATCGTTTCTCTTGTAGCAGGCAGCGCCACTGTGGATCTATTCTTGCCGATTCGTGGTCATTAATGGCACAGTCGTCATTAGCGATTTCAATGCTTTCGCGGAAAAAAGCATATGTGGGATTATTAAAATTGGCTATTTTTTCAACGCTATTAAAATCGACTTTTATTTTACTTTCACAAAATGCTTTGGCTAGCGCGGTATTGGAACGGGCAAATTTTATATATTATAAGAGCACGAAAGTGATATAAAATTTGCCCATTCCAATACCACACTAGCCAAAGCATTTTGTGAAAGTGAAATAAAAGTCGATTTTAATAGCGTTGAAAAAATAGCCAATTTTAATAATCCCACATATGCTTTTTTCCGCGAAAGCGTTGAAATCGCTAATGACGACTGCGCCGTTAATGACCACGAATCGGCAAGAATAGATCCGCAGTGGCGCTGCCTGCTACAAGAGAAACGATGCTTCACTTTGGTATCTTTTTCTTAAAAAATAATGAAAATCTTACCTTGAAATCATGCATGATGGTAGAAAATACTTTTGTTTATGTACTGAACCTATTTTATGTTTTGTTGTTCTATTTAAAAAAAAAAAAAAAAAAAAATGGCAATTTTTTCTTATTAAAAATATGCATTTTTGATCACATATTTTTGCTCTTTTAAAAAAATATCACAAGGTATATACATAAAAAAATAGGTTCACTATATGCAGAGACTCTTATTTTATTTCCCTCTAAAATTTCAAGGAACTACTTTCAACAGATTTTTCACACAGTGTACCAAGGGGAAAAAATCCTTAAAAGTAAAATACGTATGTTTACAGTGCTATTGTAAAAAAACTGTAACACGTAAGAGTAAATAATTTGCATCAAATATTTCTTGAACTTCTTGTTAATATCGCAAAAAAAAAAAAAAAAAATGATACATGCATAATTAAAGAATTAAAAGCAACAACCTAAATTTCCCACTTCACAGTTGTCGCAGAAATCTCAGTCCCCTTAAAAGTCCTTCTTGGAAATTTCCACAAAAACTTTTTCGGTACGGGACCTTTACCATCTTCAGACGTTATTCCAGGTATAATTCCACCTGGAATAATGCCTATGTAATAAGCGAGAATGTAACTGTATATATATCCATATATAACCATATGGTTATGCTTGGCTCATCAATAAATGGTTATACAAATGGCTCATCAAACAGGGGAGAAGAAAAGACCGCAAGGACAGCTGACTATATCATCACTGCATGTGCACAGAGAGACTTCTTTCTAACTTTTTACGTGTGTGCGTAATAGCAGGATTCTACAGCAGCAGGATAAAAGACTGGAAAGAGAAATTAGTTTGCTGCATTTGGGAGTCAAAATAAAAAAGAACTTTATTTTATGTTTATGTCAACAAAACTTTGTACAAAATCTAAACATTTTAAAATCGATATTAATATGTAATAATATATCATTATTGCAGTACAGTGTTAAAAATATTTTGCTGTGTTTTAAAAACTTAAAAATGAAAAATCTTTTTAGATGTTAAGTAAACAAAGAAAGAAAAAAGGGACAGAAAGAAAGAAAAATTGGACCAATAATTGTGATAAGATTTTTAAAAAATATAGAGCCATTTTGTTGCCATTAGGTTAACATTTAAGAGGAGTTATGAGGGGGCCAAATACAGTTATTGTGCCGGGCTTTTACTAGAGAGAAGCCTCAAGTGTGCTATTTTTCACTCCTCTCTGGAGATGTGAGTGGAATGAAATTGTAGGGGGTTCTATTTCTTAGAAACAAACAATTCCTAGTATATATTTTTCTCTTTTAAACCTACTTGACGCCGATTTTGTACAGTGATACCAAAACACTGATTCTTTCAAAACATTCGACTTTATGCAGAAAGTAAATGAGGACTTTTGATCACACTAATTGGGATCCCGTTGAAGGTCATTTATTGTATTTAAGTTATTGTGACTAATGTACTACTTTCCATAGTAATTATAAAACAAACATTATTAATGAATTTTTTTTTTTTTTTCACATTCTAAACCATTTCACTCTTATTTAACATTGTGTTATTATTTAGCGTTTCAATTTTCACGTTATTTTTAAAATTGTCAATAAATTCCAATTCCCTTCAACCAAATCCCCTGTTCCTGAGCTTCATAAATGGGGTATCTATAATGTCCTTTGTAATAATTGTGATATATCTTATATTGGTCAAACTAAAAGAAATCTTGAATGTTGTTTACGTGAACATTCTCGGTATGTTGTTAATCAAGAAATTTCGAAATCTTCTATTGTGAAGCACAGCTGGGAATTTGATCATAGTTTTAATTTTAAGAGTGCCAAAATTATCTTTCATGCCAAACGCGTTTCCGAACTGGATTTTTTGGAAAATTTAGCTATTTACTTTTTAAAAAAAATTGTCAATGAAAAATCTGATTCCACTTTGCTGTCTACAGCCTGGAAAAATTTGTTTAATTCAATTAAATAATTTCCTTCATTATGTTTATAACATAATATTAGTTATAATAAAATAATTCTAATTGAAAAAAAAATAATAATTAATGGATAAATTTTATTAAATTTACTTATTAGTTCAATATTATTGAAAAAAAAATTAATTGATTACTCCTTTCCTCCCCCCCCCCTTTTTGTGGTGTGTGTGTACGTGTGTTCCTCTCTGATTGGTCCTGCCCTGCATGATGCTTCCTATTTGTTGTTTGTGTTGCTCCTCTCCCTCTGGATTTTGCCCTGCTTTCAGTCTTGCTTTTGCCTCCAAGGCAGTTGCACGTGTTTGCACCTGATGAAGAAAGGCTACGTCCTTTCGAAACCGGTTGTGCTGATTTAAAATTTATGGTGTGTGAAGAAGTTTTAATTTCTTTCTATTGACTGTACGCCAGTTTTTGAATTTATTTTTGGTAATTATTTTATTTATTTTGTAAAGCACATTTGGCAGTCTTCATTAATTCTCTTGCATTTAGAGAAAAAAAAAAAAAAACACAAAGTCTGACACTGATCTTTAGAGGCAAGGGGCGAGTAACTTCTTATTGGACAGACCTGTTAATTGTTAAGACAAAGTTTGATCCTATTTAATGAAGATTTTTCTTTTCTAAATAATTTTATATTATTAATTATGCAAGAATTTTTATTATTATTATTATTATTGATTGCAGATAAAGCGGTGATGATTGTATTTATTTACTTTTAGGGATCCTCCCGTAGGCATGGAAAAACACATTCCCGTTATTTTTTTGGATTTGAACGGTAATGAAGGGATTTTGTTGCATGTAACTCTTACTTCCTTATCTTTCTTTCTTTTTTTATTAACTTTTTCTGTATCTTTTACCCACAGCTGACGACATGAGTGTTCCAGTGAAAGGAGATCAAGAAATTCGAATTGCTGGGGCAAATTCTATTTTGCCTAAAGAGCATGGAAGCCAGTCATTTAACCTTCCTATTGTAAAATACTGTGAAAAAGAGGTACAAAGTTCAGTTTTCTTCTTCTTTTTTTCTTTTTTTAAAACTTCACTTTAAAATTTTGTTTTGGCAATACAATATGAAATTCCAACTAAGCTTCATCCATCTCATATGTACTGTAAGCCACACAGCCTTTTGAATGCAGCCAATAGAGGGGCAAGTTCTAAAGCTTTCACTTGCATTGTTCAAATGCAACATTTATTTTAAAATGATCAGTTAAAAACAGAGTTTTCAAAATATATTTTGTCGGACTTCAAAAAATGTGCATAAGCATCTGTTATTAAATTTTCATTTAAAAATTTGTAAAAAAAAAAAATATAATATAGAGAAGGGTGGTCAACAATGAGACAAAAAAAAAAAAAAAAAATTTAGCTCACACAATATAGTAGATAAGATTTCTTTAAAAATATTATTTTATTTACACATTATAATAGTTTTTAAGGACGTACAGTTTATTGAAATATCGCTTACTTTTTTCAGCTAGAAAAATATTTTTTTACACAATATAAATTTGTCTTATTGTATGGGGTACAATGAGACAATGGGTAATACACATTGAGATGCAATTTACATTATAAAAATAATTAATTAAGAAAGAGAAATTTAACAGATATGACATTTAGCAATTTCTAATGGAATAAGAAACTAAGTACCCTACTTAGTTTGTGGTGCATTCTTTCATATTGATGAGCTGAAAAACAATTTCAAATGAAATGAGTGATTTCTGTCGTTCAGTAAAATCTAACATTACAGGCTGGGGTAATATCATCTTTATTTTTTTATGACACAGATACTATATCGAGATGTCAGGCTCTATAAATTTCCTGACATCTTATTTTACCACTTATCACAATCTCATCACTTTTCCTCAAGAAACTCACAACAAAGTCCTCATTCCAGTTTTTGCCTTCAATGACTTTTACAATGAAAAAACCAGATTTTTTTTTTTTTTAACAGAAACTTTCACTTAAAAAAACCGTACATTTTGACAAATGAGGATTTTTCTGACAAAGAATACAATTATAATCGTTGAAAGATTCATTCTTAGCAAAAAATGTTTAAATTCTAGTATTTTTCTCAGAATTCAATAGTTTTGGTTTCGTATTATTGGTATCGTTATTTTGTAGTACTTTGTAAGTTTTCTATTACAAAACATTTTGTAGGAAGCTAATAAATTCAGACCATGTCTGTAGTTCTGCCGAATTTAAACACAATTCATATTGTTTTTTAGTTTCTTTATCTATTTTTTTAAGTATTAAATTAATAAGCAATGACAGGGATATTTGTGATCAGGGGCTATCCCTGATTTCTGGGTTTTTAATCTTATCCATCATGTTTTCATTGGTTGATCATTTGCCATCCAAGTGATGTCTGAGCAAATTGTATACTTTTATGGATTGGCTAGTACAAGATACAAAAAGTTTGGGGGCTTCTGGTCCAAATGAGCATAAAGGTGAACCATATGGCCTGTATAATGAAGATAGAAGGAGTATATGTTACAGCAGGATGAATAACAATATACTACCGCAAAAAGCAAGAAGACAATCCAAACAAAAGATGTGCACCAAGGTTGATGTATAACAACCAATACCACTGTGAACCGCAACAGGTCCACAGATTTAGAGCATTTACGGATGGTAAATGAGATGGTAATTGAAGTATAAGTTAAAAAAAAAGAAAAGAAAAAACATGAAATTTTATAGATTCTTGAGAACTGCGTATATGCTTCTGAATTTTTGAATTTCAGGAAATAATATTGTAAAAATCAAAAGAAACAAAAAAATGTAAATTCAACCAAAGTGACTCTCACTTTTTGTAATTTTCAGCCAGTTTATAAGTATTATTATTATTATTTTTTTTTTTTAAATCATAATTTTCACTTTGTTTGTTTGTTGAATTCAAATATCCTAATCATTTGAAATATCATAAATGGAGCTTTCAATGGGAAAAAAAATGACATTTTTCATTTATTGTCATTTTTTCTCTTATTACAGTTATTGAAATACAGCATTGAGTTGCTTATCCAGAAATAAAGTTACACAGAAAACCAGTTATCTGTCATCCTATTTTTGTCAGTTTAGCTTCCAGATTTTTTCAATTAAAAAAAAAAAAAAAAATTAACAAGTATTTAGACTTTTTGTTCTTATATTTTTTTATATGTTTAAAAAAAATATGGGTTAACATTTAACCCATATTATTATTCAATAATATTTATATATAATATTGAGTTGTAAAGGGTTCCATTTTCCTTTTTGTGCAAGTAGGTGTGTGCAACGGCTGCCTGGGATTCTTCCATCCACGACTCCATTCACTTAAACCGAGCCACTTCCCCCAACGACCGCATCTACCTGATACTGAAAGCGTCTGTCCGACTCAGTCATCCGGCCACCATGGACGTCATGTTGAGGAAGCGTCTCGCCATCAACATTTACAAGAAACAGTCCATAGCGGACAAGATCAAGAAAAAGATTGTCCGGCAAGTGAGTTTCGAGAGCTGCTTTTCTAATCCTACCTATATAGCTTTTGTTTTGGTAAAGCCTATTGGCTAGCATTAAATCTACAAACTTCTGTGTACAAACTCTACTTAAATCTCAAACTTTTATGAGAAGTGGAGCCAATATTTGAGATTATAATTTTTTAATAGGATCCTATATTTCATTTAGTCAGTAGCAGGGTTTAACCTAACAAAAAATTTTCTTTAGCATTTTAGCTAAAATGACCCATCAGTATTTTAGCTTTTCCATAAATCTTTTAGCTATTTTTTATGCGGAAAGCCGATTGGGGGGATATAAAATATATTTAAATACTTTAAGAAAAAAAGCTTGAATCTAAAATTCTGATTTTCTACTTTTATTTTCACATACTTTACACACACTATATAAAATCAGCTTCCTCTAATCCAAAGAGAGAGTGCCTTATAGAGATATGATTGTTCTGCATGGAGGGAAAAAAGGTTATTACTGAATTTTTTCAATTGAAGTACAAGACTACCTCTAAATTTGTGTTGTGGATTAAACGAGGTAGTTACATTACAAATGTTAGAACTAAATAGGATTATGATGCAATTCTCCTTGGCCTTGATAAACACCAATTTATGAAAGCTTTTTGAACATTAAAGTATTTTCTTGGAGGTCCTTCAATATTTATCATAAGTAATTTGCTTAAATTCTCTGTTGTCAAACGATTTCTTATGTCTGTTTTTATTAAATTCATCTGGGAGAAAGCTCTTTCACAGTCTGCTGTATGTACAGGTAAGCTCGCAGCATAATACACTAGAGAGCATAATAGTGGATATTCATCATGCATTTCATTTTCATCTAGAAATTGTAATAATTGCAAAAAAGTATAGTCTTTACATCTGACACTTATTACTTTTTTGAAAATATTCCATTCAGACAACATCTGATTTTCAATAAATGTATGTTTAATAATTATTTATTATGTTTAATAATTATTTAAAACAAAGTTACATAAAATTAACGTGCTTTTCTTATCTCTATTAATAGGAATTTTAATTTATTCAAATAGGAATTGGATTAAAATAAAACTTACCATCGGTCACCGTGAAGAAATTTTTTTTGCCTGTTTCCTTACAATTTGTGCAGGACACATAGGACACATTGTGCTTGTATTGAACGTTTAGCCATTTGTACTGTCCCTGCCATTTTCTAATTAATTCTTTGGACACTAAATTAGCTTTCTTCTTTTTTATTTGGTTATCATTCGCACTTTCGTTTTCTGTTTCTTTCCGTTTCACTGATACTGATGGTTTTAACCAAGCATCCATTTTTGTGATTCATTAAAAAACATCTATTTCGAATTTTAACAATTGCAAAACAGGCAGCTTTATCCCATGAGCAAAATGAAGAAATTATTTAAAATGGGGGTAGGGGGTAAGTAGTAAGAGGTAGGCGAAGATCGTTGCGCAATACAAGCACCCAGAGAGCTTCTATGAAGCAGATGCCGTATTCTGACTTCGCGCGTTAAAAGCAAAGGTGACGCGAGATTGTTCATAGCGTTCATAGCCAGAAGAATGTTCTTTGTTCTTAGCAGACGCAGACGATAGTTGTTTGTCCCGATAAAACGAAATTAAATCAAAATATACTTGAACAAATAAAACAAATCCAGATTTTTTAGTGGTTTAGTAATTTTTTTGCCAGCGAATATTTTAATAAGATTAGAGATTTTCATATAGAAATATTTTGTGAAATCATCTTGTTTTCGCTTTTTAGCGAAATGGTGTCGAGCATATTTTCGCAAAATACGATGTCCTTTCGCAAAATGCGAAAAAAGCGAACGGCAGTTTAAACTCTGGTCAGTAGTATTATTTAGAAAGGGAGGGTGGAAAGTGTGTTTGTAAAAAGAATGAATACCAATGATTTAAAAGTATAAAAGCTTGTTAACAAAAAACATGACCCTTTATCTAGTTTCACTTTGAAAATCTCCTAAAAAGATTTACGACAACTTTTATTTTTGCAAGTGAAAAGCAAAAATATAAAATCATCATCAAATTTTATATCAATGGGATGATAGTGTAAATTACCAGACCAGGAGATGAGTATTTGAATAAACTCACACACATAATTTATGTATATATAGTAGAGACCCTTGATTAATAAAGATAGGTGGGAAATGCTTCGTCCCAGATAAGCGAATACCCTAAATAATCGAATTAATTCCAAATTTGATTAAAATTATAAAAATATAAGTTATCCTATACACTAATACTTTAATCAATACAAATGTAAGAGAATAAACATAAATTTTAATTAAAATAAAATGATTAAAAAGGCCCACTTGAAGTTCCATGTGAGATCTTTCATTGCGACACCGCAACTTTCTCGGACATCCTCACATTGTGCTGTTCAGTGATGAAACTGATATTTCTTTCACACCATGATCTTCAGGTCTCAACAAGAGGTGGCATTTCTGGTCTAAGTTTATTATAGAGTCATTCTTATTCCAACTGCAATTACTTCTGAAAATTTCGATTCGGAAAACAATTCGGGAAGAGCCTATAATAAGCTTAGAGCAGCAGGGGTGTAGTATGAAAATTTGATTGGGGGGGCAGAGAGACCCGAGGTTTGGTGCCCTTTCATATTCCTCATCTAAAAATGCCACCCACATACTTTCAGGTGGTGTTGCCATCTAGTGGACCAAGGGCACAAGCCCTCTCGTCAGTTAATACGTGCCATTTCCACCCCCTTCGGGGCATATTTCTAAAATCTGCTAGGGGAAAAAAAAAAAAAAAAAATTTTTTTTTACATTTTTGGAGCATTCTAATTTTTTTCAGAGAATCTATATATTAATACACAGACATGAAATTCCTCGTATGTTTTTAGCCTACTTTCAATAAAAGGAAGGCCTATTTCTCTTTTCTTTTTTTTTTTTTTGCCACAAAATGAAATACTAAAGATTTATCAATTTTTGGAAAAGGAGTACTAATTTAACGATTCGAATTTTTACTAAAAAATACATTAAGTAATGAATAATTATAAAAACAAATTTTCCCATAGAATAACGTGGGCCACAGCTATTGGCGAAATTAGTTACTGTTCACTCTTAAGGGAAAAAAAAATCATTTATTTGTTTATTTATTATTCTTTTTGTACATTTAACCAATTAAAAAACTTATTTTCCCCATCTCGCATCAAGTTAAAAAAAAAAAAAAAAAAAAAAAAATATATATATATATATATATATATATATCTTAAGTGATATATACGTCATTTCTCTTTTGCATAAGTACTTAGCATGTTTTTACTAATCAGTGAATTTTAATTAAATGGTAATTGTGACAATAACTTTATACGTAATACATCTAACTTTTAATTTCATTGTTGGTATTTTCATCTTTCTCTCATTTGCTGAGTATTGTAAAGGAATTTAAATTATTTATTATATATATATATATATATATTTAAAATAAAATTTAGACAAATGGTGTGAAAAATATTTTAAGAAATGAATGTAGTAGCCATTGCTAAGAAATGCAACACAATTACTGCATGCCTTTATGTGGAAAAACAAACTAAAAAAAGTCTGTCTGTCCTAAATAAAATCTTTTTTTGTACAAAAATTTATGTCTTACTTAGAAACAAAAAAATAAGCTTTGGTTTCTTCCTTAAAAAAAAAAATAAAAAAAATAAATACACTTTTTCATTTTTTACACACATTTTTTCGTATTTCAAATTGCTACTGAAGAAAGTTATCTGCATAAAATGCAATTCAATGACTGGTGATTTAGCTTATTTTCTAGATTTTTTTTTTAATATTTCCTTTTATTTGTCTACAAGAGAAGTGAGGGTAATTTTATTTTTCCCTGTTTTTATTAACTCAGTTTCTTGTTTATTTGTTTGTCCAGTATAAATCTTGCAATCGATTTTTAACTAACTTCCCGAGTAGCTAGACATTTGAAAGTTTAAAATAGCTCAGAACATGATGACAACACAATACTTCGAAGTCTGATTTTCGAATTTTTAATTAGTTTTCTTTTAATTAATTAAAATATGAAAATAACCTCCTAATAGCTTTAAAAATAGCCATTAAAATATTAGCTAAAATTTAATTGTTGCCATTTTTTTTTTTTTTTTTTTTTTTTACAATTTTTATTATTTGAGGTGTTTTGGTAAGAAAATGGCAAACTGAAAGCTGGAAGATGTAAAAAAATAAGAGAAATATTGCGAAAAAAAAGAAATGAAACAGAAACCGATTGTTTTTATTGATTTTCTTTTGTTTTTCTGGGCACAAATCCCCTCAAATTTCCTCCTTACTACAAATGTTCGTGTTTTAGAACTTTCTACCTCTGTAGCTCCTCAGGTCAGAAGACATTTAACGGTTAAAATAATCATCATTCCTCTCCAAATCAAACTAATGGGTATAAAATTACCAAACAATGATAAAAATGAGGGTGGGGGGTGTATTGTATCTAGAAAACGGTGGGTGATTGGGCAAAATGGTGGTTATATTCGGATTCAGGAGGTCATTTTACATAAGAATCTGCAAGAATAGTATCAGATCTTGGTTTTTTTTTTTTTTTTTCTTTGCAGAGCAGTGTAATTATTTAAATTGGTTTTACTGAAAATGTTATTTAACCATTCCACAAATGTCGGTGCTTTTTTTTTTTTTTTTTTTTTTTTGGGGGGGGGGGGGGGGGGGGGGCTCAGCCACTGGTACCAATGATACATTTAAGTACCACCCCCATTAAAACCTCTATGTATTATTGAGAGGCCATGCATATAGTTTTTATTAAAATTAGAATTATTTAGAAATAATTATTATATTATTTAGAGATAATGACATTCATAAAATTCATGAAAAGATAATTTCTCATAAGCCAAAAATGAAGAGGTTGTTTTATTAGGCATGCTAAATTGATTTTTATTCACATTTAAAAATGTCTTCAATTTCAGTCAATTCTTAAAAAAAAGATAATTAATTTTAGTAATTTTCTGTGTTTATTTTTTTATTCAAATTTTGATTTCAATATTTTGTATATATGTAGCATTATTAATTTATAATATCTTTTAAATTTTGACATTAAGTCTTTTACACTGCCATTTACATAATTTGTATGATAATAATTAATTAAAAATACCTTAAAAAAGTCTTCACTCACCATAAAATTAATGAAAGCACTACTGGTTTCGAAAAGATATGGTCTTTCTTCTTCAGGTGCAAAGCATGTGCTACTTTCGTGGAGATAAATAAAAGCAAGTTATCACTTTTGTTTTGCACCTGAAGAAGAAAGGCCATGTCCTTTTGAAACTGGTAATGCCTTCATTGATTTTATGGTGTGTGAAGACTTTTTAATTTTAATTATTATTTGTACACCAGTTCTTGATTTTAGTATTATGAAAATAAATTAAGTTTACTTGTCATATTCTGTTTAAATAATTTAAAAAAATTTTAATGATATATCTTTAATTTTTTAGAATTTATATTTATTATTATTATTATATTTATAGTCGGCGTTTAAACACTATTAGCATTTTGCTAGAAGACATCGTATTTTGCTAAAATATGTTAGTAAAAATATCACTAAAGCACTGAAATTGGACTATTTTATAAAATATCTCTATATAATACCATAAAATCCCAATTATAAGCCCCCTCCCCAAGTTTTTCGAGCTTAGATTATCAGAAAATTCTTAAAAAAAAAAAAAAAAATTATGGGGGCACTAATCACCAGAGAATGAAACATGTTATCTGACTCAGAATTTAATCTAAGTTATAGAAATAAATTTTAAACTTTGAATTCAAAATCTATTTTATTATTAATTTAAATTAATTTTTTCATATGGTTTAATATGAAAGATGATTAAAAAAAATTAGTCTGATTTTGCTACTGTTAAGGCAAATCTTCAAGTTTATCAAACATTAATTAATTTAGAGTAAATAAATTAATAAGAGTATATATATTTAGGCAAATGTGAAATGGATGAAACTTTTTTTATATACTATTGTTAAATATAACATTTTACAAAAGTTTTTTTTTTTTTTTTTTAAACAAATGACAAATTGCATGTTGGCACCATCTATTGATACAATAAGAAGTTATTTAATAAGAAAATCCAGATAATAATCAAACATGCACATTACAAAATTCATTGTAATTTATTGTATTGATGTAATAAATTATTACATCAATACAATAATTAATTTAAAATATATACATTCAAGAAAAAGTTTAATTTTGATAATAAAGGTAAACAAGACTTACTTCTAATACATAGATTGTCTTTTGCTTCATCAATCTTTATAATTGAAAGGATTAAATTAAAAGAGAAGCTAGTAATATTTAAAAATTGCAATCTTTGTTAAATAAATAAATAAAATAACTCTATTTAATATTTAGTATACTATGAAAGGTAAATAAAGAAAAGTTTGCATATACATTTCAATTATTATTTTAATAAATATTGAAGAATTACCTTATAAGAACATTTTCTGGAAGAAAGACTAGTGCTGCCATCTATCGAAAAATAGGTTTACAATTTCAATATAGAGATATAGTTATTTTATAGTTCTCATTCCCACTTCATTATTATTTTGTTAAAGCAAATGGAGAAGAAAAGAATTAGTAATTTTGGCTGTGAAAATTATTTTAAAGAATAAATTTATTTAGAATCATTAAATATGCATAAGATTTCGGAAATAATTTTTTTACTCAAAATGAAAAAATGATGGGGAGGTCTTATTTTCAGGATTATGGAAAAATTCAAAACTTCAGATCTTTTTATTTCAAAATATTCTTATTTTTGTTTAATTCTTTTTGTTTTGACATGTTCTTGAACAATTTATTTTAATATATTCATATTTGCTTATGGAAGGAATGATTTCTTATATTTGTTTCTTCTTTTATTGCAAAAATAGAAATATCTTTGTGTTTTGCACATATTTTCAGACTTTTTGTCCATTTTCCCACTCTCATCCATAGACTTTATATAGATAGACTATGCCACCAATAGGACTTCCCATTATAGTGAATGTCTTCAACATGAGGGTGTAATCCGATACCTTCATCCTTTGTGGTCAGCACCGTATGTCACGTGACATAGACTTGAGGGAGATTCTTCTGTAAGAAAGCACTTATTTTTGTAAGAATCAAACAAAAAAATTCTCTCCTTCAAAATGGTTTTTCGCAAAAGAATCTTTTTTTTTTTTTTTTTTTTTTAATCTATGACATTTTAGCTTTTCAACGATGTGTAAATCTAAAGGCTTAAATGGAAAGTATGTGTACAATATGGAAATTAAAAAAACTCAAAACTTACTTTCTTTCCTAAGGAAAAATCACATTATATTAATTCTCGTCTCTCTCTCTCCAGGTCCGCATCATGTGATAATTTAGCTGGGGAAGCTAGCTCATCTCGCAGACAGATAATGAGGCGGATGCGTGGTCTATATATATAAGGTCTATGCTCTCATCCCTGAAGGGAGGAGGCTTATTTTCGAGGGGATGGGGGTAATGGGGGGGCTTATAGTCAGAATTTTATGGTAACCTTTAATTTTTATTCAAATATTCACAAACAAAACTTATGAATGAAATTTTTGAGAATTATTATTTATTTTTAGATATATTTTTGATATTTAAAATGGTTGAATTTAAATGCAAAAATATTTAAAAGTATGTCGGTGTTGATTTTACAATCATTTTTCAATAAATAAATCAGGCTGAAGTCTTGAAATAGAACATAGAATGATAAAATAATTTCAATATTTTTAATGAAACTGCACACACTTCACGATCGACAGATGTTGAACACAAACATTTCTATTTACAACCTATTATATACAGATTATATACAGAGGGCCCAGAAATTAAAGTAAATTCGAATAATAGTCGCACAGTAGCGACATAACGATCAGAACAGAACTTTCTTTCTACCTTCACCGGTAGCAGTAAACAGAGGCATTCCGGTATCACCCGCTTCAACTGGAGAGGAGTTTAGTTGCTCTGCTGCTATTGCTGGCCTTGTGGGAGGAACTATTACAACTGCTCTATCTTTGCAACTGTCGGAATTCAGAATATGCTTTGCATATATGACATAGCTGCTGCCTCTTTTTCTATTCTTCAAATCAAAAGAAAGTTTCACTGATTCATGTTTCTTAAATCACAATGTATGAATGGATATCTTAAAAACCATCCGTGTACAAAAATGAATGCTAATGAAGTTTAGTAGTAAAACAAATCCAAAGAATGAACTTTTGAAAAAGCTGAAATACTGCTTGTGTATTTTAACTGAAATGCTGAAGAAAATTTTTTACCTGGATAAACTCTGTTTATAGTTTTTATTTAAAGGGATGACTCACATAACCTATTCATTAAAAAAATGATTTCTCCAAAATTAAGAAAGATGGTGTCATCACAAAAATGTAAAGTCTTTTTACGATATTGTACTTTTAATATTTCAAATGCATAAAATTGTAAACAATATTTAATTTTAAGAAAAGTTTTGAAAGATCCACAATTTGAAAAATTTCCATAATTTGGAACCCATGAGGGCCTGGTGATTTTGGTTATACTGTATATATTTGTTTTATTGGGAATTTTATATATTTTGTCTTGCTCATTATATTTAAATATAGTTTTTCTTGTTTCTTTTTAAAAACATATTACTGAATTTTTTAAATGACTTTTAAGATTAAGAACTGTGAGAAAAAAAATATTTTTTTTCTTTTTTGCCGTTAACATCAAGTATAAATACATATGTAAATCATTTGGGATTATATAATGTTTACACTTTTGATACAGTATAAAAAGTGGATTACAAATTTCCAATTTAATATAAACACTAATCTGTCATGTATCTTTGACTTTTAATGTATTTTAATTATCTAAAATATTTTGATTCGTTCAGAACGATATGAAATATTGGCTGTATTTTGTATGAATTCTGTTATAAGAGTTTAATCGATAAGTGTTCTTTTACTATATATTATTAAAGAGTATTTGTCATTGTAATAGATATAAGAGTAGAATTTTAAATATAGTTTGCATTAATGAAAATGTACAATTTTTCGTTTTATACAAATTTGTACAGGTATCCCTCGAAACAGTGCTTCTCTTCATGTGGCAGTGGCATACCCAGAGGGGGAGCTGATGGGCTGCAACCCTTTTTGAAATTTTGTGGAAAGTTTTAAAAAATAAAGATTGAAAGTAATAGGCATGATTTCTGTACACTATGAAACAATATCGAACTTAACTCAACCCTCCCCGCAAAAAAATCCTGGGTACATGACTGTAATGCAGTGATGCTTTTCAGATGCTTCCTTGATTAACAGGGGGCAGTTTTTGATGAATGCGTATTCAGTTAGATGATCTTTAAATAATAAAAAAATAAATAAAAAATCATCTGCCAAAGTATGTCTGTCTGTTCAGTTTTAGAAGAGCACATACATTCCTTGCAAGATGTATTCAAAAATAAAGGGAGAAAGAGAACAATTTATATTGTTTTTAAATAATTTAAAAGTTTGAAAAATTTTGAATGAATCCAATTGTATTGCAAGAAGTTTAAAACTAAGTTTACACCCTAAAGTGGAATTTTTAAAAATATAATTTGCACATTTTTAGTAGTCATAAAGAATCTAGTGTAAAAAAAAAAAAATGTAGATTGGAACTTTTTGATGCAGAAAATAGTTTAAGGATTATAAAATGGCTGCAAGTTTTCTTCTTGGTATCAGTGAGTGCCTGTATAGTAATATTGTGTAACCAAATCAGAACGCTCATCGAGGGATGCCTGTAGTTATAAATTGTTGTGCTATCATTCTTTTTATTTTACACATTTTCATTTTAAACCTGCTAATAATACAACCTTGCTTTTTAATCTGTAAATAGAGAGGGCTTGGTCTCTAGTTTTGTGAATGTAAAAGGTGCTTCACTTGTCTCCTCATGTGTTTTTGTTTTTGTCGTATTTTTAGTGTCTGTGGGGGCACCTGTATATTCAGGGTCAGTCTGAAAATTACATAGTAAGTGCGACTTCCTAGTAACCCCTGTCGAATCTCTTCTCTTTTGGGAGGCGGTTTCATTAAATCCTTACTAAACCACTTTAAAAAATGATTATTTAACCTCTCAGTGCTAACCACTACTAACACTGTCATCTTTTACTCTTTTTTTTTGTTCAAATTAAATGAACGTCTATCGATAAAGTATTTTAATATCTTGTCCCTTTTGGATTACATTGTTTTACATTTGAAATCTGGATGCCACTTCAATTTGGATCCATAGAATTTGATGCAGATCTCGGCTCCAAGTTCAATAAAATAGATGCTTCACAAAAAATGGATGGAGTTGAATGCATTTTTCATAAAAGTTGGATCACTAAAAAAAAAAAATTAATAAAAGTAGACAAAATAGTTATATAAACTTGTATTAAATTCTACCCAATTTTTCATGAAATAAAGCATCTACACAGTGAGAGAGATGAGCTTTTTTCTAAAAATGGACAAATTGTGTTCAGGTTGTCTCAAAACATATAAATCCATCAAAAACGAGAGGTAGAAAATTTTCACAGCTCCAACATTTGCTTTTTATATACACAGAAGCAAGTAAAAAGTAGGAAGATAATGTATGGTGTTCTGTTGATACAAATTCAAGAATTTTAAGCATTAATATATTTTTATCTCAACATTCATTTTATTAAAAAAAAATCAAGAAAGAAAAAAGAAAAAGTACTTAAAACTATTTAATTACAAATAATACTCATTTTTATACAAAATAGTTGACAGTTTTCAATAAACATTAGATTTAATCTTTAAAAAAAAAAGAAAGGAAATCTTTCATTCTAAAATTAAAGCACGTCTTAACAGACAAGTAAAAAGAAGAAAAATCTAATTTCCATTGCCTGATTTTTTGATTAGTCACCGTTTCAAGAGTCAGCTTTCATGAAAAACAAATTTTGTTTAATGTTGTGCCATTAGTGCCCCCCCCCCCCCCCCCCCCCCAAAAAAAAAAAAAAAAAAAAAAAAAAAAAAAAAATGTGTTTGAGAAATAAACTGCAATTAAAATAAATGTTGTCTGCCTCAACAAAATTATCTTACATTTCAATAATTATCTACAAAAGTATCATGTGATTTTTTTTCATACACTCAGAAAGAAAAAAAAAAAAAAATAAAGCAGTTGGATAAATTTAAAATTTGAATTTTGCATGCGGATCAGCAACATCTAGCTTCTGTCTCTGCTCTAAATAATATTTTGCTCACTCATATTGGATGCTGGTGCTAATAAATTGTTCACGAGTCCAGGTGATTTTCATATCTTCAATTCTAAAGATATTTTATTGATAGACGTTCATATGTGCACTTTGTATATAGATATTCTACATTTAATTAAAATTATTATTATTATTTTAATCCATTACAGTTGTGTAAAAAATGAAATTAACTGATAGTTTAAATTATATGCTTTGTAAGAGTTTTAGATTCTTGCCAAGTCTTATTTATTTTATGTTATTATTCAATTAAAAATGAAAGTTTTCATCTGGATTTAACAAAATAATTGAAATTGAAATGAAAGGGTATCATTATCAGTACTTTGTGTTTTCATCTATCTTGATGTGCATTTATTCTAGCAGAATATTTCAAATTTAGGTATGTAGTCAGACATTTATTTAATAACATAGAGAATCCTATTTTACAATGCTTTATAGAAAGACAAATTCATTAAAAATATATACCAGGTGATCCAAAAATCACAAAATATTGACTGTAACACTCTGTGGTTTTCACTGAAACGCATAGAAAGACATGAAATTTTTTTAAATAACAAAAGATTTATCGGCTAATTAGTTTAATTTTTCTCCATCAGGTAGCGCTTTAAATGTAAAATTGCTTTTTACAGTAGAGCAGTACATTAAACAATGCAATTAACACTATAATTATTCAATGCTTTATCATAAACTATTTTATTGTTAATTTATTTAGCTGGCAATGCTTTCTCTTAACAATATCAGGACCAACGAGATATATAAAGTAGAGTGATAAATGGTAACCCTTGAGAAGGTCCAAGGTGAGTCATGTGACATGCTCTCCTTGCACCTGCGTATTCGGTGGTTCCCTTGGTAACCGCTTATTTTCAGTAAATTTCTATAGCAACGGTTTGGAGATTGTTCTTCGCTATACTCATAACCACCAATGTTTTTGTTTACTTACGTAGTTTAATATTCTTTTGTTCTAAATCATTTTGATCTTGATTTTACTTCTTTGTTATTTCGTGTAGTTGAACTTTAACTGACAAAAGGCTTAAAAATAGTTGAAAAATTATTATTTGTTGTTAAATTTAGCTCTTTAAAAGTTTAAATTTTCTTTTATAAACACTTTTAAACTTTGTTGGGAAACGATGCAAAAAAAAGGTATTTTATTATTTATTAAAATGTGAAATATGTGTAAAATTATTTTAAAAACAATTTATTTCGGTCATAGGACTGTCATGTTACGTAATAATAATGATAATTTGTCGAACTAATATTTTAAATGCCAAAATAGCGATAAGGGGCCAAACACAGCAACCTATTGGAGCATGTCACGTGATTCATCTTGAACCACGGAAAGCTAATCCTTCATCCATTGAATCAGCACTCTAATTTATATATCTCGTTGATTAGGACTCTCTTTTTAGAGGGATTAACAGCAGTAATAGGCAATAAATGCTTAATGTAAATAATTGCTAACATCTGAAATCATGTGTAACAGGCCGAAGTCAGATTAACCCTTTAACGTTCACTACTTAATTTATTTTAAAAATTACTAAACAAATTTTAAAAATGGCTTTTAGACACATAGCTGATCATAAATATTTAAAAAATAAAAAATTAGCATTGTTCCTTTTCGAGAAATTTTCGGTTTGAAACAAGTAAACCTTATTAAATTCAAATAATGTTTAATTTAATAAATAAATCACTTTATAAGTAAACATTATCGACAACAAAAACTCGTAAAAGTTGTACAGATCCCAACATTTCAATTTATTCCGGAGTATTTTAACCCTTTGCGGCGCAAGGTAATTCATTTAAATTATACTGCCACCGGAATTTATGAATGTAATTGAAATAGAAGAAATTTTAAATTTTCACGTTAAAAAAAGGGCCTTTTTTGCTATGTTATAAATGTAAATTTTTGCTAAAAAATTTCTGGGATGAGTTTTTGCACTTGAGAATTAAAATTAGGTGTTCCATCAGCGGGAACACTGAGACTGAAAGGTTTAATCAATATTGAAAATAGGGCATCAAAAGGCAGATCTGTTTAAAATATGAGAAGATGTTGAGAATACAGTCCCATTTGTTAGTAAAGAATTCAACTAATATTAAAAACATGCTTTTTCTGTGCATTTCAGTGAAAACTGCATAGTGCTATAGTCGATATTTTTTTAATAATATATTTTTTATTGGACAAACGGAGAGGGGTAAAAACATGCTTCTAAGCTTAACTGTGCTCTTAATTATCTCAGGAAGATGATTTTTTAATGTATTGGTTGATTAACATGCATTATTAAATGATTTTGTGAAATTATCCACCACCACCCCCCTCTCTCGGTTGCATAAAACATGTTTTGAAGCTTAACTTTGCTCCAAATTAGCTCAGGAGGGAAAGTTTTGCTTTGTGACTGTTGGTTAAGTGTAAACAACAAAATTTTGTAAAATTTCTAACTTCATCTGCAGAAAAGGGTATGTGCAAAAATAACATAAGACGCTGCTAAAGGCATTGGGAACCTTAACTGAGGATTAATTGGGCAGATAAGAAATCTAAAATGACTCCACTTGACTTTTTGAACATTAAGTAATAAACGATTGTTTAAATAAATTTAGATAAAAGATGTAGTTTAAATAAGCGAGAGGGAAAATCATATTAGCTTGTTTGAGTGTTTCTACCCAAATTATTGTAATACTTACAAATTCTTTTGTACACCCATGGAAAAATATAAATGCTTGCAGTAGTAAATATTTATCTATGATTTTATTAATTAAATATTAAATAAAACAATGCTAAACTTAAGCAAACTTAATTGTTTGAGTCCATAGGCCGTAATGTATAAAAATTCTACTTTGTATACCGATAAATAAACTGTAAGTGGTAACACTTATAGTTTATAAGTATACTTTTCTCTTTGGGATGCTTTTTGGGTGTAGATATAATAGACCTCTGGTAGATAGACCTCTGGTGTTGATAGACCTCTGGTAGATATGCTCACTGAGTCTTACACTATGCGTGACATATTAATCCCTCATTATTTGCTTCAGAGCCTCTTCCCAAGCTTCAATGACTTTTTCTAGTCAATTTTGACCTTTTATTTCTTCTGGTGTTAGCTGTTTTTTTTTTTCTCCCCCCCCCCCTTTCCCCAAACACACACACTCACGCTTAACATTGTGAGGTTTTTTTCTTTTCATCCCATGCTTTTTTCTATGAATTTTTTACTTTTTACTCCATCTTTTCTCCGAATGTTTAGCCTTTTTTTCTTGAATGTTGCATTTTAAGTACAGTGGCTCCCACTCACCCAACCCCACCACTTTTGTAATAAACAATTTAAGAAAATTTGCATTTTTTACTCGTTTTTACAGCCCTTGTATATCAAAAACTAAAAGTCATAGGGACTTATTACTTGGTATTCATTCATTTCTCTATAAAACAAATAAATCAGCCCAATTTCATAAAAATCTGAGAGGGGTCAGGTTAAAATTGCAGTGTTTTTGCATTGATTTAACATGGAATGACCCAGATAGAGCTATGAAAGTATATCTGCATTATTTATTGAGAATACATTAAATTATCATTTTTTGCTAGGGTCTCTGCCCTCATGCTTGTTCTGCTCTCCAATGTCCGACTTGCTTCGCTTATTAACCCCTGCTGGACTCAGCCCGTCTATTCTCTGCTTTGTCTTTCACTGAATAGGAATATTACCAGTGCATAACACACAACAAAAGCAGAACAATATTATACAAACCCCCATATTCAATGTCAAATTGAAATACATAGTATTTAATACCATTTTTTAAAAATGAAATATTATTCTAAAAATCAGTAATTTTTTTATTGAATGGAAAGAAATTCATAATATCTAGACCATTTTGTATTACAGCTTTAGTATGTGATCCCCTTGGCGACTTTTAAATTTTTGTCACTATTTGGTGATGAATTTTTTGCTATAATTGCTCGTTAAGGGGATACTTCACCTAAAGTAGATGGCAGCTTTGTACCATGTTATTCTATAGAGAAATTTCTTTTTAAAATTACTCATTGCCTAATGAATTTTTTTAATTCCGTTTTCACATTTAGAACATTCACAACCATTAAATTTATTTCCCTTTCTCAAAATTAATTTTTTAAATCTTTAATAATTCATTTTAAAGTTCTAAAATGCAAAAAATTGGCTAAGTATATTTTTTACACTTTATGGCCTGTGAATGAAATATTAAAAAAATAAATAGTTAGTTTGATTCCATAAAAAAAAAAAAAAAAAAAAAAAATATTTCATTTTCAGGCCATAAAGTGTAAAAAATACACTTTGCCAATTTTTTGCATTTTAGAACTTTAAAATGAATTATTAAAGATTTAAAAAATTTATTTTGAGAAAGGGAAATAAATTTAATGGTTGTGAATTTTCTGAATGTGAAAACAGAATTAAAAAAAAAAAAAAAAAAAAAAAAAAAAAAACTATATTAGGCAATGATTAAAAACAACTTTTTCCATAGACTAACATGTGAAAAAGGCTGCCGTCAACGTTAGCTGAAGTGTACCCTTAAAAAAAAAAAAAAAAAAAAAAAAAAAAAAAAATATATATCTGTTATCCATTATAGGGAAGCGTTTAATTTGGTGATATTTTTTATATTTACACTTGTATTATAACAAGTTTTTAAAAAAAATTAACTGAATTTAGGTTTGGAAATGTGATAGCCAAAATAGCATTGCGTATATTTCAGATTATTTATTCTTTTGTAAAATTATCATCCTTGTAAACGTTCTTAGCACTATTTCACAGGAATGTCAAACAAGAATTTATATTAAACTTTTTGTTGAGAAAAAATTTCTAATACCTAAATGTTTTGAAAGAGAGGGGAAAAGATTAAATAATATCTGTATAATTGACTGCATTTCTTTTTTACTTTAAAGTGTATTTATCTTTTTTATTAAATTTTTTTTTTAAATACTTTGGATATAGCCAAATTCAAACTCATTCATAAATGACTGAGTCTTCTAATTTCGCATTGATAAGTTTTACCATTACAGAATTAAACATTTCTATGATGCATTTCTTATTTCTAATTATTGGAAGAAAAAAAATTCTTCACCTAAAACTCTTATAGAGAACAGAGTACATTTTATTTTAAGAAGTAGGCAGGAGAGAATTAAAAATTGAAGCTGTAGGAGATTTTTCCAAGTAAGGATTTAATTTTTAAGGATTTAATTTCCAATAGGAGATTTTTCCAAATTAAAATAATAACAATAAACTATTTTTTCTTTTCAGAAATTTTTGAATGGGTAAAATTATTACTAGCTGTTCATTAGAAATATATATAGAAGTATTATATGTTACCCTTAATCAACTAAAAAATTCAACAGTAAAAATTATGGGCATTAGTAGATATTTCATTATTCATGCAAAAAACACAAAAGAAAAAAAAAAAAAAAAATGATAAACATAAGGAATTGCCAATAAGAAATTTAATTTTCTAAAAATAGAAAAAAGAGTATCTGCAGACGAATAATTACAATACTAAATTCACTTTTTAATAAAAATATCTGAGAAAACACTTTTTCTTTACAGACGGTAATTTTTTTCATTGCCAATAGCAATATTGACATTTATTTTGTCTTCTTCTTTTTTTTTCATTTACCTGTGGGAGATGACGTAATAACAAATTATTTGAGAGATGGCAAATAGAGTAACTTTCTAAATGTAGCGTTTTTAATTATTAACTTCATTAATTGAAATGATAGAAATTTCTAATTACCTGAAATGTCTGCCTTGGAGTATTCAGCACACATTGATATCCCTCATGATGTGGAGGAATTTGCCCTCCGCGAGGACATGCGGTCGCAGACAAAAAAAATTTGACAGCATAACTTCTTTTAATATCTTTTTTATGTATATGTATAATTACAAATATTCTCATTCAGTGTGCTTTATATTAATAATTAAATGGTACATTGAGATTATTATTGTAATAAACATAGAGGGCTTTTCTCCTTGCTCGCTTCCGCTCAACAACCCCCCGGCTGGCTTCCCTTTTTGCTGTTTTGCCTTTCACTGAATATGAATACTAATAGTACATAACACAAGACAAAAGCAGTTAAATGTTATAGAAATCCTGCTGTTCAATGTCAAATTGATATACATAATATTTAATACCACTTTTTTTTAAAAATTATTATTGTGCTTGAAATCAGTAATTTTTTTTAGAGTAGAAAGAAATTTGTAATATCTAGACTGTTCTGCGTAACAACTTTAGTATATGACCAACTTAGTGATTTGTAAATTTTTGTGATAATTTGGTAATGAATTTTTTTATATAATTGCTTGTTAAAGAAAAGAAAAAGGAAATCTAGTACTTATTTTTTCTAATATTTATACTTTTTACTATTGAATTTTTTAGTTAATTTAGGACAGTATAATAGTCTATATGTATTTCTAAGGTACAGCTAGGTAATAATTTTAAACATTCAAAAATATCTGAAAAGACAAGTTCATTATTATGGAAGAACTTTCAGGTTGGTCCACAACTCTATTTGGTAATTTCCATTGGGTGATTATGGCGAAATAAGATTTTTGGAAATGGTTCCCATGGATTCCAAACATAAACAAAGCAAAAACACGCATTTTAAAATGGCGTCTGTTTTATAATGTACATAAATAAGTTAAGCCTTTTTTAGTATTAATAAAACAAGTATTTAAAATTAACTTACCTCACTTTGCATGAGAAGACAAAAGTTCTATACTGCAAGGTTCGTCAATATGCATAAATATAATATTAGCGGGAAAATACAATTATATAAACCAGATTTTCTAACCCACATTTTTTCAAGAATTCCAAAAATATTTCTCTCTCTAAACAATTCACTCAAAAAAATTATAGTACATTCACTTTCTTTTAGGCCTGTCTTTCATTAAAAAAAAAAAAAAATAATAATAATAATAATAATTAATTAATTAAGGAAAAGGATATTAAATATTAAGTGTTGATTAAGTTATCTTTATAATTTAATTATAAAAGGATTAGAAAGATTTTTAAAAATCTTATAAAAATACCTTACAATAAATCCTTAATAGTTTGAGCAGATATATTTCGAACCCATCGGGTTCATCTTCAGTGCTCAGATGACACTGCTGATTTTCTGTTTTCCTCGTTTGTTGTTCCTTTTCTGCTGATTCTCTTCACTTTGCTTCATATTTTCGATAAGATGTTGCCAATCTGAAGCGATTATGCTGTGCTCTCAATCATTAATGCCATCGTTAGTTGTTAAATTTTCAACCGCTTCTAGTTTTAGGGTAAAATGATGGAAGTTATCTTTATAAGTAGTTGGAATGCTGTGTGCCTTGGTCATAAAAATTAAACAAGCAGGTTGCCATATCATGTTGCAAAGAATCCAAAATAACATAGTTATCATTGAAATGGCTCCAAAAGAAAATCGGCAAATAAGGTTGTGGACCAACGTGTAAGTTATATCAAATGGATCATAGAAATTTTTAATTCTGTAATGTTAAAAAATTATCATAGCAAAATTAGAAGATGTTCATTTATAAATGAGTTTGAATTTGATTTTAAAATATATTTTTATGCCAAAATAAATCCGATATATTTTAAACTATATTTTTTAATTAAAAAATGATAAATATACTTTAAAAACAAAAAGAAATGGTGCTCACAAGGACGATAATTAAAAAAAAAAAAAAAAAAAAAAAAAAAATTATCTGATTCATAAACAGTGCTATTTTGGAAATCAAATTTGCAAAAACTTGATATAATACAAATGTAAATATAAAAAATATTATCAAATTAAATGCATACCTATAAGATAATGGAGATCATTATTCTCCAGAAAAGAACATAAACAAATTGATAAAGAACATAAGAAATTGCTTGTAAGAAAATTAGTCTTCTTAATAACATTATTGCTATTTATTTTATTATTTTTACACCATGAATCACATTTTAATTTTTCCATGGAAAATAATGTCATGACAAAAAAAAAAAAAAAAAAAAGTCGTAAAAGAAACTTTTTCAGTGTGGGAAATACAGTACCTTTATCAACCCAATGTTTTAAATTAATAACTTCATTAATTAAAATGATGGGAATTTCTAACTAATTGAAATGTTGTCCTTGGAGTATTCGGCACACATTGATACCTCTGAAGATGCGATCGCAGATAAAAAAAAATTTTGAAGCCAGCGACAAACTTTTTTTTTAATATATAGAGAAATAATGAATGTGTGATTAGCTCTAGATCATTATGGTTTTTGCTGCATTGAAAGTGCTATTGGTGTAATATATATAAATAAAATAACAATTTGTTTTTTCTTTCTCTCTCTCTCTCACTTTTTTTTTCTTTTCATATTTTTCCATTTAAATATTTTTCATATTTTTTCTTTTATATGTATTCATATACATGTAACATATGTATATATGTACTATATATATGTTATGAATAATGAAAAAATCAAGAAAGAAATTTTTCATTTTCTTTTCGTATATATCCACATATACAGCTGACTATACTTTCTTTCCCCTTTCCTGTTCTTTCTTGCTTTTTTCCATTTAAAAAATGGAAATTCCATTTATTTTCTATAATATGAAGAAGTATTGTTTAAGGAAATGACTGCATTTTCCAAAAGACTGAAATTGTTTTATCTTTTTTTTCTTTTAGGACACTCTTAATAGCACTGGTGTGACCTATGAGGTGGTGTCTAATATACCCAAGGTAAATTTCCTGTTTTATAAACTCTTAGTTTCACCCATTTGTCTGTTGTAACAATTAAGTACTCATTTAAATTTAATGTTTGTTATATGACAACAACCGGCCCCGATCATGAGAGACTTTGAGACCCAGCTCCCGTTTATTAAATGTTACATTAATACATAACTTCAAGCACTAAAATTAAATTCTGGCATTAGTCCCTTATTTATTTATGATGGTAATCTATTATTGAATTTATTATTCTGAAAATAAAACAAGGCATAAATAAGCTCTCAACACACAGCACTTACGTATTGCATGGTTAGTTGTATAGATAGTGTCAGTAATGATAAAAATAACATTCGACTGCCACATTAATCTAAATATTTCCAATAAGTAGATTCCATCAATAGAGTACCTTCAACATTCACATAGAATTTCTGAAATAAGTCAGGAAATGAAACAGTATTATGCACATTGAATGAGACCAAAATTATTAGTTTTAGAATTACTTCGGTTGCATGCCATAACTAATACAGATGATTGCAACCTTAATTAAAAATTTCTAAAATTAGGATGAAAGGAGAAGAACATTGGGGGTTCATTTAAAAATTCCTCAGAATAACTGATAAAATATAATAAATTTTTTTGTAAATTTTAAACTTATTTCTAAATTATTAAGTAGACTTTCTAAATTTCCATTATATGAAGCCCTGGAAAAAATATTAAGGCCAAGCGAAAAACTTAATTTATTTCTCAGCTGCTGATATGAGTTTTATGCAAATTTAAATGTAACACAAGAAAAGGCAATTTTAATTATATCTATAAAAATTTTGCAAAAATTAAATTACCACTTATTTTAAAATTTATTTTCTTTTTTCATATATGTAAAAAGCTGGAAAAAATATTAAGGCCATATACGATATTATTTAAAAAACAACTAATAATCCAAAAACTTCGCCTTGTTTTCAGTTAATTTAATAACTTTTGAGATTATAAAAATTAAAAAACTTGAAAGTCTGGGGGAAAAACTTCAAAATATTTACAAATGTATATTGAAATTTTATGCATTTTCAAACACAAAATAATGAATGACAATTTTAAATAAATCTGTAAAAATATTTCAAAAATTAAAATTACTTTTTATTTTACAGTTAACATTTTTTCTTTAATACATGTAGAAAACTGGAAGAAATGATACACATAAGATAGTATTAAAAGAACGGCTAATAATCCAAAAAATTGCCCATCTTTTCTATTAACTGAATCATTCTCGAGGCCATAGATTTAGAAAGTTTCTTCAAAGTGCCTTTTGGTATGCTTTTCCAGCTCTTTTCAATGGCCATTTTCAGCTCACCTACGGTGTTGTTAGTTTTCCCATTTCCATAAATGTCACCAACCAGATAATGCCCCATAAATTTTGTGTTGGGTTCAGGTCAAGGCTTCTTGATGGTCATTCAAGCATTTGGACATCATTAGCTTGAAGCCAGGATTTTTGGGGAGCTTGATGTGTGTATAGCTTTATCTTGTTATATTTCAGCAAGATAATGCACCAATACACATATAAAGCTCCACAAAATCCTGGCTTCAAGCTAATCATGTCCAAGTGCTTGAATGGCCATCAAGAAGCCCTGACCTGGACCCAATAGAAAATTTATGGGATATTCTGGTTACAGACCCTACATGATAAGAGAGACTTGACATAGGTCAAGCCTCTCAATCTGCCATGTTTGGTCAGGCTGTTACATATATGTTACTACTGCGCTATGAAAATGTCTTGAATCACTCTCTGCATGGTTGTTTGAAGATAAAAAAAAAACAATTTCCCCATGATTTTAACTAAAAGAAAAGTGTCAGACACTGGTAAAAGTGTATTATGTTTTATGGTGGTCGAGTGGTCAATGAACGAACGTCCACTGCTTTTGTTCAATGTCTAGTCTCTCTCTGTTGAGGGTCGCTAATTCTGGTTGGTGACATTTATGGAAATGAGAAAACTTACAACACTGTAGGTGAGCTGAAAATGGCCATTGAAAAGTGCTGGAAAAACATACCAAAAGGCACTTTAAAGAAACTTTCTAAATCTACAACCTCGAGAATGATTCAGTTAATTGAAAAGAAGGGCAAATTTTTGGATTATTAGTAGTCATTTTACTACTATCTTATGTGTATCATTTCTTCCAGTCTTCTAGATGTATTAAAGAAAAAAAAGTGAATTGTAAAATAAAAGGTAATTTTAATTTTTACAATATTTTTATAGATTTATTTAAAACTGTCATTCATTACATTATGTTTGAAAATGCATAAAATTTCAATATGTATTTGTAAATATTTTGAAGTTCTTTTCCAGACTTTAAAGTTTTTAAAAATTTATAATCTCAAAAATGATTAAATTAACTGAAAACAAGGCAAAGTTTTTTAGATTATTAGCTGTTTTTTAAATAATATGTGGCCTTAAAATTTTTTCTAGCTTTTTACATATATGAAAAAAGAAAATAAATTTTAAAATGAGAAATAACTTAAATTTTTTTTCAAAATTTTTCTAGATATAATTAAAATTGCCTTTTCTCGTGATATAGTTAAATTTGCATAAAACTCATATCAGCGGTTGTGAAATAAATTAAGTTTTTCGCTTGGCCTTAACATTTTTTCTCCAGGGCTGTATATTGATTTTTCCTTAACATTGTTCAGAAAAAAAAAAAAAATCTGAAAATGCTAAAAGAAAAGAAAAACTAATTAGAAGAATTTCATCTATTCTCGACTCAGTGGCACCACATTCAGTTGATATTAGCTTAAAGCTCGTTGCCACTACATGAATCTAAATTTCTGATAATTTCTAAAGTTTTATGGAAAAATGCGCAAGTGGGGTTTTCGTATTCGCTGCATTTCTTCATATTCTTAAACTTAATATCGACATTTTCAGTTTGAGCAGTTTTTACTAACCACTTTAAGACAAGCTTTGAAAATTCTCACTATAGCAAATTTCTATAAATTTGCAGCTTCAAATATAGGCACATTCAATTTCTTACCTTAAAAAGTTTAATAATATGATTTTTGTAGTCTCAAGCTCTGTTTAAAAAAAATTCAATACCTGCCTCTCCCTCCCCCCAATCTTCTGCTTGAAAATGTGCTTCAAAACCATGTAGCCTGTTTTTTTAGCATGTAGCTCTATTTTAAAATTCTTAAACAACTGTCCCCCATTACTTATACAGTAGATCTTTATAATACAAAACTGAAAGCACAAGATTTTTCATTATATAGAATTTTGCATTGTATAGATTACATTTCATACCTTATTAAATTTACCTTGTATACATGGCCAAATGTATACAAGATTCTGAAATAAATTAAAATAGAGTAGAGTATCTCTAAATTACTTTTCCTGGAGAAATTCAACAGATTATAAATTTCATGGTTAAATTTATTTTATAAATGTAGTACAAATATGCCTGGGCCAAATCATTCATTATAATACTCAAAAAAAAAAAAAAAGTAATAATAGCTCTTTTTTCATTAAAAAGTTTTGAATTAAGGAATAAAGAAAAACTAATGCATCACATTTAATCTTTTAGAGAATAACATTGTTTTACAACGTGAGAATGCCAGTGCTTTTTAACTGCAAAATTCATTGTTTATGTTTGAGAGGTTTTGTGTTATAGGGAGAATTGCATTATAAACATCATCTACTGTATATATTAATTATGAAGAATTTTTGCTTCTTCATTGGAATGAATTTTTGTGCATTTTGAAGATTTTTTTTTTTTTTTTTTTTTTGAATAGGCGTCTGAAGATCCAGAGAACAGAGAGATGTTGGCATTGATGGCAGCCTCAGGTGAGGAGGCACATACGAATGACGGTGAAAGCTACATAGAGAAATATACCAGAGGGGTGTCTGCTGTTGAGAGTATTCTAATGCTAGACAGATTACGACAAGTAAAATTTATTTCCTGATATTTAATATATATATGCATTTAGAAAACTAAATTTTATGACTTATTATTGTGAATCTGAAAAATGTTTGATATTCAGTTGTGATTGAAATGAAATTCTCAATTATCTAATCATAAGAACACTTGATTGACAGTTACGTTTACTTAATGAAAATTATACTGATGGAAAACAGTCTAATTCTTAAATTCAAAAAGCAAGAAGGTAAGACTAAATTAATGTAATTGAAATCATCACTTACCTTCTATGAAGCAGGTAGTAATGGTTAGAGCCCCTTAAATAAATAATAGGCCGGCGCATCACCGCCATTTTTTTGCCTCGTAAGAGGACAGCATTTCCGCTTGGCGATTTTATCGCTTCACTGGTGGTTTTAAGAAATTTTCATCTAAAAATAAAATCGACCAAAAATGATAAGCAACACAAGTAATCTGTTTCTGTTTCTTAAATAATTCATAACATTTGAAAGGGGGGGGGGGGGGAAAGAGCGTACCAATTAAAATTGGAAAGTTTTTTCGACGACCTAATACTATCAGGACACGGAAACAAGACAACTTTGGCGAACCAAAAAAACGTCGCCAAGACTCTACAAACACACAGTAAAAAAGCGTTTCTTAAAATACTTTATGGTTATTAAAATACATATTTAGATTTAAATAATACTTTTTTTTAATTTTTTTACTTTATAAATGTCAGAAATGCAAAGAAAAGTATAAGTGAATAACAATAAAATTTACTATGCAAAGCTGTGCATTAGGTCCCGGGATCCAAGAATCTGGACGACAATTCGCAGCCCATTTTCTCCTTCTTGCATTATCCGAAGGAAACCTAAACAATTTGTATCCTTTTCTGGAGTGTTTACAGCAGTTTATTGCTGAACAACCTCCCATATTGCAGTTTATTTCACTAAAATTACGAGCAAGACGGTAGAAACAATGGATGCCGTTTGTTTATCACGCCGGGTACAAGCGGCAACCCTAAGGCAAAAAAATGTCGGATGCGCCAGCTCGTATATATAGGAGCCTTAGTAATGGTCGTCTTCTGACAACTTCATGTTTAATCCTATTCAAGTGGAGCTATTTTATCCTATATGTAATTTGTGTCATTGTTCAAATTACGTATTAAAAGAAATATGTATTGATTATTTATTGTTGCAGATGTTTGAACAGTAAACTCTTATTTTTAGAGTTAAGAGACATTCATTTCAACTCTTTTGGATGCATTCTTATGATGTGAGAATCAGATACATAACTGAGAAATTTTACAGAAAAACAATCTATTTTTAGATTGACATACCCTATCATTAAGAATATAATTTAGATTATGAATTGCTTTTCTTTCAATAGACACAAAATATTTTAAATTACCAGATTAATATTATATTGTATAATAGAAAAAGAGTTTAAATCAGTTTATATATCAGTCAACAGTCAAAATATATATTGGGGAATTAGTTGTTGAATTGGGAGAAAAAAGTCATTAGTATTTCCACAAAACATAAATCTGTCAATACACATAATCATGAAACAAGGAAGTGAATGCAATTCAGTGTTGCAAAGAATTGATTTATTATGAGTAATTTAGTTTGATCTTTCCTAATGTCAGAATCAGTTGAAGTGATGAGTGATGATATTGATAATGTTTATGTATACAAAATGTATTTTTCCATGAGTGGGGGAGGGGATATCCACAACCTTAAGTAAAACTACATTGTTTGTAATAAAAAAAATCATAATTATTATGTTAGAAAAATTTTGTTTCTAAATACATTTATAACAAATGTTCACAGATATTAAATATAATGCCTTTTGTACCAAGTTCTTTTCTGTTTTTCTCCTTGAAGGAATAATTCCAAAATAAATTCTAATTTGATATTGTTTAAAAATACAAAATAAAAATTATCCTATATTAAAAGTCTATTTTTTATCAAAAACATTATTTCTTGAACTATCAGAATGACACATGTGTTTGATTTTATCATGAAGAAGAGCAATGAGACCAATTTTTACAGGATCCATTTTAGCATGACACTATTTGTGATCTCTCCTCCCCCCTTCCTCCTGAAATTTTGAAAAGTCAGCATTTATGCCTGTTATGAAATAAGCAAAAATGTTTGCCCTATTTTGTTTAATTTCTGCATGAAATTTTTTGTCTTTGAAGAAAAAACAAGATATAAATATTTAGTGAAAATAAATAGCTTCTTTTTGTTTAAGCCCATTTATCCCCTGTTTGCTGTTTTGTGTAATGCTTATAATTTTTAATAATACTTTCAGTATCATAATAATTATGAAATGAGAACTTTTCATGTATATTTTCCTGCATGTACATCTGTAATTTCAATTACTTTTAAAGTAAATTTCACCTATTTTTTTAACAATTTGCTCCTATTTCTCCTATTATTATTATTATTATTATTTTATTATTATTATTTTTTTTTTCAAGAAAACTATTTTGGCTTCTGTAGATTTTTAGCTTTTTTTTTTTTTTTTCTTTTACTAGGAGTTATATATTTTTCATTTCAATGCATAGTTAGCTTTTTAATTTCAAGTTGAAATGACCATTGTTTTAATACATTCTGAAGGGAAAACAACATAATCATTTTGTCCATTTCCAAAACGCCCTGCAGGTTAAAATTTGAATAAATTGAAAGTCTTCAATGTATTTACAACTTTTATTTCCTTTTTTTTTTTTTTTTTTTTTTTTTTTTTAATTGGCCTATTAGATAAGCAAGATTAGATTTGTGATTCCTTTATGATCTATCAATCTTTAGGAAGTTGCTGTGAAAGAACTGCTGGCTGCTCAAGGAAAGCCATTAAGAAAAACAGCAAGTGTGCCAAATATTGCCCATGTAAGTCATCTCCATAGAAAACTGAATTTTGATGTTTCTTTGCGTTCTAATTTGTGTTAATATTTTCATGTGTTCTGTAGGTGTTGCGCATGGAACAGAGACTCGACACCACTTTCCCCCAGAGAATGGATCCAAGTGCCAGAGCGGATTCTGCTTGTGAACTCACTATGCAGTCGCCCAACGACGATTTCAAACAACGAAACACTTCCAGTCCACTCACCAGCACACCATTTGGAAAAGACAAAAGCTCTTTGAGTAATGGAGAGTCGCCTGTGACATCACCATCCCCTTATCTGAGTATGTAGGATGACTTTGCCAAAAGTTTTTTTCGTAACTGCCTATTTCTAAAACAAAACAAGCACAAATATTACACCCCATTACAATCGATGTTGTTGCTTTTTAGTAAAACAGATAGGATGATTGCTTTAATTTTGAATCAATTACCGTAAAATCCCGAAAGTAAACCCCCCCCTCCCCCCACCTTTTTGAAAAGCAAAACGGATACATTTCAGGTAGGGGGGTTATAATCAAGATTCTTTAAAAAAAATAAAGAAAAGGGAGGGGAAGTTATATTCGATGGAGGGGGTACTTTCGGGATTTTTAAAAGGAAATATTAAAGGTAATTTCTTACATTAAAGTTAAAAAAAAAACTGTGTAATGATTCCATTTATAACATGCATCCGACACTTTATGAAAAATTAGTTAAATTAGAAATAATATATAAATATTAAAACTTAATTCAATGCCAAAATTAACTTGCAATGACGACGTACTGTAAGTGCGCCCAAAGATTGGATGTAGCTTTGTTGGGTGGAGAAAAAAAAGGGGGGGGGGTTACTTTCGAGATTTTACGGTAAGTTTGCCACACACAAAATTCCATCATTCTGTATACTTTCAGTAGATGTTCCTATCTTAAAACTGTTTATTTGGACAAATAAACAGTTTTCTTTTATCACCTAATATAAAATTGTATTTTGTGAAAGGATCCAAATCAGGAGTAACATCTTCAAGTAAAAATTTTAGAATTAAAATCAGTAAATATATATAAGATTAAATGAATGACATTATTATTTTAGAATTAAAGAAATAGTAATATGCTTATTTAAATTTTGTTGTGAAATGAAGTGTGTTCCTATAAAAAGAGTGAAAGTTAAGTGTGATGTTCATATCTTAAAATGACTGTGGAGTAAGAAACAGCAAAATTGGGGGGGGGGGGGGGGGAGCACTGTTAACATAATTTTTATAATTCAAGAATGTTGCAAAATTGACTCATTATTGAATTAGTAATTACATTCATATTGTTAGAGATTCATGTGACTTGCTATAAATGCAATAAAATCTTAGTTTTTATAAATGATTCATGAATCCATTATAAATTTTTAGAAAATTTGTTTAATACTTTTAGGCCACCATTTTTTGTTATGTAAGAAAAGAAGCCCTGAGCTAATATACGTTTTTTCTTTTGAATTCAAAAATGATAAATTCAGTTGAAACAATTATTTCATGCCTGATCAAGATATTAAGTCTTTTGTCAAATGTTAATTGTTAAATTTTGACCTAGATAGGAGTTTAGATAGGACATAGGACTTTTCCTATTGTTTTATTAATGATAAATTTAAATATTAGAATTCTATACTACCTTTTATGCAGCTTAACTTTTAGTAGCTAGGAAAATTTTTCAAAGGGGCACATAATAACATAGAGCTACATAATATTATGTTTTGAAAACATAGTATAATTCAAAAAATTTCGACAAATTTGCGTTCTTTTTTTGTTGGGGGGGGGGGGGGAGAGATTAGTCTGAACCAACAAAACTCCATCTTGTCTGTGACCTTGCTTTCAGACATTTTGTCAAAAATTTAGAAAAATTCTTGCCAAATTATCCTAAAACTTTAGGTATGTAAAGAGCATGTTATGCCCCCTATATTGTTATATAGGGCTTGATGTTTAATTAAAAGTATAAATACCTTTTCTGAAGTTCAAGCATAGCTTTTCATGGGGGACCCTAGCTGTCATGCACAATATCTTATCCTGCATCTTTTGTTTAAATAGAATAATATGACAAAATATTGAGTTGTCAAATGTCTTAACAGTAATTTGTCACCATTTTTAGCAGAAGCGTATGCTAATTATGAGGTACATAATTATTAAAGACATACGTAATTTAAAATAAAAAGAAGAATGTTGGAATAAATAAAATTGATTAATGTCAGCTGCCAACTCTAAGATGCATGCATTCATAGAAGTTACGATCTAAACTAAGTTTTGCAAATTATAGAAAAATTATTATTTTTCAAATCCAGTTTTGAAATGTACTTTCATGGTTGAGTTCTAATTATTATTTATGCATTTATATTTACAAATAGTTATTTTTGAATTTTACACATTTATTGACTGTTAAAGCCCAATTTTGGAAGAATTTTTGATTTTATTTAATTTGTATACCTTAGATCAATAATGACAGGAAACCAGAATTTTTTTTTAAATCATTAGTTTCTAATTTTTTATTTATAAAATTTAAAGCAATGTTATGTGGAAATTTCTCGGTTTAGTAAAAAAAATAAAAATAAATAAACTGTAAATTTATTTGCATGTTTGAATGCACCTATTTAGAGAGAAAAATCGAGACTTCGAACATAGTAACAAAGGAATGGATTGCACAGTTACTTACATGTGCAGAATTCAAAAATTATTTCAAAATTAATTCTAGAACCAAGTTGTGCAGATTTATGAAATTGGGGCATTTTGATATTATCCCTTCAACAAATAAATTAACAAGAATTTTTCATTGAGGTTAATTTTCACAAATGATTAAATTTAAATTTGTTTCATTATTCAAATTCTATTATTTTCATAAAAAAGGTTACATTTTGTCTTTTTTAAATCACTAGTGGGCTCTGCCCCCTGCTCGCTCCGCTCACCAACCCCCAAGGAGGCTTCGCCAACCCCATATTCACTTCACTTATTAATCCCTGCGGGGCTTTGTACACTTATTCGCTGCTTTGCCTTTCATTGAATAGGAATATTAATAGTGCATAACGCAAGACAAAAGCAGAAAAATGTTATAGAAATCCCTGTATTCAATGTTAAATTCAAATACATAATATTTAATACCACATTTTTATTTTTTATTTATTTATATTTTATGAAATATGCTAAAAATCAGAAATTTTTTCAGAATAGAAATTTTTAACATCTAGACCATTTAGCATTACAGTTTTATTATATGACCCCTTTAATTTTTTGTCACTGTTTGGTGATAAATCTTTTTGGTATAACTGCTTGTAAATGAAAAAAAAATTATATAGTACCCATTTTGGCGATATCTGTCATCTTGGCGATTTTTGTATTTGGCGATCAAAAACATAATACGGAAATATACATGCCAGATGTATATTTTCACAATATATATTATAGGAAATATTGATTCATATTATACTTTGTTCTCTTACTATACATTTATAAAGTAACCATGATTTTTGAAAGGAATTAAATATGATCGCCATGTAACTTGGCATTTTTTTATCGCCAAGGACGTCAGATATCAAATCTGTTCCCCTCTTTTTTCTAATGCCTATATTTTTTACTATTGCATTTTTTAGTTACTTTAGGGCAGTATATAATACGCTACATGTATTTCTAATGTACAATTAGGCAATAATTTTACACATTTGAAAATATCTGAAAAGTTTATTATTGTCATTTTAATTTTGAAAAATTAACTACAGCTTCAATTGTTAATTCTCTGCTACCTACTTCATAAAATAACGAAGGATAAAACGTACTTGATTCTCTATATAAGTTTGAAGTGAGGAATTTCTTCTTGGCTATAAACTTTAAAATACTTTGGATATATTTTATGCCAAAATATATTTGACATATTAAAAAAAAAAAAAAAAAAAAAAAAAAAAAGTTTTAAGTAAGAAAGATAAATACACTTTAAAGGCAAAAAGCAATGCAGTCAAACATACAGATACAACATTATTTCATTATTTACAAAAAAAAAAAAAAAAAAAAAAAAAAACTTATTTATTATATATATTACTAAATATATATATTTATTATTATATTACTAAAATTTTTTTTATAAACAACATGAAAGATTGCTAATAAGAAAATTTATTTTCAAAAGTAAGGGGAAAAAAAAAAAAAAAAGAATAAAATCCTAAATTTATTTTTACATTGAAAATATCTTTTTTTTTCTTTACACAAACTTTTCTTTCCCAAACCAACACCAATTACCCATTGTGCAGTACTAGTGCATCATTAAACCCAACCAACCAACTTTTGATACCATGGATCACATTTTAATTTTCCCGTAGAATATGACATCATGACAGAAAAACAATGTCATGAGAGAAACTTTTTTCAAGGTGGCAAATATAGTACCTTTATAAACCTGAAGTTTTTAATTAATAACTCCCTTAATGAAAAGATAGAAATTTCTAATTAGCTGAAATTTCTTCCTTGGAATACACGGCACACATTGGTATCTCTCATGATGCGGAGAACTTTGCCCTCCGCGAGAAGATGCAGTCGCAGACAAAAAAATTTGGTGCCAGCAACAGTAACTTTTTTTTTTAATATATAGAGATTATTTGCTATTTATCATGTCATTTGGCACTGTTTTTGGTTTCTAGAATAGGGCAAACTTGAAAATGTTGACTACCAGGCAGATGAAGACTGACTAATATATATATAATAAGTTCATTAAAGTGTATATGACTAATAATTATTGTATAATTTATCATGAAAACCTATCTATTTGTAATTACAAATTTATTTCATTTATTTATTTTATTTGTGATTTACAATGTATAGTTATTTATTTATATGCTCTTGAGGTTTAATAGTAGTTCTAAAGATGATAGTTATTTCTGATTGTAATTTCAGCTCGTCCTACATTCTTGAATCTCAGTTTCAATTTGAATAAGAGCCTGCGTCAGAGCTCCTCTCTCTTAAGTATGTCAGGTCTGACAACCATATCTGATCTCCATATGCCTCTTTTCTAGATTCCTTTAATGCAGTTATGTTTTAGCATTTACCCTGCACATTTTTTTTTTTTCCACCGCTTTTTCCCTTTTATCCTTTTTTATATTTTGATTTCCACCTCTTGTAAAATCTGTCCAGGTTAATGTTGCATCACTAGTCATTAATTATCATTATTATTTAGTTATTTATTTTATTAATTGTGTGTGTATTTCTTTTAATCACATCTGTATTAAGAAAGCCATTTTTTGCATGTTTATTGTGCTCTCGTTGCATGTTTTTTTTTCTCTTTCTTTTTTACTTTGTGTGTGTGACTTATTTCTTTTTCCCAGCCTCTCCACTCAATGGGTTGACGCCCCAGTCCACCAAGTTGATGAAACCCATGTCAACAGTGGTCGAGGAACACAGTCTTCAAAGTGTTCCTGAATGTGGGATTGATGATATAGCAGAGCTTTGCAGTCAAATAAATGTAAGCATTATTTTTATGCTCATTATGCCATAAATATATTAACAACACTTCAATTAAAAAATATGCTAAAATTAAAGCATATAAAAAGTAATTTTTTAATTTTTTTTTTTTTTTTTTTTTTTTTTTGTCCCATATACATCATGCAGAATGGCATTTAAAAGCTAGCATGTTGTGGCCACCACAGACTTTCTTCTATATTTTCCTATACAAATTCACTCAGTAACAATATTAAAAAATAAATAAAAATAAAAAATAAATAATTGTTTTTTCAGTTTTTTTTCGTTAAAAGTAAAAAAAAAAAAAAAAATCGATAACTTTGTTTTATATTATCACATATTTTTAGTTCAACCATTCGTTTTAAAGGTATTGACAAGACCTTTTGAAAGATACCCATCTTGAAAATTTACCTCACCCCGGGGGGTACTTCCCCCCAGGGGGGGAGGGAAGCAATGTCTCCACATGCACAATTTTTTTTTTCCTAATTAACTACTACTATTATCAATAATTCATAATAATTTTACAATCACAGGTCAAGAATAACTTTCATTATGTACATTTATACGAAATTTTGTCCTATACTGCCATGTTAAAAATTTAGGAAAAATATGATCACAGCGCCACCTGTTGAGCGATTGATCCCCAAATCTAATCAGCACCAGTTTATGTCAGGGGCCAACTAAATACCAAGTTTGGTTAAATTGCGTAAAAAAAAAAAAAAAAAAGTTTTTTTTTTTTTTTTTTTTTTGTTAAAAGTAAAAAAAAAAAAAATCGATAACTTCGTTTTAAATTATCACAGATTTATAGTTCAACCATTTGTTTTAAAAGTATTGACGAGACCTTTCGAAAGATACCCATCTTGAAAATTTACTTCCCTCGAGGGGGGACTTCTCCCCAAGGGTGGGTGGCGAGGCTCCTACACATACAAAAAATTTTTCCCAGTTGACTCTCTCTATTATAAATAATTCATGTAAATTTCATAATGATTACTAAAAAATAATTCTCTTTATGCACATTTATACAAAATTTTGTCATATCACCATGTTAAAAATTTAGAAAAAGCGGGATAGCAACGCAACCTGTAAAACAATTTTTACCAAAAGTTGATAGGCACTAATTTATGTCAAAGTGCAACTACATACCAATTTATATGAAATTCTGTGCAGTAGTTCCTGAGATACAGTAGTTGCCACAAAATTTTGTCACACACACACACACACAGACTGACAGACAGACATTTTCTAAAAATGGTCAAATCGTGTTCTACAGCTCTCAAAATGTGTAAATCCATCAAAAACCCGAGGTTGAAAATTTTTACGAATCCAATACTTTTTTCTATTGAATAAAGAAGAAAGTAAAAAAAGAACACACAAAAAAAAAAAAAAAAAAAAAAAAAATGTTCTTTTCTGATCAGATTTTAGTTTAGGAACAGAAATATGTTTTTGACTCACACTTTTGTCAGAGATATTTTATCAGGGCTGTTTTGTTATGAGACTACTTTATCCAGGCACTGTATTGTCAGGATTGCTTTCTCAGGATTGTTTTGCCTTTGAACTGTTTTATTCTGTGGCTATTTAGTCAAGGTTGTTTTAACAGACCTGTTACATCCTGAGGCTATTTTATCCTAGAACTATTTTGCAGGAATTATTTTGTCAGGACTCTGAAGCTATTTTATTTTCATGCTATTTCATGCTAAGCTATTTTATTCTCAAGCTAAATTGGCCTGTGGCTAATTAAGTGTTTAAAGTGTACTTTGCTTGGGCTAATTTGTTTTGGAGCTTATTATTGTACAAGGCCATAGTTAAAGGGGTTATGAGGTTCAAGCTAACTCTCCCCTCCCCCCTTCCTGAATTTTTCATATTTGTGGAAACTTTGGAGTTATACTTCATTTTAAACATTCAATGATATGTACAAAAGTTTGAAACTGCTCCAAAATTTTTTTCCCCCTGCTATTATTTTTGACTATTTTGTCAGAGCTGTTCTGTGTACAAGCTAATTTGTCAGGGTTGGTTGCTGTTTTACTAGAACTATGTTGTCGTAGGGCTATTTTGTCGAAACTTTAAAAAGGGCTGCTAGAAAGTCTGCAGAGTTAGCAGCTAAGTGAAATAATGTGTCACAGATAATGACAACATCTTGTTTGAAAGATTCTGATCCTAAAAAAAAAAAAAAAAAAAAAAAAAATCGAAATAGATAGAATTTCAGTTTAGACAGAAATTTTTTAAAAGAATAATTATTTTTGTTATGATGAAAGTGTATGCCGCATTTCTCACCAATTGCATTTTGGATATTTATTGCTGAATTTTATTTCTTGATATATTTTATGAAAACATAACATAGTATCGTCATCTGTTGTAAATTTCATAAGCAATTTTTGTTAATAGCAACATTGCAGTCATTAACAGAATTGTTTTTTAGAACAGACCTGTCTGATGCAAAAGACTTTGAGAGCCACTTCATCTTTCACCCCTCCCCCTTCCAACGATACAGTTTTTGTCATACTAACACCCCTAGCCAACTCCAAATTTAAAATTTCATAAAGTTTGTACCATAATTTCTCGAGATAAGGCATCGGAAGGGAGGGGGGGGGGGGGGGGGGGTAAGAGGGGTAAGAATCTCCTCCCTTTCAAAGGTGCAGTCTTTGTCATACTAACACCCATTCAACTCCAAATTAAAAATTTCATAAAGTTCAGACCATGATTTTTCAAGCTAAGGCGAAAGGGGAGAGGGGGAAGGCAACTTTTCCAACGATGCAGTCGTTGTCATACTAACATTCAGCTAAGTATTAATTCAAAATTTCATATGGATTGGATCGTAACCTTTGGTCAGAACATCAGCAATCAAGATAAATCAATGCCCATGATAGGATGCTTGACACTAATATTACCTCTACAACCAATGATTTTATACATCAAAAACTAGTTAAACATAAATCGATTTAGTAATATAAATGTAAAATTGATGAATGCAAGAATCGGTTTAAGCTTAAATTGATTTAGCGATATGGATAGAAAATAGATATTAGCAAGAATCGGCATACACTTAAATCATTTTAGCGATATAGATGTAAAATCGATATTACCAAGTATAAGCCTGAGCTTAAATTAAATCGATTTAGCGATATAATCATTAAATCGATATTGCTCAATGATTCGACACATCACCCAGTCTTAGTAATAAGTACATACCAATTTATTGTTAATTAACTTCAAAAATAGATAACGAAAAATTGATTTTTTAAAAAGTACATAAAAGTTCATTAGACGATAATCTTCTCATTCTCTCGAGTGAAATGGATAGATAAACCAATCATTCATATGGAAATAAAAAAGTTTCAAAATACTGAAGTAGAAAAGAGGAAAAAATACAGTTTTAACCTAGTATTTATGTAAAGCAAATTTTCATGTCTATGTCTATGATCACTTTGCCCATGAAGGTCACTTTTGAGAATTCCTAAAGGGTCACCTTTTATCGAGGTCTGACTGTATAAATATAGATATTATCTTACAAATATAGATGTTATCTAATAGTATTTTCCCCTAAAAGAGCCAAAACAGATCTCTTAAATTTTCTCTGTTGACGGATGATAGTATTATGTAAATTTTCTGAATTCCACCTTGAGTCACAAACATTTACTTGACGCATTGTGTGTTGGCCAGCTCTGTTTTAAAACAGGAAATTACAAGAGATTTTTTTTTTAGATTAAACATTTGTCTTTTTTTTGAGTGAACTGAAATTATTCTGTTTCTGACTGCAGTCTGCCACTGAGACTTGTGTTCAAAATCTGGAAGCGAAATTTGCAGAGAGTGAAGATGAGCTCAACAACATGCAGTCCAGTACAGTGGAAGAAACACAGCCAGAATGCACAGAAATGGTTCCTGAAAAGAGAGGCCGAGCCTTAGAAACTCCAGACAGTATAGGGGATATGCAGGTAAATTGTGTGCATGCGTTGCCATTTGTGTGTGTGAATGTACTGTGGAAGAAATTATCCATTTGCTTTAATATTTTTATATTTTCAATTTATTTTATTAATATTTTTAATTTAATTGCCAATAGAAATCAATTAATGAGGATCAAAAACCTTGTGGCGTACGTGATCGTAATATGGCATAGTGACCGCTAAACCTTTTTGTTCTTTTGGTCAAGCAGTCAAAACGTATATCCAAAATATTTTCTTTTGCATAAAAGAAAAGAGGAATGTACTCACTCAATTGCTAGAAGGCTGTGAAAAGGAAGAATGCAGAACAAATTTGGAAATTTACTTATCTACTACTGAAAATTGTCCTACAAGGTTGGCATCTCTGTTATACCTAATTAAAAAAAAATCCCTTCAAAATTCACCTCTTCCATACCTTACGATCGCGGAGCTTCGAATAAAATTAAAAACGTTGCAAATAAAATCGGCGTAAATATCCGTATAAAGCCTAACCCGAATATCTTTCAATTAATACGTAATGATAAAGACCCCATCCCCCCTTTTGGAAACTGCTGGAATTTACCAAATACCTTTCACAAATAAACAAGACAATAAACCAGGTTCATACATTGGTGTAACAAAAAGGAAGATAAAAACCAGAGTCAAAGAACATAAAAACGATATAAAAACAGGAAAAATAAATACAGCTTTAGCCAAAACTTTTGATAATGAAGAAATTAAAATAAATTTTGAAAAAACTAAAAAGATAGCGAATTACAATAATTATAATTACGCGATGTTTAGAGAAGCCATAGAAATAGCAACTACCTCGGATGTGTGCAATGACAGCGGTGCAATGGCTCCTGACCGGATATGGAACCAACTTATGAAGTCTATAAAAGACCACAACTTTGAGATATCCAAAACAGATGAAGATCGTTTGAAAAGAGCTGGGCGCCCAGCCGAAAATATTAACGATGAAATATGAAGTATCTGTTAAGGCAAAAATAGCTTTGTTATTGAGAAAGTTAATCTTTTGTATGAATGTATGATGATGTGAATGATGATGAAAATATTTCGTATGAGTTTAATTTAAGCTCAGTAGTGTATTGACTCCAACACTGTCTTCATCATAAGTAAGCTTTGAATGCTGCAAAATTTGTGTCTGTTATTGGCATACTTGCCAACTCCCGGATGACTTCCATTTTTTTAACCTAACATCTGGTCAGATGATGAAATCTTCCGTTTTTAATCAGGTCTTATTCCTCAATCCAGAAATTTGGGGGCAAAAGCTTTTTAAGTATTTCTGCTTATTACTGCGAAAATGATCATTTAAAAATACGATTAAATGTTCTTAATCATATATTTTGTGAGCTAATTATTGATCTAAACTTTCTTTTCCATGTAATGTAATTCATGAAAGTGCTTTGCTGTATTTTACTATGTTGATGAACACTGCTCAGGAATTTTTCATACTTCTGTTTTTTTTGTACGATATCATATTTTGGGATGCCCTGATTATGAAAGTCCAATTTTTAGTGGTTAATCTGTATGTATATATGTTATCAGCTAATTTAGAAACAATAAAGTGCAGAAATTCAAATTTGGTATTTTGAACCTTGTATTAGGTTGTCATTTAAAAATTTTATCAAGATTGGCAAGTTTAAAATCAAATCAATAACAGCCGTGATTTTTTTTTTTTTTGGTTATAATTGTAGGCACTATAATTGAACGGGGGATTAATGAGGCTGTAGCTCCCCTTAAACAGAATTTTACACCAAATAACACCGTTCTTAAACCCATTTAGATTATTTTAAAAGTACATTAAACTTTATTATCTTACCTTATTGATCTTAAGACTTAATATGGAATCTATCTTTAGAGTATTGAATTGCAGTGTAAGAGAAAGTTGTGTGAGTGACACACCATATTATTATTATTTTTTATCTTTTACAAGAAAAAGACACAAGCCTTTTAAAGCACGAGGCCCTGTGTGACCGCACCTGTTGCACACCTCTAAGGACGGCCCTGGAAAAAAGTTATCAAAGAAACAATAATTGCGACAAGACATCACTTGTCACAAACTTGACCCGCCCCTATCCCCATTCTTGAATGAACTTGAGGTTCTTTTATGTACATACATGACTGATGCTATTAAACAGTGGCGCCAACTTATATGGGCCTGTGGGGCATGAGCCCACCCAATTTTCAGTATTCTGATTTATTATTTTTTTATATTATTGAAACTAAAAAGCGTTTTCTTTAAAAAAAGTTAGGAATACAAGCTATAAAATTACCTTAAGCAGACTCACAGTTAAATGTAGTATATCAGATAAAAACTTCATATTTTCAAGTAAATTCTGATCAGTGTAAATTCTTATATGTATTAAGTTTCAATAAAAGAAATTTTTGGTGATAGCAACAGACTTTTCGTGGAAAATATATTGCACACCCTCCTTCACCTTGCAGTGAAACTTTGCCAGACAAAGATCCATTTTTAATTCCATCAAAACTTTATACATTAAATAATATTGAATTAATGTATCCTTATCCACCTTCAACCCTTTTCCAAATTAAAAAAATCTGGAGTGACTCTACTTGACTTTCCGAACATAAAATAACTAACGGTTGTATAGAAAAAGTAAAGTAAGAGAGGTCATTAAATAAGCAAAAGAGAAAAATACAATAAAGTGTTTCAGTATTTTTTTTATATATAGTATGTTATTTATTTTAACGTTATTGTACTTTAAAAATCTGAGCCCATAGATCATAATGATAAAGAATATTTCATTCTGTCCCTGTAAAAATCTATAAATCCTAGATTCATCAAAATCTATACATTTCGTGCGACAGTGACCTATAACATGTGTATAAACTTTCAGCTGAATTGGATAAAACACTTTCGTCTAATATGCTATTGCGCTTTAAAAAATTTTAGCCTATAAGCCTAATGATAAGGAATTTTTCGTTGTGTACCTGTAAAATCTATCAGTGCTATATTCTGTAACATTCATACAGTTCATGTGACAAGGACTTATAACATGTAGTGTAAATTTCTAGTTCAATTGAATAAGGTGTTTAGACGCTGTAACATTTTAAATAATTTAAACCCATGGGCCATAATGATAAAAAAAATTTCCTGTGTCCCTGTACAAACCTATAAGTGCTAGAGTCCCCAATATAGTTTGTGCAATAGTGAACTATAACATGTACATAAATTTTCAGTGGGGTTGGACAACGCATTTAGATGATATCGCACTTTAAATAATTTCAGCCCAAAATAATAAAGAATATTTTGTTGTGTGCCTGTAAAAAACTATAAGTGCTATATTTACCAAAATCTATACAGTTCGAGTGAAAGTGACCTATAACATTTGTATAAATTTTCAGTTTATTTGAATAAGGTGTTTAGACATGATCACACTTTAAATAATTTGAGCTGATAGACCATAATGATAAAGAAGTTTTTGTTGTGTCCCTGTAAAAAACTATAAGTGCTAGATTCACCAAAATCAATAGGGTTCATGCTACGGTGATCTACAAACTTGCAATATACGTACCAACTTTCAGCTCATTGGAACAAAGTGTTTAGATGGTATCATGTTCACTCACACACATACACACAAGCGCATTCATACATCACTGGAAAAATTAAAAAAATTTCTCAGAGGACCTCAAAACGTATAGCTACACCAAAATCTCAAATTTTTGTCATGATTACAATACTTTCCTATTCCTTACATAGTATGTTCGGAAAGTAGAAATCTCTATAGCATTGTTCCTTTGCCCAAAAATATTTGAGCCCACCCAATCTTTTTCAAAAGTTGGCACCACTGCTATCAAAAGGTTTATTTATGTAAAATGGAATAGTTATAGACAGGGACTAGCTAACACTTTTTTGTGTCTTATATGTAAGATTTTATTTAACATAAAGATGCTATTTTTAATAGCAATAATGCTTATGTATGTTCAACCATTAAAACATGCATCCAGTAATTGTTTTACTCTATGTGCATTCCAGTAAGCTCAACATAGCAGTGCCCTGTGATCACTTTTTTTTTTTTGACTTGAAGAATTATTTTTACTATATATTCTGTTACATATAAGTTCTGTAGCAATCCAAGTGTGTATTTACAGAGTATGAAAGAAATACTTAGAAGGAAACATTTTAGCTTTTGTATAGAAAGTATTAAAAAACAAAATCACTTTTTTGTTTTATTTTTTGTCCCATAATAGGGACAAAGTGTTGAAACTTTTCTTTGTTCTTTTTTTTTTTTTTGTGTGTAACCATAAAAATCTGATTTTCTAGCAAAAAGTGAGTACCCCAAGTATGATCTCAAGCGGCTATGGATCTCAAGCCTTATCCACCACGCCAGCATCAAGTGAAGATTCGATCTCTATACAAAGCGGGGGAATGGAAGACTTCAGGGAAACAGAGTTCATGCAAGACAGCACTGTACCTAGGTGAACATTTTTCTGATCACATAAAATCCACAAATGAACATGTTGAAAATTAAAAACAAAATCTATTTTATTTATGAGACAAAACTTAAGTTAAAATACATTTAAAAACAAAATATACGTATAAAAATAATTAAAATCTAGACGTTTCGAAACCCGTCCGGGTTTCCTCATCAGTATCAATTACAACATAATATGCAAGCATTACATGAATACCCAAGGAATTTATAGAAGTACAGAATATTGAGGAGCCAGTACGCATGCTTCATTGATAGTGTGGAGATGACTGGCAGTGTGCCAGCTCTCAAGGAAAATACGTGATTCATAATCATATAAACCAGAATTAAGAACTTTTATATTATTGAAGTCAGGAATAGGATCGGTTTCTATTGAATGGATTACAATTTTAGAATTTTGGTTGCAATTTTTAAAAGATCGTCTGTGCTCCTGTTGTCTAATTTATGCTGTATGGCCAGTTTCACAATTTACAATTTTTACAAGGAATTTTAAATATATTACCCCAGTTAGATCCAGAGAAGGGGTTATGGATTTAAAGTTAAAAAAAAAATATTTTTTAATTGTTTAATTGGTCGGAAAGCAGTATAAATATTATGTGGTTTAAGTAATTTAGAAATAAATTCTGAAGGAAGACCAAAATATGGCATAGAAATATAATTTTTCTTATTAATTAGTGAATTTTTCATTTGCATTAGGGGAGAGGGGGAAATTGCAGGAGGAAACGAAGGAGAGGGGAAGCGGATAATTTTTTCACCATAAATTCATTTTAATCAATTAAGAGGGTAATCGTTATTTATTATATCCTGAAAAATTCTTTTAATTTCCAACTTAGAAAGTGTTGCATTACTGCATAACTGAAAAGCTCTATTGACCAAAGTTCGGAAAACGGCAATTTTATGAGAATTAGAATTAGCAGAATGAAAATTTAGATATTGACCTGTAAAAGTGGCCTTACGATAAACAGAAGTTTGAAAAATGCTAGGTGAATTCAAACTCAAAGTGCATTCAACAAGAACATCAAGAAACGGCAAACTGTTATTTTATTCTATTTCCAAAGTAAATTGAATTTCTGGGCATAATGAATTAGAAAAAGTAACGACATCATTTATATGTTTTTCTTCAATTAATAAGAAAATCTCATCTACGTATCTCTGCCAAAAAAGAATTTTTTCACTTAAACTATCATTTATTGTATTTTCCAAAAACTGCATAATAATTTCTGTTATGGAAACACTAGCAGGTTTGCATAGCAGAAACTGTTATACAGTTTTTGGAAAATAAAATAAATGATAGTGGTACTAGTTCTAGAAACTTTCTTTTTAAATTTACATTCATTCCAATATTCAATACATTAGATACAATATAAATATAGAAAGTCTCGTCTCAACACCTTTGGTTTATATAATCTGTGTGGTAATTCAAGAACAAGTGAAACTCATCTAAAAGGCTAAATTTTAAGAGCTGTTTCAAAGAGAAAAATAAAGTTGTTAGGCTTTGAGACCAAAGCAGAGAATTGTCTTGCTCACAGCCCTACACCAGCTCTCTTCCCTCAGTTATGCTCATCAGCTGCCTAACTAATTAATTTCCAATCTGAATTTTAAAGTTTGACAGTGGTTTACCCCATCAGCTGCTGTGGATGGCAGCAGATGCTAACAGAAACTACCACTGAGCCATAAATGCAGAATGTTCCGAGAACATAGCCTATCTTCTCAAGATTTTGAATAATAAAAAAAGCATTAAAGATGAAAACACATTAAAATAAAAATTAATATCGTTAAATCATCATTATTTATTTTAGATGATTAAAATATATTAGATATGTAGGTTAAGAAAATATATAAAAATTATCTCTAAAAAAAGAGAGTTAATTTGAACACGTGTCATTTGTTAATTATATTAAAAACACTTGAAACACACGTAAAATTAAATTTTATTTAAAAGATGTTAAAAAAATTTATCCCCCCCTTTCAAAAAAAAAAAAAAAAAAAGCTTTTCGCTTTAATAGTGAAGCATCATCAGGGATTTTTATTACTCATTTCCAATGAACAGTTTTTAAATATTTTTTTTTCTTTTCACAGTCAACAGTTAAATCTTTTAATAATGTGAATAGCAGCTTTTTTTTTTTTAAACATCTTTTAAATGAAATTTAATTTTTCGTGCGTTTAAAGTGTTTTTAGTATAGTTAAAATATATAAAAATTGAAATAGTTATGATTCAATTAGCTAAATTTAGAATATTTCAGGATAATAATTAAGAGATTTGGTTTTAAAACAGAATTTATTGAAACAGATTAAATTAATTAAGTTACGGAATATTTAAATTTTTAAATATGAAATGGTATACAAATTTAGGCATAACAGAACATAATCAGGGATGTTTTGTTGTGTGCTTTAGTTTAGTCATCTGAGTATGCAAATCTGGTGACTGACTTAAAGCATGGTAATGAATTTTTGATAAATAATCTGATTTTCTTTATATTTTGAGTATTGTATTTGAACCTTGCAGGGTACTTTTTATCTCTCTTATACTTTTATCTCGCTCAGATATTTTTTAACCCTGACCAAAAAAAGATGTGTGTTATATGTTAAAAGCTTTATCTGTACATTGTATTATAGCTCCTGCATTCGTTAATTTCAATGTTTTTTTTTTTTTTTCTTAAAGCACATAGATTCAATAAGGATGGTTCTTAGCTATGGTTAATAAAAATTTGTTTCGTAGATTATTTTAAGATTAATTTTTTTTTTTTTTTTTCAAGACACTTTGTTTTGGCATTTCAAAACATGCAAACTTCAACTCCTAACTCATATTAGATGGTAGGTCATGTGGTTTTAAGTTAGAATGCAAAAAAGCTTTTTAAAAAAATCATGAATTTTTAACTGATTTTGACAAAATGACGCATAGAGATACTGAAATGAATTTTACATTTCAGTATCCTATTTGCAGAAAGATAAATATTCACAAATGTGTTAGAGAATCATGGCCCAAACAGTGTTTTGTTATTTTTTTTTTTCAAAATGTGTATTAATACTTTAATTGTGTTGTACATTTTGAAATTCATGCCATATTCCCAGAATATCAGTATTAAGGAAATGGAAATGACATGGTTGTAGATCCCTATTGAAAACTGTCAATGTATGTTTATTTTTCCTTTTATTAGTGAAGAAGATCATCCTCAATATGTTGAAAATACTACAGAATATTTGGAAGATTTCCACAATAACAACAGTGCTGATGTACATACAGATGATACAAAGGTATTTACTTTTTTGTTGCAACAAACGTATATAAGCCCATGGTATATAAGCCCATGCACTGGTATATAAGTCCATGAATTTTTCGTTATTGCTCCCACCACTCTTTTGGATTGACTTTAGGGAGGTGCATCGAGAGGGGGGGTCCAGGGGTTTCTCCTCCAGGTAAATGTTTGAAGACTAGATGCAAAATGGTGAATTTTGAGACCTTATGAGATGCAATTGGAGCTGCATACTCCTAAAATATTATAGGAAAAAATATACAAATAAAAACGTTTTGAAAATTAAATGCTTTTATACACTCTTTTGCAAATTAATATCAACCAAAATAGAAAATGCTTTTGCTTCGACAATTTGTTGACATTAATTGACAAAGAGGAAGGGTAAGGAGGGAGGAAAAATAGATGGCATATCATCTGTACATGACTTCTCACATCATGCCACACACGTGAAGCGGCTTTCGGTATAGTTGCGAGTTGCAATGCAGCCTTGCAGAGTGCACACCTGTTAGTGCTGGCCCGATCAATTAGATATTAGAGTAGATCCCGGACTAGTAACATTATTGTTCCCGAATATCACATAACTACCTTTACACTGACCCAGTTAAGGTATTTTTATTTTATAACTAATTATAAGATTCTTCTTTATGGATTAGGAAACGCTCAACTAATTTGTTTATAAATTCCTAATGAGGAGAAAATTAAGCACTTTTGTTTATTTATTATTTATTTTCATAGTTCAGTATAAGAGCCATAAAAATTTCATTTTTCTGTTTCAAATAGCTGTCTGGTAATGGGAGAAATGTTTGACAGTTATTCAAAGAAAACATGATTCCTCCTCCTCCTCCCCATTTCATTGTGCAACAAGTTTATTTAATTTATTTATTTTCAAATTTATTAAAAAATAATAATAAATAAATAATATAAATATAAAAACTTAAGATAAATAAATAAATAAAGTAAAATCTTTATTGTTGAATGATTATAGTTATATTTTCAATTTTAGGTTGAGCAGGGACTAGAATCACAGTGTGTTGATTCAAATAACGAAACACATTCCCAAGGATCTTCAGATGGTAAGATTTTTGTAAATTCCTTTATTTTAAAAGATTTTATTCTACATTACTCAACATGTCATTATGAAAGTATTTTTTAGTAAGCTTTTAACTAAAGATTGATATTTAATTCCTATTAATTCAGTGTAGGATTTTGAAAATAAATTTTATTTTAAATATTTGTAAAACAAGAAGCAAAATTACAACTGAATTAAGTAAAGAAACCTTACATACTTCTTGAGATAAGCCTTAGTACTTGCGGGAAGGGGCGCTCCTCCCATTGTCAGAGGCAGCACAGTGGTGGCTTGCTTAGTTGCTCACTAAGTTGGCAACTAAGCAAGCCGCCACTGTGCTGCCTCTGATGATGGGAGTGGCCCCTTCCCGCAAGTACTAAGGCTTATCTCAAGAAGTATGTAAGGTTTCTTTACTTAATTGAGTTAAAATTTTATTTTGTTGTTGTTGGTTTCGTGTCCATGGATTTTCAGATGACATCGAAGATCTGGACGATTGCAGCTGCCAATTTTGGAGCCTCTTAGCTGTAGAGAACAGCTCTTAGATTGTCCTCAAGTGGTACCAATCCCAATTTCAAAACATGTGAAGGGAGTGCTGGGCACTCGAAAATGTGTCTCGGTGTTAACATGACATCCGGGCAGTTTCTACAGAGAAAGTATGTTCTGGTCTTGTCCAGTAGGATCTTCATCCCTCTAAAATAATTGGTTCTAAGTCTTGCAATAACGGATGTCAAAGTTCTAAGGCAATTGAAGTCGGTGACAAGTGGCTTCTTAAAGGTGTGAGGTAGAAGTCTGGTTTTGGCCGCTGCATTTGCATCTGCAAGTGTGATGGTATTACCCGGTTGATCGTTTTCACGGGCTTCTTTGGCCAATGAGTCTCGGCACACTCATTGCCTTCAATGTTGACGTGAGCAGGGATCCACTGAAGATGACATGATTTTCCCTTATTATTCAGACTCTCAAGTCGTACATTTATCACAGAAGTGATGTTAGTGTCTCCATTTATAGTTGCTTCTAAGGCTGATTTACAGTCAGAAAAGATCACTAGTCCATCAGTGAAGCCTGAGAAATTTAGGTCATTCAAGTAGAGCGTGACAGCTTCCTTAATCGCTAAGAGCTCGCTGGTGAAATTTGAAGCTATCAGGCCTGCATTCCGATTAAATTGGTATTTACTTCTATCCAGAAGAAAAAAGAGGATGCCTGCACCTCCTTTATTGAGGAATTTGTCTGAGATCCATCGGTGCATGCAATTGCCAAGTTGCCTTGGGAGAGCTTTTCAATGGTTGCAAGGCCTTTTTGTTTAAGAATATTGGGGGTCTTCCTTCTTTGAGTATGGTTTTAATAAATTTAAGCTAATCCTTGTTTCTTTTGGTGGTTTTCTGGGGAAAAGGAGCTTTTGAAGAACGACGTGATGCAACCTGCAGCCCAGGGCCACGTCAACAAATCTGCTACGAGGGCACAGATCTTTTTTAATAAATTTATAAAAATATATTTTGTGTAATTTTTTTTTTTTTTTTTCGTAATTCTGACATTTCTAGGTACACTTAATAATTAAATTTCTTGCACAACACTTTATGTAGTGTTGTATTTTTGATGATTTATGAAGCGTCGAATCACTAAATGCTTAAATATTTCAAATAGTTTTGTGTTATGCATTAATGTTTTGTTGTTTAATTAGGGGAGTCAAATCGGGATGTGCTGTCTGACATGAAATTCCCTTCTTGGTTGATGGTGGGGGAAAGTGTGATGATCTCTCCATACAACAAGACTGGTGTCGTCGCTTATTTGGGGCCCACTCACTTTGCTTCTGGTCCTTGGGCTGGAGTCGAGCTTGACACTCCAACTGGTAAGTCACTCTTTTTGTTTAGCGATATTTTATAATAAGTCTTCCCTGAAAGGTCAGAGTAGCTTTGCTAAGAACATAGGTTTACTAATGACAAATAAGAAAATAAAAAGCCAACTTAAAAACTAAGTATGAGTGTATTAACAGGAAAGAAAAATCTTGCAGTTGGCTAGATTATAAACTCATTCCTACCCATTACATCATGTAACCTTGAATGTGAATGTATTTTACCCAGGGGTGGTGCTAGAATTTTCCCAATAGAGAGGTGTCCCCAATGGGGAAGGGGAACCTAAATTCTTTTTTATATACCGTAATATTCGGGAGATAAGCCACACCACCATATAGGCAGCACCAATGGAAAATCGGCAAAATTAAATTAACTTTCATGGTAAGCTGCAGCCTATACCATGAATAATCTACTGCTTAAACAATTCTTACTCGTGCATCGATATCGTAAATATGCAATCTATGTTTAGCAGGATGAAGATTTATGATAAGGTTGTAAATTATGATGAGAAGCAACACTTCTAATTTTTCACACCAAATTTAATGAAGGACAAATACCAATTACAGCTAACATGGACAGATTACACAAACGATTACATGTTGAAGACTGATCTGTTTTAGCATGAACACAAGTAAAGAGAATTAAACAGATCATTGATTGGTCAATACAGTTTTCAAGTACTTGTATATTTGTGTGACATCACTGACCAAAAGACCAATAGACTAAAAGTTTATTTTGATTATACACAATAGAACCTGAGATATAGCCTCCCCTGAAATTGCAAAAATTGTTCTATAGCAGCGCCACCTGTTGATAGGCACTAATTTTGGTCAAGGTGCATCTACATATAAATTTATACATAATTCTGAGCAGTAGTTCTGGAGACGTAGGTGCCACAAAATTTTTGTCACACAAACACAGACACAGACATTTTCTAACTAGTATGTTGTGGCCACCACATGACTTTCTTCTATATTTTCCTATACAAATTCACTCAGTAAAAATAATTTATTAAAATTATTATTTAAAAAAATTATCTTCCATGATAATGCAGACGATTTCCATATTAGAGAAGTAGTACAACACTAAATATATTTACAAAAAGGCAATTTTATACTGAATAGAATATTACATTTAAAAAAAAAAAAAAAAAAAATCTGTTAAAAAGGAAAAAAAAATTGATAACTGTATTTTAAGCTATGGCAGATTGATGGTTCAACCATTCATATTAAAAGTATTAGTGAGCTCTTTTGAAAGATACCCATCATGAAAATTTACCCCCCCCCCTCAGGGGTAGACGAGACTCCTTCATACACATTTTTTTTTTTTCTATTTGAAATAATTCTTTTAAATTTCATAATGATTATTAAAAATAGTTCTCCTTATGCACATTTATACAAAATTTTGTCCTATACCTCCATGTTAAAAATTTAGAAAAAACGGGATGGCAATGCAAGCTGTCGGACAATTTTTACCGAAAGTTGATAGGTACTAATTTATGTCAATGTGTAACTACATACCAATTTGCATGAAATTCTGTGCAGTAGTACCTGAGATACAATCACCACAAATATTTTGTCACACACACACACACACAGACAGGCATTTTCTAAAAATTGTAAAATCGTGTTCTACAGCTCTCAAAATGTGTAAATCCATCAAAAACCCGAGGTCAAAAATTTTTACGAATCCAGTACTTTCTTCTATTGAATATAGAAGAAAGTGAAAATGGTCAAATTGTATTCTAGGCCTCTCAAAACGTGTAAATTCGTTGAAAACTGAAGGTCGAAAATTTTTACAAATCTAATACTTCTATGGAATATAGAAAAAAGTAAAAATAGTATGTATATTACTTTAATGCAAAATAATTTTAAATTGAGTAAATAATATAAAGAAGCTTGAGCATAATTTTAGATTAATTACAATTAATACGAAATGATTTATTTTTTATAACATCCATAATAGGAAAACAGAAATTAATTGCTGAAATTAAAATAATTAAGTGAAAACTAAACTTTACGCAAAAAGAAGCAACTCATTCAAAAATTTATGTTTAAACGTAGTTAATTGCTCTAATACTTTTTCTTTCTTTCTTTTCTTTTCTTTTTAAGTGTGTGTATGATTAGGTTGGGGGTGGGGGGAGGGCAATTGCTGAATGCACAATCGAAACTGATAACTTAACTGAACTTCTGTATATCTTGTAAATGAGATGGAAAGCACTGCAGAATGATGGTTTTCTTTTTTCTCCTCCTTCCCTACCTTTCACTATCAGGTAAAGTAATCAAGCACATCATTTCACCCACCCTCCTGTCATTAAAACCTTTGTTTATGTATATGGATTGGGTAATGATTCTTGTTAATGGCCTTCTAGTTAGATTGAAAAAAAAATGCTTTGATATTTTCTCTAGTAGCTTGAATTTAATTAGCAAATATTTATCATCAAACTTCAAGTACTTACGATTTTTTTTGGGGGGTGGGGGGATGGGGAGATAGATATTTAAGAGAAATACACATTGTAACGTAAGAATACAGCTGTGAGTTTGTTGTTTAATATTAGAAAGTTTGTCTTTTCAGTCGGGTTTTTTTTTCTTTTTTTTTTTTTTTATTATTTATTTATTAAGAAAATAAATGTTTAAAATTTTCCTGGAACCTCGTTTGTGTGTCCAGACATATTCTGCACCTGCACCGTTGGTGTTTATAGAATTTTGAAATCAATGAAAGAACTGAAAGTGGAAAGAGAAATATGTGAACCATTTCCCAAAGTCTTTAATAGGAAATATTACAAATAATAAATATAAAAGGTGCAGCTTTAGTATCGGACCCCTTTGATGATTTTAAATATTTTTGGCCCTTTTTGCATTGAATTGAAATGGCTGTCGCAAAAAAAACTTAATAAAATCCAAATTCTAATTATCTAAAATTAAGGTGAGAACACAAAACAGGGATGAGAATTTTCAGACTTTTCTTAATTTTTTTAAAACAATTTTTAGGATTTTTGTTCTAAATATTCTTATTTTTGTTCAATTTTCTTTCTTTTGATTGTTTCTAAACTTATTTTCATATATTCTCCATTTTTGCTTATAGAAAGTATAATTTTATGTATCTGTTTCTTCTTTTATTACTAAAATTAGATTATCTTTGAGTTTTGCTGATACTTTCAGACTTTTTGTCTATTTCTCACTCTCATCTCTGACAAAAAGTACCTTATAATTTATACATAAAATATCAATACTTTTTTTTTTTTTAACTGTAAAAAAGAAAAATTCAACTTAATTAAATAAAAAATTTAAGCTAATGCCAAATATCACTATGAAAATATTTATTTACACCCGAATTCCTGATTAAAAAAAGGTATTTTTATAGCGTAACTTTTTTTTATTATTATTATTTGTGTTACACTTTTAACATATTAATTATGGGAGTAGAGGGTTGAAAATGGTATCATTCAAAAGGTATGGTTAGCCGGAAGGTGCGAATACAAATATTATTCTCTTACAATGTCAAGAAGGTGTTTAAAAATACTTTTATTTTTTATGCAATTTTCAATTTTCTCTTTTATATTGAAAAATACCTAAAGGAGAAAGTTGTTAAATCTGGCAATTTCTGAAAACTCAAATAAAACCATAGACATAACAAATTGCATACATGTAGCATCACTATGCTCTTGACTGCAAATTTTTTATTCTAAGAGAAAACAGCCATTAGGTGGTAGAAATTTGAGTGAATGCGTGGTAGATTGAAAGTTTATACTGTTGAAAACATATGCAAGTTAAAAAAGAATTTGATTTATGAGAGTTACTGTAATTTTTTTTATGATCTAATATCTTTTTTCTTTTCTTTTGTGATTTACATCAGCTCTAATTTCAAAACATATTTTTAAGCAAAAACATAATGCATTCCAATTAACTGAAATTGACCAATTTTTTTTTTTTTTTTTTTTTTTTTTTTTTTTTTAATGGATTTATTATTATATGCAAGCGAAGTGATGATGGCACGGACTGTCCATGGGACCAAGTAAAAGATTTCCTATGTTAATCATCCATTTTTTTTTTTTTTTTTTTTTTTTAAACATTAAGGAAAATTATCTCTTGATTACAATCTCCGTATTTCTGTATAACTAAGGATTAGTTACTGCCTGTGTGTGTTAGATTGAGTTATTTTTTCTGTAAAATTCATAAAATTTTTATTTTAAATTTCAAAACTCTAGAAAAATAAAATAAGACTTCTATTTTCAAACATAAACATTTAATTTCAATGGAATGAGATTCATTTCAAAGGAACAGATTTGATATCTGCCATTCGTGGCAGAAAAATAAATAAATAAAAAATAATAATAATGAAAGGTCACCAAATTATCTGGCAAACATATTTAATTCCTTTCAAAAATTATGGTTATTTTAATAATGAGCAGTCAATAATATGAAACAATATTTCGTAGAATATGTATGTATTATAAAACTATACATCTGGCATGTATGTTTTCGTATTACGTTTTTGATCGCCAAATACACAAAACACCAAGGACGAACAGATAACAAATCTATGCCCATTGTGTTTCTGAGTTTTGAAATTCAAAATTTAAATTTTGTCAATTTGACAGCAAAATAACTTAATCTAACACATGTGCACAATGACTAATTTTTAATTATACCCAAAGATGGGGATTAAAATCAAGAAATCATTTTTCTCAATTTTTAATAATTTTTTACAAAAAATCCAGTGGATGATTGACATAGGTAATCTTTTACTTGGCCCCAACGACGGTCAGTGACGTCACACTTCTTTTGCATATATCTTCTACATATAAGAAGAAAGTTTAAGATTTGGATAAATTTTTGATTTCTGGTTTTCAAATGAATTTACACATTTTAAGATTTCCTTGCATTTCAGTTACCTGAAATTTTTTAAAAAGTGGATTTATTACTAACTTCTGCTTGTATAAGAAGAAAGTAGAAGATAGGAAAAAAATTTCGATTTCCGGTTTTTGATGAATTTACATGTTTTGAGATTTCTTGCATTTGAATTAACTGAAATTGACTACTTATTTTTAAAAAAGAGGATTTATTATTCTATCCTTTGCAAATATAAGAAGAAAGTATAAGATTTAGAAAAATTTTAGATTTTCAGTTTTTGATGAAGTTATACGTTTTGAGATTTCCTGAACTCATTTCAACCATTTTTAGAAAATATCTGTCTTTTTGAGTTCAAACACTGTACTTTATGAACCAGTGGATTTAATTTAACCGAAGTTGATATTTGGTTGGACGTTGGTTTGAATTGGGGCTGATTAGCTTTCAGGCTATATCACCGAACAGGGGATGCTTCCACGTTGCGATTTCCTCTCATTTCAGGTAAGGCTCAGCATCTACAGTGTACCAAATTTAGAGAAATATATTAAGTAAAACTCTGCTGATTCACTTTGGATGCATATCGACAAACAATTGGTGCACCTGTGTTGCAATTTAATTTCATTTACGAGAATGCAATTAGTTTGATTTACTTTGCAGAAAAAAAAGTGGTCATGTTTCGATCACTGGGTGATACTAGTTTTTATTATTAGTCACTCGAAATAAAAAAATATTTTATTTTATTTCTGAGGAAAAGAAATAAACGTGTATTTTATTTGTTCATTTTGGCATCGAACATTTCTTAATAATTTTGAAGTTAAAATGGGGTCTTTATTTAATATTATTTGATCCACTTATCCAATTGAATTAAAAAATACACCATTAGGTTGATTTTGTCTTGATTAATAAGTATACCAATTTTCATAGTGGTCGGCTGAACGGTGTAGGTTCAACTGACCACTTTGTATAGCGAACTAAAAATCCGTACAGACAAACAATGAGCTTTATGTATGTAGCTGATCTTAATCAACTTTTCAAGCTATTATTTAAGTTGAAAAGTGATTAGAAAAAAAGAAGAAAAAATGAAGAAATGTTGGAAAGCAGGAATAAAGAAAATTGAAAAGCTTGCTCCCATTTATCAATTAATAAATGAATTGGATTGATAAACGGATTGAAAGTTTTGACCAAACTAAAGACAAGTGAAGTAAAATAGCCATTTTTGCCAGCAGCCATGAACTTAACCAATTTTGTAACTATGTGTAATACATGGTATTTAAATATCTGCCAACAAATCAGCAGAAACTGGAAATTTTTGTCACTAAAGTAAATTCTTAAAATCTTTCTATATATATTAGGATAAGGGGATTGCTTTTTTCAGTCAGGAGTGAACAGGCAATAAAATAAATAATAAATTAAAAATATTATAAATAAATAAAAATAATTAATAATTAAATAAATGAAAATAAGTCTCTTGTTTAAAATTAAATTGTGTTTAGGACAAAAATTTTTTAATTGTTATTATTACATAGTTCTTTGTTTCAGTTATCCTTGGCTTAAAAAAGTAAATGATGATTTGTAAAATCATTGGAATAGTAAATCAGTAGTAAATATGTTGCCTAGAACCTAATTTCTAATCTAAAGTTCATATTGTTATTTCATTTTTTAAAATTTTTATTTGTTCAGGCAAAAACGACGGGACTGTGAATGGGACTCGCTACTTTGAGTGCAAGCCTCGTTTTGGAATCTTTGTGCGTCCTGACAAGCTTGTGATCGACAGTCGGGGGAGGGCAATGAGGGCGGCCAGGTCCTCCACTACCAAAAGAAGTCGAGAAGGTAATATCTCTTTTATACTCATCTTTCTCCTCTATTGCAAACTGTTTCCACAAAAACTTGTTTAGAATGAGTTCAAATTCCACTGTTTTCAACAATATTAGCCAAACAAATACTTTCATGATTGAATTTAAGGCCACAGCAAAAGGAAGGGTTGGGGGGTTCAAACACCTCACACTCACACACAAATTTTCAATTTGTGGAAAATGTTTGTTACATATCATTTTAACACTCAATATTATGTACAAAAGCTTGAAACTGCTTTGAAATTTTTTTCTCGCTATGGCTTTTGTTGAATTGTAATAATCTAGCGTGTTTAGAATGTTTCATTACAAATTTTGCAAGTTTTTTTTTTTTTTTTTTTTTTTTAAGTGAAACTGTGATACAGTGATATATACATTTAAACTCTTACAACTCTGTGTGCACACACACACTGCATTGCAATAAAATGTTATGTACTAACTGTCAATGAGCCAAGTGACTGTTAGGCATTACAACTGGTCCAGGAGCTGAATTAAATCCAGTGTTCTGCAATATAACTACAAACAGCTGCAAACGTTCTGCAGGCATTTTACCCAAATTGGCATGCCACAGTAAAATGCAAAATAAACATAATACTTACTAGTAAAATGTTTATTTCTCATTTATACAACATCAAAACAAAACTTAATCCTTCTCTTTATATAAACAAGTAAATCACAAGACTTGTTATATATGTATATACACTCGAACCTCGTTAACGTGAACTGTTTCCACAATCCCTGTCAAAATAAAGATCAGTTTAGTTATATGAAAATTAGTTACTGATAGTTTGAACTACTGATAACATGAAAACATTTTTTATTCCCCTTGAGATTCACGTTAACGAGGTCCGACTGTATATGTTTGTCATGGGGATCTCAGGAATGGCTCTTACGATTTTGATGAAAGTTTGGGGTTAGGGGTTTTTTGGGCTGAAAAAAATGATTGGGCTTATCCTCATCTTTACTGAAGTTGCATTCGCTGTTAGCCTTTTATCGGCCAGTTGCATCATATGCCAAAATAGAGTTCACTTGGAAATGGATATAACGATTTTGATGAAAGTTTAGGGTTAAGTATTTTTTAAGAAGCTAAATCGATCGGAAATATCCTCATCTACAAATAAAATTGTGTTCACTGTTAACCCTTTTTTGCCAGTTGCATTATAAGGTAGAAATTGATATAATGCAACCGATTAATGACTTTAAAGAATGTTATGGATTAAGCATTTTCAGGGGTATAAAAATCAATTAGATATATCATCATCTTCAGAATAATATGCATTTGCTGTTAACCCTTAACTACCATTTGCAAAATATGGCAGAAATTCAGTTTTCTCAAAAATGGATATAATGATTTTGATGAACATTAGGAGTTAAGTGTTTTTTAAAGTAAAAAATAAATTAGACTTATTCTCATCATCATAAAAATTGGGGTTTGCTGTTACCTCTTTATCTGTTGGTTACAAAATATAGCAGAAATTGGGTTTATTCGGAAATGGATATTATAATGATGAAGTTTAGAGTTAAGTGTTTTTTAGGATGCTAAATCGATCGGAAATATCCTCATCTTACAGGTAAAATTGTGTTCGCTGTTAACCCTTTATTGCCAGTTGCATTATATGGCAGAAATTGGGTTTACTCGGAAATGGATAATAATGATTTTGATGAAAGTTTGGAACTAAATGTTTTTTGAGGTGCAAAATCAGACAGTTTTATTATGACAGAAATTGGGTATGGATGTAATGATTTAAAAGAATGTTTTGGATTAAGCATTTTGGAGGGTGTAAAATCAATTAGACATATCATCATCTTCACAATAATATGCATTTGCTGTTAACCCTTAACTACCATTTGCAAAATATGGCAAAAATTCAGTTTTCTTGAAAATGGATACAATGATTTTGATGAACGTTAGGAGCAGGATTGAGTTTTTATTGTCAAAAAGTGGTTTTTGACATGACAAGGGTTTAAACCGTCAAAAACCTATATCATCAAAACTCAAAATCTGTTTATGAGGTAAAATTTGGCTAGAAATAGAAATTATTAATATTTGTCATATATAGTTGACAACTAAATATTATGCTGTTTATAAATTAACAGATCTTAAAACAATTTTTAGATGATAATTCATAAAAATTTAAATAAATATACTGGTTTCGAGCCTAAGAAATAACAAAACATGTGTAGCCGTATTTTGTATGTTTATTTTTAGTTATATTAATATTTATGAAATTCTAAAATTCTAAAGTTAATTAGGAATTTTAACATCATATAAATTTATAAACCAAATGTTAAAAATACGGGAGTGCTGGACTTAGAGGGAAAAAAAAAAGGTAAAACATAATATATACAATAAGTTAATATGAATTTGAAAATAATTTTATTTATATTTTATGTTTATTACACTTATCATTTATAAAATTTTTTTATCTGTTTATTATTATTGATTGTATAAATATTCAGGGCCAAAACTAAGGGGGGTGGGGGGGGGCATATGCCCCGGGTGCCAGATGGAGAAGGGCACCAAAAAAGGCTGGTTTGTCATTGAAAATAAAAAATCGGAAGTATTTAGTTAGGGCAATTTGAACAAAGGAAAAAAAGGTTGAAAGAAAATTAATAGATAAAAGAATTCATTTACAATGTAAAATGTGGAAGATGGAGTGTTTCTCCAAGACAAATAGTATTCTTTTAAGACCAGTGGGGGTAAAATATTGTCACCACAATCGAAAAAGAGTAATTTACAAGTGCTCCCTGACTTCCAGCCAAGGTTTCTGAAAAGTAAATAGTTGGGAAAATGGGAAATAGCTATTGTTCTACTGTACTAGAATGAGGACCTATTATCATTTCTTAGAAAGGAAGACAGTTAACCTTTGTTATAAGACCTGTTTATAGTTGATTTGTTTAGTACTTACTTGATAGCTCTAAAATGCTATTGAAAAATATATATTTACACTTTCTTAAATTTTAAAAAAGATTGTGGTGAAGTGTTTTTATTTCAGAATGCTTTTGTTTATTTATTTATTTTTATTTACTGAAAGAATTAATATGAGAATCTTTCTTCTCAGACATCTCAGTCCACAAAAGTCTTAGCAGATCGGACAATCACTCGGCAAACCAGTGGAGTGCGACGAAAGCTCGAAGCCGCAGTCGGGATGCGAAACTGCGTCCCAGTAGTTCCAGGGGAAAGAAGTGAATGGAGGAGTAAAGAACTGGACTTCTCTTTCTCATCTCTCCATCAGGTGTGATTCTATGCACATGGAATTCCTCGATAGACTTTTGCTTTAATGCAGAAAAAACGAGAGGATCCGATAGACAAATAAACCTGAGCCAAAACTCTGACTAAGAGAAAAACAAAAATAGAGAGTTGTTGGTTTCTTGTAACTAAAGTTTCCAAGTAGTGTATAGTTTAAGCTTCCTGCAATGGTCTCATAAAAAGAAAAATGTGTTCCATACATAATAAATACCGATGCTCACCCATTTGTGAAATGAACTGTGGATTCTAGTTTTCAATATATATATATATTTATTGATACACACCGTCCTCGGGTATTGTATTACTTCCCTTTTTCTCTAAATCACAAAATTGTCATTTCCACCCCGTGATCTCGCAGCATACCTTTTCTCTCCGGGACATCCTGAAGAGAAAAGTGAGGCCAGTATTAATGGTTTGAGAGAATGGATTTCAGTTTCTGAATTGGCTGCATTTCTTTTGTAGAACAGCCGCAAGGGCAGCTATAAAATTTAAAGTATTTTTAAGCCTTGATTCGAAATTTTTTACACTAGAATACTGTGGAGGGTGGAAAATGGATTGCAAGGGGGATAAGGAGTGTCCTAAATTTTTCCTAAAATTCAGTCATCTTGGGTACTTAAAACATGTTAATATGTATATTTTATGTATGTTATGTATAAATTTATGTATGATACAGAATTATATCTGAAACATTAAAAATGTTTTGTTTATACCGGTTTAGATTGTGAAATATTTTGTTGAATGTGATAAAAATTCAAATTCCATTGGAGCATTCTTTTTATGTTGCGTGTAGGGAAAAAAATATTTCATTCAAAATGAAGAAAGATAAAAAAATAATCAATAAAGTCTGGGGCTCCTTGTGTGAAAGAATGTCACAACTTAAAATATTTTAGCTCTGAGAGTAGATTCTTACTCTGTTAAAATTAGGTAGCTTGCGTTCATTGACTTTACTTCTAGGCCATAAAAATTATATTGTTTTCTGCACACATTATATTTATAGATATAAAGTAATTTTAATTCTTTATGCCAATGCAATTATGTTGCATCAAAAAGGGGCAATACATCCACTGGATGTACTTTTTAGGCAAACATTTTATGTAAAACAAAATGGTAATTTTGTTATAAAAAGAGTGTGTTGAATTGAAAATAATGTGAAAGTGTCGTTTGAGGCATAGTCATCCAATAAAATCAAATTTGTGTAAAACAAAGTCACAATGACACTTTTTTGCATCCATAACACACGCAGTTTATTGAGTGCATCCATTGACTCAGAAATGAGCAATGAATGATAGCCAGATTCATGGGGAGGGGGGGGGGGGAGGGGGAGTTGAATGTCGTACAAAGTTAACTTCTCATTGAAACATATTTTAAATTATCAGATCTGAAATGCAGTATGACAGTACCAATTCGATTGCAGAATTTAATGTTCTCAAAAATTGGATAGGATGCAAAATGAAGTTGTTAAGAAGTGTAGCACTCTTTTGTATGAGGAGAGAGTGTCTCTAACTATGCAAATAATTCCTTCCCACTATTCATTCTATGCAAAGTTGTGTGTTTGTTGTCTCTCTCTCTCTCTCTCTTTAACACCCTCTTTATAACATGCATGTTGTTATACAATTTTAGAAAAACCTCTCTCTTACTGAAAAGAGAAAATATTTAGAGATCAATATTTGGGGGGAGGAAGCTTAATTTTTGAGATTAAATGTGAAATATATCTTCAAACGGCCATTCATTTTAAAGAATCCTAAATTTGTCCTCAAAATAGATTATTTGCTGTACTGTTTGATTTTCTTGATTAATATTATTAAATAATTCTGCACGCTCTATTTCAATTGTATTGTAGTGTGCAAAAAATGATACAGAATCACAACTAAACATAAAAAATGAAGGACAAAGTGATCAATGAAGCAATTTTTCCCGTTATCGAAAGTGATAAGAATTCTTGAAATTCTTCCCCAGACCTGCAGTTAGCTGGGTATGCTCGACTGCAATGCCTCGGAGTCCTTTCAGAAGTTTAATTCTTAAAATAGAGGTTGTATTTTTTATTCCAGTCATACTTTATTCCAAACCAACTGTTCGTGTAGTCCAAAACGAGAAAAGTATTAAAATTTTGAGGTGAAACATTTTCTGTGATATTTTTTCATTTGTATTATTCTTTAGATATAAATTACTCTTTATTGTATTATGTTGAAGATATTTTAATTTTTTGTGTCCATTCAATGCAAAGAGATGTTATTGTTTAAAAATTGCAATTATAAACTTTACTGTTATCGGAAGCTTGACAACAGTAGTTCTATCAGATGTTTAGTTTTGTATATTTCAAACAATATTTAGGGTGTGACTGTATTTTAGGAGAACCAAAAAACAAAAAAGCAAAATTTTTAGATTTAAGTTGTTGAGCTGTCCACTTACCTGACCATGTTATTGTATAGAATAACATTGGATCAGTCATTTGTATATTGTGTTCTTCCAAAGAATAAAATTTTTAAGACTTGATGTTTTGCATTGTTTCCTTACCAAAATGAATTACTTACAGGCAACGCTTAACTTTTAAAACATTTTTGTCCATACTACCAACTCTACTGGATTTTGTTAAAATTTCATATTCTCAGAAAAAAGTCCTTAAAAATTTCCATTGATGTACAGAGGAAAATACCTAGAAGGAGATAATGTACTGTCAGAATAAAAAAAGACACTCCTTTTTGATTAATTCTGCTGTTAAAACATGTGGCTGGTGCTGATCAGTAATAACATCTACTTTGCATTATATATTGCAGTAGTTGCATTTTGCTTAGAAGCTCGTCTAGATATTAAAATTTGCATCAACTTCATTTTTTTTAATTGGTAAGTATTATACATGATGAAAACACCTACGAAGTTGCCATCTTGTACAGATTTTTAACACAGAAAACTGCTAAAAAATTATTAATTAATAAATTTAATAGATTTAATAAATATACACTAAGGGACAAAAAAAAAAAAAAAAAAAAAAACACTTGGATAATTTCCATTTCTCTTTCCATAACTGCCAATTTTATCATTTAAAAAGCGAATTTTCGAACAGATTTTATTACGTCATCCTCTATGTACATTTTAGGATTGAGTCCAGTGTTAAAAACAAAATGCAATTGTGAGGAAAATTGTAATTTTAGAAAGTATTTCAAAAATGGCAAGGATAAGGTAATGAACGATACCACAAAAACTGTTAATTTTAGAATGAAAAAAAAAAAAAAAATTAATATGTAAGATGGTAAAATAATTAAATATTAATGAAATATTAGTGAGATGGTTTTTAGCAAGATATAAAATTCTTTTGGTGTTTAAACTGGAAATTTGTCTTTAGGCAGCCATGTTGCTCATCCAAGCAATATTACCACAAATTAAAAGCAAAACTTTAAAAAACTGATTTGTATTATGTTTATAACTTAGAAAAGATTTAAAAAAAATGTACAGCAAAATATTTTTTTCAAAAACAGTGTGGAAACAATTAAACAAAGCAGGTTAAAAACCAGAAGATCTGCAAAAGAAGCTATTATTAAAAAAAAGAATTTAAAAACCAAAAATTTGACCAAAAAATTTTAAAATATATCAGTTAATTATTGGGCTGAACTGGTTTTCTCTGATGAGTCAAGTTTAATTTATTTCGAGCTCATGACAAAAGCTGGTAGGGCAACAAAATGTGACCGACCTTATGAAAATTGCACTCTTAAACCAGTGACACATTCTCCATACATTATGGTAAGGAGGTGCATAATTTTACAAGGTGTCAGGCAAATTTTCATGCTCAAGGGATCAATTAATTCGAAATCTAACGCTGCCATTATAAAAGTGGCACCTGACCGATTATTTTGAAGGTATCTCAGATTTTCTCGCAAACAGTATTTCCAGATGATAATGCATCTTGCTAAAGGGTGACTGTGGTACGTTTGTATCATATTATTTAAATTACTTATCCATTTCCTTGAGCACCTATAATTCTGTAAATAATCTTTTTTCACTTTAAGTTAAATCGTACAAAGAATGTCATAAAATTTCTTCTTTACCAGACCTGGAAATAGTTCTAATCTCAATCCTTTTGAAAATGTTTAGTCTGTAAAAAGGCGAAAGGAGATGGGGAGGATTCGAAATTTGCAGTCTACAACACTGCAAGAACTAGAAAAAGTTTTTTATGATATTTGGCACAGTGAAATTTCTGAGATTTGTATGAAAACTGTATAATAATACTCTGCCATTGTGCATTAAAGCATTAATCTCTCTATATAAAATCGTTTGTCCTGAGTGCGTGAGCAAGTGATTCATCATTGCCCAGCCCAAACCCCTGGACCTAGAAGCATAAAATTTTGTGACAATGTTCCTTCTATGATGTAGACATCCACTAAGAAGCGATTTCACAAAATTTGGCCCCCAAGGAGGAGGGGGAGGGAAAGCAAAATGTGATTTCACAAAATCCTTCATATCTCAAACAAAAAAAAAAATATTCGTAAAATTTTTGCTTTAAAATATAGCTAACACAAATGTCTAAAAACCAATTTCTAGAATTTTAGAAATTTGGTCCTCAAGGGGGGAAAGGGGCAAAACGTGATTTCACGTGTGCAAAACGTGATTTCACATAATCCTATATGTCGCGGTACTTTATATACTACCTGCTCTTGAATAGAGACTTATCTTAATTTTATTTAATAAAGATGACTAGGGGCTGCACTTAATACAAAACAAAAGATGTTAACAAATTGTGATCGTATGAAAACAGTGATGAGTGAACCCTAAGGCTTTGATCTGATCATACATGGGTACATACCAAGTATAAGATAGATTCAATTTTTATTTTATTGTTTTTATTTATAAGATATTTTAAAATTCAGAATAAAGATTTAAAGTAAAACATACCCAGTCTTGAAAAAAGAGAGGCAGCATTCAATTGTGCTAATTTAAAGGTATTTATTAATTGGCTTCTTTATTTTCCATAGTGTAGAATGTGTATAACCATTACAAATCTCAAATCTGTAATAACATAGCCAGTTTTCTTTAAAAGAAATCAATGCAAGATATTTCACAAAAATATTTTTAAAAAATCATCTCCGGTCATTTTCACAATTTAGTTTCAAGTCATAATAACCGTTAATAATAAAAAATCTTTCGATGGAAAAGATTTAAAAATGCATCAGGGTGTGGGACCACATATAAAAAATAACGGTAAAATATAACGCACGGACGCAAGCGCCCGACCATTCTTCTCTGCACCAAGGTGGAACACCAACTGACTGATTTTTAAATCTTAAAAATCGCTCCTAAAGAAAAAAACAGGTCCGCACACCTAAAATCACGGATACGCAATTTTGATTCGTTAATTGGACCGCAAAGGTAACCAATGAACACTTCATGCACGCAAGAGAAACAATCGCGGATTCTCTCGTTGACAAGTGTCGCAGGAAGCAAACTTTACAGGGTGCGTTGAGCCAGGAACGAACGGCTGCGATGAGATGCCTGCAAAACGATGTATTTTGGCATAGGAATTAAACAAGAGGTGATGTATTTACATCACACTATATATCTCAAAAAAAACAACAAAAAAAAACAGATATACGTGACATTTTTGTGCAAAAATATAGCTAATACAAATATCTAAAAACCAATTACTGGAATTTTAGAAATTCACCCCCAGGTGGGGCAGTAGGGGGGGGGGTTATGGGGCAAAAACAAATAGAAATACAGTTAGACCATTCAAAATTGGTACAAATATGTTTTAGAGGCCTGCAAGTCGAATGGGGATATTTTCAAAAGTGTAAAGTTATTAGGAGGGGCAGAGAGGCAAAAAAATGAAAATAGGGTTAAATCGTTCAAAATTGGTGCATATAGGTTTTTGATACCTTACCTACAAATCGATATTGGATATTTTTGAATTTGTAAAAGTATTAGGGCCGGGTAAAGGGGGGGGCAGAGGGACAAAAAAATATAAATAGAGTTAGATCGTTCAAAATTGGTGCATAGAGGTTTTTGATATCTACAAATTGATTGCGGATATTTTCGAATTTGTAAAATTATTAGGATAGTCGGAAGGGGAGGGTGAAGGGGCAAAATAATAGAAATAAGTGTTAGAGCGTTGAAAATTAGTATTATTAAGTTTTAGGCCCGATAGATCGATTGAGGATATTTTCAAAAGTATAGAATTATTAAGAGGGGTGGGAATGGTGGGCAAAGGAACACGCACGCAGGTATACACTGCCACACGCAGTGGGGATCCGGACCAATAATTCCACTGATGAGAGAAGAATTTTTTTGTATTTTATATTTTTACCCTTTCGATAATATAGCGATTCATTAAGAGTGTCAAATATAAATGTGCGTGCAGCGCACAATGGCCTGCGTTGCCGAAGACAGTGTGGTTTTTTCTGATCAGATTTTTTTTCTCTTTTTTTTTTTTTTTTTTTTTTTTTTTTTCACATGATAAAAATTAATGCTATTTTGAGAATTCATTAATTATAGTGATTCATTTAAAAATAGGGGCCAGTGAAGCAGGCGTATCCTGCTAGTTCCATATAAAGGTGCAATTAACCTAATGCAGAATACGTGTTTTTATTAAGTAATTCTTTAGATCTAACAGTTTTATTTCACGCATTAAAATCTAACTTGTTTATTTCATATAATAAATGGTAATAGAATACAAAATATATGTGTATTATATTACGTTTAAAAAGAAAGTTTTATGTAGATTTTTATTAAATGCTTTGTAGAGTGTAATAAAATAAATCACTAAATCGAAAATGTACATAGGTATCATTTCATCTCTTTGGTCTCTTTTGCAAACAAGACAGTTTTATATGTTTCAATCACATTAGTTTTGAAGTTATTACAAATTTAAAAAAGTGTAAGTCAGTTTTTCTGCAGTCTTTTTTTTTTTTTTCCCTTAGTATAATAAATATAATTTAATAAATTTAATTTTAATAAATTAAAAATGTTATTAAAATTTTTCAGTAGCCCCCCCCCCCCCCAAAAAAAAAAAAAAAAAAAAAAAAAAAATGTATAAGGTAGCAGCTATGTAACTATTTTTGACTTAATATTTGAATTTCTAAGATCAAGGCAGATCAGAAAATGGTATACTTTATATACTTTTTAATTAATTCTTGGTAGAGTTAAAAACACAAATGTATTTGGAATTATGAAAACTCTATTCATATTCCAAAAATTATTATCATGACTTATATTAATTTTTGCATGGATAGAACAAGCATTATCAGAAATATGGGTTTTCAAATTTACAATGGGGATGAAAATTATTAATGAATTTATTAATAACTAGCAAACCTGTGTGAAATATTTGCACTTTATTTCTTTTCTTATTTACTTGTAAAATTTGAAACTCATAAATATTATACCAATTTTACGACCTAATTAAAATTTTAACTTAGCAGAAGCCAAATTATTATTAGATCTAAATTTATATTGCGCAACAGTGAAACCAAAATTATTCAAAGAAAGGTTTTAAAATGAAATTCATGGTTGATGACCCAGTTTTCATACTACTGCAGGCAGTACTGTTTTAGTATAGGACCCCCATGACTCCTTTTAAATTTTTGTTGCCATATTGGCGATGACATTTTATTTGTTTGTTTTGACATAATTTTTTGTTTAAAAAAAAAAAAAAAAAAAAAGATTAATTCCCATTTTGATTGAACTTTTTATGTATGTGTTTTTTAGTTCAATTTATGATAATTCATATTCTGTATATACCTTTAAAGTACTGCTAGGTTTAAAATGATGCTTGCAAAGATTCTAAAGAAGCAACTTTTAAAAATACATTTTTCCATAAAATGGTCTCATAAGACAAATATAATTTTTGTCTTAAGCTGAAACCGTGTGCTTAAATATTGTCCATTTATAAATATTTTTTTTAATCCTTGCGTATTTTATTAATTGCATCATTATTGTGTCAATTCGACAAAATATAATTGTAATTGGTCCACTTTAGAGAAATATAGATTTTCATCCCTGCATTTAAAAAACAAATTAAATTAAGATTCGCCAGAACAAATATTATCTCGCACAAACAAGTATTATATTATTGTATATCCATTTATATAATAACTGGAATAGACCCTCAGAAACCCACACTTCTAAAATCCACAATCTACGAAAATCCTCATGTCACGATTGATGCAAACAATGAAATTTTTAGTAAGGTTTTCAAGGGGTATACATACAAAGCACTTATTTTAACAGTGATTTTTTAGAAACTGAATAGAATGAGATAAGGAAAGATAATTTTAATTGAAATCCAGGTATTTGAGATAAGTACCTAATATTTACTTCCTTGTATATTCGATGGAAGAAAGTATTGGATTTGTAAAAATTTTTGATTTCCGATTTTCAATGGATTTGCACGTTTTGAGAAGATCAGAACATGATTTGGCCATTTTTAGAAAATATCTATCTGTTTGTGTGTATGTGTGGGACAAAAATTTTGTGGCGCCAGTATCTCAGGAACTACGACAGAGAATTGTATATAAAATCTTGAAAAGAAAGGATGGAAGAAGAAAGTGAAACCAATTTTTAATTTTTCTCTCTTTTTAAGACATAAGTGTATATTAATTTGCAGATTAAAAGTTACCTTTTTAAAGAATTTTAACTTTGTGTAAAAACACCGTAAAGTACTAAAATATTGATTTTTAATAAATGTATGCTTCGAATTATATTATGGTGTTGAATAAAGACTAGATCTGAAAAAGTCGGAGCCCTTTTTCTTGACATCACTAAAGTCTTTGACACAGTTTCACATGATGGCTTCTATGCCGACCAGATGTCCTCATTTTCTGAGGAGAGGCCGTTTTTGTAAGCCATTTTTCTAAGTTTTAAAAATTTTTATTGGAAAATTTTTCATCATAATTATTAGCATTTTGGTCCCCATTTATCAAGAATACAAAATTCCTAATTAAGGAATTGTAATAATTATTAACGCCTTCAATTTATAAAGGTACTCTAATCTGATCACCGTACTTTAAACTCATCAACTTCAAATTCCAACTTCTTATATCAGCCACAGTTAACTAAATAATAAAACTAAGAATAAGAAGATAGACCACACTATTCAATTTCTATGCATCTAAATAAAAATACCTGAAAGTTTTTATACATTTTCGAAAAAGTAGGTTTCATAGGTAAGTCATAAAAATAGTTCAGATTTCAGAAAATCTTAAGAATAAATTAAAAATATGTAAAATATATGAATTAAAACTAAAAAATAAATAAGAGTAAGTATAAATTATATATGGACAATCTTTTCTCGACTATTGTGTCTAAAGAATCTATTTAAAGCATTGACTTAGACAGCCTTTTCTGCAAAAGGCTTTACCTTTCTACAGAAAAAGTAAATGCTACTACGTTTTGCATCATTATATCTAAATAAGAATACTTAATTATGTCGTGCATTTAATGAAAGAAAAAGCTTCGTAATTGTATTTGAAAGTAATTAGTTTGGAATTAATAATAGCCTACACAAAACATCATATGATAAATGAATTTATGAAAGTTTTAATTTACATTTACGGTAAGGAAAAGGCTCAAGCAATAGTGAAGGGGAAAACATTTTAACACTTTCCTACAAAGTTTGAAAATGTTTATGACTTTGCTTTGTTTGCAAGGCTGTAGCCAATGCCCCTCAATAAAATTTTGTAAATTTGTGGAAAGTTTTTTGAATTATATACATCATTTTTACAGAGATGAGATTTGCAAAAATACAAAAATGCTGAAACTATGTATGCAAAGGCAAGATATTGAAATGAAATACTGGAATTTTGATGACAAAATCTATTATATTAGAGTAATAAATATTTATTTTAATCTTCAATGTATAAAAAAAGAACATATACACATCAGAAACATAAAAAAAAAGCTGAAAAGCTAAATGTACATAAAAGCTTAAATCAGCTGCAAAGCTGAAAAATATCATCCCTGTTTCTAAATCCCGAACCCTCTCCGAAATTCTTTTCTGGTTACGGTTTTGTTTGTCTGCACTTTAACTCCATAAATGTTCATAGAATTCCTGGAAACTGATATGTGTTATTCAAGTTCACTATGGGATGTTCCCTATTAAAAATGGGGTAAATGCCACTGCTGGCTTGTGTACGGGGACAACATCCGAAGGAATTCAAGGGCACTGCATTCTACGAGAATATTTCTATAAACCACATTTTAATTCATTTATTTTGCGAAAATCATTATGAAATTGATATTTATTATTCATATTACTCCATTTATTATTCCAAATGGATTTTATGGAATATAGTATGATTAGCATTAAGATATAGAGGGCCACACAAAAAATATTCAGATACATTGAGGACTGGAATTGGAAATTGTTGGAATTCTATTTCTGTTTATGTGAAGCATTTTTAATACTTTCCAACAATGTTTATGAGTGATTATGAATTTAAATAATCTATTTGTCTGCTTTTTTGTCCTCCTGTCTCTCCATTATGTGCCATTATCTGTTTCCCCTCCTCTTTTTTTTTTTTTTTCTGGCTACGCAAATTTTCTTTTTCACTCCATTATAATTGCTTTTATTCAAAATTTCTGTCAAACAGCTTGTAGTGCGTCGATACATGTGATGTCATCTGTCATGTAGTCGTTGGAGATTCATATAGATAGAAATTTTAAGGCATTTTCCCAATCGAACGTTTAGCATGGCCAAGCAAAAAAGCTAAATTTTGGTTCAACTTGTTTATTTTTTCTTATTCATAAATATGCCTGGTTTAACTCAATTTTTATAGTAAAAAAAAAAGGGTGAATTTGATTTAAATTCATATTTACTTAAATTATTAGCAGAAGTTGAGTGTTAATATAGTAATGTATAATCAAAAGCTTTTTTCTAGTATAATTTCTTTTCTCTGAAGAAGGGGGGGGGGGAATCAGAGTCATAGAAAATTTACCTGACATCACATGAAATGTAGAAGCTGCTCTGGCGTAATATCTAATAGAGAGGGCTGCCAAAATTGTAAAGCAGGACCTGCATGCACCTTGACCTAAATTAGTGCCTGTCAAGTTTTGATGTCAATGGGGAAGTTGCACACGGAAGGAAAAACAATTTCTTTTAATTGTAATCGATAAAATCAATCTTGGGAATCCGAAAAATCCAATTAAAATCGTAAAATTATTTCAAATTAACTTTTAATTAACGTTTTAAAATCGCTAAAAACCAAAACAAAACCACGTGATCCGAAAACGCTCCGTGAGGGGGTTGACGTCACAGTACATGAAGTGTGAATGTTTACACTCTTTTACCGCTTGCTTTTCTTTTTGTTCGCTCTATTCTAATCTGTATTTTATAGTTTATTCTTAAAATTTTTACCTTTTGTAAGAAATAACTTAAACCTTCCATAACTATACTATATCTTATATCTTATATATATATATATATATATATTTCTATTTTTATTTGTATAATGTCAATTTTGGATTTGTAAAAGAGCAATCGGATAATATTCCGAAAATAGATGCTCTTTCCATATTCTCATTTTTCAGAAGAAACCTCGATTTTATTAGTGTATAATTATAAGAGTAGCTAAAGCTAAACGATCTAGATTTGTTCTGTATTCATATTTTTAAAATTATAAACGTCTTCATAATAGAATTTTAGCATTGCTTTAATATATTAGTAGTATTTTTTTACATTTCTCTAATTTTTTAGATGCTTGTATGTGAGAATATTTCTTTTTTCATAATGTATGCTTAAAGATTTAATTATAATTAAAATATTCATTAAAATTTCATAGTACATAAAAATATATTTTACTGATTATTTATTTTATTATTATTATTATTTTTTAACCAGAATTTTTTAATTGTTATTTTATAAATTATATATGATTATTTTATAGAGCAGTCGTTAATTATGTATTTAATATTTACTTCATGTTTTTGCAACGAAAAAAAAAATGTTATTTTCAAATTGCATTATTTATTTATTATTTTTATTTTGTTTTATTAAAAAAAAAAAAAAAAAAAAAAAGTTCACTTTTTATAATTTTTTAAGTAATTTATATCTGTATATATATATAAATTACGTGTCACGATGTTTGTCCGGGGTAAACTCCTAAACTAAGGAACCGATTTTAATGAAATTTTGCACACTGTGTGCAGTTTGGTCCAACTTGAGAGATAGGATAGTTTTTATCTCAATTTATTGTCACAATATTGTTTTATTGCAATTATTTGTTAATTATAGACCTTTATTAAAGTTGCTCCAAAATATCTGTGAGTTCCATTAATTTAATTGTTGCCAAAAAAAAATACGAGTTCATTTTCTTTCGACATAAAAATAAATATATTTAATCAAACGTGAGCGTTAAAAAATTATAAAAAGTTAAATTATGCATCTCACGAAAATTGACGTCATAATCAATTTAAAGATTTTATACACATTGATAAAGTGCTAATGTAGTTCTATCATAGATATAGTAATATATATAGATCTCTCATCCCCATGTTATCGTACAAAGATTTTTGATGCCGAAAAAAAAAAAAAAAATAAAAAATAAATAAATAAAAGCTTTGGAAACAGCCATTAAGTGGTATTGAATTAAAAAAAAAAGAAAAGAAAGAAAGAAATATGAATTTGAAACCGTATCTGGAGTCTTCCATCCCCCTTTAGCAAATAAATTATTCATAAATTTTATTTGCTAAAATATTAGTATGTATTCCCGTGTGTATTCACTCGGGGAAAGACGGCCATATTTTGGTAAAAATGTCGTCTTTTCCCAAATGAAAAGGAATAACCTTTTTCTCCCCAATGATCACTCTATTCTATATTTGCTATACTATATCTATGAGTTCTATATGCAAGCGAAGTGTGACTCACTGACCGTCTGTGCAGCCAAGAAAAAGATTTCCTATGTTAATTGCCCACTGGATTTTTTGTAAGAAATTATTAAAAATCGAGGAAATTTATTTCCCGATTTTAATCCTTATATTTGGGTATAGACATGTATTAGTTATCGCGGGTGTTAGATTGAATTATTTTGCTGTCAAATTGACAAAATTTTAATTTTAAATTTCAAAACTCTGTCGCCCTTGGCTTTTATTATTATTATTATTATTATTTGGGGATCAAAAGCGTTACACGAAAATATACATGCCAAATGTATGCATTGTACGAAATGTAATATGTATTATTCATTGTACGTATGTATGACATGTAATATGTATTGTACGAAATATTGTTTCATATTATTCATTACTCTTTTAATATAAGTTGTTAAAATAACCATGATTTTTGAAAGGAGTTAAATATTTTCGCCAGATAATTTGGCGATATTCTTTTTTTTTTCGCCAAGGATGACAGAAATGAAATTTATTCCGCTGCAAAATATTAGTATATCTTACATCAGATATTTTATTTAGACATTTGAAAACAAATTTTACTTCAAACTATGATAGAATATTTATCATTTTCCTTTTAATTAGTATATTATTAGTATATTAAAATTTAAAAGCATGGTATATAAAAAGTTTTTTTTCTTTTTTTTTTTTTATCTTATAATTATTCTTATCTTAATCCTCAATGTTTCCCATCTTTATTAACTTGAATTTACTATTAAAATTTTAACATACTCAAAAACTTCTCATCACTTCGTTAAAATACACTAAACTTTTCCAAAATCTTTTTCTATTTAAAATGATACATATATTTACTTTAAATGTCCAATATTTCATAAGATTTCCAATTTTAAAGTTTTAAAATATTTATCAAATTTACTTAATTTTCTGGTTTAGCCTTATTGTTTTCCTTTTTATAACTACAGCTGTTGCCCTCTTTAAAATATTTAAAATGATGAGGTCATTTTATAGTAAAATTATTCATTATAGCATATATTATATTTCACTCCTCCATAAAAATTGATTTTAAAACCGTCTGTTTCTTTTATACTTTTATTTTAATAGAATTTTAATAGAATTTAATTTATATATTATTAGTCATTTTAGCAATTTTATCCAAAGTAGCATTAGAAATAATAAATATCAGTTCTCTATTAAAATTTATAGGACCCTACAATAAAATTAATTTGTGCTTAATATCTACACTACGAAAATTTTTATCAATCGCTTCCAAATTTTGACCTAAGTTTCAAATCTCAACTCTCTGGGTTTTTACATCGGCTACAACGTTTTCGTCTTTGTTCGTAAATAATAATTTGACTGTACTAAATAGTTTACAGCTGTATAATTCAACGTATAACTTAGTCACAGCAACGCGTGGCCGGGTCTGCTAGTATATATATATATATTTCAATTTTATCCATTTAATTTTCCATACGTTGTTTACATTAGCAACGGCTGTTACACAACTATTTATTTATTTATTTAATTCATTTCAAAAGGAAAATATAATTAAATGTTTTTATCGGGAAAATGTTAATATCGCATAAAGGATTAGTCTTATTAAAATTTAAATTTAATAAAAACTTATTTATTATTTTTTTAATGCCTTTGAAAGGAAAATCTTTTGTTATTTATTTATTTATTGTACTAATCGAAATGAAATGGTAATATAGCAGAAAAAGTGATTGCAATAAAATACATGGTGCCAAAATTAAAGTATATTTAATAGATGCTGAGATACAGCTATCCTTAAAACCTTAGTTTTGGAATAATAGCAGCTTTTGCGTCCTGATATGCACACAAATTGAAGTGCCCACGAAAGACATTGCTGCGGGCAATAAGAACCCAGATCCAAAAAAGCAGGGTACACTGGAGGGAAAGAAGTTGCCGCAAGCTGCGAATAACCAAAACGATGTTAAGAGCGATTTCAATGAATTTATTTTTTAATTATCTATTTATTTATTTTTTGTTTATAGAATGATATAAAAGAAATAAAAGTTTTTTTTTTTTTTTTTTTTTTTTTTTTTGTTAATTTATTAAATTTAGCGACCAGCGAAGCAGGCGAAGACCGTCAGTTATAGTATATGCAAGGGTTGTTCCAGGTTTACTTTTGGGGCTCATTTTTGTGAAAATTTATTTCTTTTTGTGATAAAAAGAATTATCACACGAAACCTTTTACTTAAGAAGTTACTCGATCTAATGTTCATTATCAAGTTAACAGCATATTACTGAGCCAAGTATACACACTCATTAAAAATAATATTGTTAACGTGGAAAACTTTTACAAAATCATCATCTTTTTAAAAATAAATCTTGAGAAAGGCCTGTTGTTATGAATCTGAATTTTGTGAAGAGACCCGTTTTATGGATTTGTATTTTCTAAAGGGGCCCATTTTAGATATTTGGATTTTGTGAAGGGGAAGCAAATGGGTCCCAGTTTTTACCTGGATCAACCCCTGATATATTCTAAACATATTTGGATTTTACATTAAGGCTTCATTGGTAAATGAATATATATATATATATACACTGGTGGACAATTGCTAAGGACGGATGACAATAGCTTAGTTATTGTCATCCGTCCTTAGCAATTGTCCACCAGTGAATACATTGCATTTGATTGCTGAAATTTACTGCAAATTTTTAATTAATTATTTAATACCATTCATATTTATAACTAGATCATGTATAACTTATAAGGTATTATTACATTTAACATTATATTTCATGTGTTTATTTTATTTTAAAGTACTTTATATCTTTCCTATTGCTAAATGTTATTATTATTACTTTCTATTTCTATTAATCTATTCTATATTCTATATATATATACATATATAAATAATATTAATATTTTTGTACGGAGACCTTCTTTTAATTTAATTTATTTATTTAGAATGATAAGCGCATGTAATTTTCTTTAAATACTTTTCTCCAACTGCATCTCTATAATGCTTTTAATTTTTCACAGTCTTCAGCTGCTATTTTAATAGAAATATTGTTAAGTTATAATATTGAAATGTATTAAAAAAGTTATATATATATACAGATATACTGGCATCTCATAATTATAAAAGTAATCTAATTTAGGTTAATTTAGCATAAACTATTCTACATTATTTAAGCAATGAAAATATGCATATTATTCAGTTAAATATTATTACTCAATCCCAATATTTTATTTCTGTACTCATTCTATAATAATAATAAAACAATAATAAATCTATAAAACATAATAAAATGAAACAAAACAAGTATTTAAAAGATACATCTTTGGCATAGCATACTAAAAACATTCTGTAAGAAAATTCTATTGATCAACTATTATTTCAATTATAGTTTAATTTGGATTAATAACAGTAGGCGAGTACAAAAAAATATCATTGAAACTTGGTGCCATTTATAGAATGAGGTGATGTTTAATGAGTTCAAATAGTTTTAATATTTTTTTTAAAAGAAAGAATACAAAATTTCGCTGAATGCACGATTTTTCTTTACAATACAAGAGGGAGAAATTCAGCCGGCAGTTCATTTCATGGATAGTGACGTCACGATAGGTTTTTATCACGTGACGCAGCGTTTTCCCGCCAACATGAGAGCAACGTCTTTTAAAGTTAATTTATTAAAGCATCCGGTTTTCAAATATGCATAAAAATGGTATCAAAATGTTTGTATTTTCATGCTCTATCATTTACAAGTCAAGATAAAAAATGTGCAATTTCCCCATTGCTCAACAGGTGGAGGTGGCACTGCTATATGCGATTTCCACAATTTTAAGGAAGTCTATACTGCATAAATTTGCAGATGAATTTATATGTAGATGCACATTGACCTGAATATGTGCGTATTGTATTAATTTTTCAACTGGTGACGCTGCTATACAGCGATTTCAACAATATAAGACAAGGCTATATCTCAGGAACATATGAGCATATACATAACATATGATCGTATGGATCATGTCAAGGTGTATCTACATATAAATTTATATGTAAATACACTTTGACATAAATTAGTGCTTGTAAACTTTTGGTGTCAATCTCTCAACAGGTGGTGCTTCTGTACAGCAATTTCTACAATTTAAGGGAAAGCTCTAATGCATATTATCAAAAAGAACTTGATATGTGAGAAGGCCATTATGAGACATTATGCTGATTCAATTTTTATGAATATCGACCAATAGGTGGCGCTGCTATACTGCAATATTCTCCAAGAACGGGAAGGTAATATCTCAACTTGTATGACATATAACTGTACGAAACTTGAAATGGAGATAACCATTATGAAAATGCATTTTTTAAGATATTAATTATAGAGAATAAAATTGTCTTTCTTTGGATATTTAGTGTTAGTTTTTTCTAAGATGAAAATCGCCTGCATCCATCATGGTAGATCATTTTAATAAATTATTTGTACTGAGGGAATTTCTATAGAAAAATATAGAAGAAAATCTTGTGGTGGCCACAACATACTAGTTTTTATACAGCATTTGTGTTTGAATAAAAAGTAACTGTTCAAAGACTGCAAGAAAAAGTTTACAAATATAAATCAAAGTATTAACCATTTTTTTGAAAAAAGAAAAAAAAAAGGTTACCTAATCAGTCTATATTTCTAAATTGTAATAAAATTTGTAAATTTATAATACACAAGATTATCTTGTATTAGATTTTTTTTTTTTTTTAACTTTATAGAGCAAATTTTAATTTGTTAATTGAAAAAATATATAAATACTAGCAAACCCTTGCAAAATTGCAGTTTCTTTCCTTTTTACTTTCTCTTACCCATAAGGTCGAGAAAGTATTGTTTAAGGGTCAAATTTTCGAACGTGAGTTTTTGTTATATTTACATGTTCTGAGGTCCCCTGAATATGAAAATCATGTTTTTAGAGAATGATCTGTGTGTGTCTGTTATCAGCATATCTCAAGAACAAATAGTAGCAGAAATTCCAAACTCGGTATTCTAAATGTGTATCATATAGGGATGCCACACTAAGCTTTTCATTGAGATGAAGCAAATGGTTTGTGTACAGGGACACTCAAAAATATTTAAATACATTACGTCTATGGGTGAAAGAGCAGGTAAGTAGAGTTTAACTTCTATAGATTGCACTAAACCAAATGAAACGAATATATATTTTTTGTAATAGAGATAGTCAATTGGGGGAAAAAAATTGTATGTTGGAGCCTCGCCGTCCCCCCTCGAGGGGAGTAAATTTTCATGATGGGTATCTTTCGAAAGAGCTCGCCAATACCTTTAAAACGAATGGTTGAACCATCGATCTGCGATAATTTAAAATAAAGTTATCGATTTTTTAAATTTTTAACAAACAACAACCAGTTTGTTGCTGGAAAATTTTGATCAAGATTGATAAGTTTCAATGAATGTTGCGTGGGGAATTTGTCTGTATAATTTTAAGTAAACTTTTAATTTTAATATAAGAATTAAGTTCTATATAAATGTAGGTGCATTAATGAAACTTGGGGAGACCCCCCCCTTCACACAGAACTAATTATCATATAAAACTTTTCTGAAGCCTAATTTGAATTGTTTAACACAGGTTTACATAGTACTCGTTATCTTACCTCTTAATCTGCAACGTGTATTTATAGTATTGAATTTCAGGGTAAGAGAAAGTCGTGTGAGTGACGCACCAGATTATTTTATTTAACTTTAAAATTGTGAAACTTATAAGTCTTATACCAAATCCACCATCCAGTATATATTTTAATTCATCAAATGCCAGGTTATTATTAGTTTTTTTTTTTTTTTTTTTTTTTTTTTTTTTTTTTTTTTTGGTGGGGGGGGGGGGGGTGAAACGTTAAAGATATGTAACCCAAAATCCTTCAAAGAATCCTTCAAAATAAAATTCATGATTGACGATCCAGTTTTTATACTTCCCCAAGCAGGGCAGCTTTAGTATGGGACCCCTATGACGACTTTTAAATTTTTGCCGCCATTTTGGTGATGCCTTTTAATTTATTTTTTAATATATTCATTTTGGCACAATTTTTTGTTTAAAAAAAAAAAAAAAAAAAAAACTCGGTACCTGTTTTGATTATACTTCTTATTATTGCGTTTTTTAGTTAATTTATGACACAAAAGTTCATATTCTGTATATATCTTTAAAGTATTGCTGGGTTTAGAATGACACTTGCAGAGATTGTAACGATGCAAATTTAAAAAATAAATTTTTCTACAGAATGATCTAATCAGAGAAATATCATCATTGTTTTAAAATTATTATTATTATTAATAGATCACTGAACTGAGTCCATGTTCTTAAATATTGGTTATGATTTTTTTTTTTTCTTTTCTAATCCTCTTGTATTTTATTGTCCCTGTCGTATCGTTTTTACAAAATATAATCGTAACTGGACCATGTTAGAGAAATATTATATAGATTAATGCATATATATATATATATACAGTAGAACTTGGATAATTCGAAGTTGAAGGGACCTGAGAAAAATTCGAAATATCCAAAAATTCGAATTACATATGCTATTTCATACTTGCCAACATATACTAATTAAAATTCCGTAGTATTGTTAGCCCCGCCGTCTTTTTCACACCAGTAACCTTTTCAGAGTATTTTTCTTCTTATTTAACCCATTAGTAGTCGCTAGTTGGTCGATTTGCCGCCCATCCTTGAATGTTACCAGATTTTTTTATTCAATAGCCACCAAAAATTTTCAGAAGTGCCATTGGATATATATAAAACGCGAATAAAATCGAAGAAACGTCGATCACATCGTTTCTTAAAATTATTGGTGACAGTAAAATAAAAAGTGCGCAATCTGTAATAAGGGGCGCTGTCTATAGCGACTACTAACGGGTTAATCGTAATTGCATTTGCAAAATATTTTAAAAATTTACTGGCGTGAAAAAAAAGGCGGGACTAACAACACTACAGAATATTAATTAGGATGTCGGCAAGCATGCTATTTTGTCAAAAAGAAGAGATAAATTACAAAAATTAAAACTCTATGATCAAAGATTTAACATATAAACTTTATATCTAAGAAAACTACTACATCCACCCCCCCTCCCATTAAATCAATATTATTTACGAGCTTAATTATTCAACACTTTTTTAAAAAATAGTCAGATATTTTTTATTGCTTCTTCAAGTACAATATTTGTTTCATAGCATATGATTTGAACCTATCAGTTGATATAAAAATAGAATCGTCTACATCAGACGTGACTTCCAATTAAAAAAACCCTCGAAGTTCATGTATATGCACCCTATCTTCTGATGCACTACGTAGGGGCTTTTCTTGTATTTCCTTATCCTTATTTTGAAAGACTATTAAAATAAATTATGTATTTTAGCTGAAAAAATCTTGGGAAAAAATTTTACTGTAAGATTTTAAAGTTAATCGTATGAAACATTCGAATTATCCAAAATAGAATTCGAATTATCCACGATTTTTTAACATTATTTTAATACAAAATTCAAGGGACCGAGTAAAAAACTCGAATTATCCAGAATTTCGAATTAAACAAGTTCGAATTATTCAAGTTTCACTGTATATATATACAGTGAAACCCGCTTAAGAAGTTTTCCAAGCTTTTTACTTTCTTCTATATGTAATATAGAGAAAGTATTGGATTCGCGAAAATTTTCGACCTCCGTTTTTTGACGGATCTACGCGTTTTGGGATGTCCTGAACACGAATTGATAGTTTTTAGAAAATGTCTGTCTGTCTGTCTGTCTGTGGTTTAGTGTTTTCACCGTATCTCACGAACCAATGAATGAAATTCAACCAAACTTGGTGTATAGTTGGACCCTGGCGGGGCATTGTGTTGATTAGATTTTGGGATCAATAGCTCATCAGGTGGCGCTGTGATCGCATTTTATGTAAATTTTTAACATGGCAGTATAGGACAAATTTTCGTATTTTTCACCGTATCTCACGAACCAATGAATGAAATTCAACCAAACTTGGTATATAGTTGGAACCTGACGGGGCAAGGTGCTGATTAGATTTGGGGATCAATCGTCCGGCAGGTGGCGCTGTAATCGCAAAATTTCGTATTTTTCACCGTATCTCACGAACCGATGAATGAAATTGAACCAAACTTGGTGTATAGTTGGACCCTGACATGGAAAGTGTCTGATTAGATTCGGGGATCAATCGCCCAGCAGATGGCGCTGTGATCGCATTTTATGTAAACTTTTAACATGGCAGAATAGGACAAAATTTCGTATAAATGTACATAATGAGCGTTATTTTAAACTTGTGATTGTAAAATTAATATGAATTATTGATAATAGTAGTAGTTAACTAGGAAGAAAAATTTGTGCATGGGGGGGCATCGGTTCCCCCCTGGGGGGTAAGTAACTCCCCGGGAGGGTTAAATTTTGAAGATGGGTATCATTCGAAAGATCTCGTCAATACCTTTAAAACGAATGGTTGAACCATAAATCTGTGATAATTTAAAACAAAGTTATCGAATTTTTTTTACTTTTAACAAAAAAAAAAACTTTGAAAAAAATCGTATTTTTTTTCTTTTTTTTAACGAAATTTTACCAAATTTGGTATTTAGTTGGTCCCCGACATAAACTGGTGCTGATTATATTTGGGGATGAATAGCTCAACAGGAGGCGCTGTGATAGCATTTTATCTAAATTTTTAACATGGCAGAATAGAACAAAAATTCGTATAAATGTGCATAATAAGAGTTATTTTACACTTGTGATTGTAAAACTAATATGAATTATTGATAATAGTAGTACGTAACTAGGAAAAAAATTTTGTGCATGGGGGGGGGCATCGCTTCCCCCCGGGGGGTAAATTTTGAAGATGTATATCATTCGAAAGATCTCGTCAATACCTTTAAAACGAATGGTTGAACTATAAATCTGTGATAATTTAAAACAAAGCTATCGATTTTTTTTACTTTTAACCAAAAAAAAAAAAAAAAAAAAAAACTTAGAAAAAAATTCGCATTTTTTTTTTTTTTTTTTTTTTTTAAAATATTGTTACTGATTGAATATGTATAGGAAAATATAGAAGAAAGTCTTGTGGTGGCCACAACATACTAGTTTAACTTAACTGAATTCTTAACCTCTTAAGTGGGAAGACTAATAATGATAATAAAAATCATAATTTTTAGTATGAATTATTCAAGAGATTATTTACATTATTAAAAGCATACATATATCTGTACTGATAAGTATAAAGGATTTAAGTTCATATTCTTGATTTTTCAGGAGACGAAAAATAAAGTTAAACTAACTAAAAACTAATCAGAAGAATCGATTAGGAAAAAGGGATTATGTTGATTTATACCCTTTATACCGTTCAGTGATTGTCAACCTTCATTTAATAAAGGGAAAAAATTGAATTAAATGTTTTATACAAAGATGAATGCTAAATTTCTGATTTGAATCTTTTTTTACCAAGGGATTTTCTCAAAGACTAAATGACATGGATTTAAATCCTTTATACCAATCGATACAGAATGTTTTTCTGGGTCTGACTATGTACTTAACTCAAAATCGGCATTTTTGGACTTAAATCCTTTATGCTTATCAGTACAGATATTATTATATAAAGAAAGATGAATTTTGTTATTTAATTTGCACACACAAAAAAAATGTTAATAGAATTAATATACATACTTCTTTTATATATATATATATATATATAAATGTTTGATGACAAAACATTTGTTTTTAGCATTCAGTGTTATTCTTTTACAGAAAAAATCATGTATAGTCTTCTGTTTCCACTTTTTCTGAGCAATCTGTAACTGAAAACAGTTCAACTGTCTTCTGGAACAGTTTCAACACTTTTGATAAAACGGCGAAATATTTCACAGCATCGGAATAGCTTGGCACTCTAAGATCATCTTCATTAGTTTCACTCTTATCTTTGTTATTCTCTTCAATATCTTCATAAATATCATTCACTGAAAGTAGAACCTCATCATCTATGGACACTTTCTTCAAACGATGTAGTGAAACTCATTCTGTTTTGTAAATTTATCCAGTCATCTATATAGTCATCTTTTGCTTCTCCACTTGAAAATCCAGCTTCAGCATCCAGTTTGTATTCTACTGTTGATTTCTGAATTGAAAACCCTGCTCTGCGAAAACAGTCGGCAATTACAGAGGGTGTTATTAATTACCATGCAGATACAATAAAATGAATCGATTCTAAAACATTTATTTGACTCAAATTGTCAGTATTTTCGAGTTGTTCAAGTATCTGATTCACAAACTGGGAACTGGATGGGTCGTTAATGGCCTGCCTAATAGTAATAATCAATTACCTTATGGCCAGTCTGAGTACGATTGTTGTGCTAGATAAAGAACCCAGATATAAAGTTTAACTGCAGAAAAATCTGCTAATGCAGTCAAAGCTGCTAAGAGAAAGGCTAAAAATTTAATAATTAAGTATAAAGTTAGAAAAAAAGTTTAATTTTAATTTTTTTTTTTTTTAATTTAAAATGAAGATAGTTTAATAATAAAATAAGTTCACAGATCCAAAAGAGAAAAACCAGAGGTCAGGTGTAAAGAAGGCAAAAAGAAGCCCAAAAACATCCATAAAAAGGCGCTTTTCAGCAGTCCATATTTTTTTTTTTTTTTTTTTGTTACAAAGTCAGAATTGCATGCAACACAGCACAGTCCTTCGGTTCTGGTGTAACCAGTGGGCACTGAAAAGTGCCCCTACTACGAGCTGCGACTTACGTGTCACAAACTATTCGACAGTGAAACAAAGGAAAAGGCAGTGGAAAGTGTATGCAGTAGGATATCACTGAAGTAATAATTTAAGAAAATAACCATTGAAATTACCTATGAATTAAAGTGAAGTGGGGACGCGTGCGGTTGGAAGGAGAGATTTCATAATCGGACAACTCCGCGATAATCTCATTGGGAAGGTTGTTGAGTGTATAAAAAAAATTTTCAGACAAGTGTTTAACTTGTTAACGTGTTTAACTTTTTATTGTTTCTTTCAGGGAAAGAAACAATACGAAGATCTTTACGAATTGTAGAGTTTTGCAAATATCTATTACCATTGCGTATTTGACATGAAGTCTTGTTATGTTGACCGGAGAGAAGTTTAAAGGTGGAGTCGCACGCACACCCCTAGATGGGACAAGCATATGTGAGGATGGATAAAATGCATGAGTTTTATAGAATTAAATTATTTCTGATGGAAAGAGTTTTATCTCGGAGAAGTGGTTCGAGAGATTTTTTTAACACCCACGTCTTTGCCTCTAGTGTAAAGTATGTGCTTTTTAAAAGTGAGCATACTGTCCAAATAGACTCCCAAATACTTAGTCCAGCCACGGAAGGGTGGTGTTGTGAATGACGATTCTATTGAGGTAAGTAAATTTTCTAGAAAATAATATAGCAGAAGTCTTGTGTTCGTTGATTTCAACGCGCCATTGGTGCAAACCAGCCCATGAGCGTGTTCTTGCATATGTTTATTAAAGGTGTCAATGAGAACAGTGTCGTCTGCGTAAAGGGCTAAATTAATGCGTGGATGTTGTGGAATGTCGTTGAAGTAGCTATTGAAGAGTGTGGGACCGATGACAGAGCCTTGAAGATGCCAGCGGTGATAGTTTTGATTTCGGATAAAGTGTTGTTAACACGGACAACAAATGTACGGTTGCTATGGTAGCTATGTATAAGGCGTATTTAATTTGTCTATAAGGCCTTCGTGCCATACCTTGTCGAAAGCCTTAGCAACGTCTAAAAATATAGCAGCAGCAAGAATCTTCGCGTTGAAGTTTTCGGAAAGAAATTCGACAACACGAAGGAGCTGGTGTTGAGTGGAGTGTTTGGGCCTAAAGCTAAATTGTTCCCGTATGAGGAGGTTGTTGTTGAGTTGAGAAGATGTTTATTGAGCCTTGTCCTAAGAATGCGCTCAACAACTTTGCTGAAAGCAGGGAGAAGAAAAATCGATCTGAAGTTAGTGGGATTAGAGTGGTTACTAAAAGTGGTAAAAAATTTTCTTCAAGGAACCCTGCGGTGACTTTATATCTCGTTTCCATTTCTATAATTATTTAATTGCAATATTTAAGAAGTGTTTTAGTGTAAATATTCTCAATAAAAATATTTACAGAACGCTCCCAACGTAATTCAGGCAGTATTTACTTTTAATTTATACTCGGAGTTTTTAAGCGGAATTTAAGCAAGAAAAAACTTGCAGTTAACATGGATTATGAAACACCTTTCCAACTGCACTTACCCATTACAGCTTTTAAAACGAATTTCATTTTATTTTTATTTTAACGGATGAAGAAAACTTTCATCTTAAACGGAAAAAATAATAATCTATATAAATAAAGAGAACTGTCTGTACGTGTGTGTCTGTCTGCGCTCTGGTGCTCACACTACTGATCGCAGAACTACAAAACCTGGGACCCTGTAGATATGCCCCTCATGGAGATTTTTTCGAATTTCAAATTTGAATTTTTTAAATTAATTTTAACACTTTCTAATATTTTTAAGTGTGAATATGAGTTCAGTTTGTGTATCTGTCTGTCTGTCTGCCCGCGCTCTAACTGAACTCCTGTAAATATTTATGGAATTTCTTGAAACTGATATATTTTATTGAAGTTCACTATCGGATGTTCCATATTGAAAATGGAGTGAATATTTCTTCTGGTTTGTGTACAGGGACACCTAAATCATTCGAAAGCATTGTGTTCTGTGAGTGTTATTTTTATAAATATTTTCTCTATAGAATGTTCCCCATTTGAAATGACATTAATAGGTCCTGTACAACTAGTTTGTTTACAGGGACAAAAAAAAAAAAAAAAAATGCCAATGCATTACGTTTTAGGACAGTATTTTTTGAAAGTTATATTTAAAAGTCTTTCTACTGTAAAAATCATAAAAATATTGAAATGTATTGTTAATATTCTAAAATTATGTTTTGTATAGAATATGATAGGATTAACTTTCTGATTTACAGGGCTACACTAAAATATTCAGAGAGATCAAAAGCTGTAAATATAATCTAATGGCTGCATTTTATTTTGCGTTAAGCCTTTTTAACACTTTCCAAAATGCCTAAGAGTAATTTTAAAATCAATGAGTCTATCTGCATATTTTTCAGTCCTCCTGTCTGTAGTGTGATAACGTAGGCAAAGAACATTAAAAGTTATTCGATACAACAATTATTTACAGTTGGAAAGTGTTACTAATCAATGTGTACTGCGTGATTTTTCTTTCTTGTTTTCTAAATAATAGATATAAAATTCTGCACAAAACAGAATTTAATTTAGAACGATAGGACTTATTTTAATCTATTCTTTCAGATAAAGACATGCGGTAACTGTGTATTTAAAGGAAAAATTAGTATGTTGGGGCCACCACAAGACTTTCTTCTGTATTTTCCTATACAAATTCACTAAATGCAAATAATTTATTAAAACTATTATTTATTATAATTACTTAACATGATGAATTCAAATGATTTTCATGTTAGAGAAAACTAGCACTAAATATCCGAAGAAAGACAGTTTTATTGTCTATAAATAACATCTTAAAAAGTGTCGGCCAATAAGCATCCAAACTGAATCAGCATAATGTCTCATAATGGCCTTCTCGCATATCAAGTTTTGTTGGATTATACGCGACAGGACCTGAGATATAGCCTTCCTTTAAATTGTGGAAATCGCTGTGTAGCAGCGCCATCTGTTGAACGGTTGACACCAAAAGTTCACAGGCACTAATTTATGTCAAGATACGTATAAATTTATATGTAACTCTGCACAGTAGTTTCTGAGATATAACATTTCCTTAAATTGCAGAAATCTCTGTAAAGCAACGACACCTATTGGCCGATAAGCATTCAAACTGAATCAGCATAATGTCTCATAATGGCCTTCTCACATATCAAGTTTTGTTTGATTATAAGCAATAGGACATGAGATATAGCCTCCGCTCAAAATGCGGAAATCGCTATATAGGAGAGCAACCTGTTGAGCGGTTGACATCAAAAGTTGATAGGCGCTAATTTAGGTTAAGTTGCATCTACATAGAAATTTATATGTAATTCTGAGCAATAGTTCCGGAGATATAGTTGCCACAAAATTTTTATCTCGCACACTGAGACAGACAGACATTTCCTAAAAATGGTCAAATCGTGTTCTGTACCTCTCAAAACGTGTAAATCCGACAAATTGAAAACAGTCGAAAAGTTTTACGAATCCAATACTTTCTTCTATTGAATATAGAAGAAAGTAAAAAAGTTTGCAATCGACTTTTTGATTTTTTATTGAGTAATTTTGGAGTTATGCGAGTTATAGCTCATGAATCATGGAAACTTTTGATATATAGTTTTAACAGATTTTTAATAGTCAAATTTATATCCCAAAGTTTGTTTACTTTCAGAAGTTTCTATTTCTTGTGTTGAATTTAAGCCTTTTCTGTTTATTACTTTCTTCTGTATTCGATAGAAGAACGTATTGGATTCGTAAAAATTTATGACCTTGGCTTTTCGATGGATTTACGCGTTTCAAGAGGTCTAAAACACGATTTGACCATTTTTAGAAAATGTCTGTATTATGTGTGTGTGTGACAAAATTTTGTGGCAACTGTATCTCAGAAACTATGGCACAGAATTTCATAAAATTTGTCATGTTGCTTCTATGTTATGCTGCGTGCAGTAATATCTGTTAAATAAATGACTTACGAAATATTTGGGAATCCACCATCGGTTGCACTATTTGTACCATTTCTCAATGGAGAACAAGCAAAATTTTCAAGGCATTAGCGGAAATTGGAGAGTGAACAGAAGCAGAGGCGGACACGCAAACGGATAAACAGACCGAAGTCGTAATCCCCTCTTAAAGGTTGCTGGAAAGTGTTAAAAACGCGCAATGCAACAAAAAATTCAATTACAGCTCCTAATGTATATGGATATTTTTATATAGCCTTGCAAACCTTAATGCTAATCGTACCCTATTATGTTAAACGTATCTTTTTGCGTATATAAATAATCGTCCATTTCATTATGCATTGTGCAATGCAAAAGAATTAAAATAGGATTTATAGCAATATTTCTTATAAAATGTTTTGAAATTCTTTTGGTCGTCTCTGTATGCAAACGACTATTCGTACCATTTTCATTGGGGAACAGGATGCAGTGAATTTGAATAACGCCTATTAAAGTGTTACTGTTCTCTCTTAAATATTGATAGAAAGTGTTTAAAACAGCTGAAAAGGCAATTCTGTGCCCTAATGCAAATAGCCGTCCTAAAAGACATTCAGGTGATTAATGTGTGTCCAGATATAAAAATCTGTTTCAGTAGGATCCATTATTATATTGATTACTTTTTATATTTTTTCTTGCAGGACTCTTTTCGTTGGGCGTCTCACTTAATTTGCGAATCTTTATTTTTAGGTAAATGCATAATTTCTCAAAAAGAAACATTCTACCTTTAAAAAATTAAGAAACCTTACTTGAAGGCCTTATTCCTTAGCACTTTCGCCGGGAGCCCGCGGCATCTTCAGAAGGAACCTTCATGGTCGGCGTTGGAAGAGTGAGTGATGTTTTCTGTCGCGCTCGTCCCATTCTTGACTATGGGGTGCCAATGAGCCCTGCCGTAAAGGTCTCCTCTGAAGAGGCCGGGGGCTCCAGCAAAAGAGCTAAAGAATAAGGCCTTCAAGTAAGGCTTCTTAATTTTTTAAATGAGGAGCAAACATTCAAACCATGTTTACTCCTTCGGATACAATTTTTCAGACAACACAAAAAATTATAAATTAAAAGATAACTAAGCTTAGCACCTAATTTTCGATTGTTTAGATGTATTACTACATACTAGGAAAATAAGTAGATATATCTAGAAAGATACGTAAACATACTACTTATATGTTAAGTTTAAAGAAAAATCACTAACTCAATTTTTTTTATTTTTGGAGAAAACACAGTTTGAATGTTTGCTCCTCAAATGTAGTTTAAACGCTTTATTGAAAAATATTTCATTAAAAGAAACATTCTGTTCAGGAATGGAAGCGAAGAAAACAGCCTAGTCGAGTACAGAACGACAATTACTTTGAATGCCCTGACAATCCACTGTAAAGACAGAATATTTTCCCACGAGGAATTGAATCCTTCAAAATTTGTATTAGTACAGCGTGTTTGTCAGAAATGCGGCCGACACCGACCTGATATTTTTGTTGGTCCCTGTAAACCTATTAATACTGTAGAAAACATGCATTTGAATAATAAATGTCCATTTCATGACGCATTGTGTATTAAAACAGGCGCATTTAGGAACATAACAGAACTCTCATTTTAATGCATGGCTTTGAAATTGTTTCAGGTGTCGCTGTAGACTCACTACTGTGCAGTATTTTCATACTTATCACTTTTCAAGAATCGTGTCAGTATTTAGAATAAATAAATTAGAGCGAAACATACAAACCGAAGTTCTAAGCACTTTTCAACTTTGTTAGAAAATGTTACGAAGAAGAGTGACTGTTTTCTTCCATAAAAATGCGACTAAGAATCGACAGATTATTGAAATAGGCTTTCTTAAGAAAACTTTCGCTGAGCACATCCATCTCAAATGAAATGATAACGGAGACGTGCTGTATCAGGTGTGAATAAAAGCGCCGGATGAGCAGGTTTTATCTTTAGAAACGCTTCCTTATAAAGACGAAGTGGTAAATGGAATAGGTATAAAAAGTAATAAGCGAAAACCTCATTTCAATTTTTAAATTATTTAAAAATAAATAATTTCTCCCTTCATAAATTATGTATATATATGTATATATATGTATATATATACATACTTTATGAAGGGAGTATACATACTATATATATATATAAATATAATGTCGAGCATTAAGTAATTAAAGGGTTGCTTAAATAAATTAAAGTCGTTCAATAACCAAAAGAGAAAATTACAGTAGGGTGTTTGAGTAGTTTTCTTCCAAATAGTGTGTTGTTTAATTGAATGCTATTGCACCTCCAGTGTTTTGATTCCATACGTCATTATGAATTTTTTAGTTGTGTCCCTTTAAAAATCTGTAAAAGAAAGCTGTGATAATGCAAATCTGTAATCTGCATTCACCAAAATTCATACACTTCAAGCGACGGTGATCTATAACATGTATATAAATTTTCAGCTCAATAGAATAAAGAATTTAGACGCTATCGCACTTTAAAAAATTTGGGCCCATAGTCCATAATGATAAAAAAAAAAAAATTCTTTGTGCCCCTATTTAAAAAAAAAAAAAAAAAAAAAAAAAAAAAAATCGTGCTATGGTCACCTATATCAATAACATACGTACCAACTTTCCGCTCATTCGAACAAAGCGTTTAGACGCTATCGTTTTCACTCGCATACATACACAATATAATTAATTAAATATATCACTTAATATAATATATATATAATAAATAATATAATAATAATATAACCATAATATAATAAAATTCGGGAGGAAACGGATAGTGATTTTGCCGGATATAGGATATCCGAAGCCCTTTTTGCCTGCCGGATACGGATATCCGGCATTAGTTTTGTTTTTTGTTGTGTTGTATATTTCTTTTCATTTTCTTTATTTTAAAACATTCAAATATAAACATATTTCCTGTACTATTCTTTTAAAAACAATTTTAATTTAATTCACTTAAACACATTTATTTAATGGGTTGGAGACAAAATATATCGTCTACAGAGATGAATGGAAAGCAAAAATGAGTTGATAATTATTAATAATGTTGTGTAAAATTTCATGAAAACACATACCTTAGTCAGAAAACTGACATATAGACAAACCTACCGCAAAAATTATCATAAATTGTGCTTAAGAGTTTCAAAACTATGCTTATTAATTTTGTCAAGATTAATCATAATGTATTCAGTCCTGCTTATCGATTTAAAAATTTTTAATTTAGATTTGTGAACAATGTTCAGCTTTGGTGTCAACAGAGATGTGCAATATTTTCAAAGTGTATTTTGAATGGTAAAAAGCAAATGATAAAGTAACTCAAATATAGATAAAATAATGAAATTCCACTCTATGATATATATATATATATATATATATGCATATTAATTTATTTATTTATATTTATAAGGCTCTTTGTCCTCCTCTAGAGATCACACGTAACATAAATTCAAATTTTTAAATAGATCATATTTTTTTAACGCGATATTTTATCCGGATTCCTTATTTAATATTCTATTTATTTATCAAATATTGCCAAGAAGAATAAAATTTTAAGCCTAACATACTCATTCCTACACTTGCAATTAGTAGTGAAAACCATTGTCACAAAAAGATAGGTTTTGATCAGAAATATAAAACTAAAACTTGTTATTTGCATATTTTTTTACAATTCTAGTATTAAAATAATCTGGTGTGTCACTCACACGACTTTCTCTTACGCTGAAATTTAAAACTATAAATACAGGTTGGAGACTAAGAGGTAAGATAACGAGTACTGTCATGCAAACCTATGTTAAACAATTCAAATTAGGCTTCGGAAGTGTTTTACATGGTAATTAGTTCTGTGTGTGTGTGTGTGTGGGGGGGGGGGGCTACCGCCTCCCTCAACCCCCCGTTTCATTAATGCACCTACATTTATATAGAATTTAATTCTGTTATTAAAATTAAAAGTTTACTTAAAATTATACAGACAATTTTCACACGCAACATTCCTTGAAACTTTTCCAGCAACAAACTTATATTAACTTCAAAATACAACATTGGGATCTCCTAAAATTATTCGTTTCTAAGTCACTCTAAGACACAAAGATCAAACGTTAAAAAACTTGACAACGGTAATCAGGAAGCCTTAAAACGTGTAAATATACGAAAAACAAGCGATGAATGTTTAGCTTAAAAACATACATTATTTACCATATCTCTATGAGGAATTTATTTCAGTTCCCGAACAGCTTTCCTGGAAATGGTAAAATATTATTAGTAAAGCACATCCACTAACAACAAATAACTAGTGTGTTGTGGCCACCACATGACTTTCTTCTATATTTTCGTACACTAATTCACTCAGTAAAAATAATTTATTAAAATTATTATTAAAAAATAAGTATTGAGTTATATTGCGATAAATACGACATATAATATGATACGATATATTAGACCTATCGTCCAGGGTTAGTAGGCATTTTCGTTGAAAGAAATAGTTTGTTCGTTCGGTGCAACTTGCACATTAGTCCCGTGAGGTACAACTTTCACTTTAGTCCCGTCAGGTACAACTTGCACATTAGTCCCCTTTAAATATAATGACCAGCGAAGCTGGCAAAGCATTCGTTGATTCACTACCTCAGTTGATTTTTTTTATTTCATATTATTTCACGCGCACTTTTTATTTCCTAATTCAAAATTATTTTTAAAAAAACTTTTTCGATATCGCTTGTAACGATACTGATTATTATTAATTTTTTTTTCTTTTTCTTTCAATAATAATAAAAAAAATTAAAAAAAATAACGCAATTTTCACCCATTTGATCAATTTCTTTCACAAGTTTTGTCTCAATCTTATTTTTAATATGTATTTTTAAATTTAATAATAATAAATATATAATTATATATATATACATAGAAATTCTAACTTCTAAACTTTTATTAAATTATTTATTTTAATTTATAATTGTTGCCAAAAAATTAAACTTTAAATTTTACATTTACTTTTTATGATAGCATGCGATCATGTTTTATATAAAATTTAAATCATTAAATTCATTTTTTTTACTTATTTTTATTTCATATTGCTCGCGCACTTTTTATTTCCTGATTCAAAATTATTTAAAAAAAAAAAAAAAAAAAAACTTTTTCGATATCGTTTGTAACGATAAATTTTCTTTTTCTTAAAAAAAAAAAAAATGATTTTGATGAAATTCTGGCAAAAGCAGAATTTAGTTTAGGACGGATGACTATTAGATTTTTTTTCTTCCCAATTATAACATCGCTTTCAAATTATTCAATTATATTTTCGATAAATTTTAGATTTCGATAAATGTCCTATCGAAAAATGATTTCGACAAATGTCCAACTATCGAAACCGACAACGCAAAAATCCCAGATTGAGACTAATAGGCCCTCAGTCCTAAAAAAATTATCTTCCATGATAATGCACACGGTTTCCATATTAGAGAAGTAATCTAACACTAAATATCCAAAAAAAGTTGAATTTATCTCAGTACTTTTATTATTACAGTATTTTTATTTGTTGTTGTTGTTTGTTAAAAATTTAAAAAATCGATAACTTTATTTTAAATTATCGCAGATCGATGGTTCAACCATTCGTTTTAAAGGTATTGGCGAGCTCTTTCGAAAGATACCCATCATGAAAATTTACTCCCCTCGAGGGGGGACGGCGAGGCTCCTACATACACAATTTTTTTCCCCCAATTGACTATCTCTATTACAAAAAATATATATTCGTTTCATTTAGTTTAGTGCAGTCTATAGATGTTAAACTCTACTTACCTGCAATTTCCTTCATAGACGTAATGTATCTGAATACTTTTGAGTGTTCCTGTACACGAACCATTTGCTTCATCTCAATGAAAAGCTTAATGTAGCATCCCTATATGATGCACATTTAGAATACCGAGTTTGGAATTTCTGCTACAATTTGTTCTTGAGGTATGCTGATGACACACAGACCATTCGCTAAAAACATGATTTTCGTATTCAGGGGACCTCAAAACATGTAAATATAGCAAAAACTCACTTTCGAAAATTTGACCTAAAAACAATACTTTCTCTATCATATATAATCGGTAAGAGAAAGTAAAAATGAAACAAAATATTTTACCAGTATAATCATAATCATAATTGAAGGGTTATTTTCATACAAAAACTAATAGGTTGTGGCCATCATAAAATTTTCTTCTATATGATTCTATATAACAGCGCCACTTACTGTGTTAAATTGTAGAGATGTTTAACCATAGTTTCTCACAATAAATATTTTACATATGAATTTTGGTGCAATTTTAATCAACAGATGCTGAGAAAAATCATAATAGCAGCTCCACTTGTCGGCTGATATACACCTATAGGTTCTTACGTATTATCGCAACCAGGTTGGCGCGATTTGTAAGTTTGAGTAAGAAAGTTAACCCTTAAATGCCGTGTGTTGCCTTTCGGCAACATACCCAATTTTGTCTTCTAAAGTATTATTAGAATAATATTGAAGCTCTGATGTCTCATGTTTGCCGATTGACAACAAGTTGCTTTTTAGCTGTAAACCCTAGTTAAAATAGAGTATGATTTTTTTAAGTATTTTTCCCGTGATTTATTTAATAGAGGTAAGAATAAAACATTTTTAAATTGATTTAAAAAATAATCAGGCATTTAAGGGTTAAGTTATTAGTATTAATTAAGTTATTATTATTATTATTATAAGTATATTATTATTATTAGTTATTATTATTATAAGTATATTATTATTAGTTATTATTATTATTATTATTAAGTTATTATTATTAGTTAAGTTATTAGTATTAGTTAAAGTATTTCACGGCATTCAATCTAACCAGTAAGCGAAATAATTTCTTTACAAAAAACCACGTATAACACGTAGGGTTGCCGTAAGTAGGGTCGCCAAATTTGGCGATTTATGCGAATTTTGGCCTGGTTGCGATAATACGTAAGTACCCACCTATATAAGGTTGACATTCATTTTCATAATCGTTGTCTTGCATATCAAGTTTCATGTACTTATGTCATAGAAGTTAAGACTTAACCTATTCATGTGGTAAATTGCAGTGCAGTATTGCCACCTGTTGGCCGATATACACCCAAAATAAATCTTAATAATGTTTCATATGTTGTGTTCTATTGGGTGAGTGCAAAAGTTCTACCCGTTTTTATTACACATAAAGAAGAGATAATAAACACAAAATGGACAGTACCTATTATTGTGCATAGTCTCCATTGCTATCTGTGACCTCTTGCCATCTTTCTGGTAGGAGATGAATCCCACGGCGGTAAAATTCCGGCGGTTTCGAGTCAAAAAAGTCTTGGATGTCAGTTTTCACAGCATCAAGATCATCAAAGATTTTCTGACTGATAAAATTGTTCAACGCACGAAATAGGGGATAGTCAGTTGGTGCCAAGTCAGGAGAATAGGGAGGATGGGATAAAACCTCCCAACCAAAGTCCAGTAACTTTTGACGAGTGATGACAGCAGCTTGTGGTATGGCGTTATTGTGATGAAGGATAACACTGCGACGATTGATGAGACCTGGCCGCTTTGCTACCAAATCTGAATCCAGCTTGTCTAACTGTAGACAGTAGAAGGCAGCATTGATGGTTTCGTTGAGTGGTAGGACCTCCCAGTGAATTATTCCCTGCACATTCCATCACATACTCAATAACATTTTCTTGGGATGAAGTTCAGCTTTCGAAGTCGATGTAGGCGGATCAGAAGGGCGACACACAGTCCTATGATGCTTTACGTTACGGTACATAACACACTTATCATCTCCTGTCACAATTCGTGTCAAGAATGGCTCATTTTTGTACCGGGAAAGCAAGGAAACACAGGTGGCGATTCGGTTATCCCGTTGATTAGCTGTCAGGTTATGTGGAACCCAACGATCCAACTTTCTCGTGAAACCCAACTTAACCAGCCGTCTCTCGACCATTGTCCGGTATACGTTGAAGGTCTCCGTTAATTCTTGCACGGTTGGGTTCGGGTTGTTCCTTATGGCTTGGTCAATATCGTCGTCTCCAGCGTGTGATGACCGTCCACTCCTAGCCTGATCTTGGCAGCTTTTGTCTCCTTCCCTAAATTTACGAAACCGTCGACGACATGTGCTTTCGTCTATTGCATCCTCCCCATAAACTTGACAAACATTGCGACATGCTGCGGCTGTCGTACTCTTTTTATCGAATTCGTATAATAATGTCTTGTATGCTCCTTCTCACTTTCCATGTTACACTCTCTGATATTTTTTTTTTAGAGGATTAACTTTGTGAGACACGATGCATTTATATGTGAGGCATCCACACGTTTGATTGGCCGACGATTTGCGTCATTACAATGTCATGTGTGACGTCAGTTCCATTGCAAATTTACGTATCCAAAAACGGGTAGAACTTTTTAAAAATATTGGTAACGCAGATAATAATTATTTAACTTAAGCGCGGATGTCACACATTTCTATTATAAACAAAATATTTCAATATAATCAATTTATAATTTTACAGGTTATGATAAAGAAGAAAATCTTCTCAGAATAACCCATTTCTTTAAATACCCAATGTTTTAAAACATTTTATAAAGAGATAAGTTTTTTAATTGAGGGTCTTTTGCAAATCTTGCTAAACTTTTGAGGTAAGAGAAAGTGGGATTTTTACTCTTAGGCTTCGGCTTTCGGAGACGATAGGTAGCGAGTCCCCTTAAGCAAATTTCTCGGTCTTGGTAAAATTTAATAAAGCACTTCCATTACATTCAACGAAAAGAGCTGTTTTCGGTTAATTTTGCGTAGCCTTGTGCATGGTTTGGCACAGTATTAAAAAACTTGAAATGCACTTTCAACAATTTCAAAGTATAGCCTTAATGTATCGTAATACGGGACCCTGTAAAGAAGAAAGATTTTCATTGATTGATATACAAAATACACATTTATTTCATTTGTTACACCCAGACGTAATTACCAGCCGCTAAAAACTTGATATTTGAATTCCGGTAGCCTCGAAACGTGTAAATAGATTGAAATCTCAAATTTGAAAATCGGACCCCAATACAATATTTTCTCTACAATGTTTGAGTCGGAAGTTAAAGTTCTATTCATACGCATGGTAAGACAAGATTATTTTCTAAATAAGCCAGCTTTAATGGAACGCCTATTTTAACCCTTTGCGGCGCACGACAATTCGGATCATTTAAATTATACTGCCACCTGAATTCATGAACTAAATTAAACTAAAAGAAATTTTAAATTTTAAGGGTAAAAAAACTGGCCTTTTCTAATATCTTATAAACGTAAAGTTTTGCTAAAAAAATTCCGGGATGAATTTTTGCAGCTGGATCTTAAATTTCGCGTCCTCGCAGCGAGGACGCCGCGCGTTAAGGGGTTAACAGACACTTGCTTCAAAAACAATTATTTGTGCATTTGAAGAGGGATAAGGAGGCATTTCTAATGTTGATATTTTTCGGGTTTACAGCATCAATATAGAAAAGAGAGTTTAAAATCCCACTGCATCTGGAAACAAAATATACTATTTAGAAATTAATTGAGACTCGAGCAATGATAAATTATTTAACGTTTTTCTCATTCTTATCTAAGCTATAAGTATGTACATTATTCAACCTTAAAAAGCGACTTTCATCTTTCTGAAAAGCAGCTTTATATATATATATATATATATATATATATATATATATATATATATATATAAGTGCAGTATAATATTAAGATAAGCGCTGGATCGAATTCGAATTTTTAATAAAAATTTCTTCTAGTAAAATGTCATGTAAGATGAACATAGTGCTGTGGCCATATCAGATTATTTCGAGTTATATAATCTGTATGATATAATAATCTATATAATTATATAATCTATACGATCCAGTTTTGTCGAAACGATACGATAGTGATATAAGGTGTTATCTGATGGGTCAAATCAGACCTAAAGCACAAATTCGTCTGCTTGAGATTATAGATTGCATAGGAGCTACAGATAAAGCGGTTATATGCATTTTGGTTCGGGTACAAAAATTTAATCTAATACGCTTGAAATGCACATTTTCGCAAAGAAACAGAAAAATGATTAACTTTTTATGTTGAAACAGGCTCAGAATCTTATTTTTAGAATGTATTTTGAAGAATTAAAAGCCACGTTGGCTCGCATTTAATGGTGGCTATTCGGCAGAAATTGGGTGGCGCCATCTATTATTTATTTTTCAGATTTTTCATTCATTATAGATACAATGACCGTTATTTCTTTATTACTTATTTCTTTATTTTTGTAGATACGTTTATTAACTATGGAATTTCTGTTATGTAGGGTGATATGGTAATTTAGTTCCATCAAATTTTAGGAAATAATTGATTTTTAATATAACAATAATTCAAAGAATTTTTAACTTATCAGCGGTTAAAAAAAAAAAAAAAAAAAAAAAAAAATCTAAAATGGAAATTATAATGAAAATATTTAAAGCTCTTTTACTACTACTAATAATAATAATAAACCTGGAAATTTCCAGTGATTTTATTTATGAGATTATTATTATTATTATTTTTTAATCATATTAAATCCAGGAAAGAACTACTTGCCATCGTAAAAGTCGTAGTACATTTGCATCATTACCTTTATGGCAGAAGATTCCTGCTCCGGACTGACCACACATTTTTAACGTGGTTGCTTAATTTTCAAGAACCCGGAAGGTCAGATTGACAGGTGGATACAACGCCTCCAGGAATATGACTTCTAGATACGCCATCGTAAATGAACTCTACATGGAAATGCAGATGCCTTGTCACGGAAGTTCTGCTCGGTAAGCTGCAAGTACTGCTCTGGAGCCGAAGAGAAATACCAGCAGATAAATCCGGTTGCTTGCTCAACACCATTGAAACTAGACGAATGGAGTGACCAGGAACTTAGACAAGCCCATTTGGAAAATACTGACATAATGCCAATATTACAATTGAAGGAGACGATCAGCAACAGACCTACTTGGCAGGACATTTCCGCATTTAGCCCCATTACGAAAAGTTATTGGGCACTTTTGGACTCTCTTCATGTTAGAAACGGCGTACTATACAAAAAATGAGAATCTGACGATGGAAGAAGTTTCAGATGGCAGATTTTATTACCAAGATCGAAGATTCCAGACGTTCTAGAGTAGCCCTACAGGAGGCCATTTTGGAGTGATGAAGATTCTACAGAAAGTTCGAGAACTCTTCTACCGGTGCAAGGCAAGGGAGGACGTGGATAAATGGTGCAAATCCTGTGATGCTTGTGCAGCACGTAAAGGCCCGAAGAAATGAAGCCGAGGAAGATTGCAACGGTATAACGTAAGAGCACCATTTGAACGGATTGCACTCGACATCTTGGGTCTTTTGCTTCGAGTCGTGATGGACTATATCACCAAGTGGCCTGAGGCAAATCTCATTCCTGATCAAGGAGCATGCCCAGTTGCAGAGGTTCTAGTGCAGCAATGGGTGTCAAGGTATGGCACACCCCTACAGCTTCATACCGATCAAGGCACGAACTTTACCTCTGCTGCATTCAAAGGACTGTGTCATCTACTCGGCATAGACAAAACCCAGACAACATCCCTACATCCTCAGTCAGACGGCATGGTCGAGAGGTTTAACCGCACCATTCTGAATAACCTCTCTCTTCTAGTATCAAGGAACCAGCAAGATTGGGACTTGAAGTTGCCGTTATCGAAGTGCTGTCCATGAAACCACCGGTTATACTCCAGCTCAGATGCTGTTTGAACGCGAACTTCGTCTCCCATGTGATCTCCTGTTTGGTTGTCCACTAGATGTGCTTTCATCGCCCGAGGAGTATATCCAAGATCTCCAGGCACGATTTGAAAACATACACAACTTTGCTCGGGAGCGGATTCACATGGCAACGGAGAGAATGAAGACGAGGTATGATCTAAAGGCTGCACGACATGAATTCAACGAAGGAGACAAAGTTTGGTTGTGGAACCCTGTTTGACGCAAAGGACTCTCACCCAAGCTACAGTGTAACTGGGACGGCCCCTATACAGTCATAAAAAGACTGAATGATATCGTGGTGAGAATTGCTAAAACACCTTCATCAAAACCGAAGGTGGTTCACTACGATCGGTTAGCCACATACCACACTTAACGGTAATGTTCAAATTTGAAATATAAATATTTGTTAAATTTGTGTATGCGTATCTCTAAATTTAGTGTATTATCTCCGTTCAATATCTAAGAAAAATCCAAAAATGTCCAATTTTTAATTATTACGATAACTATAATAACATTTATTAGATGTTCTATAGATCTCTGAATATGGTATATAGATCCATTCGATGTCTAAATTATGTCCAATTTTTGATATTAAGATATCTATAATATGCCCATAACAACATTTATTAGACGTTCAGTAGATCTCTAAATTTGGTCTATTATCTCCATTCAATATCTAAGAAAAGTCTAAATAAAGTCTAATTATTGGATATCAGTAGACATATAATGGATGTAAAAAAGAGTGACATTTGTCGTGCTATTTATAGGATGTCCTGTAGATGTCTTATAGATGTAAGTGGCTGTGTGGGTAAATTGTCTCCACTTTTCCTTTTAGAAAATTTAGTCACCTTAAGGACAATAACTTAAATTTTAGAATGTAATGTACATTATTAAACACAACAAATTGATAATATAGTCGCTTAATTTGAATTTCAAGTATTTTTTGCATATGTTTTTATTGGGTCGAAAAGTGTTACATCTAATATATATTGAAAATATCTAAATCTTGTTTGGATCTAACATGTTACATCTATTATACATCGAAAAAGGCACGTCTAAATTTTGCCTACACTTAAACATCTAATAGATATCTATAAATTAGTACAGGATATCCAGGATTCTTAATGGACATTCTTACCTTTTATGAATCAATTCGATGTAATTTAGATGTCTAATGGATAAAAGTGGCTGTGTGGGCCCTGACCGAGGTCCGTACTGCTCGGGACATGGAGTCTATGAGAGGGGGGCAGTGTTACGAATTTGTAAACAATTCACAGTTATTTTTATGTAAATTCATTCAAAGAGGCTTAGTCAGGTGATAAAATGTCAATTTTCTGCATTTCTAGCTCTTTTTCGTTTTAAAATAGCTAATTTCCCCTTAAAAACACATTAAAAAGCTCCAATAAAGCAGGTAGGGGATTTGGCGACTTTTCCCTCCTTGGCGACTTTCTGCATTTCTAGCTCTTTTTCTCGTTAAAATACTAATTTTTTCTTAAAAACACATTAAAAAGCTCCAATAAGGCAATGGATTTGGCGGTTTTTCCCTTCTTGGAGACTTTGGCGAGAAAATTCTTACTATCGATGTACCAAATGTGGAAGGTCTAACTCCAATATTCTACGCGTTACCAGACCATTCTGGGTTTGATAGAGGGGTATAAAAGGAGGTCCAATACGCCAAATCAGTCAGTCTTTCGCCAACTGCCATACGATAAAGAGATCTGAGCCTCTTTGGATTACAGCCTTGCTGTGTGCTCTGATACAGTTTGTACTGTGAATTTGCTTTTGACAGCTGTTATCTGAGCTGTGTTTATTAGGGAAAGTGAAGTTGATATTCTTTAACCACATTTCTTGCGACCATGGAAGCTTCTGCGAAAGTGCAGACTCAACGAGTCCACTGTTAAAATAGGGGAGATAATATTTTCGTTGAGAGAAAACAAGCGATAAGGGAACGCCGAATGACTGAATGTTTACTAAATTGCAGCCTGACGGTGAACTTCGCACCCCTCAAAGCTTTTGGACTTGTCCTCACTGCTAGGCGTAGGAAACGTGGTTACACTATACTTGGTTTATAGACCTGTATTCGTCTAGAATTTTCTGTAAATAAAGTTTCCAGCCTCTGGAAGGTTCGCTTTTCTTTCTCGGACAACTCACGAACCCCCCAAGTACGCAACACTACCTTATACATCTCATTTTGCGAGTTCATTTTGAAAATAGACCAGTTATATTTCTGTGATGATTATTGTTTTTTAAAACTGAAAATGCTATAGAGTGCCTTTTATGAATTACTAAGTTCAGCTTTAGTAATGTAAAAACCTTTATCCTAAATAGTAACAAATAGAAATGCCCATTGTTCAAAAATGTTTTCTTGCGTTAAAAAAAAAAAAAAAAAAAAAAAAAAAAAATGAAGAATGAATTTTAAGGATCTATGTTTGAATTTCAAAATAACCTAGGAACTTTTAGAAAAGAAATATTTCATTGTTGCTCCAAAAAAAAAAAAGCAATTTTTTCTTTTACGGTTGTATTTTAATTAAAAACTCTTTCAATGTTGTCTTCAAAGGGTTTTTCATTTCTCTATTTTTCTTTCGGTATAGAAGAAGAAGAATGTCGGTCTTTGCCATGTTTATGTTTTATTGTTTAAAGAAGTAGATTTTGGCAACTGTAAATTTAAATGAGTCTTCGTAAATTTTGAATCCATTTCTCGTCTGGATGTTGTTCGGTAAATACGTTTCTCTTATAATGCGTAAAAGAAAAAGGAGAGTACATTCTTTTTTTTTACCCATGGTATTTAAAATTTTCTTTTCTCTATATATTAAAAAACAAAATTACTGTCGCTGGCGTCTTTTTTTTTTTTTTTTTTTGTCTGCGACCGCATATCCACGCGGGAGGCAGGGTTCTCCGAGTCATGAGAGATATCAATGTTTGAGGAATACTCAAAGGAAGACATTTCAGTCAGTTGGAAATTTCTGTCATCTTAATTAACGAAGTTATTAATTAAAAGCGTCGGGTTTATAAAGGTACTCTATTCACCAACATGAAAATAATTTCTATTATTACATTGTATTCTCTGTCTCTGACATTTTCCGCAGCAAAATTAAAATGTGATCAATGGTGTAAATAAGAAAAAGAAATTGAAAAATTGGTATCTTCGAGAGGCTAGAGAGAAGAAAATTATTTAGAATAGTGGAAACATTAAAAATTCTGTTAAAGGCAGAATTTAATTTAGTACGGAGGACTATTAATTTCAATCTGTATTTTTTTTTTTTATCTCATTTTTTAACCGTAAAACTGGGCCACGTACTTTTTAAAATGATTGAAATGAATTAAAAGTGTTGTCACCTCAATTTCATACTTTAGTTAATTTAAAAAAAAATCTAATGGTCGTGTCGAAAAACTATTTGCACCCCTGGATTCAGGAAAATCGCCCTTTCATTGGGTAGAATTGGAATTTGTAACGATAGGGCTGTTATTTCTAATTTATTTTGGTGTCACACAAAACTGGTGTACAAACTCCAGATTGAAACTAATAGTCCTCCGTCCTAATAAACGATATTTTAAAAATATTATGAAAAAATAAGTAAGTAATTTCATCTTCCATTTTTTTTTTTTTTCCTTTTTAACACACTCGACATTGTGAGTTTTATTGCTTTTCTTCCCATGCTATTTCTATGGGGTTTTCAGCTTTTCCCCCCTCTTTTTCTGCATTTATTATTTTATATTATACTAGCAGGCAACGCCCGCTTCGCTGGTCCCTATTTTTAAATGAATCACTATAATGAATTCTCAAAATTGCATCAATTTTTATCACATGAAAAAAAAGAGAAACAAAATCTGAGTAGGAAAAATGTCGCACCGGGTTCTCACTGCCTTCGGAAAAAATTCCCAAAATGCTCTAACTCTTATTTCTATTATTTTCCCACTTCGCCCCCCCCCCCTCCTGTCTATCCTAATAATTTTACATATTTGAAATATCCGCAATCGATTTGTAAGTATCAAAAACCTCTATGCACCAGTTTTGAACGATATATCTCTATTTTTATTTTTTTACCTACTTTATTATCTACTCCCCCCCCCCTTCCCGCCCTCCCAATAATTTTAAAAACTCGAAAATATCCGCAATCGAATTGTAGGTATTGGAAACCTCTATGTACCAATTTTGAATGATCTAACTCTATTTTCTTTTTTTTGCCCCTCTGCCCCCCCCCTTCCCGGCCCTCCTAATAACTTTATACTTTCAAAAAAATCCCCATTCGACTTGCAGGCCTCTAAAACCTATCTGTAGCGATTTTGAACGGCCTAACTGTATTTCTATTTGTTTTTTACCATAGCCCCCCCCCTTACCGCCCCCCCTTCCCGCCCCACCTAATAATTTTAAAAATTCGAAAGTATCCGCAATCGATTTGTAAGTATCGAAAACATCTATGTACCAATTTTGAACGATCTAACTCTATTTTTATTTTTTTGCCCCCCTCCCCCCCCTCTCCCCTCCCCCTTTCCCGGCCCTCCTAATAACTTTACACTTTCGAAAATATCCCCATTCGACTTGCAGGTATCTAAAACCTAACTGTACCAATTTTGAACGGCCTAACTGTATTTCTATTTGTTTTTGACCATAGCCCCTCCCTTACCGCCCCCCCCCCTTCCCGCCCCACCTAATAATTTTAAAAATTCGAAAGTATCCGCAATCGATTTGTAAGTATCGAAAACATCTATATACCAATTTTGAGCGATGTAACTCTATTTTTATTTTTTTGCCCCTATCCCCCCCCTCTCCCCTCCCCCTTTCCCGGCCTTTCTAATAACTTTACACTTTCGAAAATATCCCCATTCGACTTGCAGGCATCTAAAACCTAACTGTACCAATTTTGAACGGCCTAACTGTATTTCTATTTGTTTTTGCCCGATAGCCCCCCCTTGCCGCCCCCCCCTTCCCGCACCTCCTAATAATTTTATAAATTCGAAAATATCCGAAATCGATTTGTAGATATCGAAAACCTCTATATACCAATTTTGAACGATCTAACTCTCTTTTTATTTTTTGCCCCCCCCCCTCTCCCCCCCCTGCTGCCCCACCTCGGGGCTGAATTTCTAAAATTCCAGAAATTGGTTTTTAGATATTTGCATTAGCTATATTTTAGAGCAAAAATTTCACGCATATCTATTTTTTTGTTTGAGATATATAGGATTATGCGAAATCACGTTTTTACGCATGTGAAATCACGTTTTGCCCCCCCGCCCCCCTTGGGGACCGAATTTTGAAAATTCCAGAAATGGGTTTTTAGACATTTGTGTTAGCTATATTTTAAAGCAAAAATTTTACGGATATCTGTTTTTTTTTTGTTTGAGATATGAAGGATTTTGTGAAATCACGTTTTTCCCCCCCTCCCCCCCTTGGGGGGCGAATTTTGTAAAATCGCTTCTTAGTGGATGCCTACGTCATGGAAAGAACATTGTCACAAAATTTCATGCTTCTAGGTCCAGGGGTTTGGTCTGGGCGTTGATAGATCACCCCCTCACTCAGGAAGTCTTCTTTTATATATATAGACTAGCAGGCAACGCCCGCTTCGCTGGTCCCTATTTTTAAATGAATCACTATAATGAATTCTCAAAATTGCATTAATTTTTATCACATGAAAAAAAAAGAGAAACAAAATCTGAGTAGGAAAAATGTCGCACCGGGTTCTCACTGCCTTCGGAAAAAATTCCCAAAATGCTCTAACTCTTATTTCTATTATTTTCCCACTTCGCCCCCCCCCTCCTGTCTATCCTAATAATTTTACAAATTTGAAAATATCCGCAATCGATTTGTAAGTATCAAAAACCTCTATGCACCAGTTTTGAACGATATATCTCTATTTTTATTTTTTTACCGCTCTACTCCCCCCCCCCTCCCAATAATTTTAAAAATTCGAAAATATCCGCAATCGATTTGTAGGTATTGGAAACCTCTATGTACCAATTTTGAATTATCTAACTCTATTTTCTTTTTTTTTTGCCCCTCTGCCCCCCCCTTCCCGGCCCTCCTAATAACTTTACACTTTCGAAAAAATCCCCATTCGACTTGCAGGCCTCTAAAATCTATCTGTACCGATTTTGAACGGCCTAACTGTATTTCTATTTGTTTTTTACCATAGCCCCCCCCTTACCGCCCCCCCTTCCCGCCCCACCTAATAATTTTAAAAATTCGAAAGTATCCGCAATCGATTTGTAAGTATCGAAAACATCTATATACCAATTTTGAGCGATCTAACTCTATTTTTATTTTTTTGCCCCCCTCCTCCCCCTCCCCTCCCCCTTTCCCGGCCCTCCTAATAACTTTACACTTTCGAAAATATCCCCATTCGACTTGCAGGCATCTAAAACCTAACTGTACCAATTTTGAACGGCCTAACTGTATTTCTATTTGTTTTTTACCATAGCCCCCCCCCCTTACCGCCCCCCCCTTCCCGCCCCACCTAATAATTTTAAAAATTCGAAAGTATCCGCAATCGATTTGTAAGTATCGAAAACATCTATATACCAATTTTGAGCGATCTAACTCTATTTTTATTTTTTTGCCCCCCTCCTCCCCCTCCCCTCCCCCTTTCCCGGCCCTCCTAATAACTTTACACTTTCGAAAATATCCCCATTCGACTTGCAGGCATCTAAAACCTAACTGTACCAATTTTGAACGGCCTAACTGTATTTCTATTTGTTTTTTACCATAGCCCCCCCCCCTTACCGCCCCCCCCTTCCCGCCCCACCTAATAATTTTAAAAATTCGAAAGTATCCGCAATCGATTTGTAAGTATCGAAAACATCTATATACCAGTTTTGAACGATCTAACTCTATTTTTATTTTTTTGCCCCCCTCCCCCCCCCTCTCCCCTCCCCCTTTCCCGGCCCTCCTAATAACTTTACACTTTCGAAAATATCCCCATTCGACTTGCAGGCATCTAAAACCTAACTGTACCAATTTTGAACGGCCTAACTGTATTTCTATTTGTTTTTGCCCCATAGCCCCCCCTTGCCGCCCCCCCCCTTCCCGCACCTCCTAATAATTTTATAAATTCGAAAATATCCGAAATCGATTTGCAGGTATCGAAAACCTCTATATACCAATTTTGAACGATCTAACTCTCTTTTTATTTTTTGCCCCCCCCCTCTCCCCCCCCCCTGCTGCCCCACCTCGGGGCTGAATTTCTAAAATTCCAGAAATTGGTTTTTAGATATTTGCATTAGCTATATTTTAGAGCAAAAATTTCACGCATATCTATTTTTTTGTTTGAGATATATAGGATTATGCGAAATCACGTTTTTACGCATGTGAAATCACGTTTTGCCCCCCCCGCCCCCCTTGGGGACCGAATTTTGAAAATTCCAGAAATTTTTTTTTAGACATTTGTGTTAGCTATATTTTAAAGCAAAAATTTTACGGATATCTGTTTTTTTTGTTTGAGATATGAAGGATTTTGTGAATTTACGTTTTTCCCCCCCTCCCCCCCTTGGGGGGCGAATTTTGTAAAATCGCTTCTTAGTGGATGCCTACGTCATGGAAAGAACATTGTCACAAAATTTCATGCTTCTAGGTCCAGGGGTTTGGTCTGGGCGTTGATAGATCACCCCCTCACTCAGGAAGTCTTCTTTTATATATATAGACTAGCAGGCAACGCCCGCTTCGCTGGTCCCTATTTTTAAATGAATCACTATAATAAATTCTCAAAATTGCATTAATTTTTATCACGTGAAAAAAAAGAGAAACAAAATCTGAGTAGGAAAAATGTCGCACCGGGTTCTCACTGCCTTCAGAAAAAATTCCCAAAATGCTCTAACCCTTATTTCTGTTATTTTCCCACTTCGCCCCCCCCCTCCTGTCTATCCTAATAATTTTACAAATTTGAAAATATCCGCAATCGATTTGTAAGTATCAAAAACCCCTATGCACCAGTTTTGAACGATATATCTCTATTTTTATTTTTTTGCCGCTCTACTCCCCCCCCCCCCTTCCCGGCCCTCCTAATAACTTTACACTTTCGAAAATATCCCCATTCGACTTCCAGGCCTCTGAAACCTATCTGTACCAATTTTGAACGGCCTAACTGTATTTCTATTTGTTTTTTACCATAGCCCCCCCCCTTACCGCCCCCCTTACCACCCCACCTAATAATTAATAATTTTAAAAATTCGAAAATATCCGCAATCGATTTGTAAGTATCGAAAACATCTATATACCAATTTTGAACGATCTAACTCTATTTTTATTTTTTTGCCCCCCCCTCTCCCCTCCCCCCCTTCCTGCCCCTCCTAATAACTTTACACAATCGAAAATATCCTCATTCGACTTGCAGGCCTCTAAAACCTATCTGTATCAATTTTGAATGCCCTAACTGTATTTCTATTTGTTTTTGCCCCATAGCCCCCTCCCCCCCCCTGCTGCCCCACCTGGGGGCTGAATTTCTAAAATTCCAGAAATTGGTTTTTAGATATTTGCATTAGCAATATTTTAGAGCAAAAATTTCACGCATATCTATTTTTTTGTTTGAGATATATAGGATTATGCGAAATCACGTTTTACGCATATGAAATCACGTTTTGCCCCCCCGCCCCCCTTGGGGACCGAATTTTAAAAATTCCAGAAATTGGTTTTTTAACATTTGTATTAGCTATATTTTAAAGCAAAAATTTTACGGATATCTGTTTTTTTGTTTGAGATATGAAGGATTTTGTGAAATCACGTTTTGCCCCCCTCCCCCCCCCTTGGGGGGCGAATTTTGTAAAATCGCTTCTTAGTGGATGCCTACGTCATAGAAAGAACATTGTCACAAAATTTCATGCTTCTAGGTCCAGGGGTTTGGTCTGGGCGTTGATAGATCACCCCCTCACTCACTCACTCAGGAAGTGTTCTTTTATATATAGAGATTATCAGTCAGGTTTATATTATTAGTTTTTATTTTAACGTCCTAAAAAGATTTAGTAATGAATATCTTGATTATGTTAAACAACTATAGAGTTTGAAGTTAAGCCCAGAAATTTTTAAAAGGAAATTTAAGAGATAACAATGTAGATTAGTTTATATAAAGATTTAGTTTTTTAACTCAAAACATGTTTTAATAAGAACATCTTTACTATGAAAAAATTAGCAATTTTTAAAATTTAGAAATGAAGTAGCCCGTTCGTTTTTCGCAAAGGAATTGATTTATGCAACAAATCTATAGATAAATTATAAAAGGGTACAATAATGATAGTAGTAACAATGATAATAAAATCCGAAACCTATTTTTGTTTTCTAATTGATATAAAACTCTGCAGAAAACAGAATTAATTTAGTACGACAAGGCTTTTTTTTTTTTTTTTAAGCTATTGTATAGCTTTTATCGCGGGCTTTGAGCGCGGCGACCGAATCGAAAAATTCCGTAACGAAAAAAAAACCTAACACAGTTCGGCAAACTTCGGTAGACTTCGGCTGTACGAAGCTCGCACGGATCGAGACGAGCTACTCCGAAATCGGACGAATACGTAAGCAGCTGTTGGTGAGAAAGTATATAGGTGTATAGGTATCTATCATCTATGTACAACAGTGAATAGCTGTACGCGTAAAATTTGTGTATAAAGTAGATCAGATAAAACTTGAATATCCCCATTCGACTTGCAGGCCTTTAAAACCTATTAAATACCTTTTCTCTATTAAAATTTGTTTTCTTATATGTCACCACGCTCAAAAAACGTAACTTGAATTAATATCAAAGAAAAAACTTGAATATCCCCATTCGACGTGCAGGCCTTTAAAACCTATTGAAATACCTTTTCTCTATTAAAATTTGTTTTCTTATCGGTCACCACGCTCAAAAAGTGTAACTTGAATTAATATCAAAGAAAAAACTTGAATATCCCCATTCGACTTGCAGGCCTTTAAAACCTATTAAATACCTTTTCTCTATTAAAATTTGTTTTCTTATCGGTCACCACGCTCAAAAAGTGTAACTTGAATTAATATCAAAGAAAAAACTTGAATATCCCCATTCGACTTGCAGGCCTTTAAAACCTATTAAATACCTTTTCTCTATTAAAATTCGTTTTCTTATCGGTCACCACGCTCAAAAAGTGTAACTTGAATTAATATCAAAGAAAAAACTTGAATATCCCCATTCGAGTTGCAGGCCTTTAAAACCTATTAATTACCTTTTCTCTATTAAAATTTGTTTTCTTATCGGTCACCACGCTCAAAAAGTGTAACTTGAATTAATATCAAAGAAAAAACTTGAATATCCCCATTCGACTTGCAGGCCTTTAAAACCTATTAAATACCTTTTCTCTATTAAAATTTGTTTTCTTATCATTATTGTTATCTTATAATTATTGTTATCTTATTCATTAATATCAAAGAAAAAACTTGAATATCCCCATTCGACTTGCTGGCCTTTAAAACCTATTAAAATACCTTTTCTCTATTAAAATTTGTTTTCTTATCATTATTGTTATCTTATTCAATAATATCAAAGAAAATACTTGAATATCCCCATTCGACTTGCAGGCCTTTAAAACCTATTAAATACCTTTTCTCTATATAAATTTGTTTTCTTATCGGTCACCCCGCTCAAAAAGTGTAACTTGAATTAATTTCAAATAAACAACTTGAATATCCCCATTCGACTTGCAGGCCTTTAAAACCTATTAAATACCTTTTCTCTATTAAAATTTGTTTTCTTATCGGTCACCACGCTCAAAAAGTGTAACTTGAATTAATATCAAAGAAAAAACTTGAATATCCCCATTCGACTTGCAGGCCTTTAAAACTTATTAAAATACCTTTTCTCTATTAAAATTTGTTTTCTTATCATTATTGTTATCTTATTCATTAACTAGCAGGCAACGCCCGCTTCGCTGGTCCCTATTTTAAAATGAATCACTCTAATTACTGAATTCTAAAATTGCATTCATTTTTATCACGTGAAAAGAAAAGAGAAACAAAATCTGATTAGGAAAAATGTCGCACCGGGTTCTCACTGCCTTCAGAAAAAATTCCCAAAATGCTCTAACTCTTATTTCTATTATTTTCCCCCTTCGCCCCCCCCCCTCCCGTCTATCCTAATAATTTTACAAATTCGAAAATATCCGCAATCGATTTGTAGGTATCAAAAACCACTATGCACCAGTTTTGAACTATCTATCTCTATTTTTATTTTTTGGCCCCTCCGTCCCCCCCCCTCCCCACCCCTCCCAATAATTTAAAAAATTCGAAAATATCCGCAATTGATTTGCAGGTATCGAAAACATCTATGTACCAATTTGAATGATCTAACTCTATTTTACTTTTTTTGCCCCTCCGCCCCCCCTTCCCGACCCTCCTAATAACTTTACACTTTCAAAAATATCCCCATTCGACTTGCAGGCCTCTAAAACCTATCTGTACCAATTTTGAACGGCCTAACTGTATTTCTATTTGTTTTTGCACATAGCCCCCCCCCTTACCGCTCCACCCCCCTTACCGCCCCACCTAATAATTTTACAACTTCGAAAATATCCGCAATCGATTTGTACGTATCGAAAACCCCTATATACCAATTTTGAACGATCTAACTCTATTTTTATTTTTTTGCCCCCCTCTCCCCCACCTTCCCGGCCCTCCTAATAACTTTACACTTTCGAAAATATCCCCATTCGACTTGCAGGCCTCGAAAACCTATCTGTAAAAATTTTGAACGGCCTAACTGCATTTCTATTTGTTTTTGCCCCATAACCCCCCTTACCGCCCCACCCCCTTCCCGCCCCTCCAAATAATTTTACAACTTCTAAAATATCCGCAATCGATTTGTAGGTATCGAAAACCTCTATATACTAATTTTGAACGATCTAACTCTATTTTTTTTTTGCCCCACCACACTCCCCCTCCCACCTCCCCTAACCCCCTTCATGCCCCTCCTAATAACTTTACACAATCGAAAATATCCTCATTCGACTTGCAGGCCTCTAAAACCTATCTGTACCAATTTTGAACGCCCTAACTGTATTTCTATTTGTTTTTGCCCCTTAGCCCCCCCCCCCTGCTGCCCCACCTGGGGGCTGAATTTCTAAAATTCCAGAAATTGGTTTTTAGATATTTGCATTAGCTATATTTTAGGGCAAAAATTTCACGTATATCTATTTTTTTGTTTGAGATATATAGGATTATGCAAAATCACGTTTTACGCATGTGAAACCACGTTTTGCCCCCCCGCCCCCCTTGGGGACCGAATTTGGAAAATTCCAGAAATTGGTTTTTAGACATTTGTATTAGCTATATTTTAAAGCAAAACTTTTACGGATATCTGTTTTTTTGTTTGAGATATGAAGGATTTTGTGAAATCGCGTTTTGCCCCCCCCTCCCCCCCTTGGGGGGCGAATTTTCTAAAATCGCTTCTTAGTGGATGCCTACGTCATAGAAAGAACATTGTCACGAAATTTCATGCTTCTAGGTCCAGGGGTTTGGTCTGGGCGTTGATAGATCACCCCCTCACTCACTCACTCAGGAAGTGTTCTTTTATATATATAGATATCAAAGAAAAACCTTGAATATCCCCATTCGACTTGCAGGCCTTTAAAACCTATTAAGTATCTTTTCTCTATTAAAATTTGTTTTCTTATCGGTCACCACGCTCAAAAAGCGTAACTTGAATTAATATCAAAGAAAAAACTTGAATATCCCCATTCGACTTGCAGGCCTTTAAAACCTATTAAATACTTTTTCTCTATTAAAATTTGTTTTCTTATCGGTCACCACGCTCAAAAAGTGTAACTTGAAATTATATCAAAGAAAAAACTTGAATATCCCCATTCGACTTGCAGGCCTTTAAAAACCTATTAAAATACCTTTTCTCAAAAAATAGAGTTAGATCATTCAAATTTGGTACATCGAGGTTTTCGATACCTAGAAATCGATTGCGGATATTTTTGATATATTCTCATTGCGGATATATTCTCATTTATTCAATAAAAGAAAAAATTTGTTTTCTTATCTGTCACCACGCTCAAAAAGTGTAACTTGAATTAATATCAAAGAAAAAACTTGAATTAATAAAAAAAAAAAAAAATACTGCATAAATAAAATAAATAAATAATTATAATTGCATAAGTTGATAAAAAATGCTATGCAATAGCTTTACCGTGGCAGTCCTCGAGTGCCACACGTATTTTTTTTTGTAAATTTTTACATATAAAGGCATGTGATAACTGCATTGCGTTTCGTAGCAACGGATTCTATATTCATTTGCTAAAATATTTTAGTTACAAATAATATAGGACTCCACTGCTAGCGAGTTTTAAATTTTAAATTTATTTTGATGATGAATTAAATTATCTATCGCCATCACGCATGTCAAAATTTTGGCGAGAAACGTCCCTTAGCTACAAGTTTCGAGCTGCCAAATTTTAAATTTCGCCAAGAGGTTAAACTTTTCTTTTGCTTTAGCACGATTTTTAAAGAGTTTTTTTTTTTTTTTTTTTTTTTTTTTTTTTTTTTCGCTTAGATTCTCTGTCATAAACCTTCTGCCGAATCCCGGTTAAAAACAGAAAAAGAGGAAAATGAATTAAAAATCGTTACAAATTCGGTATCAAATGAAAAGTGCGATTTTTAGTGCTAGAGGCCTATTTCAGTCGGTACCCCTAGTAGCACATAACGTTGTTTTAACGTTTTTACAACTAATTTTCCACTGTTCAGACTTATTTTCAACGCTATAACAACGTTATGTGCTGCCTGGGACAGTTGTCGAATTTTTATAATACACTCTTAATTAGTGCTAAGGGCCTATTTCAGTCGGTTTATTGAATGGGGATTTATTGAATGAAGTCCCCCCAAGGCACAACTTTCACATGAGTCCCCCCCAGGCCCAACTTTGACATGAGTCCCCCCCCCCCAAGGTACCCCAATTTCAGTCGGTACAGCGTTGTCGAATTTTTATACGTCACTCTTAATAGTGCTAAGGGCCTATTTCAGTCGGTTTATTGAATGGGGATTTATTGAATGAAGTCCCCCCAAGGCACAACTTTGACATGAGTCCCTCCCCAGGTCCAACTTTGACATGAGTCCCCCCCAGGCCCAACTTTGACACGAGTCTCCCCCAAGGCCCAACTTTGACATGAGTCCCCCCCCAGGCCCAACTTTGACATGAGTCCCCCCCAAGGTACAACTTTGACATGAGTCCTCCCCCCAAGGCACACCTTTGACATGAGTCTCCTCCAAGGCACACCTCCCCCTCATTGGGAAAAAGAGAAAAAACGTTGTTTTGCGGCTATAAGACAGTTTGGAATTCCAACGTTATTTGTTACAGTATCTGCAGCTGAAACACATTGGTTTGATTTAATGAAAACTTTATCATGGAATTTAGATCGTCACGAATTAACTAAAGAAGAATTTGTCGATATTAACAAGTTTAGCAGTAGGCCTCTGGCACTAAATTAAAATCTGTCAATGTCAGATTTTCATGGTTTTTTTTTTTTTTTTTTCATTCAGGGGTGCAAACAGTTTTTTGAAATTAACTGAAGTGTGAAATTTAGGTGGAAACATTTTATTTTAATCTTTTCATACCTTTTAGTACGGATCAAGCTAATAGAAAAAGTCTTTTTTTTTTTTAATTTAATTTAATTATTATTCTCAATTTTATTTTAAACTAGCAGGCTTTGCCCGCTTCGCTGGTCACTATATTTAAATGAATGAAAAAAAAATAATATTAATAAATAAATAAATAATAGTTAAAAGTAAAAATTCTGTCAAAGACATAATTTAGTTTAGTACGCAAGACTGTTAATTTCAGTCAGTAAAATTTTATTTTAACTTTTTATTATTAGTTTCAATCTGGAGTTTTTCTAGACCACTTTTGTGTAACACCAAAATAAATTAGAAATATCAGTCCTATCGTTGCAAATTTGATACCCAATGAAAGGGGCGATTTTTCTGAATCCAGGGGTGCAAAGAGTTTTTCGACACGACAATTAGATTTTTTAAAATTAACAAAAGTATGAAACTAAGGTAGCAACACTTCATTTCAATTCATTTCAGTCATTTTAAAAAATACGTGGCCCAGTTTTACGGTCAAAAAATGAGATATAATCATTTAAAAATTAAATGGGTATGAACATATTTGACTGAAAAAATATCAAACTAATATTTTAAAGGAGGAAATTTAATGTATGATATGATGTCATTTTTTAATATCTGTTATTAAATATACAAATATTTTAATATTTTCTCTTTATCTCTCTATGGTTATACAGTACAGCGCCGATTATCCCGACGCCGATTAACCGGGATGTCCAATTAACCGGATCGATCAAGGAGAATTTTTTTTTTCTTGTAGATCCCGTTCAATTGCTAAATTTAAAAAGATTAAGGAATATGGCTGCTGAAAAAAGAATGTCTTTTATGAAGCAAAAGAATCTCAAGAATTTCTTTTTACCATCAAAAAGAGTAAAACGAAGGTGATGGGTTTTGAAGGTAAAGAACCTATTAGAACAAAGATTATTGTTACAAAATTGGAAATAATTATGTTTATTTTTGTATAAATTCTTTTAAAGAGGCTTAGTAAGTTGATAAAGTGCTAATTTTGTGCATTTCTAGCCGTTTTAGCGTTGAAATACCCTTATTTTTCCTTAAAAACGCATTAAAAAGCCCCAATAAGGCACGTAATGGATTTGGCGCCAAATTTGGCGACTTTTTCCCACCTTGGCGATTTTTTTGGCGGCATTGGCGAGAAAGTCTTTATAAGGGATATACCAAATATGGAAGCTCTAATCTCATTGGCTGATGAGATACGGAAATTTCCGGAACTTTCCACACTTTTCTTCAGGGGTATATAAGGCTGTTTTCTTCGCCAAGGCTAGGTCAGTTGAGTTCTCATTTAGCTTCCGCTAATGCTTGCATTGTTTTGAGCCTCTTTGAAAGAGACTTGCTTCAAGTGTTATTGCTATACAGTTTGTACTGTGGATTTGCTATTGACAGCTGTTGTTTAAGCTGTGTTTACTGGTTGAATTGAAGCTGATACTTAGTTTATAGACCTGTATTTTTCTGGAACTTTCTGTGAATAAATTACTGAATTTTAGTAAGTTTAGCATTTCATTCTCGGACAACTCACGAACCCCCAAGTACGCAGCATTTCTGGTGTCAGAAGTGGGATTGTCTGTGAATGGTGATAACTAGAGCTATGGAGCAAGAGATGAAGAAACTTCTAGAAAGCTTAGCTACCCAGATGAATGAAATGAAAGAAGGACAGAGAGAGATGAAAGATAGCCTGAGTCAAGAGATGAATGAAATGAAAGCAGGACAGGAAAAGGTGGAAACCGGATTGATCGAAAGTATGGAAACGGGACAAAAAGAGTTGAAAGACAGTTTGGGTGAAGTTCAGGGAGAAATTAAGTCAATCCAAAAAGAAGTTGAATGCAATCAAGAGGAGATGAAGGGAGAACTTTCGGCAGTAAAGGAAGTGATTGAAAGTAAATTATCGGATATGGAAAGCAGAGTAGATGGAATAGAAGAGAAAGTTTTGAAAATAGAAGAGAATTTTGAAATGAAACCTATGAAGATAGAAGAAAATGTTATGAAGGAGTGTTACGAGGATAGAACGGAGTTTCGAGGAGAAAGTTAAAGAAAATTTTGATCAGGAACTGAAAGGAAGGTTCTCAGAGATAAAGATAAATTGAAGTGAATAGAAGAAGATCTAGAGAGAAAAGTGGGAAAAAAAGTTATAATCCATGCCCCAGGAAACTGAAAAGAAAGAGAGAAGAATCCAGAATCAGGAATTTATTAAGCTATCTACCTACGATGGCAGTTCCTCCTGGCATGTATATAAGACGCAGTTTTCCATCGTGGCTGAAGCTAACGGCTGGGACTCTGTTGCAAAGACGGCTCATCTGGTAGGGTCGTTGCGGAGCGACGCCGCAGATATTCTGGAGACCCTTTCGAAGGAACAGCGATATGACTTCGAAGCTTTAACCAGAGCACTGGAGCTACGTTTTGGAGCGAAATGGCCCAAAGAATATAGTCGACTCCAGCTAAGGTCCCATCGTCAGAAACCAGGGGAAAGCTTACAAGAACTGGCATCAAACATCCAGAGGCTTTCACATTTGGCTTTCTCAGACTGTCATCATGAAACACGCAATGATCTGGCCCTAGAATATTTCATTGATGCTGTCGGAGATCCAGATATTCAAAAAGCCCTCAGACACTCCGGCGTGAAGGATGTGTGGAGTCAGCCTTGGTGTATGCCCTAAAGATCGAGGCAGCCCAACAAGCCTCCCATAAACATCGCCAGAACAGCACAGCAGACAAAGTGAACGGCTCTCAAGATGATCTTAATGAGATTCAGAAAATGATTGCAGAAATTAATAAAAGACTACGCATTCTTGAGAGTAAAAAGGAAGGGAAGACTCCAACAACTAAATGCTGGGGCTGTGGAAAAGACGGGCATATCAAACGAAGCTGCCCAGTAAGAGCACCTAGAGAAGCAACCAAGAATGTCTCTGAAGTATGCCACACAGAAGGTGCTCTTCGGGAAAATCCAGATGCCTTCTTGCGGAAGCCTCCATCTGAAGATCATAAATACAGCTCTAAATCCGAGGATAAACACCAAAGAATAAAGCCAGTTGCTCGCCAAGTTACTGTCGCAACACCATCAGAACAAGATCCCGATCCATAGAATGACGAAGAACTTAGACAAGCCCAGTTGGAAGATCCTGACATAAAGCCAATATTACAGCTGAAGGAGACGACCAGCAACACATCTACCTGGCAGGACATTTCCAGATTTAGTCCCATTACGAAAAGTTATTGGGCACTTTGGGACTCTCTTCATATCAGAAATGGCGTGTTATACAGAAAGTGGGAATCTGATGATGGGAAAAGCTTCAGATGGCAGATTGTATTACCAAGATCAAAAATTCCAGATGTTTTAGAACAACTGCATAGTAGCTCTACCGGAGGCCATTTTGGGGTAATGAAGACTCTGCAGAAAGTTCGGGAACGCTTCCACTGGTGCAAGGCAAAGGAGGATGTGGAGAAATGGTGTAAATCCTGTGATGCTTGTGTGGCACGTAAAGGCCCGCAGAAACGAAGTCGAGGAAGACTGCAACGGTATAACGTGGGAACACCATTTGAACGGATTGCACTCGACATCTTGGGTCCTTTGCCACGGACCTCCAGTGGACATAAATACATCCTCGTCGTGATGGACTATTTCACCAAGTGGCCTGAGGCATATCCCATTCCCGATCAAGAGGCATGTACAGTCGCAGAGGTCCTAGTGCAGCAATGGGTGTCAAGGTACGGCACGCCCCTACAACTTCATACCGACCAAGGTCCGAACTTTACCTCTGCTGTTTTCAAATGACTGTGTCCACTACTTGGCATAGACAAAACCCAGACAACACCCTTACATCCCCAGTCGGACGGCATGGTCGAGAGGTTCAACCGTACCATCCTGAATAACCTCTCTCTTCTAGTATCAAGGAACCAGCAAGATTGGGGCTTGAAGTTGCCATTGTTCCTGCTGGCTTATCGAAGTGCTGTCCATGAAACCACCGGCTATACTCCAACCCAGATGCTGTTTGGACGTGAACTTCGTCTCCCGTGTGATCTCCTGTTTGGTTGTCCACCCGATGCGCCTTCATCGCCCGAGGAGTACATCCACGATCTCCAGGCACGATTTGAGGACGTACACCACTTTGCTCGGGAGCGGATTCATATGGCAACGGAGAAAATGAAGACAAGGTACGATCTAAAGGCTACACTACATGAGTTCCAGGGAGGAGACAAGGTCTGGTTGTGGAATCCTGTTCGACGTAAAGGACTCTTTCCCAAGTTACAGTGCAACTGGGACGGACCATACACAGTCTTAAAAAGGCTGAATGATGTAGTGGTGCGGATCACTAAAACACCTTCACCAAAACCGAAGGTGGTGCACTATAACAGGCTAGCCAAGTACCACCATTAACGGTAATATTAAAATTAAAAATGTAAATACTGGTAAAATTTGCGCATGCGTAATGTAAATATTTGTATATAAATACTTGTACATATTTGTGAATTTTGTAAATATTTCTCACTTGATTTTTGTTTCTATTTTGTCGTTATATGCAACTTAATTTTGTATTTTAGATTGTGTAAATTTGGTTAATTTCGTCGCTTGACCAAGGGTTGCACTGCCCGGGACGTGCAGTCTTTGGGAGGGGGGCAGTGCTACAAAATTGGAAATAATTATGTTTATTTTTGTACACATTCTTTTAAAGAGGCTTAGTAAGTAGATAAAGTGCTAATTTTGTGCATTTTTAGCCGTTTTACCGTTGAAATAGCCTTATTTTTCCTTAAAAACGCATTAAAAAGCCCCAATAAGGCACGTAATGGATTTGACGCCAAATTTGGCGACTTTTTCCCACCTTGGCGATTTTTTTGGCGGCATTGGCGAGAAAATTTTTATAAGGGATATACCAAATATGGAAGCTCTAATCGCATTGGCTGATGAGATACGGAAATTTCCGGAACTTTCCACACTTTTCTACAGGGGTATATGGCTGTTTTCTTCGCCAAGGCTAGGTCAGTTCAGTTCTCATTCAGCTTCCGCTAATGCTTGCATTGTTTTGAGCCTCTTTGAAAGAGACTTGCTTCAAGTGTTATTGCTATAACAGTTTGTACTGTGGATTTGCTATTGACAGCTGTTGTTTAAGCTGTGTTTACTGGCTGAATTGAAGCTGATACTTGGTTTATAGACCTGTATTTTTCTGGAACTTTCTGTGAATAAATTACTGAATTTTTGTAAGTTTAGCATTTCATTCTCGGACAACTCACGAACCCCCAAGTACGCAACATTATCTTAGAAAATAAACCAATTGAACAAATTTCCCGTTTTAATTATCTAGGATGTGACATATCTTATAATTACAACAATGATATGCAAAACAAGCTAAATAAGTTCCAATACATCTGCGGGACTATAAAAAGAACATTAAGAAATATAAGAAAAGATACCAGAATAAAATTTTTCAAGACAATGGCGATACCAACTCTTCTATATGGAAGCGAGACATGGACGCTCAAAAAGAGTGGTGAAAGAGAAATACAATCTTCAGAGATTTAATTTCTAAGGAGTGTGAAAGGTTGTTCTATAATGGATGAAATAAGAAATGATGACATCAGGAAGGAACTAAAATCTAAGCCAATAATACATACTATCTATATTAATAAAATCTTTTGTCTGTAAATTTGTCGGAATCGAAAATTTTTGCGATATCTTCACGTTTCACACCCCATGAAAGCCGAAAATGACTTCAGAAAATTTTGCCTGTGTGTGTGTGTGTGTGTGTCATCCTGTCTGTATGTCGCTTTTTTTGTCCGGGCATCACCTGAGAACGGCTGGACGGAATTCAACGGCGCCTAACAGGAATTTAGGTCTTCACCCAACTTAAAATTATATCTATCAACTTTTCAGAAATTCCCCCCCCCGTACCCCCCTGGGGGTAAAAGACTAAAACACGTTTGTCCGGGCATCACTCTAGAACGGCTGGACGGAATTCAACGGCACTTGGCAGAAACTTAGGTCTTCACCCAACTTAAAATTATATTTATAGAAATTTTCAAAATTATGATTAGTGCTTAAATTGTGGGTAAAAAACGCCTGCGCATGCGCCATAAATATTTTTTCACTAAAACGCTCTGAATGGAAAAATAAAATATAAAAATAAATTTTTAAGTTAGACTTTTTTATTCACGTGATTCACACTACAAATTATGAAAAGATTGAAATGAAGTGTTGCTATCTAAATTCCATACTTTAGTTAATTTTAAAAAATCTAATCGTCGTATCGAAAAACTGTTTATACCCCTGGGCATCTATTCACCGACCAGACTATACCTCAATTCCGACTGTGGCAGTAGTTATTTTGATCACGTGATGTCACATTCCGACTTTTGATTTGACGACTGTCGTTGTTTAAGGACGGTCGCTATGGCAGTCGGATTGGAGAGACACCCAGGATTCAGAAAAATCACCCCTCTCATTTGGTACTGAATTTGTAACGATAGGTCTGATATTTCTAATTTATTTTTCCTTTTTTCCGTTTTTCCGTTGCCACTTAAATTTCACACTTTAGTTATTTTTTAAAACTCTAATTGTCGCATCGAAAAACGGTTTGCACCCCTGGATTCAGAAAAATCGCTCCTTTCATTTGGTATGAAATTTATAAATATACCTCTGATATTTCTAATTTATTTTACCCTTTTTCCGTTTTCAACCCAGATTCGGTAGAAGGTTTTATATTTATATATACGCATTTATATAGATTTTTATTTTCCAGAAATGAACTGAAATATTTTTAATTTCACGTGAATAATAATAAAAATTAGAGCGAAAAATACCTATAAAAGTTGGTAATTTTTTTTTTTTTTTAATCTGGAATTTGTATGTGGATAAATATTTTCATAGAGATATTTGTACTTTTCTTTCCTGCAGTAAAACAAAATTTTTTGTTGTTATTATGTACTTTATGAGGTTCTTTTATGTTCTCCCCTTAATTGTAAATGATTATAATTTGGATTTCATTAAGATTTTTTATTTTTATTTTGTAAATATCAGAAAAGAGTTTTTATTTTATTTTATTTATTTATCTATTTTGTGTATGGAACAGCTTTAGTATTGGATCCCTTTGGCAAAATTTGAAAATCGGCTCCGAAGTAGCTCGGACGTTTTTCGCCAAGATCTTTAATTGCACAATTGAGATAGCCAATTAAGTTCATCGCAAAAATGGCTGAAAATATTTAAAGTCACCAAAGGGGTCCCATACTAAAGCTGTGCTTTTTGTATTTATTTATTTATAATATTTTCTATTAAAGACTTTTGTGGTCACGAAATTTGGTGCGTAAATTGTTTGTATGCATCCGGCACTTATTGTAACTGGATTTTACGAAATTCAACCCCCCCCCCCTGCCCTTCTCGGAGACGGAGGGCAATAAACATGTGTAAAAACATGTTTTTCCGTTTGAATTCGCTTTGAGTTATGTTAGAATGGCGAATTTTAGTGTGTGAATATTAAGTGTACGCATTATGTACATTAGTGGGATTTTGCAAAACTTCGAACTCACCCGCTGAAGAAGGGGAAGTAAGAAGTGGGTAAGTTGCTGCCGAAGGCAGTGGGGACCCAGAATCCTCACGTTCTGAGCGAGAAAACCTCTACCAATCACAGCGAGAACTTAGGTTATTAATAAAGATATGGAATTTTGGCAACTCATTTAAGTTTAATATCCAGCGAAGCGGGCAAAGCCTGCTAGTAATAAACTGTAGAAATAAGTGGGGAGAACATTTAGAACGAATGCCAAGTGACCGTATACCAAGGGCAGCTCTAAAATATAGGCCAAAGGGGAGAAGAGATAGAGGAAGACCCCGTAAAAGATGGATTGAGGCCGGAACACGCTTATAGCCTTCAACCGTGTTGGACATGATGATGATGAATATTTTTTTTTTTAAATGTGTAATACTATAATATAATTTCTATGTGAACTTTTATGTAAAAATTTGTACCATTTTTATAGAAAATAAAATTTTAAAAAGTTAAAATAAATTAACTTCTAAACAAGGCATTTGTAATATGCTAAATGGGCACTACTACAATAACCAGTCCTAAGCCTGGAAGAAGTGTGGAGGGAAGTTACCTAAAAAACAATGACTTGGCCGTTCGGTATAATCGACGCTCTACTGCATTTAAAAAACCTTGAGTCAAACTGAGTGCATCTCTTTCGAGATACTGATCTTTTGATTTTCTTTTCTATTATATCGACAGTTATGATACATTAATTTGTGTTTAGGTTCGGTTTCAACTATGAGACATGTTGTCAGAACAGTTATTTATTTCGTTTTCCTGTGTTACATTGTTTTGGTCTTTATCAATCGGCATGATCCCTTCAAATATTGCATTTTTGTTGTTGGAAGTATGCGATTTTTAAATATGTTTCCTTTAAAAGGAAACATTTTCTAGTTCCAACAATAAAATAATTTACTAAGAATTTGCATGAAAAAATATCTATTTCTAATACACGTAAACACACACAAACATGTATAACTGCAATTCCACTACTTGGATGTTCAAATAATAGGTGCTTAATTGATATATGTAATTCAATTACTTTTTTAAATCTTTTATTTAGTTCAAAATTATTTTTATTTAATACTAGCTGTTACCCGCGACTTCGTTCACGTGGAAATTTTGATGTGTATATGTGTGGGAACTGACGGTTTGATCATAATATGTAATGAAATGAAACCTTATCATTGTGGTGCTGTGCAAAACAGAGTCTGATAAAGTACACTCAAAAAAATTTGTAACTCATTGAAAGCCAAAATAAAATGCCAAAATAAATAAATAAAAAGTTATTAAAAATTTAAAATTCGTCCATAGGGATTCTGTACTAAAACAGTACTGCGTTGTGGAAGTATAAAAACTGGGTCGTCAATTATGAATTTTATTTCGAAACCTTTCTTTGTATGATTTTAGTTCACTATTGCACAATATTAATCTGGCTCTAATAATAATTTGGTGACTGGTTAATTAAAATTTTAACTATGTGGTGAAATTCATATAATATTTATGAGTTTCAAATTTTTTTTTTTTTTTTTTTTTTAAGAAATAAATGATTTTTTTTTTTTTTTTTTTCATTTCCCGGCGAATTGTTGAATAATATTTTAGTTCTTAAACAATTTTGGACGGCTTTGCCCGCTTCGCTGGCAAACTCTTTTCTATATGCTTTATGAAAAAAAAAAAAAAAAAAAAACTGAAATCGGTCAAAAGCTTGCTTTGGGTTCCCGCTGCCTTAGGCAGCGCCTTGTTCGTCCTTGCAATCTCCGGTGCCTGTCCCTATTGCCTGCGACAATAGCTTACCCTTGGGCTTCCATTTGGTTGCTTATCATACATAACAGTTTCGATATGGACAGTATCGAAAAATTTGAAGTAACTCTTTTATATCTGAATCCCAGTTACATATGAACAACATTATATGTGATGTACATAATATTTGCTCTCAAGTTATTTCCTATATTTATTTGATTTAATCAATCAACCATAGAATGACAGCAATTTCAAGCCACATATAATATAACAATATGCTATGATCGGCAACTTCTATCGCATGAGACAATTATTATTTTGTGGTTATATATACTTCATGCTTAGTTAATAGTAGTTGGTATATAGAAAAATAAATAAATTAGTATGTAAACTTGATCATGGTACAGCCTTAATGCCCTTGGCGACTTTTAAATTTTTGTTGCCGTTTTAGACCAAAATATAATTTATGCGATTATTGTTCCTATACGCAAGCGAAGTGTGACGTCACTGACCGTCCGTGGATGCAAGAAAATGATTTCCTATGTCAATCGCCCATTGGATTTTTTGTAAAAAATTATTAAAAATCGAAGAAAATTATTTCCCGATTTTAATCCCCATATTTGGGTACACATATGTATTAGTTATCATGTGCATGTGTTAGATTGAGTTATTTTGCTGTCAAACTGACAAAATTTTAATTTTAAATTTCAAAACTTCTGTCGTTCTTGGCGCTTATTGTATTTGGTGATCAAAAACTTAATACGAAAATATACATGCCAGATGTATATTTTCGTAATATGCATTGTACGAAATATTGTTTCATATTATTCATTACTGTCTTAAAATAAGTTGTTAAAATAACCATGATTTTTGAAAGGAATTAAATTATGTGCGCCAAATAATTTGGCGATATTTTATTTTTCTACCAAGGATGACCGATATCAAATCTATTCCGCTACAACATATTAGTATCTTATATCAGATACTTTATTTAGACATTTGAAAACAAATTTGACTTCAAATTATGATAGAATATTTATCATTTTCCTTTTAATCAGTATATTAGTTGGATATTTATTGTGTTAATATCATCCTTTGAAATTAAATGTTTGTGTTTTCAATCGAATATGGAAGTTTGCCATTTTTTTTTTCTAGAGTTTTGAAATTAAAAATTCAAATTTTGTCAATTTTACAACAAAAATAACTTAATCTAATGCATGGACATGATAACTAATACATATCTATACCTAAATATGCGGATTAAAATCGGGAAATATTTTTCCTCGATTTTTAATAATTTTTTACAAAAAATCCAATGGGCGTTTAACATAGTAAATATTTTTCTTGCATCCACGAACGGCCAGTGACGTCATCACTTCGCTTGCGTATTTCTTTCTATCTTTTCCTTGGCGAAAAATGTCCGATCTACTTCAGCATCAAAATTATAAAAAATTGTCAAGAATTATCAATAAGAAAATACCTTTACCATAATGCTGAATTAAATTTTATGCCAAGCGTGTTTCATCCGCCATACTAAAAATAAAATCTGAAGTTGAGGTATATAAAAAAAATGCTGTGAAATAAAATTCAAAAGAAATATGTTAGATTTGTAATATTACTATTTTACTTTAAAATTATAATGTGTCATTTTCTCATCAACCAATTTAACATTTAGTAATTTCTTATTTTTCGCATGAAAGCATATTTCATTTTATGCTGAAAACAATAAATAAATATATCTCGTAAACTTTTTTTGGCAACAATTAAAAATTTAAATGGCTTATGTCAATCACGGAGTAATATTACTCCGTGATGTCAATATAAGTCAATAAGTTTGTTATTTTCATATTTATTTAATTTTAAAGATTTTTTCAAATTTTTTTTTTTTTTTTCCTAAACCATCCCTGACCTATAAGGAAAAAAACAAAAAAAGAATGATCGAAATCGGTCAAGCCGTTTACGATTTTATAAATAACATACAGACAAACATTCATTTTTATATATATAGATAAAAAGTAAATGTTAGCATAATATAATAGAAGCGGGTAAGCCAGACAGTATTACAGATGTGAAGCCCCCCCTTCGATTTTGGTTGGCCCTTTTTATCTCATGGCAACTCATGTTTTTTGACCCAGTCCGCTACTGCTCATTACTTTTGCTTCTAACATAATTTTATAAGTAATAAATCATTTAAAAAGTTATCTGAATTGGAATTTAAGAGTACATGTTGCTGATCTCTGCCGCCAGATAGCTCTTTGATATTTTGATATTTCAATATCTCCAATTCTGATTCCCCCCAGGGGGGTACCTTCTTCAGGTATTCAGGGGGAGTCACGCACCCCGGGCCCGAGTGATCTTTCTCTTTCCCCTCCTCTTGCCTTGTTTGTTTCCCTTTGTTTCTTTTACGTTTCTTTTGTTTGTTTGTTTCGTTGCCAATAAGGTTTTTGGTACTTTCTTGTTGATACTGCTTTGTTCGTTTCTTTTACTTTTGGTTTCTTAACTTTTCGTTGCCAATAAGTTCTTGGCTCATTCTTGTTTTGTTGTTGAAAAAAAAAAAGTTATAAATTTTTTTGAAAAGCACAAAAAAAGATACCACTCACCTCGTTCTACTAACCTATTTTTGTTAAGTTCTGACTCACCCTGTTTTTTGTCTGTTGGCTGTTATTAAAAAAAAAAAAAAAGAAAAACTGTAAAAAAAAAAATAAATAAATAAAAAAATAAAAACTGTAAAGGGCAAAAAAAAAAAAAAAAAAAAATAAATAAAAAAAATAAAAAAAATCTATTAACTATTAATCAATTAACGAAGTAAAGTCTGGTGTTGATGTGGCGCTGGCTATTGGGGCAATGATTTTGGTGATGGTGCCACGGCAGTCTAGCCTTGGGATCACACTGGGAGATTGGTGCCCTTGGTGAAGGTGAGACAACGGTGACTACTCGAACGAGAAACACCGGACTAACACGACTGCCACATGTGGTGCCTGAACTGGGTCGGCGACCTGGTAGCTGGTGAGTGGTTATGAGTGTCCCAAAGAGGATTCTTGAAAACCCTTTGCGTTTGTGTGCTGGAAGAAACACTCGCCCCTTTTTCCTTCTCTCTCTAATTATGGCTACAAGTAAAGGTGTTTCGTATAATGCGTCTGGCTCGGGCCAAGCTAATGCAAGTTTAAATGGTAAAACATGGGCGGATAGAGTAGAAGAATTCTCTTCAACTCTAAATGAGAATAATGTGTTTCTTAGGCATGAGGTTAGATTTTTTGTCGTGAAAAGAAAGGAGGGTGACTTCTCAAAGACATCTCCTTTTTTGATACAAAAAGCGCTGCAAAGTATAATGGGTGATCCAAAATCGGTTAAAAAACTTCGGTCAGGAGAAATTTTGATTGAGGTTGAGAATAATAAACAAGCCAACACTTTGAAAAACTGTACACAATTTGCTAACATACCTGTTACCATAAGTCCTCACAGAACTCTAAATATATGCCGTGGTGTTATTTCAGAATCCGATTTGCAGTTCATACCTGAAGACGAAATTCTTGAGAATCTGAAAGACCAAGGTGTTATTGCAGTTAAACGCATCTCAATTTTCCGAGAGAATAAACCTATACCAACTAAACATATAATTCTAACAATAGACTTCCCAAAGCTCCCACACTCAATAAAAGCTGGTTATCTCGAATGCCCCATTAGGCCATATATTCCGAATCCACTACGCTGCTTCAACTGCCAACGCTTTGGACACTCGAAAACTGCATGTCGTGGTAAACTCACATGTGCCCGATGCGGTGCGGTGGGCCATGACAATCAAAACTGTGAAGCTCCAGTCTCTTGCGTTAACTGGAAAAAGGATCACCCATCCTACTCGAAATCTTGTGAAAAATGGAAGGTTGAAAAAGAAGTACAAACTGTCAAAACAAAAGAAAATATATCATACACAGAAGCTAGAAAAATCATAGAATCTAGAACCCCTACCGTCGGAAAATCTTATGCTGCTGCTGCTGCTACTTCCATTAAAAAAACTTATAAAACTATAGCTTCCCAAACAGAATGCCAAAATGTTACCTGCCTTCCAAGTCAAACCATACAAATCAGTTCTTCAAAACCACAAACAACACCTAGTCAGTCTTCCACCTCCACACAATCCTCACTATCTAAACCATCTACATCAAATAAATCCCCGCAAATAGCAAAAAGTATATTGTCTGAAAGGAGACAGACTTCTGGCTCTCTAAAACATTCAAACTCACCTTCCCACTATAATATTAAAAAAAGAAAATTTTAAAATTACCTGCAACTAAAACAACTAAAACATCTAAAATTACGCCTATCAAACTAGATGACGTAATCAGTCTCCATCCCTCTGATGCGGAAGATAATATGTCTACTGTATCAGAAGATAACGACGTAGATGTTCTCATCTAAAAAAAAAAAAAAAAACGAAAAATCATGACTACTTTCATTTCTTGGAATTGCCGAGGTTTTATAAATAAACGAGATGAATTCAGAAAAATAATTTCTGATCAACGACCAATTTGTTTTGCATTTCAAGAGACATATTTAAGACAACATGATAATATAAAAATTCGTGGCTATACCTGTTTCAGAAGAGATTTTACCCACTCTGGCAGAGCTACAGGTGGTGTAGCTCTTCTTATTTCTAATAATACTCCTCACACCAATATTTCTTTAAATACTGATATACAAGCTGTAGCAGTTCAGATTCATATCCACATGCTTGTCACCATCTGCACTATCTATTTACCACCAAATATGTCACTCCAGCGTCGTCATCGTAATAACCTTATTTTGCAGCTGCCGACCCCTTATGTCATTCTTGGGGATTTAAATGGACACAGTCCACTCTGGGGTAGTCCTGACATTAATCCTCGTGGTCAAATTATTGAAGACTTTATCACAGACAATAACTTATGTATTCTAAATAATGGGAATAATACATATTTCCATGAACCTTCCAGAACTTTTCATGCAATAGACATGGCCATCTGCTCTCCAACTGTGTATCCATATTTTAATTTCTTTGTCAGTAACGACCTTCATAATAGTGACCATTTTCCTTTATTTTTATCTTTTTATAATTTTAATGATCATCATCCTAGAAATCCACATTACATTTATGACAAGGCCGACTGGGCTACTTTCACTATAAATGCATCTATCACATACGAAATGACTGAGGTTGATATCAACAGAGCAATCACTGATGTCACAAACAGTATTATAAATGCAGCTGATATTACTATTCCAAAATCCTCTGGACGTCTCAGTAAACATTCAAAGCCATGGTGGAATGATGAATGCAATAATGCAAAATGACAGCAACAAAAAGCTTGGGGAATTTTTACGAGGTACCCGACTACTGCTAATTATATCGCATTCAAAAAAGCAAGGGCAGCCGCACGAAGAATCCGCAGAATCTCCCAAAAAAATTCCTGGATTAAATATGTGTCCAGCATTACCTCCAATGTAAGCAGTAAACAGCTTTGGCGTCGTGTCAAGAAAGCAATGGGAATATATTCTAATCAAAGTATTTCATTTTTAAAAGATAATGGCCAAACTATAACTTCTACTAAAAATATTTCAAACACCATTGGTAAAACTTTATCTCACATCTCCAATTCTAATTCATATTCCGAACCTTTTTTGTCTCAAAAACGTAATTCTGAACGATCATCAATCAACTTTCACTCCCGCTCTTCACCAGACTACAATAGACCTTTTACAGAAAGTGAATTAAAAAATAGTCTGAAACATTGCCATAACTCTGCTCCCGGACCCGATGGTGTTACCTACATTATGATTAAACATTTATCAAAACAGTCTCTTGAAAATCTCCTTCGTCTTACAATAGGATCTGGACTGAAAATATTTTCCCTGTTGCTTGGCACGATGCTATTGTTATTCCTTTTCCTAAGCCAGGCAAAGATGCTACTGACCCCAATAATTACAGACCCATTGCTCTTACAAGCTGTCTATGTAAGCTGCTAGAAAAGATGGTAAATACTAGGCTTATTTACATTTTAGAAAAAAGTAATTTGATTTCACCATGGCAAAGTGGTTTCCGACGAGGCCGTTCAACGGTTGACAATATTTTATTATTACAGACAAATATCCGCACAGCTAATGTGAGACGTAACCATTTGGTTTCAATTTTTTTCGATATAGAAAAAGCTTATGACAAGACATGGCGCTATGGTATTTTAAAAGATCTTTTTAATTTGGACTTTAGAGGAAATCTCCCCATTTTCATTCAAAACTTTTTAAGGGTCAGACGCTTTCAAGTTCGTATAGGATCAGTTTATTCAGATTTTTATTTTCAAGAGGAAGGTATGCCTCAAGGCAGTGTTTTGAGCGTTACGCTTTTTTCTTTAAAAATAAACAATATTCTTAAACAATTGCCTCCAAGTGTCCATGGGAGTTTATATGTTGACTACCTGCAAATTTCTTGCCAGGGAAATGACATGCGTTTCATAGAACATCAATTACAACTAGCTATAAAAAACATAATTAAATGGACAAATAAAAATGGTTTTAAATTTTCTTCTGACAAAACACAAGGTGTGCATTTTTGTCGTAAACGAGGTCTTCATCCTGATCCAGAGATTTTAATCAACAACAGGCCAATTTCAGTTGTTGACACTGCTCGCTTTCTGGGTGTTATTTTTGACAGAAAACTGAACTTTTTGCCACATATTTTACACTTGAGAACTAAATGTGACAGAGCACTTAATATTTTAAAAGTGCTTTCTAATACTTCTTGGGGAGCAGACCGCCCATCTTTACTTAAAATTTATCGTGCTACTATTCGCTCCAAACTTGATTATGCATGTCAGGTTTATGGTTCAGCCCCTCACTCCTATATTAAAAAACTTGACACAACACATCACAGTGCCCTCAGAATTTGCCCAGGTGCTTTCCGCACGACTCCAGTCCTTAGTTTATATGCTGACTGTGTGGAGCCTTCTCTCACTGATATTAGACAAAGACATTCACTTGAATTGTACTATCGTATCCTTTCACATCCTAATCATCCACTTTACTCTCATTTGAACAGTAACGATCATAATCTTTATGTGAATCGCCCATCTTGCATCCCACATTTAGAATTAAGAACTTTCCCCCATCTTAGAATTAAGAACTTTCTTGCAGGCACCTCTCATATTCATACCAAAGTTCGTCCTCGTTCTCTTTTAAACATGGCACCTTAGAATTTCCAGGTTATTTTTCTTAATCCGTTTAATGGATTTGACAAATCTAATACAGATGCTTCTATTTTTCATGCCCTTTACTCCTCTCATCGCTCTCATTATAAGGACTATGTCGACATATTTACTGACGGCTCCAAGACAAGTAATAAAGTCGGTTGTGGTGTTGTCATTGGTAACACCACTTTTAGCTATCAACTCCCTAATTTACTTTCCCTCTTCTCTGCAGAGTTTTTTGCTGTTGAGGTTGCTCTTAATGTTATTTCATCTCATCCAAATCGTAAATTCATTATATATACAGACTCAAAGAGTGTTCTTGACTCTCTTTCATCTAGCTCTTGTAACCTTTCTTTTATTTCGATTTTAAAAACTTATAACGAACTTCTGAAAAAGGGATTTGATATTTTATTCTGTTGGGTTCCAGGCCATGTAGGCATCAAAGGCAATGAAGCTGCTGACAAAGCCGCAAGGCAGGCTTTTGTTATTTTAAACTGTCCTATTCCTTACGATGACATCAAGCATGCAATTAAAGGTTTACTTAGAAATATGTGGCAAAGGGAGTGGAACTATCAAAGCAATAATAAATTACATGGAATAAAACCTCAAATTACTATTTGGCCTACCTTTAATCCTAGAAATTATGATGTTATTATTACTCGCTTGAGGATTGGACATACAAGATTAACACATAAACATTTACTACTTGGACAACAGGGGCCCACATGTCCTAGATGTCATTTTAATTCACTTACAATCCAGCATATCCTTACCGACTGTCCTTGTCTCCGACATTTGTATAGAAAATACTTTCATTCATCTTCACCAGATCTGACGAACCTCTTAGCCATTCATCCTCATTTCCTCTTCACACATTTTTTAAAAGAAGCTGGTTTTTATTATGACATCTGATTTTATTATTTACACTATTCATCTGATTTTATTATATACATTGGTCATGTATTTTTATTATATACACTGTTCATAACTTTTTGCATAGTCTTTTTTTATACACTGTCTACTCTGTTTTCTATTGTATTATAAGTTTTTGTCATTTTACCTATTTTTGTTTTACCTTTTATTGTGTTCTTTTTTATTGACCATTGGGATGGGTTCACCCATCCAGAGGCTAGAATTTATTTTTTATACTATTGTTTGGCGCAGTATGTCCCATTGAGGACCTTGCACCATTAAAAGGCAACCAACCAACCAACCAACCAATTCTGATTCTGATTAAATTACTTATCGGGAGAAGATTAGGATACTATAGGCCCCACCGGGTTGGGGATTTACCGCGATCAAAATTTTTAAAGGTCTTTTAGATGGTGAGCGAACAGGCTGTTTCAAATCATTGCACGTAAAGGGGCGCCGTAGTCGTCATAGAGCGGAAATTTGCTAGAGTTAAACATTTCAAAGCTATTTGCACTATGAGCGAGCAGGCTGCTGTAAGTTGTAAAACGGGAATAAAGCGCTGCAATCGAGACCGAGTAGGACTTTGCTACAGTCAGAATTTCTAAAGATCATAACACGGTGAGCGAACCGGCTGTTTCAGATACTGAAACGGGAAGAGGTCGCCGCAGACGCTACCAAGCGACAATTTACTGCAGTTAAAATTTTCTATAAAGCTATTTGCACTATATGTCAATAAGTTGTTGTAGGTCCTGAAACGAGAAAAAAGCACCACAAGCGCTACCGAAGGGGTATGTCGTACGGTCTCAGATTTTTCAAGGATCGCGAACCAGCTGGTCGCTAAAGGTGGCTAGTATTATATATAATGATATGATCTATAATAATTATATCTTAAAAAATTATGGAATAAAATTAATTGTTTTTATCATAGAAATACATATATCGATCGTTTTTCTGAGTTTCTGCGGTACTCATTCGCAGGAACTCGTGCAAGTTTTTTTTAAAACAATCTGTAGTTAAACTCCATAATCCTTTTTAACTTTTTAGATCACAAATCAAAAGTAAGAAGGGGGAAAAATACTTCGGGAGAAATTTATGATCTGTTCCGGTACTTTCAGTTTAAATCGAAAACTTCGCAAACGTATCACGTACCAAATAAATATTCAAACGCAGAACTTTTCTAGAACAAAAATACTTTTGCTTATTTTTCATGCATGCACAATAAAAGACACAAAAAAATGAGTTGACATCATGCAAATTTAAAATGTAAATAACGTTATGCATGTATAAAAAGTTTTGTATTTTCTACTTTTACTAGTCTAGTTTTTGATTGGTATAGTTTAACAACTAGAAGTAGCGTTATATACCTATAAAATGAAATTAACATACGTTTTTTATGCGCCTATAACAACAAGTTTTCTGTAGAATAGGGTCTTAAAGTCATTCGCACCTTTCCTGTACACAGCTACCGAATACAGCGGGGTTACACATGAAAATTGCTGGAAGTGCATTTTAAGGTTGTGCTGTATGTAATTAATATAAAACTATATCTAAGTGCATTATGTGGCGAGTACTTAAATTATAGTAGATATACACGGTTACGAATAATTAAGCGAAAACTTTCTTTTTCAAAAATGTATTTGATGGAAGTGGTTTACTATATTTTACCATGTCCAGAAAAACTGCTCAGCTAGGAATGAAAATAAATGCCTTATATCCATACTGTAAATGAAATATTATTTTAAGTTAAATTTTCAGTGCTTTTTTTTTTTTTTTTTTTTTTTGTATACTTACACGTTTTAACGTTCACCGAATACTAAAAACAAGTTTTAAACGGTTCATTTTTGTATGGTTTGGTTTGATGAGTACATGAGATTTATTGCTTGCCTCTAGGCCGCTTATATCTCGAATAATCCACACCACAAGGGTTTACAAGTTTTTTTTTTTTTTATTACAAGAACATGAACAAGGACAATACATACATCCATGCTTTCTCCGGGATTCGAACCCGGGCCCAACTGTGTAGAAGTCAGGGACGCTAACCACTCCACCGTCTGGGCGGCCCATTTTTGTATATTTTTATTATCAGAGTGACATAACAACAAATAATTGCAAGCAAATCAAATTTATATGAGGTTGCTACTTAAAAAGTTTGATCTAGATAGATAAGTTTGTTACAGTGATGCAGGCGAAAATTTTTTAATTCAATAACAACTTTGAATTCTATGTAGATGCTGTATTGAAACGGGGAGTTGAAGGAGGAGTGGGCGGGAACTCCCTGCCACAAATTATTTGCGAAATAAATCTTTTACTAAACATAGTTTGAATTGTTTTTAACGCAGGTTTTATAAAGTACTCGTTATTTGTATCTTAATTTGCAATTTATCTTTATATTATCGAAATGCAGGGGAAGTCGTGTGAGTGCCACATCATATTATTAACAAAATTTCCCAGCTCTCTCTTTTAATGTTGGCACAGTTTTAGTAAGGGATTCCCTTGGCGAATTTAAATTTGGCGAAGTATCTCGGACGCTTCTCGTCAAGGTTACGCAGTTACGCAGTTCTGTTGATAGCACTGCTCGCCATGAAAATTGCCCCCAACACCGTTTTTGCAAATTCTTATGTAAAATGACCTCCTGATTCCGAATAGGATGCCCACTTTGCCCTATCACCCACCGTTTTTTAGAGACGGCCCCCTATTTTTATCACTTTTTCGGTGATTTTATGGCTATAAATTTGATTTTTAGGGGGGGACATGATTATTTTAACTGTTAAATGTCTTCTGAGTGGCTACAGAGTTTGAAAATTCTAAACTATGAAAATTTGCGACAGGGGGAAAATTTAGGGGGGAATTGACACTGAAATTATGTATTACATTTCTTATATTTTTTTAATCTATTATTAATATTATTTATTAAATATTATATTCTTTTATTTTTAGGTGTTAAATTAATTCTTTTTTATTCTCCAAATCAAATTCATGGTCCTAAAATAACCGTACAGTGATAAAAATTGAGGGAGGGGGTGACAGGGCAAAATGGGAGTCCTTTTCGGATTATCGGATTATTAGGTCATTTTACATAAGAATCAGCAAAAATGGTATCAAAACTCGATTTTTTTTTTTTTGTAGTGTGTAGTTATTTAAATTAATCGCCAGAATGACAAAAAAAAAAAAAAAAAAAAAAAAAAAAGTAGTAGTAGTCCCCAAAGGTGTTCTACACTAAAGCTACGCTACAAAGACAACATTTTATTGCGATTTGTTAAGTAATATACAGGCCTCGCTTGTGTGGACCGAGGGTATCTCGGATAGTCGAAAACTAGGATAACACGAACTCTGTTTAAAATGGAGGGGAAACATACCTTAAAGTTTAAAATGAATTTAAAAAAAAAAAAAAAAGTTATTGAAGTAAAAGTTTGCACGTATTACATATTTAACTGTAGTCAGTTAAAAATGCGATACAATATATACATACATTAAAAAAAAAAAAAAAAAAATTAAAAAAAAAAAAAAGTATAGTAAAATTTGTCACAGTTATTGATGCCATTTGTCAAAGGCCAAGCCTCCACAGGGACAAAACATTTCCTTGATTACCTCGGTTGATAGTAGGGGATCGGATAATCGCGGCTCTACTGTAATTAATAATATTTGAAGATTAGCTATCCTAGAATTATTTTTGAAAGGAAGAAAAATGAAAAGATTGCCACTTTCTGAAACACATAGATTTGCATAGGAGAGAAGTTCTATTTTATTAGTAGTTACTTGCAGCTAATCACTCAAAAGTATTTGGCATACATCTTAATTGGTGTTAAAAAAAAAAAAAGATTTTAATGCAATATAATTAATACTTTATAGAATATTAAAATTAACAATAAAATGTTCTAAAAATATAAGGTACATTTCATGTCACCTTGTCGTGCCTTTAAGAAAAGTTATTAATGTTATAGAGCGACATCGGTTACCTCATTTCATGACGAAAACGTAATACAACAAAAGTTTTACTTTTGTTTCCCATAGAACAAACTTGAATCGAAAACAATAACGGTGAAGGATTCAATAATTCACCAGAAAATTTGTAGCACATGATAGCATTTAATTAGGACGCAAAGACACATTTTAAATAATAGCATAAACAGCGCACAACCTTTGATAGGCTTTTTGCAACATTCTTTGATATACGCAGACGGAGCTCTGTTCCATCATCCCTGAAAAACTAACTGCTACTGTAATTCTGACCTGTCACACCTGTGTGTTTCAGAGTTGTGAGAGTCAGGCGGTTTTGATGACATTCACTTCTATGCATGCGTTTCGTCATTGTCTTGTGGGAAAACAATCTAACAGGTTGAGTTGAGCCAAAAGTGGGTATTACCCAATGGGGTGTTCGGTTGTACTGAGATAATTGCAAAAGCCCTGCACCCAAGGCATAGTTGTTCGCATCAGTTCTTAAAATGAAAGGTTTCGTGCAGTCATCGTGCTTTAAAGGAGGTGTTGCAAAACATTTCTTGAGAGTTTCAAAAGAAGTTTGCTCTGTGTCTCGCCAATTCCAGATTGTTTTCTTTTTTGTAAGATTACTGAGTGGCCGAGAAATGTCCGCAAAGTTTGGGAGGAAATGCTGATACCAAGAGCATGATTGTAAAAATAACTGCACATGCTTAACATTTTTAGGCGGAGGTATACGGGTTACAGCTTCCACTTACTAATCTTTTCGGTGTTATCCAATGTCCTAAGTATCATACTTTTTCACAAGGAAAATGACATTTCTCTCGATTGACATTCAGCTTAAATTCTAAGAGTCTTTCAAATACTGATCGAATGTCTGCGATAGGATTCTCAAATGTATCTGAGAAAATTATGTCGTCCAAGTACGACAAATTTAGGATGTTCTTTAATTCCCTTCTAAACCGATCATTCAGTCTTTGAAAAGTGGCCAGGGTGTTTCTGAGTCCGAAAGGAATTCTCAAATAACGAAAAGTTTCATATGGACACACAAATACAGTTTTATCTTGGTCTGACGGATACACTCCAATTTGATGGTAATCAGACCTAATGTCCAAAGTTGACATGTAAGGGGTATGCTTAGCTTCATGTAATAATTTATCCATTAATGGCAATGGGTACGTACCTGGTTCAATAGTGGCGTTGAGCTTCCTATAGTTAATGCATAATCTCATGTTATCATCAAGTTTAGGCACTAGGACCACTGGTGAGGCATAAGGTGACTGATATTCTTGAATGACTGCCTGCCCAGTTCGCCAGTTCCTTTTTAAAAACTTCCTTTTTTTTTCAGGCAATCTGTAGGGTGGTGAGGCAACCGGAGCATGAGTCCCTGTATTGATGTGATGTTCCGGAAAAGGTACGACTTCTCCCCCTGGTTTGAAGAACTTCTTATGCTTTCGAAGTAGATTATTCAATTGACATCTCTGATCAGCTGTCAGGGCTTTACCCTCATCTTCGCGTAAATCATATGAATTCACTTCAGCTTTAGCTATTGGAATGTGGTCAGTTTCTTCACCATCCTCTACAAGTAAGTACTTCCTCTTAGTTTGATCACTGAAATACCAAGAGTTGGTAGACAAGGCTAAAACTATATTAGCCTGCTTCAAAAATTTCATACCCATCAATGTTCTGCTTCCTTTAGCTATGAATTCAGTGCCGGAAGTTCTACCCGTAATGTTTACCGGTAGAACAGCCAACAAAGTTTCAACAGATTGGGTTACTCCATCAGCTAATGTAATGTTAAGGAGGTTTCAGGGTTTTTTTTATTTCCTTTGAATAACTGAAACATACGCTCTCTGGCGATGCAAGTATTTGCATCGGTATCTGCACAGACGTACACCTCTTTATTACAAATCGTAATAGGAATATTTGGAGCTGATATTTTCGAAGTGTTATAACTATAGAGCAAGACTTTTCGAGCTTCTATATTTTCTTTTTTCACCACAGGAATCTGAAAATTGCATGTTTTAAATATTGTGATAAAAATTAGATCATTGTAGAATCTAATTTCTGAAAATCTTTTATAGTGAACATCCTCATCCTAGAATTTTCCCATTAATAGCACTTTTCATCCATTGTGGAGTAACGTTTATCGAATGAGTGATCCTATTAATAAAATATGTTAAAATATTCTGTTAATTTCAAAACAAATTTAATCTCAAAAATTTTTACTCCAAAATAATTATTAAAAATATCTACTCTCATTTGATTCACGCATGTCATTTTGAAAAAATACAATGTATTATAAAAGGCTCATTTTCTGATAGGCATTTTTATTATTATAAAAAGAAAAAAAAATATTTAAATTTTGTCAGAAAAGTCATTAAATGCTATAGAAATTCTACAAAAATATTTATTCGTACAAGAAAGTTTTTATAGATTTAATTTTTACAAGACATTCGCAAATTTTGTTTGAAAGAGACCGATAAATCCAACATTATTTGTAAATTTCGGCATTATTATTACACGTATAATGCAAATATGTTTTGCATATTTTTTTTATAGAGATGCACTTTTAACCACTTACCAGATTTGCTCATCTTTGGCTGCTTTTACTTTTTCTGCTCCAGTTACTCTAATGGTACTCAGCAGATGAATGTTATCTTCTTTACATCTCTACCGGAGATGAATGTTATCTTCTTTACACATGTGGTTGCCTACAAAGGATAGATGTGAAAGAAAATGTTAAAAAGGCAATTTGCATGCTCTCTTTTAAAGTTTTTAGTGTGTACTTTAGAAATTTTTGGAAGTAATAGCATTTTACACCATCTATTTTTTTTTACTGGCGTTGTTTTACACGTGATAGACAAAAGATTTTTAAAAGTTTAAATAATCCCCCCCCCCCTAAAAATCAAATTTATAGCCATAAAATCTCCGAAAAGTTATAAAAATAGGGGGCCGACTCTAAAAAACGGCGGGTGATAGGGTAAAATGGGCGTCCTATTCGGAATCGGGGAGTCATTTTACACAAGAATTTGCAAAAATGGTGTTAGGGCAATTTTCATGCCGAGCAGTGTAATCAAAGGGAGGGGGTGAGGGGGAGAATGGCAGCCCGCACACAGAATTATTTGTCAAATAAATCTGGTTGGTTGGTTGGGTTTTACGTCGCACTAGTGCAGATGGGCAATTGGGGACGGTCTGGGACTCACCCCCTAGAGGTGGTCCGGAGACATGCCATCACAATTTTGATCCTCCACGGAAGGGATGGCTCTCCCGCTTCGGTGACCCCCAGAGGGGTCAAATACACACAAATAAATCTGTTCCAAAGCCTAATTTGGATTGTTTATGTATCTTACCCCTTAATCTCCAATCTGTACATATAGTATTAAATTTTAGAATAAGAGAAAGTCGTGTGAGTGACACACCAGATTATTATTTTTTTTTAATATTTCAAATAAAAAAGAAAAACATCCAATCCTGATAACCTTTCATCTGTGGCAATCCGGCCTTTTATAGAAAAAAATTCAGAAGCAGTGAGAGAAAAATGATTTTAGCGCTGCATTTTTTTTTTCCTTCTGGTGGCTTTATTTGATTTTTAATACTCATGTGTTTTTCGCGGTATTCTTTACAGAAGAGCATCACCTATCGCAGAGACGTCGACCGTGCCCCTCCCCCCCTCCCCCGGGTCATATTCGGTCCGCTCAATAAGTTTTGCGTCCCACGGCGTAATTCGAAAATTTATGTAATGCTGTCTTTTGTTAACAATGCAAAAGCTAATAAAATTCGTTCTCGCTCTTCTGTACGAAAACGGCATTTGATGATACGATATTTGTAGTATATATTTATTTCTTGTAGTATAGGAGCTACGTACATACATAAGGGTTTCCTCGCATCCGCTTTTTTCCAAGAACTATCTCATCACTATTCTTTAAAATAAACTTCTTTTTAAACACATATGCTTGTATATTTGTTATATATTTTTTAAGCGTTACTTATTTTATAAAATTTTTATATTTGAAACTTTCAGTTCCAAATTTTTCCAGGTCCTCTTGTAGCAGTATATTATTTTTTCCTCGCATTCGCTACTTTTTTTTTGAAACTCTGATTCAAATTTTAATTTAATGTCTACTTTGCTGATTTTCAAAAGACAGCTGATAGAAACGAGAAAAATGAGTGAAGAGTGACAAGTTAGGTATGTTTTTGATACTCGAAGGCCAGCGGCTAGAATACTAGAAGAAATTTAAGAACCAACACAAGCAAGGTGTCAGGAACATGCTCAAAAGAAAGTTAATAGAAGACAAGAAAAAAACTAACGAACAGCGATATAGTGCAAATGCTCAACGGACAGTGGATAGATGATAAGATGTATCTGAACAGTCAAGAACGGGCTGAAAGGAAAGCTGTTCGAAGATTATGAAAAGCTTATGAACAGCGACAATCCATGTTTCGTACAGATGCTCAACAGGCAGCGGCATGAGGACTAGAACAAATCAAAGATCAGGTATAAGCCAGACGTCAGGGACGTGCTGTAAGAAAAGCTCGTCGAAGGCGAAAAGAAGTTGAACAGCGAGAAGCCAGGTTACGTGTTGATGCTCAATGGACAGTGACTGGAAGACAAGAAGCAACTGAAGAGCAACTTCTTATTGGAATTGAAACTGATACCGGACGTTATATTGATCTACCTTTGGAGCATAGAATGGTGCCAGTTGGATCCCATGTGCGTTTTACGATGATCCTACTTTCGACTATGCTTTTTAAAGTATTGTCAGCATAACAGGAATGCTAAATGTTTGTGTAAAGTTGCAATGCCCAAAAGTGGCACAGAAAATCTCCTGGAATGTGTTATCCCAATGAAAAAGTTCAATTGCCTCAAATTTCTGAATTGCTAGAAACTTTGACAATTCTTCTTAAGTATTATAAACAACTACTAAGCCTTTTCAATGCTGGATAGACCTTGCTAACGACAAAATAAAATAATGTACAAATGAAATCGTGTTAAAAATTTATTCCTTCCCGACATAAAAAAAAAAAAAAAAAAAAAAAAAAAAAAGATAAATCCAAGGTAATTTTATTTGTTTTGCACATGATTTCTTATTCACATATAATAATGTATATCTATGGTTTAGGATTTAAAATACTTTCAATACCCTCCTTTTTACAAGGATTGGAATCTCCTTCCCCCACAATGCAGTCAGAAAGCAAAATCTTCAATCGAACCCAAAGACAAAGTTTCTCACTTTCCGTGGTTGTGCAGTACATTTTGAAATTGTATAGTGCAAAGGCTAAAATCTTTCTTCTAGGCAGGGGAACAACTATATATAGAGGCCTAGAATCTCACTGTTTCCTCTCCTATATTCTGGCCCTCTCTCACTTCTTCACTTAAAATTTATTGCTATAAAAAGGCATCGAAATAAGTTTTAAGATTGATTCAGAAGCCCAACCCATGAAGAGGGCCAGGGGCTTTAATCCGCTTGCCTTGTTTCATCGGGCTTTGCATAAATAAGTTTTTATTTTTGGAACTTCCTGTACGTTAAAACTAGACAGAAATCTGCGGCATAAAGTGGAATTGCAGCGAATGCTTAATGTTAAATAATTCTACGACCACTTCACAGATACATATATTTAAAGTTTGTTTCTTCGGAAGTCCCTTCATGACCAGAAGCCCGGGGCGGCCCGCCCTATGCCCCATCCTTGGTACGTCACTATGCCTAGGGCGGCTAAAAGTATAGGCCCTGCTTCACAACACGAATGTACATTGTATATCCCAAAATCATTACAACAACCATTAGTCATATCGACTAAGGTTATAAAAATAATAGATTGTTAGAACCTACCATCAAATTCTCGGGACGCCGAAAATTTACTGTGGGGACTTATAATAACGCTAGTCGTATCATTTTCAACAGGAAAAAATGAACGTAACATTAATTGTCTTAATAATGAAAATTAATTTTGTTATGTTGTTTCTTGCCTAAAGATATACCCTTTTAGACATACTTTTGTATGTAATTATTGTTTTCCAGTCAATAATTGAGTATGCCCAGTTTTGGTAAAAGTTGGTGTCTTAAAAACGGCTCTTAATTGTTACATAAATCCATTTTAAGTATCATTTCTCGTGTATTACGTGGTTATTACAGGAAAATTAATGGTCATTCTGATTAGGTAGTTCAGTTTCAGATCACGGAAATTTGTGTTTAAAAAATTCTCTCTCCTCCCCCCTATTTTTTAACTCGCTATATAAATTCTGTTTTGTATGTCTTTACACGTGTATCAAGTTTCTCTTACTGGAAAATTTCGAAATATGCACATAATATTTCCAAAAAATGAATATAATACGTGTAGTAGTGGGTAATGGAAGTCGTGTGGTTGTTTCACACCAAAATTTTTGTTTATAAAGCGGTATAAAAAAGAATGATTGTGTTTTTAATTCCTTTAAATATAGCGGCCAAAGCTTGTTAGTAAATAAATAAATAAACAGATACGTGAATGTAAAACTTAAATTAAAGGACTATAATGTCAATTTTCATTTCTTGGAGTCTAATATATGCAAAAGATGTCTTTTTTTTTTTTTTTTTTTAATATCACGTAAAACAGTGTTTAGTCATTCGAACTGGCAAGGAGAAATAAATCTGGAAAATACATATGTAAAAACCAACAACCAAACAGTATTTAAGAAAAACAAAAACTTGTTCGTGATAAATAAAAACTTAAATCCTAAACGTAAGCTAATGTTGACTCCAGTTCGAAACGGGGCTCTTCCTCAGGCAAAAATGAGTTTCTACAAAAGGCAGCACGAAAGTGTTCTGCTTTTACCACTCCAGACGCAGATTTTTCGCAATTCAAGGTGTTCTTTTACAGAATTTGTATTCTTATCTTTGAAGATTTCAGGGAATTTTACGAAATATAGTGTACAGCAAAATTTGTATCACTCAATATATTGTAAATATATTGTATCCTTTAAATGGGTTGTAATACATTTCAACCCATTTAAAGGAAAGTAATTTCGACATTAAGGTTCAGCACGTGTTGAATGGAATGTATTTTCAATATGATATCCAAAATTAAAAAACAGCAAAAAATATTTACCAATTAATTTAACTTCGAACCTGCTTTTTAATCGGATAAAAAAAAATGTATCAATATCTTTTTGGTATTATTCACCTTAAAAATTTCCCGATTAAAGTACTGTTTCACAAACTAGAATATTTAATGATTACTTTTGGAGATTATTTCTTTCTAGGAATATGCGGAAGTTCGAAAAACTTATTTTTATCGAGATTCTCCTTTGCATAATATTTGTTAACTTCCGCTCCAATAAATTTGTTACAACTGTTTGAACTTTTTTTTTTTTTTTTTTTTCGAATTTTTATCAGGAAAATTATTTAAAAAGGAATAACAAACATTAGTGAAAATGTCATGATTTAAAGTCTACGAAAGTTTGTTTTACATTTTAAGTTGCATAACAAAGTGGCTCATTTCAGGGGATATTTACTTTAATGAATTTTACTTTTAAGTGAATTTTTAACCATTTCCAATCTAATTTAAATGTAATTATGCACAACGCTTAGATTACTACGAAATATGCTTTCTTCACAATGAATAAGAACTATTTCTCTATCAAAAATTGCATGCGTAACTTTTACATTTCTTCAGAGCATCTGATGTGGCCTATTTTGTACAAGGGACTGTATAATATTAGAATATGAAATAAAAAAAAAATAGTTAAATCTCTTAGGGGGCCATCTGCAAATCGTAACACTTTAAGAGAGAAAAATATTAATAAAATGTAAAATACTAGCAGGCGTTGTCCGCTTTGCTGTTCTCTCTATATAAATTAATTCTCAAAAATATTACATATAACTTATTATTATAAAAAATCTCATAAAATATAATAATAATAATAAATGATAGAAATCAGTCAAAAATCTCGATCTTTTGTCCCTACTCCTCTAAAGGGTAGAGGGTTTAACAAAATTCCTTTATAGCGTGTGTTGGGACATATTAACTAACCAAGCATCAAAAAATCTTATTTCTCAGATAATTTAGAGCAGAGTTACTATTTGAAACGTGTTTTTGTCCCTCGTTCCCGTCCTCGGAGGGGGAAGGGGGATAGTTCATAAATCACTTTATAATGTATTTTGGGTACACATAGCACATCCACATTTAAAAAAAAAAAAATGCTTTCCTGAGATAATTTTAAATAGAGTTACGCGTGTAAGCGTGTTTTTTGCCTTCTCTCTCTCTCCCCTCCTCCAAGGGGAAGGGCAGAAATTTACAAAATCCATTTATAGAGTGTTTTAGGCACACCTAACCAATCAATGCACTGAAAAATCCCCTTTCAGAGATAAATTAAAAAAAGCGTTACAAATGGAAACATGTCCCCCCCCCCTCTTCCCAATCACAAAGAGAGAAAGAGGGACACTTCGCAAAATACTTTTATGGTACTTGTTGGGTACACATAGCACACATGGATACCAAAAATTGTCGTCCTGTGATAATTTGGGACAGATAACTGTTGGAAAGCTGTTTGCCCCCTACTCTCATAGGTGGAAAAGGGGGGGGGGGAATTAACGAAATCCCGTCGCAGTTGGTGTTTTATTCAAATAACCACACATTAAAATTTATGAATGCAGCTTCTAGATTCCCCATGACATATTTAACGTTAAAAGGGAACTCTCGAATCTACCTCGTAATCCCCCCCCCCCCCAAAAAAAAAAAAAAAAAAGTCGAAAATCGCAAAATACTCAAAATTGGTTTTTAGAAATATACTTCAGAAGATTAACAGCCAATTTCAGCTTCCGTGTGCCATTTTTGTAAGAGTTCTAGTGCAAAGTCCGGATTTTGTAAATCCCCCCCCCCCTTAAAAAAAAAATCTTCTTCCCCTAAAATTGATTTTTTTTTTTTTTCTTTGTATTTGAGTTGTTTCATGAAGATATTGAAAGTAATTAGGTAATCTGGAGTTAAGTTATGCTCTCAAATATGTTTTTGACATCCGCTCTCATACCCCCCCTCCCCTACCGGGATTCGAACCTGGCCCCTTTGAACTGAAAGCTAGAGCGTGGACTATTCCGTCACCAGATGAAGCCGATAAACGAGTGGCAGCTATCAATTTTTTCAATGTCTAGTATAGAATTAATTAATACCAGTTGATATAATTTTCAACAAAACTGAAAGTGCTTATGCGTTCAGGCGGTCTATTAGAAATATTCCCACTTACTTTTCCACACTCTAATTTCCATAAATAATTTTAAAACGCCTTGAAAACGTTATTCAGTTTATTGATACACGTTCGTCTTGTACAGTAACCGCCGCTTAATAAATTAACTAATAAAATCAACCGCTTAATAGGATCCAATTACCGGAATCAAAATGATACAAACTTTTTTAAAACTGCCGCTTAATAAACTCAAAAATATCTCTTCAGCAGCAAATATGTCATTTATACACGATGAACAAATTTTTTATTTTACAATGTTTTTAGGTCTAGGAGGATTGTTAGTATCAATCTGGGTAAAAATATCGTCGCCAGTTTTTGTAGACCAGTTTTGCGTAACACTAAAATAAATTATAGATATCAGTCCTATCGTTACAAATTCGGTACCCAATGAAAGGGGCGATTTTTCTGAATCCAAAGGTGCAAACAGTTTTTCGACACGACCATTAGATTTTTTAAAATTAACTAAAGAATGAAATGTTGGTGGCAACACTTCATTTTAATTCATTTCAGTCATTTTAAAAAGTACGTGGTTCAGTTTTACGGTCAAAAAATGAGATAAAAAATAAAAAATATTTTATAGGCATGATCACGAATCGTCATCGAAAGGAATGTAAAAGTACGGTTGCATGTATTGCCACACATCCCATCTATAACACCTCCTCTGCAGTGGCGGATTTAAGAGGGGGCTGAAACCCCCCCCCCCAAAAAAAAAAAAAAAACACTGACATTCATAATTGAATATTGCAATTGTAAATTTTTTATTGGTCTAGAATAACACTTTGAAAAATCTTAGCCCCCCCCCCCCCAAAAGTCAAGTTCTGGATCCGCCACTGCTCCTCTGATAGATCGTTTAAATGCACAACATTTTTGTAATTGTGCTCCGTGAAATTTTTTTTTTTATTGAGATATTTTGGGATTTCCAGATTTTTCATTGCCACGAGTCCCCCCCTACTCGCCCCCCCCCCTCTAAAAAAAAAAAAAAAAAAAAAAAAAAATCAACTTTAAAAATTCTGTCAAGGACAGAATTTAGTTTAGTACGGATAACTATTAATTTCATCTGTAAAATTTTTATTTTTTAATTTTTTTTTTATCTCATTTTTTGACCGTAAAACTGGCCACGTACTTTTTAAAATGACTGAAATGAATTAAAATGAAGTGTTGCCACCTAAATTTCATACTTTAGTTAATTTTAAGAAATCTATTGGTGTATCGAAAAACTGTTTGCATCCCTGGTATAAAGAAAAATCACCCCTTCAATTGGGTACAGAATTTGTAACGGTAGGACTGATATTTCTAATTTATTTTGGTGTTATACAAAAAGTAAAATTTTTACAGATTGAAATTAATAGTCCTCCGTACTAGACTAAATTTTGTCAATGACAGAATTTTTACCTTTTTCTTTTCTTTTCTATAAAAAAGAAATAAAACACAGCAATCTCCGTTATCTCTCTTTGTCGAAATTTTTACACTTGTAGCATAATTACAAATTAAACACGCCCCATCACTTGTTTCGGTAACAATTCAAAAAATGTATTCTTCAAAACGCGGTAATGAGTTACAAATTCAATTCGATTTACGATCGATCTTTTCTTATTTTAATTATTAAAAGACAATTTCTAACAATTATTTTGAAATAGAAGCAAGAATTTTAAATTTAAAGAATAGCGTGAACTTTCGGCAAAGTAAGGAGGATTTTCTTCAACGAAAAGTGCATCGGAACTTGGGATGTGTTTAATTTGTTATACTGAAGAAACAATTAATCAATTACCTTTAAAAAATTAATTAATAATGTTTATTTATTCCATTATTTGTTACCGTTTGAAATTTCTTTCCAAATTCAGGAAAGTAATACCTTTTTCTTGTGTGCAGAAACGTTCGCCGGATATAAAAATCAGCCGCTCAATAAAATTACTTTGGCTCCGGACGAATGTGATTTTAATAAGCGGCGGTTACTGTAAATGGTAACTATAACATGTGCTATTTATAACACGTTTGCGTTATAAATAGCACATGTTATAGCACTACTGGTAAATAGCACTATTGGTTTATCTACTCACAAAAAAATTTCTAATACACGGCGGTCTACAAGAAATATCTCTTTAAAATTTGGTTTAATATATTTTTATATTGGCAAAAATATAACGAAATTGACGTGCATTAGAACAGATGATGGATGGTTTTATAGGGTCACAAAAAATATTCAAAAAGTTTATGAGATTACAAATAAAAGGAATTTTCAATTGTGTTATGAGAGTTTTTTTTTCTAGTGTTTTAGATTTTGTGCACTATGTCAGACATATTCTCTTTTTAGGCAATATATATATACACAAAAATGCAATAATGTGCGAAATAATAATGAAGTATGATTTGTGTGGCTTTGTAAACATTTTATTTACTTTATTAACACTTTATTAACATTTATCATACCCTTTAGTTAGGCAACTTCCTTTAATGCATTTTAATTTCACAATATTTCGCGCGTATAAACTGTTTAAAAGAAATACCTCTCTAAGATCATGGATGAAGGGTCATGTAGAAAGAATTACATGCATAGAATAAATTCGAGTTATTTTGTGATTCACTGTTCACACACCAACTTTGCCACATCTATGATTTACTTTCTGCAATAAAGCTGAATAATCTAAACAACGGCACATGTCAGTTTCAAGAAATATTAAATTTATTTATGGAAATAAGAACGCTGTAAGACAGTCTGACAGACAAATAGACGAACCGAAGTCATAAAAACTTATTAAACTTTATTGGAAAGTGCTAAAATTGCCCAACCTAACTGGTTGTGCAATAAATACATACAAATTTCAATACAATACAACATACAACTTTCCCTTACATGCCCTCGTGTACATGAACATTTTTATGTCGCCATGAACATGAATCATTTACGATAAATCATACCCTATTCCAAAGAAAGCATGGCTTTTGTGCATTTGAATGCCCGATGTTAATGTGCAGGATAAAGATATAAAAATAGGCTTCAAATCATACATCTCATAGGACGTAATGCAAATCAGTGAGTCGGGGCTCGGATGACCGAGGTTCTACTGTACTTACATTTTTAATCTCGATTTAAAATAATTTTATTTTTTTACATTGAAAAATTGTACAGTGGAAACAACATTACAATTTTGCCCTTTTCTAAGGCGGTCAGATGTTAAGCTTAAGATCTAAGGAATCCTAAATGGACTTTTCTTTGATGACTACAGACCAAGTAAAATACACTGATGGAAAAAAAAATCCCAACACCAATAAAAAAATATTGTACAGTAATGAAATTTCAGAATACATTAATTGTTTAAAGTTTCAAGATCACAGGTAGAGGCCATTGGCGAGAAGAGTCATTTCAAATGTGAAATGTTTGTACATTAGTAACCGGTGTAACCGCCAGAATTTTGAATGCAAGCATGCAAACGTGCATGCATTGTGTCGTACAGGTGTCGGATATCAGTTTGTGGGATGGAGTTCCATGTCTGTTGCAGTTGGGCGGTCAATGCAGGGACGGTTAATGCTGGTTGTGGATGACGCTGGAGTTGTCGTCCAATGATGTCCCATACGTGCTCGATTGGAGAAAGATCTGGTGATCTAGCAGGCCAAGGCAACATGTCGCCACTCTGTAGAGCATGTTGGGTTACAACAGCGGTATGAGGGCGAGCGTTATCCTGTTGGAAAACACCCCCTTGAATGCTGTGCATGAATGGCAGCACAACAGGTTGTATCACTAGACTGACGTACAAATTTGCAGTCAGGGTGCGTGGGATAACCACGAGAGTGCTCCTGCTGTCATACGAAATTGCTCCCCAAACCATAACTCCAGGAGTAAGCCCTGTGTGTCTAGGCCGCAGACAGGTCGCTAGCAGGCGTTCACCTGGCCTCCTTCTAACCAACACACGGATATCACTGCGACCAAGGCAGAACCGGCTTTCATCAGAAAACACAACAGATCTCCACTCCGTCCTCCAATGAGCTCTAGCTTGACACCACTCACGTCGCAAACGGCAGTGGTTTGGAGTCAGTGGAATGCACGCTACAGGGCGTCTGGCTCGGAGCTGTCCTTGAAGTAACCGATTTGTAGCAGTTTGTTGTGTCACTGTGGTGCCAACTGCAGCTCGAATTTCAGCTGCAGACGCAATACGATTAGCCACAGCCATACGCCGAACACGGCGGTCTTCCCTCTCAGTAGTGCCACGTGGCCGCCCGGAACCCGGTCTTCTTGAGGCAGTACCTTCCCTTGACCACTGCTGCCAACACTCATGCACAGTGGATACATTCCTGCCAAGTCTTTCTGCAATATCGCGGAAAGAAAACCCACCTTCTCGTAGCCCTACTACACGACCTCGTTCAAACTCAGTGAGCTGTTGATAATGGCTTCTTCGTCTTCTTAGAGGCATCCTTGACTAACATTAACCCACTACGTCAAATCTCAACTGTAAATAACGATCACGAACCTTACAGCGCTTATTTAAAGCAAACCTCATTTGCATGTTCATAGTGTCGCTACTAGCGCCACACTTATGCGCGTAGCTCGAAATTTGAATCGACGTCATCTTTCAGATGTATAAACACGCCTACCAAATTTCGTTTATCTAGCACAGCTCCTTCCTGGTGTTGGGATTTTTTTTTTTTCCATCAGTGTAAGATGATCATTTCACCCTCCGACGCCGCTGAGGCACAACATCCAATTTATGGGGGCGGTATCTCGAGCACATTTTAATATTTCATACACTTTAATATACTATGTTACCACAAAGGGCAAAACTAAAGTAGGTTATGGCCTTTTAATAAGTACAAAACTTTCGATAAACACCATAAAATGCAATAAACTCACAACAATTGCTTCGGGTCGAAACAATTGTTGCGAGTACTAAGAACACACAACCTTTCGTCAGGCACGATGGTGTTTATCCAAAATTTTATACTTATTACTTTAAAACGCCAATTCTGTGGAGTTTTCTTATCATTTATGGCCCTTTTAGCCATAACATAGTTTTGCTGTGATTAAGGAGTTACATGGGTTTCAAAAACTTGGGGAAAAAAAAAAAAAAAAAAAGAATATTTTTTCTAATATTTCTTTTTAATATAATAAATAAAATTTTTTATTCAAAATTTTCAGCATATAAATCATTTAACGTGCTTGAACGATGGATTTTTTTTTTTTAATTGAAATTGGAATTTTTGACAGAGCTGTAAGCAGAAATAGTACAGTTTTCGGTACATTATGTATAGTCTTGTAAAATAAATTGTAATCGAGGGGGGGGGGGGGAGAAAAATCCTTTAGGAGAATTATTCGAAAACTTACTAATAAATTCTAAAAACTTCTATAACCATCTAAAAATTAAAAATATTATAGAGTTTTCTCGAAACTTCTTGGAAGTTCTAATACTAGGTTAGAAAGTTCCGTGACAATTCCACACGTTTCCATGAAATTTTTAATCGTTTCCAGGAAGGTTCCAGACATTTACAGAAAGTTCCATAGGGATTCTACACTCAATTCATATTAAAGAAAATGGATGACAGACAAATCGATTTAATACGAAAGCATTCAAAAAATATCTGCTCATTTCATTTTGTTTCATGCAGCCTATAGACATTAAACTGTACCTTCTAGAAATTTTGCCCAAGGACGTAATGTATTCCATTACACTATTACTCTTGAATGCGCTTGTACACGAACTATTTGCTGATGACGAAGAAAATTGAGTGTAACATCATCTATAGGATAGAGATTTAGAATTCTAAGCTTCCTGCTAATTACATTCTTCTATATGTAATATAGAGAAAGTATTGGATTCGCGAAAATTTTCGAAGTCCACTTTTTGATGGATTTACATGTTTTGGGATGTGGAGAACACGAATTAATAGTTTTTAGAAAATGTCTGTCTGTTTGTATCATTTTTTTGTGGACGCTGTATCTCACGAACCAATGAATGAAATTTAACCAAACTTGGTATTTAGTTGCACCCTGACATAAACTGGTGCTGATTAGATTTTGGGATCAATCGCTCAATAGGTGGCGTTGTGATCGCATTTTATGCAAATTTTTAACATGGCAGCATAGGACAAAATTCCGTATAAATGGGCATAAAGAGAGTTATTTTAAACTTGTGATTGTAAAATTAATATGAATTATTGATAATAGTAGTAGTTAGCTAGAAAAAAAAAATTGTGCATGTGAGGGCATCGGTTCCCCCCGGGGGGGAGAAGTAAATTTTCAAGATGGGTATCTTTCGAAAGGTCTCGTTGATAATAGTAATAGTTAACTGGGAAAAAATTTTTGTGCATGTGGGGGCATCGGTTCCCCCCCCCCACCGGGGGGGGGGCAAAGTTTCAAGATGGGTATCTTTTGAAAGGTCTCGTCAATACCTTTAAAACGAATGGTTAAACCAATAAATCTGTGTTAATATAAAACAAAGTTATCGATTTTTTTTACTTTTAACAAAAAAAAAACTAGTATGTTGTGGCCACCACAAGACTTTTTTCTATATTTTCCTATACATATTCAATCAGTAACAATATTTAAAAAAAAAAAGATTTTTTTTTCCTTTTTTTTTTTTTTTTTTTTTTTTTTTGTGAAAATTAATACATATTCAATCACTAACAATATTTAAAAAAAAAAAAAAAAAAAAAAAAAAAAAATTTTTTCTAAGTTTTTTTTTTTTTGGTTAAAAGTAAAAAAAATCGATAACTTTGTTTTAAATTATCACAGATTTATAGTTCAACCATTCGTTTTAAAGGTATTGACGAGACCTTTCGAATGATACCCATCTTCAAAATTTACCCCCCCGGGGGGTACTTCCCCCCCAGGGGGGGGAAGCGATGCCCCCCTATGCACAAAATTTTTTTCCTAGTTACGTACTACTATTATCAATAATTCATATTAATTTTACAAACACAAGTGTAAAATAACTCTTATTATGGACATTTATACGAATTTTTGTCCTATGCTGCCATGTTAAAAATTTAGATAAAATGCTATCACAGCGCCACCTGTTGAGCTATTGATCCCCAAATATAATCAGCAACAGTTTATGTCGGGGACCAACTAAATACCAAGTTTGGTAAAATTTCGTTAAAAAAAAAAAAAAAAAAAAAAAAAAAAAAATACGATTATTTTTCTAAGTTTTTTTTTTGTTAAAAGTAAAAAAAATCGATAACTTTGTTTTAAATTATCACAGATTTATGGTTCAACCATTCGTTTTAAAGGTATTGACGAGATCTTTCGAATGATACCCATCTTCAAAATTTAACCCCTCCGGGGGGGTACTTCCCCCCCCAGGGGGGGAACCGATGCCCCCCCCATGCACAATTTTTTTTTCCTAGTTAACTACTACTATCATCAATAATTCAAATTCATTTTACAATCACAAGTTTAAAATAACTCTCATTATGCCCATTTATACGGAATTTTGTCCTATGCTGCCATGTTAAAAATTTGCATAAAATGCGATTACAGCGCCACCTGTTGAGCTATTGATCCCCAAATCTAATGGGCACCAGTTCATGTCAGGGTGCAACTAAACACCAAGTTTGGTTAAATTTCATTCATATGTTCGTGAGATACAGCGTCCACAAAAAAATGATACAGAGACAGACACACAGACAGACACACAGACAGACATTTTCTAAAAACTATCAATTCGTGTTCAGGACATCCCAAAACGTGTAGATCCGTCAAAAAACGGAGGTCGAAAATTTTCGCGAATCCAATACTTTCTCTATATTACATATAGAAGAAAGTAAAAACAGAAAAAAAATCGCTTTTTTTTTTTTTTTTTTTTTTAACGAAATTTAACCAAACTTGGTATTTAGTTGGTCCCCGACATAAACTGGTGCTGATTATGTTTGGGGATCAATAGCTCAAGAGGTGGCGCTGTGATAGCATTTTATCTAAATTTTTAACATGGCAGAATAGGACAAAAATTCGTATAAATGTGCATAATAAGAGTTGTTTTAAACTTGTGATTGTAAAATTAATATGAATTATTGATAATAGTAGTATGTAACTAGGAAAAAAATTTTCTGCATGGGGGGGGCATTGCTTCCCCCTACCCCCCCCAGGGGGGGGTAAATTTTCACAATGGGTATCTTTCGAAAGATCAGGTTGATAATAGTAGTAGTTAACTAGGAAAAAATTTTTGTGCATGTGGGGGGGGAAGTTCCCACCCGGGGGGGACAAAGTTTCAAGATGGGTATCTTTCGAAAGATCTCGTCAATACCTTTAAAACGAATGGTTGAACGATAAATCTGTGATAATTTAAACCAAAGTTATCGATTTTTTTTAGGTTTAACAAAACAAAACTTAGAAAAAAAAAAAAAAAAATCGCAATTTTTTTTTTTTTTTTTTTAAACGAAATTTAACCAAACGTGGTATTTAGTTTGTCCCCGACATTAACTGGTGCTGATTATGTTTGGGGATCAATAGCTCAACAGGTGGCTCTGTGATAGCATTTTATCTAAATTTTTAACATGGCAGCATAGGACAAAAATTCGTATAAATGTGCATAATAAGAGTTGTTTTAAACTTGTGATTGTAAAATTAATATGAATTATTGATAATAGTAGTATGTAACTAGGAAAAAATTTTTCTGCATGGGGGTGCATCGCTTCCTCCCCTGGGGGGGGGAAGTACCTGGGGTACCTGGGAAGTACCTGGGGGGGAAGTTAAATTTTGAAGATGGGTATCATTCGAAAGATCTCGTCAATACCTTTAAAACGAATGGTTGAGCTATAAATCTGTGATAATTTAAAACAAAGTTATCGATTTTTTTTACTTTTAACAAAAAAAAAAAAAAAAAAAACGTACTTTTTTTTTTATATATATATTGTTACTGATTGAATATGTATAGGTAAATATAGAAGAAAGTCTTGTGGTGGCCACAACATACTAGTTTTTCATGTTTTCTTTTATCAGCATATTGTTCTTGAGATATGCTGATAAAAGAACAACAGACTAACCGCTAAAAAACATGTTTGTCGTGTTCAGAGGACCTCAAAACGATCAAATAAAACAAAAACTCCATTTCGAAAGATTGACCCCAAAACAATACTTTCTCTACTAGGAGTAAGACTAGGAGGACTACTACTCTAGGAGTAAGAGAAATTAAAAAATGTTTAGCTCTCATGATATGGCAACAATAATAAATCCCATAACTGAAAGAGCCTCGAATAAGAAGAGAGAGATGTCTTTGACATCTTTATCATTGACATGGAAAAGTAAAAAACTGTGCAAGTATTTCATTTTTGTATACGCGTTTCGTTGTCCTCCTTCATTCAAGCAAATTATCTTTTACTGATGAAGATGATGTTCTTGGCTCAATAATTCCATTGTTCGAAAGACATTTTGTTCATACTAGCTAAATAAATACATTCCTTTTATAAAGGAAAAGTCGATATATTGTTAAAATGTTCTGTTTTTACTAATCTAAACAATCTGTTTATTGAGCGTATACAATTTAAACTTCGCATTCTACGTTTCAATAAAAGGAGGGTTTGATAAATGCATTTTGTTAGCGTGTATGGAATGGAGACATTTGTAGAATACTTTTGCTTACATTCAACAAGGTCTCCATTTCTTTGCGAATAACTTTTTTTCAAAACAAAACCCGGAAATAAAAATTTTAATGAATAGATACTGTAATTTAATTTTCATTATTTTTTGTGTGCGCGTGCGTACTATATTTTTCCAATTGCAATTAATAAAAAAAAAATCTGCAATTTACATAAAAAATAAACTAATATGCTCTGACCACCACAATACTTTCTTCAGTGTATTATCTTTTAAATTCACGCAGTGAAAATTATCTATTAAGTTTCCATGAAGATTGCAGCCGATTATTATCTCAGAGAAGTATAACACTTAATTGCCGAAAGAAAGTCAATTTTGTGCCGACATCAAAAGAAATGCGTGTATATATATATATATATATATATATATATATGTTCATTAATATGAAAAAATAAATCTTTAAATTTATTTTAAATTATCACAGTTAACCCATCCGTTTTAAAGATGTTGACGAGATCCTCCGAAAGATATCTATATTCAAAATTTGCACTCGCTAGAGGGGTACTTCCCCTCAGGGGCATGGGAGAGGCTCCTCCATACACATATTTTTTTTTTTTTTTTGCTATTTTACTAATACTTTTATCAATAATTCACTTAAATTTCATAATTATTCGTTAAAAATAACTCTCGTTATGTACGTTTATACGAAATTGTGTCCCCATACTACCATATTAAAAATTATGAAAAACTGAGATCACAGAACCACCTGTTGAGCGATTGATTCCCAAATGTAATTAGCATCAGTTTAGATCAAAGTCCAACTCAATACCAAGTTTGGCTAACCTTCGTTCGTTGGCTCGTGAGATACAGCGTCCACAAAATTTGTGACACGCACACACAGGCCGACATTTTCTAAAAGAAGTCAAATCCTATTTTCTATAAACTGTCACTTCAGGACATCTTCGAAAACTTTCACGAATCCAATATTATTTCGTTATACACATAGAAGAAAGCAAAAATAGAAGAAAACTTTTTATTCTTTTAATTCAGTAAATATTTAGAATAAATTTTGCATTCAAATTTTTAAAAATTTTATTTGAATGCAGCCCAGGGTTGGCTGGGTTGGACCCGATTGGGTCGGACCCTATGGATTTTTTGCAAGAAATGGATTTGAAACCCCCCACAATTTTGACCACTTTCGGGGTTTTTCAATTTTATAAGACTTTCTTCGATTAAAAAAAAAAAAAAAAATACTAAGCAACTAAAACTCAATTTTTTCATTTGCTTTTTAACAAAACAGTTCAATAAAAAATGAGTTTTATTTTGAATTCTAATTTTAAAAAACAGAAGATTTGGCATTACATTTACATTTAGATGCTTACTACAATAGTACGACAACTAGAAAATAATTGGCATAGGTAATATCTGCTCAGTTCTCCATCCTATATTTTCTGTCATAAATATTTACTATAGAACATATTATATTCACAACTAGAGCAATGAAGTTTGCTGGTAGCCATTTTCCAGCCACAGATTGAAATGTCTCATCAACTAGGCTAACCTTCAATTGCTTTGACGCATTCACCTTCACTGGTTTGCTGCTTAATCTTATAGATGTCAATTTTGCATTTAATTGGTCCTGCATTAATTTTCATAATGCGCATTTATATGAAATTTTGCCCTATTCAGCTCTATGTTACAAAAATTTTAAATTTTGTGTAAATTTACAAATTAAAAAATTAAATCCAGTGTTCTGGCCAGTTCTCAAGGGATACTATTTTAAAAGTGGTCTAAATTTTTAACATAATTCATTTATGTTAAAAAAAACAAACTAACAATAAGCTGACTAACTTAAAAATGCACACTATATCTTTTTTGTGATTTTAGGATTTCTCCTATAGCAAAATTTATAAAAATGTCAAAAAAATGAGGTTGTGGAAATTTCCATGAATACCAAAGTTTCCCATGCTTATAGTTTGTTGTATTACACAATTTAATTAAAGATTTGTAGATAAAAATTGTATATAAGTCATCCATTGTAATAAACCAATCATATGTAAAAATAAAAACTGCTCATTGGATTTCAAGAATTTTCGTTTATTATATTTTGATTTAAGGACTTTTTTTTCTTTCACTTTTTCGACAGTTAACGTAACTGCATAATGGAAATTTAGAAAAATCTTTTATAATTAATCAATATACTTTTTTTAATTACAAAACTATAATACAGGTATTTTTTTGGTTAAAAAAAAAAAAAAAAAGAAAGAAAGAAAACTGCTCTTTGAGTTTTTCTCTTCGTGTAATTTCAGAATTTTTGAATAGAGTCACAATTAGCCCAGAATGATGGAATTGTAGAGAACGAGCATGAAATAAATTTAGAGAAAGGCTGTTCTTGAATTTTATTTTTTCGTGCTGTTCCTTGTTTTTTTCTAAAAAAAAAAAAAAAAAAAACTTAATTAATTAAGGAGTATTTAAGGAGTAAAAGGAGTTATTTAAGGAGTTATTTAAGGAGTAAGGCAGTTCGTATTAACTGCATGTCAGGAATTTTGGTTAACAAAGATCATCATAAGAATAAAACAAATTACTAGAGCATAAAGAAAAAAATTAAATATTTTTTTCATTATCTCCTAAAAGTTAAAAATTTAGTCAAAAAATACATGAACATATAGGCAGAAGAAAAATAAATAAAATGTTTGATTTTCAAACTTCTTTTAAATGTTCTCATTAATTACTTTCAAACAAAGATTTTTCTGAAAAAACCCATTAATTTTTGTTGAAAAACCTGGAAAAAAAAATCCACATTTTCTTGAAAAAACCCTAAGGAAACTGGGGTTTTTCCTAAAAAAAAAAAAAAAAAAAAAAAAAAAAAAAACCCGGGTTTTTGCCAACCCTGATGCAGCCCCATGGAATATCGAACAATTTCTATACATGGACATTAATGATAGCATTAAAGAAAACATTTATTTAAAAATGCTCTAGCTTTTATCACTTAACTGGATGACAGTGTTTCAGGTATAAAGTGATGAGAAGTTTTCTGGTGAGCAAGTTTCAAATGTGAAAAGTGTTTGAGAATTCAGTTTATCTGTCTGTCATTCGGTTCGTGCTCTTATGTTGGTAATTTTTTAGAATGTCTTGAAACCGTTGTTGGCGTTATTTAGATTCATTGGCTAGTTTCCTAAAAAAATTTGTATAAGTAGAACTCGCTAAAAAATTTAGAATTTTTACGCTTTATGAATCGCATTAAAATATATATATATTTGATTTTAATATTTTATTTAAATTTCAGAATAATCGTAATGTCTTAGATGTATTAAACTCAAGAATTGGAAAAATGTTTATTTTTTCCATATGGAATCCGAAACGTCCTCTAAATACATGTGGGGAAAAAAAAAAAAAAAAAAAAAAAGATTCTTGAATATATTTTACTTAAAAATTAGCAAAAAGATTCCTATTTCATCAAATATTTAAAACTAGCAGGCTATGTCCGCTTCGCTGGTCTCTAAGTTTAAATGAATTTTCAAATGAATTGAATCACTATTTATTTTTATATCACATGCTTTGTTGTAACATAATTAAAAATTCCTTTTTAGGTCAAAATAACATATTACAAATTAAATTAAATTAAATATTTCTTCTGTTTTGCAACAATGCTCCGGGGTCTTATGTGAATGATTCTCAAGAATGAATCCACAATTGTTTACAAATTTAAATGAATTATGTATGGGAAATAAGTACGCTGTCATTTAAAAATGCAGCTCTTAGGACTTCAAAACTGATCAGTTTTAAAAAGTTACTCATTATTCTTTAATATTAGACTGTTTTTTGTTTAATATTAGATTCTTATTTTAAGATAAAAGCAATCGAATGATATCGCGTTGTGAAATTTTGCAACGTAATATCTTTAAATCTAATAACTTGATGTATAGAGTGTCCGCACAAAAAATGAACAGTTTTTAAAGCCCTTTTAAAAAAAGTATAACATCTATGAAGTATCTTTTTAAAAAAATTCATCGGTTTTTACTTAAAAAAAAAAAAAAAAAAATGACCGACTTTCATAACCAAAGTAGTTAAATCTAGACCAATTAAAAATAGGAGTGGTGTGCCTACAAATTATTTTCTTTATTTATATCGATTTCGGATTGTAGTCTAATGTGCCAAGTTTTGTAAAGATGACATCGCGTTGGTTTGAATATGTTATAAGGGAAAAACAATTTTATTTTCGTTAAAGAGTAATCTCCAGGAATACACGTGACACAAAAACAGAGATAACTGACGCAATAACATGCAAAAAATAAAGCAAATTTCAAGCATTTTTATAGGAACAAAAGATTATTTTTTCTGTCAGTACCTCTGATGCTTTTGGGACATAAGCTTCGCTGAATAACATTTTCTTTATCCCCCCCCCCCCCCCCCCCCCACCGAACGACTTCTGCTCTCGAACCTTTTTCTTCAGACTGAATTAATCAGCTAAAATAGTTTCAGCGAGATGTTTATTTATGCAACCAAACTCGTCACCATTTAAAGCATTTTCAAAATATTTGCGAAAATCAGATAGATATAGACAGAAAGACATATCAAAGTCATAAACACTTTTCAACTTTGTTAAAATATCGTTAAAAGAGTGGTTTTATCTGGAGATTTCAAAGATGCTAATGGTAGAGCCCGTAATGATATTGTTATGAAACTTGTCGACATTTTTGCGTATACAGTGCGTTGCAAAATTATAGGACATCACTGAAAATCCACTGTATCTAAGGTTTTGTAAATGTTTTGAAAAATATGTTTTATAGTGAAGATGTGTCATTAAAATATACAAGGAAAAAATATGGTTTCATTAACTTTCGAAAAATACATATTTATTTTCAAAGTTCTTTTTTGGCTTGTTGCAAAATTATAGAACATATCAAATAATACAAAACGAACAGCATGAAATATATATACACATAAATAAATTTAATTATCAGTACGTCCTCTAGAACGATTTATCACTTAAAAAAGACAATTAATAGCATTTTTCAACTCGTCTACTCATCGTGTAGTTTGTTTCCTGCATAATTGTCGCAAACTATCATCCCCATAGATTCTCTATTGGTTTAGATCAGGAGAGGAAGGTGGCCAGTCAAGATTTGATATCTTTCCTTGTTGGAACAATTTTTTTGTTTCATCACTCTTGTGGCAAGAAGCATTATCTTGTTGGAAAATTAATTTCTTTCGAAATTTTTTGAAGAAATGGTAACAGAGAATTTTTGAGTAGTGTTATATGCATCGAACTATTCATTCTATTGGATATAAACTGGATATCAAGCTTTTCTGAAGAAGAAAAAGCAGTCCAAAACATGACGTTACCGCCACCAAAATTTCGCTTCGAAAAAAAAGTCTTTCTTTCCCAAGTCTCGCCAATATACATTAAATCCTTCGGGACCGTCTACATTGAACTTTTTTGCATCTGAAAAAATGACATAGAATAAGAACCTGAGTTTAGAATTTGTTTAAAAAAATATTATGTGAAAGCATATTTTTTGAGAAATTTTACCTGCCTATTTCCAGTCACGGTCCATGTTTTATCGGGCGAAATCCAGTCGACTATCTTTATGGCGTTGTAGCAAACGAGGTGCTTCATTTATGTGTGATAAATGAATTTCTTTTAAGGCTTCTCCAAATTGTAATTTTGTGAACATTTAAATTCAATTTGCTTTTCATTTGTGCGACACTTTTCGTGGAATTGCTCTTTCATCTCGTTTGAAAAGCTTTCTTTTACGTCCTGTAGAATGTTTTTCGCCATAAGCGTTAGGGTCTTTTAGATTATTTTGAATTACGTGGCGAGATCTTTCGAGTTCTTCAAATAGACTCTTTATTGAAAAATTTCTCTTACGTAACACTTCTATTTTACCAATTTCTTTTTCTGTAAGCATTTTACCACTTGGCATTTTCTAAAAAGTATAACAAAACTATAAAATTAATTAATTAACTATTAATATTAAAAGTGTTCTATAATTTTGCAACACCCAATATTTCAATTTTCTTTTTTTAATTTTTGCAAATGTATTTAAACTTGCAATGTTTAATATTCAAAATACTTTATTAAAGGTATCAATTTATATTTTAATAGATTTCTTTACTAGCGCATTATAAATGTGCACCATGTGATGTGTACATAACTTTCAGACGATATACAGGGATGCCAAGATTTAAGCCATAACATTCTTTTTTATTTCTTAAAGTTGTTCTTTTTATTTGTTCTTTTCATCGTAGCCATATGGTAAATAATGTATTTTTTTTAATCTAAATATTGATAGCTTGGCTTTTTGTGTATTTACGTGGTTTGAGCTTCCTGTCAAGTTATCAACGTTTGATCTTTGTCTGTGTCTGTTAGAGTAAATCAAAAACAAATAATTTCAGGCGATCCCATTGTTGTAGTATGTTAAATTTAATACGTTTGTTACAGGAATATGGAATTAAGCGTGGGAAAGTTGTTTGAATTATTTTAAATGAATTTTTGAACTTAATAATACATTTGAATTCTATATAAATGTAGATACAAAAGTGAAACAGGGGGTTGAGGGGGGCGGTAGCCCCCTTCACATAGAATTATTTGTCCAATAAAGCTGTTCCAAAGCCTAAGTTGAACTGTTTTAACATCGGTTCACATAACAATATTCGTTATCTTAACCCTTAATCTCCAATCGGTATTTATAGTATTCAATTTCAGGGTAAGAGAAAGTCGTGTGAGTGACACACCAGATTATTTAAATTCCAATTGTGCAATCGAATATTTATTTTTTCATTTTGACGTGAAATTAAATGTTATAACATGTTGTAGTATAATACTTGGTTGATTGGGTTTTAAGTCGCTCTAGTGCTGCGCAATAGCATTTTAAAATACTTAATAGTATTTTTTTGCCGTTTAATTAAATTAATAATATTTTGTGTCAATCACACGACTTTCTCTTACCCTTAAATTTAATACTATAAATACAGAATGGAGATATTCAGGAGTACGTTAACGAGCACTGTTATGTAAACCTATGCTAAAACAATTCAAATTAGGCTTAGGAACAGTTTTATTTGATAAATAATTCTGTGTGTGTATGTGAGAGGGGGGGGGGGGTCTGCCGCCTTCTCAAAACTTTCATATACAACATTCCTTGAAGCTTACGAATCTTGATCAAACTTTTCTAGTAACAAACGTATTAACTTAAAAATATTCAAGCAAATCGCCTGAAATTATTTGTTTTTAATTTACTCTAAGTGACACAGACAAAGATTTAACGTTAAAAACTTGACTTAGGTATTCAGGAAGCCTCAAAACGTGTAATTATACAGAAAACCAAGTGATGAATATTTAGCTTAAAAAAAAAAAAAAAAAAAAAAAAAAAAAACATTATTTAACATATGGCTATGAAAAATTAATTTCAATTCCTGAACAGCTTATCTTGACATGGTAAAAATTATAGTAAAGCACTTCCACTTATAACAAAAAAGAACGTTATGGCTTAAATATTGGCATCCCTGTATATTTTATGCAGGTTATTTACACAAAACATGATGCACTTTAATATAATCCTATATTAATAACACACGGCACAACCTGAAATGCACTTCCATCCAGTTTCAAGTATTGTCGCACTATAATCTAGTTCTTTTGTGTTGCCCTGTAAACGAATAGTGAATGATTTCCATACCATAATCTACATGAAACATGTTTTTACGCATATAATATATATATATTCGTTTCATTTGGTTTAGTGCAGCCTGTAGATGTTAAACTCTACTTATTTGCAATTTAACCCATAGGCGTAATGTGTTTGAATTCTCTTGGGTGTCTCTGTACACGAACCATTTGCTTGATCTCAACGAAAATTTTAGTGTAGCATTCCTATATGATACACATTTAGAATACCAAGTTTGGACTTTCTGCTATAATTTATTATTGAGATAGGCTGATAACAAACACATACACACACAGACCAACCGTTAAAAACATCATTTTTGGATTCAGGGGACCTCAAAACGTGTAAATATAACAAAAACTCAAATTCTAAAATTTGACTCAAAAACGTCAGATAATTTTTTCACTATATATATATATATGGGTAAGAGAAAGTCAATAATCTGGTGTGTCACTCATACAACTTCTCTATCCTGAAATTTAATACCATAAATAGAGATTGAAGATTAAGAAGTAAGATAACGAGTACCGTTATGTAAACTTATGTTATAACAATTGAAATTAGGCTTAGGAACAGCTTTATTTGACAAATAATTCTGTGTGAGGGGGGCTACCCCCCCCCAACCACCGTTTCATTATATTACCTACGTTTATATATAATTCAAATCTGTTATTAACTTCAAAAGATCATTTGAAATTATCCAGACAACTTGCACATGCAACATTCCTTGAAACTTATCAATCTTGATTAAACTTTCTAAGTAACAAACTTTCCAGTTCAAAATACATCATTTGAATCTCCTGAAAATATTTGTTTTTAATTTACTCTAAGAGACACAGACAAAAATCAAACGTTAAAAGTTCGACTTCAGTATTCAGGAAGCCACAAAATGTGTAAATATACAAAAAACAAGCGATGAATATTTAATTAAAAAACTACATTATTTACCAAATGACTATTAAGAATTAATTTCATTTCCTGAACAGCTTTCCTGGACATGGTAAAATATTACATTAAAGCACTTTCACTAACAATAAAAAAAATTTTATGGCTTAAATATTGGAAGCCCTGTATATCGTCTGAAAGTTATGTAGCACCACAAGGTGGGCATAAATATAATCCTATATTAATAACACACATCACTACTTGAAGTACACTTCAATCAATTTTCAAGAATTGTCGCACTATAAACTAGTACTTTTGTGTAGCCCTGTAAACGAATAGTGAATGATTTCTATACCATATTCTACATGAAACATGTTTTTACGCATATAATATATATATATTCGTTTCATTTACTTTAGTGCAGTCTGTAGATGTTAAACTCTACTAACCTGCAATTTCCCCCATAGACGTAGTGTATTTGAATTCTCTTGGGTAGCCCTGTACACGAACCATCTGCTTCATCTCATCAAAAAGTTTAGTGTAGCAACCCTATATTATACACATTTAGAATACCAAGTTTGAACTTTATGCTATAATTTGTTTTTGAGATATGCTGATAACTTTCTCTGACTGCTGATAACTTTCTCTGTCGAGAAAGTATTGTTTTTGGGTCAAATTTTCGAAAGTGAGTTTTTGTTATATTTACATGTTCTGAAGTCCTCTGAATACGAAAATCATGGTTTTAGCTAATGGTCTCTCTCTCTCTCTCTGTGTGTGTGTGTGTGTGTGTATGAGTGTGTGTGTGTGTGTCTGTCTTTTATCAGCATATCTCAAGAACAAATAATAGCAGAAATTCCAAACTCGGTATTCTAAATGTGTATCATATAGGGATGCTGCACTAAGCTTTTCGTTGAGATGAAGCAAATGGTTCGTGTACAGGGACACTCAAAAGTATTCAAATACATTACATCTATGGGGGAAATTGCAGGTAAGTAGAGTTTAACATCTACAGACTGCACTAAACCAAATGAAACGAATATATATTTTTTGTAACAGAGATAGTCAACTGGGAAAAAAAATTGTGTATGTAGGAGCCTCGCCTCCCCCCTGGGGGGGAGTCCCTCCTCGAGGGGAGTAAATATTCATGATGGGTATCTTTCAAAAGAGCTCGCCAATACCTTTAAAACGAATAGTTGAAACATCGATCTGCGATAATTTAAAATAAAGTTATCGATTTCTTTTCATTTTTAACAAAAAAAAAAAAAAATAAATAAATAAATAAAAAAAATAAATGTAATGTTGAGAATAAAGTCAACTTTTTTTAGATATTTAGTGTTATACTACTTCTCTAATATGGAAATCGTCTGCATTATCATGGAAGATAATTTTTTAAATAATAATTTTAATAAATTATTTTTATTAAGTGAATATAGAGAAGAAAGTCATGTGATGACCATAACACACTAGTTATTTGTTGTTAGTGGATATGCTTTACTAATAATATTTTACCATTTCTAGGACAGCTGTTGGGGAATTGAAATAAATTCCTCATAGAGATAGGGTAAATAATGTATGTTTTAAGCTAAATATTCATCGCTTGTTTTTTGTATATTTACACGTTTTGAGGCTTCCTGATTACCTTAGTCAAGTTTTTGAACGTTTGATCTTTGTCTGTGTCTCTTAGAGTGACTTAAAAACGAATAATTTTAGAAGATCCAAATGTTGTATTTTTCCGTTAATGTAAGTTTGTTGCTGGAAAAGTTTGATCAAGATTGATAAGTTTCAAGGAATGTTGCATGTGAAAATTGTCTGTATAATTTTAAGTAAACTTTTAATTTTAATAATAGAATTAAATTCTATATAAATGTAGGTGCATTAATGAAACGTGGGGTTGAGGGTGGCGGTAGCCCCCTCACACAGAGCTAATTATCATATAAAACACTTCCGAAGCCTAATATTTGTCTAACAAAATAACTATAAAGTGATCAGAAAAATTGTGTTTGTTATATTGCAACTAGTATAGGTATGTTCAAAGCTATGGATTTTTTCTAAAAATTAAAAATAAATAAATAAATAAAAAATCCAAAATGATAAAATAAATATATGCACTAGAATGTTTGGGATTAAACAAACTTAGGTTTTAAGGATTTCCAACAAAATCAAATCATTCCAAAAATTATTTGTTGTTAATATTATACACATAGTACGAAAGAGAGAAAGGGCGTTAATGGGGAAGAAAACATTTATTATTTATTTATTTACTTTTTAACAGAGTGTATAAAATGATACATAAAATTTATAAGAGTCATGAATTACCAAACTTTCTTTTTCAAAACTGTACAATTTATATTTAAGTGCATTTTCTTTTTTGTCAAACAGCAGAGCCTGTAAAACTGTTTTCTCCTTTGAACCAATCGTCATGATGTAAAAATAAAATTGCTCTTTAAGCATTAACTTGTTTCGGTTCTATTTGTTTATAATCTTCTAATGCTAGAAAGCTGAAAAAAGTATTCTGTTTTAAAAGCTATATTTTTCTATTTTTCATGTATATTCTACTATAATGATTTTTATTTTTACTGCAGCAAATGTAAAAAAAAAAAAACTTACATTAGTAATAATACGTTTTTATGGATTTACTTCTCGAGCGTTATAATTTTTTTTTTTTTTTTTTTTTTTTCAATTTATTTTATACAGTTACCTTTTCTTTCTATCTTTACTTTTTCTTCTTCCTTTTTTTTTTTTTTTTTTTTTTTATTAACACAAATTCATTAGTTGATATTTTGGTAATTTTAAAGTCCACTGTTGTTTTAAATTAAAATTGTTATTTATAGTTTAAAATGTTTTTTGAATATTAAATGGTAATTCCATGATAAATGCAATTGTCAGTCCGACACAAGTAAAATTCCGCTTCCACCAATATTTTTTACTTGTATTACCTGACTACTGCAGGTAATGGAAGTATTGTATTCGGGCCGAAAATTCGATATCTAGTTTTCACCGGATTTACACATTTTAAGGTATCCTGAGTCCAAAAAAGTAGTTTTTGGTAATGGATCAGTATGTGTATATGTATGTGCGTTGAAACTTCTTACTATCATATCTCTAAACTAATAAATATAGAATTAGGAAATTTCAGAATTATGACAGATCTGATGTACAGATGATTTTTCCAACTTTTGACGAAAATTAGAAAACCGGAAGTGGGACCCTAAGTCCGTATATCGAAAATGGCTGTAACAATTTTCTTCAAATTTGCTACAAAAACAGTTTATTAGATGTCCTTTAGTATGAATTAGTGGGTTAGTTCAGGAAAATTGATATGCCCTGTATAAATAGCTCAGTTTCAGATTTCACAAGTGTTTTCCTTTAAATAAGGCTATAAGGGTTTTTTTTTAAACTCGTCCTATTAACTCGCTTTTAAATATCTTTTTGTATGTAACTGTTGTTTTCCGATCAACAATGGAGTATGCCAAGTTTTAATGAATGTCGGTATCTCAAAAACGGCTCTAAGGATTTTCTTGAAATTTATCACATAAACCCTTTTTAGATATCCTTTCTCATGTATTAGGTGGTTATTACAAGAAAATTAACAGCCCTCCTGATGAGGTAGGTCAGTTGTAGACCTCGGAAATTGGTGTTATAAAAAACGGTTCTACTATTTTTTTTTTTTTTTTTTTTTTTTACTCGCTATGCAAACTCTGTTTTTTATTTCTTTATACGTGTATCGACTTTCTCTTACCGGAAATTTTTTAAATGTCTACTTTGTTAGATTAATTTTATATCTTCCGGTCACAATATCTCCCAAGAGTGTATGTAATACATGTACTAATGGGTAATGGAATTCGTGTGGTTGTTTCACACCAGATTTTTAATATTAATCACTAACCTCTTTAAACACACACATCGGAAAAAAAAAAAAAAAAAAAAAAAAAAACTACTGTAAAAATAAGATAAACATTTTGTACAGCAATAGTTGTATAATCTATATATATAAAAGAGTAAACTCACTGATTCACTGACTCAACACGGTTGTGGCGATCCTATGGGAGATAGAGTCGCAATTTTTGGTAAGCAGGTTGATTTTAGGACCCTGACTCTCACTAAGACGGGATTTTGCGAAATACCCCCCCCGTTCCCCCCGGGGGGGGGAGAAGGCAAAAATCACCTTTATAAGTATATCTCGGCTCCAAATTGCTTCACGGTGAAGAAATTGCAGATGGGGAGACTAGACTTGAATACAAAAAAATCATTTTCTGCGATTTTGGAATTTTGGATTTTTAAGGGGGGTAGGGGTAAAAATGAGATTTTCGGGGGCGCATAAGGCAAAAACACATTTATAAGCATAACTCGGCACCAAATTACTTCACAGGGAAGAAATTGCAGATGGGGACACTAGGCTTGAATACGAAAAAATCATTTTCTGCGATTTTCGAATTTTTGATTTTTAGGGGGGGAAGGGGGTGAAAATGATTTTCGGAGTTGCTGAAGACAAAAACACCTTTATAAGCATAACTCGGCTCCAAATTGCTTCACGAGGAAGATATTGCAGATGGAGAGACTAGACTTGAATACAAAAAAAATCATTTTCTGCGATTTTGGATGTTTGGATTTTTAAGGGGGAAAAGGGGGGAAAATGATTTTCGGAGGCGCAGAAGGCAAAAACACCTTTATAAGCATAACTCGGCTCCAAATTACTTCACGATGAAAAAATTACAGATGGGGAGACTAGACTTAAGTACAAAAAAATCACTTTCTGCGATTTTGGAATTTTGGATTTTTAAGGGGGGAGAGGGGCTGAAAATGATTTTCGAAGGTGCAGAAGGCAAAACCCCCCTTATAAGCATAACTCGACTCCAAATTGCTTCACGGTGAAGAAATTGCAGAGGGAGAGACTAGACTTGAAAACAAAAAAAAACATTTTCTGCGATTTTGGAATTTTGGATTTTTAAGGGGGTATAAATAATTTTCGGAGGCGCATAAGGCAAAAACACATTCATAAGTATAACTCGGCTCCAAATAACTTCACAGTGAAGAAATTGCAGATGGGGAGACTAGACTTGAATACGAAAATATCATTTCCTGCGATTTTGGAATTTTGAATTTTTAACGGGAGAAGGGGGTATAAATGATTTTCGGAGGAAAATTTAGAAAAATACGGATTTTCGAGTAAAAGTAATAGCTCAAAGATGTAAAAAAAAAAAAAAAAAAAAACCGCCAAGCGTCTTCTTGAAAATATTTGCAAAAACTCATTTTTTGATTTTTTCCGATTTTTTTTTTTTTTTTTTTTTTTTTTTTGGGGGGGGGGGGGGGCAAAAAAATAAAAATAGTGTCAGATCGTTCAAAATTGGTACACAGAGGTTTTCGATGCTTACAAATCGATTGCGGATATTTTCGAATTTGTAAAATTATTAGAAGGGGTGGGAAGGGGGGGCAGTATGGGGGGCTATGGGCAAAACAAGTAGAAATACAGTTAGGCCGTTCAAAATTGGTACAGATAGGTTTTAAAGGCCTGCAAGTCGAATGGGGATATTTTCGAAAGTGTAAAGTTATTAGGAGGGGCGAGAAGCGGGGAGGAGAGGGGGGGGGGAATAAAAATAGAGTTAGATCGTTCAAAATTGGTATATAGAGGTTTTCGATACTTACAAATCGATTGCAGATATTTTCGAATTTGTAAAATTATTAGGAGGGGCGGGAAGGGGGGGTGTGGGCAAAAACAAATAGAAATACAGTTAGGCCGTTCAAAATTGGTACAGATAGGTTTTAGAGGCCAGCAAGTCGAATGGGGATATTTTCGAAAGTGTAAAGTTATTAGGAGGGCCGGGAAGGGGGGGGGCGGAGGGGCAAAAAAATAGAATAGAGTTAGAGCATTCAAAATTGGTATAATGAGGTTTTCGATACCTACAAATGGATTGCGGATATTTTCGAATTTTTAAAATTATTAGGATAGACGGGAAGGGGGGGGGCGAAGGGGGAAAATAATAGAAATAAGAGTTAGAGCATTTCGGGAATTTTTTCCGAAGGCAGTGAGAACCCGGTGCGACATTTTTCCTAATAAGATTTTTTTTTCTGTTTTTTTTTCACGTGATAAAAGTTAATGCAATTTTGAGAATTCAGTAATTATAGCGATTCATTTAAAAATAGGGACCAGCGAAGCGGGCGTTGCCTGCTAGTAATAATAATAAAAGAAAAAAAATCTGGTGTGAAACAACCACACGACTTCTATTACTTATTTATTACATGTATTATATGCATTTTTTGGAGATAATAGGATCAAAAAATATAAAATTGACCTGACAAATTAGACACTTAAAAATTTTCTGGTGATATATAAAATAGATTTACATAGCGAATTTAAAAATAGTAAGAAGAAAAAAATCAGTTTAGCCATTTTTCGAAACATTACTTTCCGACATCTAAAACTACCTGATCAGGATGACTGTTAATTTCCTTTTAATAACCACGTAATACATAAGAAAGGATATCTAGAGTGGATATATGTAACAGTTTTCAAGAAAATCATTAGAGCCGTTTTTGAGATACCGACTTTTACCAAACTTGGCAAATTTAATTATTGACCGGAAAGCAATAATTGAATACAAAAGGATATTTAAAAGGTTGTTAATAGGGCAAGTTTGAAAAAAAATCCGTGCAGCCGTTTTTAAAGGAACGCACTTGCGAAGCCTGAAAGTGAGCTATTTGGACGCCTATCCATTTTCCTGAACTAACCAACTATATCATTAGAAAGGTATAGGGTAAAGGTCACCAACTATATCATCATTATCATCTAATAGACTGTTTATACAGCAACTTAGAAGAAAATTGTTAGAGCCGTTTTTGAGATACAGACTTACGATACCACTTCCGGTTTCCGATGCCCCACTTCCGGTTTTCCAATTTTCACCAAAATTTGGAAAATTCATCTGTACACCAGATCTGTTTCAATTCTGAAGTCTCATAGTTCTATCTTTATTAGTTTCGGAGATATAATAGCCAGAAGATTCCCCACATACATACATACACACACACACACTGACCAAAACTACATTTTTGGACTCAGGAGACCTTAAAACATGTCAATCAGGTGAAAACATATCGAATTTTTGAACCGAATGCAATACTTCCATTACCTACGGTAGTCGGGTAATGGAAGTAAAAATAGCGGAAATCGCATCTTTTCCTGACTAACTCTAACACTACACACTAGTGTGGAATTACTCTAAAATATTTATCTGACAAAATAACCATAAAGTGATCACAAAAATTGTGCTTGTTATATTGCAAAGCTATGTGTTTTGCTAATAATTAATAAATAATAATAATAATAATAATAAAAACTCCAAATTAATAAAATAAATATATTCACTAGAATGTTTCGGATTAAACACATTTAGGTTTTAACGGTTTTCAACAAAATCAAATCACTTCGAAAATTATTTGTTGTTAATATTATACACACAGTACGAAAGAGATAAAAGGTGTTAATGGGGGAGATTTTTTTTTCTAAACAATTTAGACCCCCCCCCCCCCCTTCCTTTCAGAAACGGAAGACTTTTGTTGTTATCCTTTTATGTATTTTAATATTTTTGTATGTTTCTGTACACGAAACATTCGTGAAATTTTTAACGAAATACGATAAATATTTTTCAGTTTTTTTTCCTGACGGAAGGATCCATCGTATATATATATATATATATATATATATGCTATGGTGATAGCATTGCGTATGACTCTTCGTCACGATGAGATTATTGTGCGACGAAATTTGTGATGTACTCAAAATTCACAATTTAACATTATTAAGCTACCAATGTTAAAATATACATCTGGTATACAATAATTTTTTAGTCTTTCCTATTTCCTATTTCCAGATCCAGAATATCAGATATATATGAATTGGAACGTGTGCAGTGAAGGAATTTCCGCTATAATACTAGATTATATATATTATATTCGTAGTAGCAAATCCTTGCGAAATTTTCCCACTTCACTTCTTTCTCATTTACCTTTAAAATTTAAAACTCGTCAATATCGTAAGAATTTCACTAATTAAAATTTTAATTTACCAGAAGCCAAATTATCATTAGAATCAAATTAATATTGTGCAACAGCGAAAGCAGAATCATTCGAAGAAAGATTTCGAAATAGAATTCATGGTTGACGACCCAGTTTTCATACTTCCGCAGGTAGTACAGTTTTAATACACACTGTAAAAAAAAAAAAAAAAAAAAAACTATTACCGGCTGCAAGAAACTCTCTGTGAAATAATTATTTTCTCCAATCACAGAGAGTTTCTTGCAGCTGGTAATAGTTATTTTTTTACAGTGCAGGACACCTATGACGCCTTTTCAATTGTTGGCGATGACTTTTTATTTATTTTAACTTTTTTTTTAAATTATAAAATAACATTACTAATTACAACAATTTATGATATTTGAAAATGTGTTAATAATGCGTGAGATAGGAGGGCCTTTACTTGATAATTGTTCAACTTTAAGCTTTCTGATTTTCCTGTAGCATCATCTAGCAGGGATTTCTTAGAGGGTCAAAATCAAACACGGCAAAAAGAAAAATATTTATTTTGAATTGTCAATGAGTTTCATTGTTTTAGGAATATTTATTTTTAAAACTTATAATTTAAATCACGCGTTACTATTAAATAAAGTTATCAAATTAAAAACATTTTTTATTACACATTAAAAAAAAAAAAAAAAAAAAAAAAAGTAAATATTCTGTCAAAGACAGAATTTAGTTTAGTACGGAGGACTATTTAAAAAATATTTACTCTGTAAAATGTTAATTTTTTATTTTTTATTAGGACTGAGGACTATTAGTCTCAATCCAGTGGCGGATTTAAGGGGTGGGGTGGGGGCTAGGGGGCTGAAGCCCCCCCCCCCCAAAAAAAAAGTCAGGGTCTGGATCCGCCACTGTCTCAATCTGCGGATTTTTACGATTCCAGTTTTATGATAGTTGGACATTTATCGAAATCTAAAATTTATCGAAACTATAATTGAATAATTTGAAAGCAATGCTATAATTTGAAAAAAAAAAAATAATAATAATAATAGTTCTCCGTCCTAAACTAAATTCTGCTTTTGGACATTTATCGAAATCGAAAATTTATCGAAAATATAATTAATTTTTTTTTAGGGGGGGGGGGGAATAATAATAATCAGTATCTAAAAAGTTTTTTTTTTTTTTTTTTTTTTTTTTTTGGGGGGGGGGGGATAATAATAATCAGTATCGAAAAAGTTTTTTTTTTTTTTTGGGGGGGGGGGGGTAGGGTGAGAAGGTCGAAACGTTTATATTTTATTAATATAATGGATTATTATTATTATTATATTAATTTTATTAATATAATAGCGCCAAAGCCGCTATTAGGAATGCTTTTTTGTTATTTTTTATACATAAGAATAAATATTCTGTTAAATTATTAAAACATTTTATTTTTTTATTTTATGTTTAACGCAGCCTACTTATAAGAATTAGGAAGGAGTTTTGAAATTAATTAGTTTTGGACAAAAAAATTAAATGCGCATGTCTAAATAAAGATTTGGAAAGAAAACATGCTTTTTGTTATATATATATATTCGTGATTTTAGTTTTAACGATATTGAAATATTCATCCCTATTTCTTTAAAGTGCGTTCTATTACCTATCCCTCCCACTCCACCACCACAAAAAAAAAAAAAAAAAAAAATCTTAAATATCTGTGGAAGTTTTAGTATTTTGACGATAATGGATTCATGAGAAAATGCAAACTGAGAAAACGTCACTTAAAGATTCCTATTAAATCCATTAAAAACCATGAGAACTGTTGCCTGAATGTGTATTTTACTGTACAAACCTAATCTAGCTCAATTTAGAGATATTAAATGAAAATATAAGTTTTTATCGGAAACCTTCGGCAGTAACTGAAATAGGACCGATCGTGACATAAAATGCAACCGACGGTCTTCAAACGAAAACGAATGCAACGCCAGAATTTGCTTTCCCCACGCTCTGACACTCCTTACAGTAAAACAAGTTTTAAAGGCAAAAACTTCTGTTTCTTCACTGGGAAAGTCGGTCCTCCCGCCGAAAGATCCCGTCTTATTCGTAGGAATAACAATGTATTAAAATGAATTTCTAAGAAATTTCTTCACAACTGATCATACATTTTTATTTCTACAGAATTTCCGAATCGAATGTCTCTAATTTCGATAGCTGATTAATAAATAAATAAAAAAAAAAAGACTATTAGCGATATGTTGCCGGTATTAGAAAAAATTGTTTGCTCAGTACTTAGATTTTAAAGACAATTTTTATTTCGATCGTACGATGCACATAACCAACTGAAACTAAGTAATGGACTTGCGCTGACTGCTTTCGTTTTGGAGGTGTCATCAAAAATGAGCATTGAGTGTCATTTCTCTGAGATGAAAGTCGTCTGCTTTCATCATTGAAAATAATTTTAACCTATAGCCTTAGTGAATTATTTGTAAAGGAAAATATAAAGGAGAGTGATGGGGTGGTCAAAACGTACAAGTTATATTTTTTCATCCGAGAAGCGATCAATAAAAAAAAACATAATTCTTAATAAAATAATTGTAATCAGCAATAATTTTAATAAATTATTTGTATAGGAAAATATAGAAAAAAGTCTTACGGTGGCCAAAACATACCAGCTATATTTTCATCCAAGAAGCGATAAATTAAAAAATACATAATTCGTTATAAAATCGTCTAAAAGAAACAGAAAACACTCGGATAGTTTTAAAATTAAATATTGTTATGACTTCCAAAGCCAATCTTTGCCGGATTAACTTCACTTGATCATCCGAAGGCTAACCTAATTAATTTAAGATTTGAGATTTTTTTTTCTTTGTTTTCTTTGCGTTCAGAATTAAATTGTTTCCCACATTTTAGTATTACTGTCAAAATAGTGTCAATTTAATAATAACAATAAAAGACTGGTATGGCGGTTAAAAAAAAAAAAATGTCTTTAACTGTAAAAAAAGCTATTCTCTCTGATGAACGTTAGATTTTTTTAACAGGGAAAAAAAAAAAACCTGTTCTTTATTTAACGAACTTTAACATTTTTAACAGTAAAAAGCGTTAGTTTTAACAGCTCCCGTGAATTTTAGCAAAAACGATTTTTCGGCAACTTGCCTTGATCGGTTTTTGAACTTGCAATCTTCGGTTTTGTAATCCTATGCATTACTTCGGCACCATGATAAGTGTAACAAGTTTCATTACATAAATTTTACTGTCTATACAAAATTGATTCTTGGCAATGGAATAGAAGATTGTGAGTTCGTATTCTATTAAGGTTAAGTTGCCTAAAAATAGTTTTTTTTTTTTTTTTTTAAATTTAAAAGCACTGTTTTAAAAGCACTGTTTTTACTATTAAAAAAAAAAAAAAACAAGAGTTCCTTAAAAAAAGAACAGTTTATTTATTTTTTTATCTCCTTTTTTTGACCGTGAAACTGGGCCACGTACTGTTTAAAATCATGACTGAAATGAATTAAAATGAAGTTTTTCCCCCTCAATTTCATACTTTAGTTAATTTTAAAAAATCTAATTGTCGTGTAGAACAACTGTTTGCACCCGTGGATTCAGAAAAATCACCCCTTTCATTGGGTACCGCATTTGTAACGATAGGACTGATATTTCTAATTTATTTTGGTATTACCCAAAACTGGTCTACAAAAACTCCAGATTCAAACTAATAGTCCTCCGTTCAAAAAAAAAAAAAATTGATTATACTTTTTATGATTGCGTTTTTCAGTCAATTTATGATAATATTTCATACTATGTATATATCTTTAAAATATTTCTAAGTTTAAAATGTCGCTTGCAAAGATTATGAAGAAGCAACTTTTAAAGATATATTTTTCCATAAAATAATGTCACCAAACAAATGTCGCCACCTTTTCTTATTGGATCTTTGTTCTGAGTCCGTGTGCTCAAATATTGTCCATTTCTAAATGCTATTTTTTTTTTTTAATCCTTGCGTATTTTATTAATTACATTATTATCGTATAGTTTCGACAAAATTTAATCGTAACTGGTTCACGTTAGAAAAATATTATATAAACAAGCAAATCCGTGCGAAATTTTTTTCTTTTTTCTATTTACCTTTAAAATTTGAAACTTGTAAGTCTGATACCATTTCCACCACCCAATTTAAATTATAATTTATCAGAAACCAAATTATTATTAGATTCTGTGGAATGAAGTGCTAATTTCATTCCACAAAAACTAATATACAAGTTAAATCAAAATCATTCAAAGAAAAGTTTCAAAATAAAATAGACTACCCGATTTTTGTACATCCCCAGGCAGAACAGCTTTATAATAGGACCCCTATGGCAACTTTGTCGCCGCGTTAAAGATGCTTTTTAATTTAATTTTTAATTTATTCATTTTGGCATAATTTTTTGTTAAAAAAAAAAAAAAAAAAAAAATCAGATATTTTTATTATACTTTTTATTAGTGCCATTTTTAGTCAATATATGACAAATGTTCATGTTTTGTTTTATACCTTTAAAGTATTGCTAGGTTGAAAATGACGCTTGCAAAGATTGTAAAGGTGCAACTTTTAAAAATAGATTTTTCTATAAAACGATCTCATATCAGTGAATCGAGCCCGTTTAAATATTGCTTATGTATTATTTTTTTATCCTCGTGTATTTTATTAAGTCACTATCGTATCGTTTGTACAAAATTGAATCGTAACTGGTCCACGTTAGACAAATATTATATAAACAAGCAAATCCGTGCGAAATTTATTTCTTATTATATTATTGGAATCTCCATTCGATTTGCAGAATGAAAAAAAGAAATGTTTGTAAAAAATGCGTTTAAACCATACGTATACAATATCTTAAAAAATAAACAGTTACCCTCTTTTAATGAGTTTCGATCTAGTTTAATTGGACGACCAATCCATATTAATTTATACGGTGTCATTAAGATAAAAACAAAGTGACATCCAATATTAATAATACGATGGAATTTGCAGTGCGAAATACGATGATCGGCGGAATCCATAATTTAAGTATCGTAAGACTGAAACTACTGATTCATAAGTGTTGTATATTTTCGGAAAAGTTAATACAAGAAATATATCCATTGGAACTCGGAACGTGCACTTGCAAAGAAATGTCTGCCGTAATATTTGATTTATAATGTCGGAGAGAATTTCCATTCGATTTGCATGAGGAAAAACGTTCGTCGGTGAAAAATGCGTTCCGTCGAATCCCATACAATTTCCTTAAAAAAGTGCGCTTCGACAGGCTTCAGAGTCAACACGTAAGAAAATAGAAATGAGCCTCCCCCTTTCCTCTATTTTATTTATCGTTCTGCAAAGTCACGCAATTTATTGATTCTGTGAATAAACATATTGCCGCCTCCCCACCGAAACCTTTAATCTCTCTCTTTTTTAAATAACGACCCAGTCTGAGTTTTCCCTGCCGAGTTGCAAAATAAATTGAGCGCCGGAAAAATATCTTTTCTCATTGTCAGATTACGAGAGATGAAAGGGGCCTTGCGTCAGCTGCACGTGCAACAACCCAAAATAAAAATCTACATTTGGCGATTGATTCTGCATTTGGCGACAAACGACACTGTTTAGAGATACTGTCGGCGCGCCAAGCATTTCTAAGAACTTAAATTGGATTTGATCTATTGATTAAATTAGCAATTTACAGGTGTTGCTGGTAGACGTGACTTACGGAAAATATTATTTTAGCATGTAAAGAGATCCAATTTCTGTCTCTCGGAAGTTCATCCGATTGAAAAGGTCTCTAATATCTCTTATAAATCTAAGATCTCTTTCAGTCATATTATATCATTTAAATTGGAAAAGAATAATATATTTTCTCATTTAAGTGTTTCTTAAAAATAACGTAAAACTGTTCGTATGACTACAATACTAAATCTGAAGAAGCGTTTTATGAACGAATACTAGCAGGCTTTGCCTCCTTCGCTGGTTACTATATGTAAGTAATTTAATAAACAGAATCGCCCCCCCCCCCCCCTTTTATTTTTAATATCTCTTTATCAACAAAAAATAAAAAGAAAATCCATTGAATATTGCTCCAAAGATCGTTTCCGATCCCCGCTCTACTCAGCACCGTCTTTCTCGCCCGCAAAATCAAGCCTGTATGTCCTTATTGCCTGCGACAATGCCTTACACCCAAACTGGTAAGTTTGGGTGCTTATCGGATGACAGTTTCGAAATGGACAGTATAAGAAAAAAAATCGATGCAGTTTTTTTATTTTTTTTTTTTTATTTAAATCTCAATTATATATATGAACAACGTTGTACGTACTGTATACTAGCAGCCTTTGTGCGTTTCGTTTGTCACTGTATATTTAAATGAATTTTTAAATAGTATCTTTTCATTTTTTTTTAATGCTTTACAACTAAACACCAGAAGGAAAAATAATTGAAATTACTCAAAGCTTCAGGTCAACACTGACTTCGGCAACGTCGTTCTCACCCACGTAATCTCAGGTCCGTGTTTCTATTGCCTGCGACAACGCCTTACCCGTAGACTTCATTTCGGGTGCTTATCCGATGGCAATTTTGAAACGGACAATATCGAAAAAAAAAAAAATCGAAACAACACTTTTATATAATTTAATCTCAATTAAATATAAACAACACTATACGTATTATAGATACTATTTACTGTCACGCTATTTTATATGTTTTATTTGATGTATCCCGTCCACCCTAAAATTACAGCCGTTTCACGGCTTACCACATGCCACGAGCGCTATTTCAACCCTTTTTTTTTTAGACAACTAATGTTTTAGTGGTTATATATATTTCCCATTTTAAGTACACTCATGTCCAAAATTTAAGGAACAACCTATTTTACAGTTTTATTCTTTGCGCATAATTCTTAAACAAATGAGCGTATTATATCATAAAATTTGAATGGCATGTCCGTTATCATATTATTAATCGAATTTCATAAAACTTAACATGACCAATAATTTTTAAATTATTAATTATTAATTTTTCTCAAAAAAAAGCTTTGAAAAAAAAAAAAAAAAATTCAACAAATTTAGAAAAAAAAAAAAAACCGTAATGAAAAATGATGATAAGGATGCATTGCAGATTAGGTGAAGACGCCTTCAAATGTTTAATTAAATCGCGATTTTTCTTTCTCTACTCACTTTTCTTTTACTTTCATAACACACATTTTGAAAAAAAAAAAAAACTATAATGACTAATTTATAAACTGTGAGCATCCATAGAATAATAAAAAATGTCAATGAATAATTTTATAATCAACGTCTTATCCAATTTTCATGTTTGTATGTACATTTTTTAAAAAAGTTATTCACGTGTAAAAGAAGAAAATATTAAAAATAGAAAACTGAATTCAGGATGAAAAACCCGGTTTTAATCTAACACATGGATGCATGTGCATTTTTACCTATCTGTAATGCATCTTTATGACTATTTTTCTTTAAGTTTTCTTTTCAAAAATTGTTGGAATTTTTCATTTTTTCCAAAGCTTACTTTTGAGAAAAATTGGATAATTATTAGTTTAAAAATTATTACTTATGCTAAAGTTATATAAAATTCGATTAAGGGTATGATAACGAACATGTCATTCCAATTTTATGTTCATATCTTTACTTACTTAAAAATGATGCGCAAAAGAAAACAACTAGAAAACAGGTTGTTGCTTAAATTTTGAACATGAGTGTATTTTGATTTCAATGTTAATTTGAATGAATGGAATATTCGTGCCCACCAGCGTGCAAGTGCACGGGGTTGTATAGGGCAGCCCGTTTATTTGTATCTTAAATTAGCGTAGCAGTTGGTATATAGAAAAATAAATAAATAAGTGAATCTGATCACAGTACACCTCTATTATAGCTCTCCCTTGGTGAATTTTGAATTTTTGTCGCCCTATTGGGTATGGAATATTTTATATGTAATTTTTCGTGTAAAAAATGGGGGAATTTTTTCAGTACCTATTTTGTTAATACTTTTATCGGTTGCCACCGGTTGATATCGGTTTGATCACTGTTTTGTTATGATTATTAAAATTGGAAATTAAAGAATCCTTCATATTCTGTTTATATTTTTAATGCACGACTCGGTTGAAAATAGAGGCGTAGAAATAAATTTTCTATGTTTTAAAACTCATTTTTCCTATAAAATGATTGATTCAGACCAAAAAAAAAAAAAAAAATTAATTTATGTGGCTATTATTTCTGTTAAGTATACGACAGGGCTATTTCTTTCAGATAGCGATTTTGCGTTGTCGCCATTTGTTGCACAACACCTTGAATGAACGTTACTGTATCTGTCTGGATTATTAGATTTTATCAAAAATTGGCATATTTATTAATAAGAATAAAATCTATCTAACGCTGTATTTTTTTTTTTTTTTTAGTTCTGTCGGATAATTGATTAAAAAAATGTCAAGTGACAACTTCATCTTAACTTTAAAATTATTTAAAAGAAAAAATAAAGTAAAGTAAAAATAAATAAATAAGTAAGAATAAGTAAATATATATTTTATGTTAAAACAAACAAACAAGCCATAAAAAAAAAAAAAAAGAAAGTAAAAGAAGAAAAACGTGCAAACTTTTTTTTTTTTTAATCTATATTAATAAAAATCAGACTTTTTTCTGTAAATTTGTCAGAATCAGAAAATTTTGCGAAATCTTCGTTTCACACACCATGAAAGCCAAAAATGACTTCAGAAAATGTTGTCTGTGTGTATGTGTCATCGTGTCTGTGTGTCTGTAACGCTATTTTTGTCCGGGTATTACGTGAGAATGGCTGGGCGGAATTCAACGGCGCTTGGCAGGAATTTAGATCTTTACCCGACTTATACTTATTAACTTTTTTGAAATCCCCCCCGTTCCCCCTAGGGGGGGGGGGGGGCAAAAATTAAAAACACGTTTGTCAGCATAACTCGGCTCCAAATTACTTCACAATTGCACACGGGGAGTCTAGACATGAGTACAAATAAAACATTATCTGTGATTTAGGAATTTTCGATTTTTAAGAGGAGGGAGGGGGGAAATCTCGATTTTTGTGTGTGGCAGGAAATTTCGCAAATTCCGGACTTTTGAGTAGCACTCTACCAAAAATTTAACAAAGATGTTGAAAAAAACTATGCGACTTCCTTAGAATATTTCTCAAAACACTTTTTTTTTTGTGTGTGTGCGTGTGAGTGTGTGTGTGTGTGATCTGCTTTTTTTTTGGGAGGGGCTGAGGGGGGATATGTGTTACGAAGGGCAAATTCGAGACACCCCTTTTAGCGCTAAATTTATCCTGGGAAATTTATGAGAGCTGCGGTCACGAAGTTTGTTGCTTAGATTGTTTATATGTATGTGACCCCTAAAGTAACGGGATTTATCAAAATTTCCCCCATCCTTTTTCCCTGGGGGGCAGGAAGCAAAAAAAGTTTGTAAGCATAACTCTGCCTCAAATTACTTCACGGGGAAGAAATTTCACATGAAGAGACTAGATGTTGGAATTCTTGATTCTTAAAGGGGGAGGGGGAAAATCGTTTTCTGGGGTTAAATTTCAGAAATTTCGGATTTTTGAGTAGAGTTCTACTAAAAATGGTGCAAAGGTATTGAAAACAGCCACATGCCTTCTTTAGAATATTTCGAAAAATACATTTTCTTTTTTTTTTTTTTTTTTTTGGGGGGGGGGGGGGGGGGCGTTACGAAGGTGCAAATTCGAGACCCCCCTCCCCCTTTCGCTCTAAATTTGTCTTGGGAAATCTGTGGGATCTGCGGTCACGAAATTTGGTGCGTAAATTGTTTATATGTATCCGACACTTATTGTAACGGGATTTTACGAAATTCCACAGAATCTTAATCAATCAGAAAGTAACATTAAATTAAATTTACTTGTGAAATCAGTGATGGATTGAAATCCCCCCCCCCCCCCCCCCCAAAAAAAAAAAAAAAAAAAAAAAATCTACAAAACTTATAATTAAAGGAAAACAACTTAAATTCATATTGGAATGATTGAATACAAATTTCAGTAAAATCAATTTAAATAATTATCTGCCATAGTTAAGTAAACATCAGCCATCAAAAACCTCTCTAAAAGCCTACTTTTATTTAAGGACAACCTCGTATAAGGGTCAGTATTTCTCGCTCCCAAAATTTCCTTTTTGACTTTAATACAGATTTGCCCATGCACAAATGCACACGTACAAATCTATGTCTCTGTTAAGGGTCACGTTTTGAGGGAGCATGTAATATTGTTTAACTCTTGATGTGAAATGACACTTTTCGTACGTAACTTCTTTCGAAAAATCCTCGTATTCAAGGCTGTTGCCGAAAAAAAAATTCGAGGGGCTTCAAACTTTAGTACATAGATTTGAGTGTTAAAAGTGAAGTTTATTTCAAAAAGTTTTCAAGAAATCTGCAAAATTTCGGAGATTGTTTAGTTAAGACGTTATAATTTTTATACATTATGCGTGAAATTTAGGCTTGGTAAAGTGAATTTTGTGTCCTATTAATATTCAAGTTTCAAGTAATTTAAAAAACTTTTAAGTGCAGTTTTACCAGACTTTACGACTTTTTAATACTTTTCTCACTATAGTGAGGAAAGTATCGTAATTATGTCAAAAGTCCGAATTTGAGATTTTGGTGTTTCTATACGTTTCGAGGTACTCTGAATTCATATTGACTCTTTTTTACGATGATGTATGTGTGTATGCATGTGAGTGAACACGATAACGCCTAAACGCTTTGTTCGAATGAGTTGAAAGTTGGTACATATGTTATAGGTCACCGTAACACGGCCCCTATTGATTTTGGTGAATCTAGCGATTATAGTTCTTTTTACAGGGACACAAAAAAAAATTCTTTATCATTATGGTCTATGAACAAAAAGTTTTTAAAATGCAATAGCGTCTAAATGCCTTATTCGACTGAGCTGAAAATTTATACACGTGTTGCGAGTCACCGTCGCATGAATTGTATAAATTTTGGTGAATCTAGAATTTATAGTTTTTTTTACAGGGACACAATGAAAAATTCTTTATCAATATGGTCTATGGGCCACAATTTTTTTGAAAATCGCTGGAATTTCATTTTCGTTTGCATGAATCATTTTCGACACTTTTTAATGATGTTTAGGAGGGATTATTATATGAATGAGTCTAAACGTCTGTCTTTCTGTCCGTTTGCCTACGAGCTCTTTAACTTTCGTAATTATTCCTTGAAATTCATATATGTTATTACTTGAATAACATATAGGATCCCAAATAGCAAATGATATGGGATGTTCCCAAATCGCATTTTAATGTGTACAAAATCATAATTTTGATTAAATCTTGATTATTTTGTACAATTCATAATGACGTGAAGTCATAACTATGTGCAGATTTTGTGAGTAATCACTGTTGCACGTATATATTACTTGGGATTTTTTTTTTTTTTAATGATTATCACCTCTTTCTCATAGACACCTTAATTACATTTTATGTTTTTAGTTGCAGTTCCCATTAATGTGTTACATACACGCATGCGTGCATGTATTATTTCAAAAATTAACCACGTAATAATTATAAATGAATTATTGAAACAATTTCTTAATGCAATCATTTTTATATTGATATAATATTGTTTAATATTATATCAATACGATTTGTTTATATTGTATCTACGGGATGCACGCACTAATGTTACGATTGCAAATTTTTTATTGATCTGGAATAACATCTCGAAAAATCTGAGCCCGTCCCAAAAGTGAAGTTCTGTATCCGCCACTGTGTGAAATAAGAAAATAACCAAGCAATTAATTACCTTGACGTCAAAATTAGACGCACCGATAATCAAATTAATACTGCAGATGGCTTACGATGAAATTGTGAGGAAATTACTGGCTTCTGATAGAAAATTGACCTGCCAGTAAATAATTAGTAATTACAATAAAATCCCCTACAAGTACAAAATTAATGCTATTCAGGCTTACATTAACCGGGCAATCTTGATATGTTCCGATCCCAATGACCTAAAAAATTGACTTAACATTTATATTAAAGAAATTACTATCAAAGCTGGGTATACCAAAAACTTAGTTTATAAATTTTATAAGAACAGAATACACCTTTTAAATCATATCCCGAACTGTAAAAAACCCTTCAAAATATACCAATTCTATCCCCTTTGATCGTGGCGCCTATAATAAAATTTAAAACGAAGAAGCAAAGGGCATATCCCAATTAAACCAAACCTAAAATCAATCAATTAATATGTAACGGTAAATTGACGGCGGTTTTAAGAAAGGCGATCATGCTCCCTTTCTTGAAACCGCCGGCATTTACAAAATCCCGTTCACCTATAATAATAAGAATGAAGCTTGCTATATTAGTATGTCAAAAAGGGTTAAAGAGCACAATAATGACATCAGATATCAAAATAGATTCTAATAAAAAAGCAAAGCAGCAAAATATTACAGTCCTAGCTACGCCTATAACCGCGAAACCATAGAAATTTTTAGTAATTTAGACAACGGCAACGAGCCCACAGCCAGTGATGCCATATTGGGGATTTTGTCCCCATTTTGGGGATTTTTGAGGCTTCTGAGGACAAATTTGGGGACCAAATGTTTGTGGGGACTTTTTTGGGTAATTCTAAAATTTTTGGGGACAAATCTGGGGAGTTCTTCAACTTTCTGTCAATGTTGGCAACGTAATGATTTATCCCTACGACTAGAGACTTTTCAATAGCTTTATTGTTATTCGGGGATTTTTTTCAAAAATTGCCTTCATTTAAGGAAAAATCTGAGCTTAAATCATAGAAAAAAAACTGCTCAATATTTAAAAAAAAAAAAAAAAAAAAAAAAATCCCTTTTTAGTAGAAATTAAGTTGAGGATTTTTTCGAATAAAACCCTGATTTGGGCAAATTTGAAGACCTGTTTTGGGAAATAATTTTCGACCATCTGGCATCACTGCCTACAGCTGGTCCAGATCGAGTAAAAGTACTAGCAATTAAAGGTGGGATCGATGTCGATCCAGTTCGCTGCACATTATTTTATAACAAAAAGTTTTACTTAAAATACTAACATTCTTGACAATCGAAATTAATTTAATTAAATTCAGCGAAACCTTCCTCCCGCTTCTTATATGAAATGAAAAAGAAAAAAAAATTATAAAAAGTCAATCCATTTCAACATCGAGAAATCAATTAACGTTCCTCATTTTCCACGTTTATTTTGTACTAGGATATAAAAGAAAAAAAATGTAATTTTTTTTCTTTTTGCATAATTTCTGAGTCAATGGGTGGGGAGGGGGAGAAATGACCATAAAGATTAAATGAAAAAATTGCATTTGAACACAGAAAAATTAACTTTTTACTTTCCGAACTGTGTCAGGGAAGTATCTTATATGATTTTAAGCAGGAAACCTGAATAGTCTCAGACCGCTCCAAGAAAGAAAAGTTCTGGACCGCTATTTTATTTGGATAAAATGAATGTCCTATTCTGTTAGGGTTTAATTCGCTGTACAAAGTACATCTCTCAACTGAACACTACGAAAATGAGTGCACTTATTAAGTAGGACAAAATCTAGCTAGGACGTACCTTTTACTTCACTCGGATAATGGGTTCAAAAGATATTCTTTAAAATTCTTAAAAAATATAAATAAATGATTTTAAAAAATTGCGTTTCGTTTTTCTGGCATAAAAGAAAATATGTTTACTTTTGTATCGAGGAAAAAAAAAAAAAAAAAAAAAAAAAAAAAAAAAGAGTGCAACTTTAATGGCACGTACAGTTTGGATTTTTTTTTTTTTTTTTTTTTTTTTTTTTTTTTTCTAGATCAAGGTATTTGCGCAGATTTGAAACACACTTTGGATTTTTGATATTCTTATTAGATTTTTAAGAATGTTATGTTTTACGAGATTTTTTGTGTTTTTCCCGACATTTTTCATTTCGTATTATCAAGTTAAAAATGTCATTACTTTGTGCAGTTCGTTATGGATCGGAAATTTCTGGTTGCAAACAAATTCATTGCGGTTTGACGCAGGGAGGTGCCATAAGTACAATTTTTTTTTTTTTAATGACCTTCCTGACAGAATTAATACAATAAAAGGCACTGAATGTGCCTTTATCTTATGAATTCTGTCAGAATGATTATGTTGATGATTTGGTACTATGGACTTAGAAAACATACTAATGAGATGGTGTTTAGGATCAATCAGGTTCTGGAAGCTTTATATGAACGACCAATAGAAAACCAAATGAATATGGACAAAACTATGTAGCAAACTTTTACCCTGAATCATCTACCAACAGACTGAAACATTATGGTAATAGAATCCGGGAAACAGAGGAAACTATTTATTGAGGAGTGAAATTTAATAAAAAAGCTCTCTTGGTAGTGGCGGATTTTTTATTCACTAATCCCCCATAATTTTGAGAAGTGATATTTGATATACATAATAGACTATCAGTCTTCGAAGTGATTAAGCAAACGTTAAAACTAAAAATTAGGGGTGATGATTGAATAAAATATCCGCCCGATCTGGCAACACTGCTTGGCAGAAACATGTTGATAGTGTGATTGATAGAGCTCGGAAAAGACTAACTGTGATTAAAAGAGTCGCAAGAATAAAATGGGGTAATGGAAGAGAAATTTTAAATAAAACGTATAATTTATACGTTAAGCCATTAATTTGTTATCGTTGTGAGGCCCTGATTACTTGAACTCTTTCAAAACGAAGCTGTGAAAACTACTCCAATCAATGAAATGCTGGCCTTCACAGTTAATAAACCATTGGAGGACAGGATCCAGGAGAGAGCTTGAATACTGTACTAGTTAATACTGTACCCTTCAAAATTTGACGGATCATGTGCATCTTAAACCTTTTCACGGCAAGTTTTAAACATCCCTGTTTTAATAATCCGCATTGCCCTTAACCAGTTTAAAATCCACTACTGTAATCAATTATTTTTCGGTTGGAGGGGAAGGGGGAATAAATTTAATGACATTTCAATATACAAAATTTAATTGTAATCCATATAATAAAAATAAAATCCGAAGACTTTTTCTAATTTTACTCCAAATAAGACCAAAAGAATGTTTGGAGTAATTAAAGGAGAGACAGAATTTATAAATTATGGTAAGAATGGAGAAAGAAAGCACACATCAATATTTAATGTTTTTCATGCATATTACTTTAATTTACTCGCATCTATAATATTCCATTTCAGTTACAATATGACAGTGGCGCCATTTATAATGTGTCAATAAAAAAAAAAAAAAAAAAAAAAAAACTTTTTTTTTTTTTAATATATAAAAATACTTTTAAAATCACATAAATTTATAAGGCAAAATTTAATTTAAAATAAATTTTAATAGTGTTTTGTGTTTTCTTTACATTCTATAATTATAATTTATTTGCCCTTAGAAATAGAATATGCTACTCGGGACCAGAATAAATAAGAATGCATTTAATACTTTAGCAAGTTAATTTGCTCATTAAATTTCTAATAATAAATTATTCTATGCATATTTTTACTCGTATAAAATATCAGTATTTTTAAGGTTATTCTTTTTAGATTATTTTTTTCTGCAATATAGTACAGAAATGAAATATAAGAGATCAATTTAAAATTAGATAAAAAATAAAATAAAAAATAAAATAAAATAAAATAAAATAAAACTTCCTTTGATTTTAAACACCTACCTTCATTTTTTCTAAACAAAGTTTTCAATTGATAAAAGTTAACTTTTAAAGAACAATAAACACCGACAATTTATTAATTTTAAAAGATTTTTATTATTATTATTATTTATTTTTTATTTTATGAAACTGAAAAAATAATAATAATAATATTAGGAATATGGTATGGTATGTTTATATGATAAGAGATGGCGCCACAAAAACTCTTAAAATATTATCCTGTGTAGGAAAATTTTCGATGAAATGAAAATGCATAAGTATTCGTGAATTGCTTTGTTTTTAATATACCTCCTTGGAAAATATGAATCAATGAATTAATCGTGTGAATTGTTTTTATTATTGAGCTTTAATCAGGCGTCTGCCATAGACATGCGAAATATGAAGTGAATGTCGTCTGCTCGAGTTCTATCATCGATGTTCATATTGCACTGAATGAAGGGGAAGGAATAATATCGTTCCGAATTGATTCATAATTTTCTCGCGCAGGCCCAGATCGGGCGATTTTGGTCTTAAAGAAAGTCCCTTGTGTTTTAATATTATAGATGAGGAATGAAGGGAGGAGAAATTATATCTCTAGACCTAGAAGATTGAAGATTCAGGAAGTTTTCTACTCCTTTCTGAATGTTTTCACACAGATGATGAAAGTTGACGAATTGAAGTTGACAAAATTTGATTGGATGATTTTAGCTAATCTTTATGTTTTTGGATGTGCTGAAACTGAAAATGCAGCCCATTTTTCTCTATCACGTATATATTTTTGTCAATATAGGGTGCTTACCGACACAATTTCCTACATGTATCATCATAACAGTAGGTTGATTGGTTAGTTGGTATGGTTTTACGTCGCACTAGTGCTGCGCTATTACAACAGTACGTATCCATGAATAATTAATCATAGAAACATAGTATAAAACTTACCATGTAATTGTATAGGTGGAAGAGTAATGGAAGAAATTGTATAGGTAGGCAAAATCTATTGTGACAGAGAAAAACTGACTTCATTTTTAGTTTCAGCACACCAAAAGCATAAATATCAGCCAAAATTATAAAACCAAAATTTTACATGTCGACCTGTGTTATTGAAACCAATAAGCGCAATTTATCCAGGATCTATAAGCTCCTAGATTATGTTATTTGATAAATTAATGATGATGATTTAATGTTATTTGATGTATGCTATAACAAAATCACCATCAATTCATTCTAACCTAAAGCAGCTACTATTTAGACAATTTATACAAAGCAGGTATCCACATATACAGGCTTCACATATACAGGGTGATTCAAAAGTCAATATACAAAATTTTAAGGGTGGTAGGTAATGCTCTAGCCTAGCAATTATGAAGACCAGAGTCATAAAAAAGGGTCGCCACTTCTGCACTTTTGGTAGCCACCTTTAGAGAAAAGACTACTGGCAACACAGAATGTAAGTAAAAAATAGGATTCTCAACAAAAACATATGATAAAATTTTAATAGAAATATTTTTTACTATGAAAATACATAAAATGCTTGGGAACTCATGTAAAAATATCTCAATCTGTTGAAACAGGATGAAGAGGGTAGAATTTAGAGCTTCCAGACTTTGGCAACCCTAAACTAAAAATTTTCTCCAAACTCGGTCGCTAAGCCACCCAATTCGACGCAAAATTGCCAGAATCAATGACACCGCCGAAATCAGCGTTGGCTACAAACTTGGCAACTTGACGAGATTAGCGATCCAATTTGGCTGCAAATATTGTTTCAGAATAGCCAGAATTAGTAGCGAATTAATTGTTTCGGTAAAATGTGTCGTTTTACACCTCTAATTTTCGGCAAAGAGAACAAAAGTAGGTAGTCGAATGTTTTTCATTAAACTGTAAGCTATGAATTTGCCAATGACAGATTCTGAACTAAGTCATTCCTGAAAAACTTTTTGAAATTTTCTTTCCTTTTTTTTTAAATACTCTATTCTCATGCATTTTTGATGTATGGGGGCTAATGATTTAAAATCAAGAGCCTTTGAAAAAAAAAAAAAAAAAAAAAAAAAAAAAAACTCATAGTGCTACTATAATAGTTTCCATACACTGTTTCAGTAAATAAAGTGAATACTTTCTTTTTACTCGTGTGAAATTGAATAATCTCATTGGACGGAATTTCAGGTTGTGAGCACCAATTTCACAGCACCATAGATACGATGCAAAAATACGGTGCAAAATTGAAAAATAAGACAGTGCCTCCCCCTTTAAAAATATTCTCAAATTAAAATTTCGTGAAAGAGAAATATAGTTTTAGAAATGCTGGTTCTTTTTTTAGAGAAATGTTTGCTTTCACAACTTTTACAGAGGCTCGTTACACGATAAGAAACTGGTTAGTATTTAATTTGAGTACGTATTAAAAAAAGAGAGATAGAGGTAAAAGTATCTGCAATCAAATTTTCAAGTAGAAAATTCATCACACAAATTTTTCATGAAAGTTTTTTTTTATTTATTTATTTATTCATCGTTAATATAATGAATAATAGACCAATAATAGAATCATAATATTGCAGTATTATATTTATCATCATCATTATTTTTTTATGATTTTTACATATACATATGATACATTTAAAGAAAACTGAACGTACTACCCCCCCCCCCCCCTGCTCATTACAAGGAGTATAGAGAAATGTAAAAATGAGAACATTCTGTGAGGAAAACAACCATGATGAAAACGCGATATTAATACACATCGCATAGAAATAAATATCTCTGATTTTTAAAAATCTGTTAGTATAAGATTTTCTCATTGTAACAGATTCCAAGTATTGGTTCTTTAAATGTAATAAAAAAATTTCTTTTTACACAGCTAAATTTTAAATATTGTTATTGGTCTTATTTCACACAGTTTTATCACCTTTTTTTTTTTTTTTTTTTTTTAAGATAAAACTTTGATTTTACGAAGTAATTTTTAATTGTTACATGTACTTTTTTAATTTAATAATATTATTTGTAAATGCAGTCATTTTCTTAATGCGTCCTATGAAATTAATGCTACAGAAATAATGTTTTCTTTCGATTTCTTTAATTTTTTTCCCCGTATATTTCAAACCCTTGTTAAATTTGAGATGATTATAAAATTTTTATTACAAATCATATTTATAAAACATTTTTATTAAAAATTCTTTAAAAAAAAATCTGTAAATGTTCCTAATATTACACTTTTTCATAACTTTTGAATATACTTTTAGAAATTTGTGCGTAAAAATATTTATTTTCTTGTCCGCAACATTAAAGGTGTTTGAAGTGGCACCACACAATGGTCATGATGACCCAAGTGTGGAAATGCGAAGACATTCATCTCGTTGGCAGAGGGAAAGAGGTCGCCTTGGCGACGTTTCTTCTTCTCCCTCCGACGAACTCCGGCGATTACCTTTTCCACATTGTGTTTTCGCAGTGGAAGCGACGCTTCGGCGAATTCGTCGCTGCTTTGATTTTTCTAAAGCTATTGACAGCTCTTGGCGACCTGTTAGAATTGATGGACATGTTTTCGGCAGGAGAAACCCACCTTCCTTTCCGGCATCTGACATAACTTTCAAAATTGATCGCGATAACAACAACGAATTGGGCGTAGAGTTCTGTGAGACGGTAGATTATAGTGGCGGAGAACTGGGAGCACTCACTCCGCCGGACCGGCGCTCAGGTACCGCTAAGGAATCTGAGAAAACGCCGTCCATGGATCACCAGAGAAACACACCTTTCAATAACAGCCTGGAAGAGCTTTGCAAGAAGACGAAATTCTCGAGGAAAGAAATACAGTTGATGTACAGGAGTTTCAAACAGGTGGGATTTTGATTCCTTCCCTCTTTGTTCTGTGAAAGAAAATTCCCCCAGAATTATACAGCACAAAATACGTTTGAATGCAGATTTTTCTAAATATTCTATTTTTTAAATATCAAAATGACTCCCATTTAAAAAAAATTTAAGGTGAAAAAAAATCTACTTGTTATCAAATTAATATACAAGCAACCTATTACATATATCACACTCACATGCATTTCAGGTTTAAACCACTTTATATTAATCAATTAATAAATAATTATTTTAATGAAAAGATTACGTCTATTCTTATTTAAATAATAATAATAATAATAAAGAAAGAAAAGAAAAGAAATAGTGAAAGAGAATATTTATTCGAAACCTATAGTTTAACATATGTTACCCACGACTCAATTTGTATATTTAATTTATTTTTAAGAATAGGGTGGACCTGTCGTAGTGTTACAAAATTTTGCATCGATAGGCAATGAAATGCATCGATATTACGGATATTAAATTTTCTATTAAAAAAGCAATTTGAAAGTAAAAAATAAAAATCAAATGCTCTGTGCTTAAGGGCCCTCTTCACTCACCGCCGCCGGCAGCCGAAGCTAATGTTATTCTATTGGAAATTTTTCTTTACAAATAACTTATTAACTAATACATATTTTTAAATTCTGTTTTTACATTCTGAAAATTCCCAACAGTTAAACTGACGGACCTTTTTTGAAAACGGATTTTTTTAAATTTTTATATTTTATTTTGAAGCTGCAAAATACGAATTTTCAATATGTGAATTTTTTTTATTTTGCAATTTCAAACTAGAATATTTAAAAAAAAAAACAGTTTAACAGTTGGGAATTTTCTGAATGGGAAAACAGAATTTAAAAATATGTATTAGTTAATAAGTTATTTGTAAAGAAAATTTCCCCATAGAATAACATTGACTCGGGCTTCCGGCGACGGTAAGTGAAGAGGGCCATTAATGTTTATTTTTTCTATTTTACCACGATTTTATTTGTTATAGTATAACAATATATTTTAAACATATTCTGGTATTTCTTTGTGGATTCGTAAGTCAACCTATTATATATTTTTACTTTCCGAACACTATAGTGAGGAAAGTATTGTAATCATGTCAAAAATCCGAATCATTACTCAATTTTCGGAAAGTCGAGTGGAGTCACTCCAGATTTTTTTATGTTCTTCAAATGTCGACATTTCATGCGCATTTTTAGTTAGCCCACAAAATAATATCCAAATTGGAACATATTGTTTTACTATAATAATGTAAAATCGAGGTTGGGGGGGGGGGGGAATTAAAAGCAAACATTTTCAAAAAATATAAAAATTCTTGATAAAAGTTTTAAATTGTGAACTTTTTTTTTTTTAGAAAATAGTTTTCGAAGAATTTTAAATAATTAAATACTTAATACAGTTCTATTTGAAAGCATGTGTATTCAAAATTCTAAAAGAGTCATTTACAAAAAATATTTGCAATCGTGCACAATCCCCTGCTACGGGACATTAGAAAGACTTTTGTAAATAGCAGGCTTCAAAATTAAGAAATTTTGCATACATTAAAATAATAAATTTTATAATTAAAATAAATAATACAATTATAAGTGTTTTTTTTCTCAAATTAATCAAGAAAAATTTAAGAATTAAATTGTTTGGAAAATTTTTAAACTTCTCCGCCCTTGTTGATTTCAGACTAAATCTACAGTGAAGGTACCTTAAAGACTTTGAAAAAATGTATTTAAGGTATGTGTATTAAATACGTATGTATTAAATGTATTTAGCTCCGTCTTAATCTAGTTTTTAAATAACAGTTTTAAGTTTTGAAAAACCTGAAATTGCACTATACAAATTATTATAAAATTTCTTAAATAACTCAAAAATGTTTCTTAAAAAGTATTTTATATAAATTAAAATTACTTTAAATAAGAAAAAAGATTAAGAATAAATCATTCAATTGAAGATTGAGAATTTTCAAAATTTTGAATTTTATTTTTTAAATGCGAAGTTTTTTTTTTAAATATTAAATATTGTTTATTTTAATGAACATGTGTGGATAATTTCTGAAATTTAATATTGTCATTTGCATAACAACTGTTTCTTGTCCACTTAATAAACAAAATCTACTCTACATTAAGTATTAATGCAGATTTATTCAATGAAATGTATCTAAACAGCTACAACATATGCTTGTTTTATCTGCAATTATGGTCAAAATTGATAAAAAAAAAAAAAAAAAAAAAAAAAAAGATTTAGATTCAGAGCATTATTCTATTTAAAAAATATAATAATAATAAAGTTATATAAAAAAGACAAATAAATTATTTCTTCTAGTTTTTCGTATCTATTCTTTACATGATACATCTTTTACTTTATGCAAAATGTCAAAAATGTGTAATTTTTTAAGGAATCTTCAAAAAGAGGACGTTTAGTAATGAAACATATGTTAGAAATTTTCACTTTTTTACTTTTGGGCTGCACTTTTAGCTTGTAAAACAGTATGTTGATTTTTTTTTTTTTTTTCTTATTCCGTATTGTTGGAGATCATAATATTTATACGTAGTCTGTTTTAATTTTTAACTTCCTTTACTCATTTTAGTTTTATATTGAACGGTTGAGATTAAATCTAATGTATTGGACACTTATTAGTATCTCCTAATTATAAAACAGTCATCGTGTATATAGGTCTTCATACTAGAAGTGACCTATATTCCCGAAAATTTGTACAATTTTTATTTACCCACGATCGGATACTTTACGAAGCTCGATTTTCGATTTTATCGTTGCTCTGCTTTATGTTCTCTAAAATCTGTGGAGTATGACTTATCAAGTTTAAGACATGTTCACTATACATGCTGATCCATTTTAAAAAGTACCTGTTTTTTGTTATTTATTTATTTATTTATTTAGTTACCTGCATCTCTAATGTGTACAGTATAACCATTCATTAATTATATTTCTACTTAATGTGCGGGGATTGTTTCACTTTCTAAATAGAAAAATTCGATTCCTGAACCTGTATTTCTTTGTGAACATCGTTATTAATTTTACTGCCTTATATGATTCGAACAAATCGTCATTTTTTTTTTTTTTTTTTTTTTTTTTTAAGAGATTTTTAATTTTTTGCGTACATTTTAAAATCAATGATTCAGATTAAAATTTAATAATGGTGTTCCCATGTGTGATTTTTGATTATTGAACATGAACTCAATCATGCAGCGAATGTTTATAAGCTAACTAAAATTATTTCTATAATTTTGTACAGCATTTGTCGTAAACTAATTCGTTTGCTGCATCCGTATCTACTTTGTCCACCTGACGAAGGGCCGTGGTTTTATTTCGATCCAACTCAATTGCTTCTTCTTCTCCCCCCCCCCCCCCAATTTATTGTATTTATATAAAGATTTTTATTATTATTATTACTACTTAAAATGCATTAGTTCCTCGGTGCATTTTTTTCTAATTACATTGAATCTTTCCTATTAAAAATTATTTGGCGAGGCATTCCTACAACTTTCGGTTTGTAGGTTATATGTCTGATACAAGGTACTGCCTAAGAGAAAATTTATTTTTTTTCTTATATATATTGTGTGTGTAGGATATATTTATTTTAAAAGATCTACTCAGCACTTTGCTCATATAGCAATTTTTATTCACTTAGAATTCGATAATTACGTTATACTTTTACATTCCTACTTTCTTCTATATCTCAAAATTCATAGAACTCTCGGTTTTTATTCTAAAAATAACTCGTGCCACTATTAGTATCTCGAGTTTATGATAATTTATTTTCAATGATTTCATTATAAAAAAAAAATATCCTAAAAGTAGAAGGCTTGTTGCATTTGCTTTGTATTACTATGCAAACTTTCTTTTTCCAATAAAATTTCAGATTCTTCCTTTTTGAGTTGTCAACTATATTTAATGTTCTAATTATACTATTAAACGCAATGTGATCAATCGGTGAATTTCATTGTTGCTTCGTGGTTTCATTGTTGTTCATCTGCTTTGAAATTTTGCTTTTTTAAATCCATATGGTTCCTGTTCTGGTCGTGGCAGGCTGGGGGAGTGTTGCCGGCGTGAAACTAGTGTAACGCCACAGGCAAGTCACAAGTCTTGCCGCCTGCCTCCATCTTCCTATCTTGTGTTTAACTTGGGTTGTTTTTTCATTAATTTTGATAAGTTTATGGTTTTAAGTTAAGATATGTTGTTTTACTTTATTGATTCGTTTGTTTTGCAGGCTGTTAATTAATAGATCTGGTTTCTTTACATTAGTGTATTTCATCCACTGATATATATATTTTTAAATCTTATTGGTCATTGGTGTTTCAGTGATCTTGTATCTGTTGCTTGGCTTCTACTATGCTTAATAGATCATCTTTATTATATTTACATTTAAAATTAAACCTGCTGCAATTGCGCATAAATTTTGAATGTATTTTGTCTTTAATAAAACTTATTGCTTTATGTCATTTAAATTATCTAATATATGAATTTCATATATTTAGATTTGTCTTAAATTGGCATTAACACTATTTTTTGTATATATGTATGTATGTATATATATATATATATATATATAAATTTTGTAGCATAAGAAAATTTATTATACGGAAGATTATATACCACCGAAATCCTCAATAATGAAAAATAATAATTATAAAGTTATTTAATATATAACTAAATTAAATAACCTGTGAAGTCCTTAGTACAGATATGAAAACAATTAACAAGTAGCTTTAATAAAATATGGGGGGGGGGGGGAATTACTGTAACAATATTACTAGAATATTGTCTTAAACTATTAAAGGAAACAAAACTGTGAAAAGAGAGCGAACCCACAGAAAAGCAAGCATTGAGAAATGAGTAATAAAAAAGTTTCATTAAAAACAATTTAAGACCAAAAATCTGGAAAACAGCCCAAACAGTGCAGATTTACCATGCACGTGAAGATGCAAGATTTCAAATATATGCATGTGTACATATATATATATATATTAAATTGAAGGATTTAATTTCGTTATTAAATTTAACAACTGATTGATAGCAACAACATACGCATAAAAGTGATTGTAATTCAATTTAAATGTTAGCAGATGTTCATTCGATCTAGATTAAATTTAGATTTACATTCTAAATATCTCGGATATTTTTAGATGTTTTCATTATTCTAATAATTTTTTTCTTCTGTCGAGCATCTCGGGGGTGCCAATTTTTCAATTTCTTTTTCTTTCTTTCTTTCATTCTTTTTTTTACAGCGTGGATAACATTTTATCTTCCCTCGTGAGTGCGACGTCAGAGACGAAAGAAAAAATAAATAAATAAAAAGAGAAACTATATTCTTTGCAACGTAATAGAGTACCTTTATTAATTAAAGTTTTTTTTTTTAATGAATAACTTCGTTATTAAGGTGATAAACATTTCAAACGAAGATAAATTTATTATTTGGATTATTCGGTAAACAACGGTACCTCCCGTAACACCGAGGGCTCTCCCGTTTGCGGGGAAATACGGTCGCAGACAAAAAAATAAAAAAAAAAAAATCTGGTGGGAAACAACCACACGACTTCCATTACCCATATTATATGCATTTTTTGGAGCTAATGTGATCAGAAGTCATAAATTTCACCTAACAAAGTAGGCACTTAAAAATTTTCCGGTAAGAGAAAGCTGACATACGTGTGAAGACATATAAAATAGTTTACATAGCGCGTTAAAAAATAAGAAAAAAATTGGTAAAATTATTTTTTGAAACACCAATTTCCAAAATCTAAAACTGACCTGCCCAATCAGGATGATTTTTAATTTTCCTGTAATTGATACATAAGAAAGGATATCTAAAATGGATTTATGTAACAATTTTCAAGAAAATCGTTAGAGCCGTTTTTGAGATACAGTAGCCGCCGCTTTATAAAATCACGTTTGTTTTCATCAAAATGATTTTATTAAGTGGCTGATTTTTATATCCGGCGAACCTTTCCTAACTCAATAAAAGAGTATATTCATTACCTAAATATGGAAAGAAAATATTCTTCGCCCTTCCATCTATCAACTAGCCATCCGTAGAAATGGAGTGTTTGCTACTTATCATTAATGTAAAATTTTCAGCTTTTAAGGACAAAATTACGTAAAAAGATGGACATTTTCTTTGACCTGTCATTCTTGTACCTATCTAGAAGTGCTGCCTTGATGACTTCTGCTCTCCTTATTCATTTTCGCTTGCGACTCACTCTTCGGTTTGATACAATTTAGGCACTAATATCATCTTTATTATTATGTTTAGTCGTACATGAAGCAAACTGAAAATTTTCAAGCTTCGATGTTGCCTTCCTTTGACTATACATTTGAAGAAAACCATCATACTTTACCAAAATTTTACGCTTTACCTTCAAAATAAAAACTACCCGCTTGCATACCTTTTGCAGCTAAGTTGCTTCAAAATAAGAACTAGAAACTATTTGAATATTTTAAGACAGAAAAAAATACTCATTGGTCAATCATATGAAAAATCCATTCTTTGAATTCATAACTACAACACATGGTTTTTCTTTTCTTTTCTTTTTTTTTTTGAGGATAAAATTTTTGACAAAGAATAATAATGGGATTGCTTGCTATATTTTGTTTCTTTTTTTTTCTTTTCAAAAATCCGGTGAGAAAATATAATTTGTGTTTAGCTTACAAATAGGACCATTTTTACTGTTGAAGAGATTTTCTTTTGAGGCGATGCTGATTTTATTAAGCGGCGGTTTGTATTGATTTGATTCCGGACCCAACAATTTGATCGGATTAGGCGGCTGATTTTATTAACCAGTGATTTTATAAAGCGGCGGCTACTGTACCAACTTTTACCAAAATTTACCATACTCAATTATTGACTGGAAAGCTATAATAGCATACAAAAGGATATTTAAAAGGGAGTTAATAGGGCGAGTTTGAAAAAAAATACGTATAGCCGTTTTTTAAAAAAACGCATTTGCGAGACCAGAAATTGAGCTATTTATGCAGAACGCCGATCCATTTTTCTGAACTAATTAATTATACCATTCGAAAGAACATTTAATACAGTGTTTATATAGCAGCTTTCAAGAAAGTAGTTAGAGCCGTTTCTGAGATGCGGACTTACGGTCCCATATCCGGGTTTCCGATGTCCCACTTCCGGCTTTCCAATTGTCACCAAAATTTGGAAAATCCACCAGACCTCTCTCAATTCTGAAGTTTGGTAGTTCTATTTTTATTAGTTTCGGAGATAGGATACCCAGAAGATTCCCCACGTTCATATACACACACGCACACACTGACCCATTGCCAAAAACTACTTTTTTGGACTCAAAAGGCCTTAAAAAAAAGGCCTTCTCAAAAGGCCTGTAAATCGGGTGGAAACTCGATATCCAATTTTTGGTCCGAATACAATACTTCTATAACCAAGGTAGTCGGGTAGTGGAAGTAAACATTAGACCACGACTGTTGTAACTTTTTTTTTTTTTCTAATACATAGAGTTAAATTGAATGCTAAGCGTGATAGAATAATGAATTTTAGTTATCGTACAATGTAGTAAATCCAAAATTCGTTTTCGGAATAGTATTTTTGAGCTTAGAAGTTGTGATGTTATTATCGTGTAAAGTTAATATTCTTTAAAAATATGAGCAAAAACTTATTCGATTTTTTTTTTTTTTTTTTTACAAAACGAACAAACATTTTGATTTAATTTGTGTGCTGCAGGGTAAAACAGGAGTGAATAAAATTCCTCTCCTGCCTGAATGTTTTGCAGCTCTAAATGAAACTTAATTGGCATAATCCCCTGTGCGAAAATACTTTCGCTTCCGTTGCTATAGAGACACATATTTTCAATTTCAAAACAGTTTTAGAAGATGTACTTCCAAGTACTCATTTTACACTACCACACTGACCTTGCTCGAGATTAGTTTTTTTTTTTTCTCTGACAGATAATTCTGAGGAGTTTCCCCGCTTTCTAATATCACACGCTTAATTAAAATGAGGGAGAATTGTGGCTTCAGGCAGCGCCCGTTTAAAAAGGGAATGAATTTCACTTGCTCAATCTTTATTTTCTCTTATAGAAATATTTATATATTTTTTTCTCTCTTAATTTTTTACGAATTAAAGGAAAAACTACATACACAACACTTACAGGAGAGTGCTCGCAAATATTTCTCATTTTAAGCCTAAGAAATGTGTAAAAAATAGTAAGATAGTCACACATTAAATTGTATTTTAAAACAGACAAAGAACTGCTTAAAACGATTATTTTCATTTCTAAGTATACTAATGAATTGAATTATAAGAAATAAAATTAAGCTTGTCAATACAAAATTTATTCTACTTAGGATTTAACAAAGATTTCCATAATATTGTGCCACAAAATCTTTTTTTTTTTTTTTTTTTTTGATAATATCTGACTGCAAAATTTGCAAAATACTTTTTAAGAGAATATATATATATATATATATATATATATATATATAACAAAAATTAAATTAATAATTCTATATTTACTAAATACATAAGAAATTAAAATGTATAAGAATAAACAATAAATATAAATTTTGTAATTATTTTAAAAAATTATTAATTATTTAGAATTAATCTTCGGTTTTGTAAATATTATTAATAAAAGTATAATCTAAAATGAACTCTCTCACCACGTTCAAAGAATGTATAAATTAAAATCATCAATTCCTTTAAAAGATTTTACAGTACCGTTTGTTGTTTTTCTGGATATTGAAACTGTGGTCATTCATGAAAATGAATCATTTTATTAAATCTGTGTGACAGAGATGCCAACTCAATGTAACTTTGCAGTTCGGTATTGTTTTCCTGCTAATATTTTTTATCATCCAATAAAAGCTTCCGTTGTTAATTTCATAGTTTGTTAGTAACACTCAATCCTCTGAAACCTTTAAGTAGGATATCCGAAAATAGTGGTTTTTGGCCACCACAAAACTTTTTTCTATAATCCAGCAGACATGCGCAAAAATGTAATCAGCATAGCATCTCACAATGTGCAGTTTGGCCTAATTTTATGCGATCGATGCTAATCCATCCGGAAAATCCCTGGAAGTGATTGAAATCAGCGGCGTTTACGTCAAAACATTGCCAATAATAATAATAATATTAAAAAAACATACCGAAGCTTGAATTTTTATTGTAATTGAGTGGACTAGACACTAGAATGCAAATCTTTTTGTTGAGCTAAGACCTAAAAGGGGAAAACGAATGAGTGATGATGTCATAACGTAATTATTCCTAACACCTTTTAATTTTACTCTTCTCTTCTGTGAGCCTAAAAATAAAAGTATTGGATTCGTGAAAGTTTTCGACTTTCTGTTCTCAATGAATTTCCACGTTTTTAAATATCCTGAACATGTTTTCATCATTTTTAAAAATGTGTGTGTGTTATCAAAATTTATGACGTTGTGTCTCACGAACCCATCGACGGAATTACACCAAACTAGATGCTTGGTAGGGCCAAGACTTAAATGGCTGCTTTTGGTGTATATTGACCAAGAGGTGGTGCTGTTATGCTGTGATTTCCTCCCTTTAAAAAAGAGGTATCGCATTCTATTGCGTTTAAATGCATTAAACTTGGCATGTGTAACGGATGATATCTAAAAATAGACTGATTTAATTTGAATACATAGGGCCAATAGCAATAGTATTGGCGGTACTAAGCAGTAATTTAATCCCATTCAACTTCTGTGGTATATTAATGCATAAAGTGACACGGGTTTTGGTTTGGCAGATGTGAATTATGCATAACTAGGTTAATTCAATTTGGGTGCATACTGGTCGACAGATGGCGCTGTTATGCTGAAATATTTTCTATATACCAGATGTACCCACATGCCCCCCTCCCCTCCCCCCCCCCAAAAAAAAAAAAAAAAAAAAAAAAAAAAAAAATCCATATGTAAAGTTGCACTCGGCAAAAATTATTTTGCAGTGCATAATGATGTACATAAAAAATCATTTTGCATGACAAAAGAAAAAAAAAATCATTTGGCAAAAGTCATTTTGCACGAGTAATGTTGTCTTGCGATAAATTTGTTTCAAAAGTATTGTAAAATTATTTAAGAAACAGGGAACTAAACCTTTCATCGTGTTTTAATATCGTCACCTCAACTCTTAGGACACATGTGCGCCATCTGGAAAGACCAATTGAACACACATGTCCCCCTTCCCCAATTGCCCTTTACAGTTAAATTGGTTAGATTTTATTTTGGCAGACTATTGGCATTTCTATTTTATTTGACCAACTAAAGCCATAATTTACTTTAATTTTGGAAAGGAAAAACTGGTAGGGAAAGGGTTAAACTGATTTTGTTTTAGTTTCAAACGGGAAATTTAAGAATGGCAGCCAAACTACCTCACAATTAAATATTTAAATTGTAAAATCCGAATTTTAACTTGGGAACTTGATTTTCACAGCATTTGGTGTGATCAAAGAGATGGCTACATTTACGAATATTGGAAAAAATTGGAGCAGTTCGACTTTATCTATGGCGTTCTTATTTTTATGAAAATACATTAAAGAATAAAACGTAATTAGTGTTCCAGTCAAGTGTCTGCTGCAGCGAGATAAAGAACAAACTGCAAGCAGCGGGACCCGCATTAATTGATTAAGTTATTGTAAAATTTTCAATCAAAAAACTTTATTTTTTCAACGTGTTTGCTAAAATTATAGTGTTAGTTATATTTCCAAATTTATGAAAAAAACCAGAGCAATACTTCACTCATTACAACTACTATAATTTTAAGCTGATGCATAAAAACTCAAAACGTAAATATCTCTGGACATGATCACGATTGACAGATAATCCCTTTTAAAAGGCGCCAATTTCACTACGATAAGAACTTCTGTTGTTTTGATAGACTTTGGTTCTGCAAACGGTAACATAATGTAACCAAAAAATCATATTTAAAAAAAAAAAAAAAGTATCAAAAAATCGAGTTTCGTCATGTGGGATCAATCCTTACAAAAATTTGTACCATGCGATCAACCTACAAAGTGACAGACATCTTATGTAGAAATAAAACATTTTTTTGGTGATGTTTTTGGCACGGCAATCTTTTGACGTGCGATGTTATGACGCGATACCTAAGCAGCGCAAACTGATATACACTGTTAAAAATTTCTGTAAATTTAATGTAAATATTTATCCAGAGTCTCTGTAAATTTACAGTAATTCTTAGTTAAAAGTGAATAATTGGGGTTCTCAATCTTTATTCTGTATTTTTACGTAATTTTATTATTTAATTATTTAATTAAAATTAAAAATGACTGTGTCTACTTTAGAAAAAGCATTCCAAGTCCGAAATATATTCTCACCAATAATTAATTAAATTAATGTTAGTTATTAAAATGAATGTATAAAATAAGTTTTTTAACGTCTCCGTTTATTTTTCTCTGTAATTTTACGTAAGACTTAAGATAATAGATTACACAGAGTTTTCTTTCGAAATTTTTAACAGTGTACACTCAAATTAAACCAGAAAAGTTTTTCGTACGGGTCCTTTCACATATCAAGTAGTAAAACGCACAGCATTTGTACACATAAGAAGCTGAGACTAGCCGTTTCATACACGGGGTAAAGTTCAGCACAGAAGCATCTATATTGCTGGCAATTTAGATGCATTTAGACACCTAAATGGAATCGCCATAGTTTTTCAGAATGGCCCTCTTACAGGTAAAGTTATGTGAATTTATGAACTATAGAAACTGGGATATAGCGTAAATGGGAGACATTCCAGTGCCATCTTTTGTTAGGTATACACCAATAAATCTGATACACACCAGTATATGTGTTAATTGGAAAATATATGCATATATATAGAGAGAGAGTTGAGAATTCTGAATCATTATAAATTTTACCACTCAGGAGATAATTATTAATGTCAGTTATTTTCATTAACGCAATCGATTAAAGCCTTTATTCTTGATTAAATTAAAAATTAATACTTATGCTAATGATTACTTATTACACCAAAACACATCAAAGGATAAATTTTTCGTTTGAAATTTAAGAAAGTAAACCATAAGAAACCATTCATTTTAAAAAGTGCAGCAAAGATATTTTGAAATTGAAAAATGCTCAAAACTAGAAGGACTCCATCATCAAGGAACATACAATCCTCCAGAAAAAGCGTTGCGATATCGCAGGATTTCAGAAACTGTATAGCTAAATTAAGCCAAAAGAAATACTGTGTATGTCCCTATCTTGCGACAACTTTGATAAAGAAATAATCTTGACAATTCAGAGATTTGCTAAATCAGATAAACAAGGGGGGGGGGGGGGGGGGGAGTAATTATCCCTACGTTCACACAGAACGAGTTGCCAACAGCATTTTGTCTAAGAGAGGCTGTTGAAAAAGTTCTGTTAAGTGAAAAAAGCTTCAAGTGAATTATTACTAAAATTAATTAAATAAAGTGAAATAACTATTTAAAATTTGCCTTGAAATGGTTTAAATTTAAGTAAGCAATTTCACTTTATTTTTATTTTTCGTTTAAGTGCTTTAAATGTTGGTAGTTTTAAAAATGCAATATTTTAGTATAAAGTAATCCATTTATCAAAGTATTGTTTTTATTAGGTTTGCAATGAAAATGTTCTTTAATTGGATCATTAAAAAAAAAAAAAAGAAGAAGAAAAATGTAATGCCTATTAATTAAAGGGGTGAATGTATAAGATTGTAAGAATTGATTTCTTTTTTTTTTTTTCCGTTTAAGTGCTTTCAATGTTGTTTCAAACAACTGAAATTTCTCTCGGTAGTTTTGAAAATACTATATTTTAGGTATAAAGTAACCCATTTATCAAAGTATTATTTTTATTAGGTTTGTAATGAAAATGTTCTTTATTTGGATCATAAAAAAAAAAAAGTAATACCTATCAATTAAAGGGGTGAATGATTGTTTAATATTACGTTTTAGAAACGATCAGTAACAAAACTCGAAAGCAATAAAATCTTTTAGTCCTTTGAGTATTCTTGAGATTCAAGTGTAATTATTCAATTATTCAATTATATTTCAGATTTCTTCTTTGAATAACAGTTTGAACCCATTAAATGTCATTTTCACATTAGGTTTTACGACGCGGAATAAACTGTTTTCCCTTTATGTAGGGAGGACTATTAGTCTGAATCTATGAATCTCAGTCGCCAGTTTTACGATAGATAAACATTTATCGAAATCGAAAATTTATCGAAAATATAATTGAATAATTTAAAAACGATGATATAATAAAAAAATAAAAAAATAAATAAAAATCCTTTGTAGTAAACTAAATTTTGCTTTTGCCATAATTTCATCAAAATCTTTTTTTTTTTTTTTTTAATAAAATTAATATTAATCAGTATCGAAAAAGTTGAAGAAGCCCTTTTTTAGACGAAAATGTATAATTTATTTTAATTTTTAATTGTTGCCAAAAAACTTTACGAGTTGATTTAAAAAATTTCTGAATTGAAAAGAAATTCATGCGTAAATATTAAAATGGATATAAAACTTTGTGAAAAATTAAACTTGCAGGGTTAAATTAACGTCATTATAGCTCTAAAGTTTTTTTTTCTTTTTCTTTTTGTAATATTTTATAACTTATTTATATATTTTATGCGTTACTTAGATTAAAATGGCTGTTGCTAAATGAAACTTCTTGGCAAAAAACGTTTCGTGAATTTCAACGCCAAATTTTAAGAAATCGCCCAGGAGGATCTGTAAATAAAACTGATAAAATAAATTTATAATTCACGAAGTTTAGAGCAGTAAAGAAACGGTACGCTGTCGAATGTGACGTCAAAACTATATTAGTACTTTATCAATGTGTATAAAAATTTCAAAGTGATAATGACGTCAATTTTTGTGAGATGCGTAATTATTTATTTTATTTATTTATTTATTATTTTGTCTCTTGAAGAATAATTTAGACAGTTTCTTATATAGTTCCACGAAATATACAGCGAATTTTTAGTAAATATATTTGAAAATTCTTTATTTAACAACTAAAGCTAAAAAAAAAAAACTCCATTGCTCGAGTGCTTTCACCTTGCGGCTCCACAAGGTTGAACTTGAATTAACTTTCTAAAAAACTCCCCATTTCAAAGTGCTTCCTCAATTCAGATGGGGAAAAAAAAAAAAAAAATCTTGAAGATTAAATGCATTTTCTGCCTTTCTGAAAACGAACGCGTCAAATCATTTCATTAAAATAACACCACCATTTCACATTCATGGCATTTAGAAAACTTGCTAGTTTAGGCAATCTTTCTTCAGTTTTTCTGAAAAGAAAAGAAAAAATGGGCGAGTGACAAGAATCTTCATTTTCCAAAGTAATAAATAAAGACGTGATATCTTTTCTAGCCTCACAAAATAAAAAATGTTTTCTTTTTCTAAACTTTTATATTTTGCAGATCAACCGCAAAAATTTTTTAAGGTAAAATTATCCATTTTAAATAAAGTGCTATTTTAAAGTAAAATTTTAGAAGAGCTTCGTCTCATTAACAAAAGTTTTCGTTTAGAGATGAAGGAAACTGCCTTACGCAATATATTTTTTAAGAAAGTTCGTTTGAGGTTTTTTTCTTTTTAAAATCTCTTTAAAAATGGGATGAAAATTTAATTTTTAGGTGATTCATGATTCGCCCATTAAAGTTCTTATCTGATTTGGAGTTACCTGACATTTTTATCATAAATTGTCAACATGATTCTTATTATAAATTTTCAGCTGTTTTCTTTTCTCCCTTTTCAAAAAGTTTTAATGCCAGGGGAATATATACATAAAACTATTTTAACATTCTTTTAAAAAATCGCGTTACTTTTTGAAAATTAAGTTTGAAGTTGGCTTGAATTTTAAAATATTATAAGATACACAGACAACACAATGACAGCCTAAAAATAGGCAAAGGATTTCATAATCGGGATATTCTCTGGACAACGGAAATTAATTTTTTGAGTTGCAGGATGTCCTCTGGATATCTCACCTGTAGAGGATGAATTTTTATGATTCTTATTAGACAGCTGTACAGGTTGATTCAAAATTAGTGTGACCAATTTTAAAAGCATGTTACTATTTATGGTAAATTTTAATCGCTTTACAACCAGTTTTATTTTAAAAGTGAGACGTTTAAATTACCAATCCAGCTATTTTTATGAGTGGGAGTAAATTATGGCTCCAAAATTAGATCCTCAAACCCGAAACAAAATTTTAAAGCTTTTGAAGGATGGTTGCACAAATTCTGTTATATATAAAGCATTTAAAAATAAGAAAAGACATTTTTCTATTGGATTACTATCAAAACTTCGAAAAGAAATAAAATTTGGCTGGCAATCAAAAGCTCAAGGGAAAAAAATGTGGACGAAAGGAAATGCTTGGTGCAAAAGAAAAAAAGAAGCTGAAAAGACTTATCGCTGTAGAAGGTCCTCTGCCTCAGAGAACTTTAGCAAAGAAACTACAGGTATCGCAATCGACAATTTGTCGTCAGATAAAGAAAATTGCCTATAAAAAAGTGAATAAACCAGTCTGTCATGAAATGTCTGCAAAGACCGTAGAGAAACGAATAAAACGTTCTTGGCCTCTGTATTTAATGTTTTTCAAAGGTGGGTACAAAACATGGATAACTTTGGATGAAGCACTGATTAATCTGTCATCCACAACTGGCAAAACGAAGATATAATATATTTCATGCGAAAAGCGTTGCAAAGACGCAGCTGTTTTGAAAAAGGCAAGTTGGATGTCAGGTGTTATGGTATGGATGGAAATGTCCTCTCAAGGCTTAACAAAATCATTCTTTTGTAGAACCAAAGGCTAAAATTGATGCTAAATACTATCAGAATAAAGTTTTGAAACACATGATCAAAGAAAGTAAATGTCTTTACCCTCAAGGAAACTTTGTTTTTCACCAAGATTCTGCACCAAGTCATACTGCAAAATCAACTATAAAATGACTGATAGGTAAAAAATAAAATAAATTTTCTTCCTCTTGAGAAATGGCTACCATCATACCCTGACTGTGCTCCTTGCGATTATTTTTTTATGGGGATACTTAAGAAAAACAATTAAGTAGACGTAAAGTAAGAACACTTCAAGCGCTTCAAAAAGCAATCAAAGAGGAAGTTGGAAAAATACCCCCAAAAATGGTCGAAAAAGTTCTTTTGGCTTGGCCTAAATGTTTATGTAAAGTGTACTATGCTAAAGGAAACTATGTTGAAAATTTCATGTAAATAACTTAATTCAATAAAAATTTCTGATGCTCTGAAATGGGTCACACTAATTTTGAATCAACCTGTAAGGAGAAAGTAGACATCTTCTGGATGTCTACACACAAACCTAAACTATCCAGAGGATAGCATAATCATGATAACCTGAAATCGGGTGGATGACAAAAACTGTCCTACAGAGTGTCAAAAAATATTATTTGATCGTGTTCCGTCTCCAAGTCCCTATTGAAACTGTAACAAATTTTAAAATTTTCAATACGATCCCCAAAATTTTACGCAATATTCAGATTTTATTAATCATAATATAGTAATTTTACGTTTACAAGAGCATTTGACTCTATAAAACAAAATAAGAATTAAAACACTTACCTATTATAATTTCTTAAAATGGATTTTAGGGATAATAAAATTGACACTGATATATAGGATAAAAGAGAAAATTTTGACTTTAAGGTAAATTTGTTTACTTATTAATTCACGACTCTCTCTGTCTGTAGAAATATCTTTTTCAATCACTCGTTTCGTATAAATAATTCATACGCATAAAAATGCATAATAAACGCCTATTCGTAAATATAAAATTTGTTGTTAATAAACTCGTTTCGCAAAGCTGTTTGTTCGTCTCTAAACGAAAACTTGGTTTAATAATCTTATTAAAGGGATTAATATGGGAGTGCTATTAATATGGGATTCCCAAAAACACTTTGTTTATTCATTAATATATTAATAAGTATCTCTGTCATTATAATATATTCATTAATATATTAATAAGTGTCTCTGTCATTATTTAAAAAAAAAAAAAAATACACTGGTATGTGTATTAAAAAAAAAAAAAAAAAAAAAAAAAAAAAAAACTATAGAAGGGATTAAAAAAGGTGGAGGTTGGGTGAGAAGATGTTTGATTAAGGAGGTATATTGTGTGGCTGGATGGTTGGGTGGGATGCTGAATTAATTAAAAAAAAAAGAGCTTTGTTGCATTTACTTCAATTAACATTTTATTATCTGTAAGCTAAAAATAAATCATGTAGTTGAATAGAAAGAAATTAAAGATTAAATTACTAAAATTAATTAAAAGTAAAATTAAATGAAAAATACTCGTTTTAATTTTGCTATTATGATTCTTAGAAATACAAACTATAGTTGTATATACATAAAAAATAAATTTAAGAACTATTGACAGATAATATAATAATAACTTCATTGTGCAATGAAAAAAAACGTTGCGTAATGATTTTATTACTGTACACTCAATAATAACACACGCATATACATGTAATGTTATACAATATTATACAAGAAAAACCTATTATCAATACCAAATTCACCCAAAAGATTTATATAAAAATAACCAGGAATAGTTAAAATACGTATGTATTAAACCAGAATATTCTAGTCACGCTTTAATGAAAATTAATACTCTCATTCGCCAATATTGAAAACGATTAGAACTATTACCAACGAGAGTAAAGAATGTTCACCAGGGCTTGATGAATGCAGGCGCCGAGGAAAAAGGGTTCTTGACTTGGAAGGGACCGAAATTCCATTAAAAAAATAAAAAATAAAAAAATAGTTAAAAATATGCAAAAATGCTTTTGAAAACAATATTTGATGAAAATTTTAGTTTGAAAGGAAAACAAAAAATTTTACAAATGAATATTTTATTAAAATATTCATTTAAGGCTTTTTTTAAAAAAAAGTGGTAAAAACTGCAGGGACAAGCGATCGGTAAAGGGGCCCGAATGCCCCAGGGCTCCTCTTTTCGATGCATCGAGCTGTGATGTTCACCCAAGCTCGACAACTTTCAACAATGCACAAAAACGTGTTTCAGATAGGGTTTGAAAAACTTCGTTTACAGGACCACGCAAGAGAATTCGGCCTGTTTGGAAGTGGATCAAAGTGCATTTAAAGTTGTGCCACGCTTTTGGTCTTCTGTGCCACATTTGAGTACCCCGTGGGGTGACAACTCAATTTATAGTGTGCCCAAAATGAATGCTTAATCTAAACTAGAAAGGTTCAATTACTCTCATCGTCTACTTCGAACTATAATATGTGACAGTGTGCCATACCAGATTATGTTGTTTTGTATAAAATCAGTATTCAAATCCACCTTTTTCATTCAATAAACCCTGTTTCAGTCCAGCATTTTTCGTTCAATATATAGTATTAAAATTTAGAACGCAAAGCGTTAATGTTTAGTTATTAAACAAAAGAAAAAAAAAAAGGAAAACTTACTATCTAAAGAATAAACGAAAGTATTTCTATTTCATAAATATTTATGGAGAAGGATTAAGTAAAGAAACTCGTGCGGCGATCCAAAATATTTTTATTAAAGTTTCGGCGCGCAGAAAAGGATTCTTCTTACACATCGTTTGTTAATCAGCGAAAAAATAAAACTTGTTCCGCAAATACAGTATTTATTTGAAATCAAATGTTTTATTTTTCATTTTAGTTTAAAAGAAACTACGTTAAAGTGTAAAATAAATACTTGAAACGCCATTGAAATGTCTGGGGAATAAACGTAAAATGGAGAGAGCTCATAAAAATTGCGTCCACAAAATGAACCCGACATTTTTCTGTGTAGTTTGTATCTGAGAGATACAAAGTGTACTTATTTTGTTTCGGATATTGCCGAGTTAGCAAACAAATATCATACAATAATGTAGACTCTATATATGTATTGCAAGCCCTATAACCATACGTTATGCTCATTAATAAAATGAATACATAAATAAAATATCTGTAAAGGAGAAAATTAAGTGGTAGGAATAATCGTTTGAGTTTTTCGAATTATAATGACTGAAGCTGGCATTTTTAAATAGCATCCAATAGGACATGGGGTAAAACTTTAGAATGCAGTTGACTACTATCCAGTGGGATAAAATAGATGAGTAACCCTGCAATCACTTATTTTATTCTTTATTTAAAAATCGTCTCTCAGGTAGGATTAAAATTTAAAATTTTTTATTCTGTATTTTGAAAGAAAATATTCAAAAATACAAATTTATTCCGAATCATTACAAATCTATACTGATGATGGATGAATAAGTGTTGCCTAGTGATAATCTAGACACTGGAAAATTATTTACTAGTATCTGGAAAATTATTACATGGTAAAGTATGTACATTTTTTTTAATTGATTGAAAAGAAAAGAAAAAAAAAAAAAAAACATCAGGCATTTAAGGGTTAAAGTGCGATAGCGTGTAAATGCCTTATTCGATTGAGCTGAAAATTTATACACATGTCATAAGTCACTGTCGTACAAACTGTATAGATTTTGATGAATATAACACTTAGATTTTTTTACAGGGACACGATGAAAATTCTTTATCATTTTGTCCTATGGACTCAAATTCTTTAAAGTGCGATAGCGCCTAAACGCCTTATTAGACTGAGCTGAAAATTTATATTCGTGTTATAGATTACTATCACACGAACTGTGTGAATTTTAGAGAACTTACACTTCTTTTACAGAGACGAACTTTTTATCATTGTGGCTTAAATTTCGGCTCAAATTATTTAAAGTGCAATAGTGATTAAATGCCTCATTCTGTTGAGTTGAAAATTTATATACATGTTATAGATCACCGTCACACAAACTGTATGAATTTCGGAGAATCTAGCGCTAAGCGATTTTACAGGGACACAAAGAAAAATTCGTTATCGTTGTGTCTGATTCAAATTATTTAAAGTGCTATAACGTCTAAACGCCTCATCCCAATGAGCAGAAAATTTATATACATGTTAATCGTCATCGTCAAACGAACTGTATAGATTTTGGTAAATCTAGAATTTATATATTTTTACAGGGACACAACGAAAATTTCTTTATTATTATGATTTATGGGCTCAAATTATTTGGAGGGCAATAATGTTAAATTTAACAACATACTGTACGCAGAAAAATGTTCTAACACCTTATTGTAATATTCTCTTTTGTTTGTTTAACGTCTTCTTTTACTTCAATTTATTTATGCAACCTTTAATTACCTAATGTTTGGAAAATCGAGTGGAGTCACTCCAGTTTTTTTTTTTTTTTTTTTTTTTTTTTAAGCTGTAATGATACTAAAGGTTTAAAACAAACAGATATTGTTCATATTTATATTCATGCTTCTATCGATTCACCTTTTATAGAAAATTGTTTCATGTAACATAAATAGTAAATGTTTATTTCAATTTTACCAGGCCTCGCAAAAACATAATAATAACTAAACGTCTATTTTTAAGTAATAGATATAAAAATCTGCATGAAACAGAACTTATTTTAATCTATTCTTCCATATAAAGGCATGCAGTAACCGTATTTCATTCCCTAGCATCGATTTCTAATAACTACATTCATTTCTTAAAGTTTCTTTGGTATAGCTTTAACATAGTTTATTTGTCATTTTTGCGATGAATTAAAATAGCTATCGCAATTACGTAAGTAAAGAACTTGGTGAGAAGCGTCCGAGCTAAATCGAGCTGTTCCATTTCTTTTCAGTACAATTTTATTTTAATTATTTAAAAAAAAAAAATGTTTGCACATTCAGTTCCCCCCCCCCCCTCCGACAAAGAAGAAATATATATATATGTGTGTGTGTGGCATCAATTTGTTTTTCCTTTTTTATTAATTTTAAAGTGACAATGTCTTTATTTAATATCTTTTTAACTAATTATCTAATTGAACTAAAAAATTGGGCGCGTTAGCAAGATTTTTGTCCTAATGAATAAATGTTTCGTGTGCCGATTTGTGATAAAATATAATGATCCGGATAGGTACAGTGACAAACTTTCAGTTTTATACGTTTAGATAGAAAGAAAAATGTTTGCACGTTCATTCAAGGTGATCGATAAAAATTGGTAACTGCAAAATCACTGCTTGAAAGAAACAGCACTTAAAAAAAAAAAAAAAAAAAAAAAAAAACTTTTCATGCAAAATTATAGTTTGAAAATTAATAATGATAGAACATTCATCCCTTTCTATTTAATGTGTAAAATCTATCTACAAATTATAGAGTATTATCATTACAAGTATTTAATTTAAAATACCTGAGATGGGTTCCGTTTTCTGCATCGGGTTGGATACCCGCAGGTTACTCGGATAGCGGATTCAAGTTTGCATTAGTATTGGATTCGTGGTTAAAAATGCGAGACTACCCGCACAATATTTTATTTATTTATTTGTTTATTATTATAATTATTGAAAAAATTTTCATGCTTTTTTGTGAATACAAACCGGTTGAAAGCATAAATTAGTTGGCACTTCTAAGCAGTATAATTCATAACATGAGTTGAGTTAATATTAATATTTAACATTTTAAACTTTATATGGGAAATTTATTTGCCTTCTAATGTTTATTAGCCTCCTTATTTCACTATTTTTATATACTGTCAAAATATTTGGAATAGGGGATTTTTACTTTCCCTTACCCATAATGTAGAGAAAGTATTGTTTTTGGCTCAAATTTTCGAACGCGAGATTTTGTTATATTTACACGTTTTGAGGTCCCCTGAATACGAAAATCATGTTTTTAGCAAATGGTCTCTGTGTGTGTGTGTGTCTGTGTGTCTGTGTGTCTGTCTGTTATCAGCATATCTCAAAAACAAATTATGGCAGAAAGTTCAAACTTGGTATTCTAAATGTGTATCATATAGGGATGCTACAGTGAGCTTTTCGTTAAGATCAAGCAAATGGTTCGTGTACAGGGACAATCAAGAGAATTCTAATACATTACGTCTATGGGGGAAATTGCAGGAAAATAGAGTTTAACGTCTATAGACTGCACTAAACCAAATGAAACAAATATATATTTTTTGTAATAGAGACAGTTAATTGGGAAAATTTTTTTGTGTATGTAGGAGCCTCGCCTCCCCCCCCCTGGGGGGGAAGTCCCCCCTCGAGGGGAGTAAATTTTCATGATGGGTATCTTTCAAAAGAGCTCGAAAATACCTTTAAAACGAATGGTTGAACCATCGATCTGCGATAATTTAAAACAAAGTTATCGATTTTTTTTACTTTTAACGAAAAAAAAACTTAGAAAAAAAAATCGTACTTTTTTTTTTTTTTAACATTGAGAATAAAATGGACTTTTTTTGGATATTTGGTGTTAAACTACTTCTCTAATATGGAAATCGTCTGCCTTATCATAAAAGATAATTTTTTTAAATAATAATTTTAATAAATTATTTTTTAAAAAGAGAAATATTTTTTAATAACCGAATTAAATTCTATATAAATGTAGGTGCATTAATGAAACGGGGGGTTGAGGAGGGCGCTAGCTCCCCTCACACAGAACTAATTATCATATAAAACTCTTCAGAAGCCTAATATGAATTGTATAACATAGGTTTACATAACAGTACTCGTTATCTTACCTCTTAATCTCCAACCTGTATTTATAGTATTAAATTTCAGGGTAAGAGAGAGTCGTGTGAGTGACACACCAGATTATTTATCATGTTTTTATTAACTTCGATTCTTGTTTGTTTGTGTGTCCGGTACAAATCTTGCAATCGATTTTTAACTAACTTATTCACTACAAACTAGACATTTGAAGCTTTCAGAATAGCTCAGAACCCGATGACAACACAATACTTCGAAGACCTATTTTCGAATTTTTGATTAGTTTTCTTTTAATTAATTAAAATATGAAAATAATGGCCTCCTAATACCTATAAAAATAGCCATTAAGAGTTCATTTTCTTTCGCCCTAAAAATAGATACATTTAATTAAACGTGAACGTTAAAAAATTGTAAAAAGTTAAATGATACATCTCACAAAAATGGACGTCGTGATCACTTAAAAAGTTTTATACGCGTTGATAAAGTGCTAATGTAGTTCTATAGCTATGATTGAACAGAAAATTTAAAAACATGGCATATAAAAAGTTTTTTATCTTATAATTATTTAATTTTAATACAAGAGAAATTTTGTTATATTATACACTAAAGTTCCTAATTACATTAGCAATTTTTACTTTCTCTTACCCATAAGGTAGAGAAAGTATTGTTTTTGGGTCAAATTTTCGAACGCGAGATTTTGTTATATTTACACGTTTTGAGGTCCCCTGAATACGAAAATCATGTTTTTAGCAAATGGTCTGTGTGTCTGTGTGTGTGTGTCTGTGTGTCTGTTATCAGCATATCTCAAAAACAAATTATGGCAGAAATTTCAAACTTGGTATTCTAAATGTGTATCATATAGGGATGCTACAGTAAGCTTTTCGTTAAGATCAAGCAAATGGTTCGTGTACAGGGACAATCAAGAGAATTCTAATACATTACGTCTATGGGGGAAATTGCAGGAAAATAGAGTTTAACGTCTATAGACTGCACTAAACCAAATGAAACAAATATATATTTTTTGTAATAGAGACAGTTAACTGGGAAAATTTTTTTGTGTATGTAGGAGCCTCGCCTCCCCCCTGGGGGGGGGGGGAAGTCCCCCCTCGAGTTGAGTAAATTTTCATAATGGGTATCTTTCAAAAGAACTCGCCAATACCTTTAAAACGAATGGTTGAACCATCGATCTGCGATAATTTAAAACAAAGTTATCGATTTTTTTTTTTTTTTTTTTTTTACTTTTAACGAAAAAAAAAAAAAAACTTTGAAAAAAAATCGTCCTTTTTTTTTTTTATATATATTGAGAATAAAATGGACTTTTTTTGGATATTTGGTGTTATACTACTTCTCTAATATGGAAATCGTCTGCTTTATCATAAAAGATAATTTTTTTAAATAATAAATTTAATAAATTATTTTTTAAAAAGAGAAATATTTTTTAATAACCGAATTAAATTCTATATAAATGTAGGTGAAATAACGAAACGGGGGGTTGAGGGGGGCGGTAGTCCCCCTCACACAGAACTAATTATCCTATAAAACTCTTCAGAAGCCTAATATGAATTGTTTTAGCGTAGGTTTACATAACAGTACTCGTTATCTTACCAATTAATGTGCAACCTGTATTTATAGTATTATATTTCAGGGTAAGAGAAAGTCGTGTGAGTGACACACCAGATTATTAGTATAATTTTATAATTATACTAAAAATTACTAATTTAATTATAAGCAAAACTTCAGTAATATAAAAATCGTAATATTTCGTGTAATTCTTTGAAAGATTTGTATTGAAATTTAATTTTTTTTATAACATAAGTTTAATAATACTTTCTTGCAGATCAGGTTACGGGTCTAAAACTGCAGGTTCAGGTCGCGGGTGAAGTTTATGCGTCCCCGCGCAGGACTGTATTCCCGTTTTTCTTATTTAATGTTTCTTCGCTTTTATTTAGTTTGACATGTTATGTAACAGGCGTCATTATGGAACTCTAGCAATAAATGAGTTTGAATGTCTCTCACGTTATCCATTTCTTGAAAGCTAAATTCTTCTCTGATATTTACAGCGCCTCTAAAATCCGAATTTTCAGTTTGCAAACTCTAAAATAAACTCTCGGATATCTATTTAAATTAATATCATTCCCCCATTTTTATTCCCGACTATTTGAGCGAATACCCTGCAACGGCACTGAAAGGATGAGTATCGGAAACAGTGTTCGAAATGCCCGACCCTCAATTAGATTAAAATCTCTCCAATCATGGCTGATGGATGAAAGGAGATAGATATTTCTGCTTTGGGGAGATGATTTTAATACCGAGCGACGAGAATTCTTTTGACATTTTTGGAAGAGGCGGTCTATTGTTATTGTTACCTATTCTATCTCAGTGGAAAACAGATTTTGTTTCGAGTGAACGACAGGAAAATTAGGTTTCGCTCACGGAAATTGCAGCATTCTTGTACTTAAAATGCTTTGATGGATGGGTGTAGCACACTATTTTATCACGAAACACTTTTGTAGGAATGCGTACTTTGAATTAGGAATTTTAAAGTTGGACAATGTTTGTATTATAAATAATTTTGTAATGAGAGAGGTAAATATTAATAAAATGTTATTATTTAGAATTTTGTAAGTCCTCCTTCATTGGAGGGGGGAAAACAAAAACAAAACAAAAAAACACTATTTTAAATGGCAATCAAATGTAATAGAGTTTAATAAGGTGAAGGTTAAGAGAATCTCCAAAAGAGTACTTGCATAGGATCTTTAGTGTTTTGGCGAAAAATTATAGGAGCGAAAAATTTTCTTACTCCCACACTAATTTTTGTTTGTCAACATTAAAGAAGGGAATGGATTGATAATATTTCATAAGACCACACTTTAAAATAACAACCCTATTGAACAATTGTTTGAACAAATAAACAGTTTCCAAATGTTATTTTATAACCATAGCTTGTATCTAATTCGTTAAACTTGGTCAATAGGTTTAACACGGTAGCAGGACGAACTTGGGTCACGGGCATACCGCTTACCCACTGAGCCACTCACGAGGAGAGGTCACGACATGGAAAATTCAGATCGCGACGAAACTGCGCAGGATTGTAGTATACTATGCAGGTAACAACGTATTAAAGCAGTAGGACCCACTAGCCACAGAATTTCCAGAAAAAAGCTTTTAAAGTTTCAGCAATCTTTAAGTACAAGTTATTTCGCAACGTAGACAATGTTCCAGGGGCGTGGTCGACAGAGTAAATGGTTGCCACGCAGAGGCCCTGAGTTCAATGCTACCGACGGGAATGTTTTTCTCCCCTTTTATTTATTTAATCTAAACATTTTATTTTACTGTTACTTTCTCTTATAATTCAATTCAACATTTGAAAATCTTAAGAAATAATAATAATTTTTTTTTCTCTTGAACTTAAAAAAAAAAAAAAAAAAAAAAAAAAAAAAATGTAGGTTTTAAAATTTGAACTTAAAAAATAAATTTTAGCTTTGTTTTAATTATAAAATAATTATAATTTTAATTATAAAAATAAAAGGAACCTTATATATATATATATATATATATATATATATATATATATATATATTTAAGCATTTTATTTTATTTTTACTTTATTTTATAATTAAAACAAGCTAAAATTTATTTTTTAAGTTATATATGTAATATTTGATATTTTCTATAAAATTACAACTACATGACCTACATATTTTTTAAATCCCGAAAATTCAATAATTATTGTTCATTAAATTCTTAAAATTTCAGGTTTAATTATTCAATAGCTCAAATTTTACAATCAATCGTCCTTCCCTGAATAGCAAATAAAAAAATAAAGACAAAAAAAATAAACAAAAAAAAAAAATAAGATAAAATAAAAAAACAAACCGAAGTGTAAAACAGCAGATTTGTTTAAATCTTGGTTTAAACTTCCTGATATGGTAATATACATGAATTATTTAACCTTTTTGAGGTTGTTAATATTAGAGAGCAGCTAAAATTTTATTTCGTGCACAGAAGGATAAAAACAGATTGTCGAAAAAAAAAAAAAAAACGTACGTTGATTAATATTTAAAATCTACATTAAAAGATAATGTATATTTCGGGTATTTGTTTGCCTGTAATATAATTTAATATAATCGGAATTACCCGTATTACAATTTTTCAAGAAGCTGCAATGATTGGAGAAGTGATTAGTTAAACTGTTTGCGCCGTAATTATATGTACAATTAAAATAAATGAAATAAAATGTTTAAATTTGAAAAAAATGTCTTTTTTTTTTTTTTTTTTTTTAACTTTATTTTATAGTTAAAAAATATAATTGAAAAAAAAAATTATTTATTCATTTAATAGAAAATTATAAATATTAAATCTTTACTTTCCACAAACCTTAATGAAAGTTCACTATGGTATGTCCCCTATTTAAAATGACATTAATAAACTTTGTAAAACTGGTTTGTGTACGGAAATAACACCCCCCCCCCCCCCCCCAAGAAAAAAAAAATGCAAGTGCATTGCGTTTTAACCCAGACATTTTTGTAAATAACATTCATTTATTTTAACATGTTACAATAATGTTTTGTATAGAATATTATATGTCTAGCGTTCAGATTTACAGGGCTATAGTAAAATATTCAAACGCATTACGAGCTGCAATCGGAAGTTGCTGAAATTGCATTTCCGTTTGTGTTAAGCTTTTTCAAAACTTTCCAACAATGTTTAAGAGTGATTATGAATTCAGTTGGTCTGTCTGTCTGCCTTTCTGTCCTTTTGTCTTCCCGTTGTGTGATAATGTAGGAAGTTGAACGATGCAACGAGTCAACAGAGTGGGAAAATGTTAATGAATGCGTACCGCATGATTTTTCGTTCTTGTTTTCACTTATAATTGGTTTCTATAAGTTTAAGGGGAGGGGGGACAAAATTTAGCATTTACGGATTATACACTTTTTGCAGAAATATTTAATGGTGCCTGGTTATTTTGTCACTTGTAAGTTATTCGAGATTTCCATAAGAGGTAACTCAATGTTCTGTCCCATTTACCATTTCAGGTTTATTGGGGGTTGTAATTGAATAAGTGAAGTAGCAATTTAAAAGTAATTAAGCACAAGTCTCGTTTTTTTCTATTTTTATTGTTCTAAGGTGCTTTAAAAAATACATTTAAAAACTCAAACGATTAGTTTTTTAATTTACTTGCCTCGGGCTTATTTTACCATGTTTTTATTAACTTCTATTCTTGTTTGTTCGGTACAAACCTTGCAATCGATTTTTAACTAACTTCCCTCCTAGCTAGACATTCGAAACTCTCAGAATCCGATGACAACACGATACTTCGAAGCCTGATTTTTGAATTTTTGATTAGTTTTCTTTTAATTAATAAAAATATGAAAATAATAACCTAATAGCTTTAAAAATAGCCATTAAAAGTTTAGCTATAATTTAATGGTTGAAAAAAAAAGGTTAATTTTTTTTTGACATAAAAATAAATACATTTAATTAAACGTGAACGTTAAAAAATTATAAAAAAATAAATAAGGCACCTCACAAAAATGAACGTCGTTATCATTTTAAAAATTTTAAGTGCATTGATAAAGTGCTGATGTAGTTCTATAGCTTTGATTCAAATGAAAATTTAAAAACAGGGCATATAAAAAGCTTTTTTATCTTATAATTATTTAGTTTTCATTTTAAATTTATTTGTTTCGCTTTAAAAGTATTTTGTAAACATTTATTTATTTTATCTTTCATTGTAATTTTTTTATGTAATGTTCAGGGATTGTTTTAATTCTATTGTTCTTCATTATAATATTTCACTAATAAATAACGCAAGGAAAAAGTTTTTTTTTTTTTTTAATTTTTCTTTGTCTGTAGTGAATATTCATTAAATGTATATTTCGCGTTGAAATCATTTAACCCACTAACCGCCAAAGCTAGAAATAATGATTTTTTTTCTAAATACAAACAGTAATACTCATTTTTTTGATTATATATAACAATAATTTAAAATAAAATTATTAAAATTAGTCTTATCTTACTAAATACAGGGTGTTGTATTTGTACAACTTCAGTGGAATAAGAATATAGAATGAAGACAAATAAATGTTCACGGAAATTTCCTTGCTGGAGTTTAAAACAGCAAACACTACAGATGACTTCAAAAGTGTTTATTTTATTGTGAAACACTTTTTATTTTCACAAGTTATGTAAAGTTATTCAAATAGGATGATTTTCAAAAGTTTTGGATTTATGAGTGCTTCAAGTTTGAAATTTATTTTTAAATATAAAATTATTTTTCAGATTAAATTTTTTTGTAAAAAAATAAACATCTATCCTTTCCTTATTTAAAAACAATACTTAATATATAAAATATCTTTTTTAGTTTACTGTTAAACGCAATTATTTCTGGTGTTGCGTGAACGACGCAACACCAGCGGGTAATGGGTTAAGGTAAATGATGAACATTGTACCAGCAGTCACCCTATATAAAATTTAAATTTAAAAAGGGTCACGTAGATTTTAAGCCACCCGATCTCTCTGAGCGTTATCTCGTTGATTTCTTGCACCCGCTGCTTTCACCTGAATAAAATAAGTGTGTCATTTAGGATATTAAAATTCTGATTTTGTAACAGAAGTTAAGTTTTGTAACATTTTGTAACTGAAGATAAGTTTTTGTAACTGACGTTTTAGTGGGTGCCCACTTGTGGTATTCCTGTCCACCACGCGGTCATTTGATTCTGAAAGGGAAATCAGTATTGGATATAGGGTTATATTCGGAATGCGAAACGAAATATCACATCATTTCACGGGGAAAAAAAAAAAAAAAAAAAAAAAAAAAAAAAAAAATCACACAGAAATATTTCAATGTCACGAGAGATCCCCCCCCCCTCCCCTAAATTCTCAGAAAATATTTGCATTTATGGGAAACGAGACGAAGAATACAAGAGAATATTTCACTAACCCTATGTAATTTAACAAAAAAAAAAAAAAAATAATCACAAATTTAGCTGATCAGTTTGCCTAGGAAATGTGTTAGATTAGATACATTAATCATTTCTGAATGAATTACTTCGAATGAAGTGCAATTGTTGCTGTTCCTTATTCTGTTCAAGAGGAGTGCTTTAAAAAAGCCAAACCACCTGAGCATCCTCTATGACACACTGCACAAATCAAAACCACATTTCCAAGTCCTCCGTGTGTTCTTCATTACTCATCCCGATTGTGTTCAACAAATTCTTTCAATACCAGCAGATGAAAGATGTCGAAAAATGTTCCGAACAAGTGAGTTTATTTTTAAGTTTTATTAAAGACACGCTTGCCTTTCATTTTCTCTTTTTGTTCTCTTCTAAAAATTTAATCTTTTTTTTTTTTTTTTTTTTTTTAATATGCGCATTTTGTGAATTCTTTTTAATTAGAGGACATTAGTAAAAATCCAACAGGAAATTTGTTTTAGGATAATATTCTATTGATTTCTGGAATGTATAGGAATTTTCTTGTGATCTATTTATATAATTTGCAAGTGAGATGACGATACCGGTTCGTACTCGCCTTCGAGAAAAACCGTTGCCCTAGAACGGAAAACAAACTTATCGCGGCCCTATTTAAGCCTAAGTACTCCCATGTCGTTTGTTGAACTTACGGAAATAGACACATAATCTGTTTTGTATCACATCTATTCTTATTTATTTTCTCTAAAACCTTCAAAAACTATCCAAATGTAATGATTAAAGCTCTAAATTAAATATAACGGATCAGCGGCTATTATAAAACAGATAAAAACAAACCAAAACTGTTGCCATTCAGAAAATGCAAATTCCAAATGGATGACTCTTTAATTCCGAATCGACGACTCTTTGAGCGTTTCATTAAAAAAACTTTTACATACATACGACAATACTAACATAGGAATACATAATGTATATGGAAGTATTTTCTATGAATTGAACTAATGTTAGTAATTTTCATGATTTATCTGCATTGAATTTCACTAGTATGGACCTTATTCCTCCTTTGTGTTCGAGACTATAAAAAATCAGCTGTTATCGGTAAACAATTCTCAACTCTACCATAGCAAAGCATTGTGGCTTGCAAATTTTTATCTTGCAATATAATTTCTAAGAGTTACAGATTATATGAAATTGAAGTAAGAGTGATATAGTGATAACTTTGTTTTGTTTTTAATCCAGTTTTAGTAATATATTTCAATCTTAATCAACATATGTAATATTAAAAGATGTCATGTGAACTGTGGCGATGTTAACAAATTTAAATGAATGTTCCATCTAATAGCTTCCTTTATTAAAATGATTGAAATTCTAATTATTTAAGTTTTGATGTCTATATATATGTGTGTGTGTGTGTATAAAATGTTCTTATTAATCTTTTATTCATTATGTATATGTATGTGTGTGTGTGTGTATACATAAAATGTTCTGCAATTTTACGTTATGGAATAGTCTTAACTTTGTCATTCGATTCAGTTGTTTACATTTCTCTTTTGTTCTTGTTTGAACATTATTATTAAGTTTCACTGCAGAAATATTTACGAAAATGTTATGCGTAACAATAAAATGGCATGTTGAATCTAATTTGTTTACAAAATATCGGCCACGTGTTCGGCAATTTTACCTACGGTGACGTCACAGGAATATTGTCCATTCATCATTATTTATATGAATCATTCATATAAATAATGATTCATATATCATATCATTGATTCAAATATTGTTATTGTTTCTGTTTGCAGCCGGTTTTCAATGTTTTTAAATCATTTTTTTACCCTTTTACTATGGAAATGTTTCATATTGTTTTCTTTTAATCAGAAAAATATTTTTCAATGTACAATTCCCATAATTAAATGTTACCATAAAATTTTGATATTTTGATAGAAGTTTATGCTTTTTACTCCGAACTTTAATTTAAAAAGAAAAAACAAGGCCTATATTTTTTGTCAACCGGCAGTTTTTTGTATTGCCATTCCTATTTATTGAATGGGTAGAATTTTTTTAACCTCAGAACGAAAATTATAAAATACCGGAAACACATTTGACGCTGCTATCCATAAACAAAAATTGAAAATACATTTAAATGATCACGTGTTCATCTTCATGATCTAAACATTGTATCGTTTACATTCCGTCATTTTTGGCGGGATTATATACTAGTGTTTAATAATAATCATTCTATGTTGCGTAATAGGCAGCATTTATTTTGAACAAATATTAGAGTGTTATTTTTGACAGTGTACTAGTAGATAGGGCTATCCTAAAGTTTACTAAAAAAAATAAATAAATAAAAATAAAAAATAAAATTTATGCTGCCTATTACTATGGAAATTTACTATGCGCCTTCCTATGCATAATGTTGTCCATTGCAGAGTTATTAAAATATCGATTTGTTTTGTTTAAATAAAATAATATTTTATTGAAGTTAATTCATTTTCGATTATAAAAACAATTTAATCAGAATTTTTCGCAGCACAGTTACGTACAGAAAGAAACAGTTCAGGTATAGAACACTGGTTATAGATACAGGCTCGGAAATTAAAAGCAGTGCACACACACACGAAAATAAAAAGGTCGTGATGTTTCTCCTATTTCGCTGTACACTCGTTAATGACTACAACAGGCAATACGCATAATTTTACTTTTAGTTCCTCGTCCTACTATTAGCTATTCGTGAAAATTTTTGAACTACGTTTTTTTTAAAGGTATGTGGTATCCAAAATAGGAGCGATCGTGCGTTACTTAGCCTGTGTAAACATTATCTCAAGAAGGCAAAGAGGACAAGTCTCAAAATGTCAAAATCGCAAGAACCCTACTGATTCGCATCAGTCTAATTTCTAATAAGTTATTCGAAATTTAGATTCTCCTTAACAGGGGAGACAAGGGCGAAATTTCATAAAAGTGCATTAAAGGAGCATTTTCGTCGGAAAGGTGTCGAATCAGGTTTAAAGTATCATTTATGAACCTTATTAACTATGAATATTCAAGTTTGAAATCTTCAGAGTTTTTCCATTTTTGATATTATCTTAACCTGGCATAATTTCACATCAACTTGCATCATTGCGTTTCACTCTAGTAAAACAACTGACAACTGTTTTTCTAGCAATAGGGCTATGGATAGGGCTTTGTTTAGATAAAAACAAATGTTTGGAAATCTGCTTTACATTACATCTCAATTTTTTTTTTTTTATCTCTTTCTCTAAACAATAACATATCATTATAAAAAGCACCACAGAACTGGCGTTTAAAAGTAAAAAGTACAAAACTTTGAATAAACACCATAAAATGCACGCTTTGATTGCAGCACTCGTGCCTACTTTGTTCGCCTGACGAAGGATTGTGTCTAATTTCGACTCTAAACAATTGTTGCGAGTTGTAGCATTTTATGGTGTTTATTCAAAGTTTTGTACTTGTTAATAATATATCATCATGAACATTTTATGATAAGAAAAATCAATAATTTATTTTCAAGGTTTGTTCACGATTGTTTTAAACTAATTGACAGCGGCGTTTTTATGATTGATGCTCTGAAAATATTCATAATAGTTCATAAATAAGCCATCCTCTCAAATACCGGTAAAAATATTTAAAGAAGCCTTTTCAATATTTTTGGAAAGAGGGTTTATTTATTTCCGTTAGATTCAAGTAGTGTTCTGGCAGGAATATAAAAAGTGTCGACAGTAATGAAAGAAACCATGCAAATGCAAAATTGCTCCATTCTCGAGCCCATCCAGCAACAGTATAAATGTACTACTTAAGTACTTAATTATTATTTTTTAAGTATAAATAATGGCATGTTGATTTGTCTTAATATTTAAGTTTACTAAACCACAATCAGGCTTCTGTTATCCTTAACATGCTTTTATTAATTTGACATGATGTAACAATTAATGTATGTAACGGAATCTTGCAATTCAATTTTCGGCCACTTCTGGTCGTTCGATTGACCTGAAATTTTGCACACGACTTCATTATCGATGACAACACTACATAAAAGTGTTTCCAGGCTCCTATCCCACCAGGGGCAGGTTCTAGGGGCAAACAGAAACAAATCTATATATGTAAATCTTTATCGTATGTGGCACAGAATTTGGCCGTATTTACATAACATCAAGTGGCAACAATTAATCTATTAATTTTTTTTTCTTTTTAATGAAAGATTTAAAAGTATGTAAATATTAGGGTGTGTCACTCACATGATTTTCTCTTACCTTGCATTTTAATACTATATAAAGATAGATATTTTGTGCTTTTTAGTTCACATTTCAATAAAAGCGTGTTCTTTAATTTTTTAAAAAGCATAATTTTTTTATTTTTTTTTGTATCACCGTATTGTATCACACGAGATTCAACGCAGTGATTAAAAAAAAAAAAGAAACGATTTGAGTAGCACTGCAAAAAATAGCGGAAGGAGAGTTGTGAATGAGAGGAACTGATCCCCCGCATGCTATTTTCTATCTAGAAAAATATGAAACACAATATAAGTACATTTAGGGAAGCATTACATGAAATTGTACATTAATTAAAATAGTAGTGGCTTTTAATTCCAAGAATATTAATGAAATGTTAAAATAATATTCGAGATAATATATACTGATTAATAATATATACTGATTAAATCTAGTAGTGAAATCTGCCATACACTTATACCTCCAGGGGAAAAAAAATAATAATAATTAAACAAGAACGAAAAATCATGCAGTACGCATTGATTAGTAACACTTTCCAACTGTACGTATTTGTTGCATCATATATTTTTCAATATTCATTGCCTACGTTATCACACAACAGAAGGACTGAAAAGTATACAGATAGATTAATTGAATTTAAAATCACTCTTAGACATTGTTGGAAAATGTTTAAAAGGCTGACGCTGCAAAAGAAAATGCAGCCATTAGATTATAATTGCAGCCCTTAATCTATCTGAATATTTTAGTGTAGCCGTGTAGATCTGAAGGTTAGCCATATCATATTCTATACAAAACATTATTTTAGAATATTAGCAATGCCTGTCAATTTCTTTTATGATTTTTACAGTAGAAAGTTATTTAAATGTGATTTTTGGAAACGTCTATCTTAAAACGCAATGCATTAGCATTTTTTTCCCCCGTTGTCTCTGTACACAGACTAGTTATACAGAACCTATTAATGTCATTTTAAATACAGAATATTTCATACTGAAAGTGTTAAAAACGCTTAATGTAAACGAAAGGGCAATTCCAGCAAATTTCTAATAATAGCTTTAATGTAACTGAATATTTTTGTGTGGCCCTGTAAATTTAATACTCATCATACTATATTCTATAGAAAGCATTCTTTTGTGCATATGAATAACATATTTCAATTTCATTAAGCTTTGTGCAAAGTAAAGTTACTAAAATTTGTTTTATAGAAATACCTGTCATAGAACGCAATGCTTTGGAATTCCTTCGAGTGTACACAAACCAGTGATGGTATTTACAACACATTTCAGTCAGTTAGAAATTTATATCGTCTTAATTAACGAAGTTATTAATTAAAAAGTCGGGATTATAAAGGTAATCTGTTTGCCACCTTGAAAAAACTTTCTCTTATGACGTTTTTCTGTCATGATGTCATTTTCAATGGGAAAATTAAAATGTGACCCATGGTGTAAAAAATAATAAGGTGAATGCTAATGTTGCTGCTAAGAAAATTAATTTTCTTACTGGCAACTTCTTATGGGTTTTATTAATTATTTATATGTTCTTTTCCAGAAAATAATGTTCCCCATTTTCCATTACAGGTAAGCGTTTAATTTGGTTATATTTTTGATATTTACATTTGCGATTTGCATTATATCAAGTTTCGGTATCCGACGTCATCACTATTCATAAATTGGATGCTTTCTGAATATTTTTTGGCAATATCGTCTGAATAAGTATTGATAATGGCTTCTGAATATTTGTAGGCGATATTAGTATCGATGTTGGCTTCTGAATAATAGCTGGCGATATCTTCTGGATATATATTGGTTATGACTTCTTAATTTTTTGTTAGTAATATCTTTTGAATATGTGTTAATGATGGCTATATTTGTTGGCTATTTCTTCTGAATATAACCAACAAGTGATAGAAATTTGAAATTTGCCACCGAAATGGCTCTACCGTTTCTCGCCAAGATGTTTACTTACGCAATTGCGATATTCATTTTAATTCATCGCCAAAAAAAAAAAAAAAAATGAAAAAATAAAATAAAAAATTAAAATATATAAAAACCTCCAATCGCTTTTATGTTAAAGCTATACCAAAGTAATTTTAAAAAATGACTATAGTAACCGAGTTAAGGAGTTAAATACAACTACTGCATGCCTTGATATGAAAAAATAGATTATAATAAGGCTTGTCGTACTAAATTAAATTCTGTTCATAAAGAATGTAAGCAAGAATTTAAATTTTTATTTCTATTTATTATTATTATTATTATTTTAACAAGCAATTATACCAAATAATTCATCGCCAAACAGTAACAAAAATTTTAAAGTCGTCAAGGGGATCGTATACTAGAAGCTATATTATCAAAACTAAATCGTATACTAGTTTTTTTTTTTTTTTTTTTTTTTTTTTTTGAAGCTGTAGCATAAAATGGTCTAGATATTGCGAATTTCTTTCTATTTAAAAACAACAACAACAACATGCTATTAAAAATGCATTTCAATTTGACATTGAATAGGGTTATTTCTATAAAATTTTTGCGCTTTTGTCTTATGTCATGCACTATATATAGCGACCACTACTACCCGTTAGTAGTCGCTATCGACAGTGCCGCCTATTACAGATTACGAACATTTATTTAACTGCCACCAATAATTTTAAGAAGTGACGTGATCGACGTTAAATTGATTTTATTCGCGTTTTATGTATATCAAATGCCACTTCTAAAATTTTTTGGTGGCTATTGAATAAAAAAATCTGGAAAAACTGAAGGATGGGCGGCAAATCGACCAACTAGCGACTACTAACGGGTTAATATTCCTATTGAGTGAAAGGCAAAGTAGAGAATAGGCAGGCAGAGCCCCGAAGGGATTAGCGAGCAGAGAGAGCAGGGGCAGAATTATTAAATTTTTGTGAGAAAAAACAAACTGTTTTTATTCAATTGCAATAAAAACTATTTTCTTAATGTAAACAAACTTTTATAGGAACACTTTTAAACAGAAAATTTCGTTGTGAACACCCAAATTTGGTCATTTAACAAAACTTAAATTTGGTCATTCAGCAAAATTTTTCTCTGGCTGTACGCAACTTATTTTTAGTTCAATATTTAAGCAATTAAAATCCAGGTAGAGTTTTCTTTTCTTTTTTTCAAACACACTGTAGATTCTGCCTATTTTTGAAATCAAATCTATGCGCCAGTCCAAAGATTTTTGTTGGATCGTACGTTTGATGTATAAAATCGATTCTGCTCCATATTTAATATTATTATTGAAGGGGCCCATTTTAATTTTTAAAAAAGATAACCATCCATTGAAAAAATACGCAACTTTTGCCTCGGGTCGAAAAAATGAATGGTGTTTGAGTGCGGCGTGATAGCAAAAAACGCACGTACTGCATTCTTTGCATTCATGCCTGCTTTTTTCCTGCTTCATTATTTGACCAGAAATTATTGCGTGAATCTAAAATCGAAGGTTTTAACTGATATATAAAGGGTAAGTCAAAAGTAATATAGCGATTACAAATGGCTATAACTATTTAATGGAAAATAATTTATCGATAAGATTAACACAGAATGTAGACGGAGCTCCAAAATTTTGTATACATACGTCATAGATGACCTATGTGACTTCCCTTGGTCACACGGACAACATTTAGACGGTTGTCCATTTCACGCCATACATTATGAATCATGTCTGCAGTCACCGACTCAAGCACAATACAAATGCGATTTTTTTCTATGAGTTTATGTGAAAGACAGGGTGTATGTGCTTCCCATGCCCAAAACAGTTGAAAAACTCAAAGTACGCATTTGTAATGCGCTTGCGTCGGTGACAAATGCTTCAGAATGTATGGCGTGAAATGGACTACCGTCTAGATGTTGTCCGTGTTACCAAGGGAAGTCACATATAACATCTAAGACTTATGTATACAAAATTTTGAAGTTCCATCTACATTCTGTGTTAATCTTATCGATAAATTATTTTTCATTAAATACTTATAGCCGGTTGTAATCGCTATATTCATTTTGACTTACCCTGTATATATATTATTCATTCATCTATTTTTGAGATCAAATCTATGCGCCTGTCTAAAGTTTTTTGTTGGACGTACGTTTGATGTATCCCTTCAATGACAGATTTAGGTGCATTGTTCAACAATTCATTCAACTAAACCCCTTCCTAATAGGCAATACACACTATTATGTCACAGATCACTATCACACTGTAATTAATTGGTATAACGCGAAATCGTCAAGTCAGACGTAAGCATTCGTTTGCGAACTTGAAAGAATTAAGTTTACGATATTTGCTTTTATCCGTTCGTCCCTTTCATGGAAGGATCATTTTCGGATCCGACTCGTGCGATAACAGACTCACGACCGGATACAAAATAATTGAGACACTCGAGTTCCGATTAAAAATAGATTGAAGGATATTGATTTTCTCTCTTTAAAGGGAGCGGATATTTATAGAAATTTAGAATCGGTGTGTCGTTCTTTAGAACTTTTTCTTTAACTCAAATTAGGCGTATTACAAATTAAATAGGCTAATGTAGAACAAAAAGAAAAATATTCTTCGGCATCTAAAGAGGAAAGATTAAAAAAAAAAAAAAAAAAAAAAACACTGAACTTAAAAAAAAAAAAAAAAAAAAAAAAAAAAATGTATATATATATATATATTTCCAAATTAAATGCAATTATCCTTTTATTTAATTAATTTTGCAATCTTATAAATTAAAACTAACTATACTCCTTTCTCTCTATATATATAACTCACAAAATGTCCCTATTTGGGCAAAACGTGTATATATATATATATATATATATATATATATATATATTATGTGTAATCTATATAAATAAAGAGAAGCAGTGTCTGTGTGTGTGTGTGTCTGTGTGTGTATCTGCGCTCTGGTGCTCACACAACTGATCGCAGAGCTTCCAAATTTGGCATATAGGTACCTGGGACCCTGCAGGTGTGCACCTCATCGAGATTGTTTCGAATTTCGAATTTGAATTTTTTAAATTAATGTTTTTTCGATTTTAAATATTGGCTTTAATGTTTCATTTTTCACAGATTTATTCTTTTGCTTCAATCGTCTGCGTATCTTAGCAACGGCTATTACGCAATTTATTTTTATTTAATACATTCATTTGAAGGCGAATTTTTCTTTTTCTTTTCTTTTTTTTTTTTCTTTTTTTTTTTTTTTAATTTGTTATATTTATTGAAAATAAAATAGTAATGCAGTAGAAAAAATTAAGTATAATTAGTTTTAAATTTAAAAACGTATTTATCTTATACTATTAAGTGAGCAATATGTGTATATTTCACTGATCTCGAAAACGGTAGCTCGGACAGTCACGAGATTTAACACAAAGGTGCCCCCCGAAGGGTCATTGTGCACATCGAAGTCAGATTTTCGAATTTTTGATTAGTTTTTTCTTAATTAATTAAAATGTAAAAATAATAACCTTCTAATTTCTGATAAAAAAGCCATTTAAATTTTAACATTTTATCCATAATTTAATTGTTGCCAATTTTTTTTTCGACAAAATAATAATAATAATAATTAAAAAAAAAAAAAAAAAAGTACATTTATTTTAAATGAGGAAAATAAATAAGAAAGATTAGAAAATAAATTAGAAATATCAGTCGCATCGTTACAAATAAGATAGCAAATGAAAGGGAAAATTTTTGTAAATCCAATGCATTAAACAGCTTATCAATCGGATGATTAGTTTTTTCTTAATTAATTAAAATGTGAAAATAATAAGTCATTTAAATTTTAAAATTTTATCCATAATTTAATTGTTGCCAATTTTTTTTCGACAAAATAATAATAATAATAATAATAATAATAAAACGTACATTTATTTAAAATGAGGAAAATAAATCAGAAAGATAAGAAAATAAATTAGAAATATCAGTCGCATCGTTACAAATAAGATAGCAAATGAAAGGGAAAATTTTTGGAAATCCGATGCATTAAACAGCTTATCAATCGGACAATTAGATTTTTTAAAATTAACTAAAGTATGAATTTTAGGTGGCAATAGCAGAAGATTGTATGGAAACCGTTAGGAGAAAAAAAATGAAAAATCTGCTTCACATTAAGTCACATGATTTTTAAGTGGGATTAAAAATTGCAGTTTTCAAATTCTTTTAAATTTTCTCTCACGAACACAAAAATATAATATACAGCCTGTACCCCACAAGACCAACTTGCATTTCAAATTTCATCAATTATTTTGGTTAAAAAACAAAAGTTATTATTTATTTTTTTTCAAATTAAGTTTTATTCTATCTTCGAAAAGAATTATGTGATCATAGATATAATAATATATATAGATCTATCATCCCCATATTATCGTGCAAAGATTTTTGATGCCGAAAAAAAAGCTTTGGAATCAGCCATTAAGTGGTATTGAAGGAAAAAAGGAAAAAAAGAAGAATGAATTTGAAACTATATCTGGAGCTTTTCATTCACCTATAGTAAATAAATTATTCATGAATTTTATTTACTAAAACATTCGTGTGTATTCCAGTGTGTATTCACTCGGGGAAAGACTGCCATATTTTGGTAGAATCGCCGTCTTTTCCCGAGTGAAAAGGAATCACTTTTTTTCTCCCCAATGATCAATCTATATATTATTACTATATCTATGTATGTGATACGATACATTAATAATTTGGGTTTTAAAAGTTTTTTTAAATAGATTATTTTAACTCTATGAACCATATTTTTATTTTATCAGTTTCATTAACAGATCCTGCTGGGCGATTTTTTAAATTTTGGTGTTGAAGTACACCGAACGTTTTTCGACAAGAAATTTAATAAAACAGCCATTTTAATCTAAGTAGCGCATCGAATATTTAAAAACATAAATGATTTATTTTTACACAAAATTTACAGAACAAATGCAGTTTTAAAGATAGGAAATTTATTTCAACAAGCACTATTTTAAACCTAAAAACCATTAAAAATATAAGCAGAATATAAAGGATTCTTATGTATAAACAAAAAAGAGTCTGGTAAAATTATTAGCAAAATAGTCTTCCCCTTTTCATACAAAAAAAAAAAAAAAAAAAAATCCATCGCTAATATGGCGACAAAAATTCAAAAGCCGCCAGTGGAGCAACATAATAAAGTTGTGCAACACGATAATGTTTACCTATTTATTTTTTTTATATAATAATCATTATGCTAATTTATCATACAAATAAATGAGCCTCTGTGTGTTACTGCACTTGCACGCTGTCGAACAGAAATATTTGAAAAATTCAAATTAATATTTAAATAAATAAATAAAAATATGTTTAATGGAAAATATATATAACCATAAAAAGATTAGTTGTCTAAAATATGGCAGAAATAGCGCTCATAGCATATTGTTACAAGGGATTAAGTCTTATTGTTACAATGGATTAAGTCTAAAATGGTGTCAAAAATTCAAAAGCCGCCAAAGAGAACTATATTAAGGCTGTACTATCAGGTTTACAACCCATGAATTATATATAAACACAAAAAATTAATTGTCTCATGCGACAGACGTAGCCGGTCACAGCATATTGTAATATTTGGCGTGAAATTGCTGTCATTTAATGATTGATTGGATAAACAAAATAAACATATGAAATAACGTAAAAGCAAATATTATGTTGTCTAAACCCATTTACATTTGAGTCCAGTCCGAGTTACATGTGAACAACACGTATAGTGTTGTTCACATGTAACTGGGATTCAAATATAAAAGGGAAACTCCAATTTTTTCGATACTATCTATTTCGAAACTGTTATATAATAAGAACCTAAATGGAAGCTCATTGGTAAACTATTGTCGCAGGTAATAGGGACAAGTGACCGAGTTGCAGTGGATGACCAAATCGCTGCCGAATGCAGCAGGGACCTGGAGCGAACTTTTGAACAATTTCAGTAATTTATTTTATTTTATTTTTATAAAGCTATATAGAAAAGAGTTTCCTTTAAATTAAGTGGCCAGCGAAGCGGGCAAAGCCTGCTAGTAACAGTTATGTTTAATTTTTTGTAGTAGAACAACTTCTTATTTTTCATTTTTTAATTAATTCCTTTAAAAGAAAAAACTTTTATTTATTAATTTTTTTTTTTATTTACAGTATTTATCGAGAAAAATGGTAGTATATACGTAGTAAAAAGGATTAAATCGTTTAAAATTTATTTGTTTATATATATGTATATTAATCTATTTTTTATTTTATTTTATTACATTGGTCGGAATCAAATCGTAATATAGTGTAAATAGCATGGGCTATAAAATACATGGTTCAAAACTAAAATATTTAATAGATGCTGAGATACAATCATCTTTTAAAATAGTAGCAGATCCCCCCTGTCGTCGATAAATATCCAGATTGAAGTGTCCGGAAAAGATCTTTCTGCAGGCATGGGAAACCTAGACCTGATGCAGTGCGGTCGGGAAAAGAGCTGCCGTGGACAGCGGGTACCCGGAGCGAGGTTTCGAGCAATTTCAGTTACTTTTTATTTTAGTTTTTGTCTATAATATGGTGTAAAAAAATAAATATTAATTCAATTCTTTCGAAAATTCATTTAAATATAGTAACCACGAAGCGGGCGTAGCCTGCTAGTAATAATAATAATAATAATAAAGTTTTACGTATTTAAATTTTGTGATATCAACAAGAACACAAAATAGGCTGTCCGTTTATGGACGCGAGTCATAAACAATAAGGAACAATTGTACCCAGAAAAGGAGTGATCGCTGAGATTTTGCTAGAAGAACTAGGATAATAAGATGTAGAGATTCATTTTCTCCTGATCCCCTATTTTGATAAAATCACAGCAAACCTGGCACACAGTATAATCGGACATACTGATTCAATACAAAAATGTGTTCTCTATAGTGAGTATGATCTCTCCGAACAGCAGTTTATGTTCTCTTAAAATTGGGGCAAAATGTGAGATGAAGAATTCGATCTCAGATCTCGCTCGCTAACCTGGCCGTTTTTAGTTTTCCGTGGTTTGGTTTTTCTACGAAATTCGATTAAAAACGGACTATAACCCAATAGGAAAACCTCTATGGAAGGCATTTCACCATGGCTTAGAACCTCACTAGGCTTTACCTCAAACAACCAACCAACAATATAGGCCCGACAGAGATGATGTTCTACAATATTTATCATGTTCTCATGGTTCCGTGAATCATTCCACTGCTGTTTTAGGAAAGGGGGAGGGAGGAATGAATGATAACAGCAGGGGTGAAAGTTTTCAGGGGCTACTCCTGAATTCAGGGTTTTTAAAAAATTTACTGTCTCTGAATTTCATGTTAAAATCTTTTGTTTTTATAGAAATTTCTCATTTTGAATGTTTAACTTGCCTTATAATGTATTGAGAACTCTCTAAATATCACTTATTATAGGTTTTAATAAATATTTTTTTATAATAGGTCCTTTATTCTGCATTTCAAACAGCAGTTTTCAGGGTTTTTCAGTATTAGATAGTTTCACTCTTGTAACAGTTAACTTCTAAAATAAGTTTATGTACATATATATAACAAAATTTTCACTATTTTCAATGCTATTTCGGTAATAAATGTTTATTTTAGCATTAAAAAAAAAAAAAAAAAAAAAAAAAAAAAAATTCTCTATTTATTTTATTTTTATATATATATATATATATATATATATATATATATATTTAGTGACAAATTTTTGAAGCATGCATTATTTTTTCAATTAATTTTGGTATTTGGGGGATCATTTCACTGTTTTGAAAAAAGAAAAAAAAAATACATTTGCCTACAGCTAATTACTGAAATGAGTGATTTTTTTTGCCGCTGTTTTCAGAAATGCATGAATAATTTGCTTTATTTGTAAAATTCCCCCCCCCCCTTTTTTTTTTTTCAATATTTTTTTTCAATATATGTTGTAATTATTGAATTGAATATCATCAATATTTCTGCTTTATTTATTTATTTATTTATTTATTATGTCTGATTACGAAATAAGCAATATTTTCTGATAATTTTCCCTCGCCAAAAATTAGCAGAATAAGTGTTACATGTATTTTACATGTATAGACTGTATATATATATTTTTTTCTATCTAATTTCCAAAACAATATTTTTGCTTTATAGTGTGGTAATTTTGTTCCGTTTAGCCTTTTAGAGAAATTTGCACTTTCATACCTGTTTAATGTATATTTCTATTATTTTTCTTATTTTTAAAAATCTATCTTTAAAATAGAAAAAAAAAATTAGTAAGAAGATTTTTTTTTTGTTTGGTTAATTTTGCAGAATATTTTTTCTTGCAACACGTTAATAAATTATGCTATCCGCGATTGTAATGAAATGCTCGCCCTCTGGTGGGCTAAGGTGAAATTACAATTAACATGCTTTAATTCGGCTTTTCATGAAGCCGCCATTGCCTGCCGATGTTTAGTTTCACATATATTTATTGAATAAAAATGAATAAATCCGGTAAAAAAGATAACACTTACTGTTGTGTGGTACAGTGTAACTCCAAAGGATCAAGAAATCCAGAACTAAGCTTCCATTTATTTCCAAATGACAAATTTAAAAATTTCAGTTGCTTCGGCTTATGGAAGTAAAGAATTAATCAGATGATTTGAAACTAATATTTGTTCAGCTTCAGTTAAAAATCTACTTCCGATCGAACTTTGAATAAACTGAAATATTTTTTTTCCAAAAGCAATCAATTTTCCATGATGTAATGGCGGAGAAATTATAGTACGAATATTAAGTAGAATAACAAAAAGAACAATAATAAATACACGTGGCTATTATATTTACCAACAACAAAAGCTGAAAAAGCGCCATCTATCTATCATTACTGATAAAAAGTGTTTGAAGTTACCATTAATTAAATCGTATAGATATAATTAAATAAATAAATTCAAAACATATACTTTGAAGGTAAGACTTATAATAATAATAATTACTTCACTTACCTTCTAAGCAGCAATCTCAGCACAAGTCTTCTGACAATAGAGGAATATCCATAGGTTTTCTGATCTGTAGATGAATCTATCTAAAATGTGTTATACCGGAACCTTTTGAAAAATCCACTCTAAATAGTAAAGAATTGTGTTTTATAAGTGTTAGAAATAAATCATTCGAGATTTAATTTAATCTTTGTATTTATTTTTAGTTTGGGATGCATCTTGTTGTGCATCCTTTCACTATGGAATCAGAGAGAGAAGTGAAAGAGATTACAAACTGAAAAATATAATTAGATATAAAAAATAATAAAAAGTTAATTAATGTTTTTAGTTCGCGTAGACAGTCAATATGTATTTCTAATGCAAGTCCTTGAGGAACAGCGAGCAATCCTCGTTAGTGTTAGTCATGAGATGATCAGAATCACGAGCATAGAAGAAAATGCAATCCAGATTTTTATTCAGGTGTAATTGACAGTTCGTAAATAAGTGAAGAATGATTTCAGTTTTTGGAATATGCCTTAATTAGATGAAGTGTTCATCGATGATAATATGTCATTTCCCCCTTCATCGGGATACACTTCTTAAACCTCTATGGTTAAGTTCAATTTCCTTCGGTGAATTTCAAAAATGGGTCTTGCTAGAGGCTTGGTGAGGACGTCTGCGGTCATTTCTTCACTCGGGCAATATTGCATATCAAGTATTTCTTTCTCTTTCAAGTCTTTTAAATAATTATACTTAATGTCGATATTTAATAAAGAAGCATCACAAAACTGGCGTTGTAAAAATTATTACTTACAAACTTTGAATAAACACCATAAAATGCAATAAACTCGCTATTGCATTTTATGGTGTTTATTCAAAGTTTGTAAGTAATAATTAATGTCGATATGTTTAACTTGGCAGAAAATTCGCAATTTAGTAACTTAATGCAGCTGATGTTATCTTCGAACAGCGTGATGGGTGTATCTTGCTGTAGATGCAAATCACTTAATAATTTGATTAACCAAGTGATTTCCTTAGCAGCATTAGTTGCAGAAATGAACTCCGCTTCTGCAGAAGACAATGCCCTGGAAGTTTACTTTTTAGTTGTCCATAGAATGGGATTATTTCCTAACATGAAAATATTTCCCGAAGTTGACTTCCTATTTGTTTTATCGCCTGCCCAATCGGCATCAGCGAAAGCTGTTAGTTTGGTGTCATGGTTTGCGTTAATGATGAAATTTAAGTCTTTTGTGGTGTTTAGGTAACGCACAACCCTTTTAGCTGCTTCCCAATCTTTTTTTCGTGGATTTGAATTTCTCCTGTTTAAAATATTTACAGCTGCCAAAATATCTGGCCGACTAACTGTACCCAAATATAATAAACTTCCAATTACTTGTTGATATTTAATGTTATTTTCTAGCAGATTATCGTTATTATCAAACTTGAGATAATTAGGCTCCATTGGAATGTTTGTAGGTTTAGAGCACTCAAGATTTAATTTTTTTACTAACTCTGCTATTTTTAATTTTTGGTTTATTACAAAATCACCTTTTTTATTTCTCGTTATTTGCATACCTAGACAAAAGCATACCTAAATCCTTTATTTCAAATTGTTTGTTTAATTCTTTTGTGATTTTGTTTATTTGGTTTTCGTCTCCGGCGACTAAAATGTCGTCGACATACACGATAATGAATGAAGTTATGTTTGGATCATTGTGAATGTATAAACACGAGTCTGCTGAACTTTCTTTATAATTTAAGGTTTTTAGAAAGTCTCCTATTCTCATGTGCCAGGCTCTTGTGGCCTGTTTCAATCCATAGATGGACTTATTTAATTTACATACTTTGTTTTCATTGCCCTTATCTATGAACCCTTCAGGTTGTCGCATATAGATATCCTCATCTAAATTTCCGTACAAGAACGCGGTCTCAATATCTATATGTTTTACATTCAGTTTGTGATGAGCTGCGGAATTTAGAAAAGCTCTGATTGTTGCGTATGAAACTACTGGTGCAAAAGTTGCATCGTAATCTTCTCCAAACTTTTGGAGAAAACCATCGCGGATACTGGCATTTTATTTTTTCCCAAGTATCAACGATGAAAATCGAGGCAAATTTGATAGTTAACATTGCATTCCAAATAACTTTCCAAACTGAAATTTCTCTTATATTTATCGTTACTAATAAAAATTACTTTTAAAATTTTAACGTAGATTTAAAGAGAAGATTTCTTAAATTAACCCTTATCGCTCCTAGAATTTTACTGAATGATTTTCAATGTACACCAAGCAAACTTCATTAATTTAAAAATTAAAAAAAAAAAAAATTAACTAGTTTGTCTGAAAAAATAAAATAAATAAATAAAATGATTGCATAATACCGATTGCGTAAAAAAAAAAAAGTATACACAAAGTATACACACTTGAAACTGTGAAAATTCATTAGATAGTTCGGCCCACCGTCAGGATGCCTGGGTATCTATTCTCCGATCCGACTGCCATAGCGACCGTCCTTAAACAACGACAGTCGTCAAATCAAAAGTCGGAATGTGACCTCACGTGATCAAAATAACGACTGTCACAGTCGGAATTGAGGTCTAGTCTGGTCGGAAAATAGATGCCCTGGATCAAAATTTGCTAGACCTGTGGATAGGACTCAGGTGGGCGATCGTAATTCCTGCACGCTAACCTGATCTTATCCACTGGATTTCTTCTTATGCAGTGTTGCCAGATTTGGGGACTTTTTTATTCAATATCCACCATCAAATTTTCATTGCAACAGTTGCCTAATCACATCGAAGATTAATTGTCGATTATGTATGTCAAATTTTATTTTTCAAAATTATTGGTGGTAGTTGAATAAAAAAGTCCCCAAGTCTGGCAACACTGTTCTTATGGGGCACAGTAACAAATGAGGTGTACAACACTTAACCAGGACATACTTTGTTGGGAGATTCAAGCAGTGTGCTCAGGATACTTTGATACGGAATCGGGGGTGGCTTTTACTCGAAAATGCATTGATGCTCCACCGTTTTGAATATTTACTTTAACCATCATTTGAAACATTCGGTTCGACTAGAAAGTACCACTTATTTTTCAAATTGGGCTGTAACCTTATTTGTCCCAGAAATTTAACCTTGTAGAACGGAATATATATATTTTCTATGACACTTCAAAGTGTGTATACATTTTTTTGAAGTACCCGGTATTTGCGTTAATTTGTGGTTCAACACTCTTGTTGCTTATTAAAAATGAAATCCCCTGCGGTATTTTTTCTCTGTCTGACCCCAGCCTGACTGTCAGCCCATTGAATCTTGTTTCTTAATCTGAAAAATTTAGAGGTACCATTTCAAGTTGCCTCGTGTAAACTTCACTACTGCTATCTTCAGAATCGTTAATATCCGTTTGATATCCCAAAGTATTTCTTATTTCTTCATTCATTTTTGTGACAATTTTAAATTAATTTCAGAAAAAGAAGTTAGAAACAAATGAAATGAAATTAAATAATTATACTACAAACTATGTGAAAAATGCCAGAGACAAGAATCAAACCCTGGCCTCCGCTTAACGTGCGGATTTTCTTCCTCTGAGCCACCCTGGCTGATAACCAGCTCGGCATTTCTTCTATAAGAATAGCCATTGGCAAAGTCACCGAATAACTTTTTCGTAAAGATTATATATATATTAGAAACACAATATATAAGATATGCTTGCAGTGTATCAAAAGCAAAATTCCAACATTCTGACAGTGACACTGCTTCCTGAAGTAGAACACTGGTTTAAATTTCGCAATTTTACTGCCGGTTAAAGAAATAAGAGATAAAATCAATAATTACTATCAATAAAATTCATTACACTTATCTCTGAGAATTTTTATAGTCATTTAAAGATAAATACGGTCATCAATATAACTATACACCAAAGTAAAGGTATTTCATGGTTCGCATTTGAATCGTCTTTTGGTTATTCGTTTAAAATTTTTAGTCACATTTTGGTCATTAATTTTTCAAAATTTCAGTCTCCTTTTCCACTTTTTAGTTCCCCATCATACTATAGGTATGGGGAACTTAGGTAATCGTGAAAATTTTCGACCTAGGTTTTTTGACTTTTTTACACGTTTTTAGGTGTAAGGAATCTAAAAATATCAAAATGGGTATGGTGTCCGTCTGTAGGGTGTCTGTTAGTTTATTAGTCCGTTAGTGTGTTAGTATGTTCGTCTGTGTACACGATATCTCACAAACAAATGATCGCAGAGAGGTCAAACTAGTTTTAAAGTATTAGTTATGACACTGGCAAGAACCCTATTCATTCACAATATTCTAATTACAAAACTTCAGAAATTATTCAAAATTTACGATTTTCTTAACATGGGAGAATAGGGCACAATTTCACTTAAAGTTGCGTGACGAGAAATATTTTTATCGTCAAGATGTAAGAAGTCAGTTTTGATGCCGGGAGGAACATCATTAACTAGAAACATGCTACTCTGAAAATTTCGCAAATTATTAGAAATTTACGAATTTCTTAACATAGCAGAATACAGCAAAATTTCGCATAAATGTCCCTTTTGAGGGATATTTTCATAGTAAAGTTGTCAGACTACTTTTAAAATATTATGATGCTGGTATAAACATCCTTGACTATGAATTTTCCAATTTAAAAATTTCGTAAGTCACTGAAAACTTACGATTATACTTAATAGGGCGGAATAGAAAAAAATTTCGCATAAATCTCCATTTTGAGGGATATTTTCATCGTAAAGATGTCAGAACACTTTTAAAATATCATTTAAGATACTGGCATGAACATCCCTGACAATGAAATTTTTAATTAAAAAAATTCGCAAGTTATATGGAATTTTCGATTTACTTAACATGGCAGAACAGGGCAAAACTGAGCATAAACGTCCATTTTGAGGATCATAAATATATCAGACGACTTCAAAATAACATGTATGATACTTGCGTAAACATGATTGACTACAGATATTCTAATAGGAAAATTTCGTAAGTTATTCGAAATTTAAGATTTTATCAACATAGCAAAATGGGGGCGATATTCCATATAAACAGATATTTTGGGGATTGTTCCATTGGAAATAGTAGCATGAAAACTCAACTACATAATTGAACCCCAATAAAATAAATTAATAGATTAGAATAAGATAAATATATCGAAGTGAACGGTAGATAGCCTATTAGGCGGGGATTACGTTCTGTCACTGTGTCAAACGTTTGGTCAAATTAATTTCTCTTAACATGAATATTATATGTTCTGCACTAGAAATTTATGAGAATATACATATGATGGGGAACTGAGCAGAGTCTTTATATGCCAACTTGTCCCCCCCCCCCTAAGATATTGTATGTGCTATGTCCTGCATAGGAGGGATATTTTGGATCTGAAAATTTTCCTTATTTTTCATTTGCGACGTCCTAAAAAGTGTTGAGAAAATTTGAAACTCATCTGAATTCTTAATAAATAAATAAATAAATAAATAAATAAAAATAAAAAAACTTTGTGGGGATATATATATATATTTCCAAAATAGGATTAGAATATACTAATTCTTTCAATGTCTAAGAATTTTAAACTATTGACGAATGTACAGTCGGTAACAAAAGTGTCCGAACACTAGCAAAAATTCCTATATAAAAAATATACACTTAATACTGTTTTGTTAAATAAATCCTTGTCGAATCCTGTTCTCAGTCAGTCTAAGAACAGGATTCGACAAGGATTTATTTAGCGAAACTGTATTAAGCGTACTTTTTTTACATAGGAATTTTTGCTAGTGTTCGGACACTTTTGTTACCGACTATATAGGCGATCGGATATTTTTACAACAATTTAATTTTGATTTTTAATATTTTATTGTGTTTTTATTCTTTTAATTAATGAATTTTTTTTTTTTTTTTATACTTTTCAGGACTGTCCGAATGGCTTCGTAGAAGAAGACACCTTCAGAATAATATTTTCCCATTTCTTCCCTTACGGTAGTGAGTATTTTAACTAACTTGTATTATATAAATGCATAGAAAATAAAAACATGCTTATTTAAAACAATTTTTGGACTTTCAGTAACCTATTTTCAATGATTTTTGTTATACTTTCTAAAAATTTAAAGTGACGATTAGCGAAACTTGTTTAAAAAATGTAACCTTTATTTATACTTTTCTTTTCTTTCTTTCTTTATGTGTTGAGGAAGAAATTTGTACGGTATTGGATAAAATTTTACTTTAGTCTTCAAATTTTCTTTTAAGTATTTGGGAATAAAATGCAAGACTGTTGAGACGTTCATCTAGGTCTTTATGGATGAAATGAGGCACCTCAAAGTAAAACATTGACTGTCGAAATACCATGTCCGCATTTAAGATCAGTTTCCTCGCAGTTGCTTTTTCTGCATAGCTCATTGCTATTGCGACTCAGTTTTTACGAGCCCAATAGATTATACAGACATTTTTATCGTCTACAATAATGGAACAACAATTCGAAAATACCAAATGCTCACCAGCTTCAAGCTTTATTTCTGTGTTTTTCATTCCCATAAATGCAGAAGATCGTTCATACTTTATAGATACGATTTTAGTAGTTCAGTTTCTTTTTAACACTTTCCAACAAGGTTGAAAAGTGTTTATGACTTCGGTTTGTCTATCTGTCTGTCTGTCCGCGCTCTAACTCCCGTAAATATTTATGGAATTTCTTGAAACTGATATATGTTATTCCAGTTCACTATCGGACGGTCCCTATTGAAAATGGAGTTCTACTCAGAGTTTATACCTGGTTTGTGTACAGAAACACCCGAAATTATTTCAAAGCATTGTGTTCTATGAGAGATATTTCTATAAACCATATTTTCATACCTTTACTGTGGGCATATCTGAATGAAATTGAAATATGTTATTCAAGTTCACTATCGGATGTTTCCTGTATAAAATGGAGGAAATACCACTATCGGGTTATACACAGGGACACTCAAAAGTATTTCAAAGCATTGCGTTCTATGAGGGATATTTCTATTAAATCAAGTTTTAATAACTTTACTTTCCACGAAGTTTTAGGAAATTGAAATATGTTATTTATATGCACAAAAGAATGTTTTGCATAGAATATAGCAGGATTAGCATTATATTTACAGGGTGGCACAAAAATATCCAGTTATATTAAGAGCTATTAGTAAAAAATTGCTAGAATTGTACTTTCGTTTACGTTAAGCGTTTTTAACACTTTCTAGCATTTTTTTAAGTGTGAATATGATTTCAGTTTTCTGTGTCTGCATGTCCGTCTGTCTGTCTGCCTGTCTGAGCTCTAACTCCTGTAAATATTTATGGAACATCTCGAAACTGATATATTTTATTGAAGTTCACTATCGGATGTTCCATATTGAAAAGGAATGGATATCGCTTCTGGTTTGTGTACAGGGACACCCAAAAGCATTCGAAAGCATTGTGTTCTATGAGTGTTATTTTTATAAATATTTTCCGTATGGAATGTTCCCCATTTAAAATGACATTAATAAGTCCTGTACAACTAGTTTGATTACAGGGACAATAACAACAACAAAAAAAAAAAAAAAAAAAAAAATGCCAATGCATTACGTTTTAAGACAATTTTTTGAAAGTTATATTTAAAAGTCTTTCTACTGAAAAAATCATAAAAATATTGAAATGTATTGTTTATATTCTAAAATAATGTTTTGTATAGAATATGATATAATTAACTTTCTGATTTACAGAGCTACACTAAAATATTCAGAGAGATCAAAAGCTGTAATTATAATCTAATGGCTGCATTTTCTTTTGCGTTAAGCCTTTTTAACACTTTCCAAAATGCCTAAGAGTAATTTAAAAATCAATTAGTCTATCTGTATATTTTTCAGTCCTTCTGTTTGTTCTGTGATAACGTAGGGAAATAATATTAAAAGTTATTCGATACAACAATTACGTACAGTTGGAAAGTGTTACTAATCAATGCGTACTGCATGATTTTTCTTTTCTTTCTTTCTTTCTTTCTTTTTTTTTTTTTTTTTCGCGTGGATTTGCTTCTATCTGATAGCCATGGCCCTCTTGACAATAGCTCTAACTCTACTTTTCCATGAAAGTACTTTTACTTAGTACTGTAATAATGTCAGTTTTATTCCATTCTTCTTCTAGCTTTATCCAACGTCCGTTCTATAACCTTGGATGTCGTTTTTCCTTCCTTATACAAAGTATAAAAAAGTATTGTTATATCCTGATTTGGGAAATGGATTTTATATCTCGCATAGCTCAAAAACGATTCATCGTAGAGTATTGTAAATTTATATGTGTAATTGTCATGATGTCTAATTGTACGCCTGCAAGTTTTATCTTAATACGAGCTCTCGTTTTAGAGATATCAGCTACATTACACTATTTTTCACGACGTCTGTATGTGTGTATTTATCTCGCATAACTCAAAAACGGTTAGACGTAGAACGTTGCAAATTGGTACATAGGTTTCATATGACATCTAGTTGTGCACCTCTCTTTTTCATATTTCTGTAACATTCTGTTTTTGAGATATTTACGAAAATTATACTCATAATGACCAAATATACAAATATTTTGGCCATCCTATAGGACCTATCATACAAATTTCAAAATAAGCTAATGATAGAGCTCGTAATGGTATTATTATAAAGTTTTCAATATTTTTGCGTGTAGAAAGTAATTTGTAAAGACATAAGCAGATTCTAGTCGACGAATGCATTTTATTTAATGAATATTCAGCCCTTAAATAGAGCCCTGAAGTATATTTTTATAAAAGTTGTCGACATTTTTGCGTGTAGAAAGTAATTCTTAAAGCCATAGAAAGGTTCTAGTCGACGAATGCATTTTATTTTATTTTAGTATTGTTTGTCATTTAAGGAATTTTCGAAGAATTTTGTTCAACGCTATAAATTAATGAATCTTTCCAGTAAATTGTTGTCGACGCTTTTGCGTGGAGTTTCATTATTCTAGAAGACATAAGCAGGTTCTAGTCGACCTAATGCATTTTAATTAATGAATATTCAGCCTGTAGATAGAGTCTGTAATGATATTGTTATGGAAGTTGTCGACATTCCCCACTAAAAATAATCTGAACATTATCTTTAAAAAAATATCTGCAGTATATCATAAGTTATTTGGCCCACTTCTTAAGCCTATATATTTTGAAGAAAATCTGCAGAATATAATCTTCAGATTTTTTTCAAAATATATAGGCTTAAGAAGTGGGCCAAATAACTTAAGATATTCTGCAGATTAAGTTTATTTAAGTTAATCTTAAGATTACTTTCAGTGAGATCTACAGAAAGTTTTTTCATCTAAATCAGATATATGGATATGGAAGATAATTATAAATGAAGTAAAATATAAAGTCTTTTCAAAATTAAAATTTTATTCATTTAGATTATTTAAAATATCTTATTCAAAACAGTGCATTATATAGTTTAGAAGAAATATATTACTAAATTGTTATGAAATTTTGCGTAAGACAGATCTGTTTAAACACTCATACACACATATACACTCATGTTTGTGAAAATCGCAACACCGTGAAAGAATTGTCAGAAGTTAATGAAATTTATTCCATATACTACTGATAAAGGTACAAATAAATGATCTAATGTAAAAAAAAAAAAAAAAGAAAGAAAAGAAGGACGTCTGAAATCAGTACTTTTGTGTGTCCTCCCGGCTGAGCGATGAGAACCTGTACACGTCGTGGCATTAAATCATACAGGTTCTGAATGTACCTATGGCTTCAAAATTTCCTTTATGTAGCGATCACTGTTGAGGTTGCCCGCAATGTGCACTAGATGGGATCGACGATTATACCCAATATCTCCCTATACCATGATGCTAGGTGTTTGTGCAGTATGACGCTGGATAACATACTGTGGGAGCAGATGTTGCCCCCTGTAGCGTCTGACGCGTACTCTTCCATCATTGCACTCCAGATTGTAGCGAATTTCATCAGAGAAAACAATTTGCTGCCACATGCTGTGCCCACTGAAGTCGGAGGCGTCTGTGATTCAGCGAGAGGGGAATCCTGCATAGAGGAACCCTTGCACGCAGTTCATGTTGCAGCAAACAGCGACGAACCGTGGACCTAGACAACAAAACACATGTAGCCGTGCTCCAATGTTGTGCTAACACACGAGAGGACGCTGTACAGTCCGCCACAGCCATGTGGAGGAGGTGTCTGTTGTCTCTTATTCTTCGACCACATTTGATGAAACCATGGAAGCATCTGCGCAAGTGCTAACTCAACGAGTCCAATGCTAAAATAGGGGTGAGAGTCATCTAATTCAGGTAAAATGAGCAATAACAGAGCGCGGAATTACTGGATGTTTTCCAAATTTCAAACTGTCGGACAAGCTGGCATCGCTCCAACATTTTGGGCGCGTCCTCACTGCTAGTTTTGGGATATGTGGCTGCACTGTACCGTTGTTCTATTGCGTGCCCCACTGCCAGGTTTACAGCTTGTTTGATTCTCCTCTGTCCATGTCTTCCAAACACGCATCACTGTTGCAGCATTACACTGCGTGCGGGCTGCGATTTCTTGATGTGAAAATCCACCCTCTCGCCTACCAACGATGAGGCCTTGTACGAACTCCGTTAATTGTTGGTATGGCATCCTCCACTTTTGACGAGGCATATTGACCGCCAATGAAACGTTTACCAACCACAGAGGATGATAAACAGGTTTCAACGCGCCTTATTACAGTCCTTTATATACCTGTAACAAGCGACTGATAAGGAGTCGGTTCTTGTTCCACGCATGCCCGATCGTTTTGTAATTCTAATCATTTGCATGTTTTACCTCACTTTACATTTCCTGTAAGTTTGGTTCAATTTACATAATCCTTTCAGGGTGTTGCCATTTTCACAAACATGAGTGTATATATGTATATATATACTTGTATTTACACTGCCCGACATAGAAAATGCAACACCGGGAAAGAGTGGGCAGAATATGATGAAAATTGATACAGATAATGCATATCTTGATAATAATTTTATTGACAAGGAGATCACTTTAATACAGCGATGAAATACAGGATGATCAGTAGGAAGTAGGACTGCCTCTCGCGGTGATGCAAGCAGCAACTGTACGAGGTACTGATTCACTTAGCGCATAGATAGCGTCCTGAGTAATGGAAGCCCCTATGCTCTCAACCATCGTCCACAGTTATCGAGTCCATCATCCCCCGAGTGAGGTTGGGGCAGAGAAGACAAACATATGCTACACATGCTCGATGGGTGAGAGATCTGGTGACATTGCAGGCTAAGGAAACAACTGGAAATGTTACAAGGCTTGTTTGCTAATGATTGTCGTATGTGGTCACGTATTGTCCTGCTGGAAAATACCAATTTGCAGCCTCTGCATATAGTAATGGAACACCACCGGCTTCAGAACTTCATCAACATATCGTCATGCCACCAATATGTCTCTGATGTGTACCAGGCTGGTGTACCTGCATATGCTGATGTGTACCTGCTATTGGGACTGATAGCATCCTTCCACGCTGACGAGTAGTACGGCGTTCAACAATAGTGCTCGGGTTGGCTCTAGCACTGTAACGTCTCCAGACTCTTAACCGGTGACCATCATCAGACAAGCAGAACCAAGATTCATCGCTGAACACTACACTTGCCAAGTTGTCCAAGTTGCTCAGTCCCAACACCATCTCAATCTTTCACGTCAGTGAGTTGGTATCACTCACTATGGCAGTGCTCTCATAGGCCGACATGTACGCAAGCCACTTTCAGCCAGTCATTATGAAACTGTTCTCTTAGATATTTTAGTATCCAAAGCTCCCTGCACATTCCGCAAAATGTCGAGAGCAGATGATTGAGGGACCGTCACTACCTCCCTTCGGATGCTTCGATCTGTGGAATCTGTTGTACGTCTAGTTGGACCAGAACTTTCGCGGGGATTCACATCTGCTTCTTCGATCCATCTGGTCCAAATTATGTGTACAGTGGACGCATCAATGTGCGCTTCAACAGCGACACGTTGGTAAGACTAATCAGTTTGACGCAAACCTACAATTTGACCCCTCGTAAAGTAGTCTGAATGCCGGAACTGCCTTTGGTGTCATCTCCCCGGCATCACTCAATCCACATCACAGATTATTATACAGATAGGACACTCCCGTATATTCTTCGGTAACCGGAATTTGACAGCAACGACCCTATTGTCAACGGCTGTAAGTTTCTCGAGCTCTCCAGCTTACGCAATCGCTCGTCTTATTTTTATTGTATCTATGTTCATATCGTAATATTAGTGCAACGTTAAACCCAACATCCAACCGACTAACCATTTATTGATGTTTACGTTTGGACTTTGTTATTGTTTACGAATTTGATTGTCGAAAGCAATTTATTTTAAGAAGCAAGTACTAAATATTAAGCAAAGAAATTTCGAAAATATACATAAACCAGAAATATTTTTTTCATTTTAAAGCATTTTGTATTATTTACACCAAGCAATGTTAAATATTTAAGATTTCATACCATACTGCTATTTCAGCATTACAGTTTGTTATATTAATTTGTACTCTTGAACACGAATGTGTTTGGAAAAATTTATTTTCAAACATAATAAAAATTAGTTTTATTTCTTAGAAAATAGCTGTGAATGTTATGATTTTGTAAATTTAAAAGTAGTAGAAAAAGTGAAGGAAAGAAAACTGCACATACGTTTTCGTTAGCAACTTTATTATTGTTTACAAACTTGATTGTCAAAAGCAATTTATTTTAAGAAACAAGTGCTAAATATTAAGAAAATAAACTTCGAAAATATACATAAAATAAAATCTTTTTTTCATTTTAAAGCATTTTGTATTATTTAAACCAAGCAACGTTAAATATTTAATGATTTCATACTGCTATTTCAGAATTACAGTTTGTAATTTTAATTTGTACTTGAATATGAATATGTTTCACAAAGCATATTTCTAAACATTATAAAAAATAATTTTTATTTCTTAGAAGAATAGCTGTGTTTTTTTGAGGATAATTTTGTGAATTCCAAAACAATAGAAAGGGAAGAAAAAGAAAACTTCCCGTACTAACCTGCTACTGACTACTCGCGAAATAGAAAAACAATTTTCGATCAAAGATGCTATTCATGTAGACGTAACACATGTAGTTCCCCTCTGTTGACACTAGTGGTGCTACTATATTTCCGGTTCGCGTTTTAGCTTCACTGTCCTATCTGTATGATAATCTGTGATCCACATGTACCTTCTGGAAAAAGAAACTTCTCAAACTTCTGGATTCTGCTGGCGACTGTTGGTTCACCCATCGTTTCCTTCTCTTTTGTCCCGTGCTATAATCATATGATCAAAACTTGCACATCAGATCATCTGCAAAACTTGTTAAGCTGCGCATTATGTGAAATTTACAGATTTATACGACTGAATTTTCATGGTGTTGCATTTTCTATGTCAGAAAGTGTATATAAATAAAACAGCTTATAAAAGTAATTACGGTGTTAATTAAAATGATTGAATTATTCTGAACTTTTAAAAATGCTTCATGTTCGTTAATTTTTCCTCCAGATCAAAAGGTTTTTTAAACCTGAGATTTATAAAATTAGAACAAATGTTAGTGAACTTTTATTATTAGTGGTATTATTATTAACAATAAAAATAAGATGGGGCAGAATAAAAAAAAAAAAAAAAAAAAAAAAGAAACATTAATAATTAATAGCAAAAATTTATGAAAATTAAACTTTTTAAACTCAAACAAACCAATATTGGTTTGACGTAAAAAATAAAAAAAATCATTAAGAAAGATTTTATTCTATAATTACTACACAAATCCCAAACAAATAAAATTAATCATTAAATTTGAATTTCTCTCTTTAATAATAGTGCTATGTTTTACACTTCCAATAAAAAAATTTATGCAAGCAAAATTTATATAAGTAAAAAAAAAAAAATAAATAAATAAAAAAAAATAAATAAAATAATAAAATACCTAATTTAGCAAAACATTAAAAATATTTTTGTTTGTAGAAAGTAATTTTTGAAGACGTAAGCAGGTTCTAGTCAACGAATGCACTTTATTTAATGAATATTCCACCCGTAATGATATTGTTAGAAAAGTTGTTGACAATTTTGCGTGTAAAAAGTACATAAGCAAGTCCTAGTCGATGAATGCATTACATTTAATGACCATTCAGCTGGTACATAGAGCCCGTAATTAGATTGTTATGAACGTTCTCCACATTTTTGCTCGTAAAAAGTAATTCTTAAAGACATATACAGGTTCCAGTCGACAATGCAATTTATTTAATGAATATTCAGTCCGTAATTTGATATTTTTTTTCGATATTTTTACGTGTAGAAAGTAATTCTTGAGAACATAAGCAGTTTCTGGTTGACGAATGCTCTGGATTTAATGAACATTCAGCACATAGATAGCACGTAAAGATTTAGACAAGTTTTAATCTACAATCATCAATAATCACTCTTTATATATATATATATATATATATATATATATATATATATATTCTTGTTAGTCACTTATAGAATTTTCAAAGAAGTCGGTTCTGCGCTATAAATGAGTGACAGTTTCCGGAAAATTCAATAACCCTGTTCTTGTTGAAGTTAGAGCTTCGAAACATTGGCAACCCTAAGCTACAAATTTTCTCCAAATTCAATGCCAAACCACCAAAATCGATGCCAAGATCAAAACGTGCGTTCGCTATTTGTTGGCTTGGCGAGATTACCGATCCAATTTTGCGGCCAATATTATTTCAGGAGAGTCAGAATCAGTAAGCTCTTTCTCAGTTTTAACAGAATTAATTGCTTTGGTAAAATAGATCGTTTCTCATCATTAGTTTGGCCATCTATATTCGAATGATTTTTATTGAACTCATGCTGCTCATTTGGCAATGAGAGATTCTGTAATAAGCCGTGGAGCACTATTCTTGAAAAAAAAAAACTACTATATTTGTCTCCGCGGTATATATAATCCAATTTTCGTGATTTTTGTGGCTGGAGTAGCATCCCCCCCCCTTGTTTGTTTTTAGGAATTTTCGTAGGCTGGAACCTGCCTGTTTATTTTCGAATCAGTTACCTCGCAAAAATGTGAATGTTCTCATAACAATATCTATATTCCAATGGGTGTATAAAGAAGTCATGGGGTGCCCACATCAGATTTTTTTTTTTATTACAGTCACATAAATAGGCCACATTAAATAGTGTTACATTTTCTATCAGCTAGGTGTTTTTCGCATAATTTTCGATAATTTGCTTTTCTTTCGGAAATAGGCTTTGACAAAAGCAGATGAACTTTAGGTCCTTTATTGTCCTTTTTAACTTCAAATATTCATGAATGGTTTTACTGGCAGAAGACATTCGTAGTTTCGATGCAATGGATCTTTGAGTCGGCGGACTTTCTTTTAAGATCAGAGACTTCACTTTCTTGATACTGACCTGCGTTCGAACAGTCGGGTGAAGTTTCGCGGTCATGTTTTCATTGTTAGTTTCACTTAGACGGTTTTTCTCTCTTTCATATTTAATATATTATAAATACCTTTTTCAGAAATACAATGATCGTTTCTTTTTTACACCGCTTTATAATTGGGTGATACGAATATTTCACCTCTGGAAATTACTTAACCCTTACTTAACCTTCGAGCCATCTGTCCCTTTTAGGAGCCATCACTGAAACAAATCTTTTATTTTTACATTCCAATCAAAAGACAGGAGTAGCACACGAGTTTTCTAAAGTTGCTCAATTTTTATATCAAACTGCAAAAAATAAAAATAAACTATAAAACCGTTTCCATAAAGTGTGAATGACCTTCTGTATCTTTGTTTTCTCTCTCCTCATTACATGCAACTCTCATAGGTAAATAAAAATAAATTCCTTTCAACAAAGTTTAATGCATCTCCTGTAGAATGTACACTCCCTCGCTTGAATAAGGTGCTTCAGGTTTAACACCTTTCAAAAAAAAAAAAAAAAGTAAATTAATAACTGCACAAATGCAGCACTTCATCCTGCCGACAACTCTGAAAGTACTATAAACTAGTATGTTGTGGCCACCACAAGACTTTCTTCTATATTTCCCTATACAAATTCACTCAGTAACAATATTAAATATATATATATATATACGATTTTTTTTCTAAGTTCTTTTTTCTTTCGTTAAAAATAAAAAAAATTGACAACTTTGTTTTAAATTATCACATATTTATAGTTCAACCATTCGTTTGAAAGGTACTGACGAGACCTTTCGAAAGATACCCATCTTGAAAATTTACTCCCCGCGTGGGGGGGGGGGGGACTTACCCCCGGGGGGGTGGCGAGGCTACTACAGGTACAAATTTTTTTTTCCAGTTGACTATCTCTATTATAAATAATTCTTGCATATTTCATAATGATTACTAAAAAAGAATTCTCTTTATGCACATTTATACAAAATTTTGTCCTATGTCACCCTGTTAAAAATTTAGAAAAAGCGGGATGGCAATGCAACCTGTAAGACAGTTTTTACCAAAAGTTGATAGGCACTCATTTATGTCAAGGTGCAACTACATACCAATTTGTATGAAATTCTGTGCAGTAGTTCCTGAGATACAGTTGCCACAAAATTTTGTCTCACACACACACACACAGACATTTTTTAACTAGTATGTTGTGGCCACCACAAGACTTTCTTCTATATTTACCCATACATATTCAATCAGTAACAATATTAAAAAAAAAAAAAAAAAAAAAAAAAAAGTACGATTTTTTTTTCTAAGTTTTTTTTTTTTTTTTTTTTTTTTGTTAAAAGTGAAAAAAATCGATAACTTTGTTTTAAATTATCACAGATTTATAGTTCAACCATTCGTTTTAAAGGTATTGACGAGACCTTTCGAAAGATACCCATCTTGAAAATTTATCCCCCCCGGGGGGGTACTTCCCCCCAGGGGGGGAAGCGATGCCCCCCCATGCAGAAATTTTTTTTCCTAGTTACATACTACTATTATCAATAATTCATATTAATTTTACAATCACAAGTTTAAAACAACTCTAATTATGCACATTTATACGAATTTTTGTCCTATGCTGCCATGTTAAAAATTTAGATAAAATGCTATCACAGCGCCACCTGTTGAGCTATTGATCCCCAAACATAATCAGCACCAGTTTATGTCGCGGACCAACTAAATACCAAGTTTGGTTAAATTTCGTTAAAAAAAAAAAAAAAAAAAAAAAAAATTGCGATATTTTTCTAAGTTTTTTTTTGTTAAAAGTAAAAAAAATCGATAACTTTGGTTTAAATTATCACAGATTTATCGTTCAACCATTCGTTTTAAAGGTATTGACGAGATCTTTCGAAAGATACCCATCTTGAAATTTTGCCCCCCCGGGTGGGAACTTCCCCCCCCGGTGGGGGGGCAACCGATGCCCCCACATGCACAAAAATTTTTTCCTAGTTAACTACTACTATTATCAACCTGATCTTTCGAAAGATACCCAATGTGAAAATTTACCCCCCTGGGGGGGTATTTTTCCCCTAGGGGGGGGAAGCGATGCCCCCCCATGCAAAAAATTTTTTTCCTAGTTACATACTACTATTATCAATAATTCATATTAATTTTACAATCACAAGTTTAAAACAACTCTAATTATGCACATTTATACGAATTTTTGTCCTATGCTGCCATGTTAAAAATTTAGATAAAATGCTATCACAGCGCCACCTGTTGAGCTATTGATCCCCAAACATAATCAGCACCAGTTTATGTCGGGGACCAACTAAATACCAAGTTTGGTTAAATTTCGTTAAAAAAAAAAAAAAAAAAATTGCGATATTTTTCTAAGTTTTTTTTTGTTAAAAGTAAAAAAAATCGATAACTTAGGTTTAAATTTTCACAGATTTATCGTTCAACTATTCGTTTTAAAGGTATTGACGAGATCTTTCGAAAGATACCCATCTTGAAATTTTGCCCCCCCGGGTGGGAACTTCCCCCCCCGGTGGGGGGGCAACCGATGCCCCCACATGCACAAAAATTTTTTCCAAGTTAACTATTACTATTATCAACGAGACCTTTCGAAAGATACCCATCTTGAAAATTTACTTCCCCGGGGGGGGATTTTCCCCCCCAGGGGGGGAACCGATGCCCCCCCATGCACAAAATTTTTTTCCTAGCTAACTACTACTATTATCAATAATTCCTATTAATTTTACAATCACAAGTGTAAAATAACTCTCTTTATGCCCATTTATACGGAATTTTGTCCTATGCTGCCATGTTAAAAATTTGCATAAAATGCGATTACAACGCCACCTATTGAGCGAGTGATCCCAAAATCTAATCAGCACCAGTTTATGTCAGGGTGCAACTAAATACCAAGTTTGGTTAAGTTTCATTCATTGGTTCGTGAGATACAGCGTCCACAAAAAAATGATACAGACAGACAGACAGACAGACACAGACAGACAGACAGACAGACAGACAGACAGACAGACATTTTTTAAAAACTATTAATTCGTGTTCTCCATATCCCAAAACATGTAAATCCATCAAAAAGTGGACTTCGAAAATTTTCGCGAATCCAATACTTTCTCTATATTACATATAGAAGAAAGTAAAAAAAAAAAAAAAATGCGAATTTTTTTCAGTTTTTTTTTTTTTTTTTTGGTTAAAAGTACAAAAAAAATCGATAACTTTGTTTTAAATTATCACAGATTTATAGTTCAACCATTCGTTTTAAAGGTATTGACGAGATCTTTCGAATGATACCCATCTTCAAAATTTACCCCCCACGGGGGGGTACTTCCCCCCCAGGGGGGAAGCGATGCCCCCCCATGCACAAAATTTTTTTCCTAGTTACGTACTACTATTATCAATAATTCATATTAATTTTACAATCACAAGTGTAAAATAACTCTTATTATGCACATTTATACGATTTTTTGTCCTATTCTGCCATGTTAAAAATTTAGATAAAATGCTATCACAGCGCCTCCTGTTGAGCTATTGATCCCCAAATATAATCAGCACCAGTTTATGTCGGGGACCAACTAAATACCAAGTTTGGTAAAATTTCGTTTAAAAAAAAAAAAAAAAAAAAAAAATTTTTTTTTTTTTTTTTTTTGTTAAAAGTAAAAAAAATCGATAACTTTGGTTTAAATTATCACAGATTTATCGTTCAACCATTCGTTTTAAAGGTATTGACGAGATCTTTCGAAAGATACCCATCTTGAAATTTTGCCCCCCCGGGTGGGAACTTCCCCCCCCGGTGGGGGGGCAACCGATGCCCCCACATGCACAAAAATTTTTTCCTAGTTAACTACTACTATTATCAACCTGATCTTTCGAAAGATACCCAATGTGAAAATTTACCCCCCTGGGGGGGTATTTTTCCCCTAGGGGGGGGAAGCGATGCCCCCCCATGCAAAAAATTTTTTTCCTAGTTACATACTACTATTATCAATAATTCATATTAATTTTACAATCACAAGTTTAAAACAACTCTAATTATGCACATTTATACGAATTTTTGTCCTATGCTGCCATGTTAAAAATTTAGATAAAATGCTATCACAGCACCAACTGTTGAGCTATTGATCCCCAAACATAATCAGCACCAGTTTATGTCGGGGACCAACTAAATACCAAGTTTGGTTAAATTTCGTTAAAAAAAAAAAAAAAAAAAAATTGCGATATTTTTCTAAGTTTTTTTTTGTTAAAAGTAAAAAAAATCGATAACTTAGGTTTAAATTTTCACAGATTTATCGTTCAACTATTCGTTTTAAAGGTATTGACGAGATCTTTCGAAAGATACCCATCTTGAAATTTTGCCCCCCCGGGTGGGAACTTCCCCCCCCGGTGGGGGGGCAACCGATGCCCCCACATGCACAAAAATTTTTTCCAAGTTAACTATTACTATTATCAACGAGTCCTTTCGAAAGATACCCATCTTGAAAATTTACTTCCCCGGGGGGGGATTTTCCCCCCCAGGGGGGGAACCGATGCCCCCCCATGCACAAAATTTTTTTCCTAGCTAACTACTACTATTATCAATAATTCCTATTAATTTTACAATCACAAGTGTAAAATAACTCTCTTTATGCCCATTTATACGGAATTTTGTCCTATGCTGCCATGTTAAAAATTTGCATAAAATGCGATTACAACGCCACCTATTGAGCGAGTGATCCCAAAATCTAATCAGCACCAGTTTATGTCAGGGTGCAACTAAATACCAAGTTTGGTTAAGTTTCATTCATTGGTTCGTGAGATACAGCGTCCACAAAAAAATGATACAGACAGACAGACAGACAGACACAGACAGACAGACAGACAGACAGACAGACAGACAGACATTTTTTAAAAACTATTAATTCGTGTTCTCCATATCCCAAAACATGTAAATCCATCAAAAAGTGGACTTCGAAAATTTTCGCGAATCCAATACTTTCTCTATATTACATATAGAAGAAAGTAAAAAAAAAAAAAAAATGCGAATTTTTTTCATTTTTTTTTTTTTTTTTTTGGTTAAAAGTACAAAAAAAATCGATAACTTTGTTTTAAATTATCACAGATTTATAGTTCAACCATTCGTTTTAAAGGTATTGACGAGATCTTTCGAATGATACCCATCTTCAAAATTTACCCCCCACGGGGGGGTACTTCCCCCCCAGGGGGGAAGCGATGCCCCCCCATGCACAAAATTTTTTTCCTAGTTACGTACTACTATTATCAATAATTCATATTAATTTTACAATCACAAGTGTAAAATAACTCTTATTATGCACATTTATACGATTTTTTGTCCTATTCTGCCATGTTAAAAATTTAGATAAAATGCTATCACAGCGCCTCCTGTTGAGCTATTGATCCCCAAATATAATCAGCACCAGTTTATGTCGGGGACCAACTAAATACCAAGTTTGGTAAAATTTCGTTTAAAAAAAAAAAAAAAAAAAAAAAATTTTTTTTTTTTTTTTTTTTTGTTAAAAGTAAAAAAAATCGACAACTTTGTTTTAAATTATCACAGATTTATAGTTCAACCATTCGTTTTAAAGGTATTGACGAGATCTTTCGAATGATACCCATCTTCAAAATTTAATCCCCCGGGGGGTACTTTCCCCCCCAGGGGGGGAACCGATGCCCCCCCCATGCAAAATTTTTTTTCCTAGTTAACTACTACTATTATCAATAATTCATATTAATTTTACAATCACAAGTTTAAAATAACTCTCATTATGCCCATTTATACGGAATTTTGTCCTATGCTGCCATGTTAAAAATTTGCATAAAATGCGATCACAGCGCCACCTGTTGAGCTATTGATCCCCAAATCTAATGGGCACCAGTTCATGTCAGGGTGCAACTAAATACCAAGTTTGGTTAAATTTCATTCATTGGTTCGTGAGATACAGCGTCCACAAAAAAAATGATACAGACAGACAGACGCACAGACAGACATTTTTTAAAAACTATCAATTCGTGTTCAGGACATCCCAAAACGTGTAGATCCGTCAAAAAACGGAGGTCGAAAATTTTCGCGAATACAATACTTTCTCTATATTACATATAGAAGACAGTAAAAATGGTCAAATCGTGTTCTACAGCTCTCAAAGCGTGTAAATCCATGAAAAATCCGAGGTCGGAAATTATTACGAATCCAATACTTTCTTCTATTGAATATAGAAGAAAGTAAAAAAAAACTTAAAATACTATAAAATTACACGTAAACGCATTTAAAATTTCTACCTAATACACAATTAGAATCCAAACGATTCCTCAATATCTCAGCTTTGAACACCTCAGAAAGATTTACGGTTTGGATGTGTAAGGGGATAATAAGAAGAATGAAAGAAGAAAAAAGAAAAAATCTTAGAGCAAACAGACGTTTTAATTAATATTTTAATAGAACGAAGTCATCCTTTAAGATGACTGAAAAAAGAAAAATGATCCGAAATTCAAAATTATTCTTGAGGAGATTTTCGACCATTATTCAGATTTATTCATTAATTCAGTTAAGAGGAAAAGAGTTTATTTTCTTACTTATTTCCTCTCGAGGCATTATTTAGAATAAAAAACTCAAAGAATGTTTATTGGATTAAAGAATAATCACTCATTAAATGCATTTTAAATGACTGATTGATTGTGTAAATGATTTCATACTTGTGTTCCAACATTTTTGCTTCGCTTAAAACATATATCAATCAGCATTCTGAAAATGTGTCAATTACAGCAATTTTCAGGTTTTTCTTTCTGCATTTTTTTTTTTACTTTCTCTTACCCATAAGGTAGAAAAAGTATTGTTTTTGGGTCAAATTTTCGAACGCGAGTTTTTATTATATTTACTTGTTCTGAGGTCCCCTGAATACGAAAATCATGTTTTTAGCAAATGGTCTGTGTGTGTCTGTCTGCTATCAGTATATCTCAAAAACAAATTATGGCAGAAAGTTCAAACTCGGTATTCTAAATGTGTATCATATAAGGATGCTACACTAAACTTTTCCTTAAGATCAAGCAAGTGGTTCGTGTACAGGGAGACTCAAAAGTATTCAAATTCATTGCGTCTATGTGGGAAATTGCAGGTAAGTAGAGTTTAACATCTATAGACTGCACTAAACAAAATGAAACGAATATATATTTTTTGTAATAGAGATAGTCAACAGGGAAAAAAAAAAAATGTGTATGTAGGAGCCTCGCCTCCGCCCCTGGGGGGGAAGTCCCCCCTCGAGGGGAGTAAATTTTCATGATGGGTATCTTTCAAAAGAGCTCGCCAATACCTTTAAAACGAATGGCTGAACCATCGATCTGCGATAATTTGAAACAAAGTTATCGATTTTTTTTTTTTTTTTTTTACTTTCAACGAAAAAAAACTTAAAAAAAAAAAAAATCGTTTTTTTTTTTTTTTTTTTTTTTTTTTTTAATTATTATTGAGAATAAAATGGACATTTTTTGGATATTTAGTGTTATACTACTTCTCTAATATAGAAATCGTCTGCATTATCATAAAAGATAATTTTTTAAAATAATAATTTTAATAAATTATTTTTTAAAAACAGAATTTTTTAATAACCGAATTAAATTCTATATAAATGTAGGTGCATTAATGAAACGGGGGGTTGAGGGGGGCTGTAGTCCCCCTCACACAGAGCTAATTATCATATAAAACTGTTCCAAAGCCTAATTTGAATTCTTTAACACAGGTTTACATAACAGTACTCGTTATCTTACCTATTAATCTGCAACCTGTATTTATAGTATTAAATTTCAGGGTAAGATAAAGTCGTGTGAGTGACACACCAGATTATTTCTTCTTTTTCTTTACTTCTTTTGTTTATTTTTCCTTTATGATGCATCATCAAATAATAATAAAATGCGGCATTTGTTTTTGTGTCGAAATGATTAAACACGACTCTTCATCAATCGAGAAAAATGTAGGCTCAAGTGCAGCATGGAAGCAGAAAAATTCACGCCCGATATTGTGTTGAAACAAATTTGCGTAATACATACAAAGAATAAATAATTTTCTTACGTAAATAAAACTTGTGTACATAAATATTATATATAAAGAAATTATTTTGCTGTTTTATATATAACAAAATAAATCTACAAATTAAAAAATAAATAAATAAATAAATATAATTGAGAAAAATCTTGTTAAAGAAATGCATCGGATTTAATATAAGACCTCTTGGCGAAATTTGAAATTTGGCAACGTAGCAGCTCGGACATTTCTTTCCAAGATCTTCACTTACTCAATTGCGAAAACCATTTTAATTCATTGCCATAATAATAATAATAATAATATATATATATAAGATAATCTCATTAGACTAATGTCGCCATTTTTCTTTATTATATCATTGAACTGAGTCCACGAGCTTAAATATTGTCCATTTATAAATTTTATTTTATTTTTTATTTCATTTTGCACCCCGCTTTTTATTTCCCAATTCAAAATTATTTTAAAAAAAAACTTTCTCGATAAACTTTCTCTCTTTCTGTCCATTTCGAAACTGATTATTATTTCTTTTCTTTTCTTTTTCGTTCAAAAAAAAAAAAAAAAAAAAAAAAGATGAAATTCTGGCAAAAGCAGAATTTAGTTTAGTACGGAGGACTATTATTATTATTATTTCAAATTATAACATCGCTTTCAAATTTTATTCAATTATATTTTCGATAAATTTTCGATTTCAATAAATGTCCAACTATCGCAAAACTGGTTTCGTAAAAATATGTAGATTGAGATTAATAGTTCTCAGTCCTAAAAAAATTAATCAAAATCTACATAAACTTTTCAGCATTCTGTAGGTATGTAAAAAGTGTATGTCAGAGAAAAATCTTTGCATTTAAAACACGTAATCTATTGAATTATTCCAAACTGCGAAAATTTTAATAATAAAATAAATTACATTTCGCAAAAATTATGTAAAACAAAACAATGCTTTGGAATAAAACTAATCCCAGATATTATTTAGCGTTTTTTCTGAATAAAAAAAGAGCAAACTCATTAAAATGGGTTATAATATAAACGATGCAGACTTTTTAGTTCATGAAGAAATTTTATCAGAAATGTTTGAAAATGTTAGTTTAATAGTAATTAATAAAAAAAAATCGTTAACGTTTGTTAAATATTATTTCCCGAGACAAATATTCTTAATAGCATAAAAGGATTTTGACAATGGAAGGAAATTCAATTGTAAGGCATGATTAATTAGTTTAAGAAAATCAAATAAGAAAAGAAGAAAATTTCTTCAGAAATTTTATATAGAATTATTAGAGATGTAGCTGAAGGATTTTTAAATCGTTATTGAATATCGGAGAAAACAAAATAATGATCATTTTTTAATTAAGCTACCTTAGCTTGCTTGTCTTTAAAGATAACATTTTACGTTATTGGAAACTTGAATTTTAAAATTCAAGGTGATCATTCAAAAGAAATGTTTTTTTTTTTTTTTTTTAATTGAAACCATAAATTTTTATGAATATGTAACAGGAATTTACCTATGAAACGAAATGAAACGAAACTTAATACACTGCTCGACATTGAAAATGCAACACCAAGAAGGAATGATATTAACGGAATGAAATTTGTTGGACACATACATTGTAGGAAGAACAATTCATTAAAATTTCAGGAAATTTGTAGCAATATGTACTGAGAAAACAGTACATAAAGCAGCGACCTCTGTGAGCAATAACACACATATCTGCCTAGGCATTGAATCGAACAGCGATTGGATGACATGTACGGGTAGAGCACTTTATGAAACTTCAACACGATGCCACAATTCATCGATCGAAGTTACTGGTGAGTGGTGGGGGGCCAATCGCTTTTCAACGATTAAACAGTCATTTTTATTGGTACGAGATCAGGAGAACGCGCTGGCCAGAGCAACAGTCGAACACATTCGGCATCAAAGAAGGTCCAGAAAATATGGACAACTTGCGGTCGTGCATTGTCCTGCTTAAATGTTGCGCTTCGGAGGCCTTGAACATAGGGCAGAGCTATGGGCCTTAACTCGTCAGAAATGTAATGGCTGGTATTCAGAGTGGCGGGAATGAAAACAAGAGGTGACCGGGACGTGTATCCAATGGTACAACTTACCATCAATCCAGATGGTGACTCAGTATGCGGCTACCAAAATTCTGATTACCCTCAAAACTGCATCACTGATATGGGCGCCATTAATGTGTGATCAACGATGAACCTGGACGCAGGAATGGCGTGAAGTCACTTTTCAGGCAAATCACAGTCCTGTTTACAGCATCAAGATTGCCTTATCCGTATTTAACGGCATTATGAATAATGCACATTGCCAGCTGGGATTCGACATCATCATACTGTCCATCATTTGCAATGATGTTATGGGTTCCCATTGGATACACGTCTCGATTACTTCATGTTCATATTCCCGGCACTCTGAACAGCGGCCATTAAATTTCTGATGAGTTAAGGCCCGCCCTTCTGCCCTGTATTCGAGGCCTCCGTAGCGCAAAATTTAAGCAAGATAATGCACGACCGCAAGTTGTTTGTATTGTCCGGACCTTCTTTGATACAGAATGTTTTCGACTGTTGCTCTGGCCAGCGCGTTCTCCTGATCTCGCACAATGAAAAGCGACTGGCTCCCCACCACTCACCAGTAACTTCGATCGATGAATTGTGGCATCGTGTTGAAGCTTCATGAAGTGCTTTACCCGTACATGTCATCCAATCGCTGTTCGATTCAATGTTTAGGCAGATATGTGCTGTTATTGCTCACAGAGGTCGTTGCTTTATGTACTGTATTCTCAGTACATATTACTCCAAATTTCCTGAAATTTTAATCAATTGTTCTTCCTACAATGTATGTGTCCAACAAATTTCATTCCGTTATTATCATTCCTTCTTGGTGTTGCATTTTCAATGTCGAGCAGTGTATCTTATATTGTTAAGTGAGCAATATGTGTGTATATATATATATATATATGTATATTTCACTGTTCTCGAAAACGGTAGCTCGGATAGTCACGTGATTTAACATAAAGGTACCCTCCGAAGGGTCATTGTGCACACCGAAGTCAGATTTTCGAATTTTTGATTAGTTTTCTTTTAATTAATAAAAATATTAAAATAAAACTTCCCATTTCTATAATGACGCAGAATTGAGAATCTTAGGAGAGTTTTGATTGGTTTATTAGATTTTCATTGATTTGAGTGTATTTTACATTGAACTAGAGCTACGTTATGAAAAATTACGAGAGATTTGATCGGTTTATGAGATTTTCATTGATTTGAGTGTATTTTACGTTGAACTAGAGCTACGTTATGATGAATTACGAGAGATTTGATTGGTTTATTTGAGTGATTTGAGTGAATTTTACGTCGAACTAGAGCTACGTTATGAGGAGTTACGAGAGATTTGATTGGTTTATTTGATTTTCATTGATTTGAGTGTATCTTACGTTAGACTAGAGCTACGTTATGAGGAATTACGAAAGATTTGATTGGCTTATTAGATTTTCATTGATTTGAGTGTATTTTACGTCGAACTAGAGCTACGTTTAGATTTTATTTAAAAATATTTGAATTTTAATATTTAATATTATGCGACTTTAACAGAGAATAAATTACGATTGGCGCCACAGGCGCCCGAGAGCATGTTTTTTGGTAAAACTTTTCATGGGTCTCTGGCCAGCTAGTGTGTTATTTATAGACTCAAAAATTACTAGACCGATTGAGGCGAGAGTTTTATTTTTTTTTTTCCAAAATGATTTGAGTATTCCTGGAAAGGTTGAAAAGTTCAATCTGACAAACAGAACAAAACTTAGAAGATTTTTGAAATATTGGTTCACAGCACTATTCACAGTTCACAGCACTATGGTTCACAGCAGTCAGTGGCACATAATTATCAATTAAATATTAATTATACCAAGTAATGGGAAATAATCCAAGGGAATCCAGTGGACCAGTTAAATTAAATTAAAACCCTCATAATATAGTTTTAGTGTTCTTAAATACTTATTAAACTGATGCCAATAATAATAATACTCATCTTTACACGACTAGTTATTTATTTATTTCATGACCTAAAAAGAAATATATTTGCACGTGCAACAAAAACGAAATAAAACTTTACGGAAAAGTGAAACAACACGGGTTGAAAAATTCTAATGTACAGTCAGTCAAATAATTAACTGTACACCAAACATTTTTTGATTTCATAATTTAGATTTAGATTTTAAATTGTTTACATTTCATATTTTACATTTAAATTTTTTTCCTTTTCAAATATTTAGATTTAAAACTTTATTTACTTTTCAAATTTTTAGATTTTGAATTTTTTTTTACTTTTCAAAATTTTAGATTTCAAAATTTTTTTACTTTTCAAAATTTTAAATTAAAAAATTTTAAATTCTAAATTTTTTTTACTTCTCAAAATATTAGATTTTCAAAACTTTTACTTTTCAAAATTTTAAAATCTAAAACTTCTTTATTTTCAAAATTTAAAATCTAAATTTTTTTTATAGTTTTCAAAATTTTAGATTTTAAAATTTTTACACGCAAATCTGTATAATGTAAAATTGGTAATTTTACACACAAATCTGTATAATCTGTAATGCGCTAAAGTAAAAAATAGATATTTTTAAAGTTTCCTTTTTTTAAAAAAATAGACTTATTCTTTAGCATTCTGAAAAAGGTTTCGTGTTCACTTAATTTTTTGAGTAACTGTATATTCTAGCAAATTTGTATAATGTGTGTTCGTTATAGACTAAACAAGAACGCAAAATCATGCACTTTGCATAGCTCGGAAACTCTTTCCAGCTGTACGTAGCCCTTGAATCGTTTAACCTGCTATGTATTTATCTCAGTGATGACAACTTAGAAATTTTTTCTTTCTAATTAGGAGGATCAAATCTCTCCAAAATTAATTTAATACCGCTGTATTTATTGTAAGCTATTAAAAAGGAAAAAAACAAAAAAACAAAACATATAACAGGTTATTTTTCTGTAGTCCTCATGTAGTGATTTACAGACACTTGGAAAAGTGATTGTGGATTTTAGAAGAACTCAGTTTCCCGGACATGTATACTTAATAAAATTAATTGGCTTTGTAATCACGCGCTAATTCTTTAATGAAATTAGAGAGAGATTAGTACAGGAGTAGAAGAGAAAGAACTGATCCAGTGAACACGACTCAAAGCTTTGGCCGACAAATTTCTACCAGCCAGTTTACAAACGACTATTTAAGTCATTAAAGTGAATAATAAATAATGCTTTTGTTATACAGATACTGTTTTATTCTGTTGAAAAGGATTAAAAATGTATGAAAATTGAACCCTATAATTAAAATTCGGATAATTAATATCCAAAGTTTAATGGAAAATTTTTGCTTTAAAGTAACTTATGTGAATAGCAGATTGAAAGTGGAAAAAATGTTTCGCAATTATAATTACAGTGATATAAAATTTAACCCTTTCCGACCCAGACCGTACGATTATGCGGGTTAGACATGGAAGACATCCACTCACATTTTTGCATCTGGAACAGTCGTATGTAATAAAATCACGAAATGAACGATCGAGCTAATGAGCAGAATGTATAATGTACAATTTTAAATCGACAAATATCGGTTATAGTCTATATTTTACTTTTAGTTTGCGAAAACAGAAGAATGTAATGTTTTTAGATGTTTTAAGATAAAAATGTTTTGGGTCAAGCAAAGACTGCATATCTCGTGTACAAGACTTTTCTTTCTATCTTTTTTTTTTTTTTTTTTTTTTTAACAAATTGATAGTTTGAAAGAAAAAAAATAAAGATACTTTCAAAAATTATTGTTTGTTTTATTTTCAAAATTGTTATTTAATTACTTCTTCTGTTAATCTATGATAGAGAACGTATTTTTTTGGCAATTTGTTTTTCTGAAATTGAGTTTCAGCACGTTTTCACCCACCCCGTATTCTAAATCTGTTGTGTGAACCATTTGATTGAGAGGAGAAATGGAGACATGTTTTATACATTTGAATATTCATAGTATTTAAATGCATCATGTCTTTTTGGGTGTATTTTTTATATGCACAAAAGCACATTTTACATGAATACTTTTCCTTCGTTTACAAGACCATGCAAGATATTTCCGGTACACAAGTGCTATGTTTAGCAATTTATTTATTTATTTATTTATTTATTTATTTTTTTTTTTTAATATGCTGAATTCAAGTGCATTGCTTGGTGCATATATGAATGACAGGTAATACAAGGCGACTCAATATTTCTCTAACGAGTTTGAAAGTGCCCTGTGAGCAGCAATAAGCTGAATAATTTCAAATTCTTGTTTTTTAAATTTAATAAGTTTTTTTTTTTTTTTTTTTTTTTTCATAGACATGCATTTAATTTTTTCCTCTCAAAAACTTATAAATAAATTTCAAAATCCATCACCAACCCCCTTTTTTTAATTAGACACTTTGAAACATCCAAAAAAAAAAAAAAAAAAAAAAAAAAAAAAAAAAGATTAAGTTTTTCATTAATTATCTGTAGAAGTTTTATCATTTTGCAAATCACAAATTCATAAAACAGTACAAACTGAGAAAACGCGATTTAAAGATTTTAAATGTATAAAAAATATATCACAACTCATAAGAATTATTGCCTAAATATAAATTTTATTGAATAAAAATACCTAGTATAGTTCAAATTATAAATATTAAGCGGAAATATTATGAAACCTTCCGTAGTGCGAAGTCAAAGGTGTCAAATCCCCTTAAAACATAAAACTGCAGTATATTTTATGAAGATTTGTCGTGTTCTGCAGTGGCATGATTGGTAAAGACATTAATTTCGGATACCAGCTTTCCGTTTCCAAGTTCATTCGGGTTCGAGTCCATTTTCAGTAATGGGATATTTATTTATTATTATTTTTCTCTTTTATTATTAAATGGGAAAAATTATAAAAATTCTCTAGGAAATTCTAAAATCTATTTTTAAGTGAAAAACAGAATCACAAGCTACTTTTGTTTATTTGTGAAAAGGACTTAAAATTAGCGGTGTTTTAAGACATTTGCAATGTTTTAATTTCAGATTCAAAACGGTGTTTTAAAAAGTAAGGCTTTTTTTTTTTTTTTTTTTTTTTTTCTTTTTTTTCTTTTTTTTTTCTTAAAAAATGACCATCCATTTAAGACGCCTTTTAAACTGAATTTAAGACGTTTTCGTTTACAGTGCGGTACAGTAGTTTTGATCCGGTTTAGACAAACATTTACTCAAGTAGGTGACAACACGCTCTTGGCCATCAACTTCCTGCGACAAAACAGCACTGATACTTTCATGGCTTGCACCACTGTTCAGTATGAACTGTTTATCGGGCTGTGGATACGTCAAAGTAGGCGAAGATGTTAAAGCCTCTTTAAGTCTCTTTAATATTTTTTCACATTCTTCTGTCCACAGGAACTTCTGTTTAGCTTATGTCAATTTGGGGAGGAGCCTGAGAATACTTGAAAAGCCCTTCCCGAACTTCGTGTAGTAAAAACATAAGCCTGGGAAACTTCGCAGTTGATAGATATTTTCAGGGCGACTTTAGTTTTCGACTGCAGAGATTTTCTCGGGATCCGTTTTCACACCTTCAGCAGAGATTATAGGGCTGAGACAACTCATTTCACGACGGAACAAGTTGCACTTGTTAAGATTCAATTTGAGGTTAGCCATTCTGAATTTTTCCAACATCTCACGGAGATTCTTTAAATGTTCCTCAAAAAATGTGCCCCACAACCAATGATGATATCGTCAAGGTATACCAGACAGGCTTCATAGGAAAATTCTTTTAACACTGTCTCCATCAGTCGTTCGAAAATTGCAGGCGTATTATATAATCCGAATGTCCGACTTCAAATTGCCACAATCCTTGCTCCGTTGTGAATGCAGTCTTCTCACGGTCGTCAGAATATAACTTTACTTGATAATAACCGCTCTTCAGATCCAATGTCGACAACCACTGATTGCCAGAAAGAGTGTCCAACGTAGCGTCAATTCTAGGAAAAGGTTTACTATCTTTCTCCGTGATGTCATTCAAACGACGATAATCCACGCAGAATCTCGTTAAACCATCCTTCTTTCGCACCAAAACTGTGGGGGAGTCCCAAGGACGTGTAGATGGTTCGATGAGGACATTTCACTCATTTAGTAGCTGAGCCACCTCTTTCTGCTTAGTAAACGGAAATCTTCTTGGATGTTGCTTGACTGAAGGTTGATTTCCTGTATCAATTCTGTGTTGGGTAATGTATGTACTCCCGACGTCTTCAGGTGTTTAAGAAAACAGGTCTCTAAATTCATTGAGTAGCTTCTCTGCAGCACGCCTTAATTCAGTTTCTAACTTCGCATTCTTGAGCAAATCCGTTGTTAAAGTCTCAGAAAACTTAGCCTTGGTTGGTTGTGTGTGCTGGTTAATGCATGTCACTGCATATCACTATCAACATATCATAGGCAACATGATTCACATATGAAAACTTAATTAATAGGGAATGTTAAATAAGTATCAGAATGTAAGCATGGGAATTTGATATCACACCCCTTTTTAGACGAAACTTTAATCCTTCCTCTTTCTTTGAGCTTGACATTTTTTTAATACTTTTTAAATGTCTTTTGTATTTTTTTTAGATTCAACTTGCTCTTGGATGGATTTAATTTCTTCAGTCAAATCGGTTTATCTTTTCCTGAACCGCTTTCATTTCTTCACTCTAAATATCTTTCATCTCTTTCTGCCCTGTTATCATTTTTTCGATCAACCCGGTTTCCATCTTCTTGTCGAGTTTTAAAACCTTTCAAAAATCTCTTCTTTTCTTCAGCAGACAATCCCACTCCTGACACTAGAATTGTTCCGTTCTCGGGGTTCGTGAATTCTCTGTGAATGAAAAATGAATCATGCAGAGGCTTAAAATTTATTTACAGAATAGGTATTCTAGAAGATTACAGTTTTGTAAACCAAGTATTAACTTCAGATTCACCAGAAAACACATTTTAAATAACAGATGACAACATAAAAATCACAGTATAAACTGAACCATAATATTAACACACAGCAATAGGTTGTAATCAAACAGTAGGAAGAGAGATCCGCTTGGCGAGGAAACTGACTCTCCCTGGGAGAACAGAATTCCTTTTATAACTTTCTATAAACCAAGAATTTTCTGGTAATTTCTTAGATAATGGAGTTAGAGCTTAGAGAGCGAGCTTAGATGTTCGAGATATCGATAAGAATTTTCTCGCTAAGGTTGCCAAATTTGGCGCCAAGGCCATTACCCGCCCTGGTAAAGCTTTTTAACAGTTTTTTAAAGAAAAATGAGGTATTTTAACGCAAAAACAAGCTAGAAGTGTAGAAAATTAACATTTTATAACCTGATTAAGCCTCTTTAAGCCTCTAATTTACTTAAAAATAACTACTATTATTTACAAATTCGCAACATTATTTATATATATATATATATATATCAGGGCGCGAAATTTCCGCTCGCCAGTTCACCATTGGCGAGTTGAAATTTTACTGTGGCGAGTAAAATTTCAGTCTAAATGTAGATAGAATGCGGTGCTAAAAAAAGAAAAAAAAATTAAAAATTATCAATTTAAAAACGCAAAATCAGGCTAATTTTAGGAAAGGTGACCAGACATCCTCTTTTTAAGAGGACAGTCTTCTTTTTCAACGCTCTGCCCTCTTAAACGAAAGAAATTACAGGACTTAAAAGTCCTTTTTTATGTTTTTCGTTCTCTGACCTCTTTTTTCAAATGAAAAGGATTTAGTCCTTAATTAAAAAAAATTCGCAAAACTGGGAAGCTCAATCGGCTGTATCGAATAATGAACACTAACATTTTTCAACGTTAGGTTCGCAAAAGAACAACTTTCTGATAAACTTGCCAAAGTATATTACGGTTTATGTCTATTCAGATTCTTCGAATCATAAAGAAATAAAATATTCCCTATATATTTATGGTTCTTTGATCCAGAACACGGAATCACTATTGAAATTGTCATGACATCATTAAGAAGATGGTGCTCCGGTTGATACATGGTGGGTTGGCGTGTGTTCTCACTTTTACATGAATAACATTCCTCATAAAAATAGGCCCAAAAGTGATCGAGAAGTTCTGTCCTGGACGCTAGTATACGTGAGGCGCTGAGTTCGATACCCGGTCGTGCTCGTTGGCTTTGCCGTTACGAGTTTTCTGTGGTTTCCTTCGAAACTAGCGTAAATTTGGGCTAGGACCTCTTAGAAAGACCCTACGGAGGACTCTCCTACTCAGGCCTAGAGCCCTAGTGCAGACAATTTGTCTTAATGACAACACTACCACCACCTCATAAAAAATATGCAAAAGTTAGTTGAATTCATTTTATGTCCTCCTGGCAAAAACTTTCTCACAAAGCGACTATTTTCTTCAATGAACAAAATGTAGACATGTGAAAAAAATCCCTTTTATATACCTACTTTAAACACTTATTAACTACTAAGACTAATTTAGGTTATACTTGTGAGAACTTTTATAAAATGTTGATAAAGAATGCTTCGTTAAAACAAATCGTTTCATCTGCCGAATATTAATTTTATTTTTTCATTTGCCAATTTTATTTTTCTTTTATGTATGATTTTAATAAAAAAGATGTCTACCAACTTTTTTTTATGTAATTGCATGAAAGTACCACAGAAAAAAAAAAGTTTTTGTTTATAGAAAAAAATTTAAAAAAAAAAAAAATCTATATTGTCCCAGTGACACCTACATAAATTAGGGATTTTTCCTGTCATATCCGTATATTATTAATTTAAATTAAGGTATACTGATCCAAATTCATCATTTCAAATAAAAATGTTTCCACCACTTGTGTAAAATAGCTTTGAATCGGTTTTTTAATCATTTTCATTCAATTTTGTGTCCTCTAAAAGGACATTTTCGTGAAAATTGAATGTCTTCTATTTTCTTATAAAATAAGACATTGCATTATTTTTCCTCTTTTTTCAATAAAAAATTATGGTCACCTTATACATAAAAAGTAGTGTAAGTTAATAATATTTTGTGGCGAGTGACTTTTTTTTTCAGCGCGTGTAATCTAAGTTGAAATTTCGGGCTCTGTATATATGTATATATGTAGGATCCGATTTATGTGGGCTTTTAAAACAATAACGTACTAATTCAATTATTTACTAATTATTTAAAATTTAATAAAGAAAGTTAAAATATAATACACTATTTACAGAAAACGTTAATGAATTAGAATTATACTGATCCAATGTTCATTTGATTGTTCGATTAAAACAACTTGCGGCACAAACATATCACTTATTACTTCGCTTTTCAGTTCTCGTAAACGTCGTCTAAACAAGCATTCGTCAAAATGTGCGTGCCTTCTCATCCGGCCGTCAACTGCACTCTGAACTTCCCTCTTCAAACGCTCTTGCCTTTCCGGAAGCTGCGCCCGCCTACGTCACATTCGCATCCTTCCGCCAATATTCTGCACTCTCCGTCGAAGCTCAGCCGTTTAGGATTCCAAGTACGGCAAAGAGAAACTAAGTAGCTTTAGATTCCAATGTTCGGGGAAGCAAGGCCCGATACCATATATATATATATGTATATATATATATATATATATATATATATATATATATACAATATAACCCTGTTAATCCGAGCTGATTTGGACCAGTGTCTGTTCGGATAAATTTCGATAAAAATTGAAAAGAAAGAGATGTGTGCTAAAAGAAAAAAAACTAAGTTATAAGTATGTACTCAATACTACTATCTCTAGAATACTTTTATTCAAAATCAATAAAAAGAGAATATGTGTATATCTCTCTCCTTTTCAGTAGAATAATGGATGTGCGATGTGTAGACCAGAGTGAAAATACAACATCAACAGACATTATGTTTATGAGACGTTGGTACAATATTGCTTGCTCGTTGAGAAGGACATCACAAATCTGACAAATTTTTTCACCCCAAAAGATCGTTAATGTGTATGTGATGTGTTAATGTAATGTGTTTTTATTAAATGTAAATGTGATCCTTTAATTATTGCAAAAGTTTCTTCAACGTGTATAAAATTATGCATGCTGAAAAAGTAAGTACTTTTTTGTTTTTAGTACAATTTCAATCTTTTCAGATAATTTGTTCAAGTAGTGTAATTTTCGAAAATAAAATCGGTTCGGATTAACCCGAATTTCGGATTAACGGGGTTCTACTGTATATGTATAATGCGTACATAATTGGTAGAAAAATATTTATTAATTATTATTAAAAATTAAATCTTATTTCTGAGTTTTATCTGATAACATCATTCTTCTAGTTGAAAAAAGCTAAGATTTTAAATTTTGAGAAATTAGCTTTATTTAAGATTAATGTTGCTGCAAAAAAAATTCGGGCACCCTATTTGAAATTGAAATGAGTAAGATAATTGATTAGTTTCAAAATTTCTTTTACAATCGAGGACATGAAAATAGGAAATAATACAAAAATATAACATTAAAAAAAAAAAAAAAAATACGCGTTATTATACCTGTGTAAAACAAAATTTGAATTTGTTGATGTTTTGTTCTGGGAAAGAAAAGGTGAATTATTAATTTTTAAAAGGCCTCAGAAAAAATAATTTGGTGTTGGTTTCCAATTAGAACTAGGACGTTGGTATAAAATTATAGACTGGCATAGATTTTCATGCCCGTAATTTATATACGCGTTTTTAATTTTTAAAGGGATTTTTTTTCCACACATGTTCCATTTAAAAAAAAAAAAAGAGTATTTAAATTCGCATTTCTTTCAACATTCGATATAAAAAAGCTCCAGATACCAAATATTTTACAAAACGAAAACCTTTCGTACAGGGAATAAATATCCGCAGTTTTTTAATCTTTAGAGTAGCAAGTATGAATGTATCTTATGTGCAAATAAGTGTTGATTCTAACTGCTGTTTATTTATTTTCAGATGTCTCTTTATACGCCCACTATGTCTTCAAAACCTTTGATCCCAATAAAAATGGTACCATCACGTTTAAGGTAGGCAAAGTGAAACTGGCTTAAGTAATCTTCATGATAATGTAAATGAAATTTATTTTATTATTTTTGAAATAAAATGTAAAATTAAGATTGCACCTGTAACTTTTAATCCAGATAGTTTTTAAAAATATTCTTTACTTTTTTGTTTCATTCATATTCTTATGTTATTTTTTCTTTTTACAAAATTTTATATTTTTGCAGAATTTCACATAATGGTGCTGAATGCTTAAGTTTTGTCATTTATGAAACACAGTCTGGAACGTAAATCGTAGTGAATTAAGCAATAAAAATATGGATACAATATTTATTTAAATAAGTATCTAAAACACGCACAGTGCTTTTCTAATAATTCTGACCTTTATTACATCCATTACCCGAATATCGTAGGTAATGGAAGTATCGTATTCGGTCCAAAAATTCGATATCGAGTTTTCACTTGATTTACTCGTTTTAACTGAGCCCAAGAAAGTAGTTTTTGGCCACTGGTCAGTGTGTGCGGTAAATCTTCTGGCTATCATATCTCTGAAACTAATGAAGATAGAACTTCGAAACTTAGAATTGAGGCAAGTCTGATGTACAGATGAATTTTCCAAATTTTGGTGAAAATTGGAAAACCGGAAGTGGGACCGTAAGTCCGTATCTCAAAAACAACTCTAACGATTTTCTTCAAAGTTGCTAACAGATACTCTATTAGATGCCCTTTAGTATGAAATAGTTTTCTAGTTCAGGAAAAATGATAGGCGTCCTGTATAAATAACTCAATTTCAGGTCTCGCAAGTGCGTTCCTTTAAAAACGGCTGTACGAATCTTTTTCAAACTCGCCCTATTAACTCCCTTTTAAATATCCTTTTGTATGTAATTATAGTTTTCCGGTGAATAATTGAATATGCCAAGTTTTGATAAAAGTTGGTATCTCAGAAACGGCTCGAACGATTTTCTTGAAAATTGTTACATAAATCCATTTTAGATATTCTTTCTCTATTGCGTGGCTATTACAGGAAAATTAACGTCGTCCTGCTTAGGTAGGTCAATTTTAGGTCGCGGAAATTGGTGTTTCAAAAAATAACTGTACCATTTTTTTTTTTTTTCTTATTTTTTAACTCGCTATGTAAACTTTGTTTTATATGTATCATGTGCATATTTTATATGTATCTTTACACGAGTATCATGTTTCTCTTACCGGAAAAAAAATTATCTTTCTACTTCGTTATGTAAATTTTATGTCTTCTTTTCACGTTATCTCCAAAAAAAAAAAAAAAAAAAATGCATATAATATGTGTAATAGTAATGAAAGTCGTGTGGTTGTTTCACACCAGATCTTTTATAATTAAATTTAAGTGAAATAAAGTTAAAGTATATGACTAAGTTTAATTATTAAAGTATAAAAACGTATTAAGTAAACAAAACTGTAACACGTATTCCGGGTCGAAATGATTGTATACGACCTTTGATTGAATATGACAGACGAAAAAAAAAAAAAAGCAGGCATGGTGTAACATGAAAGTGATAACAGTTTCCTTTCCATCCATGCGATGCTTACGTCTAATGAAGTCTACTTATAAAAATCTACCAAACAAAATCTATGTTTAATTGGCTTTTACGAAGATCAGAGTTTTTCCAGTTACCTTCTGTTTTTTACTTTCTTCTATATGTAATATAGAGAAAGTATTGGAGTCCACTTTTTGATGGATTTACATGTTTTGGGATATGGAGAACACGAATTAATAGTTTTTAGAAAATGTCTGTCTGTCTGTCTGTCTAATTTTTTTGTGGACGCTGTATCTCACGAACCAATGAATGAAATTTAACCAAACTTGGTATTTAGTTGCACCCTGACATAAACTGGTGCTGATTAGATTTTGGGATCAATCGCTCAATAGGTGGCGTTGTGATCGCATTTTATGCAAATTTTTAACATGGCAGCATAGGACAAAATTCCGTATAAATGGGCATAAAGAGAGTTATTTTACACTTGTGATTGTAAAATTAATATGAATTATTGATAATAGTAGTAGTTAGCTAGGAAAAAAATTTTGTGCATGGGAAGGCATCGGTTCCCCCCCCGGGGAAGTAAATTTTCAAGATGGGTATCTTTCGAAAGGTCTCGTTGATAATAGTAATAGTTAACTTGGAAAAAATTTTTGTGCATGTGGGGGCATCGGTTCCCCCCCCCCACCGGGGGGGAAGTTCCCACCCGGGGGGGCAAAGTTTCAAGATGGGTATCTTTCGAAAGATCTCGTCAATACCTTTAAAACGAGTGGTTGAACGATAAATCTGTGATAATTTAAACCAAAGTTATCGATTTTTTTTAGTTTTAAGAAAACAAAACTTAGAAAAAAAATCGCAATTTTTTTTTTTTTTAACGAAATTTAACCAAACTTGGTATTTAGTTTGTCCCCGACATTAACTGGTGCTGATTATGTTTGGGGATCAATAGCTCAACAGCTGGCGCTGTGATAGCATTTTATCTAAATTTTTAACATGGCAGCATAGGACAAAAATTCGTATAAATGTGCATAATAAGAGTTGTTTTAAACTTGTGATTGTAAAATTAATATGAATTATTAATAATAGTAGTATGTAACTAGGAAAAAAATTTTCTGCATGGGGGGGCATCGCTTCCCCCCCTGGGGGGGGAAGTACCCCCCCGGGGGGATAAATTTTCAAGATGGGTATCTTTCGAAAGGTCTCGTCAATACCTTTAAAACGAATGGTTGAACTATAAATCTGTGATAATTTAAAACAAAGTTATCGATTTTTTTCACTTTTAACAATATTAAAAAAAAAAAAAAAAAAAAAAAAATCGTACTTTTTTTTTTTTTTTTTTTTAATATTGTTACTGATTGAATATGTACAGGTAAATATAGAAGAAAGTCTTGTGGTGGCCACAACATACTAGTTTAAAAAGGAAGTGTCAACCGGAGTCATCGCAGGACTCGATCCATAAGTAGACTATTTCCGCCGTACCAAGGATATTTATGCGTTGTCTTTTCAGAATGATACCCAATAATACTCTCGATGAAATGAAGCGGTTATTTATAGAAATGAAATCTGTGTTAAAGCTTCATCCTGACATATAAAAAATATCTTTAGCAGCCTGTTTTAATAACGTTAAGTAAGCAATTAAGTTAAAATCAATTAAACACCCTTTTTTTGTGTTTTGTCAGCATTTTTTTTTTCTCTCTCTCGTTGCAGGATTTTCTTCAGTGCCTGTCCTTAATGTGTAGAGGGAGCCTTCAGGAGAAGCTCCAGTGGGCTTTCAAGTTGTACGATATTAACGGAGACGGAAGGATAACAAAGAAAGAGCTGATGGACATCGTGTGTTCGGTGTATGCCCTCATGGGAAGAAAACACCACACTCACCTGGAAGAAAAAGCCTTAAGAGATCACGTGGACAAGATTTTTTCTGTAAGATAAAGTTCTCTCTTTGGTCTCGTACGTAAAGAGTCATTACTGCAGGATGCACTCATACATGGTATAAAATACTAAACGTGTATACGATACAGAGAGCGAGGAAAGTCGATGCCATTTGAAACGTAATTTTTATAAGAGGAGAGAAGTTACATGACAAATAATTTAATATATCGTGTAATAATATTTAAACTTATTATCCCCCCCCTCATCAAATTTTGCGGATAACAAAGCACTAAATGTCTTTTTTTTTTTTTTTTTTTTTTTAATGAATTTATGATTTCTTGAATGCTAAAAACTTCTAGCAGAGAGTCTAAAATAGAACCCAGTAAAAAAAATTAGGGGTGGATTTTGCAATATCTTTTAAAAGTAAAAATATTACAAAAATCATACTTTTCCCCCAAATTTTAACCTAGAAATGCACTTTTAATTTTTTTTTCCCTCAAAAACTAATTAATAAATTAAAAAACCTATCCTTAATTCTTTTAAGTAGATTCCCTTAAACACCCCAAAATTTATCCTTTTCTTTAGCAGATTGAAGATCGTGAATTCATGAAAAAATGCAGTTTAAGGATTTCAAATCTGTATATCAAAAGCCATAAGAATGGGTACTATTAAAATATGAAGTGGAAATATTGGTTTTTATATAAAACCTACTTCAGTTATGCCGCCAGAAGTGCCGATAAATTAAAATGTGCACGGAGGAATTTAAATCGGGCATAATTTTATTCTTTTCTCCTATAAAAGAGGCTTTTTACGCATCAATTTATTTCTATTCTTTAAAATATGCATGAACAACATAGATTCTATGCCACTTCATATGGATGGAGCAAAAACGAACAAAATTCAACTCGCTTATCCTCGCAAAAAAGAATTTTTTATTGCAAACAAGTTATTTTTCTTTTATGTAAAGTGGATGCGGAGCGACTTTCATAAAGCAAATTCCACACCTTATTATAAATTTGGATCTCTCTCCTTTTGCACCAAGTGTTTTAAAATCATTCTTTCTTGCTTACTTTTTTATCATTGGTTTGGTTTGATTTGATTTGTTGTTCAACAGTCGCTGTTTTGCCCACTAAAATCCGAGACTACTACTGTTTAAAGTGAATTCCGAGCTACTCCAAACATCCATGCCAAAAACGGGACATGAAATCGGAACCTGGCAACTGAAGGTCTCAACGCTCATCTCTTTCACAGGTGGAAGTCAATAATTATGAATTTAACAATATAATAGGTTATTAATGCCATGGGTATTTTTTATTGTTCTGTACGTATATAACAACATATCATATTATGCAATCCTTTGCTTATATTAAACGAGTTAAACACGTGACTTGTTATGTGTGTGTGTGTGTGTGTATATATATATGTATATATATATATATATATACATACAGTATGTATACAATGGGGGATAATATTTAATTTTTTTTTCTATTTTTTCTGTTTTCTAAAAAAATAATGGACGAAATGGTCTGGAACATATCACACATGAAAAGAACATTTAAAAACTCATTGTTTCCACTATCGATTTAGTCCAGAGTGCAACTAGGGGACCAACCGTAAATTGAAGAAGAGCGAAAATACCTGGATTACCCCGTATTAAACAAAGCTACAAATGATTTATCTTATAACTTTAATACATTATTGCACATACTATGTACAATATTTTTATGTTTTGGTGCGGGAATTGCGCAATTATATAGGCGGATATATATATATATATATATATATTATTTTTTTTTTCAAAAATTACTAATTTTTTTTGACAAGTTTTTTGCTTTTAACTAGAACGGATTCCTATAAAATTTTACAAAACTTGCAGAAAAACTGGGAAAACATTAGAGAAACATTATTCTGAAACAAAATTCACACGTGTAATATTCGTTAAGATATGAGTATTTTATTAAGTATTATTTTATTGCTCATGCACGAAAAACTTTTAGTGCTTAGGTTGAAAGCTAGATATATTGAGCAACTTTTGTCAAAAGTTCATTTGAATAGAGTAAAAGTTAAGCAAATTATCGGCAAAAGAACGAGCTAGATTTTAGGCATTTTCCAGAGCTAAAAATTTCTTAAGGGTTTTTTCACATGCTGCGTTTTTAATTTGAAGATCCAATTATTTCAACTACATTGAAAAAGTTCTTTTTTGTGAGAAACCCCTTATAGGCTTGTAAATGTAACATATTTTTATTTATTTACTAAGAATTGTGAGTTCATAAGGGGTTTTTCGCGAAGAACTCCTCTTGCAATGTGATTCAAATAATTAGATCTTCAAATTAAATACGCGGCAAACCCCTTATGAAATTTTAACTCTGTAAAATTCCTTAAATCTAGCTTGTTCTTTTGCGGACAATTTGCTTAATTTTTACTCTATTCAAATGAACTTTTGACAAAAGTTGCTCTAGCTTTCAACCTATGCATTAAAAAAAAAAAAAAAAAAAAAAAAAAAAAAAATACTATAAATGCTCATATATCAGGGAATATTAAACGTGTGAATTTTATGTTTCAAAATAATGTTTCTCTAATGTTTTGACAATTTTTTAGCAAGTTTTATAAAATTGTATGGAAATCCGTCCTAATTATAAACAAAAAACTTGCCAAAGAAAAAAAAAAAAAAAAAAATAGCAATTTTCGAAAAGAAAATTATATAATATCTGCCTAAATAATGGCGCAATTCCCGCACCAAAACATACAAATATTGTACATAATATGTGCAACAGCATATTAAAGTTACAAGTCATTTGTAGCTTTTTGTGATACAGGGATACTTCTTCAATTTGCGGTTGATTCCCTATTTGCACTCTGGACTAAATCGATAGTGGAAAATATGAGATTTTAAATATTCTTTGCATGTATGAAGTTTCAGGCCATTTTGTTTAGTATTTTTTTAGATGATCGAAAAAAAAAAAAAAAAAAAAAAAATCGAATGATTTGGTCACTTTTACATTTATACCGTCTTTGGTTTCCCGGAAACGGCTCTAATGGTTTTGGTGAAAGTTTAGGATTAAGGATTTTTTGATGGGAACAATTGATTGGTCTCACCCCCAACTTCACAAAAGTTTACGTTCGTTGATAACCCTTCATCTGGTGTTTACAAAGTATGGAAGAAATTGGGTTTACTCAGAAATATTATGTAATGATTTTGATGAAAGCTTGGGGTTAAGGGTTTTATGGTGTAAAAAATCGAATCTTCAGGAAAATTTGCGTTCGGAACCTTTCATCCGCCATTTGCAACATATGGCAGAAGGTTTCTGAAATTAAGAGTTAGCATGTTTTTTAAATAACATTTCTATCTCATATTATGACATTTTAAACAAATTTCTCTTTCGACATTACCATCATCTTCAGAATAATAAGCGTTCATTGATAAACTGCATTTCATCTTGCAAAAATTTACTACTAGTTTTTTTTTTTTAAATTACTGGAACGATTAAAAAAATGAAATAAAACGATATATAGCAAAATCTTGGTTTTCCATCAAACTGCTTGAGTGATTTTGATAAAAATTTATAGTTAGGGTTTTGAGATAATAATTCAATTGGAATTTTCCTTATCTCTAGGAAAATTACTTTTCATTGCTATTCCGGGCTTCGTCTGGGGCAAACAAATAATAAGTAATATATTTCTGAAAACAAATCACTGAATTTACTGTACGAAGGATTTTTAGGATGTGTTCAAGCGAATTAGGTTATTCAGGTGTTGTATATAAATGTCTATTCTCTCAATAAAAAAATTTTATAGTTCAGTTGAAAATAAAATATTAATATTAATAATTTTTATTTAAAAAAATTTTAATTGTGGAATGTTCAAAGTGGTATTTCATTATATTAGTAAAATAATATGTTATTTATGAATTTTAAATGCATACATTTGAGATCTTTTTTCTTTTTTTTAGAAGATGGATTTAAATAAAGATGGAGTAGTTACATTAGACGAATTTATGGAAATTTGTTTAAAAGTAAGTGCCCTACAACTACTGTATTTTCTACTTTTAATATATTTTTTAAATACTTGTGAAATAAACTATTTCTCTCATATTAAAAATTATATAATAAGTCCTTCCGGATCATTCGGAAGGGTAGGTTGATTTCTTTTTTCTTATCAAGTACCTGCCATTTCGATACAAAATGGCGAAATTTTGTTTCAAAACATTAATCCAAATTATTCATGGACTTTGTGATATTTAAATGATAAATCCATTTTTCAACTTTAGTTTGAATTAAGTATTTCAAAAGTTAGCGTGATAACAAATTTTCAAGTGGCTGTCACTTGGAAGCAATGTAATGGAGCAAGTTGCAGGGCAAACTCGTCCAAGATATTTAAAGCATAAGTTCACTGTCCAACTTTGGTTCGAATCAGTGCAGTATTTCAATAGTTATTGTTACGAGAAATTTTCAAGAGGCAATCTAAGTGACTGCAACTTGGAAACAAATTGGCGAAGCAACTTGTCCAGCGAAATCATACAAGATATTTGTATAAGTTCAATGTCCAACTTTAGTTCAAATTAAATCAGTGTTTCAAAAATTATCGCGATAAGAAATTTTCAAGTGGTACCGTGATTTCAAGAGGCAACCACTTGGAAAGAAAAGCAGAATGGAAGCCCAGCGAACTTATCTGTGATATATGAATGGTAAATCCACAACCCAAATTTGATGCGAATTGATTTAGTTATCATATTGACAAAAGTCATCTTAATGACAAATTTTCAAGAGGCTGTCACTTCGAAATAAAATTGCGGATCAAGTTACCAAGCGAACGTATCCAAGATATTTTAACCATAAATTCACTATATATTTTGTTTGAATCAATTTAGTATTTTAAAAGTTATCTTGATAGCACATTTTCAAGTGGCAGCGTGATTTCAAGTGGCCGCAACTTGGAAACAAGAAGTTGGAACAAGTTGCTCAATGAACTTATTCAAGATAATTATATGATAAGATCAGTATTCAACTTTGGTTCGAATTGAATTAGAATTTAAAAAGTTATCATGTTTATAAATTTGAAAGTGGTAGTCTAATTTCAAGTTGTCTCGCTTAGTTTAAAACATCCGCACTTTGTTAAAAATGGCAGATAAAGTATATTAATAAAGTTGATTTATATGGTCTATGTATACATCAAAATTCAAATAATTTCAGAATACGCATTTTACAATTTGAATTTCAAATTTTCAAGTAGTCTGCACTTGAAAATGGAATGGCGGAGCAACTCGGTTAACAAATTCATCCAAGATATTTATAAGATAAGTTACTGTCCAAATTTTTTTCAATTTGGAGTATTATTTCGGAAGTTTTAAATTTTAAAGTAGTTGATTTCAAATTTTCAAGTGGTAGCCTGATTTCAAGTGGCCCCGCTTAGCTTAAAATTTCCGCCACTTTATTAAAAATGGCGGATAAAGTTCATTGAGCACTTGTATAATCTATGTATACATCAAAATTCAAACAAATTCGGAATACGCTTTTTACAATTTGAATTTGAAATTTTCAAGTTGTCTCCACTTGAAAACAAAATGGTGGAGCAACTCTGATAACAAATTCATCTAAGATATTTATATGATAAGTTAAGACACTCTCCAAATTTGGTTCGATTTGGAGTATTATTTCAGAAGTTATTGTGAGGTTTTAAATTTTCAAGCGGTAACCTGATTTCAAGTGGCCCCACTTAACACTTAAGATATCTGCCACTTTATTAAAAATGGCGGATAAAGTTCATTAATAAAATTCATTGAGACCCTTATGTGGTCTATATTTACATCAAAATTCAAACAAATTCGGAATACGCTTTTTACAATTTGAATTTGAAATTTTCAAGTTGTCTCCACTTGAAAACAAAATGGTGGAGCAACTCTGTTAACAAATTCATCTAAGATATTTATATGATAAGTTAAGACACTCTCCAAATTTGGTTCGATTTGGAGTATTATTTCAGAAGTTATTGTGAGGTTTTAAATTTTCAAGCGGTAACCTGATTTCAAGTGGCCCCACTTAACACTTAAGATATCTGCCACTTTATTAAAAATGGCGGATAAAGTTCATTAATAAAATTCATTGAGACCCTTATGTGGTCTATATTTACATCAAAATTCAAACAAATTCGGAATACGCTTTTTACAATTTGAATTTGAAATTTTCAAGTTGTCTCCACTTGAAAACAAAATGGTGGAGCAACTCTGATAACAAATTCATCTAAGATATTTATATGATAAGTTAAGACACTCTCCAAATTTGGTTCGATTTGGAGTATTATTTCAGAAGTTATTGTGAGGTTTTAAATTTTCAAGCGGTAACCTGATTTCAAGTGGCCCCACTTAACACTTAAGATATCTGCCACTTTATTAAAAATGGCGGATAAAGTTCATTAATAAAATTCATTGAGACCCTTATGTGGTCTATATTTACATCAAAATTCAAACAAATTCGGAATACGCTTTTTACAATTTGAATTTGAAATTTTCAAGTTGTCTCCACTTGAAAACAAAATGGTGGAGCAACTCTGATAACAAATTCATCTAAGATATTTATATGATAAGTTAAGACACTCTCCAAATTTGGTTCGATTTGGAGTATTATTTCAGAAGTTATTGTGAGGTTTTAAATTTTCAAGCGGTAACCTGATTTCAAGTGGCCCCACTTAACACTTAAGATATCTGCCACTTGATTAAAAATGGCGGATAAAGTTCATTAATAAAATTCATTGAGACCCTTATGTGGTCTATATTTACATCAAAATTCAAACAAATTCGGAATACGCTTTTTACAATTTGAATTTGAAATTTTCAAGTTGTCTCCACTTGAAAACAAAATGGTGGAGCAACTCTGATAACAAATTCATCTAAGATATTTATATGATAAGTTAAGACACTCTCCAAATTTGGTTCGATTTGGAGTATTATTTCAGAAGTTATTGTGAGGTTTTAAATTTTCAAGCGGTAACCTGATTTCAAGTGGCCCCACTTAACACTTAAGATATCTGCCACTTTATTAAAAATGGCGGATAAAGTTCATTAATAAAATTCATTGAGACCCTTATGTGGTCTATATTTACATCAAAATTCAAACAAATTCGAAAGACGCTTTACACCGTACGATGTTGCCGTGCACCATTAATGATTTAAATTCCGAAAATCAGAGTACTTAACGTGTTCTCCATCAAAATTTATAAACTAAATGATGATTGTAAATGTATAAAATAAACAAAAGATGATGAATAATGATATAACATGGATTAAAAATGATGATGTATATATATAAAAAAAATAACACACATTAAGTCGGATTGATCAAAAATAAGAATAGAAAATGTGTTATTACAGCAATCGCTATAGATATAGAAGACTTCGTCTGTTCTTTGTTTATCTATGTCATGTGGACTCTGACGTCAAGTGGGACGAGCCCATTGAAATCTAATCTTAATAAATATTTAAACGGAAATTTTAAATGAAAGCAACCTGCCTCAAACAAAAAACAAGAGCGGAAAATCATGCGATTCGCATTGATTATGGACACTTTCTAATTGTACATACATATTCGTTGCACCTTCATTGTTCTTCGTCTACGTTATCACACAACGGACAGACAGAAGGACAGCAAGGCACACACGTAGACTAATTGAATTCATAATCACGCTTAAGCATTGATGGAAAGTGTTAAAAATGCTTAACACAAACGGAAATGCAATTCCAGAAATTTCCGATTGTAGTCCTTCATACATCTGAATATTTTTGTATAGTCCTGTAAATCTGAACAGTAAGCATATCCTATTCTATGAAAACCCTTATTTTAGAACATTATAAGAAAGTTATTTAAATGAGATTAACAAATGTGACTCATAAAACGCAAGGCATTGCTATTTTCTTGGGTGTCCTTGTACACAAAATAGATGTACAGGGTCTACGCTGAGAAAAGTTTTTGTAACTAACATCTAAAATCTAAAGTGTTACTCTAGTAAAAATAATTTCATTTCATCCTTCTAAATTCTAATTCTAGCGAATTCTAGAAACCTCTATTCGAATTTTAGAGCGTTTGCCTATATTATCGAGGGATCAAACTTATTTAAAAATCTCTGCAAATAAATGCGAATACAAGAGGGGAGTTTTAGCAACTATGATCCTGGTTTGTGATCCAATTCTTGAAAACGTAGCGAGCATTTCTTGTAATACAAAGGATTCAGAATATTGTCACCATCTTGACTAGAACTTCTCGATCATTTCGTCTATTCAACTTACTTAGCGTGCCTTATACGCATAGCTCGGAAATCTATATTTCTAGTTTAAGGATTTAGAAAGTGTCCACTTATTCGTTCTAGATGTAGGCGGTATATTTTTTTTATCAGTGTATTTATGCTGTTTTCAATAGGGAAAACATGTTGTAATGAATTTGAATATCACATATCATTTTTAAGAAATTCTGAAAATAATTATTTACGGACGCTGGAGGCGGGCAGACGGACAGTAAAACTAATTCAAACCATAGTCACTCTTAAACATGATTAGAAAGTCTTAAAATGCTTGATAAATATGAGAATTCAATTCCAGCTATTTCCTTATATAGCCCTTTATGTATCTGAGTATTTTTATACTGCCCTGTAAAGCTTCATGCCAGTTGTACTATAAACTATAAAAAGCATTCTTTTGCGCTCATTAGAAACATATTTCATTTAATTAATATTTGTGCAATATAATTAAAATAGGGTTTATAGAAATACCTCTCATAGAACGCAGTGCTATGGAATACTTTCGGGCTTCCCTGTGCACAAACCAGCTGGGTGGTATTGACTCCATTTTCAATTGGGAACGTCCGATGGTAAACTTGAATAACGTAAATTAGTTTAGAGAAATTCCATTAATACTTAACTGAGGCAGAGCGCGGACAGGCTGATAAACCGAAGTGATAAACACTTTTCAGCTTTGTTGGTAAGTGTTAAGAAATACGATTATTTAAAAAAATAAAAAACTTCAGTATATTTCTTTCAAATTTTGTTTCGAAAGCTCTGTCCATACCAGTTTTAGATCTTTTTTAAACGGCGTGTTGTTCTTGTCACGAATAGTATGCTTGGCATGAAAGCTAATTAAGTGTTGTATTAAGAGCAGCTTTTCTAATAGATTGAGCGATTTTTTTATGGTGACTATGTATTTTTTTATGTGACTATATTTACTAACTTTCAGATCATTCGAACAAAGCATTTAGATGGAATCGTGTTCACTCACATCCATACACATACACACACATTCCGACACATACGCACATCACCGTGAAAAAACTCAAGTAACCTCAAAACGTGTAGCAACACCAAAATCTCAAAGTAGGATTGCTGTCATGATTTCAATACTTTCCTTACATATGCGTGTTAGGAAAGTAAAACTGAAACAGAAACAATTACCTATTTTTGCCCGTATATTTTTATAGAAAATTTTTATAAACTAAAGAGCATTTTATAGGGAAAAAAAAAATGCATTTTTAAAAATAGAAAATTTATTTCTACAAGCGCGATTTAAAACCTAGTCGTACATTTAAAAATATAAACAGAACCTGAAATATTTTTATAAATGAAGGAAAATCGATTGATGGATGGGTTGTACACACTGGCCAGTGAAATGAAGGAAAAGGCACAACCGCTTGAAATGTTGGCGGAATAGGTGTTCCAAAAAATTGCCTATTTTTTTATACAAGAAATTATACAAAATATCCATCGCCTAGCGACATAAATTCAAAAGTTGCCAAGAGGAAGCTATAATAAAGCTGTATCATGATCAAGTTTACATATTTATTTATTTGTTTTTCTATATGCAAACCACTACGCCAATTTAACATAAAAATAAATGGGCTGCTCTATATGTAACACCAAGATAGCCGTGCGCCTGCACACAAATTCGTATTTATATAAATAAACCAACATAGAATATTTAAAATGGGCTTAACCGCAAAAAATTCTTTGCCCCATAAGGTTCAATTTGTGATGATAGCCTATTGCAATTGGATTGTAATTGCTGTTATTTTCCGGTCGACCGGAAAAATCAAATAAAATATAGGAAATAACATAAAAGTAAAGTATAGTACATATAGTATCATTCATATGGTATTGCTATTTAAATATAAAAATACTACTTCGGTTTTTTCTTTTTTAAATGCTGTCCGTTTCGAAATTATTATTCCTAGAGTACCCAAACTGAAGTTCACGGGTAAGGCGTTGTCGCTGGCAATAAGCACACAGACCCGAGAATAAATACTAACAGGGTGAAACGAATTTCTCAAAATATTGGTTGCAGTTCAATAGACCCTTCTTTCGGTGGAGCGTTGAACTTTTAATGGATTAGCGTACGGAAAATGGACATAGATGGGGAAGGGGGAGGGGGGACGGAATCTCGTAACATAAAATGCACTTCCAGACATTTCCAGTGATATCCTTCAGTGCGTCTGTCTGATTCTGTTAACACCACCCTTAAAAGTTGATTCTATGGAAAACATTCTTTTGTGCATCTTTTGTTAGATTGCGCAGTGTGAATTTTGTGTAAGAATACACAACATTATAGAGGGAACTTATTTTCCTCAACCATGTCGAGGAATGTCATCAGCTATAGCTGTGTAACAGAGGCATACAGTGGAATGTTACGCAATTACAACGCAATTGTTTATTTTCTCAACAGGGTTGAAGAAAATAAGTTCCCTTAATAATGTTCCTACACAAAATTTTTTACAGTGCCGTATAATGTCTGCCATAGATTATAATGTACACCAGTCGTTGTACGATTGTTTATATGTACTCTATTCAACAGAAATTGAGTGAATTCAAAATTACATTTACGGGAATGATGAATGCACGAACCGCTTTCATCAATATTTTTCTATTTTGCTGTGTTCTCAAAATAGGTTCAATTAAAAAGAAAAAAAAAATCCCCCCCCCCTAGATTTTTTCTAATGAGCTGTGCAGTTACAAATATGATTTATTCATAAACAATGGAATAGTAAGCACAAGGAAAAACATATACAATATCCTATTTTCTCTTGTTCTTTTAAATATATGATAGAGTTTTGTTTTGTTAAAAAAAAGAAAAAAAAAATGTACGAACAAGGTATTGTTTGGTCAGCTTTCTTCAAAAGGATAAAGAGAAAAATACCTACGGGAATCCCATTTTTTAAAAAGGGGAAAAGAAGGCCTAACTATTTATGCGGGAAAATCTTGGAAAGGTGTAAAGAAAAGTTCTGAAACATAAACAGAAAGCCATCAGGGATTTGAATTTAAAATGAAATAGTTTTACATCTACATACAGCCATTCCTGAGCGGATTATGCGAAATATACGAAAAAAAGTTAAATTACGAGAGAATTTAAATTTTTTTAAATCTTTTTTTTTTTTTTTTTTACTTTCTTCTATATTTAATAGAAGAAAGTATTGGATACGTAAAAATTTTTCGACTTCCGGTTTTCGACGGATTTGAGACGGTTTTGAGAGGTCTAGAACACGATTTGACCATTTTTAGAAAATGTCTGTCTGTCTGTCTCTCTGTGTGTGTGACAAAAATTTTGTGGCAGCTGTATCTCCGGAACTACTGTTGAGAATTGTATATAAATTTATATGTAGATGCACCTTGACCTAAATTAGTGTCTATCAACTTTTGGTGTCAACCGCTCAATACGTGGCGCTGCTATACAGCGATTTCCGCAATTTAAGGAACGGCTATGTATCAGGTTCTATTGCGTATCATCAAACAAAACTTGACATGTAAGAAGATTATTATGAGACATTAAGCTGATTCAATTTGAATGATTATCGGCCAGCAGGTGGCGCTTCTGTATAGCGATATTTTTAAATTGAAGGGAAGGCTATATCTCAGGAACTACTGCACAGAAATGCATAAAAAATTACATGTAGATGCACATTGACATAAATTAGTACCTATCAACTTTTAGTGTCAACCGCTCAACAGGTGGCACTGCTACACAGCAATTTCTACAATTTAAGGAACGGCTATATCTCAGGTTCTATTGCGTATGATAATAATAATAAAAATAACTTGATATGTGAAAAGGTCATTATGAGGTATTATGCTGATTTAAATTGTATGCTTATAGGTCAATAGATGGCGCTGATATACTGGAAATTTCCTCAATAACAGGAAGGCTATATCTCAACTTGTATGGCATATAACTGGGCGAAATTTGATATGTGAGATAATCATTATAAAAACGTATTTTGTAAGATGTTTTTTATACACTGTAAACTGCCTTTCTTTGGACACAGTGAAATCCCCCCCCCCCCCCAATAAGCTATCCCTCGCTCGATTAATTAATTTATTTATTTTAATGCTCGATTAATTTATTTTAATTATCAGTATACTATTGACAATTGTTGGTATACTAATGAATAAATAAAATTCTTAGGGTAACCCATTTTTGTAGTAGCGTTAATTAAATTATTGATGTTTTTGTACCTTGATAAACATATATATATATTTATTTATTTATTTATTTATTCGAAACAAGTGATTTGAAATGACATTTCTGTATTTAGAAAGATGGTGACAAGTATTAGTATGAGTAAATAAATTAACATTAAAAAACAAAAATCTTGTTATCGTAAATATCAGTATAAATTTCATTGCCTTTAATATGGAGTTGAAAAGTTGATGGATTGTTTGTTATGAATATTTTTATCTAAAGTTAGATGAATTGGTTAATGAAGCAGGAGAACGGTTATTAACATAAAAAATGATAACGTCGTCAATGCACTGGTAAAGCAGAGTATACATAACAGAAATTTTGCTCATAATGACAGAAATATAAATTTGCCAGTAGACTCGAGGGTTGCCTTCTTGTGGGAATATATATCTCTTTGAATGTCAGTCATTATGCAAAACATTATTGATAATTAAAAAGAGACATTTGACTTTTTTTTCGACAGATTTAACTGATCAATATCAAATTATTTAAATCTATCGAAAAGATAATAAATGATTTGATACTGATCAGCTAAATGAATATTATTAAAACGATCATCTTAATGATGTTTTTAATAATATTATTTTTTTTTTCAGAGTTTAAATGATATTCATTTTTAATAATATTCATTTTTTTTTTTTTTTTTCAGAGTTTTAATTTGATCTACGAGTTGCTAGTTATTTTTGAAGATAAAAGCTCTCAACAGTGATTTAGGAGTGTTACAGTTCAAAAATCTTCAAATTGGGTCGAAAATTAGTCATTTTATTAAAAAATAATTAAAATCAAGATCAGTCAAGGTTTTATAATTTATAAGTTAGCTTTCTTCCAGTTGAAAATTAGAGATTTCACAGAAAAATAATATTTAATTAAATTCAAGACTGGGGATTTTATAATGTTAGTGTTACATTTGTTTAATTCTCCTTTTATTATTAAAACAATTAATATTACATCTATTTCCTGTGTTTATCGGGAATGGCTCTAACGATTTTCCTAAAAGTTAAGGTTATTTTGAGACGACAAACTGAAACTGGTAAAATGATGGGTCCTCATCATGAAGAAAATCGGTCTCACCTTTAACCTGTGCTCCGATGGCGGAAAAATATTTGAAACCTTGTTTCGGAGAAAGTGCTCGAATGATTTTGATAAAAATTTAGAGTTAGTAGTTATTTGAAATGACAATTCGATCTGAACTACCCTCCAATTTAGGAAAATTAGCGTAGTTCGTGACAGACTGGTTGGTTGGTTAGGTTTAACGTCGCATTAGTTCTGCGCAATAAGTAACACTACACTGAGGAGGAAAAAAAAAAAAAAAAAAAAATCGACCCCTGATACCATTCTTGCTGATTCTTATGTAAAATGACCTCCTGAATCCGAATAGGACTCCCGTTTTGTCCAGTCACCCACCGTTTTCTAGGGACACCACCTCCTCCCCCAATTTTTATCCCTCTCCAGTAATTTTATGGCCGTGAATTTGATTTGGAGAATAGAAAATAATTATTATAAACTCTTAAAAATAAAAAAATATATAATGTATAATAAGTGATAATAATAATTGATTAATAAAATAAATGCAACTTATAATTTCAGCGGCAAATACCCATCCCCTAAATCTTCCCCTCGCTGCATTAGAATTTTTCACCTCTTTAGGCCCTCAGAGGATATTTAAAGATTAAAATATTTATTTTCTCCCCCATATTATAGCCATAAAATGACCGACAAGGAGTAAAAAAAACGGGGCGTCCCCCCAAAAAAAGGGTGAGTGATAGAGCAAAATGGGCGTCCTATTCGGATTCAGGAGATCATTTTACAAAAGAGTTTGCCAAAATGGTGTTGGGGGCAATTTTCATGCCGAGCAGTGTAATTGGCGACGGTTTGGGACGCACACTTACGGATGGTCCGGAGACATGCCCAATGCCAGAGGCAAAATAGGAAAGAAACTTGTTAGTTGAAGAATTATTTTTATTTACTTTTATACAGTTATCTATTCATTTTATTATTATTATTATAATCTATGTCTTTATTTAACTGTACAAAGCAATAAAACAGTTTGGCAACTGAAGAAACACAAAACAAATTCTATAAGTGAACGCAGACGGAATCTTAGCGGCACTCGGAAAGAAAAATACCACCTGATACCACGATAAAGAAAAACTAATTCGACGAAGAACTTGTTTTTAGTTCCTTTTACTATTTATTTAGTTCTTCTTTCTAAACCTGAAACCCTTTATTCTTATTTTGAATAGTTTGCAAATTTCGTCTAATGAATTTATACAGTTAACTTTTTCCTCAGCGTTTTAAAATAAATATCTCTATCTAAACAGCTGAAATTCGAACTAGCAGTCGATTGTACCGTCCATTATAATAAAAATATTTAATTTTTTTTAATAATAAAATAGAGTCATAAAGATAATCATAAGTTTTATAAATCATATATTGAATTGAAATCATTTTGAATAGAAAACAAATTTTTTTTAGCTTTATCAACTTTTTTTTTTTTTTTTTTTTTTTAAATTGAGAAAAATCCCTTTAACGAACAGCCAAGAATCGCATTTATAGTGTTAAAAAGCAATCTGTATTGGTAGAATTTGTTATTCTTAAATACAAAAGGCTTTTTTTTTTTTTTTCTTTTGCCTGTAACTGGAAATTATTATAGAAAATATATGAAAGCACTGGAACATGGGATAAGTTTTTGCTTCGACTACAAAACCAATTCGAAGGATATATTTTTTTCCTGTTTTTTTTTTAAAAAAAAAAAAAAAAGCTTGTAGAAAGATAAGATATTAATATTTGTCTTTTAATTTCCGACATTTTTTTTAATTAAAAATTTTTCAAATAAAAAGCAATAAGATATATTCAAATTAGGATTTTATCGTGGGTTTTATACTTAAACTAGTATGTTGTGGCCCCCACAAGACTTTCTTCTATATTTTCCAATAAAAATTCACTCAGTAACAATATTTTTTTAAAAAAATAATGTTTTAAGTTTTTTTTTTTTTTTTCGTTAAAAGTAAAAAAAAAAAAATCGATAACTTTCTTTTAAATTATCACAGATTTATAGTTCAACCATTCGTTTTACAGGTATTGACGAGACCTTTCGAAAGATGCCCATCTTGAAAATTTACTCCCCCTGGGGGGGGGGGGGCGAGGCTCCTACACATACAAAAAAAATTTCCCAGTTGACTATCTCTATTATAAATAATTCTTGTAAATTTCATAATGATAACTAAAAAATAATTCTCTTTATGCACATTTATACAAAATTTTGTCCTATATCACCATGTTAAAAATTTAGAAAAAGCGGGATGGCAACGCAACCTGTAAAAATATTTTTACCAAAAGTTAATAGGCACTCATTTATGTCAAGGTGCAACTACATACCAGTTTGTATGAAATTCTGTGCAGTAGTTCCTGAGATACAGTTGCCACAAAATTTTGTCACACACACACACACAGACAGACAGACAGAGATTTTCTAAAAATGGTCAAATCGTGTTCTACAGCTCTCAAAACGTGTAAATCCATCAAAAACCCGAGGTCGAAAATTTTTACGAATCCCATACTTTCTTCTATTGAATATAGAAGAAAATAAAAAATATATATATATATATATATACACACTCCTGCTCAAAAGTTTAACAAGATTTATAAACGATCAGTTTTTTCAATTAAAAAACTTATCTCTCGATGAAATGTTTCAAATATTGGGTCTTCCTCATGTTTTTCAGTGAAGATTAGTTTAAAACAACATTTAGGGAGCCGGTAACAAATTGAGGAAAATCAATAATGTTTGTGATTACCCTGTATCGTTAAGAAAACGAAACGATCTGTATATAGACTCAGTACAATTTGTGGATCAATTTGTGTGACAATAGAAAGTTAAACTAGTATGTTACAAAACTTTCTTCTCTATTTTCCTATATAAATTCTCTCAGTTCAAATAATTCACAAAAACTATTATTTATTAAAATTATCTACCACAATGAATGCAGGCGATTTTCGTTTTAGAAAAAACTAACACTAAATATCCAAATAAACACAGTTTAACTAACATCTTAAAGAAAAAAATGCGTTTTCATAATGATTATCTCATGTATCATGTTTCGTAAAGTTAAATGCCATAGAAGTTGAAATACAGCATTCCCGTTCTCGGAAAAAACTGCACTATAGCAGCGCAACCTATTGGTAGATATACATCAAAATTGAATCGGCACAATGTCTCATAATGGCCTTCTCACATATAAAGTGTTGTTTTATTATACGCATTAGAACCTGAAATATAGTCTTCCCTTAAACTGAGGAAATCGCTGTATAGAAGCGCCACCTGTTGAGCAATTAGTACCAAAAATTGATTCTCAGTAACTTATGCCAAGGTGCATTCACATGTAAATTTTTATGCAATTGTGCGCAGTAGTTCCTGAAATATAGTCTTCCTGTAAATTGTGGAAATCGCTGCATAGTAGCGCCACCTGTTGAGCGGTCGACATCAAAAGTTGATAGGCACTAATTTAGGTCAAAGTGCATCTACATAAAATTATATGCAATTCTGTGCAGTAGTTCCTGACATACAGTCGCCACAAAATTTTTGTCACTCACACACATTGACAGACAGACTTTTTCTAAAAATGGTCAGGTCGTGTTCTGGACCTCTCAAAACGTGTAAATCCACCGAAAACCGGAAGTCGAAAATTTTTACGAATTCAATACTTTCTTCTTTTGAATATAGAAGAAAATAATAACGGATATAAAAGCATTTATTTTAAAGCTCCAAAAAATCAGCATGTTTTTTATCTTATATTATGGAGAGTTTTAAACGAAAATTATCCAACTTTGAACTAAATTAAATAAAGTACTTTTGAAACAATATACTGCAATCAGAATACAAATATTTTAAATACCTCATGCTCATGAAATATGAACATTTTTATGAAAAACGTTTTCATTGCGCATGTGTGAAAGATTAATAAAAAAAAAAAAAAATATTCCATAGGTTGAAAGCTAGATAGATTGGGCAACTTTTGTTAAAAGTTCATTTGAATAGAGTAAAAATCTAGAAAATTGTCACCAAAAGAACGAGCTCGATTTTAGGTATTTTCCAAGAGTTGAAATTTCACAAGGAATTTTTTACATGCCGCGTAATTAATTTGAAGATCCAATTATTTCGACCCCATTGCAACCTTTCTTTTTTTTTTTGTGAAAAACCCCTTATGATCTTATAAATCTTAGTAAATAAACAAAAATAGTATGTTACAGTTATTCTTGAAACCGCATTTCTTGAAAGCATGGAAGCCTCAAGGCTTTCAGTGTTCAAATAGAGGTTATGGAGAGAAAATAAGCGATAAGAGAGCTCCGAATGTTTGCTAAATCCGAACTGTCGGTCGATTTTGCACCCCTTCAAGCGTTTGGACTCGCCTTCACTACTAGTTTTAGGACACGTGGTTACATTATACAGTCGGCAGCAAAACTATTCGAGCGCTAGCAATAATTCCTATATAAAAAAGAAAAGTACACTTAATACTGCATTGTTAAATAAATCCTTGTCGAGTCATGTTCTTAGTCTGTCTAAGAACATGATTCGACAAGGATTTATTTAGCAAAACAGTATTATAATTAAAATTAAAAACTTCTAAAAGTCTAAAATTTGCAATGATTTCACGTGTTAACATAGTCAAAACATATATAAAACCACTTTTAAACACGTATATATATATATATATATATATTATATTTTAGTGTGCTGTTATTGTTTTAGTTCTATTAATTGCTAAATTTTAAGATTAAATTTTATTACGTTATCTATTATTTATATATATATATATATATATATATATATATATATATATATATTTAAAAATGTACACGAAGCTTTTCGCTACTATTACGTAGCATCTTCAGGCGATGTTTTTTAACATAAGCTTATATACACAACAACATTATATACATATCGAAGTAGTTTTATACGGTTAAAGTCAAAAACTTAAGTCTTGTAATCACAACATGATGAGTCACTTGAGTTGCTTTGGGGGTTACACCAGTGTTACATACCAAATACTGTAAAAAGCACTGAAAAACGAAATTTCACAAAATCCTTCATATCTCAAACAACAAAAAAAAAAAAAACAGATATCCGTAAAATTTTTGCTTTAAAATATAGCTAACACAAATCTCTAAAAACCAATTTCTGAAATTTTAGAAATTTGGTCTCCAAGGAGGGGGGGGAGGGGGGCAAAACGTGATTTCACATAATCCTATATGTCAAAAAAAAAAAAAAAAAAAAACAGATATACGTAAAATTTTTGCTCTAAAATATAGCTAATACAAATATCTAAAAACCAGTTTCTAGAATTGTAGAAATTTAGCCCCCAGGTGGGGCGGTAAGGGGGGGGGGGTTATGGGGCAAAAACAAATATAAATACAGTTAGGCCGTTCAAAATTGGTACAGATAGATTTTAAAGGCCTGCAAGTCGAATGGGGATATTTTCAAAAGTGTAAAGTTATTAGGAGGCGCGGGGAGGAGCAAAAAAAATAAATAAATAAATAAATAAATAAATAAAATAAAATAAAATAAATAAATAAAAATAGAGTTAGATCGTTCAAAATTGGTACATAGATGTTTTCAATACCTACAAATCGATTTTGGATATTTTCGATTTTGTAAAATTATTAGGGTGGAGGCGGGAAGGGGGGTTATGGGGCAAAAGCAAATAGAAATACAGTTAGGCCGTTCAAAATTGGTACAGATAGGTTTTAGAGGCCTGCAAGTCGAATGGGGATATTTTCGAAAGTGTACAGTTATTAGGAGGGGCGGGAAGGGGGGTGAAAAATAAAAATAGAGTTCATTTAAAAATAGCGACCAGCGAAGCGGGCGTAGCCTGCTAGTATATTATAAAATTTATTTTGGTGTAAAAAGGAAAAGAAATAGATAGATATATATCATGAGCATTCACATGAGTCACAAGGATTAAAACAAGCAAAATAATTCAAGGGTTTAGTTGTACGTAGCAGATGAAGAATAACGATATTATACAGCAACGCAACATAGTTATTTATTTATTATCATATGTTTTAATGTTTGATTACTAATTTTAAGAAGAGTTGACAACTCAATAAGGAAGAAATTGAACATTTTAAGGAAAAATAAGGAATCTATTTTAATACAAATTAAATGCGATAGGCCTTCTGCACTTTATATATATATATATATATATATATTTATTTATTTATTTATTAATTTCACAATCCCACCGAACCATTCAGTTTGCTTAAGTACATCCAGCATTGTTGTTATAAGTGACAGTATCCAATAGTGACAGTGCGCAGTTTAATTGGAGATTTGTGAAACTGAGGTATGAGAACTATAAAAGGATAATTAAAGTTATTGAAGGGAAGTTTAAGTAATTTATAGTAATTATGTATTTTTCGGTTATTAATAATAAGGTTATTATTAGTTAAACTAAAGATGTTACTATTAGAAACTGAAGAGTTTAAAATAGAGAGATTATAGGATTGACATATAATGGCATAATTATTGAGAATATATAGGTCTTTGCATAAATTCGTGCGGTTTATTATTGCTTCATTTCATAAAAATACATCGAATCAAATGACAATTTTTAATCAAAATACTCTCCATTACATTCTACAGCATTTGCCCATTTTTCGGGTAACAAATGTATACCACGGCGATAGAAACTCTCGTCTTTGGAGGCAATAAAATGATCCGCGTCCGCACGAACTTTTGCAACGACCTAATATATATATATACATTTCAAAATAAATGATGATATATAAAGCCTTAAAAAATTAATAAAATGGGTTAAATTCTTTAGAAGGTAACGTATGAATAAAATGAGTTCTCGACACGATTCTCCAGAAGCTAGTTTCCCCTTACATTTAGAGGTTTGAGACTGGAATAAAAACAATTATATTAATAGAAAGAATTGTATTGTTAAGCAAATATTATTGAACAAATCCTTTCCCTCCCCGAAAAAGAAAAGAAAAGAAAACCATCCAAACAAACGAGATATTTGAAGTCAAGCCATGAACAGCCTTACCCATAAGATTCGTTAAAGAGCTGCACTCGCCCTCAATTTGAAATAATACGCATATTTGTTTAATTAAATGTATAAGTTGATGTATATTTTGTTACAAATGAATATTTTGTTTATGGACTATAAAAAGTTTATGGACTGTTCGAAATAAATAAAAAATAATGTAAAGTTTTTCTTTTTTTGTAAATTTTTTTACTTGTGTTTTAATTAAAACCAGCTTTTTATATTTTGTAATATTTTGTTTCCTTTCAGGATGAAACTATAGCGAAATCTCTGGCAGTGTTCGATCATGTTCTCTGAATTTATCCCGAAAGAGTGTCGATGCTTCAATAATTGAACCTATTTTTACACCGGGTTCCTTATCCGACGCATTTCTTCTGGGATAAACCAAATAATTTTAAACTTTTCTTTAGAGTGCAATCTTCGTTAGACATGAGTTTGGAACACTTGCAACCCAACGCAGCCTGAGGTCATGAAACAACGAGTTGTGGACATTCCATAGAAGAAAAGGGTGCGTGACTGGGAACCAAAGCTGCACCCTCGGCATACATTTAAAACGCATCGTTTTCATTCGATGACACTTTTTTTTCTTTTTTAATCTATATCATTATTTTTTATATAAAAGAAAAATGTATATTATTCAAAATCTTAAAGGTTTCCATTTTTTTTTTTTTTTTTTTTTTTTTTTGTTTGTTTGTTTCATTTGAACGGATTGTTGACACAATGCTTTTAATCTTATGACTATTTGAGGAGCAAACAATCAAACCGTGTTTTCTCCTTCGGATGCAATTTATCAGAAAACACCAAAACTAGTAAATTAAAAAATATCTACATTTAAACTCTAATTATTGTTTGTTTAGATGTATTACCGGTTTCTAGGAAGATAGTATGTAGGCATACTTTACCTAATGAACTTAAAATGAATTAGAAAAAAAACCTTTTAAATTTGGAGAAATCATGTTTTGAACGAAAACACGTGGAGGAAACATGTTTTGAATGTTTCCGATGTGGATAAAACACTTTTTGAATGAAAAAGTATAAACCAACATAGCACGAACAAATAAACAAACACAAAAACTGTACGTGTGCAGGTCACATAACTATTAAGAGCAGCTCTGATTGGCTGGCTGGAGGAATCACCCTTTGAATGGAGGCAGTCTCTGGAAGAAGCACTTTTTGATTGAAACCTCAATTTTCTAAGTAAGTTTATAATGGTATAAAATTAGCTTTAATTAACAATATATTTTCGAACTATTTTATGTTGAGAGTAAAGAAAAATCACTAATATATATATATATATATATATATATATATTGAGAAAGGTTTGAATGTCTGCTCCTCATTTATAATTTTACTTAAAAAAAAAAGTAGTTCGAATTGAAATGATCTTCTAATTAAACAAATTCGAGTTATTCTCAAATGAATATTACAAGTCATGGTGAAACCATGACAGCTTACAATGTCGATACAACTTACAATACAACTCACGTTACAACTTACAATATTGATTCCATACGAAATTGAATCCAATGAATTCGATCAAAATTAACTGTCTTTTAATCATGGTTCGATGGAATTTCCGTTTAACGGAGTATTGTAAATGTATTTTAAGTAATACTTTCGTTATGGTTTCATTAAATTGTGGTATAATGGCACAGAATTTTCAAATAAAAAATTTTGTAAGAAATTGATTGCAATAGAACAACTTCGTATTAAAGGGAATCTAGACAAAAATGATTCATGTCACTGTACGAAAATTTATAAATTTCCATCGATGCACTAAAAAGTCGTACTCTTCGTAGAGTCGTGGTAAAAATATTAAAAGTATACAATGACTAACTGAGTTGCATGAGCGTGCTGTTCGTAGATAAATATAGGAATTATTCAGCGTACTTTTCTCGATAAATGAACAGAAAACATAAGCAGCCGTGTAAAAGTCGGACTTTAACGGGTCAGTTATATTTCTTTGCGCACAGTGCACAGGGAGATAAGATAAGTCACTTTAGGTAATCTATACGATGGAAGGAAAAAATAATGTTGTTTCGAACTTTTCTTTGATATAAATAAAAATAGTTTAAGTTGAAAATGAATTATGAATAATAAACATCCTGTAGTCATATCTGTATGGTATTTTCTAGAAAATTTGCATATCTATTATTATTCCTATTCATTCCTATTTCTTATTTTTATCTATACATCCTTTATGAACGCGCTTTGTTTAACTCAAACTCAATTCAATTTTTATAAATGATTCCTAAACCTGCTCACATGTTATAAAAGGCGAATATCTCACGTACATTTATTAAAAGAAAAAAGTCTTATACATTTAATTTGATTAATAAAATTCTTAAATCTAACATAACACTTTTTTTTTTTTTTAAAGATATTATTTCTCGATATCTCATGTTTTTATTTATATATATATATTATGAAGATGGTTGCACTTTGTGTAAATCAAGGCTCCGCAGTTAAATTTCAGTTCCTTTTGATTCTGACTTTGCCAGCAGTATGCAGTCAAACAGATGAAAGTACGGTTAACTGTTAAACTGGATAATACAGGATGAATTCAATGAACAGTTAAAAATATTCATTGTGCTGATAAATAATCCTTGCACCCAATGAATTGTTAAAGTAATTACAAAATATTTTAATCAATAGATTAATTATTTTTGTTTTATTTTAATTAATTTTTTTAATGGTAAATTTGGCACAATACAACTAAACTGAGTGCCTGCTTGATTTTTAATCTACTTAAGTAAAGTAGGTCTTCGTAATGAATTCTGGTGAAAATTTGCCTGTTATAATTTCAGGATGTATTCTGTCTTATTTTCTTTTGTTTAATGTTCGGTAATATTTCGGATGCGTCATATCGCTTACCAAAAAACAGAAACCTTGCATGTCTCTGCTCGGTGTTGATTGGGGGGTAACTCTTGAAGACGTTCTACACCATTTTGAGCGTTTTTTTTTTTTTTTTTTTTTTTTTAAATTTATTATTTATTCCATTATTTGTGATTGGGTACAAAAAATTTAGCTATTCTCATCTTTTTTGGTCCATTTTGTTTAAATAAGCTCGATTTGTAACCTTTTTAATACAATCCATAAGAAGTTTTTCTACTACAATACATTGAAAGATCCTTTTTTTTTATATGTTTTCAACATGTTTTGTAATCTTAAAAATATTAAATTTAGGTTAGCAATATTATTATTTTTCAAATAAATTAAAACTATTTAAGTTAGCTAGTTACTAAATTGGCGTTTGTGGTGAATTATTAATCGTATTTTTCTTTCTCATTCTTTTTATTATTCTCATGAAATGTTATATATATCATCTCCAAGAAACTTAGTTCTGATTTCGTTTCGAACATATCATAATAGGACATATCTCTTTAACATATTTTCAAAGAATGGGAAAGAACATTTTGTTATGTTATATCTGATATATTATGTTCGTTATGTCATAATGTTGTGACTGATCCATTTCATGCGCTGTTCTCAATCGAAACGGTAAATTCCAGAAACGTTACACAAAATACACAACTTCGAAAAAAAAATTCAAAAAAGAAAAATTATTTTCAAACATTTTTAACTGTTCAAAAGACAAGTATCGCGAACAGTTTTTTGTATTATTTCAGTTACACATTTCAGTGTTACTACATCCAAATTGAATGCTGTGGAAAAATGAAAAGGGATTGTACCGTATTTAGGTATTGTATTACATACTCTTACAAAACACAGAATTACTGTTGTTGAAAAAAGAGAGAAAGAAACTTATTAAAACGAAGTACGTAATATCAGTTTTTAACGGATATTTCATAAAATAGAATGATCCTAATATTGTTTAAAACTGAATTGCATGTCACATATATTTGCTTTAACAACTACAAAATAAATAAATAATAATCAATGTTCGATATCGCTTTGATATCACATTCTTTTAAAGATGTCAGCGTATGTTTTTGCTTTATTTTTGGATGTTTATTCTGAAAATTAAAAACAAAAACAAAACCTGTAGCTATACTTTCAGAGACAGTATGTAAATCGTTTTCATAATATGTTCTAAGAGGCAGTTCTTTCTAAATTACTTAACTCGGTTTCCAAGAAATTTAGCATTACTAAATTTATGTGAAAAATAAATCGTTTTTTTTCGAAGATAACGAGTCTTTATGAAGCATTTTCTTTATCTTGGTTCCTATAAATTATATAAACAATTACATAAATAAATAATTAGAAGACATATATATATGTATATACCACGTTTTTAAATTTTCTGTGAAATCATATAAAATTGACAATTCTATGTATTAATAAATCCTTTTTTAAAATTTTCAATTCTGCTTAAAGAGGACTAAAAGTATAAAAAAAATGCATTGTCATCGTGGTTTGAGCTATTCTAAAAGTTTCAAATGTCTAGCTAATCGGAAAATGAGTTAAAAATGTATTGCAAGATTTATACTGAACAAACAAGAAAGCGAGTTAATGAAAACGTGGTTAAAAAAAGTCTTTTTAAATAGACTTTATTATTGTTTAGTACATTATATTTCATGCGCAAATCCTTATTTTTTACGTATTCTTTTAGTAACTTAAATGTATGCCTAATATCATTCTAAATTATAGTTGCAAAACAAAAATGTCAGATCGTGGCAGGTTATTGAGCTGATATCTGTTACTATTATATTATATTATATTAATTTAATAAATAACACGAAATATGTCTTTGATTTTTGAAATATTTCCAGTAAATCGGATAATGTTTAAAAATTTTTCAGGAATGTGTGTTAAAAATAAGATCGAATGCTGTAAAATCTATCTTCCGTTATTAAAAACGCACGATTAGTACTTCGCAAACAGTAACTCAATTGAGAAAATCAATTGTGATGTTCACTGAGGTTTTTAATGTTTTAGACAGACTTAATACTTCTGAGTTAATTTATATAGAGCGACTACATTTAGTTTAAGACAACGCAATTATTGTTCAACTTCATTCTCCTTCCCCCACCCCCACCTCCTAAAAAATATTAATAAATAAATGAAATTTTGGCAAAGACCTGGACCGTTCAAGTTTAAGTGATTTCAAAATTGGCTTTTCCACCCCGTTTTCATATCGCAAACAGATTTTTTTTTTTTTTTTTACATTGAAACAACATGAATTTATAGGTAAAATATAAACATTTTGACTTTCTTGCCCCCCCCCCCCCCCTCAAAAAAAAAAAGATACTGTTTGTTTTGATACTGATTTTTATTAATTTTCGTTTCTTTTCTTTAAAAAAAAAAAAAAAAAAAAAAAAAAAGATGAAATTTTGGCAAAACCAGAATTTAGTTTAGTACCGAGGAATATTATTATTATTATTTTTTTTTTTTCAAAATTATAACATCGCTTTCAAATTACTGAATTATATTTTCGATAAATTTTCGATTTCGATAAATGTCCAACTATCGTAAAATCCGTAGATTGAGACTAATTAATAGTCTTCCGTAGTCCGTACTAATAGTAATTCCCGCTTAATAGTTTCTGGAAAAATCTTACTAACCAAAATTTATAGGTAAAACTTTTAACAAAAGCGCGATATTCATCAAGTAAAAAGAAAAATTAGACGAATATTTACGGAATTTCTATTATATCTTGTTGGAAAAATAGGAATTCAATTTTTAAACTCGATTTAAAATAATGTATTGATTGAAATACAACTCATTAAATTAGGACAGAAAATACCAAGGATGTATTTCTTAATTACCTGAATACGTGTCAAGCAAAATTAAATTTTAATCATTTTCAAATAATGTAATATATAGAATTATTTGCTTAAACATTTTATTACTATTTTGTTTATTATAAATGTGATTATAATTGGTAATGTGATATTATTATGATAATTATAAAATATTATTCTTTTGTACAAATGTGCGTAAAAAAATAAAGTAAAATAAAATTTTAAACTGCAAATTTGAGAGGAAGTTGTTTCAATCTGAAAGAAGAAGCTTTTTATTTTTAATGAAACTATTTTTTTAATCTATATCGTGAGAGTTTGAGCTCTGTAACGCGCATTGACGCAATACTTGAAATAAAAATATAAAAGCATGACTGGGTCGATTTATAGAAATAGGTGTAAATCATTCATTTTAGGAAGTCTGGAATATTTTGCTGTTGTATTGCACATTTGTTATGAATGTATATTTTTGTAATAATTTAAACTTATTTTATTTTCATTTAAATACATATTCTTTTACGTCGTTGTATATTTGTTATTTTTTAAATTATTGAGAATCATGTATGATAATATACATATATTGACTAACAAAAGAAATTGCTGCATTTTATTATATGTTGTGCTTTTCCAAAATGTTGTATGGGAAATGATGACCTATACAGTAGGGAAAAAAAAAAAAAGATTTAAAAGTAAATGCAAAGTAAGAAAAAACTGAAGCTGCCAAATGTAGAATTAAAACAACTAGAAAATAAGTTTGTAATATTATAACCACAGATTCGTAATTTGAATAAACATTTAAAAGAAATAATTTTTATCTTTTTAAAATCCATTTTCTAAACTATGAATAATACATGTGTGTGTTTAAAAAATGTAGTTACATTACTGAATAAGACGAAAGAGTTTTAGGAATTCAGTTCGCACTGGTGATGATTATCACACGATGAAAGAAGTTTCGTTTTTTAACGTTCACATTTTTTTTTTTTTTTTCATTTATTAAAACAAAATGGTAAAATTTTATATAGTGGCAGTAGAAGATCTTTAATATACAATAGTTCTTTATTGCCATATTCCACCCCTATCCCCTTTCTCCCCCGGAAAAAAGATAGAAAAAATGTGTGCATCCCAAGCATTAAAATTTCAAACTAATTTTATAAATTATAGGCCCATTAACTATTATTTTATAAATTCTTCTGTTAAAATTCTTTTATTATTATTATTATTTATTATTATTGTCTTATTATTTGACTGTCGCAACTAGGTGTAACCGTTGACTGTTCATTTTGTTCGATTATGGAATTTTTTCCTTGTTTCTGAGTTCAAGAGTCGTATACAAGATGGGACAGATGAATCGAAAAATATAATTTAAAAACTCAATTTTAACTAACCTTAATTTTAGTGCGTCACAAAAACTGTACATTAAATAATAAAAATTCCAATTTGACCCTCATTAATCGGTTAACGGAATATGGAATATATAAAAAAAAATCTATCTCTCTCTCTCTCTCTCTCTCTCTCTCTCTATATATATATATATATATATATATATATAAATACATTAATATAATCAGTGCAAAAAATTTTTTATGAAATTTAAAGATGACTCAACTTCAGTATTAAAACAATTCCTCGGATCACAAGCTAAGACATATATATATATATATACTCATGTCCAAATTTATCTTCACAGAAATTCGCAAAGCTTTATTTTATTCTCAGTTATTATTATTTTTTTTTCCTGAACTATCTTTATCACATTTTATTACCATCTTTATTGTTTCAAGCTACAATTATACATCATATGCAGTGCTGTTGGAATTTTTCCTTGTATTTATGCGTCATAAAATTATAGTTCACAATTTCTGAGAAATCCGTGAATTCATACATGTAAAGATAATTTTGGACAGGAGTGCATATATGGGTCATTCTCTGAAAAGTGGACTTTAAAAAAGAAAAAAAAAAAAGTTAGCTCAAATAAAATTGCTCCTTTTTTTTTTTTTTTTTTTTTTTTTTTTTTTTAATTTTGTGCATATACACGTTAATAAAAATAATAAAAATACATACACAGTTAATAAAAAATAATATTAACCAAGCTGTATCTGATAATTTTTGAAATAGTAATTATTTTTATTAATTAGAAAAATGAGGGAATGATTGTGAGGGAAAGACAAATTCTTCTAGAAACTACTTTATAAAAATATTATTAAGTTTAGCTATATTTTCAAACACTAAATATTTATTAAAAGATATTTTTATTAATATAATAGCATAAAAAAACAAATTTGATTTCTTTTAGTTAACTTTATAATGAGTGAGGGAATGACATATAATAAAAATACTGTATTTCAATCTAACATTTGAGAGCCACAGGCTATTCATTGTAAAATGTTTCCAACAAAACACAAAATGTTTTCTTTACTTTGCTTCTATATAAATTAAGTTTGACTTATATAAAGAATGTGCTGCCATTAATGGAGTAGTAGGGGTATAATTACAGTTTCATGAGGGAATGATATCTATTACCAGGGACAACAATAATAAGCGTTCTAATTTCTTTCATTGCATAATATATAAATGTAGTATAATGGATAAATATTTATTACAGTATGTTTAATAAATTTTTTCTTCAAATAATCTAAATATAGATGCTTTAATACCATAGAAACCATTTTATTTACTTACATGTGGGAATGGGGACACAGTGAGGGAATGATATTTTGCATTTCAAAAAATATTTTAAAATTATATTTGAATTCCGATAACCAAAGAATAACACTTTATATGCAAAACCAATTAATATTGATAGTTTGGATTGCTTTTTGTTTTTGTGCTTTTAAAAATATGCCCTCAAGACTACTGGGACATGAAATGACCACATTTCAGAGAATTACTCATATATGAAAATTCATATTATGTGTCGATATTCCGTTATTTCGCTTTTCTAGCGTGTATTGGGGAATCATTCTTTACCCATTAACATGAGAACAGGCAATGATTTCCCATTAGTCATAGCGAATAATAAAACACAAATTGCTATATTATTTTTCGCTTACAGCCCTATTTACAATCGGACAGTCTGTGTTTTTTCTTATTCTTGAGGAAAAGATAAAAATGAATTAAATCAGAGAGAATAAGGTACAATACAAAGAAGTTCAAAAGAAGGCAGAAAATTAATAAAATTCTTTTTTCTCTTTATTAGTTAGCTACTTTGTGACGAATTACTCATATTGAAAAAAAAAAAAATCTTTTTGGGAGGTCACAACGAAGGAGCAGTTGGAATTATAGTTCAGTTACAATATCTGAGATTTCTCAAAGTGTAGGCAATGTATACTCATTCCCGCAGTCTACTTCTACACTGGAATGCCTCTTATACAAAATGAGTCTTGAGTTGATTATAATAATTTGTTTACATAGTTGTGGTTTAGAGTGTCAGTAGTGCGGAACTTTTCCTGAAATGCCTGATCTCCATTATAACTGAACATCTATTTTTCTCCCTTCCCCCACTTGTTTTTAAGATTGTTCTTGGGCTCCAATCAAGTGTCTTGAACTATCAATTAAATATTGATGCCTATACACACACAGAGAGAGAAAAAAAAAACAGCACATTTAAATGCTAAGTCAATTTTCTGAAAGTATACTCAGATGTTAGCCAGGTGATTCCAATCGCTCACCCTCTGATAGCCATCCCAACACGTTGGCACGTTTAACTGACTCCAATTTCTCTTTTATTTTTATTGGCGTCCTTTTATTAATACTCGCCATCATTCATTATTTTTTCCCCCTTTGTAATCTACCCGTGTACTTGAATTTAAAAATTGTGCACCACTTTGGTTACTACAAGTTTTCATTACTTAAAAAAATTGTCTCAGACACTGACATCAAGGTGTGCTCAAGTTTGCTTTCCAATTTTCCAGGTCGATCGTTAATTATAGCCACGAGCGCAATCTCCCGACTGTAAAACGTTTCAAAAACGAAATATTCTTTCTGGCATGCAAACATGTTAGGAAAAAAATAAATATTTTTAAACAATTCATGTGTAATGTAACTACATCATCATACCCACTGTTATAGATTCATATCTGTCTCAAATGAATGTATTTTGCAGGTAGAAACTAATGCAAAATGTAGCACCGTCTATTTTAGAAAAGGATAAAAATAATGTCATGGTCATGTAGCATTTTATAAGTTTTCTACAAAGCGGGAAGTGCAATATATTTTTCCACGATAATAACAACTGCTTAATATAAATTTGCTTATAACATTTACACGAAAAAATAAAAAAATGCCCTTCAACTGGCTGATCAGGGGATTTAAAACGTGAGCTAAATGTGGTGTTTATTGTACGTTATATGTAAGCTTATATTGTGTAAACTGTAGCTGATAGTGTGTAGCTTATTCAAAAAGTAAATATAATTTTTCATTTTAGAATATTTCCGCATATCTGCATGCACGAGTAATCTGTAATGATTTTCTTCTCTTTTAATTTTTTTAAATGTTTTTTAGTATGTATCATAATTGCTATTGGAAATATACCAAATAAAACGTAAACTTGCATGTTACAAATGCAGGGGAAATAATATTCAGCATTTAATTTTTGAATAACGATATTATTCTTGCTTTTGAATGAAAAGCAAGAATAATATCGTCAATGTGTTTTCATCTACTAAAACACAAAATTTTACGTTTATTGTTTTTTCATAATTCTAACACTTTTCAATTCATGTAAAATTTAATTTTGTGCCAAAAGAAAGAAAAAAAAATTAGCAAGAAAAATTTACTTTGGCATTGTAATAATAGCGATATCTAAGAATGGGCGGTTAGAATTTTAAGACAATGCCTTTTTAATTTACGTCGTTTGATGGAACAACCGACTTCAATGTAAAATATATGATAAACATGTATTAAACTTAAGGCACAAATAAATGTAAAATGACCGTTGAATCGTCACTCCGAAAATTTATGCCGTGTAGATTCTTAATTTTGCATTGGGCACGTGATAGAAGCACTTCCTTGTAACCTGTTTCAAAATATTTGAACTGTAGGAATGAAGGATTCGATTTGAGGATTTTCTTACCTATAAAAATACGAGAGTTATTACTTTACAAATTCATAATGACAAAATACAAGCATAAATAAGAGTGCTGCTTATTTTTCAAATTTGTATTCAAATAAGTGAAACGATTTCTAATGGAGATTAGATACAATTTTATAAGCAACCAACTATTAAATTATTTTTCTGTAAATCAGTAAGTTTTTAATGTTTTCTGAACAGGATATTTTCGCTTGAAATTCATTTTGCTCTGTTAATTAGGTAGGCTAGCAAAAGCTTAGAAATCATGGTATAGTTAAAAAAAGAAATCAAAAATTTTATAGGGTGCAAAGTTTACTGATATATTAATATATTTTTTATATGTATTAGTTTCCTTGTGAAATTTAAATTAGCATAATATTTTTATTTAAAAAAGCTTAAATTTATAAATATATATATATATACCTTGAATACAACGATAACTATTCAAACATAAAAATGCTTCTAAACATTAATGTATCATTTTGTATTTAATTTTATTTTATTATTTTTTTTTAAGAGTCCAAAAGTTCGTTACTACATAGCAAATAAAAATTATTTGACAAAATATGCAATGCATTATTATTATTGTTGTTATTTATTTCTTGCTATATATAAAGATATTTTGTGTTCGAAATATTTTTTAATTTAATTTAATTTATTTATTTTATTTTTTTTTTTTTTGGGGGGGGGGGGGGGATTATAGTGACTCTACTCGATTTTCCGAATATTAAGTAATTGATGGTTGTATATAAAGTAAAGTAAGAGAAGCCGTTAAATAAACAGAAAAGAAAATTGTAATAAGGTGTTTTCTCCATATAATAAGATGTTTAATTTAATGCTATAGTTCTTCAAATAATTTGAGCCCATAGTTGATAAAATTTTTTCTTTGTGTCCTGTAAAAATCTACTAGTGAATCTATCTACTAGTAATCAATTTATTCACGAAATTTCATACAATTCGTGCGACAGTCACTTATATGTATCTAAATTTTCAGTTCAATGGGATAAGGCATTTAAATGCTGCTGCACATTAAAAAAAATTTCAGCCCGTAAGCCATAATAATAAATAATTTTTCGTTGTGTCCCTGTAAAAAAAAAAAAAAAAAAAAAAAAAAAAAAAAAAAGTGCTGGATTTACCGAAATCTACGCAGTTAGTATGACGGTGATCGCATGTGTATAAATTAACAGTTTATTTGAATAAGGATTTTAGACACTATTGAACTTTAAATAATTTGAACCCATAAGGCCATAATAATTAAGAATTTTTATTTGTGTCCTATAAAAAAAACTATAAGTGCTAGATTCACCAAAATCAATAGAGTTCGTGCTACGGTGACTTAACTCTTTTATACCAACGATCAGCTTCTTCGAACAAAGCGTTCAGATGCTATCGTTCGAATATCACACACATATACACATACATACATCACCGTAAGATATCGAAAATGAACTCAGGTTACCTCAAAACGCATAGATACACAAAATCTCAAAGTCGAATTTTTGTCATGATTACAGTACTTTCCTTACATAATATATTCAGAGGGTAAAAACAATAAATAAAATTTTTAATTATTAAGCTCAAATAGAGAATATTTTAAATATAAAAAATATCGAGAATAATTTAACATAGCTTTAAGAGTTTTTTTTTTTCTTCTTCTTTTATAGCAGTTAAGTATATTTACTTGCATAAAGTCTTGATTCAAAGAAATTTCATGTTTCCTATCAAAATTATACACGAAATGCATACTGAGAATTGTTTAAAAATTACGTATATATACCATTTTTTCTTTAAGAGTTGTAATCTATTAGATTTTAATGATAATGCATCCATATTTATTTTGCAAATTTATATCAGGTGACCCTTTATTTGTTCTTATTTGCATACATTAGTTCAAAAATGTATCCTTACATTAAGTTTTCAATTTCTTAAAGCTATTGTAATCTAAAACCTAAAAGAAAAAAAAAGAAAAACAGTAATGGTTTCTTCTATATATCAGTCATTTATCGGAAACTCAGCATTTTCTTAAATGAAAACCCATTGTAATCCTAAATAATGTATCAATCCTCGAAAATAATAAAAATGTGAACTTTTGGGCTCCTAAAAATTCTTCAATGCTATTTGTTTCACGTAAAAAATATTTTCTAAGAAACTTTTTGTGTTACTTTAAGCATACTTTCTTTTAATGTGGCAAATTTTCCATGTGATACCCAACAAAGTGTTTGTATATATTCTTGTATATGAAAAGAGCTTTCAGTATTTGATATAAATATTTGTATGCTTCCGTGGCCGTTTTTGTGTTCTTTGTCATAGGTTAAATTTACTTTAAGGTTCCAAAATTGTTATTGAGTCAAACTTTAGCAAAAAATACACTCGATTTTGTGAAAAATGTGTGATCTTGTTTGTGAAAATAGGGTGCGTGTCATAAAAACAGTGCATTGTCATTTCATGTGTTGTTGCAAAATTGTTTATACACTTGTATTCAATGTTAAACAGAACCCTGTTTCTAAAATGTATCCAAATAAAAGTATTTGTGTCATTTTTTGGATTTATTTTCTTTCTTGCTCATTAATACATTTCTCTCTCTCACTTTTTTTTAAAATGTATAATTATTAAGATGACTTTTTTAGGCCATCTGAAATTTGTTTATCAGTATTTAATAAATGAAACTTTATCTATCCATTTCAAAAATTTAATATAGAAATGTCGTGGAGTGGTTCTTTCTAACATTTAATAGTCATAGAATTCGAAAACTTTTACTCATTTATCATAAGTTACTTTTTGTTTAGAGTCAATGAAATATATACGCCCACAAGAAGACCAATCGACACCGTGAAAGATGAATCGGACGACATTTATTTCTTGAAGGACGCTTCAATAAATTTTAAACATTTATTAGTTAAACTGACAATCACTGGATCGCATGCATTATAATTCAATAAATTAAGCACAATTAAAACTATTCAATTATTATTAATACCTTAATTATCAAACTTTAGTTGAAAGATTATTATTTTTTCCCAACATCTTAAAGAGATTATTTTCATTTATATCGATTCCATATGCTAAACATTTCTTAAAGATCAAAGCTGTATAAATTGCATTATGGAATATAATCTTAATAGAGTAGGAACCTAGTTGAAGCTTTGAAAGAAGAGACAGTATTTTAGTAATTAAGATTTAAACGAAGCTGATTTTTTAAAAATGGAATATTAATAATTTCCTTCAGTATCGACATTATTAAAAAGATCATTAAAATTAAGTTTTTATACTAGTAATATTAGTCAGATTTTTAACTTTCTTTGTGGCTTTAAAACTAGTTCTTATACAATATTAATTTTTATTATTAATTATAAAATCAAATAATTCTTTTAAGAACAGTAGACATTTGTGGTACGTGTGTTACAAGCAACGGTAAGAAAATTTATAGGATTCTTTAGGTATGACTACTCAATAAGGATAATCATAATTGATATATTCTTGGTATTTATTTATAATCATTAAAAATAGGTCTGAAATTTTAACAAAAATATTACTGTTATAAGTAGTTTCAAAAGTAAGTTGTTTATAATAATTTTATCCTATTACAGAATAATTATTAGCTGCCATACTGGATTTAAATCCTAAATCTTTAAGAGTGGAATTAATTTTCTTAAAATTGTAATCGATCCTTTATTCCTTTTTTGTTCGAAATCTAATTTAGTAAAATAAATTTCCAAGTATTGAAATAATCTGCAATTTTGTTATTGCAATTTATATATAATATCTAGGCTAAGTTGTGTAATAATAGCATTAATATTGTAGTTAGAAAAAGTACTCAATATTAATATCACCAGTAATAGCATGACCATGAGAATGATTGAAAAAGTATTTTTTATAAGGCGAGGGATTCAGATCCATAACAAGGGAGAATGAAGAGATATTTCGTAATTTAATTATAATTAAAGATTTTACGCCCCCAAGATTAATATTATATTTGGAGGCTTGTTGAGCAACAAAAATTTGTTTATTGAAAAATTGATTATCAAGATCGATTAAAAGTTTTATTTTTTTAATAGGTTTAGTAAAATTTAGAACTACTTCAGAGTTATTATCTTTATGACTCGGCTTTAGCGTAAGTTTAACATTAAGTAAATTAGTTCGATAACATCATAAATAATAATAAAAAAATCTGTGAAATGAGAACTGTAATATTTATTTATTTATTTTTGTCGAAACTATTTAATAATTTTCCTTTTAAATAAAAATTTTGAAAAGATTTTAGACTATCTCAAGAATGATAAATGAACTTTTATGATCTCTATCTAGCCTAATTTTTATCAATTTATTTTACTGATTTTTTTTTTTTTTTTTAAACATTAAATAATCGACACGAAAGATCTCATCTCCAGATGCAGTTTCGCTACAGTATAGTCAGATGGTCGACAGTCAGTTTCCCCAAACAGGCTTTCAAATTTCCCCAAATCAGGGTTTTTTTCCCCCAAAAAATCCCCAACTCAATTTTTACTAAAAAAGTAAATTTTTTACAAAACTTTTTTTGAATATTTAACAGTTTAAAGCTCAGATTTTCCCCCAAATGACGCTCATTTTTGAAAAAAAAATCCCCATACATAAAAATAACTTTTATATACGCACATCAGAAAATTTTAAATCTGTGTAAAGTACTTTAGCGATGAGGATGTACGTAAGATGTACTTTCATCTTCAGGCTATCCTGAGGAAGTAAAAAAATAAATAAATAAAAAGTTGAAAAATTCCCCAAATTTCTCTGCAAAACTTTCAAAACTCCCCTCGAAATTCCCCATAAACATTTGTTCCCCAGAAGCCCCAAAAATCCCCCAAAGTGGGGACAAAATCCCCAATCTGGCAACACTGGTTTTGTATCTTCTCAGAAAAATGAAAAGATATTTCATTAAAAAAAAAAAAAAAAAAAAAAAACGCAGAGTGAGATTTTAACATACTTTTTAAGAACATATCAAACAAAGTGTGGCACGTCCATTTCTTTTCCCCCGATTTTTAGCAGACACTCTTTGTTTTGATAAGTCTACAACTTCCTTTGCTATGCTAGTGTCGAAGCTATTGCATTGGTAGATTTCCTGGACATAATATAACATTGCAACTCATTTTCAGCTATTGCATTCAACAGAATAGCATTTACTGGAATTTGGCAAAGTAGAAACATAAGCACAACTTGAAATGATATTTCTTTCAATTTATTTAGAGCGCAGAAAAATAAAATGTTTCGCTCAAAGAACAAAAATTTTTTAAGGCTTCGTCAACGAACACATTTTTTTTTCTTTACATCACTCTTTGAAACTTTTTGCCTTCATTTTGAGTAGTGCTGCCTCTTAACTATAAACTGTACAATCAACTAAACGATCAGCTAAGACAAATAACCATTAGCGTACTAAATATGCAAAATAATTCATATCGCGATTTGAAATGCGCTTTAAACCATAATATATTCGAATTCTTTTTGTGTGTAAACGAACGATAAATGTCTTTTATACCCTATTCTATAGTAAACAGGCTTTTCTTAGTTTAAAATACATATATATATATATATATATATATATATATATATATATATATATATATTTTTTTTTTTTCATTGCGCCGAGTGCCACATAGCCATATTAAAATGTACCAACTAAAATTTCCGCCTCTAATCTACCATGTATTTGAATCCCGGCGTACATTCATGTACTGTGCAAGTACCCTGTGTTCGACTTCAGTAAAAATTTGAAGTCCTATCCCTTCTCGATCGAGATATAGAATACGGAATTCAACTAATGTATGTATGTTGAGACGCAGATGGCACATCCCGTCACTGATTGTTTGGATTTAAAGGAATCTTAAAACACAATTACGAGCTAAACTTCAGTTTCATAATATCGACTTTAAAACAATCTTTCCACCAACTTATAAGAGTAAGAAGCAGTAAAAAAAAAAAAAAAAAAAAACCTTCTTGTTTTCGAATGCTTAAAAGTGTCTCGCACGAAGAATTATTTTTCCGATTCGTGTCAAACTACCCGATCCTCTTCTGCCGATATTCTGTACAGAGTCACGTTTCTGTCCTATTTAACTTTCAAACTTGTTAAGTCATTCTTACAGGATAATTAGAATTCTATTTCGCTGCATCCTTTCTTTTTCAAAATATAATAGACTGGAGCCATCCTTTAATTAAGAAAATGAATGTTAAGTTTTGGTGTACGTTGCTAAATAAATTTAATATCCAATGATTTTTTTTTTTTTTTTTTAATAGTTAAATGTTCGTGAATTTTTGATTAGGATTTAAAATTATTCTTATAAATCTTAATAATGTTGTTTCATAAAAAGGAAAACAATCGAACGATTGATTATGTAAAATGGTCTAAATAGTTAAAATTAACATCACAGTTTCTGATCTAAAAAATTACGTAAGAAATTTTTTTGTCATTATTTTACGCATACCTTTAGAAGTTGCAATTTATTGTTTTTTCTTGCCTCATTATGCAAATTAGTTATTTTGCTCATTATGCAAAATATTTCGCTTCTATATGTAACATTGCTTCTCAACCAGTTAAGAGGATTAGGGGGCGTCCATTAAAATACGTGAGGCGGTTTTGATGTTTTTTTGACCCCCTCCCCTAATCTCACGTGAGATTTTTCAAAATTCGTACTTTTACTGTAAATGCATTGGATTTATTTTTAAAAAATCACTGTAGAATCACAGTAATAAAATTGAACAATAAAATACTTAAATAGAAACTACTAAAATTAATAAAAGAATATTTATTCTAATTCAGTCCATGGGGACTCGTACACAGTCTCAAGAGTGACTATTGGAACCAAGATATCCATGTGATTTTCAGTAGAATCTCGTGTTCTCCTTCAACTTCGCACTGATTTAGCCACTCTAAACAGTTGTCGCTTGCGCACAGAAGCTCAGTAGCTCGTCTTGTGCTTGTGACAATTCGTGAGGGTCGCACTTTGCGCGCTTGAGCAGCTAGTGCATTGTGAACCGCACGCCGATGCTCTGCAGCTCTTGTGATGGATGCAAAGTAGATACCGCATGTACTGCAGCATCTCTTTTCTAAATCATCACATAAAGGCTACTGTGCTGCTTCGCGGCGTTCAGGTAGCCACGATAAATACTATCGTGTCAGATTTTGACATATCTAAGTCAAGAAACATGTTTTATTTGAATTGAACTCAATTTTCTCGTAATTTTACACTGTTTTTGCGGGGAAAAAAATTACGTGATAGTTGCCGAGCCCCCCCCCCTCTCCCCCACGTGAGATTGGGTGAGATTCGGCTCGACCCCCTTCCCCCCCCTGAACACGCCACGTAATTAATGGATGCAAATGATTATTGAGTATAATGTAATTTCAGTAACGTCATTCATTTTCAGTTTAAATGACTAGACTGGTCTGAAAAGGAAGAACGAAGGAAAAATAGCTTCTTTCAAAAAAAAAAAAAAAAAAAAAAAAAAAAACTGGAAATTTTTGATTAACTTCAATATCTCACTTTAACATGCAGTATGTTTCCCAAGGTGCATAAAAGGAAAACATTGTATCATTTCTGAACGCATAACAAATTTTTGTATCCAATTTTATACCTGAGAATGAAGGAAATTAAAACACGAATTTCGTTGAATCAATAAATTTTTGTTGAGGGGGGAAAAAAAAATGGTGTGTTTAACAAAACTTTGTTGTTTCAACATTTCTGAGGTACGATGAGGAAAAGACAAACATTCCGTCGTCAGCGGCAAAACACCAACCTGTTTTCTGTATCAATGCAAATTAATAAATTGATGAATATATCAGCTATTTTTTTCCTTCTAAAAGGTTAAATATCTAAGTAAGCAGAAATCTTTATTATTAGCGTCGTGGCATGATCCATTAGTGAACAGTTCTATTATTAACGACACAAATGCAATTATTATACGTACAGTCATAGACTCGAATGCCTATTTAGATTTATTTATTATTGTTAACTAAAATAATACATTTTAGAAAAGTATACATGCGTAAGTTTAAAATAAATCTTACTAATAATTAATATTTTTAAATTATTCATTCAATCATAAGATAAAACATATCTCACACAGATATATTTTAAAAAAAAAAACAACGTTGAAAAAAGACACTTCTAAAACACGTAAAAGTCCAAAAATATATTTAATTAAAAAAGACATAGTTATATTTCAAAGCTTTTTGCTCTGATCAACAGGGCATCATCAGGAAAACAGCATAATGTAGTTTTGCATAGTGTGTGGTTATGCGTTCAGGTATATAGTTATATATTGTAGCATCTGGTGAAAAATACAGTTAAGTCCATCTGGAAAATAGTCAAAACACTACTTCAGTTCAAAAAATTTTGGAGTCTGTAGAATGAAGACGTTTTGGGTTTACAAGAGGCAACATTTGGTAACTGGAAAAGCTAGACTCGCGGTAACAACTGTTGGAAAAAACTTGTAGGGCACTTGCAGCAGTTAGGAATCATAATCTTTTAGGGAGGTCAGTGGATGGGAACTGGAAAAGCTGGACTGACGCTAACAACTGTAGACTAGTTCACAAAAAACTTGTATGAAACTTGCAACGATTAGGTGTCATATAGTCTACTGAAAAATAAATGCTAGTTAAATATCTGGTTGCATAAGAAAATTACAAATTTTTCGTAGGAATGCTGAATCTTTAGAATTAATGGCATTGTGACATTTTATAATATTGACAGCTTCCGAAATTAGCAGTTCAGTTATATTTTGTGGAGTTGCAATACTTTCTGTTTGATCCCAGAGGGGTATAGCACAGGAATTATTGTAAATGAAGTTAACTAATGCCGAACTTTTTTCTTCTTTTACACTTCTAATATGTTCTTGAATTATTTTATTAAGGGTTCTTTTGGTTTGTCCAATATAGAAAAAGATATCACTGTTTAATTGTATTGGAATTTTATAATCCCCCTCCAGTGGGTTTAGTATGATCACGATCATTAAAACTTAAATGTTTAATAGTTAAAGGGGAAGGGAATTACAATATTAAGGAATTACAATAATATATAATAATAATAATATTAAGGAATTACAATATTAAATTTACAAAAGATATAATGTTTAAATTTATTGAATTCATTACTATAAACCAGGCTGTTAGTGATTTAATTTTAGGGGTTAATGCAAAATGGTTATTAATTGGAGGAAATAAGAGGTTTTTGATAATTTTAATTATAGTTTTTTCTTTTTTTTTTTTTTTTTTGTACCCAACGCCAATACCGATTTAATTTTTTTTTTTTTTTTTTTTTTAATAGTCTATTTTCAATTGTCTATTTTTTTTTTTTTTTAAATTGGCTATGGAGTATAATTAAGGGCCTGGAATATGTAAGAATTTAAAAACAAATTTTTAAAAACAGTTGGATGAGCTGAAGAGTCAAACCAAATAGCTGAATTATTTTTGCTTCGATGTATTTAAGTACAGTTCACGGATTAATCTTTATTATAAATTGAATTTAATAAAAAAATATGTAACCGATAAATAATTTTGTCATAATGAATAATTTCAACGAATAAATTAATTTGTACTTTATTAATTATTCTAAATTCTCGTTCATTCTATGTACTACTTAAAAACTATAAATTATTGAATAACATTAAGTAATATAAATACGTAAATATTTATACACAGCACAATCATTACTATATATAATAGTGATTTTATAATCAATTGTTTTATTTATAATTGTTCTTTCTAACGTTATAAATCTCTTACATTTCACAAAGTGAAAGAAATGTCAGAAATATAAATATATATATATATATTTGTTTAAGAAACTCATTAATGCACTAAAAAATGTACAATAAAATAGTAAATGAGAGAGAAACTTAAATACAAATTACAATTCTAAAAATGAAAATTGATCATTAAGCAAAAAATCTTTTAGCTTTCTTCACAAGTGACAATAAATATTTTGTCACCAATATTTTTGTCAATATTTCTCGTCCTGCATCTTGTCCGTGCATAGTGAGTGACGAGTCCTTTCTTTATCCGCAGCACAACACGATGGCTTTAACACTTGAAAGCCATTTTCAAGCCTTGAAGCCATTTTTTCGAGCCAATTATTCTCGAAGAGCGCTTTGGACTATTTTAATGGCACTGGACAATTTTCTGATTATTTCGCATGTTTCAGCTCACAAAGATAAAAGTTTTTGGTTTAAAAAACACAATTTCGAATGATCAGAGGCCTTAAAAAAATTTTCTTGCTGCACTTGTGCGCACTATCTCCGCCCGTTGAAGAATACTACTGAAAAGTCCACTCTACCCTGTGAAGTACCCATAGGACTGAAGATATTTTTTTTTCTTTTTTATTATTATTAACAGTAAAGATTTTCAGTAGTTTTTAAAGATTTACAGAGGAAATCTAGATTAACACAGAATTATAAATGAAAAAAATTATCGCATAAGGCTACGTGAAAGTATTACATCGGTAATTATTCAAAATCTTATCGCAAACGATCACAGATAATCTATCTATATTTCATTTGATTTTCAAGTCATTTATTTTATATTGTATATATATATATATATATATATATTTACTAGAATTTTATTCTTTATCTCTTGTACCATTAATAAATTTGGAAAAATTAACAACCTGTTGAAAAGAAAAACTTGCGTACTTTAATTCTTAGTACGACATGATTATTGCTTTTCGTCAGGCATTTCATGTCGTCGTCATTTCTGTAACCTTTAATAGGTCAGGATGCTTTTTCATTTAGCAACAAGTTATATATATTAAACAGAAATTGAGATGAAATCAGCAAAAGAAGTTTTAAAAAATCAGCACAGTAATCGTTGCTAAGGAGCACCACACAGTTACCGTATACTTTTACATGAAAGAACAGACTGAAAAAAAGTCCCGTCGTTAAATTCTGTTTTGAACAGCAGTTTATTGCTCAGAAAACCGAAAAAAGCTTCGACGTTATTATTTATATCATAGTGTTATTTATTTATTTATTTTAATGGGATTTTACGCCTTTAAATTTTGTCAGATGAATAGTGTTCCCACAACAGGAACAACGTAGATTTAAAAAGGAATGAAATATGGCTTTAAGCTATGCGACATTTCTCAGGTAAAATTCCCAATATGAAAGAATTTTACAAGACACCTGAACACAGTCACACAGTAATACAGCAGAAGTTGTAGAGAGAAACAGTCTGAAACACTCACTTCAAAGGATCGACAGATTCCGAGATGCAGTTCGCAATTTAATTTGTTGTCTGAAAAACAGAATCCTCTTTCTGATAATCACATCATTACCACAGTAGTAGAAAGGGTAGAAACAGTTATACCGATGCTCTGCCGACTTGGATAGTGTCCCACCTATCACCATCGGGGCGTACTCTGATGTTTACCTTGATTTGAAGACTGCCGAGACAAGTCTTTTCATAATGATGGAAAAAAAAAAAAAATACTTTCCTGAAACTGTCAATCGAAAATTCCCACGCTCTGTCGTTTCCTTGCTTCAAAATTCCAAACAGGATTCGACACAAGATTCTTCATACAGGGTGTATCGCGTTTCATTTTTAATACAATAAATAAATAAATAAAAATAATAACAATAATACTAATAAATAAATATTAATATATATATAGTTGTGTACTCGAGGGTCGTGAATTGAATGACAGGTCTTACAAAGGCCTAAAAGTTTATTTACAGAATATTCCGGAAGATTACAGGTCAGTCAAACAAGTATCAACATCAGTTTCATCAGAAAACACAGCTTGAATAACAGCTGACAATAAAAAAATCACAACATAAACTATACGCGTAACACAGAGCTTTCGCTGTAATCAATCGCAGAGGCCTGGTCAAGCAAAGCTCTTTATATGCAATGGCTTAGCTTCAAATGACTGCTACGGTCAGGATGCAATCCCTTTATATAGCCTCGTGCATTTCCAAAATTTTCCAGTATCTCGCGAAATATTCAATTTAGAGCTTAGATAATCGATATATCGATAATAAGGATTTTTCTCGCCAAGTCGCCAAAAAAATAAGAAAATTTCTCCAAATTTCTCCAAAGTCATTACCTGCCCTAGTGAAGCTTTTTAGTGGTTTTTAAACGAAAGTCGGCTATTTTAATGCCAAATCAACACAGAAAATGCAGAAAATTAATATTTTATAACCCGACTAAGCATCTTTAGATGGAATTACATAAAAATAACGATTATCATTTTCAAATTTTTAACTATAAATATATGTATTTTTTACTAAATTTCAATTTTTTATAACGAGAAATTGTTGATGATGAAGTATTTTTCAAAGCATACATTGACACATATATGTATAAATAAACAAGATCATTCCTTAAAATTATATATATTCTAAATGAAATTAAGTATTAAAAAACAAATAAAAAAATATTTTACACATATAGTAGGGATATAATATACGATACATGGAAACAAAGATATGCTGTAACGTTTATATCTGGCGGAGTATCTCTTTTAAAAATTAAATTTGAATTACCTAAAATCGATTTTGAAACAATCTCTTTCCCCTTTCTCCACATCAAAAATATTTCTCTCTGAATACATAGATTTAGTTTACATTTTTCAGAAGACACAAATCAAAGGGAACGGTTCAGTGCAATGAAATTTTTTTCAGTTGAGCGATTCTTTTGTTCCCTTTCAATATTTCACTGCATAAAGTCTATGTTTGTGTCTCGATGCTCATATTTTTTGTATACTTGTAAATATATATATATATATATATATAAAGAAAATAGTTTTATATTTATACTTTGAAGGTTTTATCAGAAAAATAACGTAAAAATACCCTCCCCCCTTTTTTTTCTTAACTGAAATGATTTTTAATGTACAGTAAGACCTCGATTATCCGAGCTAATTGGGACCGCTAGTACCTCGGATATCGGAAATCTCGGTTAATAGAAACCATGTATAAAAACCTTCCGTGCTTGCAAATTTAACTACTTTTAAAGTTAAAAAACAATATAACGTTTTTTAAATGATAAAAATAAACATATATGAACTTATGTTTCACAGCTAAAAATATTTAAAAAGGAAATCAACTCTAGTAGTAAATTTTAAAGAGTAAAATGGAATTTTTTAAACTATACTTAGTTAATATCGAAAGACGCATTTTCAAAAATAACACAAATCTCAAGAAAATATATTGTATTTTTAAAATTTAATATACATTAATTTGTTAAATTTACATTCTTTTAAAAAAGTCTGTTGCCTTTCGTTGTAAAAGTCCAGAATTTCTATCATGGGCTGCCCTATCGCGCCAATTTTTGAGCAACAGGAGATCCATCGGTGTAGCATCATTTCTTTGCTCAAAATATTTTAGGGCAGTTGTCAGTGCTTGAACACCTTCACTATGACTTATAGTCGTAGAATCCTCAAAGTACTCGTCTTCATTTTTTCAGCGTCATTAATGTCCGATGAAGGATTAACGGCTTGTATGATTTCTTCGTCATTGAGAATTTCAAAATTTGGATGTTGATTTTTAACGTCCAGCCACTCGCAAATGTCCTCTTCCAAAACTTCTTCACAACCTTCAATTCCATTGATGATCTCAAGAAGTTCCCCGTCTGTCGGTGTGTTTTCCGTCTGCTGGGATTCACCTTGTCTCCTCTTTTCATCAATTATTTTTGTTGAATGATTTACGAATTGTAGCTGGATTCACTAATTGCCATGCCTGAGCAACCATGTAGATAACGTCTTTTACATTTATTTTTTTCAGCGCCTCATTTAGGTTTTCTTCGCATTGAAGAGTATGAGTGATGAGTTTCTTTTTGTAGTGTCTCTTCGTTGTTTCAATTACCCCTTGATCCATTGGTTGTATTATCGATGTCACGTTTGGGGGAAGAAAAATCGCCCGTATTTCTCCTGAAATTTCTTCCGGATGACAAGGAACATTGTCTATTAGCAAAACTGCTTTACCGTACGATGACATGAAGCACACACTTAAAAGCTACACTCATGTCCATAAATTAAGGATAATGCTAGCTGAGGTAATTAAAGGTTCAGAAGCAAAACAAACATGATTTATTCATAAAGTCCATTTATTAAACAAAATATTAGGACAAAAAAAAGTGGTTTATGTAGGATACTATTTATAAAAACTACGATTTTTGCTGCTTGAAGCAATTACAAAAAATATCTCCCTTACAAAAACTTAACATTACATGGTTAGTATGACGGTTGTATGTCTCTCAGATGATGAAATACAGTCCTTACAACGCCTAGGAATGCTGAGTATTAAATTATTGATCTGATCTTGGGGAAGATTACTCTACTCCGTAAGCAATGCTCTCCGAAGTTCCGGTACACATGTAGGAGGTGGTTGATGGACTACAACTCGTTGGAAAAGCATGTCCTACACATGCTCTATCAGATTCTAGTCAGGTGAGAAAGCTGGCCATTCCATGCGGGTGATAGTTTCAGATTGTAGGCATCCGTGTATAACGTTTGGACGGTGCTGATGCGCATTGTCATCCATAAACACAAATTCTGGGTTCATGGCACCCCTAAACAAACGTACATGTTGTTCCCAAATGATATACCGATAAATATGGCCTATCATTCTTCCGATTTGAACATGCAGATCTGTTCTGGTTCGTAGTATAATCCCCCCAAACGAGCACTCCTGCCCCAGAGTAACGGTGTCGTTCAATATTGTTTTGGTGGTAACGGGTACCTGACGTTCTACTTATGAAAGTCTGGCGTGAATCACACTGCAAGCTAAATCTGGACTCGTCGGAAAGCATCACACAGGCTCACTGTGCCGCTGTCCACATTGCATGTTCTCTACTCCAAGTTAACCGATGGCACAGTGCATTGCCGTGAGTGGAACACATGTAACAGGCCTGCGAGCATATAGACCAATATCTTCCAAACGTCTATACACGGTTTGTTTTGAAAATGTGGCACTCGTGGCTGCAGACAGCTGACGAGACAGGTCTGATGCTGTGCTTTATCTGCTCATTTTGGCAGTTACTGTCAAATACCGGTGGTCATTCGGCATTGTAACTCGGGGCCGACCAGTACTGTAACGTCGACTGGCATTTCCATCATTTTGGAATCGTTGCCAAAGCCTAGGGATGACACTTTGGGCGATTCTAAGTTCCCCGATACTTCTCTCTGAGTACGCCCACATTCTAGTCGGCCGATAACTCTACCACGTAAAAAATTATCTGCATGCGTCCTCTGTGCCATAAACATTCGGCTGTGGCAGTGAGCGGCACACAGAATGCTTGTGAACAATTTTCCTTCTTTGCTCCCATTCCTTATCTACCCCCTTCTTACACTTTCGTCATTGTAACATCATATCGGCGTGATCTGATGGCTTCCTATAATACGCATATTATTCTTAAAGATGTGTGTGGTATTCCTACAGGTGAAATTTTTGCATTAAAGTTCGATTACAGTGTGAATCTGAATTATCCTTAATTTATGGACATGAGTGTATATTAACTTATGAGGTTTTCAGGCAGTTTTTCTTGTCTTGGTTTACGACATTCCAAAGGCTTGTGGATAAGTCTTGTACTACGATCCATTAAAACAAAATGGGAGGTCCTTATTTTTCTATTTACAATCTACACTTTTATTATTATATTGGCCACAGTTAAAACAACGTACTTCTTTTTTAACAGAACTCGTCTTAGTATCATGTTTTGGTATTTCGAATTTAGGTTTACTTTCAAATGCCCTTTTTGGTTCAAGTCCAGATCCAAGTTTGGAGATTAATTTATACCAATAAAAGACTTTTGTCTGCAAATTTCTCAGAATAAAAAAATAATCGAAATTGCGATATCCTCAAACTCTACAAATGGAGAAAGCCGAAAATGACTTCAAAAAAATTTCTCTCTCTCTGTCTGTCTGTGTGTATGTAACTCTATTTTTGTCCGAGTAACATAGTGTGTCATTGAATTCCGTTCAGTTGTTGAGAACAGCTGAACGAAATTCAACGACACTTGACGGGGATTTAAGTCTGTGCCAAACTTAAAACTATATCTATAGAACATTTCAAAATTTTGATTAGATAAGGAAATACGATAAAGATATACGTAAAAAACGCCTGCGCCTGCACCATAATGCTTTTGTCAGTAAAAATCAGCTTTAGATGAAGGGGGGGGGGTTTGAGGGAAATGCATCTTTATGTTTTAGACATCAGAGAACCCCAAAACGATTTCAGAATAATTTCTCTGTAATCACGTGAGAACATTTTGTTTCAAAATAATGTTTCTCTATTAATTTGTCTTTTTTTTTTTTTTTTTTTAAGTTTAGTAAAATTTTGTTGAAACCCATTCTTATTATAAGTAAAAAACTTACGCACACACGCACACACACACAAAAAAAAGTACATATGTGTATAAATAATCGTGCAAGTCTCTCCCCTCCAATATATATATATATTGTATAAAATGTACACAAGAATTATCAATAATAAATGAAATCACGTGATAAAGTTACAAGTCTTTTACAGCTTTTGCATGATACAAGCTAATCCAAAGTATTTGTATTTTTCTTCAATGTGTGGTGTGCTAGACAATGTGGTGTACTAGACAATGCGTTTCTAGTCAATGTGTTTTGTACTAGAAAGTGCAAAATTATTAATGCTCTTTGCCTGTCTGAAGTTTAAGGACTTTTCTTCCAGCATTTTTTTAACACTTTCCAACAAGGTTGAAAAGTGTTTATGCATTGGGTTTGTCTGTCTGTCTGTCTGTTTGTTCGCCTGTCTGACTGTCTGTCCGACCGCCTGTCTGTCCGCGCTCTAACTTCCTTAAACATTTATGGAATTTCTTGAAACTGATATATGTTATTCAAATTCACTATCGGATGTTCCCTATTGAAAAGGGAGTTTATACCTCTACTGGTTTGTGTACAGGGACCCCCGAAAATATTTCAAAGCATTGTGTTCTATGAGAGGAATTTCTATAAACCATATTTTCATACCCTTACTGTACAAATATCTTAATGGAATTGAAAAATGTTATACAAGTTCACTATCGGATGTTCCCTATTGAAAATGGAGTTTATGCCTCTACTGGTTTGTGTACAGGGACCCCCTAAAATATTTCAAAGCATTGTGTTCTATGAGAGGCATTTCTATAAACCATATTTCCATACTCTTACTGTACACAAATCTTAATGAAATTGAAATATGTTATTCAGGTTCACTATCGGATGTTTCCTGTATAAAATGGAGTAAATACCACCACAGATTTGTGTACTGGGACACCCGAAAGTATTACGAAAGCATTGTGTTCTATGAGAGGCTATAAACCATATTTCCATACCATACTGTACACAAATCTTAATGAAATTGAATTATGTTACTCAAGTTCACTATCGGATGTTTCCTGTATAAAATGAAGCAAATACCATCACTGCAGGGGTACACAAAAGTATTCCAAAGCATTGCGTTTTATGAGAGATATTTCTATAAACTAAATTTAAATAACTTTACTTTGCACGAAGATTTATGAAATTGAAATGTGTTATTTATAAGCACAAAAGAAAATGCTTTGCATAGAATATAGCATGATTAGCATTAGATTTACAGGGTGAGACAAAAATATTCAGTTATATAAAGAGCTATTAATAAAGATTTCCTAAAAGTGTACTTTCGTTTACATTAAGCGTTTTTAACCCTTTCTAACATTATTAACACTTCCCAACAAGGTTGAAAAGTGTTAATGACTTCGGTTTGTCTGTCTGTCTGTCCGTCTGCCTGTCTCTCAGCGCTCTAATTCCCGTAAATATTTGTGGAATTTCTTGAAACTGATATATGTAATTGAAGTTCACTATCGAATGTTCCCTGTTGAAAATGGAGTTTATACATCTACTGGTGGGTATCTACATATACTGGTCATCTACACAATGCTTTGAAATACTTTCGGGTACAGGGGCACCCGAAAGTATTTCAAAGCATTGTGTTCTATGAGAGGTATTTCTATAAATCATATTTTCATACCTTTACTGTACACATATCTTAATGAAATTGAAATATGTTATTCAAGTTCACTATTGGACTTTTTCTGTATAAAATGGATTAAATACCAACTCTGTTTTATATACAAGAACACTCAAAACTATTCTAAAGCATTGCGTTCTATGAGAGATATTTCTATAAATCAAATTTTAATAACTTTACTTTCCACGAAGATTTAGGACATTGAAATATGTTATTTATATGCACAAAGAATGCTTTCCATAGAATATAGCATGATTAGCATTAGATTTACAGGGTGACACAAAAATATACTGTTATATTAGGAGCTATTATTAAAAGTTTGCTAGAATTCTACTTTCGTTTACATTAAGCGTTTTTAACACTTCCAAGCATTTTTTTTTTTTTTTTTAAGTGTGAATAAGATACCAATTTTTGTATCTGTCCATCTGTCCGTCTGCCACGAACGCAATCTCCCGACTGTAAAACGTTTCAAAAACGAAATATTCTTTCTGGCATGCAAACATGTTAGGAAAAAAATAAATATTTTTAAACAATTCATGTGTAATGTAACTACATCATCATACCCACTGTTATAGATTCATATCTGTCTTAAATGAATGTATTTTGCAGGTAGAAACTAATGCAAAATGTAGTACGTCTATTTTAGAAAAGGATAAAAATAATGTCATGGTCATGTAGCATTTTATAAGTTTTCTACAAAGCGGGAAGTGCAATATATTTTTCCACGATAATAACAACTGCTTAATATAAATTTGCTTATAACATTTACACGAAAAAATAAAAAAAATGCCCTTCAACTGGCTTATCAGGGGATTTAAAACGTGAGCTAAATGTGGTGTTTATTGTACGTTATATGTAAGCCTATGTTGTGTAAGCTGTAGCTGATAGTGTGTAGCTTATTCAAAAGTAAATATAATTTTTCCTTTTAGAATATTTCCGCATATCTGCATGCACGAGTAATCTGTAATGATTTTTTTCTCTTTTAATTTTTTAAAATGTTTTTTAGTATGTATCATAATTGCTATTGGAAATATACCAAATAAAACGTAAACTCTCATGTTGCAAATGCAGGGGAAATAATATTCAGCATTTAATTTTTGACCAACGATATTATTCTTGCTTTTGAATGAAAAGCAAGAATAATATCGTCAATGTGTTTTCATCTACTAAAACACAAAATTTTACGTTTATTGTTTTTTCATAATTCTAACACTTTTCAATTCATGTAAAATTTAATTTTGTGCCAAAAGAAAGAAAAAAAAAAAAAAAAAAAAAAAACAGCAAGAAAAATTTACTTTGGCATTGTAATAATCGCGATATCTAAGAATGGGCGGTTAGAATTTTAAGACAATGCCTTTTTAATTTACGTCGTTTGATGCAACAACCGACTTCAATGTAAAATATGTGATAAACATGTATTAAACTTAAAACACAATAAATGTAAAATGACCGTTCAATCGTCACTCCGAAAATTTATGTCGTGTAGATTCTTAATTTTGCATTGGGCACGTGATAGAAGCACTTCCATGTAACCTGTTTCAAAATATTTGAACTGTAGGAATGAAGGATTCGATTTGAGGATTTTCTTACCTATAAAAATACGAGAGTTATTACTTTACAAATTCATAATGACAAAATACAAGCATAAATAAGAGTGCTGCTTATTTTTCAAATTTGTGTATTCAAATAAGTGAAACGATTTCTAATGGAGATTAGATACAATTTTATAAGCAACCAACTATCAAATTATTTTTCTGTAAATCAGTAAGTTTTTAATGTTTTCTGAACAGGATATTTTCGCTTGAAATTCATTTTGCTCTGTTAATTATGTAGGCTAGCAAAAGCTTAGAAATCATGGTATAGTTAAAAAAAAAATAAATAAATCAAAAATTTTATAGGGTGCAAAGTTTACTGATATATTAATATATTTTTTTATATGTATTAGTTTCCTTGTGAAATTTAAATTAGCATAATATTTTTATTTAAAAAAGCTTAAATTTATAAACATATATACCTTGAATACAACGATAACTATTCAAACGTAAAAATGCTACTAAACATTAATTTATCATTTTGTATTTAATTTAATTTAATTTCATTAATTTTTTAGAGTCCAAAAGTTCGTTACTACATAGCAAATAAAAATTATTTGACAAAATATGCAATGCATTATTATTATTGTTGTTATTTATTTTTTGATATATAGGGGAGACCCGTGTACCTAGGGCCGTTTTTTTTCAATGCCTAAATACAGAGCCCTTGACCTGTTTGAATTTATCAAACTGATATGTACATATCTTTAGGACAAATTACTTCCAATTGGGGTTAATATAAATACCTAAAATAATCAATTCCGGCAAATAGAAGGTTTTTAAAAAAACTTCACACGTGGCCCTAGGTACAACATCTTCATTGTACCTGGGGCCAGACCTCATTGTACCTAGGGCCATTATCTCAGATTTAGATTTCACTTTGTAACGAATAGAAAATAACCATATAAACATGTATTTTATAAGAAAAAAGAACATCATAATTATGTTGTTGCCTTAATTTCAAACACGAAAATTTTCACTTTTTTTTTTCTTTGGGATATTCTAACAGAATGTTTTTTTTTTCTTCAATTTCTTTTTTTTTTTTTTTTTTTTGGGAGTGTCTCTTGGATTTCTAGATCTCTCTGGTTTTCGGTCACATATTTTCTTTGATGTGGGAGGGTTTGCTTTAGGTAAAGGTTTTGCTTAGGCTCGTACCTGTTAGAGCATGACACACGATAAGATGTTAGCTGTTGAAGGTTTCGAAATTTCAACAGGACACGAAACAGAGACATCCAGTTCTTTCATTATTGGTTCACTTTCTTCCTGGAAAATCTTTTTTTTTTTTTTTTTTTTTGTAATTTATAGAAGGAACTTGTCTTTCAGTCACATTTGAACTTAAATATTCATCCTCAGTGAATGTGTTTTGATTCATTGGCCATATTCCGGATACACAAAAGCCTGATAGAATGTTTACAGGAGTAAAGACCGGGGGATAGGACTTGCCAACATTATCAGCAACGTCATATATAGTGTTTGGTTTACCAGGGTTTGCCAGCATCCAATTACTATAGGCTGTACTGTGTTTCTTAACACTTTCGCGACCGCTAACGTAGATTCACGTGATTTGAAAATATGAAACTCCACCAGTGGGCGTTTCTTTTGCAATTTGTATGTTATTTGTTTCTAAAAAATATACACAATATTTATATTTGTACAATCAGTATACTATGGATGCAAATACTTTGATTAGAGAGAGTATGATTATTATGCATATCCATTTGTAATATAAATGTGAATACGAAAAAAATTGTTTTGAAAATTTGTAGCTTATGAGAAAAACGTCCACAGGCGGACCTTATTGTCAAAAAGACAAAAACATGCGGTAGCGAAAGTGTTAAAAGGTCCAAACACACTGGCCCTAGGTACAAGTTTTGGTAACTTCATTCAAAATGCCTTCCGGTAAAAAATCCACATGCAGAGAGCACTAATTAAATATCTCATTTATTACTCAATATAACAAGCAAAATTATACACTATAAAGGAAAGAAAAATATTAAACTTCCCTTTGTAAAATAGCAAAAGAGATGAGCTACAAAATTTTACTTCAAACCATGTAAATTCGTTTTCTACATGTAACTTGTCAAAACTTTCTCCTCAAAAGTTCAAAAGTAGTTGTAAAAGTAGCAAATGGTGTTGTTACTCGCCCATTTGAATATTAAAACTTAAAATTAAATATTATTCAAATAAAGTAGGGTGGCCCTAGGTACATGATGGCCCTAGGTACACGGGTCTCCCCTATATAAAGATATTTTGTGTTCGAAATATATATATATATATATTTTCTGTGGAAAATAAAAAAAAAAAAGTTGTAGTGACTTTATTCGATTTTCCGAATATTAAGTAATTGATGGTTGTATATAAAGTAAAGTAACAGAAGCCGTTAAATAAACAAAAACGAAAATTGTAATAAGGTGTTTCATAATTTTTCTCCATATAGTAAGATGTTTAATTTAATGCTATAGCTCTTCAAATAATTTGAGCCCATAGTTTATAAGAATTTTTCTTTGTGCCCTGTAAAAATCTACTAGTAACCAATCTATTCACGAAAATTCACACAATTCGTGCGACAGTCACTTATATGTATCTAAATTTTCAGTTCAATGGGATAAGGTATTTAAATGCTGCTGCACTTAAAAAAATTTTCAGCCTATAAGCCATAATGATACAGAATTTTTCGTTGTGTCCCTGTAAAAAAAAACATAGGTGCTAGATTCTCTAAAGTTCATATAGTTAGTGTAACGGTGACCTATAACATATGCATAAATTTTCAGTTTAATTGGATGAGGAATTTAGACACTATCGCATTTTAAATAATTGGACCCCATAGACAATAAGGATAAAGAATGTTTTTATTGTCTCCCAGTTTAAAAAAAAAAAAAAAAAAAAAAAAAACGCTAGATTTACCCAAATCTACACAGTTAGTATGACGGTGATCATGTGTATAAATTAACAGTTAATTTGAATAAGGATTTTAGACACTATTGAACTTTAAATAATTTGAACCTATAGGCCATAATAATTAAGATTTTTTATTTGTGTTCTATAAAAAAAAAAAAAAAAACTATAAGTGCTAGATTCACCAAAATCAATAGAGTTCGTGCTACGGTGACTTAACTCTTTTATACCAACGAGCAGCTTCTTCGAACAAAGCGTTCAGATGCTATCGTTCGAATATCCCACACATATACACATACATACATCACCGTAAAATATCGAAAATAAACTCAGGTTACCTCAAAACGCATAGATACACAAAATCTCAAAGTCGAATTTTTGTCATGATTACAGTATTTTCCTTACATTATATTCAGAGAGTAAAATCAATAAATAAAATTTTTAATTATTAAGCTCAAATAGAGAATATTTTAAATCTAAAAAATATCGATAATAATTTAACATAGTTTTCAGTTTTTTTCTTCTTCTTTTAGTACAGTTAAGTATATTTAGTTGCATAAAGTCTTGATTCAAAGAAATTTCATGTTTCCCATCAAAATTATACACGAAATGGATACCGAGAATTGTTTAAAAATTACGTATATATATACCATTTTTTCTTTAAGAGTTGTAATCTATTAGATTTTGATGATAATGCATCCATATTTATTTTGCAAATTTATATCAGGTGACCCTTTATTTGTTCTTATTTGCATGCATTAGTTCAAAAATGTACCATTACATTAAGTTTTCCATTTCTTAAAACTATTGAAATCCAAAACCTAAAAGAAAACAAAACAAAAACAGTAATGGTTTCTTCTATATATCAGTCATTTATCGGAAACTCAGCATTTTCATAAATGAAAACCCACTGTAATCCTAAATAATGTATCAATCCTCGAAAAGAATAAAAATGTGAACTTTTGGGCTCCTAAAAATTCTTGAATGCTATTTGTTTCACGTAAAAAATATTTTCTAAGAAACTTTTTGTGTTACTTTAAGCATACTTTCTTTTAATGTGGCAAATTTTCCATGTGATACCCAACAAAGTGTTTGTATATATTCTTGTATATGAAAAGAGCTTTCAGTATTTGATATAAATATTTGTATGCTTCCATGGCCGTCGTTGTGTTCTTTGTCATAGGTTACATTTACTTTAAGGTTCCAAAATTGTTATTGAGTCAAACTTTAGCAAAAAATACACTCGATTTTGTGAAAAATGTGTGATCTTGTTTGTGAAAATAGGGTGCGTGAAAAAAACAGTGCATTGTCATTTCATGTGTTGTTGCAAAATTGTTTATACACTTGTATTCAATGTTAAACAGAACCCTGTTTCTAAAATGTATCCAAATAAAAGTATTTGTGTCATTTTTTGGATTTATTTTCTTTCTTGCTCATTAATACATTTCTCTCCCTCTCTCTTTTTTTTAAATGTATAATTATTAAGATGACTTTTTTAGGCCATCTGAAATTTGTTTATCAGTATTTAATAAATGAAACTTTAGCTATCCATTTCAAAAATTTAATATAGAAATGTCGTGAAGTGGTTCTTTCAAACATTTAATAGTCATAGAATTCGAAAACTTTTACTCATTTATCATAAGTTACTTTTTGTTTAGAGTCAATGAAATATATACGCCCACAAGAAGACCAATCGACACCGTGAAAGATGAATCGGACGACATTTATTTCTTGAAGGACGCTTCAATAAATTTTAAACATTTATTAGTTAAACTGACAATCACTGGATCGCATGCATTATAATTCAATAAATTAAGCACAATTAAAACTATTCAATTATTATTAATACCTTAATTATCAAACTTTAGTTGAAAGATTATTATTTTTTCCCAACATCTTAAAGAGATTATTTTTATTTATATCGATTCCATTTGCTAAACATTTCTTAAAGATCAAAGCTGTATAAATTGCATTATGGAATATAATCCTAATAGAGTAGGAACCTAGTTGAAGCTTTGAAAGAAGAGACAGTATTTTAGTAATTAAGATTTAAACGAAGCTGATTTTTTAAAAATGGAATATTAATAATTTCCTTCAGTATCGACATTATTAAAAAGATCATTAAAATTAAGTTTTTGTACTAGTAATATTAGTCAGATTTTTAACTTTCTTTGTGGCTTTAAAACTAGTTCTTATACAATATTAATTTTTATTATCATGAAAAACGGCAGTTTTTCTAGTGACGCAAGCGCAAAAACAAACGAACGCCACGACACTCAGCGGAAACGGAAAAACGAACGAAAACTGCGACACTTATATATACAGGAATTTTAAGATCAAAGAATTAATTATACAATCAAATAACTCTTTTAAGAACAGTAGACATTTGTGGTACGAGTGTTACAAGCAACGGTAAGAAAATTTATAGGATTCTTTAGGTAGGACTACTCAATAAGGATAATTATAATTGATATATTCTTGGTATTTATTTATAATAATTAAAAATAGGTCTGAAATTTTAACAAAAATATTACTGTTATAAGTAGTTTCAAAAGTAAGTTGTTTATAATAATTTTATCATATTACAGAATAATTATTAGCTGCCATAATGAATTTAAATCCTAAATCTTTAACAGCGGAATTAATTTTCTTAAAATTATAATCGATCTTTTATTCTTTTTTTGTTCGAAATCTAATTTAGTAAAATAAATTTCCAAGTATTGAAATAATCTACAATTTTGTTATTGCAATTTATATGTAGGCTAAGTTGTGTAATAATAGCATTAATATTGTAGTCAGAAAAAGTACTAAATTTAGTACTAATATCACCAGTAATAGCATGACCATGAGAATGATTTAAAAAGTATTTTTTATAAAGCGAGGGATTCAGATCAATAAGAAGGGGGAATGAAGAGATATTTTGTAATTTAATTATAATTAAAGATTTTACGTCCCCAAGATTAATATTTGGAGGCTTGTTGAGCAACAAAAATTTGTTTATGGAGAAATTGATTATCAAGATCGTTTAAAAGTACAAAAAAAAAAAAAAAAAGTAAAATTTAGAACTACTTCAGAGTTATTATCTTTATGACTAGGCTTTAGCGTAAGTTTAACATTAAGTAAATTAGTTCGATAACATCATAAATAAAAAATAATAATAATAAATCTGTGAAATGGGAACTGTAATATTTATTTATTTATTTTTGTCGAAACTATTTAATAATTTTCCTTTTTAAATAAAATTTTTGAAAAGATTCTAGACTATCTCAAGAACGATAAATGAACCTTTATGATCTCTATCTAGCCTAATTTTTATCAATTTATTTTACTGATTTTTTTTTTTTTTTAACATTAAATAATCGACACGAAAGATCTCATCTCCAGCTGCAGTTTCGCTACAGATGGTCGACAGTCAGTTTCCCCAAACAGGCTTTCAAATTTCCCCAAATCAGGGGTTTTTTCCCAAAAAAATTCCCAACTCAATTTTTACTGAAAAAGTAAATTTTTTACAATTTTTTTTTTTGAATATTTAACAGTTTAAAGCTCAGATTTTCCCCCAAATGACGCTCATTTTTGAAAAAAAATCCCCATACATAAAAATAACTTTTATATACGCACATCAGAAAATTTTAAATCTGTGTAAAGTACTTTAGCGATGAGGATGTACGTAAGATGTACTTTCATCTTCAGGCTATCCTGAGGAAGTAAAAAATAAATTTAAAAAAAGTTGAAAAATTCCCCAAATTTCTCTGCAAAACTTTCAAAACTTCCCTCGAAATTCCCCATAAACATTTGTTCCCCAGAAGCTCCAAAAATCCCCCAAAGTGGGGACAAAATCCCCAATCTGGCAACACTGGTTTTGTATCTTCTCAGAAAAATGAAAAGATATTTCATTAAAAAAAAAAAAAAAAAAAAAAAACAGAGTGAGATTTTAACATACTTTTTAAGAACATATCAAACAAAGTGTGGCACGTCCATTTCTTTTTCCCCGATTTTTAGCAGACACTCTTTGTTTTGACAAGTCTACAACTTCCTTTGCTATGCTAGTGTCGAAGCTAGGTAGCACTGGTAGATTTCCTGGACATAATATAACATTGTAACTCATTTTCAGCTATTGCATTCAACAGAATAGCATTTACTGGAATTTGGCAAAGAAGAAACATAAGCGCAACTTGAAATGATATTTATTTCAATTTATTTAGAGCGCAGAAAAAAAAATGTTTCGCTCAAAGAACAAAAATTTTTTAAGGCTTCGTCAACGAACACATTTTTTTTCTTTACATCACTCTTTGAAACTTTTTGCCTTCATTTTGAGTAGTGCTGCCTATTAACTATAAACTGTACAATCAACTAAACGATCAGCTAAGACAAATAACCATTAGCGTACTAAATATGCAAAATAATTCATATCGCGATTTGAAATGCGCTTTAAACCATAATATATTCGAATTCTTTTTGTGTGTAAACGAACGATAAATGTCTTTTATATCCCATTCTATAGTAAACAGGCTTTTCTTAGTTTAAAATACACATATATATATATATATATATATATTTTTTTTTTTTTTTTTTCATTGCGCCGAGTGCCACATAGCCATATTAAAATGCACCAACTAAAGATTTCGCTTCTAATCTGTCATGTATTTGAATCCCGGCGTACATTCATGTACTGTGCAAGTACCCTGTGTTCGACTTCAGTACAAATTTGAAGTCCTTTCCCTTCTCGATCAAGATCTAGAATACCGAATTCAACTAATGCATGTTTGTCGAGACGCAGATGACACATCTCGCCCCTGATTGGTCGGATTTAAAGGAATCTCAAAACACAATTACGAGCAAAACTCAGTTTCATAATATCGACTTTAAAACAATCTTTCCACCAACCTATGAGAGTAAGAAGCAGTAAAAAAAAATCCCTTCTTGTTTTCGAATGTTTAAAAGTGTCTCGCACGAAGAATTACTTTTCCGATTCGTGTCAAACTACCCGATCCTCTTCTGCCGATATCCTGTAGAGAGTCACGTTTCTGTCTGCGAAGCCTATTTAAGTTTCAAACTCGTTAAGTCATTCTTACAGGATAATTAGAATTCTGTTTCGCTGCATCCTTTCTTTTTTAAAATATAATAGACTGGAGCCATCCTTTAATTAAGAAAATGAATGTTAAGTTTTGGTGTACGTTGCTAAATAATGTCCAATGATTTTTTTTTTTTAAATAGTTAAATGTTTGTGAATTTTTGATTAGGATTTGAAATTATTCTTATAAATCTTAGTAATGTTGTTTCATAAAAAGGAAAACAATCGAACGATTGACTATGTAAAATGGTCTAAATAGTTAAAATGAACATCACAGTTTCTGATCTAAAAATTACGTTAAAAATTTTTTTGTCATTATTTTACGCATACCTTTGGAAGTTGCAATTTATTGTTTTTTCTTGGTGCGAAATTCCCAAATGACTGGGAACGCTCATTATGCAAAATATTTCGCTTCTTAAAATATAGGACATTGCTTCTCAACCCGTCAAGAGGATTATCTAAAATGACTGCAAATGATTATTGAGTGTAGTGCAATTTTAGTTACGTCATTCATTTTCAGTTTAAATGACTAGACTGGTCTGAAAAGGAAGAACGAAGAAAAATAACTTCTTTCAGTGAAAAAAAAAAAAAAAAAAAAAAAAAAAAAACGTGAAACTGAAAATATTTGATTAACTTCAATAGCTCACTTTAACATGCAGTATGTTTCCCAAGGTGCATAAAAAGAAAACATTGTACAGTGAAACCTCTCAAGTTGGACACCCCTATAAGTTGGACACCCCTATAAGTTGGACACCCCTGTAAGTTGGACACCCCTCTAAGTTGGACACTTTTTCTTGGAACAGAATGTATCCATTAACATTATGTCTAACCCCTATAAGTTGGACACTTTTTCTTGGAACCATAGGTGTCCAACTTAGAGAGGTTTTACTGTATAATTTCTGAACGCATAATAAATTTTTATATCCAGTTTTATACCTGAGAATGAAGGAAATTAAAACACGAATTTCGTTGAATGAATAAATTTTTTGTTGGGGTGGGGTGGGGGGGGAATTGGTGTGTTTAACTTCTAATATGTTCTTCAATTATTTTATTAAGAGTTCTTTTAGTTTGTCCAATATAGAAAAAGATATCATTGTTTAATTGTATTGGAATTTTATAAACCCCTCTACGATTATTAAAACTTAAATCTTTAATAGTTAAAGGGGAAGGGAATTACAATATTAAGGATTTACAATAATATATAATAATAATAATATTAAAGAATTACAATATTAAATTTATGAAAGATATAATGTTTAAATTTATTGAATTCATTTCTATAAACCAGGCTGTTAGTGAATTTAATTTTAGAGATTAATGCAAAATGGTTATTAATTGTAGGAAATACGAGTTCATTTTTTATTTTGTTGATAATTTTAATTATAGTGTTTTTTTGTACCCAACGTCAATACCGATTTCAATATATATACATATATATATATATATTTAATAGTCTATTTTCAATTGTCTATTTTTTTTTTATAGACCGGAATATGTAAAAATTGAAATTTTTTTTTTAAAAAACAGTTGGATGAGCTGAAGAGGCAGGTATAGGAAGGGGGTTATATATGGTTTATATCTGGCGGAGAAGCTCTTTTAAAAATTAAATTTGAATTACCTAAAATCGATTTTGAAACAATCTCTTTCCCCTTTCTCCACATCAACAATATTTCTCTCTGAATAGATAGATTTAGTTTACATTTTTCAGAAGACACAAATCAAAGGGAACGGTTCAGTGCAATGAAATTTTTTTTCAGTCGAGCGATTCTTTTGTTCCCTTTCAATATTTCACTGCATAAAGTCTATGTCTGCGTCTCGATGCTCATACTTTTTGTATACTTGTAAATAAATATATATTAAGAAAATAGTTTTATATTTATACTTTGAAGGTTTTATCAGAAAAATAACGTAAAAATATCCCCCCCCCCCCATTTTTTTCTTAACTGAAATGATTTTTAATGTATATGTATCACAAGACTATTACAGAAATTATCGATCGCGACTGGTCTGTATTATAGGAATATCAATTCAAGAATTTTAAAAAATTTACTTTTTAAAAGAAATCAATAATAATCATTGAATATCTCAATGAAACATCGAATAAAAAGGTAGCATCAATCGAAACTACTGTACATTGTGGAATGTCATACGAATTCAATCTCTGAATTGTTGCAACACGTTGCAACACGTTGCAAGTATATTGTAAGTCGCATTCTAAATAACTGGCAGTTTTGTAAGCAAACAGTATCTTTTCTATACTTTATGAATTCTTATGGTGTGATTCAGGTGACATCACACATACTCTTGAGAATGTTGAATGCATGAATGTTGAAAGAAATAAATGTCTAAGATCGATAGGATGGGTCTGACTAATCACAATGAATAACTTTTTATCAATTTATTTTGCTGTTCTTTTTATTTTAAGCTCTTTAATCAAGTTTAAAATTAAATACAAGTTGTCTATTCTGCTGTGATCCAATACATAGAAGCAGACAAACACTTGTTTTCGCCCCAGGATCCTCATGTCACTTTATCCAACAAATAAGTGCTGAAACATTTTTAATTATTCGTCCTAAATTTTTTTTCAGATATGATTTACATATTTATAAAAGGATAAAAAATTATCAAAAATGCATCAATTACACACACACACACACAAAAAGAAAACTTTTTTTGAAATTTAAGAATTGTTAGTATGCTCCTGGAAATGCTTCATAGTTCAGACAAAGAATAAAATAAAATAAAAATTCCCAGAGTGGCTCCTCACAAAAAGCAATACAAATATTAACTTAAAAAAAAAAAAAAAAAATACGTTAAACTATTTTATAATTGTTCTATTTGATTTTAAGCATTTCAGATTGTTTCAAAAAGACATTTTTATATTTCGATTATTTGTGTCTATTCAAGCTCACCTTATAACTTGCTTAAAACAATTTCTATTTTGAAATCGCAGTTCTTTTTACTTCCATTACCTGACTGCCGTAATGACTACTGTAATGGAAGTATTATATTCAACAAAAAATATTTGATATTGAGTTTACACCTGATTTACATGTTTTAACGCCATTTCAGTCAAAAAAGAAAAGGAAAAATGATTTTGGGCATAGGATCAGTTTGTTTGTGTATGGGAAATCTTCTGCCTATCCTATCTCGAAAACTAATAAAGATAGAATGACGAAACTTCAGAATTAAGACAAGTATAGAGTATAGATGATTTTTATGCTAGTGCGACAGGCTTCTTGCTTTGTCTTAAAAATCACATTTAAAGCTTTGGTAAATATTTCAAAAGAATTATTTTAGTATTTAATTTGAAATATTGGGATGCATTCTAAAATAAAATATTTCATCAAACTATAAATTAATTATTTTTATTTTTAATAATTGTAAGAAGAAATTAGCACTATAAACAACCAAAGCACTACAAACATTCATATGGGTGGGATTGAATCGGCGAAAACTTTATTTTTTGTTTTTCCATGATCATTCACTATGCAAACGTTTATAAATTTTTATTACTTTTTCATATAACTAAGTAAGAAAAGTACACTTTCTTTTGAGCTAAATAAACTAATTAAAAAAAAAACTGGAGTGACTCTTCTCGATTTTCTGAACATTAACTGATTAAAGCTTGTTTAAATAAATTACAGTACTAAATTATATAATGTTTAATTTAACATTTAATATGTTGTTTAATTTGGGCACTTATTATCCTATTTTGAGTCCATACGTCATAATGATAATGAGATTTTAGTTATATCCCTGTAAAATCTATAAGTGTTTGATTCACCAAATGAATGCGACGGCGACCTATGACATACATACCAACACACGCTATCGTATTTACTCACATACATAACCGCAAAAATGAAAAAAATGAACTGTAAGAACCTCAAAACGTGTAGAAACATAAAAAAGTCAAAGTCTGATTTTTACCATGATTACAATACTTCCCATACATACGTATGTTCGGAAAGTAAAAATAACAAAAATAATAAAACAAAAATGTATGGCCAATCTTCTCTACCGATTTCTTCCCAATCACTTTCACCAAAGAGCATAAAGGGAAGTTATACGCTTTTGAGTGAATTCCATTGGACTCTAAGCTGTGCGTGTGTCTGTGAGAGACTGTGCATAAAACTGTTGATTATTGTTTCTGAAGAAGCGATGTTCGTGTATAGCGGTGCATAAGGAGGCCCATTCCGTCACCTAAATGAGAGCTTAAATGAATTGTTTCGAGAAAATTTATTGACTTGAACCTGCCTGTTTATTCACGAACCACTTAACTCTCTCATACAAATATCGATGGTTTCGTAACGATATGTTTTTTTAAATAAGTGTACCAGAACCAGAAAGGTCGAGATTTTCTTTAGGAATTTTTTTTTCCTTATTAAAAACTAGTATGTTGTGGCCACCACAAGACTTTCTTCTATATTTTCCTATACAAATTCACTAAGTGCCAATAATTTATTAAAACTATTATTTATTAAAATTATCTAACAGGATGAATGCAAATGATTTTCATCTTAGAGAAAGCTAACACTAAATTACCAAAGAAAGACAATTTTATTGTCTATAAATAATATCTTTAAAAATGCGTTTTCATAATGGTTATCTCATATATCAAGTTTCGTACAGTTATATGCCATACAAGTTGAGATATAGCATTTTCCCTTTATCGAGGAAATTTCCAGTATAACAGCGCCTATACTATTGACCTATAAGCATCTAACTTGAATTAACATTATGTCTCATAATGACCTTCTCACATATCGAGATTTGTTTGATTATACGCAATATAACCTGAGATATAGCCTCCCCTTAAATTGTGGAAATAGCTGTATAGCAGCGCCACCTGTTGAGCGGTTGACACCAAAAGTTGATAGGCACTCATTTAGGTCAAGGTGCATCTACATATAAATGTATATGCAATTCTGAGCAGTAGTTCCGAAGATACAGTCGCACAATTTTTTTTTTTTCAAACACACGGACAGACAGACATTTTCTAAAAATGGTAAAGTCGTGTTCTAGAACTCTCATAACGTTTAAATCAGTCGAAAACCCGAGGTCGAAAATTTTTACGAATCCAATACTTTCTTCTATTGAATATAGAAGAAAGTAATAATTAATTAAGTTTAAATTTCCTAAGAGTGAAATAATCCTGCTGCTGAAATCGACGTTACATTCTGAAGAAAAACGTGCAGAAATTCGTTATTTTAGAAACATATTGCGATGTTAAAATGACCGACCGATACAAAACTTTAGAAATGACCGCCACTGTTTTATTGGCCATCAGAAAAGAACGGAGGTCGTTTCCAGACACTGTAAATGACTGTCTTTATCACCTAAAAGGGCGAATAAACTAGATTAAAAGAAGTAGGCGAAATATTTACTCCCATTTTTATTCTCATAAAAATACGGGCAATCGGAGTTCTATAAAATTTAATCCCATCTATTAAGTAAGAAAAGGACTCGAGATATAACAACATCATTTTTTTTCTGCTTTGTACAATTAGAAGTGCTAGTGGATAATAATATTTATTTTACTTACAATAGAAATAATTTGATTTTTAGTTTTACAATAAAAAAGTCATAGAAAATAAAAACGAAATGAACGAATAATGTAATGGAAAAAAAAAAAGTATAAAAAGCATTTTTATGTTAAGCAAATCATGATATTTTGAAACCAATTATAAAATAAAAGAATAAAAACGGAGAAAAAGTTTTTTTCCTTTACTTTCATTTTTACTGTCTTCTGTAATCAATAATTTTCTACATCCGGTTTTCAATGCATTTACACGTTTAGAACAAGATTTGATCATAAAAAAAAAAAGGACTGTGGGCGTGTGTTTGTATATCGGTGTGTGTAGGGCAAAATTTTGTGGCAGTTCTAAATCAAATACAATTACACAGAATTTCATAAAAGTTTATATTTTATTGTATGAAGGACATAAATTGGAAGAGGGAGATGTAAAATTTCAATATTTTTCAAAAGAACTCGTCAGCAACTTCAAAAGGAATGCAGGTATAAAAGCTCTGTAATAACACTACGCTACAAAAAAAAAAAAATAAATAAAAATCATCGAGCCCTAATACTATTCCTGCTGATTCTTATGATAAATGACATCCTGAATCCAAATATGACCCCAATTTTGCCGCATCACATACCGTTTTCTCGTGACACCACCCCTCTCCCAATTTTTAACACTGTTCGGTCATTTTATGGCCATGAATTGGATTTGGAGAATGAAAAAGAATTCATTTAACACTTAAAAATATATAATGTTTAATAAGTAACATTAATAATAGATTAAAAAAATATAAGAAATGTAATACATAAAAGAAAATCAATTTTCAGAAAAAAGAGTATTAATTGAACGATTGTAAATTTTCTGAATGTGAAAACAGAATTTAATAAATTGTACTAGCCAGCTTCGCCCGCTAGCGGGTCAGTATTTTCAAATGAATCACTAACAGTAACTTTTAGTCTTAAGCAAAGAAATTGAAAAAAAAAAAAAATCATTTATGATTGGGTAAAAAGTCGGCCCAGGTCCCCACTGCCTTCGGCAGCTCAGTCCCGTGCGCGCTGCGCGCGCGTATTCCTTCCCGCACCCTTCGTGGCTCCTAAAAAAAAAAGAAAAAAACTGATCGGGTAAAACTCTCATTGGGTCCCCACTGCCTCCGGCAGCACAGACGCATGCGCGCTGCGCGCGCACGAGTGGAGGTATACGTGCGCTTCGCGCACATATTCCTTCTCAACTCAAAATTTTATTCTTAAGAAAATTTCAAAAATCATTTCTGAACGGGTAAAAATTCGGACCGGGTTCCCACTGCCTTCGGGCTGCGCGCGCACAATTGAGGGATACACGCACATTCCTTCCCTGACCCTTCGTGCCTGAAAAAAAAAAATTCTGATTGCATAAAAACTCCCACCGGGTCCCCACTGCCTCCGGCAGCGCAGACCCATGCGCGTTGCGCGCGCACGTGTGAAGGTATACGTGCGCTGCGCGCACATATTCCTTCTCAAGTCAACATTTTATTCTTAAGAAAATTTAAAAAATCATTTCTCATCGGGTAGAAATTCGGACCGGGTCCCCACTGCCTTCGGCAGCGCAGTCCCGTGCGTTCTGCGCGCGCACAAGTTAGGGGATACGCGCGCGGTGCACGCCTATTTCTTCCCCCACCCTTTCACGCCTTCTTAATTAACCTACGTATACCAATTTTGAACGATCTAACTCAATTGGCTGAGATGCAAAAGAAAACGTAATCAGGACACCTCAAAACGTGTAAATCTGATGAAAACTTTCGATAATATAAAAGTACTTTAAAATATCTTTCGAATGATGTATTAAAAATAATTTAATCATAATTAGAAATTGAAATATTGAAATTTTAAAATATTACAGGGCCATCTGGCGGTACAAATTTCTGTATTCCACTGTTCGATTCCAAATCAAAAAAGCTTTCTAATGACGTATTACTTATGAAATTATTTTAATTAGTAGCTGAGATACAAAAGAAAACTAATTCAGGACACCTCAAAACGTGTAAATCTGGTTAAAACTTTCGATAATATAAAAGAACTTTAAAATATCTTTCGAATGATGTATTAAAAAAAATTTAATCGTAATTAGAAATTGAAATATTGAATTTTGAAAATATTACAGCGCCATAAAAGAAAACTGATTCAGGACACCTCAAAACGTGTAAATCTGGTGAAAACTTTCGATAATATAAAATAACTTTAAAATATCTTTCGAATGATGTATTTAAAAAAAATTAATTTTAATTAGAAAATGAAATATTGAAATTTGATAATATTACAGCGCCATCTGGCGTTAGAAATTCCACTGTTCGATTTCAATTCAAAAAAGCTTTCTAATGATGTATTACTTATGAAATTATTTTAATTAGTAGCTGAGACAAAACAGCCCGTATTTACGTGAGTTTCGGAAGAAACCACGAAAAACTCCGAACGGTTAGGGCGATGAGAGTCCTAGCCCGTATTTACGTGTGTTTCGGAAGAAACCGCGGAAAACTCCGAAAGGTTAGGGCGATGAGCGTGACCTGGGATCGAACCCGGAACCTCCCACTATTGGATTAGAGAAGATTAGACATCAGTCTGTTGTTATCTACGGCAAAAATAGTTTTTCTTGTTAGCCAAATAAAAATTTAAAACTCAATTTAATTAATAACTAGTTGGCATAGGTGGACTCTGCTCAGTTCCCCATCATATTTATGTTCTCATAAATTTCTAGTGCGAGACATATTATAATCATGTTAAAAGAAATGAATTTGACCAAAGCTAGATATTATGACAGAATGAAATCCCCGCCTAATAGGCTATCCACCGTACACTTCGATATATATATCTTATTCTAATCTATTAATTTATTTTATCAGGGTCAATTCCGTTGTTTAGTTTTCATCCTACTATTTACAATGCAATAATCCTCAAAATTCATATTTATATGAAAAATTTACAATTTCGCTTTGTTGATAAAATCGTAAATTACGAATGATTTACGAAATTTTCCTATTAGAATATTTGTATTCAATCGTGTTCAAACAAATATCATAAATGTAATTTTGAAGTTGTCTAATGTATTTACGATCCTCAAAATGGAAATTTATGCTCAATTTTGCCTTATTCTGACATGTTATGTAAATCGTAAATTCCAAATAACTTACCAAATTTTTAAATTGGAAAAATCGTAGTCTATGATATCCATGCCAGTATCCTAAATAATATTTCGAAAGTGGTTTGACATCTTTACGATGAAAATATCCCTCAAGATTGACGTTTATGTGAAATTTTGCTCTATTCAGCCATGTTAAGAAATTCGTAAATTTCCAATAACTTACGAAATCTTTATATTGGAAAATTCATAGTCATTAATAATCATGCCAGTGTCCTAAATAATATTTCAAAAGTAGTCTGACATCTTTAGGATGAAAATATCTCTCAAAATTGACGTTTATGTGAAATTTTGCTCTATACTGCCATGTTAAAAAATTCGTAAATTTCCAATAACTTGCGAAATTTCCAAAGTAGCCTATTTATAGTTACTGATGTTCATTCCGGCATCAAAACTGATATTTTAAAACTGGTCTGACATTTTTACAGTAAAAAGTTTCCATTAAATGCACGTTTAAGTGAATTTTTGTCCTATTCTCCCATGTTAAGAAAATCGTAAATTTCTAATAACTTACGAAGTTTTTAAATTCGAATGTTGCAAATGAATAGGGTTCTTGCCAGTGTCGAAAGTAATATTTTAAAACTGATCTGACCTCTCTGCGATCATTTGTTCGTGAGATATCGTGTTAACAGACTAACAAACTAACGGACTAACACACTAACGGACTGACACACTGACACACTGACACACTAACAGACACCCTACAGACAGACACCATAGAAATTTTGTCATTTTCGTATTCCTCACACCTGAAAACGTGTAGAAAAGTCAAAAAACCGAGGTCGAAAATTTTCACGATTACCTAAGTTCCCCATACCTATAGTATGATGGGGAACTAAAAAAAAAAGATGTGATGAGTTTTAATAGCTGAAAAAAAGATTACTTTTTCCTGTTAGTTATTTTTACTTATATATGTTTACTTTTTTTCTTTTTTAACCCAATGACTTATTTGTGTACTGGGTTTAGCTTAAAAATTGTAACTAAGCGACTGCCATATTAAAAATTTAGAAAAAATCCGATCACAGCGCCACCTTTTGAGCGATTGATCAATCTCATTCTGATAAAATCGAAACCGGATCTTTGACTTACAAGGTCAAGGCTCTACCAATTGAGCTATCCAGGCCGACACCACGGTCAGCATTACTCACTCAGCTGTTGGAAAGTGTTAAAAATGCTTAACGTAAACAGAAATGCTGCTCTTAATTTCCTATTTGCACCCCTTAATGTATTGTAATATTTTTGGATAGCTCTGTAAATCTGGAGGTTAAGCATACTATAGTTTATAGAAAAAATTTTCTTAGCATAATAACAATAAATGTGAATTTCTTTATGATTTTTTGATAAAGTTATTTAAATGTGATTTACAAAAATGTCTCCCATAAAGTGCAAGGCATTGGTATTTTTTAGATGTTCATGTACACAAACCAATGGCATAGGTTCTGTTAAAGCCATTTTAAGTAGGGAATATTCAATAATGAATGTGAATAACACATATTATTAAAAAATAAATAAATAAATAAATAAAATAAAAGTAATAATTAGTAAGTTGTGGCCACAACAAGATATTCTTCTATATTTTCCTATACAAATTCACTAAGTGCAAATAAATAATTTTTATCTTAGAGAAAACTAACACTAAATATCCAAAGAAAGACAGTTGTTTTATTGTCTATAAATGACATCTTAAAAAATGCATTTTTATAATAGTTATGTCACATATCAAGTTTCATAAAGTTATGTGCTATAGAAGTTGAGATATAGCTTTCACATTGTCGAGGAAATCTGCAGTATAGCAACGCCACCTATTGGCCGATAAGCATCCAAATTGAAGCAACATAATATCTCACAATGGCCTTCACGTTATCATGTTTTGTTTGATTATACGCAATGGAACCTGAGATATAGCCTCCCCTTCAATTGTGGAAACCGCTGTACAGCAGCGCCACCCGTCGAGCGGTTTACACCAAAAGTTGACCGATACTCATTTAGGTTAAGGTGCATCAGCATATAAATTTATATGGAACTCTGTGCAGTAATTCCTGAGATATAGCTTTCCCTTAAATTGTAGAGATCGCTGTATAGCAGCACCACTTGTCGGTCCATAAGCATTCAATTTGAATCAGCATAATGTCTCATGATGGCCTTCTCTCATACCAAGTTTTCATTGATTATACGCAATAGAACCTGATATATAGCTTCCTCTTAAATTGGGGAAATCGCTGTATAGCAGTGTCACCTGTTGAGTGGTTGGCACCAAAAGTTGATAGCGCTAATTTAGCTCAAGGTGCATCTACATGTAAATTTATATGCAATTCTAAGCAGTAGTCCCGGAGATACAGTTGCCACAAAATTTTTGTCTTACACAGACAGACAGACATTTTCTAAAAATAGTCAAATCGTGTTCTAGACCTCCCAAAACGTGTAAATCCGTCGAAAACCGGAAGTCTAAAATTTTTACGCATCCAATACTTTCTTCTATTAAATATAGAAGAGGGTAAAAATGAAAAAAATTCTTAAAATATTTACGGGCGCAGGAGGTGGACAAACGGGCAGTAGAATAGACAAATACACTAGTTCAAATCATATTCACATTTTAAAAAATGGTCGAATAAACGCTTAATGTAAAAGAAAATGTAATTCAGAAAATTTCCAATAATAACCCTCAGTGTAACTGAATATTTTTGCGTGTCTCTGTAAATCTAATGCTAATCATACTACATTCTATAGAAAGCATTATTTTGAGCATTTGAATAACATATTTCTACCTTCCACACGCACACCACCTAATTTCCGCTAAGGGCACGGCTTCTTCTACTCCTCCTTCTTCAATTTCACCCATTCCGCTAAGGGCACGTTCCGCTAAGGGCACGGTCGCTAAGGGCACGACACCTTAGAAAAACCCACGAAATTTCCTCTTTCTGCTTCTTCTTTCAAGGTAAGCGGTAGCGGGCGAAAATGGCGGACGCCTCCGATTTCGAATCGTTTTTTCGTTAGACAATGTTCGACATTTTAATTAATATCTCCGCTAATTAGGGTCGCATCGTTTAGCAAATTACATATCGTACATCTGCGATAAATTCTCCGTCCGACGGTACCTGTTCGAAGTCCATGCGACCTTTAGCGGCGGAGCCTTTTCCGATTCAAGCCGTTTCTCACAGACACACACACACACGCGCGCGTACAGATTTTAATAATATAACGCGCGTACAGATTTTAATAATATAAGGAGATTAGGTAATGAGAAAATATAGAATTTTTCCATAGGCCACAGCTGTCAGCGAGATTAAATATTGTCCACTCTAAAAATGTGAAGTTGAGTTGCTGAACAACGTACTTTATTCATTTCTTAAAATTCTTTTGCAAGTTTTATGTTTATCTCAGTTTAAATTTTATATCTTTTTAATTTATTGCCAAAGGGGGAGGGGGGGGGAATAAAATATTTTTCAAGTGTTCTATTTTGTCTGAAAGCACTATTCCTCTTGTCCTAAGACAGGTATTTTCCTCTGCCCTCTTGGCCTTATATGAGAATGTATGTATATATTTCTGGTACTACTTGTAAGTCCACCTTTTATTAAAAACAGGGTAAAAACATATGACAAATTTCATGTCTGCATATTAATATAATATATAAATTCTCTGAAAAAAATTGGAGTGCTCCAAATTCGTAAAAAGAAGGAAAAAAATTGCTGCTGAAAGGGAGAAAAATTTAACTTTTTTTGGGGGCGGGGGGGAGGGGGGATATTAACTACCCGACGAGAGAGCCTGTGCTCCCCGGTCCTTCAGCTAACACCATCCCTGAAAGTTGCGGGTGGAATTTTTAGATGAAGAATATGAAAGGGTGCCAAACGTCGGGTGTCCCTCCTCGAATCAAATTTTCACGCTACACTCCTATGTGGCACCCCTACAACTTTCTTCCCCCCTGCATTACAATTCTATTAAAACAGATATCAGATTTAGGGTTAAGATATCAAACACTGTATCTGCAATTTAATTTAATATCTTTTTAACATGTTGCCAAATGGGGGGAGGGAGGAAAAGAAAATATTTTTCAAGTGTTCTATTTTGTCAGAAAGCAATATTCCCTTTGTCCTAAGACAGGTATTTTCGTCTGCCTTCTTGGCCTCATATGAGAATATACAATATATATATTTCTTCAAACTCCATCAACCCTATTTTTCGAACGATACTACTTGTAACTCCACCTTACAAGTAACCCTAAATACCACCCTCGCAGTGATAAATTTAAGTACAATGTTTAGTGCGTATGTCCTGAATAGACAATTTTAACTAGGCTACCCGAAAGTAAGCGAAAATATTCCATTGAATGAAATTGAAGGAAGTGCTTTACTACCTTTTACTATATGTCCAAGAAAACTGCTTAGTCGGGGTAATTACTTTGTCATACTCATGTGGTAAAAGAAGTGTTACATTGTATTTCGAACATTAACTTTTTTTTTTAATTTAATATAACTGCCGTTTGCCGGTTCCCTTAATACAAAAATTAAGTTTTAATCCAATAGCGGTTGGGCAGTGTACCTATTTGTAATCAACATAATTCAAAAAGAAGTAATTGTCGGAAAGTCAAACGGTGCATTTTAAATATTTTGTTGTTGTTGCTGGGAAAGTTTGACCAAGATAGATAAGTTGGATGAAGTTGTTGTAAGTTTGTTCGAAAGATGTCTGAGTAACTCGGAATAAAGTTTAATAACGGTCTTATTTTATTCATTTTTAAATAAATGTTGGTACCGTACTCAGAAGGAAGTTGAGGGAGAATAATCCCCACGGAAAGGTATGACCAATAAAACTTTTCAGTACAGAAATGTATCTCTTTATTAAATGATTCTGTCGTGCATATGCTAGGTGTAGAGCGTAAGTGTAGGTGTAGAGCGAATTTATACAATTCTTTGAGATATTTAATCTATGTCCATCAGTACAACAGGTCTATTCAAGAAATTCTTGTATTTTGGAAATACTTATATTCCAACAAACTTTTATATCCTGTCCTAGTTCTCCGTATGAGTCGCAATAGCTTGAATAAAGATTGTTCTAAAAAGAAATTTACCAAAACTCCACAAAATTCGTTGAATCAATAGCTAATATCACACACCGTCGATGACATACACCACACCTATATCCAAAAATCTTGCGAGAATGCCTACGTATGAAAAGTAGGTAATTTCGTATTTTGTTTGAAGATTTAACTAAATTCTGTTAATAAGTTTTGATAGCAGTATTCGTCATCTCAGCAAAATGAATCTTATACTTCCAACAAAAATTGGGTCGAAAACAACCCACTATAATCAACGAAATGAATTTCGTAGCTCAATCATTTGCATACTGATATTTCCCTTAAATTTTTAATTTTTTCGGAAGTTTTGTACTAGAATTCAGTAAACTGTAAAATATTTATTTTGTTGAAAAGTGTAAATATTGATAAACGTTCAAATGACAGAGAGCTAAAGCTAAACACGGTGTATTGTCTCTCTTCATTTTCCATTATTTTTTCATTTATATTTAAAATAAGGACTTGAAATACTCTTAGAGGAAATTACAAATGAAGAACAGGAACACTGGCGGAGAAATTAGTATTCCAAGAAAATATCGATTTAAGATTTTGAGTAAAGCTGTTAGTAGAAAAGAAATCGCACGCAGAAAAGAATCGAGTTATTTTCTCGGAAATTTATTAAATAATTTGGAATGGCATTCACACGACTTTATCTTACTCTGAAATTCAATACTGCAAAGATAGGACTAGAGATTAAGGGATTAGAGTATTATTTTACGATAGTGTTACATAAATATACGTTAAAATCAATTCAAACAAGGTTCGGAACAGCTTTATTTAACAAATAATTCTGTGTTGCCAAATCGGCCATTGCTCAGAGAAAAACCATAATTTTAAATTGAACACACAAAAAATAATTAGCAGGCCGAAATTTATTCAGAAACTCGACTTCTTTGCAGTTTTTTGCCTCTTTCAGAATCTTTAAATAATGTTAACCCCTTGAACTGAAATGACGAGTCCAGCTCGTCATGAATTTCCCGACACTAATTATGTTCTTATATGTATATATAACAATAAACATTCATATAAATGTGTGAAACAAATAATATTTCTAATAATAACAAATTATTTGAGCAACAAAACCGCAAGTTTCTATATCAATCCCTCCTCTTAAAACTAAGAAAATTAAATTGTCTGCATGAGCAGTGCTGACTGAAAATAAACTGCAGTTCAAGGGGTTAATTGTGGTTCCTCTGTACCCCATTTGTCTGATTATTGGAAATTTCAGTCCCTATTTTCTTCATTTCTTCTACATTTTTTTACAACTGCCGTTTGTCAATTTCCTACTGACCATTCGTCCATCCCGCATTCCACGTAATTCTATTGGTTGATTAGAATCCTGCGCTTTTCCTATATATAGAAGCAGTTTTCTCTCATTTCTTTATGCACTGAAGGCGGTACGTTAAATGCTACCGAAACAGCTATCTACTATTCAATTTTTCTCTTTTGCGTTCCAGATGTTGAAGATTTTACCACAGGTCACACGACTCAATAATACACTTATTGCAATATACATAGTTTTACGAAAACATTCGCATTTTCATATGTGGCTCGTGAACACAAGCAGCACCCAGTCCATAAATAGTGTCCAAGAAATCCACGAAATTAACGAATATCGCTGGTCCAGGAAGAGTATTCCACATCTTGTTAAAGAAACTCGCAATGATAAACTCACTTCTTAGGAACTCAATCGAGCTTAGATAGTCTTCTTCCTTCGGCTTCAAATTGGTTAAATCGAGCCATGAATGTGTGAGAGAGATTTTAACTGCTGTCTTTGTTTGCACGATTCGAGCCTATTTTATTCGCCTGACAAAGGGTCGTGTTTGCATTTTATGGTGTTTATTCAAAATTTTACACTTATTATTTTTAAACGCAATCTCTCTGGTGGTTTTTTATTATATTCTAGTTATGCTAGATTCAGATGTGGTAACCTAAAATAAAACAGGGATCCGTTCTACCAAAAAGTTTTACAAATGAAATACAAAAACTGTCACCAATATCAGTGTCATAGACTAAAAGTACATTCATATCCAATTATGCCAAGTATATCCATTTGGATAACCTTCATACCACAATTTTATTATAGTGAACTTCACTGAATAAAATCACGTAAAAGTACCATCAATGATTTCTATTAAAAAAAAAATAGTTGTTATAATTTCTTATTTTGAAAATTTAAATGATGGAGTAAACTATGACACATGCACATAAAATAGAACACATATATATTTTCAAACGTCTTTTCGTGCCTTTTAGATTTTTTTTTTTTTTTTTTTTTTTCACTTTCCCTACAAAAATTTTTTGGCTTCGCTACTGACCGGTTTTATGTCCGTTTTCGTCCTTTAAGTAAATTAGGTTACACCGTGTAACATAAAAGCTATTTCTTTTTATAGACACTAATATTACAAACCCTTTTTAGTATAAACATGGGTGGCATAAAACTTAATTTCTTTGTTTTCCGCTTATCCAAATCTGAAGTAACAAAGCAGAGAAATCTCTAGTTGGCAGCGCTATAGATAGCAACTGCATTATTGTGCAGAATACATCATTTTTCTGCTTTTAACTCATCCTTGTTGCTATGGTAGCACAGCATCTACGTTTTGCTATTTTTCCCCCCTTCTGACTCTATCAAGGTTTCGAAATAAATTCTCTATTCTTATCCAATAAAGTGTGTTCTTCTAGAAACTTAAAATTTTCTGATTTCAAAATTTTACGCCCATCTTTAATGTAACAGCGATTGCGTGATATTTCTTGATACGAACATCTAAGCAGCATATACAGGGTGTTCGAAAAACATCGATCGCGCCGTTAATTTCCTTAGAAACACGTAACGCATTGCCAAACATGCTATAAAAAAAGGTACAGAATTTGACAAATTTGGTCAAAAATTTCAGAAAGTTTAATTTGAACAGTTGAATTTCTTAAAATTTCTAACAGCCAATATTTATATTTGCATATATATATATATATATATATATATATATATATATATATATATATATAATTATAACATACAAAAATGTATAAAAAAATGAATAAAATGTATACAAATATAGAACGTAATAAAATTTAGCACACAAGGAATACATTATTAATTTTGAAGAATTAGAAAAAAAAAAAAAAAAAAAAAAAAAAGAAAGAATTTGAAGTTAGAAAAGATTTTAGAGAAAAAAAGAATATCACCTTTAGCACCTGGGGGACTCCCCCCCACCTCGAGACCCTGTGGGTTTTTTGCTCGGCAGAGCTAGGCGGGAGTTATTTCCTGGTAAAAAAAATAAAACTAATAAAATTTTATTTATATATATATGTATATATATATATAATGCATACAAGCAACTTTTTTTCACTTTTTTATTTATTTATTTATTTAATTATTATTATTATTATTTTGTTCAAATTTTTAATCTTTGTCTAATTTCTGAGTCATCAAAACAAATTTTAAAATCTCCGTAAAATAGTTCTCGTGCGAAAATTCTAAGATCTAAAATTAATTCTTTCTGAAATATTCCAAAGTCCCACAACAAAAATAAATTTTCATGTGAAAAAATTCTAAATAATGAAATAAAAATTCTAACTCCAAAATTTAGAAAAATAATTCTACGTCTGAAAAGAATCTTATGAGAACCCTCGTGGAAAGTCACGCTATCTCACTTCACCACCGCATTCCATCACTACACTACCACACACTGTTCACTCCTCCACTGCACACCGTTTACGATACTTTAATCGATACTTACGATACTTACGAATCGTCCAAAAACACTTTTGGACTGTAAAAACCGCCTGTCTTGTCCAAAACTAGTTTCAGACGTCCTAAACCCCAACCCTAGTTCTAACCTTTATTTTTCACGATTCACATCTTTATTGAGCACCGACGAAAGCTTTATAGAGATTCCGAAACTGCCGTTTGCTCGTTTCATTTTATTCGTGAACTTGCACTATTTTAATGTTGTTTTGCTAAAAATGAATAATCATTAACATCCCTTTTTCCTGAAGGTGGATGGTGCAGAAGAAGAAACATTTTATTACGTTATTTTTAAAAGTTAAAATAATGAAGAAAATAGCATGGCAACCAGAACTGCCATTTTCTCCAAGCTTGGCGTCATTTTACTTCCCTTTTATTTATTTATTATTTTATCCGAGTGATTCCTTTTCATTCATTACTGAGATCAGCATAAATAATAAATAAAAAATAAAAAATGGAGAAGGAAATAATAAATGTGGTAAAAAATTATAGAATTACCATCTACGAATTTTGAAACGTTTGTTCCGAAAATTATTTCTAATTATAACCTATTAAATTTATGCATACTGTAAATTTGTGCAACTGTGTATTGCCAAATTAAAAAATGTTTCCTAACTGTATAACATGCCTACTCCTGCAATTGACTGGATGAAATTTTGAATATCAATAAAGAAATCAGTTCTGAATGATTATTGAATACATCTTTGTTGTAATAAAACGGGATTTTTCAGCAGCCAATTCAGGTATTCCCGCTCCCCCAGAAATGAGCAGGAGCATTTGAACGCTCCTCCATTTCGGAGGCGCCCTAGATTCATTTCCTATGTGAGTTAATGTAGCGTCATTCCCCCAACGAGATCGTTTGAGCTTTCTGAAGTCAGTCGTTAATCATCGTTTTGTCAGGTTCAGTCTACCTTGAAAGAATATAAAGAATGCTGTATTTTAATTAAGCAGCATATTTTAATCGTTACCAAACCTAACGGAAACGTTTCAAACAAGTGCATTGATTATACCAGCCAATAAAAATTGGCTAGTACATTCATGAAAGCGCAGAAAGACTATTATTTTACAAATGCTAAATAAATGCTTAATAAAGGAGTAATAATACATGAAATTGTTTCATCGGATAACCAGAAAGAGGAGTCGTATAGCATCTTTCCCCGTTTTAAACTTTAATATATTTCAATTGTTACACCGTGAAATACAGAATTGGAAATTTGATTAACAATATACATCTATATTTATGGAAATCTTAATAGCAAGAATATAGACAGTGATTCTTTTAAGAAAACGAAACTACGTAGGCTATAACAGTTTTAATTTAAAAGCTAAATTGAATAAAAAAATGTTAATGAATCAAAAAGATCGTCATAAAACAGCTTAAACCGTTCGTTGCATCATTATCTTCTAGTTTCACCCGGAGAACCTGCAACGTCCGTCTTCCATCGTAGCAAAACATCTTCTCCTCAGCTTTTCTTAGATGCCAGATTCTCGCCCGTTTTCCTTCGTCTCGAGTTGTGCTGTATTCCGAATGCTTCTTACTAGTACTGCTGCGCCATCTAGCCTCTGTGGGGTAAAGGAAAACGGAAAGAGTGCTGCACTAATTAGGGAGGCTCTGCATTCTTCGCAACCGACATGGGCCATCTCTGACGCATACAGCCGTCCTCGGATTCAGTAGTCGTCACAAGTCTTTAGAAATCACAAAAAGCACGCCTGAAAGTAAAAAAAAAAAAAATGAAAGAAAACAGCAAAAACCCATCCACAGAGGGCAACAACTATAAAAAACAAAAATTAAACACTGCCAACATAACTTTTTTATTTTCGTGGCACATTTTCAGTGTAAGCGCCGTCGTCTTTTACTGTTGCTACATCACTGCATCTGGACCCTCCTCTTCCCCACCCCTTTTTTTTTTTGTATTTCTCTCCTTTCTTTTCTTTTAACCACTTAATGTTCACAGCAAAGTCACGACAATTCACAAATATTAAAGTTTACACTCAATATAAGAATAAGAAATAAATTAATATTCATTTCAAACAATTAAATTTTATATATATATACAATTTTATTTTATACAAACAAATACTTTAAGTTTCATCGGAGCAGGGTTTCACATGTGTTGGTACGTGTCAGACTTTCGGTCAATCCGAATTTTTTAACATCGTAAATGTCAACAATATTACTTGACTTGGAAATTTTCGCTTTAGATTATGAGGATTTACTCTTTTCCTGTTGGACAAATAATATTCGTTTCTAAGCTCTTCAAAAACTGGTACCTTAATTCTTCAATAAGGAGGTCTAAATTATTGATATTTAACATTTCGACAGAGTGTTACAATCGTTCAGTCTTTTGTACTATCCAGTATAAGTTAGTCAATTTTGGGTTCATTGAGGAAATATTGGATTCGAATTGATGATTTTTCTTCTTCTCTGTTTCTAATTTGTCTAACAATTTTTCGCACTTCATGCTCGATTCTTCTTTTTCTTTATCCAATTCATCAATAATTTTCAACAATAGATCAACTTCAAAATTTCGATTACATAGCTTTCGACTGTGACTGAATCTTCACTAGAAGATTTCATTACTATATCAGGACTTCGTCTCTTTTTCAAAGAAGTCAGATCAACTTCGGAATTTCCATTACATGGATTCTTTTGATTTTCGACTGTGACTGAATCTTCACTAGAGGATTGCATGACAATATCAGCATCTGGAATTCTTCCGTCAGGGCATTTCTTCTTCAATTTCTTTTTCTTTTCTGGTGCATGTTTAAAATCATCACGTGGCACGGAATCGAATTCGTGAATTGGACGATCCTGTATAATAGTTTCCTCAGGTTTCATCATTTACAAAAATAAATTCATGTTTATTTTTCGTCTTAATGTGTGGTAAAGGTCGTGGGGGCAGAAATTTTGTGGGTTTTATTAGTCAAATTGTTTTTCATCTTAACATCAACAGTTTTTAATTTTATTGGGGGTGTAATTTTGAATGGGTGAAAACAATTCTGAATGTACGTTTATATTATTAGTGTGGTTCAAACCAATGTCAGAATCATCAGTTTCATTTACCAAATTAATTAAGAAATTTTCTGAAACACTTTTATTTTTATTTAGTGATACACCTGCAGACGATATGGTTAAGGCACTTCGATGGATAACGTCAGTACCAATAATTAAATCAAAATTAATTAAATCATCATTTTCGACAAAAATTTCAGTATTGAACACACAGTTATCAATATTTATTTCGGCTGAAAAATACGTCAGTGATCTTACGGACATTTTTACCAATCGGGATAATGAAATACTAGTTTTTTCTAAAATTACACTTTTATTCAATTTTCTGCAAACACTATTCTTGATTAGAGTCTTTTGAGAACCTGCATCAAAATCAACGCATTGATAGGTATATTATTAATGTACATTTTTTTACTATTTAAATTCTGTGAACGTATTGCACTCATGTCAATAAATTAAGGATAATGCTAGCTGAGGTAATTAAAGGTTCAGAAGCAAAACAAACATGATTTATTCATAAAGTCCATTTATTAAACAAAATATTAGGACAAAAAAAAGTGGTTTATGTAGGATACTATTTATAAAAACTACGATTTTTGCTGCTTGAAGCAATTACAAAAAATATCTCCCTTACAAAAACTTAACATTACATGGTTAGTATGACGGTTGTATGTCTCTCAGATGATGAAATACAGTCCTTACAACGCCTAGGAATGCTGAGTATTAAATTATTGATCTGATCTTGGGGAAGATTACTCTACTCCGTAAGCAATGCTCTCCGAAGTTCCGGTACACATGTAGGAGGTGGTTGATGGACTACAACTCGTTGGAAAAGCATGTCCTACACATGCTCTATCAGATTCTAGTCAGGTGAGAAAGCTGGCCATTCCATGCGGGTGATAGTTTCAGATTGTAGGCATCCGTGTATAACGTTTGGACGGTGCTGATGCGCATTGTCATCCATAAACACAAATTCTGGGTTCATGGCACCCCTAAACAAACGTACATGTTGTTCCCAAATGATATACCGATAAATATGGCCTATCATTCTTCCGATTTGAACATGCAGATCTGTTCTGGTTCGTAGTATAATCCCCCCAAACGAGCACTCCTGCCCCAGAGTAACGGTGTCGTTCAATATTGTTTTGGTGGTAACGGGTACCTGACGTTCTACTTATGAAAGTCTGGCGTGAATCACACTGCAAGCTAAATCTGGACTCGTCGGAAAGCATCACACAGGCTCACTGTGCCGCTGTCCACATTGCATGTTCTCTACTCCAAGTTAACCGATGGCACAGTGCATTGCCGTGAGTGGAACACATGTAACAGGCCTGCGAGCATATAGACCAATATCTTCCAAACGTCTATACACGGTTTGTTTTGAAAATGTGGCACTCGTGGCTGCAGACAGCTGACGAGACAGGTCTGATGCTGTGCTTTATCTGCTCATTTTGGCAGTTACTGTCAAATACCGGTGGTCATTCGGCATTGTAACTCGGGGCCGACCAGTACTGTAACGTCGACTGGCATTTCCATCATTTTGGAATCGTTGCCAAAGCCTAGGGATGACACTTTGGGCGATTCTAAGTTCCCCGATACTTCTCTCTGAGTACGCCCACATTCTAGTCGGCCGATAACTCTACCACGTAAAAAATTATCTGCATGCGTCCTCTGTGCCATAAACATTCGGCTGTGGCAGTGAGCGGCACACAGAATGCTTGTGAACAATTTTCCTTCTTTGCTCCCATTCCTTATCTACCCCCTTCTTACACTTTCGTCATTGTAACATCATATCGGCGTGATCTGATGGCTTCCTATAATACGCATATTATTCTTAAAGATGTGTGTGGTATTCCTACAGGTGAAATTTTTGCATTAAAGTTCGATTACAGTGTGAATCTGAATTATCCTTAATTTATGGACATGAGTGTATATTAACTTATGAGGTTTTCAGGCAGTTTTTCTTGTCTTGGTTTACGACATTCCAAAGGCTTGTGGATAAGTCTTGTACTACGATCCATTAAAACAAAATGGGAGGTCCTTATTTTTCTATTTACAATCTACACTTTTATTATTATATTGGCTACAGTTAAAACAACGTACTTCTTTTTTAACAGAACTCGTCTTAGTATCATGTTTTGGTATTTCGAATTTAGGTTTACTTTCAAATGCCCTTTTTGGTTCAAGTCCAGATCCAAGTTTGGAGATTAATTTATACCAATAAAAGACTTTTGTCTGCAAATTTCTCAGAATAAAAAAATAATCGAAATTGCGATATCCTCAAACTCTACAAATGGAGAAAGCCGAAAATGACTTCAAAAAAATTTCTCTCTCTCTGTCTGTCTGTGTGTATGTAACTCTATTTTTGTCCGAGTAACATAGTGTGTCATTGAATTCCGTTCAGTTGTTGAGAACAGCTGAACGAAATTCAACGACACTTGACGGGGATTTAAGTCTGTGCCAAACTTAAAACTATATCTATAGAACATTTCAAAATTTTGATTAGATAAGGAAATACGATAAAGATATACGTAAAAAACGCCTGCGCCTGCACCATAATGCTTTTGTCAGTAAAAATCAGCTTTAGATGAAGGGGGGGGGGGGGGTTTGAGGGAAATGCATCTTTATGTTTTAGACATCAGAGAACCCCAAAACGATTTCAGAATAATTTCTCTGTAATCACGTGAGAACATTTTGTTTCAAAATAATGTTTCTCTATTAATTTGTCTTTTTTTTTTTTTTTTTTTAAGTTTAGTAAAATTTTGTTGAAACCCATTCTTATTATAAGTAAAAAACTTACGCACACACGCACACACACACAAAAAAAAGTACATATGTGTATAAATAATCGTGCAAGTCTCTCCCCTCCAATATATATATATATTGTATAAAATGTACACAAGAATTATCAATAATAAATGAAATCACGTGATAAAGTTACAAGTCTTTTACAGCTTTTGCATGATACAAGCTAATCCAAAGTATTTGTATTTTTCTTCAATGTGTGGTGTGCTAGACAATGTGGTGTACTAGACAATGCGTTTCTAGTCAATGTGTTTTGTACTAGAAAGTGCAAAATTATTAATGCTCTTTGCCTGTCTGAAGTTTAAGGACTTTTCTTCCAGCATTTTTTTAACACTTTCCAACAAGGTTGAAAAGTGTTTATGCATTGGGTTTGTCTGTCTGTCTGTCTGTTTGTTCGCCTGTCTGACTGTCTGTCCGACCGCCTGTCTGTCCGCGCTCTAACTTCCTTAAACATTTATGGAATTTCTTGAAACTGATATATGTTATTCAAATTCACTATCGGATGTTCCCTATTGAAAAGGGAGTTTATACCTCTACTGGTTTGTGTACAGGGACCCCCGAAAATATTTCAAAGCATTGTGTTCTATGAGAGGAATTTCTATAAACCATATTTTCATACCCTTACTGTACAAATATCTTAATGGAATTGAAAAATGTTATACAAGTTCACTATCGGATGTTCCCTATTGAAAATGGAGTTTATGCCTCTACTGGTTTGTGTACAGGGACCCCCTAAAATATTTCAAAGCATTGTGTTCTATGAGAGGCATTTCTATAAACCATATTTCCATACTCTTACTGTACACAAATCTTAATGAAATTGAAATATGTTATTCAGGTTCACTATCGGATGTTTCCTGTATAAAATGGAGTAAATACCACCACAGATTTGTGTACTGGGACACCCGAAAGTATTACGAAAGCATTGTGTTCTATGAGAGGCTATAAACCATATTTCCATACCATACTGTACACAAATCTTAATGAAATTGAATTATGTTACTCAAGTTCACTATCGGATGTTTCCTGTATAAAATGAAGCAAATACCATCACTGCAGGGGTACACAAAAGTATTCCAAAGCATTGCGTTTTATGAGAGATATTTCTATAAACTAAATTTAAATAACTTTACTTTGCACGAAGATTTATGAAATTGAAATGTGTTATTTATAAGCACAAAAGAAAATGCTTTGCATAGAATATAGCATGATTAGCATTAGATTTACGGGGTGAGACAAAAATATTCAGTTATATAAAGAGCTATTAATAAAGATTTCCTAAAAGTGTACTTTCGTTTACATTAAGCGTTTTTAACCCTTTCTAACATTATTAACACTTCCCAACAAGGTTGAAAAGTGTTAATGACTTCGGTTTGTCTGTCTGTCTGTCCGTTTGCCTGTCTCTCAGCGCTCTAATTCCCGTAAATATTTGTGGAATTTCTTGAAACTGATATATGTAATTGAAGTTCACTATCGAATGTTCCCTGTTGAAAATGGAGTTTATACATCTACTGGTGGGTATCTACATATACTGGTCATCTACACAATGCTTTGAAATACTTTCGGGTACAGGGGCACCCGAAAGTATTTCAAAGCATTGTGTTCTATGAGAGGTATTTCTATAAATCATATTTTCATACCTTTACTGTACACATATCTTAATGAAATTGAAATATGTTATTCAAGTTCACTATTGGACTTTTTCTGTATAAAATGGATTAAATACCAACTCTGTTTTATATACAAGAACACTCAAAAGTATTCTAAAGCATTGCGTTCTATGAGAGATATTTCTATAAATCAAATTTTAATAACTTTACTTTCCACGAAGATTTAGGACATTGAAATATGTTATTTATATGCACAAAGAATGCTTTCCATAGAATATAGCATGATTAGCATTAGATTTACAGGGTGACACAAAAATATACTGTTATATTAAGAGCTATTATTAAAAGTTTGCTAGAATTCTACTTTCGTTTACATTAAGCGTTTTTAACACTTCCAAGCATTTTTTTTTTTTTTTTAAGTGTGAATAAGATACCAATTTTTGTATCTGTCCATCTGTCCGTCTGTCCGTCGGCCCGCGCTCTAACTCCGGTAAATATTTATGGAATTTTTGAAACTGATATATGTTATTCAAGTTCTCTATCGAATGTTTCCTATTGAAAATGGAGTTTATACCTATACCGGTTTGTGTACTGGGACACCCGAAAGTATTTCAAAGAATTGTGTTCTATGAGAGGTATTTCTATAAACCATATTTTCATACCTTTACTGTACAATATCTTCATGAAATTGAAATATGTTATTCAAGTTCACTATTGGATGTTTCCTATATAAATTAGGTTACACCCCACCACTAGTTTATGTACAGGGACACTCAATACTCCAAAGCATTGCGTTCTTTGTGAGATATTTCTATAAATAAAATTTTAATAACTTTACTTTCCACGAAGTTTTAGGAAATTGAAATATGTTATTTATATGCACAAAAGAATGCTTTGCATAGAATATAGCAGGGTTACCATTAGATTTACAGAGTGACACAAAAATATTCAGTTATATTAAGAGCTATTAATAAAAAAATGCTAGAATTTTGTTTACATTAAGCGTTTTTGACACTTTCTATCATTTTTTTAGTGTGAATATAATTTCAATTTGTGTATATGTCTGACTGTTCTTCTGTCCGTCTGTCTGTTTTTCTGCGCTCTAATTCCCGTAAATATTTATGGAATTTCTTTAAACCGATATATTATATTGAAGTTCACTATCGGATGTTCTCTATTGAAAATGGAATGGATATCTCTTCTGGTTTGTGTACAGGGAAACCCAAAAGTATTCGAAAGCATTGTGTTCTATGAGAGGAGTTTCTATAAATCATATTTTAATACCTTTAATGTAAAGAAACTTTAATGAAATTTTAATATATTATTCAATTCCCTATCAGATGTTTACTATGTAAAATAGAGTACGTTTGTTACTGGTTTGTGTACAAGGGCACTTGAAAGTACTCCAAAGCATTGTGTTGTATGAGAATTATTTATATAAACCAAATTTTAATAATTTTATTTTCCACAAAGCTTAATGCAATTGAAATATATTATTCGTATGCACAAAATAGTGTGCCTTCTATGTAATATAATTTCGCTAGCATTAGATTTACAGGGCCACACAAAAATAATCAGTTACATTAAGAGGTATTAATAAAAATTTGCTGGAATTGCACTTTTTTTTACATGAGCGTTTTAACACTTTCTTATAATTTTAGTGGGAATATGATTTCAATTTGTGCGTCTGTCTGTCCGATTGTCTACCTTTCTATCTGTTTGTCTCCGGCTCCTATCATCCGTGAATATTTTGAGATTTTTTTAAAAATGATACACTCAAGTTCCCTATGGAATGTTCCCTACTTAAAATGTCATTAATAGGTCCTGTACAACTAGTTTGTTTACAGGGACAACAACAACAACAAAAATTAAAAAAAAGCCAATGTATTACGTTTTAGGACAGAATTTTTAGAAAGTTATATTTAAAAATCTTTCTGCTGTAAAAATCATAAAAATATTGAAATGTATTTTTAATATTCTAAAATAATGTTTTGTATAGAATATGATATGATTAACTTTCTGATTTACAGGCTACAGTAAAATATTCAGGGATTTTAAAAGCTGTAATTATAATCTAACGGCTGCATTTTCTTTTTCGTTAAGCCTTTTTAACACTTTCCAAAATGCCTAAGAGTAATTTTAAAATCAATTATTCTATGTGTATGTTTTTCAGTCCTTCTGTCTGTTGTGCGATAACGTAGGCAAAGAACATTAATAGTTATTCGATACAACAATTGTGTACAGTTGGAAAATGTTACTAATCAATGCGTACTGTATGATTTTTTTTTTTTTTTTTTTTTTTAAGAAATAGAAAAGATGTCGTCTTATGCCGTGTAATGTCGACTTGATTGTTTTCCACAATATGACACCTATTCAGATTCATTTTGCTTTAATATACATATTAATATGCTTTAATATATATACATATATTTTCCTTTTTAAAGTGTGGAGCAAGATTTCAGTATTTTAGTAGTGATCACTTCAAACAGCATGAAATTTGGCACCCAACATGTAAAAATGTAAAAACAATGGTTGGAATTGAGTTACCCCTCTTCGATTAAATATCATTTCTACACCTAAATGAAATTCACAGAAAAATGCTTTGCATGGCCCGATATAATTTCTGGAAAAATGACGAATCCAATTTCACCTGGAAGGTGGTGCTATTAAATTTTTAAGACCAACACGATTCAATAAAACAAATGATAAAAGAATTCCGGAAGTGTTCAGCAGAGCGCTTAAACAGTAAACCATTCTTATGACAACTTTCACATTACTTTCAAATATTTTGGATTAATGTGGCGTAACTTTTGATGTAAGAACCGGAAAGAAAAGAAAAGACATTAGTATGTTTCACTCTTTTTCTCCCTCGCCAGCATTTAACATTGTTTTGTATTCTTCAGAAGATAATGACAGTATCTTTCATACGAAGCAGACTTTAAATAGGATTTTACAAAATAAATTAACACTAGTGGATCTGCAGATCAGGAGCCTCAACGTCCTATTTGCACCAGACATTTTTCAATAGGTCATTTTTATTTCTTTCTTATTATATAATAGTATATATTGATTCGATCGACTTATTACCATAATCAGATACATTCCTGAGGGGGGCTGCCGCCCCCCTCAACCCCCCGCTGTATCTCTCTTTCTATACCTATTTGTATATCATATAAAGTGTTACGGAATTGTAAATAATTGCATTTATTTTTGTATAAATTTTTTCAAAGAGGCTTAGTAAGTCGATAAAACGCTGATTTTGTGCATTTCTAGTCGTTCTAGCGATAAAATAGCCTAATTTTCCTTTAAAAACGAATTGAAAAGCTCCAATAAGGGAAGAAATGGATTACCGAATTTCACACACACAAAAAAAAAATGACATAGCATATCAGAAATATTTTGCGTAACCTTTAAACTAATTATCAATTCTATGCCCACAATTTTCAACATGAAAACAGGCTTTTAAAATTCTAATAAAATTTCATTATATTTGATGGGGTGTAACCATGTTAAAATACACTTTTAAGAAATACCGACTATACACCATAAAAGTACGAAATTCCTTTATGTGTCCCGGAAAAATAGCCACAGTCCGAATTATAACACTATAAACGCCAATAATAAGAATAAATCTAATTAATTATAACTCATTAATCTTTCAAACTAATTTGACATCATTTGGATGATTACAGTACATACTCGGAATTATTTTGTGTGGTCCCATAAATTATTTAGTCTATACATAACCGTTTTTTAGAGTAAACATGATTTTAAGCATCTTTATAATGTATGTTAACTTTATTAAGTTCAATTCAGCATAAACGCATTAAAGTGCGCGCTTAAATTAAAAATTCGTCCATAGGCTCTAATGTTACGAAATTCTTTCGTGTGTCTCTGTAAACGAACCATAAACATTGTATACACCAGTAAAAACTATTCAGCTTATTTTGCGTTTAAAATTAATAATTGTTCTAAATTTAACATCGTTTGGATGACTAAGTGACATTGTCAGAACACTTTTGTAAGGTCCTGTACATTAATTAGAAAGCTTAAGAGCACATATTTTCTTCAAGCAATATAAGTTTAAGCATCTTACTCACGTACTCTAGTTTCATTTTCTTCATTGCAAAGTAATGATATTAAAATGCGTTTAAACGAAATTCACCCCATACGCCGTAATGTTAAGAATTTTGGCGTGTCCCTGTACACAGTTTATAAAAAATATAGCAATGAAAATTAAACCACTACTTATATGGAAAGCTGGAATGTGTGCGCCAATTTGCAAGTCAATCGAAAGATTTTTGCGGCCGCTATTGCGGTACATACAAATTCTTCCCATAGGCCGTAAGGATAAGAAAAATTTTGGTGTGTCCCTGTACACGAACAACAAAGGGAATACACACCTAACACTATACAGCTAATTCCGTTGGGCTCGTGAATATGTGTACCAAATTGCAAGTCTATAGCGTTATTTTTGGGGCCGCTATCGCGGTACATACAAATTCTTCCCATAAGCCGTAATGATAAAAAAAACTTTGGCGTGTCCCTGTACACGAACTACAAATGGAATGCACACCCAAAACTATACAGCTAATTTCTTGGGGATCATGAACATGTGTACAAAGTTTCAAGTCAATAGCGTGGTTTTTTACGGCCGCTATCGCACGACAGACAGACAGACAGACAGACGGACGGACCGACGGAACCCAAAATCCTTTTGAGTCTCAACAGAGGGCCTCCACTGACGTTTCGGCAAAAATTGAAGTCAATAGCTTGATTTTTGCGGCGGCTATCGCAGTACATACAGATTCTTCCCATAGGCCGTAATGATAGAAAATCTTTGGCGTGTCCCTGTACACGAACTACAAATGGAATACACACCTAAAACTATACAGCTGATTTCATTGGGCTTATGAACATGTGTACCAAAATGCAAGTCGAAAGCGTGATTTTTGTGGCTGCTATCGCGGTACATACAAATTCCTCCCATAGGCCGTAATGATAAGAAAAACTTTGCCGTGTCCCTGTACACGAATTACAAATGGAATATACACCCAAAACTATACAGCTGATTTCGTGGGGCACATGAACATGTGTACCAAATTGCAAGTCAATAGTGTGATTTTTGTGGCCGCTATCGCGATACATACAAATTCCTCCCATAGGCCGTAATGATAAGAAAAACTTTGGCGTGTCCCTGTATACGAACTACAAATGGTGTACATACCAAAAACTATACAGCTGATTTCGTGGGGCTCATGAACACGTGTACCAAATTTCAAGTCAATAGCGCTATTTTTGCGGCCGCTATCGCGCGACAAACAGACAGACAGACAGACACAGCCCAAAACCGTTTTGAGTCTCAACAGAGGGCCTCCACTGACGTTTCGGCAATTAAATGTAATATACTTGAAAAAAGTCATTTCTTGGGCACGTCTATCTTAAGTTTAAATCATGGTTGCTGGGCGCAAACATTTACTTTCCTCGCTGCACCTTTCCCACTTGGCAGAGTGATATCAGGATACTGTGGGTTCGATTCTCGAGTCACCAAAAGACCGTCGTGTATATCCAAGGCAGCTACCGCATATAAAATACGTTTTTGTTGTTATGTTATCCACGTCCCGTAAAGAGTTAAAACAATACTTTTGGGGATTATCGAAGCGGGGGAGCCCCCCTCATCCTCGGAGTAGCAAAATTCGGATGGGATGTCTCAGAAATGAATCCCATACCGTCGACAATTGCCCACAGTGTAGCTCTAATGCAACGTTAAACCCACTTAACCTCAACTTTCCTTTTTCCTATGGATTTGTGATTGGTTTCCCCATGTCTAATAAGAGGAATGTAATCGTTTCGGATTGGCTCAAAGTTTTTTGCGCATGCTCAACTACACTCATTTTTGTCTTAAAGAAACAATTTTATGCCCTAATATATAAGATAAGTAAAGAGAAAAACATATAAATAGCATAATATTTATGTGATATATATTCTCGACATTATATAAATATTTTAATGTGTTCCCTCCCTATTTATTATTTAATTAATTTAAATCTTGTCGATGACGATTGTTATAAATTCCTTTCGGTATTTACAGGAAAGATTAATCATTGCTTTAAAAGTGAAAATGGACCCTTACAAAGAAGTTTCTCTTAAGTAAAATGAGAATGATGAAGGTATATATTTTTAAAACTATATCTTCATACACAGCGCAACTCATCATTGAACAGAATATCAAAACTATATTCTATTTTGGCTTAATGGGCTTTTGTGTTTTGCTAACATTTGTTGAATCCACCTTTCATGCAGCAAATATTCCAATCGTTCCAAAACCAGGCAATTTAAAACCTCACTAGAGTGCTTTAAAAGCGGCTGGTGAGCCATTTCTCCTTCAATAAAACTCTTTTTCCCATTTTTACTGCTTCAGACCGCGGAGTACTTGTGTCATGCGAGGTAGAATAATTTTCCCTTCTACGGATAATTACTTTCCGAAAATCTCTCAGTAATTGCTCCGGACCATCCCTCTGGTCAAGTCAAACTATGCATTATAGGTTTATCTACATGCTTTCCTATTTCCATAAAATGCCCAGGGGAAATTACATCTGAAAAATTGTAAGTCAATCTAACATAGGAGGAAATGAATAAGCTTTCTATTTTTCGCTTCCGCTGACCCATGTAGAAAGTTGAAAGCACTGTTTTTGGGTCGAATTTTCAAAACTGCATTTTCGATATTTTTACACTTTTGGGGATCCTTAAATCTAAAAATCAGTTTTTCGTCGTTCGGCCAACATAACTCAACAACAAATATCAAATGTCCAAACTTGATGTTTTAAATCTCTTTCATGTTACCTGAAACTATCCTTTTCAGAAATCGAACAAATAGTTCGTGTACAGGAACGTATAAAACTTTTCAAATGCGTCATATTTGTGGAAATGTTATAAATAACGCAACTGGTTTGAATACAGAGATTCACAAAATAATTTCGATGCGGCCAATGAGGGGAATATTTAAAAGCATAATATAAGGTTTTTATACTATACATAATGAAACTGATGTATATTTTTAAGGTTTACAAAACCTTTTTTTTTACCGTAAAATTAGATATAAATTAGCGTTATTGATTTGTTTACAAGGTCACACAAAGTTGTTTTCATTCCTTATGAGATATATGGGAAAATTGTACAATTGTTTCAGTATAGTGAAGATTTTTACTTCCTTATTTTTTAGACAAAATATGAGGAAGTACTGCAATCCTGATTTTCGAAATGGATTTTCTATCTCGCATAGCTCAAAAACGAATGATCGTAGAATGTTCCAAATTTACATTTGTGATTGTCATGCTGTACACTTGCAACTTTGGTCTTACTATGAGCTCTCATTTTAAAAATATCTACGACTTTACGCGATTTTTCGTGACATCTGAATGTACGTGTGTGTGTATCTCACATAACTCAAAAACGGATGGACATAGAACATTGCAAATTGCTGTATAGGTTTGTTATAACAACTAGTTGTGCACCTCCCTTTTTGGTATTTCTGTGACTTTCTGTTTTGGAGATATTCATGAAAATTATATTCGTAATGAGCAAAAATACAAAGGTTTTGGCCATTATATATGACCTACCATTACAAAGATTCCAAAAGAAGCTAATGATAAAGCCCATGAGGATATTGTTATGAAAGTTGCCGGCATTTTTGCATGTAGAGAGTAGGCAAAAGCAGGTTCTAGTCCACGAATGCACTTTATTTAATAAATATTCAGTCTGTAATGAAAGTTGTCGATACAGTACAGCCTCGCTTATCCGAGGTAATGTTGAAAATTAATGTTATAATCGAAAACTCGTATAATACGGACTTTGACGTAAATGGAAACATACGGTAAAGTTTAAAATGATTGAAAACATAGTCAATGAAGTAAAATAATATATCTGTTACATATTTGAATGCAGTCAGTTAAAAATGTATTGCAATACATTATAAAATACTGTGCTGTATAGTATAGAATTTGCAAAAGTCATACACGCCATTTTTCAAAAGCTACGCCTCCTCCGAGGAGTGGCCTTTTCGGGACTACCTCGGTTAACCCAGAAATCGGTTAAACGGGGCTCAGATAACTGCGGTTCTACTGTATTTTTGCAGAAAGTACATGTCGATTAATGCACTTTTAATGAATATTCAGCTCGAAGATAGAGCGCGTAATGATCTTGTCATACAAGTTGTCGACATTTTTGCATGTAAAAAGTAATTCTTAAAGACATAACAGGTTCTGGTCGACGAGTGCGCTTTATTTAGCGAATATTCAGACCGTAGACAGAGCCCGTAATGATATGAATATGAATAGTAATATTATGAAAGTTGTCGACATTTTTGCGTGTTAGAAAGTAATTCTTAAAGACGTAAGCAGGTTATAGCTGACAAATGCACTTTATTTAATAAATATTCAGCCCGTAGATAGAGTTCGTAAAGATATTGTTAGGAAAGTAATCGATATTTTTGCGTGTAGAAAGTAATTTTTAAAGATATAGGCCGATTCTAGTCGATGAATGCAATTTATTTAGTGAATATTCACCGTGCAGATAGTGCCCGTAATGATATTGTTATAAAATTTTGCGTGTAAAAAGTAATTCTTAAAGACATAACCAATGTCTATGACGTTCTATTTTTATTTAATGAATACTCAGGAAACTGTTGAATAAAACGGTTTTTAGTGCCGCAAAAATCAATAATCAATGAATATTCTCGAAACAGTCCAATGAAACAGTCATTCTTTCTGCAGAAATAAAATAAAAACTGTTAGATACACAACAGAGCAGAAATTTCGCTAATTCAGGAACAACCGAAAATTTCGAATACCCATAGTGGTTTCTGGAATTTTCGAGATAATTCTGCACTAGAAACCAATGAATTATTACAAAAAATTTCAGAACTCCACTCCTATTGCAGTTAGAGTTTCCAAGCTTTAGGAATTCTAAACTGCCACTTTTCGCTCCATTTGAATGCCGAATTTCACGCTAAGTCAACGGTCACCCACGGGGAAATGAAAAAACTACCATCTGTTTCCATTTTTACTGTAATGCCTTATAGAAAGCAGCACCTAAAGATATACGCAAGTTTTAGTCTACAATAATCAATACTCATCCTTCTTTTTATTTTATAGTCTTGTTCGTCATTTATAGAACTTTCGAAGAATTTAGTTCTGTCCTATAAACCAATGAGCCTTTCCAGAAAATTTTAGAATCTGTTGAAGTTAGAGATTTCAAACTTTCGCAACCCTAAACTATAAATTTTCACCAAATTGGGACGTTAAGTCACCAAATTCGATGCCAAGACCAAAATATGTGTTGGTTACAAACTTGGAGAGTCAGAATTTTACGAGAGTCAGAATTAGTAAACCCTTTCTCAATTTTAACAAAGTTAAATGTTTTAGTAAAATAAATCTTTTAAGTCACTTATTTTTGCCAAAGAGAACAATAGTAGACCTTCTGTACCTGAAGGCTTTTCATTGATCTCTAAATTGTTTATTTGCTAATGAGAGATTCTGCAATAAGCCAAAAAAATTATTCCAAAAAAAAAAAAAAAAAAAAAAAAAAAAAAAGAAAGAAAAAAAAACTACTCCGTTTGTCTTAGCAGTATATATAATTCAATTAGCGTGACTTTTGTGATTGGAGTAGCAGTTTTTTTTTCCCTCAGGGGTTTTGGTGACTAGAACCTGCCTGTTTATTTACGAATCCGTCACCACACGCAACAATGTCATTGTTTTCATAGCAACATGTATATCTCAGTGAGTGTATAAGGAAGTCATGTGGTGGCCACATCAGACTTTTTTAAAAAATAAAACATATGGTGCGTAAGGAAAGTTTAGATGTTGCAGTGCTACATAAAAGAAATCTTCATGCCTTTTCTTTTGAAATAAAGACATAAAGATGCTTTTATGAGACTGTTTACGGTTTGTAGAACTATTGTTTTTACATGAGTTATTACAAAAGGTCATCATTACATGAGGGTTATAGAAAAACAACTTATTATTATTACCATGTTTTTATTAACTTCGATTCTTATTTGTTTGTTTGTCCGGTACAAATCTTGCAATCGATTTTTAACTAACTCCCCTACTAGCTAGACATTTGAAACTTTCACAGTAGCTCAGAACCCGATGAAAACACAACACTCCCAAGCCCGATTTCCGAATTTTTGAATAGTTTTCTTTTAATTAATTAAAATAGGAAAATAATAACATCCTAATAGCAATTAAAATAGCCATTAAAATATTAGCTATAATTTAATGGTTGCAAAAAAAAAAAAAAAAAAAAAATGACGAGCTCATTTTCTTTCGACATAAAAATAAATACATTTAATTAAACATAAACGTTAAAAAATTGTAAAAAAATAAGTTATGCATCTCCCAAAAATTAACATCATTATCACTTTAAAAATTTTATACGCATTGATAAAGTTCTAGTGTAGTTCTACAGCTATGATTCAACAGAAAATTTAAAAACATGGTATATAAAAAGTTTTTTATCTTATAATTATTTTTAAAATAATATCGAATTTATAGATATCTATATTAATAAAATCATGGTTCCCAGTTTGATTGTGATCTTAATGTACGGGCTGGTGTGTTCTCAGATCTTTTTTCATTCTATGCTCCTGCGGGCTATATTGGTACCTCCTTTGATGGTGAAGTTGTGGCGATACGTATAGCCTTAAAGCAACTATTAGCTGTCCATTGCAAGTTTGAAAGGGCAGTCATTCTTTCTGATTCTCCGGCAGCCTTCCTGTCAATTAGCGCTGTTGATCATCCATTTACACCTGAAATATGCCAATGTCAAGAATCCTTGAGAACTCTCACTTTAAAGGGGAAACAAATTGTTCTCCAGTGGGTGTCCGGCCATTGTGGCCTTTGGGGCAATGAACAAGCGGACTTCCTTGCAAAAAGAGGTGCCGCCTTACTACAGCATCCCAATACAGCCATTTCTTACTGGAGGATTAAACTGTTTTTAAAGAATTTATCTGCATCTAATGCCTTACGAGATCTTGAGAATCGTACAGCTCTAAAGAACTGGTAGAATTTAAGTCCTTCCATTATTTCTGATAAACCAAGACGTAAGGCTGTTTCGACTTTCCGCCTATCTACAGGACACGACTGCCTTGCCGCTCACTTGAAGCGCATAATAGGTATCTTAAACGATTCTACTTGCCCACTTTGTGGTTCTGGAGAAGTAATGGACAGGGACCCTCTAACCCGTTGTGGGGCTCTTCGATGTTCTACGGAAGAGTCGAGATATTGGGAGGCTAGATCGCTCCTTAGGCAATGACATCGGTCTTTTGTTCTATGTTATATTGTTTATAATTTGTTCTGTAACTTTTATATAGTTATACTTTTATAGTCCTCGGTAACTTTTGTCTAGCCATTGGAGGAAATATATATATATTTATATTAATAAAATCAGACTTTTGTCTGTAAATTTCTCAGAATTAAAAAAATTCGCGATATTTTCACGTTTCACACATTGTGAGAGCCAAAAATTACTTCAGAAAATTTTCTCTTTCTCTCTCTCTGTGTGTACCGTTGTGTCTGTATGTCTGTAACGCTATTTTTGTACGGGTATCATTCGAGAATGGCTGGACGGAATTTCACGACACTTGACAGGCTCTTTATCCAAATTAAAATTATATCTATCAACTTTTGCAAAATAACCTTCCATTCTTCCCTAGGGGGGATGGGGGGGGGCAGAAGTCATAAACACGTTTGTACGCATAACTCGGCTCCAAATTACTTCAGGGTGAAGAAATTGTACATTGCGAGAATAGACTTAAGTACAAATAAAACATTATCTACGATTTAGGAAATTTTGATGTTTAAGGGGAGGGAGGAGGAAAATCGATTTTTGGCGGGAAATTTCGCAAATACCGGATTTTTTGAGTAGAACTCTACCAAAAGTGAAACAAAGATGTTGAAAACAGCCATGCGTCTTCTTTAAGATATTTCCAAAAAAATATTTTTGTTTATTTGTGATTTTCGATTTTTTTTTTTTTTTTTTTTTGGGGGGGGGGGGGGGGGAGCGGGAGGGGTGTAAGGGCGAATTCGAAACATCCTTTTTAACGCTAAATTTGTCATGGGAAATCTATGGGAGTTGCAGTCACGAATTCTGGTGCTTGGATTGTTTATATATATCCGACACTAAAATAAAGGGTAAATCGTGATTCCTCCCCCCCCCCCGGGGAGCTGAACACAAAAAGACGTTTGTGAGCATAACTTGGCTTCAAATTACTTCACGTTCAAGAAATTGCACATGAAGAGACTAGACTTGAATACAAATAAAACATTATATGCTATTTTGTAAGTTTTGATTCTTAATGAAGGGAGGGAGAAAAATCATTTTTCAAGAAGAAATTACAAAAATTCCTCATTTTTTAGTAGAGCTCTACTTTAGGATATTCCCAGAAACCCATTTTCGTTATTATAATTATTATAATTATAATGATGTTGTTGTTGTTGTGTGCCACTCGGAGATTCCGAGCCCCGGTAGTGGAACTACCGAATTTTTTAAGGCATGAGGGGTGCGTCTTCCGTTATTTAGGAGCGCCTCATAGGAAGGAAGTACGACTTTAGCTCCAGAAGTTGGTGAAAGATAGCAGCACCAGCCAGACAACAAGAAATCGAATTTTGATCCGGCTCAGAGCGAGTTAAACCCATGTTCCGGTACCCCCAGAGGTTTAATTTTTGATGGGAACTTGGAGGACTTTGCGACCACGACGGAATTTAATGTGCACCAGCCGCCATTAGCGTACACGACGGTCTTCAGCCGGCTCGAGGACCGAACCCGCAAACTTTCGATCACGAACTCGCTGCTCTTACCGACCAGGCTAAAGCGGCCGACAATTATAATGATAATTAATATTATTATTTGTGTGTGTGTGTGTGGTTTTCGATTATTTTGGGGGGAAGTGGCATTACGAAGGAACAAATTCGATACCCTTCTTTTAGCGCTAAATTTGTCTTGGGAAATCTATGGCATTTGCGGTCACGAAATTCGGTGCATAAATTATTTATATGTATCAGACACCTGTTGTAACGGGATTTTACGAAATTCTCTCCCCCCCTCCCCCTTACCCCCTTAGGGGTCGGGGGTAATAAATACGTTTCTAAGCGCAACCTTGCTCCAAATTAACCCAGTAAGATAATTTTTGATGTGTGGATTGGTTAAGGGTACCTAACACGCTCTATAAAGGGATTTTGTGAAATTTGCAGTTTCCACCCTCTAAAGTTTGGGGGGAAACACATTTTCAAGAGTAACTCTGCTCCAAATTATATCGGGAAAGCGGATTTTTGATGCGTCGATTGGCTATGCGTACCCAATACTCTTCTCATCCTAGAAATAATTTTTTTTAAATTACTTTCTACATCGAGAGGGAGGGAAACACGTTTTCAGTATTAAATCTGCTCCAAATTATCTTAGAAAAGCGATTTTTGATGTGTAGATTGGTTATACGTATTCAACACGTACTATAAAGAGAATTGTCAAAATTAAATCCCATCCACTTCCCACCCTTTAAAAGTGAGGGGGGGGAGCAAAAACACATTTTCAAACTTAACTCCAAATATCAATCTGAGGAAAACGATGTTTTCATGTGTTGGTTGGTTATGTGTAGACAGCACGCTCTCTCTTTTACGAAATTAACCTCCCGCCCGCCACAAAAGGGGCGGGAATAAAACATGTTTTCATGTTTGCCCAGCGGCTTAATTTATAATTCGACTGATTTCAGTGATTTCTTTTCATTTTTTTATTTTTTGAGATTTTATTAATAATTATATGGAATTTTGCGAACTCATTTAAATATAATATCCAGCGAAGCGGGCAAAGCCCCTGTTAGTATATATATACAAATACATATATATATATTTAAGAATTCTAAAGAGTTATTGTGAGGTTTTATTTAATATATTTTCAACTAATTGGAATAATTTATCTTAAATAGTTAATACGGATTTCTTGGATTATTTCCCATCTTTTGGGGAAAAAATGATATGCCAACCTTTATACGATTCAGGGATATGAATATTAATATTGATGCCAATAGTAAATGTATTGTTTCAAATGTAGATGGCGCCACAAATCATTATAATTTGAATATTCTGACTTCCCATTCTATTTGCCAGACCTTAAACCTTATTTCCCGAAATACCAGACCATTTTTTCAACTGCGCGTAAATGGGTCCAGTAGTTTTTGAGTCTATGTCACACATACTAACATTTTGTTTTATATAGATTTCACATCAAAATTATCTATGTAAAATAACGACAACATCAATCTTAAAACGTCTTTATTCATAATTGCGTTAACGTACTTAAATGTACTTAAAAGGCGCTTTTCATGGTGTATAAAATAAATGTATGCTATTAATTTAAAAAATAAATAAGTAGTTAAATAAATGCAGAACATTTAAATTCTTGGAATAAAAAAGTGAATATTCCTATGGAATAATTATATTAATGGTATTTCTTGTTTCAGCAGATTTCCAAACACTCTTTTAATCTTTATCCCACGTTGTACGTTAATGGTTTTTAAGAACTTTTTTTCCCAGAAGAGTCTTTTTCATTTCAATGCTGCCATTTATCATTCGGCTTTGGAAAGTTTTTTTAAAATGAAAATCACGTTAGCAAAAGTAACTTTTACTAAAAATAACACAGAAAGCGCATTTAAAGTATAGATAAAATTATTTTCTTGATCAGTTGAAATTAAACGTAAAGCATCTTATAATATTCTAATCCGCATTCTTCAAAAGTTTATGAAATAATTTTGTAATTTGCTATAGTTTCATAATTTACTTATGTTAAATACGGAATTAAAATAAAATAATATAATATAGTATATACACATGATGTGTCCAGAAAATAAAAAAACTGATTTCCTAAAATTCTTCATTATTTTTTAAATAACCTTCTTGCTAACGACTCTGCCCCCCCCCCCCCCCCCCCCATTGATGCCCGTTCAGAAGTCTTCAACTGGAAATACTGTACAGAACACACGTTACGTTTCTCTGGAAGTTCTGTCATTTGTTTTTCCCCCAGAAAAAAGCGCAAATTACGTTAACTGTACTGAAAAATGAAAGGCAGTTCAAATTGAATTTTAAACTCGAAAATCCCCTAAACTATATTTTTATCAAAATCATTTAAGTAGTTTCTATGACAACAAAGATTCTGTCCTATTTTGCTACAGGTGGAGTGTGGCTAACAGTGAACGATAAGAAGATAAGGTTATGGATTTCTAAAAAACTTCAAAACTCAGTTTTAATCAAAGCTGTTAGATCCATGTCAGAAAAAATCAAGTTTCTGCCGTAGTTTGCAGCGATGGCGTCGGCAATTTTTTTTAAAGATAAGCCATATACCTTTGTCATTAAAAAAATAAATAAATACTTAACCTGCAATTTTTATTAAAACTATTAGATCCATTATTTACTGATTCCTTTTCGCTGGTTTCTATATTTAACTTAAAAACAAATACTAGCTCTTCAAATGCGAACCAATGGTTCGTGTACAGAAGCGGACAAAATTATTTCAATAAATTACGGCAAATTTTATCGTAGCAAAGTTTAACATCTTTGGAATGAATGAAATAAAATGAAATCAACATTTTTTTTTTTTTTTTTTTTTTAAATTAATTTTCGACTTACATATTTTTTACCATGTTAACCGAAAACATGTTTTTGGTGGCTGTTTATCAGCGTGATTCCAAATCAAATGGCAGAAAGTCTTGGACGAGTGGTTCGTTTATAGGGACATACAAATTTTTTTAAATGCATTACATCTATGAACGAAATTTTAAGTAAGTATAGTTTATAATTTTTAAACGGCACTAAGAAATTAAATTGACACTGGTTTTTTAAAGCATGCACAAAATAACATTTCACATAAAATATAGCATTAAAGTTTATCTTTCCTTTATAGGACCACACAAAAGATTTCTGATATATTAGAAATAGTCTGTTAGTGGTTAGAAATGCATTTCAGGTTGTGTCAAGTTTCATGTACTAAGTTTAAGTACACCGCGCACATCCATAATGTAGGGGGCTTCGGAAAATGAGTAGAATAAGTTTTAAAAAGGGTTGTGATTGGTATTTTTCTTAACAATTTAAAAGACTTTTTTAAATGTTAGTAACAGCCTTAACAGTTTTATGAATGCTACTGTAATACGGGGTTGAGGTGAGGAGTAGCTACCTTCATACGAAATGTATTTTCAATAAAATTGTTTCTAAAACGATTTTCAACTGCAATTTAAAGTTACAGATCCCTCTCCTTAATACTGTTTAATATTACTGTTATCCATAGTAATGTTGAGTAAAATAGTACAGTGCTGCATCAAACTGTGCCCTTGACCAAAACATGTTTCGCGTACGCTAGGGTATAAGAAGTTTAACAATATACTCTGCCCAAAATGTCTGTTACTAAACTGTTCTGTGTTCTAAAATTTCACTTACCGTTTCAAGGTTTAGATGTTGTAAAAGCATTATGAAATTTTAGAACGTCAAAACTATTTTATCAATAGAAAATAACTGCCTAAAAATCTGTATTTCGTAGAAAATAAGTTATTTTATTTCGTGCTGCAACTAATAGGGTAACAAATGTTCAGGCATTTAGTTACCATAGCAACTAGAAAAAAATAATTTCCGTAAGTATTAAAAAAAAAGAAAGATAAAACTGTTTCTATGTTTAGCAGTGCTTACAAGGAAATTTCGAACTTATCAAGCGCAGAAGTAAAGCAGTTTTTGTTTTTTAATGGGAAAGGAGCTGTGAAAGATTTTTTTTTTTTTTTTCATTTTGTTATTGACTGAATTCATTAATCTATATTAATCTTGTTTGGCTATATGGATTATATATATTAATCTTGTCATGGATGTAACATGGATAATCTAATCATGGATATCTATCTATCTATATATATATATACTAGCAGGCTACGCCCTCTTCGCTGGTCACTATATTTAAATGAATTTTCAAAAGAATTGAATCAATATTTATTTTTTGCATCACATTATAAAAAAAAAACTTAAAAAAAAAAAAAAAAAAAAAAAAAAATTCAAATTGCTCTAAATATCGCTTCGGGTGCCCGCACTGCATTGGATCCAACTCCCCACTGCCTACAGAAAGGTTTTTCCCCGACACTTTAATCGCAACATCTATTAAATATTTTAGTTTTTGAACCATGTACTAAAATACATGGTTCAAATATTCATAGTTCAAGTATTTATGTTCAAGTATTTCTAATCCCCACCATTTATACTATATTACGATTTGATTCCGACCAATATAATAAAATAAAAGAATAGATTTTCTTTTAAGAGAAATTAAATACATAAAAATAAATAAATAAGTTTTAATCAATTTAATCCTTCCTACTATATGCTATCATTTTTTGTTCGATAAATACTATAAAGTGAATAAATAAATCTCTCTATATATAAATGGCTAAGAGAGATTTTCCTGTGGACGCAAGTTGATTGGCTAAGAGAGATTTTCTTCTGTTTGTCTGTGTGTTGTTGCCACCAGCTTTTCATACTTTAGTTTATTTAAAAAATTATCACCAGCTTTTCATACTTTAGTTAATTTTAAAAAATCTAATTATCTGATCGATAAGTTAATTAAACCGACGGATTCAGAAAAAATGCCTCTTTCATTTGGTACCTTATTTGTAACGAAATTTTGATTAGATTTTTTAAAATTAATTAAAATGTGAAAATAATAACCTGATAAAAGGACATTTAAAATTTTAATTGTTGCTAAAAATTTTTTTTGTTTTTTTTTCAAACATAAAATAAAATAAGCTTTCACGCGAAAAATAAAATATTATAAAATGTTGTACTCATGCACATAATAAAGCAGGTAACAGTTTAACGGTCCAGGAAAATCCCAAGCACCGAGCATCAGACCTAGAATTACTAGCGGCTAAGTTTCCAGTATCTGAAACTCTTCTGAAAACTACCCTCTTTATTTTCTGTATTAAATAGAAGGAAATTGTATCAATTTAAAAGAGAAATGACAATTGAAACAATTAAAAATATAATTAACTATACTAGATTTAAAAAAAAAAAAAAAAGAGAGAGAGATTAAAAAATAAAACGTTATATATAACACAGCTAATAAAACATTAATTATTTTCCTTTTTATAAGCACTATATTTTATTAATGATAATAACAAAATAGTACTTATAAAAAAAAAATATATATATATACATAAAATCTTGAATAAAAAGCCAAGAGTGAAGAGAAATTTGATTTAATTGCAAAATTTAATTTGTCCTAATCTAGAATAAATAAAGTAGAATTATTTAAAAATATGTAAAATCTAGAAGCTATACATTATGATACAAAAAATTATATTAAGGATTTCTCTAACGTATCTTTAGAAATGAAATAAAATCTTAATTTAATATGGGTGTAAATTAACTTTATTTACGAATAAAGAACCAATGCAATTTTTACTCTATTATTTAGATTTTTTTTGAGTCCCAAATAAAACTGAACAAATCAAAATATGAATGAAAACACGTGACATATGAAAATAAAAAATTAAAAAACTAAACAATAGTAATGGTAACCTATTAAGGCAAATAACAATTGCCTTAATGGAGTGTAGAATCCTCAGAGACTGATAGAAAAAAATAATTAATGAAAGGAAAGGTAATTCATGCAAATACGAAATTTGGGTTCTACAAGCGAAAAAAAAAAAAAAAAAAATTGCGCATCAGCAGCTAATCAAGTCATGTTATTTGTAAAATAAATTAAAAAGAAGAAGAGAGAAAAAAAAGGAAGAAAAAAAAAGAAATAGCCAAAACAAGGACATCTATAATTGGAATAAAATAAGCAAAAAAAAAAAAAACTTTTGAAAAAAAAAAATATATACATATATAGATCGGATTGTCTTTTCTTCTTCAGGAACTATAGATACAAACTTAACATATTCTTTTAGGAGAAATATTTAAGAGAATAAAATATTCCTTTCTGATAGGAAACTAATGTAGCTTAATGTATGTTTCTTTATCTTTCTGTCTATCTTACTTAAAATAACAACTTAATACGCCACGGCAGACGTAACTACTCTAGGTCTTGACAAGAAAATTACCTACGAACGAGAGCACTGATTTATGACAGCTATGTATTTTCCATGAATTAGATATCATTAGCTTCAACTTCATTTTTATATTATTTCAAGAAAGATTTTTAAGAACATATTCTTGTAAAAAAGTAAATTTATTATGTTTCAAGGAATTTTCCTCATGTATCTTTAGAAAAAATCTAATAAAACCTTAATTTAATTTGAATGTAAATTAACTTGATTTACAAATAAAGAACCCATATCATTTTTATTACATTATTTAAATTTATAATTAAAATGTAATAAAAACGTAAAAAAATTTAATATTTCTTTTACGTAGAATAAAACTTCTTAATCCTTCAACGTTCATGGGTGTTTAAACATTTGACATTATTTAGTTTTTTTTTTTTTTTTTTTCTTCAGCAGTTTTTCAATATTTCTTCCTCTTTTTAATGGATTTTCAAACTTTTTTTCTTTTTTGTCCGGTAGACAGCAGCACTGTTTGAGAGGAAGCTTAACACAGAAGTCAGCAGAAATTTCTTTGTAGCCCGCGAATACGTCTTGTTGGTTAGATGATGCGCTTGTGTCTAGTTTTTTCACTTAACTCTTTGCGGCGCAAGACAATTCGGATCATTTAAATTATACTGACCCCAGAATTCATGAACTAAATTAAACTAAAAGAAATTTTAAATTTTAAGGTTAAAAAATTCGGCCTCTTCTGGTATGTTATAAACGTAAATTTTTGCTAAAATATTTCCGGATGAATTTTTGCAGCTGGATCTTAAATTTTGCGTCCTCGCAGCGAAGACAGCGCGCGTTAAGGTGTTAATGAAAGACTGGGCTATTACTTTGACTTAAAATGAATGTTACAAGTTTTTACAGTTCATAATGTTCACTTACAAAGTTTTTTATTTATTGTTTAAATTGAATCAGTGTAAGACGTTTCAAACCAAAATTGTCTCAAAAATTAAAATTACTACAAATACCCCCCCCCCCTCTCCCTCTCTCTATTTATTTATTTAGTTAGTTATTTACATACTTACTTACTTTCACCTTTATGATCAGCTACGTGTTTACTAACCCTTTTTGAAATGTGTTCAGCTGTTTTCAAAAGAAAACACCGAGAGAACGGTTAAAGGGTTTTAGACAGAAATAAACACTTAAAATTATACATAGGAAAAAAAATATTTTGCATAAATTTGATTTGACGAACCAGAAAATTAAAAAATAATGAAAAAATGAATTGAAATTTAATGCTGGTCCAAGATTTTTAATAAGTTTAATCCTAACATATTTTTACATTCCGAGCATACACATGTAAGGAAAGTATTGCAATCATGTCAAAAATCCGAATTTGAGATTTTGATGTTTCTATACGTTTCTAGGTCCCCTGAGTCCGTTTTCACTATTTTTACGATGATGTATGTGTGTGTGTGTATGTATGTGAGTGAACACGCTAGCGTCTAAACGCTTTGTTCAAATAAGCGGAAAGTTGGTACGTATATTGTAAGTCACTATAGTACGAACCCTATTGATTTTGGTGAATCTAGTGTATAGTTCTTTTTTACAGCGACACCAAGAAAATTTTTTTATCATTATGGCCTATGGGACAAAAATCTTAAACGTGCGGTAGCGTTTTAAGAAAAAATTATACACATGTTACATATAAGGCAAAAAAAATTATACACATGTTATAAGTCACAGTGCCACGAACTGTATAGATTTTGGTGAATCTAGCACTTATAGTTTTTTTTTACAGGGGCACAAAGATTTTTTTTTTATCATTATGGCCTATGGGACCAAATTTTAAAAAGTGCGATAGCGTCTAAACGCCTTATTCAATTGAACAAAAAAATTATACACATATTATAAGTTACAGTTTCACGATTTGCATTGGTGAATCTAGCACTTATAGTTTTTTTTACAGGGACACAACAAATAATTCTGTTTCATTATGGCCTATGGGGTGAAAATATTTAAAGCGCGCTAGCATCTAAATGCCTCACCCGTCGAGTTGAAAATTTATGTACATGTTACTATTATACAAACTGTATAGATTTTGGTGACTGTAGCATTTACAGGGACACAAATAAAAATTGTTTATCATTATGGTCTATAGGCAGACTGAAAGATAGAAAGACAGACAAATAGACTAACTGATACACGATCCCATTTCAGTAGTGAACATATCCGATATTGAACTTCAATAAAATATATAAGTTTCAAGAGATTCTACGAATATTTACAGGATTTAGAGGGCGGATAAACCGTCAGTCAGATGGACAGAAGGGCTAATAATAATCCTAATCACACTTAAACATTGTCAGAATTGTTAAAATGGTGTAAGTTATCTATTGTTATCTACCTGTCTATCTTTAGCTTTCATACATGCTTCCAGAATTTCTTCAAAATAATATATTTTATTCAAGTTCATTGTGGCATATTCTCTATCTAAAATGGCATAAGTAGGTCTGAGTGCAGAGTCATCCAAGAGAATGTCAATGCACTGTGTTTCATTTTTATATATCATAATAAAGTAACTTTGTATTGTGAAAATCGTAATGAAATTAACATCTTTTGTTCATATGCTAATGAAAATGTTTAATATAGAATTTACTAAATTTAGCGTTAAGATTTACGGGAATACTCTAAAATATCCATATAGATTAAGGAATACAAGTAGAAGTTTCTGAAATTACACTTCTATTTTTATTAAACTTTTTTAGCACTATCAAACAATATTTAAGAGTGCATATGAATTCATTTAGTCTATAAGTCTGTATTTCTGTCTGTCTGCGTAAAAAACCTTTACTATACGGAGACATTAAAAAAATATATATGTCTTTACCTGCGCTCACTTACTAATATCAAATTATTGTATAAATAAAGGTGTTTTGATTGAACAATTCACAAATTTAGAGAGCCCTACCACTAAACCACAAACCACACCACTTGCAAAAATATACACATTCTATTTAACCCCTGCAAATTTTCGGGAATACTGTGTACATGAGATAAGTAAATATAACCGTGTTCATTAAAAAGTACCTTCCGAAACAATGGCGAGCACTTGAATTATTGAATTGACAACAATGAAAATATTGAACACCGTCACGTGAAAATAAAAATCTTTAATCAATAGTCTTTTTTTCTTTCTTAATGGAAACGACAGAAAACATACCAGTTATACTGCATGGTAAATCATCAAGTCTATAACGAGGATACGCAAAGAAACATTATGAAATGCACCCCTTTCAGCAAAGAGTTTCACAGATCGATTTAAAAAATAGGCACCTACAAGATCGAAAGATATGTATCTTACGGTGAAATTTTCTTTTTTCTTTGATTTATGAATATAAAAAAGATGACAAGGACCCTTTTTGTCATGAACAGAGTTTTCCAATGAAAAGTTTTTGTAGAAATCTTCGAGAGAAAAAAATCTGTCAGTCTTAAGAATCAAGTACAAGAAAAGATAGGAATCAAAGAACTGCGAAAATCGAAGAAGAAAATTTCTGCAGGAAAGCAGAAAAGTCTTTATAAGATTTTCGTAGACAGAGTAGAATGTTAAGTATAAATGTAAAATTTCTTTTAAAAATGACTACGCAAAATGTATCCGCAAGCAGTCTTCAACATTGTACTCTCGCTCTCGATAATCTCGTTTATAGCGCACTTACGTATTGGAAACATTTACATTACTCAGGGTGAATGAGTGAATCAAAGTTTCGCATTCTACATTTAGATATCATTCGTTTATATTAAATGAGTTAATCACGTGACTTATTGTATATATATGTGCGTGTATGTTTGCCCTTTTATACGATTTTGATGAAAGTTTGGGAATAAGGATCTATTGGGAAGAAAAATCGATTGGACTTCGGGATTTTTCATTCATTATCAGATTCCTCATCTTGAAGAAAATTCGCGTTCGCTGACTAGCTTTCATTTAAAATATGGCAGAAATTGGATTTACTCGGAAACACATATAACGATTTCGGTGGAATATTGGGGTTAAGAGGCTTTTAGAATGAAAAATTGATTGGACAGAAAAATTCGATCATCTATCATCCAACCAGACAACTTTCACTCGCACCACCGTAAAACTTATCCATCTTGATCCAACTTTCCAAGAAGCAACCTCATGTGAACTTCCAAGTAGAACATTTGAATTGCTTTCAATTATTTGTTTTTAAATTACGCTTATAACAGAGATACACAAAAGTAAAAACCATTAAAAACCTCACTTCAGTATTCAGGAAACCTAAAAATGCTTACAAAAAACAAGTACTGAGCTTTTAATTTAAAACTAGTATGTTTTGGCCACCACAAGACTTTCTTCTACATTTTCCTATGCAAAATCACTAAGTGCAAATGATTTATTAAAACCATTATTCATTAAAATTATCTAACATGATGAATGCAAATGATTTTCACCTTAGAGGAAACTAACACTAAATATCCAAAGACAGACAGTTTTATTTTCTATAAATAACAGCATAAAATATGCGTTTTCATAATGGTTATGTCACATATCAAGTTTCGTACAGTTATACTTCTATGCGTTTCATAGAAGTTGAGATATAGCCTTCCCGTTATCGAGGAAATTTGAGTATAGCGGCGCCACCTTATAGGCGATAAGCACCCAAATTGAATCAGTATAATGTCGCATAATGGCCTTCTCCCATATCAAGTTTTATTTGATGATACGATATAAAAGCTGAGATATAGCCTTCCTTCAATTGCGGAAATCGCTGTGTAGCAGCGCCATCTGCTGAGCAGTTGACACCAAAAGTTGATAGCCTAATTTAAGTCAAAGTGCATCTACATATAAATTCAGATGCAATTCTGTGCCTTTTTTCACGAGATACAGTTGCCGCAATATTTTTGTCTCACACACACACACAGAGACGGACATTTTCTAATAATGGTCAAATCGTGTTCTAGACCTCTCAAGTGTGTAAATCCGTTGAAAACCAGAAGTCGAAAATTTTTTGAATCCAATACTTTCTTCTATTGAATATAGGAGAAAGTAAACAACTTTATTTACCGTATGGGTATGAAGAATTAATTTTTATTTCTGAGCAATTTTCCTGGGCAAGGTTACACTCAATAAAAATGTTTTCGTTTATTTTTTGACAGCCTGTATAGCTTCTATAAACTACGTACACACCACATTGTGTACTTAAATATAGCTCTATATAAATAGCACACATTACAACCTCAAATATACTTTAATTAATTTCCAAGTATAGTCCCTTTATATCCTTTTGGGTAGCCCTGTAAACGAAGGGTGACAGGATTTTCATACCCTCTTTCACAAAAAACATGCTTTTATTTATACAAATAATTTATATTCATTCCAAATTTTTTAATGCAGCCTGATGACGTTAAACTATACCTATTCAAAATTTCGCCCTGGTGTTCTCTAGTTTGGTCCTTGTCGGCGGATATTCTAATCTTGAAGAAGTCTGTGTAATTTTAAATATTCTAATTTTCGATTCACTGCGTACAAATTAGCTGTGTCTCTTTCATTTCTGTGCAACTGAATACGGAACAGAAATGCAATTTAATGGTTTAAAACTCATTTAAACAATCATCCGAGTGAAATTCATTCAGATTTACTCAACGTATGCCGTTTTCTAGGAAGATGGTCGCAATTGAATTTTAAATCTTTGAGCCTTTATTTGTAAAATTTGGAGCACAAAGTTTCACGCTGAGTTTCTCTAAATCTGCGCCAGTTTTAAAGTTATTTTCATTCGACACTCCGAAAAATGAGTAAACTTACAGTTAAGATTCGAATTTTTTTTCTTTCGGATAAAAGAGTTAAAAGCTTCCTTCGAGTATAAGTGGGTAGAAAAATGTTTATGATATTTTTTAAATTAAAGAACAATAGTACAAATTTAAAAATCATAAAAATAAACAACAATAGTAAAGAAAGAAACAAAATATTATAATCATCATTGTCATGTTTCAATACTAAAATAAATTAAATCCTCTGATAAAAAAAGAGAACCGACTCCAGAAAGCAACTATTATTCAAACAGTTAAAAGTAAAATGAAATTGCGCCTAAAGGTACAGTGCGGCCACATATCCCGAAACTATCAGTGAGGGCGCATCCAAAATGTTGGAGGGATGCCAGCGTGACCGACAGTTTGAAATTTGGAAAACATCCAGTCATTCCGTGCTTTGTTATTGGTCATTTTCTCGGAGTCAGATGACTGTCACCCCTATTTTAGCACTGGACTCGTTGAGTTAGCACTTGCGCAGATGCTTCCGTGGTTTCATGAAATGTTGTAGAAGAATATAAATGAACCCCTTCGCCAAACAACATAAACACTACAATGAGTCATAACTTTTGAAGTCGGAGCAAAATGAAATAAAACTTGATTCTTTTCTTACAGATTTGTTTTTAGGCCGATAGTTACAAGCACTGCTGTCTCGAATGATCCATTTTCATTGTTTCCTTTATTATTTTATCTCTGTATACAATGGGGCCATTAGTAAAATCTCCATAGAACAGTGAACATTCTTCGTGATATTTATGTTTCTACGAAGTTACTTGAGTTTTCTTTGCAAACAAAATGATTAGATAGTCCGGAGACATGGCATCACAATTTTGATCCTCCATGCAAAGAGTTATTTTAGGATGAAAGAAGTCATTCTAATATGTATGCCTTATGGAACCGCTTGACCTTCAGCAGAAAAATGTTACGGCGATGGATGCGAGAAAACGACTTTTTGAAGCACGATACCTGCGGGTTTCGTTAACATTATTTAAATACAATTTGTGCAGGGACCCCAGAAATAAAACTATCAATGCGGGAACAATAGATCAAGGTTTCACTGTACAACATAACAGCGCCACCATTCGGCGGATAAGAAACAACATCCGTAATATACACACAATTTAAAAAATGATGTAGTTATGCACATTAGATATTGAAATAATCTTTTTAATCAACAAAGAAAATTACAGCATATCAGAGATACCTTTCGTCCGATATAAATATAAATTTAAAACAAAATTTATAGCGTAACAGCACCATTATCGGCCGATATACACAATTTTAAACACCAGTAAGGAAAACAACGGTGTGTTAGGCACATCAGATTTTGAGTTATGGCTTTTTCAGAAACAAGGAAAATTACAGCATAATAACGCCACCTTTCAGCCGATATACAAACAGATTTTAATAATACATCTTGTTAAATCCGTAATGTTTAATAGAAGCTGAGATATAGTCTCTACCTAAATAGTGGAGTATGCAGAAGAATAGCGGACCTTCGCCCCTTCGGAACGAGAAACATCCAAATACGAGATTAAGTTATTTTATACATACAAAGTTTAAACAGTTGCTGATTATTTTCTTTCTTTAAATTACACAAGATTGAATTAATTTGTCGGAACATAACAACGCCACCTGCCGTCCGATATACACATAAAGTTTAATTTGTTGTTGATTAAATCGTTTTTGTCTTAAAATAAAATTACACAAATTTAATTTATTTTTTATTTTATTATCAAAGTGTAGAATTATTAGGGGAATAGATTAAGGGACAGTAGGTGCCAACGGGTGGGAGTTTGCCCCGGTCAGAAATTTCAAAGTTCATTTTCACGGTCAGCGCACAGGGGATAGGACAGATGAGGACGTCGCAGGCACCACCGAGCGAGGATTTAGTAGTAGATATATAATAGTACAAGATGGAGCGTATGTGTTTTGGTTTCGGTTTAAAAAATCTAGGAATGCCGGGTATAGGGTTGTAACAATGCTTCAATCTGATTGGTTGGCGACTTGTTGGCGAGATTTTTGAATCGTCTCGTCTCTGTGTCAATCAGTCAGCGAGGCAGCACCCACAACAAACAACGATAAAAGCACCAAGGATGGATGCCCTACTTCAAGGAATTGCGAACCCAGAAAAACTTTCGCTGGCAATTCACTAGAAAGGGTTTGTAAGCATTAGAATGTTGACGTGCGCCTTCTTCCTTGATTATTATTATTCTATGGTGCTGCCACGCTGACAGAGAGACGAGACGATTCAAAAATCTCACCAATGAGTCGCCAACCAATCAGATTGAAGCATTGTTACAACCCTATACCTGACATTTCTAGAGTTTTTAATCCGAAACCAAAACACATACTCTCCATCTTGTACTAATACATATAGATTCTAATACTCATTCTAATACTCAATTTCGCACTCATGTCGTCTAAGATACCGCAACGGAGGGGCTATGCTCTTTCTAAAGCATGAAAATTGTGACGCCATGCCTACGGACCAGCCTTAGGAATGACTTACAGACCCCCCTTTTAATAGCCCCTTACGTAAATTCTACTGCGACATTGAATTAGCTGAACTATAACCGGCTTGCGATTAATAAAAGGCTTATTATTGTACGTTACGTAAAAAGCGTTCTCAAGTTAGTTATTATTATTATTATTTTTTTTTAATTCAACAAGTATTGTTTTTATTAACATAACGTTTCCTTTTATTAAAAAAAAAAAAAAAAAAGAAGAAGAAGAAGAAGAAGAAGTAGCATATTAAAATAAAAATTATTTCGAATCTAAAATGAAAAGAGAGATGTATTTAGTGATCACAATACAACAATTTGTAGCGGAAATATTTGGAAAAAAAAAAAAAAAAAAAAAAAAAAACGAATTGTTCAAAAAGATTTGCGCTTTTTGTTCCATTTTATTCAGTTAAAGTGTTCAGTAGCATGAGCGATTTCAAACTAAAGAATGCAAACAAGCTTTCGAATCGGAATTCTTGCAGCTTCTTTGTAAGACTATACCAGACTATACCAGACTATTCATCTTGAAAAAGCGAGGGCTGCATGTTAAACTTTTTCCAAAGCACATTGATTTTTGAAAATTTGTATTCAAATCGACTGGCACTTTCATATCAATTTTTAGAATAAAAAAAAAAATGTTTTTAATGCCTAAGATGGAATTATTTATTTTACCTATGTATAAAAAGATTTATCCTACACGTAAACTTATCCAATATGACTTATTCTATGTCCTTAACTGCTATAGCGATACTTTATAAGGTAGAATATTTATATTAAAATTGAACTAAAAAAATGGTACATTTTTTGTTTTTGACAAACAAACAATTAATGAGTAAGGTATTTATATAATAAGTTCACTGCCCAAATTTGGTTCTAATTGATTCAGTATTTCAAACGTTATTATGATGATTAATTTTCAAATGGTAGCCTGATTATAAGTGGCCCGCTTAGTTTAAGATATCCGCTACTTTGTTAAAAATGTCGGATAAAGTTCATTAATAAACTTGGTTGAAACCCTTATGTGGTTTATGTATACATCAAAATTCAATAAAATCCGGTCTTAAATACGCTTTTCACAATGCTGATTTGAAATATTCAAGTGGCCTCCACTTGAAAACAAAATTACCCAGATACTTGGATAACGAACTCATCTAAGTTATTTATAAGTTCGCTGCCCAAATTTGGTTCGATTTGAAGTATCATTTCGGAAGTTATCGTGATGATAAATTTTCAAATGGTGGCCTGATTTCAAGTGGTCCCGCTTAATTTAAGATATCTGGCACTTCGTTAAAAAGGGCGAATAAAGCTCATTGATAAACTTAGTTGTGTAATGCCACAACAGTGATGCGTGTTTGGAAGAAATGGACAGAGGAGAATCAAACAAGCTAAAAACCTGGCACTGGGGCACGCAATAGAACATAGGCACGAGACGACAGATACCTCATCCGCATGGCTGTGACGGACCGTACAGCTCTCGTGTGTTAGCATAACGTTGGAGCACGGCTACAGGTGTTTTATTGTCTAGCTCAACGGTTTGTCGCCGTTTGCTGCAGCATGAACAGGTGCAAGGGTTCCTCTACGCAAGATTCCCCTCTTGCTGAATCACAGACGCCTCCGACTTCAATGGGCTCAGCAACACAACACGTGGCGTGCCAGTGGTAACAAATTGTTTTCACCGATGAATCTCGCTACAATCTGAAGTACAGTGATGGAAGAGTAAGCGTCAGACATTACAGGGGGGAACGTCTGACAGTGTGTTATCCAGCATCATACTGCACAAACGCTTAGCAGCATCGTGTGGGGAGCTATTGTCGATCCCGTCTAGTGGACATTGTGGGCAACTTCGACAGTGAGCGCTACATAAAAGAAATTTTGAAGCTAGAGGTTCTTCCTACTCTTCGACGCATTCCGGGTGCTGTATTTCAGCATGATAATGCCCCTGCACATGTTTGTTAGACTGCACAAGCCTTCTTCATTGCATAACAGGTTTCGCTTCATTCATGGCCTGCTTATTTCCCGAAAATGTCGCCCATCGAGCATGTCTGGGATTTCACTGGTCGGCGACTCGCTCGTACGACTGGTGGGGCGCACGGTAAGATTGACGTCAAGTGGAAGCCATCTGGAATGCCATTGACCCCCATTACAATACATTGACCCCAGGATTACATTCAGAACCTGTATGATTCAATGCCACGACGTGTACAGGCCCTCACCGCTCAGCGTTGAGGACACAGAAAGTATTGATTTCAGATGCTCTCTCTCTCTCTCTCTCTTTTTTTTTTTTTTTGTCTTGTACATTTGATCTTTTATTTGTACCACTATCAGTAATATGTGGAATAAATTTCATTAATTTCTGACAATTCTTTCATGGTGTTGCAATTTTCACAAACATGAGTATATAATAATGTGGAATTGCAATAATCTATTTATGGGGCCCTGTGACCTCCGCCAGAGGTCTCTTGTGACACAAATTTAATTTTTTCAATTAGATCGTGATTTTTACTTTCAGAATAAGGAAAGTATTCTAATCATGACAAAAATTTGACTTTTAGATTTTGATGTGTCTATACGTTTTGAATTTGAAGTCTCCTGAACTAATTTCTGCTATTTTCACAATGATGTATGTATTTGTTTGTGTGAGTGAACACGATAGCGTCAAAACGCTTTGTTCGAATGAGCTGAAAGTTGGTCTGTATGTTCGATGTCCCGAACTGTATGCATTTTAGGGAAAATCAGAAATATAAAAATCCTCTATGGAATTTTAATTACTAAGATTAAGCAAACTTTTAAAAAATGTGATATTAATAGAAATAAACAAGTGCAAAATTAGTATTTCAGAAACCCTCAGCCTCGAATAAAATTAAAAATTATTTGTCTATAGAATATTCAGTTGGAAGAATTCTAGTCGTCATTGTAATGCCAACGAATAACTAACTTAAATTTAATGATTTTTTTTCTTTTTTTTTTTTTTTTTAAATCTAATTTTCAACTAAATTTAAAGATTCTTGGATTGTAAACTCATAATCAATATTTATAGTCAACTTTTAATTTTTGTCGAAATCGGTTGAATATTTGCGATTTTCTTTTTCTTTTTCTTTCTTTCTTTCTTTTTTTTTTCTTTTTTTTTTTTTTTTTAAATAATATTTATGTTCCAATCCAAAAGTCATGTGACTTATCTACAATGAATTGAAAGTTGGAAGATTGATTCAAATTCAATGATTCAAATTTGAAACTATTAATGCACATGAAAAAAAGTACGAATCATATTAATGCACAGTGAAGAAAAAAAAAATCACATTTTAGTAAAGAAAAAAATTGCATTTTAATTAATAAAAAAATCGTATTTTAATTAATAATAAATAAAAAGAAATCTTTATAAATTTTTAATTTTGAACCGAATTTAGATAGGGGAAGGTGGGGTATCCCGGATCTGTTTTGACTTTTTTAATTTTAATTTTGTAAGTATTCGCCGAAACTAATTATAAATATCTTTTTTAAATACTGTATGGTGTTATATACAACGGAAGGAAGCAGCACTGGTATTCGGACCATTTATTAAAAGATACAGAAAAACTCAATTTTAAGCAAGAAAATCTATTTATTAATCAATTGCACACATATAAAATCAAATAAACATTTTTTTTTTTTTTTTTTTTTTTTAATTTTAAAATCATTAATCTGTCACAATCGTATTGTTATTAAGTCTAATTTGAGTCTAAAAAGTGGAAAATATTAAATATTAACTTTAAAAAGTCTACATTAAGTCATATTGGGATTATTGGTAAAAATCCTCACACTTATTTATAATCAAGATAGTAATTGTATAGGTCAGTTCCAAGCGTTAAATTTTGGAGTTGCATTTCTGATCCACCACACAATATGACCAGTTTGAGGTACTCAACTTGTATTAGGTTCAAGGTACACTGTTACTAAAAACGAAACTGCTCATCATGATGTTCATTTTGGGCTTAACTTGATTACAAGCATATGGGGTTATAGCTAGAAAGCTACTTCACGATGCATAACACCCATTTCAGAATATACAATGTATGTGTGGGTATAAGAAATACATAAAAGTATCTGAGAAAAATTTACTTTTGTAAGGTGAATTTACACGGTGATTCACTTTGCAAGGTGAATGAAATACGGCAAGATTCAATTTGTAAGGTGTATATGTAATCTAATATGTACAAATTCATGACTATATATATATAAATTATAAAAGCAAATAAAATGTTATTTATTATTATTACACTTGTAACCTAGTATATTAAAGTAAAAGTTTATCGGCGTAAAAATAAATGCTTCTCTTTGCGCCTTTACCTTTTCAAACTCGTATTAACTGCTTCAATTAGATCTCGTGAGAACAATTTCCTGCAAATTTGTTCGAAATTCTTTAATGGAAATGGCTGAAGATAAAACTACGGGTCAAGGTTATCGGCAGGTAATGAGAAAAGAGCGCTTTGGAACTCTTTAAAAAGTGTTCGAATACCCTGTTCGAAAGAGTTGTATTTCGAAAGCAATATAGTTTAAAGGGAACAGGCCTCGGGCAATTTCAGTTTAAATTGTTTATCGGGTAGTTGTTTTCTGCAACGTCTGAAATGCGGTACAATTCTCGTAACGTCCCATTAAAAGGAAAGCAGATTAAGTTCCTATTAAATCGAAAATGATTTAATAAAGAATGATGAAGTAATTTCCATAATTGATGAGTAATTGATGAAGTAATTTCCATAATTTGATGAAGGAATTTCCATTTAAAATAGAATGTTGAACATATATTTAAAAGATGAAAAATAATAATACCTAGATTCTCAAATGTATTATTTATTGTTTGAAATCATAGATCTCCTAACTCACTTAAAATGGCAATGCAATTCCTATAAACATTCAAATTCCTGTATTTATAAGATATATATGGTTATACATTAAAATGCTAAAAATCAATTGCTCTCATGTTAGTAAAAAGACTAACTACCTATTTATGGAATAACACAAATAGTCATGTTTTATCTATATTTTTGCACAATTCCTATCGAAAAATACTTGCGAAAACCAAAAATTCAGATTAAAAAAAAAAAAAAAAAAAAAAAAAAAGAGAGAGAGAGAGAGAATATTAAAATCATGTTAGGATTGTCCACTGAGAGATATATCTTGGATCAATGTAAACACAGAAAAATTTCTGCGTTGGGGAAAGACACTCTTGAAAAATTTACCGCAAAAATTCAGGAAATCAATCAAGCGGCAAATTTGTCTGGCAGGAAATCAATCAAGCGGCCAGGAAAACCAGTTAGCTTGTTCAGACATATCCAGCTATTTCAGTTATCTGTGAACAATCGTAGAATAAAATCATTTTACACACAAAGAAAATATTAAAATAATACAATGAAATTATTTTATCCATGATTACATTGTTCATTATGACATTATCATCATTACCCTATCTACATACCACCGCAACACTATTTACGGATAAACTATACCTCATTTTCAAAGTGTGTGTGTCAGTGCGTCAAACATGTGTGAGAATGGTTAATTTGAGTGCATGTCGCCCGATAGAGGTGACGCTATTCTGCAGCCATTTTCAGGTTTTAAACTCTTTTTCCACCAAATAATAGAATGATATAGAAGAAAATTTAGCGATGGCCACATCATACTGGCTTCAGTACAAGTTTCTGATTTATACAGAAAACATTTTAAAATGCTAATCACACTGTTAGTGTGGAGAATCACACTGTGAGTATTCGTGGAAGTTTTTCGGTGGTTTGACGTTTTTAGGATTCAGGAGTCAGAGAATCACAAAATGGATGGAGTATTCGTCAGAAGCTCAGTAAGTTAACTTGTTCAAGGGAAGATTATCTCAAGAATGAATGCTGGTAAAGAAGCGTAACCAGCTTTTAAATATCAATTAAGATACTGGCCAGAACTTTATAAAAAATTCGGCATTCTACTTCGTTCGCAAATTTTTAGAAGACTATAATTTTCCCAACAGGGCAAAATTTCGCATAAATGTGTAATAAATGTCTCATAATTTTCATGATGATAATTGTTTTTATCATAAAGGAATCGAATTATCATAAAGATTTATCATAAAGGAATCGAATAAATGATACTATTCATGATATTAGCCAGAACATTACTGAACGTCATTACACTTTGTAAACTTCCGCAAGTTATTGGAAACTTTAATAACATGGCAGAAAACGGCACTGTTCTGTGCGTCAACCATTACAGGGGAAATAGCATGAAATCTATGACAATATGAAACTGCTACAAATAAAATTAAGTAGCAAATTACCATAGCCTCACTTGAAAAATATTACTGGAAATCAACCGAGTTTATTGTTATATTGATAGGGAACTGAGCAAAATGCATCATAACAATCAGTTTAAACTCTTAACAGGCTAAGGATAAAATATATACCATTTGCATAATGGTAAAAAATAAGCAAGGTAAAATGCTTCTAGTGTCACGTCGTAGCTGAAAGGCTGATCCCTTTTAAATTGTCAGTTTGATATATTTTACTATACCTAATAAGAAAGCGATGTTATTACAATTGATGTTTTGCGGTCAAATTGAAAAACGCTTCCTATATTTTAATATAATGATTTTTTTTTTTTTTTTTTTTTTTTTTTTTTTGCATATAATATAAATAAAATAAGTTATAATAAGTTAAGTATAAATAAGTTAATATTTAATAAAATAAGTCTGTAGATATTTTTAAAATTCCTAAAAATAGCAGGAATTGGTAGAATTGAACGCAGTTTGCGAAAAAGTTATTCTTGTGAAGGGGGATTATTATTATTGTTATTACTTGGCAAAAAAAAAAAAAAAAAAAAATAGTTAAATTTTTCGTCGATAGAGGACGTTGCACGGACGCCGCCTAACGTGATATATGTAAATTAGAGTCCTATAAATTGCACAATTAACACAGCCTATTTCTTATTTTGCTTCCTACTTGTACATGCATGAAGTTTTAATTGCTATGCTGATTGACTAGTGAAGACGTTTTCCCTGAACTAATAACCGCCGATTGAAGCTATAATTAACGGTGTTGTAACTTGTTCACAAAGTGTAATTTGTGGTGATGGCGAACACATTGAATAGGATTTATATGCCTGTAAACATTTGCATGCAAATAAATATAGTTTTTGATGGAAATTTATGTTTCTCTCATGTACAGTGCCTTCTAACGACCAAAATTTTAACTATAATTTTTTTTCTTTACCCCCTCCCCCCCAAAAAAAAAAAAAAAAAAAAAAAAAAAACCCTCTTCATGAAAATAACTTCTTCGGAAACCTTCCACCTTCTTCCAATCTACCGATTCCTTCAATTTTTATGAATTTTTAAAATGCCTACAGACTTATGGGATACACTAAGCGACAAAAAAAAAAAAAAAAAAAAGGCCGCACTTGGATATTTTCCTTTTCGTCTTTTACAACCTCCAATTTTATCGTTTAAAAAGCAAATTTTCGAACAGATTTTATTATGTTGTCTTGTCCTCCACATACACTTTAGCATTGAGTCCAGTGTTAAAAACAAAATGCAATTGTCAGGAAAATTGTAATTTTAGAAAGTACATCAAAAATGGTGAGAATAAGACAGTTAACGATGCTACAAAAAGTATTAATTTTGAAAGAAAATCAAAAAATATTTTAATACGTGAGATGGCAAAATAATTAAATGTTAACGAAATATTGGTAAAAGGGTTTTTAGCAAGATATAAAATTTTTTTGGCCGTTTAAACTAGAAATTTGGCTTTAGGTGACCATCCAAGCAAGATGACCGTAAGTTAAAAAGCCATTGCTTATAAAATCGGTTTGTATTACATTTAGAACATAAAAGAGATCAGAAAAAGTGTTTAGCAGCATAATTTCTTTAACTACAGTGCAGCAACTATTAAACAAAGCAGGTTTAAATGACAGAAAATTTGAAAAAATTCCATTCTTAGTGAAGAATGGAATAGCAAGACCAGAGAAGAATCAGGAAAGCCAGACCTCAGATGGTTAAAAAAAATAAAAAATGATTAGTTAACTATTGGGCTGAACTGGTTCTCTCTGATGAGTGAAGTTTAACTTATTTCGAGCTAAAGCAAACAAGCAGATCTGACAACGAAAATATAAAGTGCGATTTAATGAAAATCGCACTTTTAAAACATTGATACATTCTCCGTACATTATGGAACGGAGGTGCATAACTTTTCAAACAGTCGGGCAAATTTTTATACTCAGGGGATCAATAAACTCGAAATAAAACACAGTCTTTATAAAAGTGGTGCATGATGGGACTATTTTGGAGGTATCTTGGACATTTCCGCCAACAGTATTTCAAAATGATAATGCACCTTACTATACGGCGTCTGTGGTAAGTTTATTCACTTCAAATTGTCAAAAATTCCTATCCATCCCCATGAGAACTTATAATTCTGTAAGTAATCCTATCTTTTTTCACTTTAAGTTAAATCCCACAAAAGATATAGTAGAATTTCTTCTTTAACAGACATGGAAATAGTCCTAATCGCGATCCGCTCGAAAATATTTCGTCTATAGAAAGGCGGGGGAGAGGATTCGAATTGAAATCACTGAGATTTATATTAAAATACTGTATAATACTATGGCATTGTGCATTAAAGCAGTAAAGATGGAATTAACCCAATACATATTTTTAATAAAAAAATTGCTTAGATCTAACAAATAAATACTTTTATTTCATATATTAAAATATAACTTGTTTATTTCATATAATAAAACATAACAGAATGCAAAGTGTATGGTTATTGCATTATGTTTACATTGAAAGTTTTATGCAGATTCTTATAAAGTACTTCGTAGAGTGTAATAAAGCGAACTATTACATCGAAAATGTACATAGGTATCATTTCATCCCATTGGTATTATGCAAACAAGACAGTTTTATTTGTTTCAACCTTTAATTTTAAAGTTATTACAAATAAAAAATGTATAATTCATTTTTTCTGCAGTGCGGCTTTTTTTTTTTTTTTTGTCGCTTAGTGTATATATAATTAAACAAAAAATGTGCGCCAAAAATGCCTGTTAATAAAAGAAAAATGGTCACTTTTCAATAAAATGTTTGTTTTGCTACTTTCTTTCCCTTGTACATAAAATACACACATCAGTTTCGTAATCAAACTACGATGACGTGAAATTCCTATTAGCATCCATGTTAATGTGAGACTGTAATAAATCAGAAAAGCACTCGAGCCTAAATAATGCACAAGTAAAGTCGAGGCAAAATGGACGGGATTTTAAACGAATACATCTTATGGCGTATTCTACTGCTAGTCAATAAGAATAGCCTTTCTGTATATTGAAAGATATTAATATGCCTCCTGCAGGATGTTAATTGCATCATTTTGCCCTAAAGACAAAATATTAGTAGCGTGACTATCTTGAAACTCATATTATTGATAGGAGGTTTCGCGTTTCTAATCCACAACATATTGCTTTACAAAAGACTAAATAAAACGGACGAAAATGTTTGAAAAGATGACTTTTTCCTTACAAGGAAAAAATGAAAACATTACAGAATACTCTCCTCATGAGGTTATGCATGCTTTAAAAAAAATTCTGGCTAAATCACTCTATGTTGTCCGTAAAAAAATATTGGAAATGTCCGATACTTGGCTATGGATCGCTCGTTGGCGACACACTAAAAACGGATGCAAAACCGTTTTTTGATAAATATTCATTATAGAAATAGGTTATCCATACTCTTCGTGTTAAACTAGTTTAAGAAAGTTTACTTTAAATAAATACACTTTTATAACTACAATTTTGACATATATATATATTTAAAAGTAAACCCAACGATCAAATTATACAATCTTTAGTTTAGTGTGAAATACTTAAACTAAGCTTATGTTTTACTTGAGCTTTTAATATTATGGCTTATAGTAAAACAGTACGCACATTTATTTATATTACATAATAAATTAAAAAGCACGTACTCAGCGGATTGGAATTTGGAAATGAAACAATGGTCAATGACAATCGCTTATTAGCACGCTATTTTGTGTTTTCGAAGAATACAGATTTTACAACCAGTCATTTAGATCAAAATTTAAATGGATAAAAATTATTTCAAAATTAAATTTAACTCTCAAATTTCAGTATAAATGACACATTAATATTGGAAATTTATACCTTTTTTTTTATTATAATTTACTTTTTATACTACTGGTTAGATAAAATACATCCAATAACTTTTTCTAATTTTACGTACCAAATTAATTTTGAAAAGTTTAACTTAAAAAAAAAAAAAAATGTATGGCAGCAATTTTTGAACCGTGTATCTTTCGTTAATTTATTCAAAGTTTAAACCAAATTTTTATGAAAAATTATAAATAATTTAATTTTTTAAGCTCTTCCTAATCGACTCGTTTTTGGATTAGCGAAAATGCACAAAAACGATTTTTTTTATTATTATTATTTTAACGCTCTGATATTGAAAGATGCTTCATTAGAAGAAGTAATTCTACTCCCCCCCCCCTTCCCCAAGAAAAATGTTGTTTCTTTCTTTCTTTTTTCTTTTTTTTTTTAAAATTTATTTTCTCCACGATTAATTACATTTTCTATTTGTTTCTCCCAATGATACAATTCTCGCATTTTTTTTTTTTTTTTAACATGTTCATACTTCGTTTGGTCACTTTTTAAATCGCGACATGAATTCCCAGATTTCACATTATGCCAGGAATTTACAGTTCCATACACATCTATATATGTATATGTATGGAACTATAAATAATATAAAAAACAATCGAACTATAAATAAACTAAGAATAATATATAAATATATATATTACATTCAAGTCTCACATTTTAAGAGGCAATTAGGTAGTATACTCCTTTTCACCAGAATTTTGCGATATATCGCTACATAATGGATATACATCATCAGGAATGCTTTCGACATTTTCATAACTTACACACTTATATATTTTTTAATATTTCAAAAAAGCAGTTTTTTTTTTTTTTTTTTTTTTCAATTTAATTTCTTCTTCTTTAAAATTTGTGAATTATTTATAATTATTGCCATATTATTTTGTTCCTCATGTATTATTTATACAGCATCCAAACAACATTGCACATGTTAATTTCCAAAAGACATTTATCTTCAATAAAAAACTAAAATAAATTTAATTTACATCTATTTTTTCTTTCATTATAGATAATATATTTTTCTGGAATTTTCCAACTATTTTGTTCCCATTTAAAATACTAAAAACAAAATATTTTGCTGCTTGCAGTATTCTTACTTTTAAAATTTGCCACCTGTTTTAGACATTTTACCAAATGCTTAAGTAATCGGTCCTGTTTCAGATTGTTTAAAACAAAACCCTCGATCTATCAAAGTTTTTAGATTGTAACACATTACCACTCTTTGTCCAAAACGAAACCTCGAATAAATATCTTTCGTGAAATACAACACCTTTGCACATTCTAAAGAGGAACTAGAAATATTTAATGGATGTGTTGTCCACATGAGATTAATTTTGTTTTAACGTATATTTTAACAATATTATATGTTTACATTTTTACCATGTCACTTTTTTTTTTTCAATAGTTTAAATTGAGAAGATAAGCAGGCAATTTAAATTTTTAAAGATTGTTCTCTCTTAACTGATACATTTGCTTTTTTCTAAATGGTATGAAATTCATACTCGAATTTATAACTAAAGCTTACAATTTTAACGATGTCTGGGATTAAAGCCCGTTGACTTTACGAGGGTCTTAGGCCTTAACGATGGCACGAGACCTGTGTTTTAGATTTATACTGAATATTTATTGTAGAATTCTGAATATTATTTAAAAGTCTTAACACACGCACATGTATATACATAAATGTATTAGTTAATGACATTTTGAAAATATTACCATTCCAGAAGGCAGGAGAAAACTTTTGGTTCAGCGAAGGAGAGCACATTCCATACATTCACACTTGTAAAGAATCTATTTCGAAAATCCATGGTATGTTTAGAAATGTTTAATTATGTCTATGTAAAGTTTATTAATATTATCAAATTTTAGTAAAAATTATTTTACTAAGCTTTTCATTTTTAATTTATTCAGAATTCATTTTATACATCTGGAAATTAAATAAAAATAGGTATAAGGAGAGTTAAGCCTATTTTGCTATTTTCTCTTAAATTTAAATCGGTCATTAACTATAGATTGGTCGTAAAAATAATTCACATCCTTTTACACATCGTTAGAATGACAGAATGAAACTTTAAACTTTTCATGTCTTTATTACGTTTCTTAAAGTCAAGTTATTATTTCACTCAGGACTAAACGTTTCAACACTTTTAAAATAAAAAATAAAACTTCTAAGGAAAATCACTCGCACCCTTGTTTAGAGTTAAAAGTTGCTTAAATTTCTGAAAGAAAACCTTAACTTTTGTAGTCGCACATTAATTTTCTTCGTTAGCTACGACGACGGTTGAGAAAAGCTATACAAGCTAAGGACGAAAAATATATTTGCTATTTGTAATTGGAAGAATAAAGCTAACCCTTCCACTTAGTTTCTGTATGTATAAAGTGTATATATATATTTTCTTTTAACTAACTCTGTTTTAAAAACCATTAAGAAATCATAATCTCTATATATAATGATTATATTCATATTTTAATTTTTTCGCACAAATAAAATTTGTACGATAGATTAACTCTAATTTAAATTAAAAAATTTTACATAAACGACTCGTTTTCATTTATTCGTGTATAAAATTGATTAGTCATAAATGCAGTGCAATGAATAAACTGGTGAAAATAAAATAACACGATTTAACAGTGGGCTTTTTTCTAATGCTGAAATGGATATTGCCACTCTTCGCACAAAACTGTCATCCTAACATTTGAATAGGGTTTAAAAACTATTTTTGCGCGTTTTTCTCATTGCAACTTTTTTTTTTTTTTTTTTTTTTTTTTTTTTTAATTCAATAGTACCCACTGGCAATCCTTTCACTAAATTACAAAGTATGAACTTTATTAGATTACGAGTCTGAAATCCTGTTTGTAAGTTTAAAGTTCGTCGTCCATTTCTTAAACTGCGGTAAATATTTCATACATTTTCCTCTTCGTAAGACTGAAGCGGCCGTTTAAAAATTTTCTGTATAGATTCTTGTACAGAAATTGAAAATATTTTGTACATTAATGCAAAATGAACGCTAGTTAAAATGTCTCCGCTTCATTCTGTTCTAATTGAAGATTTCAAGTGTGGAGGCTCCGTGAAGGAATTTGAGGAGAAATTTCCTCTACCACAGTCATTCGTGACGACCAAAATATTTACGTTGAATCATTTAAGCGCGAAATATCAGATTAAGTTCGCATTTCAAAACTTAATCCTAAGTTATTCGGTAATTTAGGATTCTGAAAGGTGAATCGAAACGCAGTATGCTTTATATCAAGTGTATATCGCAAATGGAAATTAAATTGCCTGAGGATTACTTCTGATAAATGTTTATTAAGATACCGAATTGTTTATGGATTGCGTACCCCCATTGAAATATTATGTACTGGCACACCCGTGCGAAATTTTCGCACTTAATTTCTTTTCCTATTTACCTTTAAAATTTGAAACTGATAAATATTATACCCATTTCACCACCTTATTAAAATTTTAATTTACCAGAAGCCAAATTATTATTAGAACCAAATTAATATTGAACAATAATGCAACCGAAATCATTCAAAGAAAGGTTTCAAAATAAAATTCGTGGTTCACGACCCAGTTTTCATACTTCCGCAGGCAGTACAGTTTTAATATAGGACTTCCACGACGCCTTTTAAATTTCTTTCGCCATGTTGGCGGTGACTTTTTATAAATTTTGTTATAATTTTTTGTAAAAAAAAAAATAATAATAATTCCTATTTTGATTATATTTTTTACGATTGTATTTTTTTTTAGTCAATATAGGATGATAATTTATATTCTGTATATATCTTTAAAGTTTGGGTAGGTTTAAAATGACGCTTGCAAAGATTCTGTAGAAGCAACTTTTAATAATACATTTTTCCATAAAATAATGTCATCACCACAAATGGGGTCTACGTCAAAACATCGCCGGGAATAACGTCGCCCGTCAATTCATCGCCGTCAAAACATCGCTTGTCAAAACGTCGCCTAGTCAATAACATCGCCTCGACAATAACATAGCCGATAGAAAACAAAGCGTTTTTTTTTTTTTCCCTTGTTAATAACAATTGAATACAAGGAAATTCTTTTTTTTTTTTTTTTTTTTTTTTTTTTGGGGGGGGGGGGAGGTTTGTTTGCTCAAATACAATTTAAAGATTAAATATAAATCTCAGATTGATTTTTTATGTCATGACGACACTATTTTTAACATCTTTCTTTTTTATTACACGCTTCTGTAAACATAAAAAAGTTTTAATTTCAGCTATATATATATGTAAATATACATATTTAAAGAAAGTATAGGAATAATTAAAACTTTCGATCACAAGTTTTCAATGGATCTACACGTTTTGAGATATCTTGACTATTTTTTAAAAGTCACTTTTAGAAAGTGTCTGTGTACTTCTAAAATTTTGTAGACGCAGTATCGATTGGAGTAATTGGTAAAATTTAACCAAACTTGATACTTGGTAGACCTTGACTTAAATTTAATTTTGATTAGATATTGGGGTGCCAACAGATGGCACTGCTATGCTGTAATTTTCCCTCTTTTAATGAAAATCTATATATCAGCTTCTATAGGGCTGTAAATGCACTAAACGTGGAATGGATGTTATGTAAAATAATGCTGATTTGATTTAAATGCAAATGGGCCGATAGCTGGCGCTACTATGGTGCAATTTAGTCCCATTTAGGGGATGGCAATATATCAAAGTCTATGATATATGATTGTACTAAACTTAATATCATGTATATTAGATAAAATAATTTTGATTCACTTCGGGTGTGTAGGGGTCGAACAGATGACACTGTTATGCTCCTATCATATTTTCTATTCACAGGCAGGCTATATTTCAGTTTCTGTGTTATATAAAAGGACCAAACTTCCTATGTGAACTACATATTATAAAAAATTACGCTAATTCGATTTGAATGCATATCGGTCCACAGATGGTGCTGCTATCATATTTTTGTGTATTTTCAGATAGCCATATCACCATCTAGTAGTTAAAACTGCACCGACATACAATGCAAAATATGAATTGTGAGAAGTTACGCTGATTACATTTTTGTTCATATCAATCGGTGAGATACCCTGTTATAAACAATGACATAGAACATTTTTTGTGATGACCACAACATAGGTTTTTTTATTACTTTCTTCATATTCAATCGAAAAAAGTTTTGATATCGTAAACATTTTAGACTTCCTTTTTTTCGATGGATTTACACGTTTTAAGAGGTCCAGAACACGATTAAATCTGTTTTAGAAAATCTTTGTCTGTCCGTCTGTCAGTACATGTGACAAAATTTGTGGCAACTATATCTCAGAAACTACAGAGCAAAATTTAATATAAATTTATATGTAGTTGCACCTTACATAAATTAATGCCTATCAACGTTTGGTGCAAATCGCTCAACAGATGGCGCTGCTATACTGCGATTTTTCCCAATTTAGGGAAGGCTATATCTCAAGTTCTGTAGTGTGTAATCAAACAAAACTTGGTAAGATGGTCATTATAACACATTATACTGATTCAATTTGGGTGCGTATCGACTAATAGGTAGCGCTGCTATACAAACTTTTTTTTTCAAGGAGAGGATATATTTTAGATTTTATTGCATATAAATGCACAAAACTTAGTATGTAAGAAATGAAGATTATGAAACCCTTTATTAGATCAATTTGGGTGCATATCACCCGACAGGTAACGCTTATGTGCTGCAATTTATCTCAAAAATAGGAAGGTTAAATCTCAATTTTCAAGACATATACATGCATCAAAATTAATTTATGATATAACCATTATGAAAACGTATGCCAAAGTAATTTGGGTGTATATCGGTAGACAAGTGATATAAAACGAAGCTTACAAAAAGCAAGGTAAATAAATAATAAAAGAAAATAATCTGGTGTGTCTAACGCCCCCCTCAACTCCACGTTTCATTATTGTAACTACATTTATAGCGAATTTAAATCTGTTATTAAGTTCTAAAGTTATTTAGACAACTTTCACTCGCATCATTCCTTAAAACCTATCTCATCATCACCAAATCTGACAAGCCTTTTAGGTGTTAATCCTCATTATAATTTGACTAACTTTTTAAAAGAGGCTGGATTTTACTACAATATTTGATTTTAATTTCTCACTGTTTATCTCTTTACTTCTATTTTTACTATATATACACTGTTCATAACTTTTTATATTGTTTTTATTGTATACACTATTCATAACTCTTTGTATTGTTTTTATTTTATACACTCTTTACTCTGTTCTGTACTATTTTTGTACTTTTGTCATCTTTTATGTGTTAATCTTGTCTTATTTTACTATTTTTTTCTCATATGACCATCTGGATGGGTAAACCCATCCAGAAGCTACTTTTTTAGCCTTTGTTTTTCATTCGCCACAGTTTGGCACAGCATCAGCATTTCCCATTCTGGACCTTGCGCCAATAAAAGTCAACCAACCAACCAGCCAACCAACCTTAAAACCTATCAATCTTGAACGAACTTTTCTAGTAACAAACGTATCCACTTCAAAATACATTATTTCGATCGCCTGAAATTATTATTTTTTTTTTTATTATTTACTCTAACAGGCACAGGCAAAGATCAAACTATAAAACTTGACTTCGGTATTTAGGAAGCCTCAAAAGTAAAAATATACAAGAAGACAATCGATGAATATTTAGCTACACAACCTGAAATATACTTCCATCAATTTTCATGATTGTCGCATTATAATCCAGTTCTTTTGTGTAGCCCTGTAAACGAACAGTGAATGATTTCTATACCATATTCTACATGAAGCATGTTTTTATGCATATAAAAATATATATTAATTTCATTTGGATTAGTGCAGTCTATAGACGTTAAACTCTACTTAACTGCAATTTCCCCCATAGACGTAATGTATTTGAATACTCTCGAGTGTCCCTGTACACGAACGATTCACTTCATCTCAACGAAAAGCTTAGTGTAGCATCTCTATATGATACACATTTAGAATAACAAGTTTAGGAATCCCTGCTTCTACTTGTTCTTGAGATATGCTGATAACAAACAGACACACACACAGAGAGACCAACCGCTAAAAACACGATTTCCGTATTCAGGGGGCCTCAAAACGTGTAAATATAACAAAAACTAACGTTCGAAAATTTGACCCTAAAACAATACTTTCTCTACCTTATGAGTAAGAAAATAATAATAATAAATAAATAATAAATAAAAATATGGCAAAGTATTCTTAAAAACTCATTGAATTATTGTAAAATGTGCAATTTTTAACTGAAAATATTTATTTTAATAGCATTTGCTGGAATCATAGAATTATCTGTAATTCAAGAAAAAAAAAAAAAAACCCTATTATTTTAGATTAATGCATTAAAGAAAAAAAAAGAACAAGAGATGGGGGAAAAAATGAAATATAATTTCCGGAAGAGATCTAGATTCACAGATAATCTATTTTAATAGCCGCCAGTTTGGCTGCAAATCTGACCTGACTCCGCTGCTTAGAAAACCAGACATCATATCCTAAATAATAAATAACTTACCATTCGACTATGTTTTTGTCATCGATGATTTTAACACAGCGATGTTTTTGCGGCGATGTTTTGTCGTCTATGTTTTGACGTGCGATGTTTTTTCCGGCGATGTTATGACGCGATACCCCACAAATGTCGTCATGTTTTCTTATTAGTTCATTGAGCTGAGTCCATTTGCATATTGCTCATTTTTAAATATTATTTGTTTATCCTCTTTTTTATCCTAAATATTAATTACATCACTATCGTATCTTTTCGAGAAAAAATAATTGTATCCGGCCCACGTTATATTATATATTAATATTATACAGATTATTTCTGCATATTTCACTAAACTGATTTCAAAATATTTTAATTTCAAAATACTTTAGCAAAACATACAATTCTTAAAAAATTTGACATTCTTGAGAGAAAATTTCAAAATAAATTTACTGAAATTCAATGCGAAGAAATAAAATTTATGATATTATTTAAATTTTCATAGTTTAAAATTTTTAAATAATTATATACATTACATATTGTGTAACTCTGATAAATCTTTGCTACAGGGATTAGAATTTTCTTTTAATATTTGTATATATTGCGCCCAATTAAAATAATATATAATAAAACAAAATTTTTATTAAATATATATTAAATTAGTCTACATTTTGTATTAATTATATATCAAATTAATCTACATTTTGTAAATGTGAAAATTTCTCTAAAAAATACAAACGCATTTTTGAAAATATTGAATGAAACTTGAAAACTCCAAGGCATTCTATTATGCTATTCTATTTATTTTAATAAAATTAAAAAAAAATATATATATATATATTGTTAAAAAAAAAAAAAATTATTAAATAATAATAAAGTAAGTAGTATTAAAGCTTGTGCAGAATGTGAAATGCTTAAAAACTATTCATGTAGCACTGCATTTTGGTATTATAGAGGGTGTCTACTGACTTGACAGAATACTCATGATCTGAAAAAAAAAAAAAAAAAAATTCCCTGACCAGCTTTATCGTCGAATCCAACCTTTCATTTTTAATTGACATATTCATCTAAATTTTTTTTAAACTCTTTTTATACCACCCTTAAAATAATCCATCTTGAAGAAGATTTTTTTTAAATTATTGTTTAACAACATTAAAGTTGTTAAAAAAATTTAAAGATTTTTTAAATTAACAATTTAAATAAATAGTAATTAAAACCAACCTAAAACAAACATTTACATAAAACTATTAGTCCTTTTTTAAAAATTTAAAAATATTTTTCTTGGAAAAAAATATTCAAATATTTTTCTTTCAGGAAAGGAACCTATGTATCATAATTTTCTTCAGATTTACAATTTTAATTTTTCACAAAAAGATTAAGTATAGAATTATCAAACTAAGGTATTCAAACTTTGCATTTAGATGATTTTCCTATTCTTCAAAATAGAATCAGAAAAAAGGAGTTCATTCAGTTACACATGAACACTCTTTTGACTAACAAAAAAAATTTAAGCACATACAGTTTAGAAAAATTAAATGTTAAATAAGAATATTATAAAGAAAAAAATACAATTTTGTTTCTTTACAAGTTAAAATGCCTGTAGATTTATATAGAAAGGAATTTTTATTATTATTTTTAAAAATATAAATGATTATATACTCATTTATATCTGTTTACTCATTATACTACTCATTCTTTTTTCATTTACTATTTACTCATTATTATACTCATTTATTACATTTGAATACAATTTTATTTTTCACAATAAAACATAATGCAATATATATACGTAAATATGTGCTCCCGTCCATTTTCATCAACCTAAAAATCGATCCAAACCCGCAATAGAGAATCGTATACTTCAAGTGTACAAAATATGGGTTTCAAGTTTCGTGTTTCTAGTTCATTGTTTATTTCTTATATTCTTAATGATAACAACTTTATGTTCCTTTGTTAATTGCTTTTTTCTGATATGCTTGTTTGCTTTAATAGTAATTTGGGTATACGTATCTATAATCGTAGGCATATATGATATGTTTACACCAGTTACACTGTTATATCAAACAAATTTCTGCTTATTATAGTATAATTATTTTGAAAGATATTCTCAAGTCAGTCCGATTTGTTGAAAACTGAATCAGACCCGTAGGGAAAAAAAATTAGTCAACCCAGCCTGAACTGTAAGGGAAAAAAATTATTCGGTCGACCCGGCTCGATGCAGGACTCTAATCGATGTTCAAATTTCATGACCTTTCCTTAACTTTCATGACCTACTGCTGAATTTCATGAACTTTTCATGACTCTCTTTTCAGCTACGATTTTACACGATTTTTCTTCACGTACGCATGTGTGTATCTCGCATAACCCAAAAACGGTTTGACGTAGAACGTTACAAGTTGGTATGTAGGTTTGTTATAACATCAAGTGATAAACCTCCTTTTTTTGAACTTTATGCGACTTTCCATTATGGAGATATTTATGAAAATTATATTCAAAATGGCCAAAGATACGAGAGTTTCGGCCATTATATAGGACGTATCCTCATAGAGATTTCAAAAGAAGCTAATGTTAGAGACCGCCATGATGATGCCAAGAAAGTGGTCGACAATTTTGCGCGTAGAAAGTAATTTATGAAGACATAAGCAGGGTCTAGTGGACGAAAGCACTTTAACTAGTGGATTGTCAGATCAGGAGCCTCAACGTCCTATTTGCATCATTCAGTATCCAACTGATCACTTTTATTGATTCCATATTATATATATATAATCGATTGACTCGCTGATAAACAAGTACGTTTTTGAGGGGGCTCCCATCGCCTGTACCAAAATTCATGAAAATGATTGCGTAATATATCGGAATTCTTTTGTGTAACTGAATATACCAATTCTTATGTGTAACTATATGTAATTACCAATTCTATACTCAAAAATTTTCATAGAAAAACATGCTTTTAAACATTCTAATAACATTACATTGTATTTAAAGGGATGCAATTATAGTAAAATACACTTTTAATAAATACCGTCTGTAGACCGCAAGGGCACGAAATTCTTTTGTGTGTGTCTCTGAAAAGAAGCCACAGTTATTATATACACGAATAAAAAGAATACACCTAATTAATTATAACTCATTAATATTTCAACCTAATTTGACATCATTTGGATTATTACATAATTTCATTGAAACTTTTTTGTGTGGTCCTGTAAATAAATTATTTAGTCTATATATTACCTTTTTTTTTTTTTTTTTTTTTTTTTAAACAAAAACATTGTTTTTTAGCACCTTTATAATGTACGGCAATTCCATTATGTTAAATGCAGCTTAAACGCTTCAAAATGCTCTTGAATAAAAATTTGTCTAGGCTCTAATGTCATGAAATTATCTTCTGTGACTCTGTAAACGAACCATAAACATCAGTAAAAACTATTCAACGTATTCTATGTTATATTTATGAATAACTGTTCGAAATTTGACACAATTTGGTTGATTACGTCACATTGTCGGAACACTTCTGTAAGTTCCTGTACATTAATTATGCAGCCTAAGTACACACATTTTTTCCCGCAAAACATGAGTTTCAGCATCTCAATAGCGTACGCTAATTTCATTTTGTTAAATGCAGTGTTAAAATGCGTTTAAACAAAATTTCCCCCATTTTCGTACTGATAAGACGAAAATAATTCCGAAAAATTTCCGTAATGATAAATCAGTAATTTGGTGTGACCCTGTACACAATTCTATAGAAAAGATAAACATAAAAAGTATACAGATTTTTCTATACAGAACCTGAGCGTGTGTACCAATTTGCAAGTCAATCGAGGGATTTTTTGCATCTGCTATTGTAGTAAATACAAATTTTGTTCATAGGCCGTGATAATAAGAGAGTACACACTCAAAACTATACAGATACTACTGATGAACATGTGTACCAAATTGCAAGTCAATAGCGTGATTTTTGCGGCTGCTATCGCGAGACAGACACACAGACAAACGAAACCCAAAATTTTTTTGAGTCTCCACATGGAGGCCTCCACTGACGTTTCTGCAATGAATAATCTGGAAACGGTTGAATTATTTAATTACCACAAATATAAATGAACTAGTATATAACCCCGTCCAAAATGACGGAATGTGAACGATAAACCTTCAAAATAATGTTTAGATCATGAAGTTCCCCACGTGATCATTTAAATGTATTTTTTATTTTTGTTTATAGATGAGCATCAAATGCGATTCAGTATTTTATAATTTTTGTTCTGAGATTAACCGATTATATCCGATCAATAAATATGAATCTATGAATGACAATAAAAAAACTGCTGGTTGACAAAAAATATAGGACTTGTTTTTCTTTTTAAATTAAAGTTCGTAGCAAAAAGCATAATTTTCTATCGAAATATCTAAATTTTCTGGTAACATGGGAATTGTACATTGAAAAGTATTTTTCTGACTAAAAGAAAACAACATGGATCATTTTCATAGTAAAAAGATCAAAAAATGATTAAGTCGTTCATTCGGAATTAAAGAGTCGTCCATTTGGAATTTGTATTTTCTAAATGGCAACAGTTTTGGTTTGTCTTACTATGTTATTACGTTGTTTATAATATCCGGTCATCCGCTATATCTAATTTAGGGTTTTAAACATTACAAATGTATAGTTTTTGAAGGTTTTAGAAAAAATAAATAAGAACAAATGTGATACAAAACAGATTACGTGTATATTTCAGTAAGTTGAACAAACGCATGGGAGTGCTTATACTTAAGTATGGCCGCGATAAGTTTGCTTTTCCGTTTCCTATGGCAACGGCTTTTCTCGAAGATGAGTACGAACCACAGATTATTATACAGATAGGACACTCCCGTATATTCTTCGGTACCCAAAATTTGACTGCAACGACCCTATTGTCAACGGCTGTAAGTTTCTCGAGCTCTACAGCTTACGCAATCGCTCGTCTTATTTTTATTGTATCTATGTTCATATCGTAATATTAGTGCAACGTTAAACCCAACATCCAACCAACTAACCATTCTCTTGATGTTTGTTTACGAACTTGATTGTTGAAAGCAATTTATTTTAAGAAGCAAGTACTAAATATTAAGCAAATAAATTTCGAAAATGTACATAAACCAGAAATATTTTTTTCATTTTAAAGCATTTTGTATTACTTAAACCAAGCAATGTTAAATATTTAAGATTTCATACCATACTGCTATTTCAGCATTACAGTTTGTTATATTAATTTGTACACTTGAACACGAATGTGTTTGGCAAAATATATTTTCAAACATAATAAAACTTAGTTTTATTTCTTAGAAAATAGCTGTGTATGTTATGATTTTGTGAATTTAAAAGTAGTAGAAAATGTGAAGGAAAGAAAACTGCACATACGTTTTCATTTGGCAACTTTATTATTGTTTACAAACTTGATTGTCAAAAGCAATTTATTTTAAGAAGCAAGTGCTAAATATTAAGAAAATAAACTTCGAAAATATACATAAAATAAAATCTTTTTTTCATTTTAAAGCATTTTGTATTATTTAAACCAAGCAACGTTAAATATTTAATGATTTCATACTGCTATTTCAGAATTACTGTTTGTAATTTTAATTTGTACTTGAATATGAATATGTTTCACAAAGCATATTTTTAAACATTATAAAAAATAATTTTTATTTCTTAGAAGAATAGCTGTGAATGTTTTGAGGATAATTTTGTGAATTCAAAAACAATAGAAAGTGAAGAAAAAGAAAACTTCCCATACTAACCTGCTACTATCTACTCGCGAAATAGAAAAACAATTTTCGATCAAAGATGCTATTCATGTAGACTTAACACATGTAGTTCCCCTCTGTTGACACTAGTGGTGCTACTATATTTCCGGTTCGCGTTTTAGCTTCACTGTCCTATCTGTATGATAATCTGTGTACGAACCGGTATCGTCACCTCACTTGCAAATTATATAACTATATAAATTTTATAAATCCAACAAAACAGTCATTCGTACTACAGAAGTCAAGTAAACAGGGTTAAATACACTACAGAACAAGAATTTCGTTAATTTAAAGAAGAATGGTCGAAGTCACAGTTCGAAGTCAAGAGAATTTGAATTCACCCAGAGACATGTCAGTGATTCTTAAAATTTTCGAGGTACTTCTGCACTAGAAACCAATGAATTATTCTGGTGAATTCCTGAACTCAATGGACTTCCTATTGAAGTTAATGATTCCAAAATTTGGAAATTTTAAACTACCATTTTTGCGAAATTTGGATACCAAATTCTCTAATTTGATGCCAAGTCAACGCGTGGAAATGAAATAACTGCCATCTGTTTTCACTTTTACAGTAATAGCGCATAGAATGTACATGTAAAGAAACAGACCAATTCTAGCCTACAATCATCAAGAATGATTCTTTCTTTAGATTGTCTTAATAATCATTTATAGAGTTTTCGAAGAAGTTAATTCTGCGCTAGAAACTAATGAATATTTCCAGAAAATTCCATTCAAACTTTGGCAACACTAAACTACAAATTTTCACCCAATTTGGTTGCCATTCAGGCTCAAAGTACTCTAAATGAAATTATGAATAATAGGTCAAAAGAGCAGAAGCTGGAATTTAACCATAATAAATCAAAAGTTATTATTCTTCAGAAAGAGAACATGAACTATACTAATTGTCCTTTATACATGGACAAGACACAGATTGAAATTGTCAGTGAAATTAAATATCTGGTAATCATCGTCGATAACAAATTTAGATGGAAGCAACATATTGTATATCTTTCAAAAAAGTATGAAGATATGCTTCGTGGCCTTAACCGTGTCTCATGTAACACCTTCGGGGTGAAATCAAATGCAATTGGCATGATATACAAACAAGGTACTGTCCCCTTTCTTTGTTATGCTTCTAGAGTCTGGGGCATTGCTTTGTTAAAAAGATTAATTCTTCGCAGAGTCCAAAGAAGGATTGTACGAGGTTATAGAACAATTAGCTATGAAGCTTGTTTTACAATTGGGGGATTTCCACCAATTGATATTCACTCTAAGAATTCCATCAATAATAGGATGTCTGATAATTATGTCTTCCTCATCCTGCCTATCGCTCTCTGATATCGAAAAGGATTTTAAATTCGTATGTTACACTGATGGCAGCAAAATTCTTAATCGGGTCGGTTTAGCGTATGTTATCTTTAATAACAGTTATGAACTAGAGCATAAATTGTTTAGAATTCCTGATGAATGCAGTGTTTTCCAAGCAGAACTTGCTCGTCTCTGAATGAATCATCTGGATTTACAACCATTATAAGCTCTCCTCAAAATTCTTGGGGCGCAATCGGTGTAAATCGTTTTCCTCACTTTTAACACTTAAGAATATCCTGTCGTACAGCAAGCTGGTTGTTATTTCCTAGTCACTCTTTTTTTGATATTGAACACACAGGGGTAAATGCTGCCTTTACACATGTACGAGGTCATACTGGGATTTGTGGAAATGAGAGAGCTGATTGGTTTGCTAAACAAGCCACTAACCTTCTTAGGATTCGCCCTTTGTCATTACCCAAATCTTTCTTCGAAAATCAAAGTTATAACAAAACCATTCAAGAGTGGAATGAACAATACCAGAACGCTACGACAGCTGCTCTGACGAAAATATTTTTTCCTTCAATTTCTGACAGACTCAGAAACAAACACATCTTTTGTAACTTTGAAATTATTAAATTCCTTACTGGTCACGGAAATTTTAGATGCTATCTGAAAAGATTTGGTTTATCTCATACTGACTTATGCTCTTGCAACTTAGGAGTGAACCTTTACTGTGCAAATGTACGAAACTCACTAAAGGCAGAAAAACACTACTGATTAATCCATTGAATTCTGTAAATATTAATTTTCCTCCCCCTCTTGCTGTTTTTGTTGAAAACTAGTTCGCATGGGTGGCCTTTTGCAACCTTATTTATTATGTTACTTCTGCACCTTTATAATCTATTTATTTGATTCTGTTCTTGTGCTTCATTTTATGTATTCTATATGTACGTATGTTATTTTTCTTCATTTTCTTTCTTTCTTTTTTTTTTTTTTTTTTTTTTTTTTTGTGTGTGTGTGTGCCTTTAAGTGCATTTTTGTATTTGTACGTACTTCCTTTTTTTTTTTGTGTGTGTGTGTGTGTGTGTGTGTGTATGCTTTGCATTCCCCCCCCCCTTTCTTTCTTTTTGATTTTCTGTTATTGTCTGTTCACTACTTACCTCTATAAGCCTCATGTTGTACTCTGTGGTGCATAAGGAGATGTTTACATAAAAAAAAGACCAAGATCTGTATTAGCGAAAAACTTTGGGAGATGAGCGACGAAATTGAGTGAAAAACATTTCTGTGAAATTAGAATTATAGAAGCCCTTTCTCAATTTTGACGGCGCTCATTGGTTCTGGTGTAATGTATCATTTTTTCGGCATTCATCTTCGCTGAAGAGAACCAAAGTCCACTACCAACACTTGAGTGAATTCTAAGCTGTGCCACTCAGACTTTCTGTAATAATCTGAGAAACACTATTCCAGAATAGGCAATATTCATTCTTTGCGATGTATTTAATTCTATTGCCGTGATTTTTGCAGTTAGAGTATTTATTTATTTATTTATTTTTTAGATTTGGGGGGTTGGGGGGGAGGGCTTATTTTTTGGAATGTTTATTGAGTGTAACCTGCTTATTTATTTACGAACCTAACTATAATCTCATACAAAAATGTCAATGTTTTCGTAGCAGCATGTCTATTTCAGCGGGTGCACGCATAAGGAAGTCACGTGGGATCCAAATCCATTTTTTCAAAAAAGAATTGTCATTATAAACGTAAGTGGTTCAGTATGGATTATAATGAATTATAATGTGATTATAATGAAAAATCAAAGTGAATGCGAATTCTATTAAAATGTTTTTTTCTCATATATTGGATATAAGTATCTCTTATATTAAAAACGGTTATATAATTTGGAATTGTTTCTATGTTTCTCGAGAAATAGCAGAACTGCTCTTTCCTCATGAATATTGAATATCTTGTGTTCCCATCCGTAAAACGTTTCCTTTGAAACTGCGTCAAAATTGGAAAAGCTGTTGCACTCCAAAAGTACTTATTCAAGGAAACATTTCCTTTCATTCTCTCCAAAATCAAAACCCAAAAAATTTCTTAAAACTTTTTTGAATGTTGGATGGCTCGTGGCCGGATGGCCACGAGAGTTGATAATATCAGATTTAAAACAATTTATTTTTTGAATTAAAATGAAATAGCTTTCTTTTCAAGAAACCAACACATATTCCGACTAAAGTCCCTTCATTCTAATAGTCATAGAATTTATTTACATGATTATAACTACACTACCTATTCGAATACACCAGCTTTATACGTTGATAAAAATAAAACTACTGGCTTTCGAAGAAAAAGACTTTATAGGAAGGAATTATTAACAATTATATAAATGTACGTGAAATGGGTAGCATACATTTTTCATAAAGCAAATCTTTAAACTCTAAAAATCGAAGCTATGTAATTAAATAAAAGTTAACTATTTGCATTTAAAACACAAAATTGATTTTTTTCTTTTCTTTTTAAGATTTAAAATGTATACTTAGGCACCGAAATGAAATATCAAGGGTCAAAGAAAAACTTAGTTATTTTAAATGTGTTTTCTCTGAAGTTATTAATGAGAGCGTAATGTTCACTTTTTAAGTAGGCATTCTCTAACAAATACCCCACTGTGGCAGTTGCATTTGTTTAAAATAGCTTATAACTATACTAAACCTATTACTTAAATTCTGAAAAAGACTTCTTAATATCCCTTATACATATATAACTGAATAGGAGAAAATAATTTGACCGTGTAATGTAATATAATTTTTATTTAGTAAATTGAAGTTTAGTTCGACTTCTCTCGTACACAGTCCAGCCCTATCGAGCCTACATGCATTCATTTCAATTTCTACGTTTAAAACGATACACAACTAACGTATGAAATGTTTAATTTCCCACTCTTTCGTTTATTTTATATATATATTGAGCATAAAGTAATAAAAATCGGAGAATATTATAGATGTATTTTGTTTCGACAGCCACTTCAAAAGCATGAAAAATGAATTCGGCCGCACAATGGTGTCATTATCGTCCTTTTTCTTTTCAATAGCGTGTTTCCTGACACCTATCCTATCAATTTATGCGAAACTGATAACATAGAAAACGGATGAAATGGCTGCGATAAGGTTTATGCATCGGCTCTGCTTATTTTCTGATGTTGCGGAATATAATTTATGACTCAGATCTATCGTTCGAAAATGACGCCACGCAAATAATAAGTTTATTTCGAGCTCGTCATTAGAAAAGGTGGAACCTTGACATAAAGGACACTTGAAATGTGCATTTATTTACACTATGTAAACAAACTGATTTTTTTTTTTTAGTTCAATTTTGTTTACTTAAATAAATTTACTTTCCTTCAGACAAGGTTTTAACTGTTGAAAGCAACTCATTCGTTTAAGTACGAACCACACTTTATCCAATTATCTGAAGTTTTCAGGTTTGTAAAATCACTAAAAAATAGAATCGCTGCCCTCAGATCACTGTAAATGTACTGAAACAATTTCTCTAGGATACAACTGAAAATAGGGTTTACATCTTTTAAAATTTTTTTAAAGAATGCATTTTTCAATCAAAAATAAAATTTAAAATATCTTTCGACAACAGTTCATTTATTGTGTAATTTAATCAATTTCATTATTTTGTTACATTTACATTCACCGAAATATTACATTTTATTTACAAAATGACTGCATAAACAATGTGACTGCATAAACATTGTGTAAAGAATTATTGCAAAGGTTTAAATATTTTTGAGCATTAAACAAGATAAAGAAAAAACAACTTTCTTTAAAACAGCATCCATAAGTTTATTTTTCAAAGAAAGTAAGCACGTGTCAATCGAAGTTAAGTTTATATTTTATTTATACTGTTTATTTATACTATCATCTCAGTTTTTTCTGTTTGAAGCTGGAGGGTGAAAATATTCCGATAAATTGCACGAAATAAAAGGAAAACAAGGTAATGATTGTATTTTAAAATAAGTTAAAAGGCTGCGGAATAAGAAGAAGGTAACGCCTGAAGACATAGAACTTTGTCTTTAAATATCAAAGTGATTTTTTAAAAAAAGGAGAAGAAAGAATTAGAATCTATTTATAAATTTTCTTAGAAATATGAATTTATGTGCTGGAAGGTCGAGATGGAGAATAAAGTAGATGTTGTGCAAATGTTTGGTGAACATGATAAAAGTGGATTAAAAGTATTATATATAGAAAACTTCCAAACAATAAAAATTCAACAACTTTAGATGTCATCTTTTTGTGATTAAAGAATTGAACTTTCGAAATCGTCGGGTAAAATGTTATCATTTCGAGTAATAAAATAATTTATCTATCTAGAAACCATTAAAAATGCATATTAAAGTAATTTGAACTTATTCAAAACATTTATAATTCGATAAAGATGCTTCTTTTTTTTTTTTTTTTTTTTTTTTTTTTTTGTCGTAAAAGGCTACAAAAAAAAAAAAAAAAAAAGATGTTGAAAAACACTCATTTTGAATTTACTGAAGAAGGTTTGTTTTTAATGCCATTACATATTTTAAACCAATGAAAATACAAATCAATGAATTCTGACCTAATGCAGTTCTTTTTTGGAATTAATCTTCCACTGTACTAGAGCCCTGTTCATTTGATTTGATTTAATATTCAATTTTATCATCTAAAATGTAATTTCTGAGGGAAAGGAACACCGAGTATGAAACTCAAATTAAATCGATACTTGCCTACAGATATTGACATTAGAAAAGATCTATTCCTAGTGTTGCAAATGGTGCGTTAAAACGAATCTAAAATAAATTAAAAAATAAATAAATAAATAAAACTGCCGATTATTAAAAAAAAAAAAAAAAAAAAAACTTGTATTCTATATCCTTCTACATAAAAGTGCCACGGGCAATTAATATGTACAAAAGTTTATTAACCATAGATTCTCAGAGTAAAGATTTTACGTGTGGAGTTTGTTGCAATTTTAATCAATCAATGTTAAGATGTAGCCATGTCGAAAGTCACAGAAGCTGAGCAATAGCAGGGCCACCTGTCAGTCGATATACACCTAAACTAAATTAGCATTCTTTTCCACAATGGTTATCTCTCATATAAAGTTTGGGGCAATTTTATGTCATAGAAGTTCAGATTTAGTCTTCTATTCAGATTAATTTTCTTCTTTACGGAGTAAATTGCCGCACAGCAGGGGGCCCATCTGCACCCAAATTGAATCAGCATTTTGTTTATTGATTTATAAGGACCCTCTCATATACCCTATTTTGTGGAATTATATACAATATAATTCGAGATACAGCCTTATCTTCAAGGAAACAATTGTGAGATAGTGGCGCCAGCTTTTGGCCGATATGCACCTAAACGGATTCAGGAAAATATCTCATAATAGTCTTCTCAAATATCAAGTTTTGATCGAACCTAAGATATAGCCTTCTTTTAAATGGGAGAAATCACAGTACAACAGCATACCCGTTAAACCACCCAATGTTGATAGGCAATAATTTATGTCAAGGTGCAACTACGTATAAATTTATATGTAATTCTGTGCAGTAATGCTTGAGGCAAAATTTTTGTCACACTCGCACACACAATGAAATGCTTTTTTTTTTTTTTCTTTTTTTTTTTTTTCTTTAATGATCAAATCGTGTTCTATAACTCTCAAAACGTGGAAATTCATCTAAAACTGGAAGTCGAAAAATTTTACGAATCCGATGCTTTCTTTCATTGAATATAGAAAAATGTAAAAACACATCGCCTACATCAAAATAGGCATCATAAATCTTACTGGAATATGTTTTTTGTTTTGTTCTTCCATTTTACGATAAATAAATGTGCACTCTGTATTAATTAAAGAAGGTTTACCCATTTAACTGTAACACGAATGAGAGTTCGTGGACTATGAGTACAGCCGAATTTTGTTATTATAAAAGTCGAGTATCATAGGAATGAAACACTCTTTTCAAAACATAAGTTTGCTTTCTTTTCATTTCTATAAGATTCCGTAAAAAGACATAAGAAACACTTTGGAGTGGGGAGTTGAGTTAAACGAGTAATTTTTTTTTTTTTTTTTTAGTATTTATGTTTTGTTTTGAAATTGAAACAAATATTGAAAACTATTGATTTGGCGTAAATTTATGGGATAATGTCACTTTATAATTTAAGAAGTTTTCAACTTTTCTTCTTTCATTATTTATTTTATTTTTAAACAAGAATGGTTTTTGTTCATCTTTCAAATGACGTGAAAGAGAAAATACTTTTTAAAATTGATTAAACTCGTTTTGTTTTGAATTTATATTTTTGAGATTTCCTGGTAAGTTTTATAGGAACACAGATGATGTCTTCAAAATACTAGAAATATTTAAGCTATTTTATGTTATTTATTTTCCCGATTATGATAGGTTTTCTTCACCTTTTATCATAGGTTCAACAAATTTCAATTTTTGTCTTACTTAAAAGTGCTACTTTCATCTTCACTCAAAACTGAACTTTCCATTTTAAATAAACGTATAACAAGAACAACTTAATAATAAAAATGGATTAAAAATATTGGAACTAAATAAAAACTAAATTAAAATGAAAGTTAATTTCTGTATAATAGTTTAAATAAATAGTTTTTTAAAAAAGTGAAAACTGTATTACAAAAAAAAAAAAAAAGTTTAAATAAAAGAGTTGTCCGTTTTCGTTTTATCCTGCGAAAAATTAAAGGGGAATTTTAATTATTTGCTTCATCACAGGAGAGAGAAGAGAAATATCCTTGAATTGTGTGACAGACGGACAAGTACTTTTATACTGTATAGAATTAGTATGGAAACAGAATATATCAATTGGCATTTTGTCAATAAAATCTATTGTAATCAATAGAAAAAAAGTATCAGTACTTGTATAAATGAGACTAACAATTTTTTATAGAGTTTAATTATCTTTAAGGAAGTATTCTTATTACAGATGTCTAAAAAGGTATTGAATTAAAAACATAATTAATTTTAACGCTTAAATCTATTTTTGAGTACGTGACTACATCGCTTAGAGCATCTTTTCGGTCATTCGACTCTTAAATATATATATATACATATATTTAATAGTCATGTTTCTCTAATAAGATAATAAAAAGGTTTTCCTTAATTTAAAATAAATCGAAAAACAATATGCCGTTTAAGGGAAATTTAAGAAAACAAAGAAGGGGAGGCGGAATTACGCATGTGTTGAAATTTCAAATCATTTCAGAAATAAGCCTACTCGAAACAAACACACTTCGTCTTATTACATTCAAAAATACAAGGCTAAAAAAGGTAACACTCATGACCCAACTGCTCGTCGTTCGGCTCTAACATTGATTGGATTTCAAATCATGAGTTTATCATGAGATTTTAAGTCCTGTGTGTTTTTTGTATCACAAGTCCCGCATTCTAATAAACATTTAACTGAAAGAATCCTAGACTGATCCTATTTATCACGTACTTTTTGACACAATGTTATTTTCCTCACATTCATGAAACTGAAATAAGCAGATAATTTGAATGGTATATTTTATATATATATATTTAGTTATTTATTTAATAGTATTAAGTTACGATATACATTTGTTTATTTTTAGTACGAAATTGTTTTCAATCAGAGATTTTAACGTGGTGAAAATTTATTAAGCTTATATGTATATACACTGGTTCTCATAATTATACGAACACCTGTTTTTCTTTATTAACTAAACACTGAACACTATTATTTAAACAAATATATTTTTTATTCATTTGCATTTCATTAATAGATGATATTTAAAAAGTTTTACCGTTTTTCTATCTTAAAAAACTTTAAATACGGTAAAAAAAAAGATTTTTTCAGGTGTTCACAATTATAAGGACAGCTCGAATCTTAGTAATTTTTTTCAGTTATTCTTTAAATTATTATTTTATGGGTCTCTTTTTAGGGTGAAACAGTCAGACGTTCTCTCTGGTATATATCTATCTATCTATCTATATATATATATATATATATATATATTTAATATTCATTTTCAATACCATTTCATACAGCATATATGATTTTCTGAATACACTTAAACTATCTAAAATCGCATCCCACTTACATGCATTTTTCTAATATGATAAGTTAAGGTTTTTTCAACTTTTAGGCCATGGGAAAGGCAGAAGTTTCTTTCTTCAAACTATTTTCTATTGCTCTAGAAGTAGAGAAAAAATGTAAGACATTGAAAAAAATATTATTACACCCCCCCCCCCTCCAAAAAAAAAAAAAAAAAAAAAAAAAATCTAAGAAAAATCTGAGAATTCCACGTTTAAAGTTTGCGGATATTCTCTTGATGTTCATAGTAATAGAAAAAATTACTAAATTCATTCTGCCTTCAGTAGAAACAGCTGCCCAGAGCACCATAGATCCACCTTTAAAATGCCCGATTCATATCTACCTTTAAAAAATATACTCTATCTTTCATTATCTTCAGATCGTGTCAGTAACTGTTAAAACCATTTGGTTAATCAAGAATAAAATGCTTTTCATCCGAAAATGCAACATTTTACCATTTCATATTGTCTTTATTCAACTTTAACACAGACGTTCTTTTCCCCATTAAATGCTTATTGATTATTACAGGTTTTTTAAATTTTAAAAAGTGCGATAGCGTCAAAACGCCTTATTAAACTGAGAAAACAATTTATACACATATTATAGGTAATAGCTGCATGAACGGCATAGAGTTTGGTGAATATAGGTTTTAGTTTATAGCTTTTTTACAGGGACACACACAAGAAAAATTCTTTATCATTATGGCCTATGGGACCAAATTTTAAAAAGTGCGATAACATCTAAACGCCTTATTCAATTGAACAAAAAAAATATACACATATACAGTTTCACGATCCATATAGGTTTTGGTGAATCTAGCACTTCTAGTTTTTTTACAGGGACACAACAAATAATTCTGTATCATTATGGCCTATAGGGTGAAATTTTTTAAAGGGCGATATCATCTAAATACCTTATCCGTTTGAGTGGAAAATTTATATACGAGTTATAGGTCACCATGACACAAACTGTATGGATTTTGGTGACGAGTTTTACAGGGACACAACGAGTTTTACAGGGACACAATTAAAAATTGTTCATCATTAAGACCTATAGGGGGCTTGAATTATTTAAAGTGCGTCAGCGACTAAACTCCTTATTCAAATTAACTGAAAATTTATATACATGTTATACGTCAACGTCAAATAAACTTTATGAACTTTAGAGAATCTAGCACTTATGGTTCTTTTTACAGGGACAAAATGCAAATTTCTTTATAATTGTGGCATATGGGCTGAAACTTTAAAGTGCGATAGCGATGCCTTATTCCCTATCCGATGGAGCTGAAAATTTATATAAATATTATAAGTCACTGTTGTACTAACTATAAGCATTATGGTGAATCTAGCATTTGTAGGTTTTTACAGGGACACAGTGAATTATTTTTTATCATTATGATCTACGTGTTTGGTAAAATAGCGTTAAATTAAACATCGTGTAAGAAAGAAAAATACCCAAACACCCTATTATAATTTTCTCTTTTGTTTATTTAACAATTCCTCTTACTTTACTTTATCTACAAAACCAATTATTACGAAAAATTACTCAATGTTCGGAAAGTCGAGTGGAGTCACTCCAGATTTTTATGTTTTAAAATAATAACAAAATGACTTTAACACCACAAAATCTTCCTTTTCCACAAAAAGCATTACATTTACAACCAATATCATTCTTTATCTAAATATTTAAATTTACATTTCAAACGTATATTTATTTTTCTAAATTAATTACTACTTTTAAGATTTATTATTCCAACAAAAAATATTATAGCTGGTCATTCGACTGAAAGTTATAAAACTAATTAATGCTCAGCCCAATTAAAAGCATTTTTATTCTATTTCAAAAAAAGTGATCATTAACTTATAAATGTCCGTATTTTTAAAGAACATTGTTTCTTTTACGATTGATTTTGATTGTCGAGAGTCACTGACCTGTTTTATAGATGTTTAGATTCTAAAAAACAAAAACACTTAAACTGAAACAAATTCATTTTTATTTCGTGGTCTGAGAAACCTAGATAAAGCTAATTAATATTTAATCCATTAAAAAAGTATCTAAAATAAGATTTTTAAGACAGGAATTATATTTATTATACCTTTTATTGTCGTCTTTTCGGAAATTTATTTCAATAACTATTGGAAGGAATCTCAGTTTAATGGTATTTTTTCTTACAATTTAATAAAAACATCAGAATAAAACAACTAGATTGCTTTGAAATAGATTCATATATATATATATATATATATATATATAAAAAAAAAACTGGAGTGACTCACTTGATTTCCCATTAAGGAATTAACGGTTGTAAGTAAGGGATGTCATTAATTAAACAAAAGAGAAAATTATAATAAGGTATGTAAGTATTTTTCTCTATTCAAATATCGCCTTTGAAATATTCTGAGCATAAATCATAATGATAAAGAAATTTTCGTTGTGTTCCTGTAAAAATCTATAAATGTTAGACTCACTGAAATCTATGTGCGACGGTCACCAATAACAATTATATAAATTTTCAGTTTAATCGAATGAGGCTCTATCGTACTTTAAATAATTTCAGCCCATATGCCACAATAATGAAGAATTTTTATTTGTGCCACTGTAAAAAGACTATAAGTACTATAGATTCTACAAAATTGATACAGTTCGTTTGAAGGTGATCTATAACATGCATATAAATTTTTATCTCAATCGGATACAGCGTTTAGACGCTACCGAACATTTACGAATTTGAGCCCATAGGGAATAATGATAAAGAATTTTTTGTTGTGTTCCCTGTAAAAAAACCATACGTGCTAGATTCACCAAAATCAGTGTAGTGAACTATAACATGTGTATAAATTTTCAGCTCAATCGAATAAGACCAAGGACGCCATCGAACTTTAAAAAACTTGGGCTCATAGCCCATAATGATAAAGAAATTTTCATCGTGTCCCTGTAAAAATCTATACACCGAAATTCATACAGCTTGTGCGACGGTGAACTGTAATATGCATGCAAATTTTCAACTCAATCGGATGAGGCGTTTAGACGCTATCGCATTTTAAATAATTCGAACCCATAAAGCAGAATGATAGAAGAATTTTTCTTTGTGTTCCTCTAAAAAAAACTATAAGTGCTACAGGGTCCCAACTGTATATAGTTAGTGGGACGGCGATCTATAACATATACATAAACTTTCAGCTCAATCCGATATTGGCGCTTAGACGTTATCGCACTTTAAAGAATTTGGGCGCATGGAGCATAATGATAAAGAATTTTTCGTTGTCTTTCTGTAAAAGAACTATACGTGGTAGATTTACCAAAATTTATTCACTTCGTGCAACAGTGACTTATAGCATGTGCATAAATGTTCAGCTCAAATATATAAGGTGTTTAGACGTTATTGCAGTTTAAACAGTTTGGGCCCCTATAGACCATAACAATAAAAAAATTTTCCTTATGTCCCTGTAAAGAAAATATAAGTGCTAGATTCACCAAAATTAGTAGGGTTCATTCCATGGGGACCTGTAACATATGTACCAACTTTCAGCTCATTCGAACAAAGCATTCAGGCGCTATCACGAAAGCGCCTAAATCGTGTATTAGGCGCTCACGTACATACACTCATACATCATCGTGAAAATTGTAAATGAATTCGGGGACCCTCAAAACGTGTAGAAACACCAAAATCTCAAATGATGAATTTTGACATAATTACAATACTTTCCTCACGATAGTGTTCGGAAAGTAAAAAGGATGAGTGAAGAATTTTGTGATGCGTGAGTGACGTGAATGTTGTTGAATTTCATTCCTGACTACGTCTTATCAAGGTACATAATAATAAAAGAATTTTAACTTATAATTTGATTTTGTGAAAGGAATCGGAAAACTATAGATATTTTGGGGCAGTTTTAACGAAAGGCATACCATAAACGCTAAAATATACTGCTAATTATTCTGCGAATGAATTAATGAAAAATCCGTTTCCAGATGAAGGAAGATTTTGTATTAAAAAAAATACGTGTGGCACTCGAGGACTGCCACGGTAAAGCTATTGCATAGCATTTTTTATCAACTTATGCAATTATAATTATTTATTTATTTTATTTATGCAGTATTTTTTTTTCTTTGATATTAATTCAAGTTTTTTCTTTGATATTAATTCATGTTACACTTTTTGAGCGTGGTGACCGATAAGAAAACAAATTTTTTTCTTTTATTGAATAAATGAGAATATATCCGCAATGAGAATATATCAAAAATATCCGCAATCGATTTGTAGCTATCGAAACCTCGATGTACCAAATTTGAATGATCTAACTCTATTTTTTGAGAAAAGGTATTTTAATAGGTTTCTAAAGGCCTGCAAGTCGAATGGGGATATTCAAGTTTTTTCTTTGATATGATTTCAAGTTACACTTTTTGAGCGTGGTGACCGATAAGAAAACAAATTTTAATAGAGAAAAGGTATTTAATAGGTTTTAAAGGCCTGCAAGTCGAATGGAGATATTCAAGTTTTTTCATTGATATTAATTGAAGTTACACTTTTTGAGCGTGTTGACCGATAAGAAAACAAATTTTAATAGAGAAAACGTATTTTAATAGGTTTTAAAGGCCTGCAAGTCGTATGGGGATATTCAAGTTTTTTCCTTGATATTAATGAATAAGATAACACTAATGATAAGAAAACAAATTTTAATAGAGAAAAGGTATTTTAATAGGTTTTAAAGGCCTGCAAGTCGAATGGGGATATTCAAGTTTTTTCTTTGATATTAATTCAAGTTACACTTTTTGAGCGTGGTGACCGATAAGAAAACAAATTTTAATAGAGAAAAGGTATTTAATAGGTTTTAAAGGCCTGCAAGTCGAATGGGGATATTCAAGTTTTTTCTTTCATATTAATTCAAGTTACATTTTTTGAGCGTGGTGGCCGATAAGAAAACAAATTTTAATAGAGAAAAGGTATTTAATAGGTTTTAAAGGCCTGCAAGTCGAATGGGGATATTCAAGTTTTTTCTTTGATATTAATTCAAGTTACACTTTTTGAGCGTGGTGGCCGATAAGAAAACAAATTTTAATAGAGAAAAGGTATTTAATAGGTTTTAAAGGCCTGCAAGTCGAATGGGGATATTCAAGGATTTTCTTTGATATTAATGAATAAGATAACAATAATGATAAGAAAACAAATTTTAATAGAGAAAAGGTAGTTAATAGGTTTTAAAGGCCTGCAAGTTGAATGGGGATATTCAAGTTTTATCTTTGATATTAATTCAAGTTACACTTTTTGAGCGTGGTGACCGATAAGAAAACAAACTTTAATAGAGAAAAGGTATTTAATAGGTTTTAAAGGCCTGCAAGTCGAATGGGGATATTCAAGCTTTTTCTTTGATATTAATTCAAGTTACATTTTTTGAGCGTGGTGACCGATAAGAAAACAAATTTTAATAGAGAAAAGGTATTTAATAGGTTTTAAAGGCCTGCAAGTCGAATGGGGATATTCAAGGATTTTCTTTGATATTAATGAATAAGATAAAAATAATGATAAGAAAACAAATTTTAATAGAGAAAAGGTATTTTAATAGGTTTTAAAGGCCTGCAAGTCGAATGGGGATATTCAAGTTTTTTCTTTGATATTAATTCAAGTTACACTTTTTGAGCGTGGTGACCGATAAGAAAACAAATTTTAATAGAGAAAAGGTATTTAATAGTTTTTAAAGGCCTGCAAGTCGAATGGGGATATTCAAGTTTTTTCTTTGATATCAATGAATAAGATAACAATAATGATAAGATAACAATAATGATAAGAAAACAAATTTTAATAGAGAAAAGGTATTTTAATAGGTTTTAAAGGCCTGCAAGTCGAATGGGGATATTCAAGTTTTTTCTTTGATATTAATTCAAGTTACACTTTTTGAGCGTGGTGACCGATAAGAAAACAAATTTTAATAGAGAAAAGGTATTTAATAGGTTTTAAAGGCCTGCAAGTCGTATGGGGATATTCAAGTTTTTTCTTTGATAATAATTCAAGTTACACTTTTTGAGCGTGGTGATCGATAAGAAAACGAATTTTAATAGAGAAAAGGTATTTAATAGGTTTTAAAGGCCTACAAGTCGAATGGGGATATTTAAGTTTTTTCTTTGATATTAATGAATAAGATAACAATAATGATAAGATAACAATAATGATAAGAAAACAAATATTAATAGAGAAAAGGTATTTTAATAGGTTTTAAAGGCCTGCAAGTCGAATGGGGATATTCAAGTTTTTTTCTTTGATATTAATTCAATTTACACTTTTTGAGCGTGGTGACCGATATAAAACAAATTTTAATAGAGAAAATGTATTTAATAGGTTTTAAATGCCTGCAAGTCGAATGGGGATATTCAAGTTTTATCTTTGATATTAATTCAAGTTACACTTTTTGAGCGTGGTGACCGATAAGAAAACAAATTTTAATAGAGAAAAGGTATTTAATAGGTTTTAAAGGAATGCAAGTCGAATGGGGATATTCAAGTTTTATCTGATCTACTTTATACACAAATTTTACGCGTACAGCTATTCACTGTTGTACATATATGATAGATACCTATACACCTATATACTTTCTCACAAACAGCTGCTTACGTATTCGTCCGATTTCGGAGCAGCTCGTCTCGATTCGTGCGAGCTTCGTATAGCCGAAGTCTACCGAAGTCTGCCGAACTGTGTTAGGTTTTTTTTTTCGTTACGGAATTTTTCGATTCGGTCGCCGCGCTCAAAGCCCGCGATAAAAGCTATACAATAGCTTAATAAAAAAAAATAAAAAAAAAAATCCTTTTTCCTTCGATTTAAGAACAGAAGCCACTTTTTAAATATCCAACTACTAAAAATATGTCTTAATTATTATTATTTTTTTTAATCTGAACAATGGTATATACTTTGAATAAATCGACGTGTAACAAAACATAACACTAAACTACACTAAATTTTTCGTTGAGAGCAAGCAAATGTTTCTTGCACAGGGACACCCAAGAGAATTCAAATGCATCACGTCCATGGACAAAATGTTTGGTAAGTACAGAGTAACATATAAAGCATGCATACTCATTCATCGCATTTTGCTCATTTTCTTGATAAGGAAAAAAAAAAAAAGATTAATTTTTAATTAGAGTTTAGGAACAATCGTTCATACAATTTTTGTAATTGAAAGAAAATACAGAGTTCTCACGCAATAAAGAATGAATCTATGTAAAAATATTTATTTTCGCATTATCTATCTTTATAGTTCAGTATTAAAAGCGGTCTAATAATACATAGGAACGGAACAGAGCTTTCTTGACTAAATTATTTATATTTATAGAATATTTTATGTTATTTATTAATATAAAATTTATAGACTGAAAATAGAATTACTCGAAAAAAGAATTATTTTCGATTACACAATAATGAAAAAGAAAAATCCAGATAATACGATGGACATATAAGTAATATATGGATATTCAATAATATAAAAATGACTGTATATGTATTTAAATATAGATTTATGACTGCAGTCTTGAAACAAGCATAAATACATTTTTAGAGAAATCATAGTACTTTCAAAATAATTTTGATTTTTAAATAGGAAGAAGCAATAGAAATAAAATAATATTAAAAAGAAAAAGAAAAAGAAAGAAAGAATTAGAAAGAAAAAAAAAAGAATCTTACAGTTTAATACTTAACGATTTATTATTTTGCTAGACATTCATGTTTTCAAAACACATTGTTTGATTCATTCTTTAATTTTATTGCAGCATGCAAACTTTATAGAAATAAAATAATATTGACATTTCTTTCGAAACAAATGACTATCCGACTAAAATATCATTTTTCTCCGTTCTAATTTTTAAAAATGAAATATCTTTTATTTCAGTCCACTCTCATTCATCTAGAACAACAGCTTCGAGTTCTTTTGTCAAAAATATCTGACTAAGACATTCCCGAAATCAGAAATAATCTTTTTTTTAATCGATTAAAAATTATCTCTAAGAGCCCTCAACCCTCTTAAGAAGTGATATTTTATGATTGAGCCGTTAAAAATGTTTCCCTTACTCTGCAAATTTCTCGACCCGAGGAGATTTCGGCAGAATCTAAAAATCTTCTAAATGTTAAGTCTTAAGTTTAACATAGAACTAATATTAACTTAAGAAAAAACTAATTTTACCTTTCGGAATCAGAAATTGTATCTTAATTTGGCAGCGAACGAATGCTCCTTTTTTTTTTTTTTTTTTTTTTTTCGGTTCAACGCTTTTAACTGAACCCAAATATTTTTCAATTTTAGTACATCTACTCAGGTAAATGTCTTTAAAAATAGTTGATTTTAGTGTGTGTCGAAGATAAATAAAACAGCAGTTTCTCGTCAGTAAATTCACTTTATTCGTCGAGTATTCTCAAAAATAAATAAATGAATAAACAATTACTTGTGGCACCAGAAGTCGCGAAAGCAGCGTTCTATACGCTACAGAGCACGAATATCGTTTGTTGAAAAAGACTAATCGTCGCAAAGTCTCTCAATTGCAGAGGCTCATCTCAATATTTCGAATTCAACCGAACTCACTCGACTTCGAATGCTGTGGTACGAAAGTACCAGTGTCTGACAGTGACACGAATCTTCCGCTACGCAAGAGTGGAAGCTAGGAGTGTGGGATGATCTGAATTTAAATTCACTGCCAAATGGGAGGGGGGGAGAAACATGAAAGAATATAAGAATATTTACACATAATAAATGTGGTATACTTGTCAGAAAATGTGAATGATAAAAATTAGAAAGGTTAAGGACAGCATTCTATAAAAACGTTAGGGATAGAAAGAATACTTTTGTATTTTTAAGAGCAACCTAAAATTTTTATTTTCATTTTTGGAGGAAACGCACATAGAGTGTACATACACAGCTCAACCTGACATAGTTAATTTGCCTTAAAAAAAAAATTAAAAAAAAAAAAAAAAAAAAGCATACTGTTCTGCCTCAGGACATGGCTGCATTTTTTTTTCTTTCTTTCTTTTTCTTTTTAAATAAGTATACAGTAGAGCACCGATTATCCGCGAGTGCGAGAGCCTCGAAAAGAAATTTAAATGACTAATCTCCAAAAAACTCAATTTTAATTGAAGCTAACAAGGAAAATACATTAGGTTCTACAGTGCAAAGGTCGAAAATGACCGGCATGTTTACTGTGCATCGTAGTTCTATAGGCCTACCTGGAATTTTTTTGACGGTTTTAGGAGGTATTTTAGGTTGATTTCTTTAGAAATCGACCTATTGCAATCACTTCGTTTATCTATCTATCTATCTATCTATCTATCTATCTATAATGAAAATTTCGTCATCACGATAACTTCCGAAATAATACTCGAAATCGAACCAAATTTGGACAGTGAACTAATCTTATAAATATCTTGGATGAGTTCGTTAACCAAGTTGCTCCGACTTTTTGTTTTCAAGTGGCAGCCACTTGAAAATTTCAAACCGACATTGTAAAAAGCATATTTAAAGCAAGATTTGCTTGAATTTTGTTGTAAATACAGGTCACATGAGGGTCTCAATGATGTTTATTAATGAAGTTTATCCGCCATTTTCAATAAAGTGGCAGATATTTTAAGTTAAGCGGGACCACTTGAAATCAGGCTACCACTTGAAAATTTAAAATCCCTATAACTTCCGAAATAATACTCCAAATCGAACCAAATTTGAACAGTGTCTTAACTTATCTTATAAATATCTTAGATGAGTTTGTTAACCAAGTTGCTCCGCCATTTTTTTTTCAAGTGGAGACAACTTGAAAAATTCAAATTTAAATTGTAAAAAGTGTATTCCGAAATTGTTTGAATTTTGATGTAAATACAGACCACATAAGGATCTCAATGAAGTTTATTAATAAACTATATCCGCCATTTTTAATAAAGTGGCAGATATCTTAAGTTAAGCGCGGTCACTTGAAATCAGGCTCCCACTTGAAAATTTAAAATCACGATAACTTTTGAAATAATACTTCAAATCGAACCAAATTTTGACAGTGATATTATCATATAATTATCTTGAATGTTTTCACTAGGCAACTTGTCCCGACATCTTGTGTCTAAGTTCCAGCTACTTGAAATCCCACTGCCACTTGAAAATATGCCATCACGATAACTTTTAAAATACTAAACTGATTCAAATAAAAGCTGGTTAGTGAACTTTTGGTTCAAATATCTAGGATAAGTTGATGACTTGATCCGCAATTTTATTTTCAAGTGGCGGCCACTTGAAAATTTGTCATTATGGTAATTTTAGTAAGACAGAATCAATTCGCTTCAAATTTGGGTAGTGGATTTATCATTCAAATATCTCAGATAAGTTCGCTAGGCATCTCACTCCACATTTTTTTACTTTCTTCTATATGTAATATAGAGAAAGTATTGGATTCGCGAAAATTTTCGAAGTCCACTTTTTGATGGATTTACATGTTTTGGGATATGGAGAACACGAATTAATAGTTTTTAGAAAATGTCTGTCTGTCTGTCTGTCTGTCTGTCTGTATCATTTTTTTGTGGACGCTGTATCTCACGAACCAATGAATGAAATTTAACCAAACTTGGTATTTAGTTGCACCCTGACATAAACTGGTGCTGATTAGATTTTGGGATCACTCGCTCGATAGGTGGCGTTGTGATCGCATTTTATGCAAATTTTTAACATGGCAGCATAGGACAAAATTCCGTATAAATGGGCATAAAGAGAGTTATTTTACACTTGTGATTGTAAAATTAATATGAATTATTGATAATAGTAGTAGTTAGCTAGGAAAAAAATTTTGTGCATGGGGGGCATCGGTTCCCCCCCTGGGGGGGAAAATCCCCCCCCGGGGAAGTAAATTTTCAAGATGGGTATCTTTCGAAAGGTCTCGTTGATAATAGTAATAGTTAACTTGGAAAAAAATTTTGTGCATGTGGGGGCATCGGTTGCCCCCCCACCGGGGGGGGAAGTTCCCACCCGGGGGGGCAAAATTTCAAGATGGGTATCTTTCGAAAGATCTCGTCAATACCTTTAAAACGAATGGTTGAACGATGAATCTGTGATAATTTAAACCAAAGTTATCGATTTTTTTTACTTTTAACAAAAAAAAAACAAAAATATCGCAATTTTTTTTTTTTTTTTTTTTTTTTTTTTTACGAAATTTAACCAAACTTGGTATTTAGTTGGTCCCCGACATAAACTGGTGCTGATTATGTTTGGGGATCAATAGCTCAACAGGTGGCGCTGTGATAGCATTTTATCTAAATTTTTAACATGGCAGCATAGGACAAAAATTCGTATAAATGTGCATAATTAGAGTTGTTTTAAACTTGTGATTGTAAAATTAATATGAATTATTGATAATAGTAGTATGTAACTAGGAAAAAAATTTTCTGCATGGAGGGGCATCGCTTCCCCCCCCTAGGGGAAAAATACCCCCCCAGGGGGGGTAAATTTTCACATTGGGTATCTTTCGAAAGATCAGGTTGATAATAGTAGTAGTTAACTAGGAAAAAATTTTTGTGCATGTGGGGGCATCGGTTGCCCCCCCACCGGGGGGGGGAAGTTCCCACCCGGGGGGGCAAAATTTCAAGATGGGTATCTTTCGAAAGATCTCGTCAATACCTTTAAAACGAATGGTTGAACGATAAGTCTGTGATAATTTAAACCAAAGTTATCGATTTTTTTTACTTTTAACAAAAAAAAACTTAGAAAAATATCGCTTTTTTTTTTTCTTTTTTTTTTTTTTTTTTTAAACGAAATTTAACCAAACTTGGTATTTAGTTGGTCCCCGACATAAACTGGTGCTGACTATGTTTGGGGATCAATAGCTCAACAGGTGGCGCTGTGATAGCATTTTATCTAAATTTTTAACATGGCAGCATAGGACAAAAATTCGTATAAATGTGCATAATTAGAGTTGTTTTAAAATTGTGATTGTAAAATTAATATGAATTATTGATAATAGTAGTATGTAACTAGGAAAAAAATTTTCTGCATGGGGGGGCATCGCTTCCCCCCCTGGGGGGGAAGTACCCCCCCGGGGAGGATAAATTTTCAAGATGGGTATCTTTCGAAAGGTCTCGTCAATACCTTTAAAACGAATGGTTGAACTATAAATCTGTGATAATTTAAAACAAAGTTATCGATTTTTTTCACTTTTAACAAAAAAAAAAAAAAAAAAAAAAAAATAGAAAAAAAAAATCGTACTTTTTTTTTTTTTTTTTTTTTTTTAAATATTGTTACTGATTGAATATGTATAGGTAAATATAGAAGAAAGTCTTGTGGTGGCCACAACATACTAGTTTTACAAGTGGTGCCACCTGAAAATTTCTTATGATTATAATTTTTGAAATTCTGATTTAATTTAAACTGGAACTGGACAATGAACTTATCGTACAAATATACTGGATGATTTCGATGGGCAAGTTGTTTTGCTGTTTTTTTTACAAGTCGCAGCCACTTAGACTGTCACTTGAAAATTTGCCATAATAATAACTTTTGAAAAATTTGCCATAATAATAACTTTTGAAACACGGCACTGATTTAAACCACAGTTGGACAGTAACCTATGCTTCAAATATCTTCGATGTGTTTGCTGGAACTTTAGAAATACTTAATCAATTCAAATGAAAGTTGAAAAATGGATTTATCATTCAAACAACAAAAATTTAGAAAATTCACGTAACTCATGAACCAATCACGTTATTGCGTCCATCTTTGGTATATCGATAATAAGTATTTTCTCGCCAAAAGTCGCCAAAACATTCGCCATAGGGGAAAAGTCGCCAAATTTGTCGCCAAATCCATTACATGCGTTACTGGATCTTTTTAATGCGTTTTTAAGGTAAAATTAGACTATTTTAATGCTAAAACAAACTAGAAATGCAGGAAACTAACATTTTATCAACTTACTAAGCCTCTTTGAAAGAATATCTACAAAAAAAAAATTATTTTCAAATTTGCAACGATATCTTAGATGAGCAACTTTCTCTGCCATTTTTATCGAAGTGGCAGCCACTTAATTTTTCAACACAATGACTTTTGAGATTTTGAAATTATTCGAACTATGTGTGTACAGTAGACTTATCTCACAAATGCATTTCATATATTTGTCAACTTAACCCACCATTTTTTTTTTCCAAGCGCCGGCCACTTGAAAATTTTAAATTCACATAAAAGTGTATTTATGAACCGATTTCCTTAAAACTCTATATGTGCATATCCTACATCAATATTTCTACCAAGTGCATTAATAATTTGTAGCCGCCATTTTGAAACAAAATGACGGCTACTTGATAAGGAAAAAGAAATCAACCTACCCTTCCGAAAAAGCCGGAAGGTCTTGTTTTTTTTTACTTTAGAAATAGGTGTTATACTGTTCTACCGCGTATTTTGTTTCATGTTTGCCCACCCATTTTACTCTGTTTTTCGGGTTATCCATCGATGCTCTACTGTATATAAATATGGACAACACACGATACAATTTCCTAGGAGAAATAAATGCCACAGGTAAACTGGAAAAAATAACAGAGACAAAAATAAAGGCAATAGGTTAAAGGAGGCTGTTAAGTCGAAGGCTCGTGTGGGTCTCATTAAGGTTCTAAACCATTAAACAAATAAAATGATTTTGGGAAATAAAAAATTCTTCGTCTCCCTACGTTTATTAGGATAAAAGTAGATGAAACGAGTACCAAAATTAGAGTTTGTAACTTGTACAAAATTTTATTATTTTTTTTAAGTCATAACATAGTTATATATCTTAATTGAAACATTTTCGACTGCGACTAACTGTTGCAGTAAAGACATTCCTAAACATCCTTTATTTAAAAACAGATAGGTTTTAATAAACATCCCCCCCGCCCCCCCCCAAATTCTTAAGTACTTACTGTCATTCACTACAGTATGTTTGTGAATCTCAACATAATTTAATTGTTGCAAATTTATTATTATTTTTTTTTTTTCGAAGAAATAAATATTTAAAAAAAAAAAGTACATTTATTTAAAATGAGGAAAATAAATTAGAAAAATTAAAAAATAAATTAGAAATATCAGTCGTATCGTTACAAATAAGGTACCCAATGAAAGGGAAAATTGTTGTGAATCCGATAGATTAAACAGTTTATCGATCGGACAATTAGATTTTTTAAAATTAACTAAAGTATGAATTTTAGGTGGCAACAGCAGAAGATTGTATGGAAACCGTTAAGAGAAATTAAAAAAAAATCTGCTTTACATTAAGTCACATGTTTTTGAAGTGGCGTTAAAAATTGCAGTTTTCAATTTTTTTTTTTAATTTTCTCTCACGAACACAAAAATATAACATACAACCTGTACCCCACAAGACCATCTTGCATTTCAAATTTCATCTATTTTTTTGGTTAATAAACAAAAAAATTACTTTTATTTACTTATTTATTTTTATTTTTCAAATTAAATTTTATTCCAACTTCGAAAAGATTTATGGGATACGATACATTAAGAATTTGGGTTTTAAAAGTATTTTTAAATAGATTATTTTTAAATATGTTAAAGTATATGTACTAGTTGTGCATACTGCATGATTAGTGGACACTATTAACTTTTAACTTTAAAACCAGGTTTTCTTAGAGTTTCCAGCCTCTAAGTTTCCTTCGCATTCGAGGTTGATGTCCCAGAACTTGGCTGTTAATGTCTTCCACTCATAAAGACATCGGTTCTTAGAACGCAATACTGAAATGGTATGAACTCACTGTCGTTATTTCTTGTTGTTTCGAATAAGATAAACCAAATTTAATTTGATTTACTTTGCATGTTTTTATTTTGAGTTCTTTTCTTCTACCTTTTTGGAAACCTCTGGACGACACCCACCTACCATGGACTTATTTTGAGCGAAAAAAAGATTTATTTTACAAATTTGCCACCACCACTTACTCACATATTTATTATTATTAGCTTTTACTACTAGATGGCAGCATTAACTTTACCTTTTGAGTCTTGGAACTCGAATTTTACATTTCGGAAGAAGTTGCATGAGATAAAGGAATGTAAATAATATTTTCTACTGAAACATTATATATATGCACACAACAGTTTGGAAAGAAACATGCGGATTCAAAAAATTAAGTCCCCTCCCACCCCACCCCCTTTTTTTTTGTTTAAAATGAGTGATAAGAATCACAATGATTATTTTCGAAAAGAATTGTAATCATGAAAAAAATTGACTAGGAGATTTTTTTTGGCGGTTTGAAGTCTTCCGAATTTATGTTTGCTATTTTTACAGTGATGTAAAAATAGCAAACACAAACGCGTGTATGAGTAAACACGATAATGTTTAAACGCTTTGATCGAATGAGATGAAGGTTGGAAGGAACTTGCCTTCGCGTTATCATCGCACGAAATGAATGATAATGTTTTGGGGATTCTAGCGCTTATAGTTTTTTACAAGGACACAAAGAAAAATTTGGTATCATTATGGCTTATGAACAAGGGTTATTTTAAGTGCGATGGCCTCTTAACGCCTTATTCGATTGAGCTAAAAGTTAATAGGCACCTTGCCCGAACCGTACTAATCCTGATGTATGTATATGTATGTACGAGATATAGTATTTTCCAGGAACACAAAGAATTATTTTTATCATTATGGCCTATGGGTTCAAATTATTTGATGCGCAATAGCGTCTAAACGCCTTATTCAATTAAACTAAAGGCTCGTATGTATGTTATAGGTCACAGTCGCATGATTTGTAGTTGCAGAAATTTTCATGCATATGAAACCTTTTGTGGATGTCTTTCACAGAGAAAAATTCTTTATCAGTATGGCCCATGGACTCAAATTATTTAAAGAACGGTAGTTCTTTAAATCGGTTTAGCTAAAAATTAATAGGTATATTATAGGTCAACCATTGCACGATTTTTCGAGATTTTTATGTGTGCAGTATTTATATAGTAGGACACAAAAAGAAATGCTTTATCATTTTCATTTTGGATTCGAATTACTCGAGTTATATGAAATGCGCTAACATTTAATAAGATCAAATGAGATATAAATTGGCACGCATATCATCGCAAGAATCTTACTGGTTTACACGACTGTATGACATATAGTTTATTTAACGGTATACATATTAGAATTTTATACATTTCAGTGGCAGTGTACGGGACCAAACTATTTAAAATTTACAGTATTGATAAAATACAGATATTAAAGTATAGATAAAAGTATTAATTTAAAGTATAGATAAAAATAATGTTAAACAATTATGTTAAATTATTTAAATCTTAAAAAAAGTATCAGGAGCTTACCATTCTTTTACTAGGACGCATAAAAAAAAAAGAAGGATATATTTTGATCTCATAAAGGGTTAAAACTTGGGGAGAAGTGCTCAAACACTCTACTACTGTTTTCGACTTTGTTTATTTAACTATCTGACTTAAATATTTTTAAACTAACATTAATTACGAAATATATGAAAGCGGAGTGGAGTTGCTCCATAGTTTATTTTATTTCTTCAATATTTCCTTTTCACGATGCTTCTTTTTTTTTTTTTTTTAACAGAATGAAAACTAAAATTAGAAATATGCGCATTTTTATATAAATGATATAAAAATAGAGCGGTATAGATTCAACGAATTAAATCAACAAAATATAAACACAACCGAAAACTGAGAATGTAAATTTGCAATTTTATGAAGTTGTTGCAATATTATTCGTCAGATGGCGACACCATATAATTTTTTAAAAAGAAGGTATCAATTTTTTTCGTTTCTGTCATTAAATATCAGGATTGGAATAAATCAATTAGAAAAAAAAAAAAAAAAAAAAAAAAAAAAAAAATGTCTGTTTAAATCATTTCCTGTCTAATGTCTTTTTATAAAAAATCTGAACTATGTATGTAAACATATATATAAATACAATATATATATATATATATATATATATATATTTATTTCAAATTTTTTACTAATTATTTTCGATGAGAATATATTTATATTGTATTGAGTAATTCTTCAACAGCTCGGTAGAATACGCTAATATGTTGTCTCTTCTCCTTATATTATTAAAATCTGTATGTGTGTGTGTGTGCCTGTGTGTGAGAAACGGCTTGAAACAGCAAAAACTCCGCCGCTAACGGTCGCACGGACTTCGAACAGGTACCGTCGGACAGAGAATTTATCGCAGATCTGGGTTATCTAATTTGCTAAACGATGCGACCCTAATTAGCGGAGATATTAATTAAAATGTCGACCATTGTCTAACGGAAAATGACCCAGAATTCATGATTAAATGCTTTAAAAGCGACATTTTTACGGAAAAAGTGGAAAATAAATTAGAAATATCTGTCGTATTGTTACAAACAAGATACCATTGGAAAAGGCTTTTTTTTTCTTAATCCGATGGTTTAAACGGCTTATCGATCGAAAAATTAGATTTTTTAAAATTAACTAAACTATAAAAAAATATTGGCAACAAATCACAAGAATCTTAGCTTTGCAGACGATAGTCTACAGCAGTCTTCAACGGAAAGAAACACATCTGGTATTTAATGAGGTCACGTGTTTCGTACTGCGATTAAAAATTGCGATTTTCTATTTTCTTCAATTTTTCAAATTTTACTTAGTATACAATCTTAACACCACAAAACAAACTTCAAATTTCATCGATTTTGGTCAATAAACAAAAGATTTACATTTTAATTGCAAATTAAATTTTATCTTTACACGCCTCACATATCTGTCGAAAGAGGATGCCAGTTTCAAAATGACACAAATACACTTAAGGTAAAAATATTTCTTTTTCTATTTACTTCCATTAACCGACTACCGTAGATAATGGAATTCGAAATTTCATGGCGCTGTAATGGTCTCATGGCGCTGTAATAATTTAAAATTTCAATATTTCAGATTCTAATTATGTTTAAATATTTTTTTTAATACGTCATTCGATACACATTTTAAAGTATCTCAGCTACTAATTAAAATAATTTCATAAGTCATACATCATTGGAAAGCTTTGTTGATTTCGGATCGAACAGTGGAATACAGAAATTTGTACCGCCAGATGACGCTGTAATACTTTCAAATTTCAATATTTCAATATTTCAATTTCTAATTATGATTAAATTATTTTTAATACATCATTCGAAAGATATTTTAAAGTTCTTTTAAATTATCGAAAATTTTCACCAGATTTATACGTTTTGAGGTCTCCTGAATCAATTTTCTTTTATGGCGCTGTAATATTTTCAGATTTCAATATTTCAATTTCTAATTATGATTAAATTATTTTTAATACATCATTCGAAAGATATTTTAGAGATTTTTTAAATTATCGAAAGTTTTCACCAGATTTACACGTTTTGAGGTGTCCTGATTTCGTTTTCTTTTGCATCTCAGCCAAATGAGTTAGATCGTTCAAAATTGGTATACGTAGGTTAATTAAGAAGGCCTGAAAGGGTGGAGAAGAAATAGGCGTGCACCGCGCGCGTATCCCTTAACTTGTGTGCGCGCAGAGCGCACGGGACTGCGCTGCCGGTTCGATCCATGGCGCTTTAATATTTTAAAATTTCAATTTCTAATTATAATTAAATTATTTTTAATACATCATTTGAAAGATATTTTAATGTTTTTTTTTATATTATCGAAAGTTTTCACCTGATTTACACGTTTTGAGGTCTCCTGATTAGGTTTTCTTTTGCATCTCAGCTAATTGAGTTAGACCATTCAAAATTGGTATACATAGGTTAATTAGGAGGAGCTGAAAGGGAGGGGAAGAAATAGGTGTATACCGCGCGCGAACGAAGACTGCGCTGCCGAAGGCAGTGGGGACACGGGCCGACTTTTTACCCATTCATAAATGATTTTTTTTTTTTTTTCAATTTCTTTTCTTAAGACTAAAAGTTACTGTAAGTGATTCATTTGAAAATACTGACCCGCTAGCGGGCGAAGCTCGCTAGTCCTTAATAAAAATTGAACGTTATCCAGACGAGCTCAAATTTCAGCACTTATAAATGGAATACTAATGTCAGATTTAATTGAGAAGTTTCAGTTTTCATAAAGAAATTTCGAATAGAAATTAACAATTAATAGATGTATGTATGTATATATATATATATATATATACATACATACATATATGTTTATATGTATATTTTAAAAAGTGATTTTTCCCGAGTGTATTCGTAACTTATACGATAACGATTTCGATTTTAATTGAATTACTGTACTCTAACAAATAAATGAAATGCTCCTGCACGAAGACTAAATGAGTTTACTAGGGCAGAAAAAGGGGAAAAATAAAGAGTTTTCTAACTTTATCCTTCTATTCTTTTAAAATAGCTTTTTCTATTTTAATCAGAGATTACCTTTTGGCGAAACGTCAGCGGAGGCCTCCATGATCAGACTGAAAAATATTTTGTATTCTGTCTGTGCGTTTGTCTATAGGTCTCGCGACAGCGGCCGCAAAAATCACCCTATTCATTTGCAAATTGGTACACGAACTCATGAACCCCACGGAATTATAGCTGTGTAGTATTGGGTGTATATCCTGTTTGTATTTCGTGCACAGGGACACATCAAAGTTTTTTTTTATCATTACGGCCTACGGACAGAATTTGTATGTTCCGGAATAGCTGGCGCAAAAATCCCCCGATTAACTAGAAAATTGGCACACATGCTCAGGCTATACAGAAAAACCTGTATAGTTTCTAGGTGCCTATATTATTTATGGATTGTGTACAGGGACACACCAAAGTTTTTCTTATCATTACGATCTATGGGCAGGAATTCGTTTAAACGCATTTTAACATGATTACACTGCGTTGTACAAAATGATATTAACATACATTATTGAGACGCTTAAAAACAAGTTTTGTGTAGAAAATGTGTGCTTTGACTTAATAATTAATGTACAGAATCTTATTTCGGCAATGTCACCTAATCCTACACATTATGTAAAATTCTAAACAATTATTCATGAACTACATAGCATAAGTTATATATTTTTTATTGCTTTATGTAATGTTTACGACTTGTTTATGAGGTAGCAGAAAAGCGTTACATCAAAGCGTGTGGATAGATTTTTATTTAGGCGTATTTTAACCTGTTTAGGCTGCATTCAATGTAATAGAATGAATGCACATTATTAAGATGCTTGAAAGCATTTTTCCCCCCTAGGAAAAAGGTCATGTATAGTCTAAATAATTTATTTACAGGACGACACAAAATAATTCCGAAGACATTCTGTCATCATCCAGTGATGAGACGTCTGATATAATTGTGATGAAATATCAGTTCCAATGAATTAGTTTATGCATTTTATTAGAGTATATAACTACACTGGCTCGTGTAGAGGGACACACAAAAGAATTTTGTATCATTTTGGTCTTTCTTACTAGTGCACCTATCGTTATAACTTAATTAAATAAACGGATGTTATTATGAATGTTTAAAAGCGTGGCTCCTCGAGAAAAGGGTCGGCATAAAACTGGTAATTAGTTTACAGGGCTACAAAAACAATTCCGATAAGTTACGCAATTATTTTGTATTTATTAAATTTGGTACAAGTATTTATCAGTTACAAGGTATTAACGCACTATGAATTACAAGGAAATATATATATATGTACACATATATACAGTTATATAAGCAGACGGATAAAACGGAGCATTGAGGGGGCGGCCGCCCCTCTGAAATGTATCTAGTTATGTAGTGAATAAATCATATATATAATCATTATATATATAAAAGACAATGTCTGCGTGTAAACAGCGTACTGCAAAGACGGTAGCTCGGACTGTCACGTGATTCGACCCGAAAGTGCCCCCCCCCTTCCGAGGGGCCCTTGTGCACCTCGAAGCGCAATTTTTGAATTTTTGATTAGTTTTCTTTTAAGTAATTAAAATATGAAAATAATAACCCACTAATAGCTTTACAATTAGACATTTAAATTTCAACTACAATTTCATTGTTGCCAAAGAAATTTATGAGTTTAATTAAAACTTTATAAAACATACAACCTTTTATTACTCCATGTTTTCAAAATTGCCGAACTAGTTTCTTCTGGGGCGCCCCAGCTTGATCACCGGCATCACGGTGTGTGAAGTCGCTCGAAACTGATGTTTCTTGTTTCTTCCCTCTTATATAGACTCTTCGCCATTGGCGGTTGAGCACTGCCCCATCGTTGCCATTGCAGCAATTGGAACTTGTTAAAATTTCTACGGATTCTCTCACTGTAGCGTAACTGTGGTTGTGGTAGTTGGCCAACTTTTTTACTTGATCAAATTTTATGTCTATCTCTTCGTTTTTATTTACCTGGGTTAACGCGGTTGTTATTTTTCCTGTCATTATGTCATGGCTATGTTCTTTAATTCTTGTTTTTATTTTTCTTTTTGTTTTTCCTATATAGCACATTTCGTTATGAGTTTATTTTATTTATTTATTTTTTCGATATAAAAATAAATATATTTTATTAAACTATAAAAAAAATTGAACTTTTATTGAACTATAAAAAAATAAATTATGCATCTCACAAAAATTGGCGTTATTATCACTTTAAAAATTTTAAACATATTCATAAAGCGCTAATACAGTTTATGATGCAAATATATGTTGTTCTAAAAGGATTTTTTTTTTTTTTTAATTACAATTTTTTATATTTTTACTGCCAAGTTGTTAAAAAAAATAAATAAATAAAGTAAATATTCTGTCAAGAACAGAATTTAGTGCGGAGGACTATTAATTTCAATCTGTAAAATTTTTAATTTAAATTTTAGATTTAAATTTATTTTTTATCTAATTTTTTTTAACCGAAAAACTGGGCCTCGTACTTTTTGAAATGAATTAAAATGAAGTGATTCCACCTAAATTTCACACTTTAGTTAATTTTAAAAAATCTAAATGGCGTGTTGAAAGAATGTTTACACCCCTGGATTCAGAAAAATTTCCCCTTTCATTGGGTACCGAATTTGTAACGACAGGACTGATATTTCTAATTTATTTTGGTGTTACACAAAATTGGTCTACAAAAACTGGCGACGACGTTTTAACTAATTGTCCTTATTTAATGTCCTTAAAAAAAAAAAAAAAAAAAAAAACTATGACGTTACATGCATAGCGTTTCTTTACTACTCTAATAAATTTGCATTAATTTTATCCGTTTTATTTATAAATCCTCATAGGCGATTTTTTAAATTTTGGCGGTAAAGCACACTGAACATTTTACACCAAGAACTTTAATTTAGCAATAGTTATTTTAAGCCAAGTAGCACATCAAAAATATAAATAAATTACAAAATATTGCAGAAAAATTATTGAAACAGAAATAATAATCACATAAATTATTTGTTTTTATCTGAGTAGATAATAATAATAATAATAATAATAATAAAAATTAGAAATAGAAAATTTATTTGAACAAGCACTATTTTAAACCTAAAATATATAAACAGAATATGAAGGATTCTTATAAATTAATGAAAAGGTGCAACCGATTAAACAGTGCAACCATTTAAACAGTGACTAGCGAAGCGGGCAAAACCTACTAGTTATTTTATGTAACATAGAATAAACAAAAATACTCTGCTGAGTAACGAACTATGCAAATGTTCAATACTTAGCATGGAAGTTAAGGCTTCTGATCTGCAGACTCACTGGATTGCAGAAGTTAAACACTGGATCTGCAGTTCCTGTAGCATAAGAATTTTAATTCCTCAATAGCAATACGATTTATTTTCTCCCCTCTATCGATATTTATTTTCGACAACTCTAAATTTCTAATTTCGTTCACCTTTCCTGACAAACTTCCGCAACCTAAAGCTGCAAAACAAAGAACCTCAACTTTTGGAACAAAGAGGAAATTTTGCAAATTTTTCATCTGCTTTTGATATTTTCGGGACATTATCAGTCAAAATGTTTCGAAAAATTTTTGGCGATCATAACGCAATGAAAAATTCTCTCTCACACCCCCTTTTTGTGAATAGCTTAAAATTTAATTTGCTCTTTAGTCGCTATTTTCAACTTGACTGAGAGGGGGATTCTGACAACTTACCCCCTCGGTGCAATGGGCATTGGATTTAAACCAGACAAGCAAACAAATTATGAGCCTCTTTTTCATTCATTTATTTTCTTAACCTCCGGAGTTTTCTAATTTACAGCTTTCGACACCAACACAGACTACGTAAAAAAAGAAACCCCTTAAAGAAATCCTTTAAAATAAATGTATCTTGGCTAGCTTTCTGAAATGTTTGTTGTGTCGACTGCTTATTTTCAAGTTTAAATATGTGTTTACGTGCACTTAACAGGTGCCACTTAAAATAGTGGATCTGCAGATCAGAAAGCCTCAACGTCCTATTTGCATCAGACATTATACAGCACGTCTTTTTTATTTATTTCTTATTATAAAAATAGTATAGTAATAATAGTATATGTATTGATAGTATATGTATTGATTCGATTATATTTTCAGCAATTCGATGAATGGACCCTTCCATTTGTAGTGAAGACAAATGGAAGAGTCCAAGGATCTCGTTCGGTTTTGTTTGCTTTGCGACTTCAAAGTTGGGCATATCAGCAGCTGCATCCGTTCGCCGAATAGGTCAAGCGTTTGGGAATAGTGCTGTGAAGGAACGTACTGCAAGGCATTGGCTTTAAAAATTCAGGTCGGGAGATTTGTCTCTCTCTGATGAAACTCGCAGTGGACTACCACGTGCCTTGGAGGACGGAACCCTGCAGGCTGCCATTAAGGAGGACAGTAATCTAACGTACGCTGAACTTGCGGTTCAGAACGGTTTAACGTTTCTGATGAAACAGTTAAACTTCACCTGCGTCGTTTAGGTCAGGTGAAGTTTATGTCGAAAAAAAATATATCTATATGGATGCCGATGGCATTTACTTCGAGGACTAACCATAGTCTACTAGTCTACACTTTCTGTAAGTCATTTTCTTTTTAGCCATTATAAACGATAAGAACGTTATGGGTTACCTTGTATATCCACTTTGAACAAAGTTGTTAGAGCCGCTTTTGAGTTACGTACTTACAGTCCCACTTCCGGTTTTCCAAATTTCTGCCAAACGTTATACATCAGACCTGTCTCAATTCTGAGGATTAGTCGTTCTATCTTTATTAGTTTCGGAGATGTAATAGTCAGAAGTCACCCCCCCCCACCCCCCCAGTGACCCATTGCCGGAAACCTTTTTTTGGTCTCAGGAGACTTTAAAACATGTAAATCAGATGAAAACTCGATATGGACTTTGTTGATCGAATACAATACTCCCATTACTTATGGAAGTAAAAAATGAGCATTTGTAATTTTTCAGAATTTTTTTGATTGAATTATTTACATTCTAATCTAATTAAATTAAAATAACCTCTAATTTAATTACTAGATAACTTTGTACGTACACATTATAAATAACAAAACCTCACTACAGTTGTTTCAGTTCAAAATAACAGAACAACCCTTCATCAAATGAAAAAACTAGACACGAGTGCATCGTCTAATCAGCAAAGTACACTCATGCCTGTAAAGAAATTTGAAGTGACTTCTGCATTTGGCTTCCTCTGAAACATTCTTAAGCTTCGGATCTACCAAACAGAGAGGGAAAAAACATTTTGGAATCGATTAGAAAATGGAAAAAGTATTGGAAAGTTCTCCTCAAAAACAAGAAAATTAGATGGTTGGTTTCACCACGAAATCAATGGACGTCCAAAGAACTCTTCATAGTCTTCAACATGAAAAATGTATCAGCTATAATTTAAAACAGCTATCTATTTTTTTTATTTTTTCACAGAAAAAAAAATAAATAAAATAAATAAAAATCCTGAAAAATTGCTAAGATGTCGTCAATAGGTAGAAAAATGGATTTTCTTTCGATATTTAGAATTATATTTTTCTGAAATACCAATTTCTGTACTCACCCTGAAAAGTAATTTTGATAAATAATAATTGTAATAATATAATTTGTTTGTGAAAATAAAGAAGTAAAGGGTCACAACACATACGTTTTAAATTGGATTTCAAATGACCTTTCTTAACTTTTGCCATGTTGAAACGAATGGCTCTTTCCAAAAATTTTATTTTCTACTCATCGTAATGAAACAGGGCTGTTTTTCTAAAGAGACAAGTTTTCGAAGCATTAGGGAGATTGCCTTTGCAGACACATAAATGAGTGCTTTAAAGAGGTGGACAGAAATTATTTTGTCAGCGATTCCAAAATAAGTTCGAGGATATTTTTATTCTGGCAAATTAATATTTACAATATGTTTCCGAGAGTCATTATTTTGCCTTATAAATTCCGATCGTGTGAAGTGAATTTTTGTGATATTCGGTATGAATTCAAACGGTTAGTTTATGTTATTTAAATTATATTTAAAAGATCGTTTTAATGGTAGAATTTGTGCGTAGAAATCTGTAACATTCTATATTTAACCTTGACATAATCAGTACTGTTTGGGTTTTGGGTGTCTGACACATGACAGCTTGCTTCACGATTTTCATCGTCTCAAATTCTGTGCTCTAGAATCCAATAAGGAGCGTGCAAGGTGATTTCCATGAATAGCATCATCGATTCACATTCAATATTCCGAACTTTTTTATTCAACCAAACTTTCTCTCTCTCTCTCTCTCTTTTTTCTTTTTTTTATGATGATAATTCGCGTTTGAAAAGATGACGATCAAAGTTCTGTTTCCAGTCCCATACGAAAACAATAAATATATTTTAATCTTCAACATGAAATTGTTATATTATACAGGCCACTCTTATGAGAAAACGATTAAGAAAAGTATAGTGTTGTCTGGAGTTTTTCAAAAATCCGTGTATTAATATCCTTAATAATTATGCTTTCGGGTAAATGAGAATAACGGATAGGTTTGCCATCTGGTTTGCACTACTTTACAAGACGCACTGTTATGTTACGTCTTTCGTTTTCACATATGTTTCTTGGATTCTTTAAGGTATTAAAAGTTAAAAAGTCAGTTTTGACCTGTTCGTAGCATACAATATGAAGCACTTTCCTTTATCTAATTATACAATAAAATGTTTTTGTAAAAAAATAGAACCGACACCAAAAAACAACTATTATTCAAACAACTAAAAATAAAATGAAACTGTAAACTGCGCTTAAAAGTATGAAATCAATTCCTTGAACAAACAACGGGAACCCTACAATGAAACATAACTTTTGAAATCGGCGCAAAATGAAATAAAATTGGATTATTCTTTTAGATTTGCTTTTAGACCGATAGCTACAAATGCTGATTTCTCGAATGATCTTTCTTCCAAGTTTCCTTTATCAATTTATCACTGGGTTCATGAGCGACATCTACATAAAACAGCGAACATCCTTCGCAGTCTGGTATTTATGTTTCGACGAAGTTACTAGAGTTTTCTTTGCGAACTTGGCATAGTTCTGATATCTGTCGACATGGAGTTGTAAAGCGTTTATTCATCACTTTACAGCACGAATAATGGGTGTTTTATTTACTGTACTGACTACGACCCAATGTGAAAAGTGCACTGCATTTTATAAAATACGCTTCGATCCAATCCAATGGATCTTTGTGTACATATACAGAAAACCTTTTCAAACATTGCAGCAGATATAACCAAGTATCACATGAAGAACTAGAAAAAAAAACATGAATAAAGATGACTAAAAATTGAGCAATCTGATATTAAAACATACAACATCACTACGTTTTCAAGGACATAGAATGAATGTTGCATGCAAATAAGGTGATATTTCTGTCGTTTTGTAAGCAGTTTGCTAAAAATTTACAGCCCTCTATTCCAAACATCACCCATAAGACATGAAAATAATTTAAAACTCAAAGAGAAAAAAAAACAAGTGAGAAATCAACAGTCAACAGTCACCCAGGTTTATATCAACAGTCACCCATTACTGAATAAACAGATTGAGTCCTCAGATTAATCAATAAAACCAAAACTATTACTCACTCTACAACTGCAAAACACGCCGCTGAATAGAATTAAATTTACAGTTAATTAGAGAATCGTATTTATCCACTGAACTATTAAGTAAATAAAATTGTTTCTGCTAATTTTAATAACAAATAAACCTTAATACTAAATTTAAAATAAATGTATTTGATTAAATTTTAGTTTATAACTTACATTAATTTGCGATACTTAAATGTGCAATTCATAAGTAACATGCAAAGGTAAAGATTTTTTTCCCACGGATGTAAAAGAACAGTGAGGAATGCTAGCACCCTCTGTTAGAGTGAAATAAAAAAAAAAAAAGAAGTTAATGATCCACATTATATATATAATTACAGATATGAAAATTTATAGAAAAATATCGAAATAATAGATAGAGTGTTATCAATCACAATCAAAAGCTATGATATACAGTGAAACTTGAATAATTCGAACTTGTTTAATTCGAAATTTTGGATAATTCGAATATTTTACACGGTCCCTTGAATTTTGTATTAAAATAATGTTAAAAAATCGTGGATAATTCGAATTCTATTTTGGATAATTCGAATTTTTCATACGATTACCTTTAAAATATTACAGTAAAATTTGTTCCCGAGATTTTACTCATCTGAAGTGCATTATCTATTTTTATAGTCTTTTAAAAGAAGGATAAGGAAATACAATAGAAGCCCCTAGCCAGTGCACCAGAAGATAGGGTGCACTAGAATGAATGAACGTAATGAACTTCGAGGTTTTTGTGAATTAAAAGTCATGTGTAATGTAGAAGATTCTATTTTTGTATCTGGTCATATGCGATGACACAAAGATTCTACTTAAAAAAGAAATAAAAAATATTTGACTATTTTTGAAAAAGTGTCGAATAATTAAGCTCGTAAAAAATATTGATTTAATGGGGGGGGGGGGGGGGAGGGTGAAAGGGGTAATGTAGCGGTTTCTTAGATATAAAGTTTATGTGTTAAATCTCTGATCGTAGAGTTTTAATTTTTTAATTTATCACTTTTACGACAGAATAGTATATGTAATTCGAATTTTTGGATATTTCGAACTTTTTTCTGGTCCCTTCAACTTCGAATTATCCAAGTTCTACTGCATCTCATTAAAAATGATAAAAAACGAGATAAATGGAAATGAATGGAAGCATGCCAGTTTCCTAACATTATCAAAGGCTTAGTAGGAAAACAAAGCATGCAAGATAATTGGTTTTCTGTGCCAAAGTATACCTAAGCTGAATTTCTCTTTGACCACATATCAAGAAAGAAAATGAACCCTATATATATTTCATCCAATCTTCTTTCTAATTCTCTCTAAAATGTAAAACTGATGTTTGTATGTAAAACTAATTTAGTTTTATTTGAATATTTCGCAGTTTATACTTTCCAAAAAATGCAAAATGCAATTTTCTTTCAGTCTCAGATACCGACTAATATATGTATCGCGTAAATAAAGTGAAAATTAAAAATTTATCTACATTTCAGAAAAATTGCATTCCTTGTTTTAAAAAACAATATTTAAAATGAAATCCAATAAACAGCCAAATTAGTTCCTTCAATAAACTTGTATTTCGACGTTTCTCTTTCGGCAAATCTGCGAGGTTTCTTGTAGCGATGGATTTATTGGATTGGGGTCCAATAAAACACAGTTCTGTTACTCCAAGTTCAACACAGCGACGTGATAAAAATTTCATGGCAGTGAAATATTAGTTATTCGGCGAATGTGGTTAAATTATTTTACGTTCGTTGTGGAAGACTTTTTTGAAATTTTGAGAGTATTTGATAAAGATAAAAGTGCCGAAGTATAAACTTCTGTAGTCATCGCAATCGACTGGAAGGTGTGATATTAATGTTCTATTTTATATTCTATAATCTAATGTAAATGTGCATTCAAAATAAAATTATTTCTTGAAATTTAACTGCTTTTCTGATTAAAATACTCTTAAGTTACTTTGTCGGATGCATATCGTGGCATTTGGCCAAGATTTTCATTTGGGAAAAGATCGACCGGATGATAAGTTTTCACAAATACAACCCATTTTTCAACCTGATTATGCAAAGATTATTAAACATTTAATATTTGAAACTTTAAATGATTTTATGAAAAGAGCTATTTCGTTGCACATCTTCTTAATACTATAATAGTCCACAATTGCCGTTTGAGCCACTTTCCTCGAGACTGTGACGTCATAGTTACAACGATGTATTAAGATAAAGAAAAATGACTGTTAAAATAAAGAAAATAAATCTATAAAAATGATAATTAAGATAAAGAAAATTAAATTTTGTCCCTCCATGGTTTTGAAAGAATAAAAAAAATTTAAATGACTTTAGATTTCAATTTTGCCAGCTTTTCTATTATTTATTACCTTTTTCATTTCACACATTTTAATTATGCTGCATTTTTTGCGCATGAAGTGTATATATCGGTTGTTTTTCATTTTTTCATTCTATTTTTTCCCTTGATCTATGTCATATATATAGAAATAGTAATGGAAACTTTGTCAACACGATAACTTCCGAACAACCAAACCAATTCGAACCCAAATGGGGCAGTCAACCGGAAGGACTTCTTTTATATTATTTTTCAATTTGTATCTTTTATTTTCTTGACCATCTGAATTATTACTAAAATGTAAGTTATGCTAACGGATCATAAAGGGATTTTTTCTGTTGCTACTGATACAACGTAATTGGGCATTTTAATGTTTGAATGGTGTGTTTAAATCCAAAGTCGTTCCAAAGCTAGAATCTAAGTTGCAAAAGATAGCACTCGGGGGGGGGGGGGGAGGAACAGATGTTTGACTTGTTCATGATTATTCGAGAGATGCCCCTACTATGTTGCATCATTCAATTCAGACACAAATTCCACTCTCAGCAACTCAGATGTCCAATCGATGTGATAATGCAAAAATGAAAACGCTAAGACATCTGTTCAAATAGTAGCAAATGTATCTGCAATGAAATGTACTAGCATTCACGATTAGTATAAAGGGATGTTTATCGTTTATCCCCTATTTAAACAAAACTTCTCTCTTACAAATATGATCTGAGATGGTTCTTTATTTTATTATTGCGCTTAGAAATTTAAACTTTTTGGATAATCAAGATGCAGCAGTAAATTTTATAACGAGAGATTAACTTCGACCGTCTATTTTAAATATTAGTAAATCCAGTTCCGCCCAACGGGTGGCCGGAAAGCCTCTGATCTCGAGTTGTCAGATGCAGGTTTGGAATCTCCGTGTTAAGGACTACATAGGTGTTCGTTTTCTCTCTTAGAATCTCTTATTTTACTAATGATTATAAAACAATTAAATGACCTTCGTTCACCCCCTTTCAATTCTGCTGTAAAATCTAACTCGGACAACAACGATAATTAAAAATCCTATAAATCATGAATAGGAACTTTAAACAACTTATCGTAAAAGATATTTTAGAATGAAATACCTTCTCAGGAAGAAATTATCTAAAATGACGTTATTCAAAACGAAATACAAGAAGCATCACAATTTTTTTAAAGTGGAATTATTTAAAGTAATGCGTTACTGGACCTTAAAATAAATGATGATGCTTTCTCTTATTCCACATATTATTACAATTTAAGATGTAAGGTACTCGTTTGACTCTTTCTTTAAATACCTTTCAAAATACTTTTAACTGTTTTATTTCACCCTTTTGAATAAAGTCAAAAATTTAAATGGGCTGCTATTAAATTAAAAGAGAGAAAGAAAGAAAAAAAAAAAAAAAAAAAACATTCCAAACACAGGACTAAAATATAAGAATATTTTTTATATTATTATATATTTTTCTACTCTTTTATTGTTTATACGCTGTAAAAGAAAAATAAATGCTTTATACAGCCTATTCTACACGAAAAGGGTTCTATGCCTGTAAAAATAAATATTCATTTCATTTTATCGAGTGCAGTTCAAAGATGTTAAATGTTGTTTGACCCTAGAGGTAATATATTTCAATACATACCTTGTGCACCAACCCTCTCTCTGGTCGCAACAAAAAGTCCCCCTATTATAGCTGTCAACGATTTCGATTTTTGGATACCGGGATTATTTTATAGAAATTGTCATACAAATACTGTTATCCAAAAATAGGAACGGTTGGCAGTTGCTCTATGTAATAGAGATTGCGCCTACAGGGAAATCATTAACAAAACCAATCGCTAAAAACGTGAACATCAGATTGAGAGGACTCCAATACAACAAAAAACTCAGCTTTAAAAATTAGACTTAAATATATATAGGGTATAGTAAATGAGGTATAGGTTATAGTAAAGCGAAGAATAATAAGATTTTCTATTAGGTCGCTTGAGACTGTCTCATTTTATTTGTGTTATGTTAAGGACTACATAGTTATCGGAAAATCGTTTAGAAATCGCTAGCATGAAGTTTATAATTCTTTAAGAGAAAGGCAATGAGATAAGTAAAGCATTTCGACTCCAATATTTAAATTCATAAAGCAATATTTCTTTAAAGAAGGGTGAAATTTTTTCTGATTTATTTTCTAACGTCTTGAGAGCCACTTCTGAGTGACACCTCAAATCCGACACTCTTTTCTGTTTTAATTTCCTTTTCACTGCGGTGCTATTTCCTTAAAAATGCGTTTCATTCAGGCGGGAAGTTTCCAAATGAATCGCGTAATATCTTACGGAAATAATTTCATTTTCACAATGCACTCCTCGAATGAGCCATTTTACAAGAATTCTCCGCGTTTTCTTCACGAAATAAAAATTAAAGAAATTGACGACGTAACGATTAGAGGAATTAAAGTCATTTAGACCTTTTCAAATGATATGTCACCTCGACATAGTGTAATGTCTAGTTAAATTTTCATTGATACATATTTCATATGCTTTATGATGTTTATATATACTTGCCACTTCTGGCAGCTCTATAATTGTTCAAAGATTTAGACTGTACATATTCTCAGTTTTATGCAATTATTTAGCGTTGTTTAATTCGTGTCTTTAAGGGGATCCCAACACAATTCTCTTGTACACAACCATAAGTGAGCTTCGCGTAATGACCCAGTTTACCAAATCTGTATGTAGAATGAATCTTTCCTAATTTACAACAAAAGTCTATAAAGCGCAAAAGCAGTTTTTTTTTTTTTTTTTTTTTTTTTTTTTTTGGGGGGGGGGGTAATTTAGATAAAAGAAGAAAAACCACAGAACTCTCTTTTATAATTTATTTATTTCATAAGGTTTATTTTAAAAAATGTTCCTACTGAAGGCCTGTATACCGTTTGCAAAAAAATAATGAAAAATGTCTTATTCTTATCTATTTATTCCTCATTGGTGTTAGCGACGCAATGAAATTTCATGAAAAAAATATTTTTGGTAAATAATCTTCAAGAGAAACTTTTCTGTAGTCTTGATACTAAACTAACTGTGGAAGGCACATGGATGTAATAAGTAAGTATACAGATTGAAGTGTCACGATCGTTTTTATAGAACCTTCAGTATATTCCTCAGTTAAACCAACATTTTATTTGTGCTTTCCTTATTACAGCTTATAATGAAACAGTACTATACATTTCAGTTTGATTTCTTTAGAAATCGACCTATTTTTATATAGCATAAGAAAATGAAAACAAATGACATAACAGTTCTACGTTACTATAAATAGGGGGTCATCTTTAAATACATTTCAAAATACTTTTAACTGTTTTATTTGACCCTTTGACCTCTGACTGTTTTATATATACTGTGTTACTGTATATACTGTGTTTACTGCACTGTAAAAAAATAACTATTACCAGCTGCAAGAAACTGTCTGTGATTGCAGAAAATAATTATTTTCTCCAATCACAGACAGTTTCTTGCAGCTGGTAAAAGTTATTTTTTTTCAGTGTGTACTCTAATTGTATATGCTACTGTAACTACATAGCAGTAGCAGCCTTGTATGTTTATGGAACATTTGTTTAAAGCTAATGGTTTAGAACAAAGTTAAAATGTCTTAAAATACTTTCAAGCTGAGCATTACATACACGCATTAATAGTAAAACATACACTTTTCTGACCTTAAATTTTTATCACACGAATCAGATAAGTTTTATCAGAAAAAAATTTCAATTCAAAATGCTAAAACATAAATGCATTCCTATGAATATAACTTTATAAAATACGTATCTTTGGGTAACCTAGCCCTATTTTAAACTATTTTTTAAAGGAGAAATAGGAAACGTTACGAATTTTAACCACCCATTAAGTAATGAAGGGAAGGGTGAGCATAAAATCCGGGTGAGCACCGAGTGAGCATAAAAAGTGAAAACAGATGAATTTTAAATAGCATATGTCGTGATATTCAAATAGGCTTTATTTCCTCCTTCTTACCCCCAACCTCCTCCTTATATATATAAAGATTTTTATTGTTGGGGAAGCAGGAGGACTGGAGGAAATATATGGAGTGATTCCACTCGACTTTCCGAACATTTAATGTTAAATAGTTGTTTAAATAAGAGAAGCCGGTAAAAGAACAAAAGAGAAAATTGTAATAGGGTGTTGAGTGTTTTCTCCCAAACAGTATGTTTAAAGCAACGACATCTAAATTCCGTCTCTGTATAAGACGTCGTCTCTCTCTCTCATATATTTATCAGTTTTTTTTTTTTTTTTTTCCCTCATATGTTTTAATTAATATAACATTACTAAACTCTATAAAGTTTGCCAAAGATATAATTTGTATAAAAATTATTTGCATAAAAATTTTGCATAAAAATTATATTTTGTACAAAAATTATTGATTTGTATGAAATTATGATTTGTATAAAAATTATATTTTGTATAACGGAAAAGAAAAAAAACTTTTTTTTTTTTTTTTTTTTTTTTTTTTTTTTTAATTAGAAGTTTTTTATTGTGGAGTCCTAAAAAGCATAAAATAAAAATTTATTCCGGAAATTTTCTATTCTATAAAGAAATGAAAGTTTCAACACTAAGAAAATTTTAGAGAAAAATGTAGATATTTTAACTTTTGCAAAATTTTTAAATATTCGAAATATTTTAAAAAGCGTTTGAATTCTTAGAGCTTTTGAATATTCATTAAAGCCACAAGTTTCAAATGTCTCGATAGCTTATGAAATATTTTGAATATTTAAAAAAATTTATCTGTTGCAAAGGCGAAATATCTATAATTTTCTCTAAAATTTTCTTAGTGTTGAAATTTTCATTTCTTTACAGCATGTCTTTGCGAGAATAAATTTTTATTTTAAGCTTTTTAGGGCTTCACAATAAAAAGGTTCTAATATTCATTTTCTCTCTTCCTTTAAAAAAAAAAAAAAAAAAAAAAACTTGAATTTTTATTTTGTGCTTAAAGGAAAAACTTCTTAAAAAAAAAAAAAAAAAAGCTAATGAAAATTTCTGAGGATACTGTGTAGGCAACGAAAGATTTCCTTTCATGAATTATCTTTTCTATTATTTATCTGCAAAAAAGTAACACACCGACCTTTGAAGATCAAACCCACGATCATCCCCGCGTTATCAGCCCGTCGTTTTAAGCAGATGCCAAAGAACGGTCAAGAAAAGTCATTGAACATGCTAGAAAAATCTAACAAATACTTATACAAAAAGAATATTGTTCTCGAATGCTTTTTAAAATATTTTGAATATTTAAAATTTTTCATCTCTTGAAAAAGTGAAATATCTATAGTTTTCTGTAAAATTTTCTTCTTGTTGAAACTTTTATGGTGTTATAGTATGTCTCTGCAAGAATAAATTTTTATTTTACGCTTTTTAGGGCTCCACACTAAAAATATTGCAGTGTTAATTTTTTTTATTAACTGAAATTTGTATTTTGTGGTTTTAGTAACTAAAAAATGATTCTTAAAAAAAAAAAAAAAAAAACCTTTAAAAAAAAAAAAAAAAAAAAAAAAAAAACTCTTTAAAATTTCTTACGATACTGAGTAGAGAAGAAAAAATTTTCTTTTATCCGTTGACACAATTTCTATTAATTATCTGCAAAGGGGGATGGAAGTCACGTCCATTGCGTTATCAACTAAGCCAACGAGCCACGAAAATAATTGTTTACATTTGCTTAAAGCTGGATGCGTCTTGTTTATTAGCGTGACACGATGGCAATTTGAATAAAAAGCTTCTAATAAAACTGTAAGTTCTACAGATGGTCGGGCTCCTGTGATAATAACTCAAGATCTTGTGATAATAACTCTTATTTAATTTCAATAACATTAAAAATTATATATACTTAATCAATGTTGTCAGTCTTACTTGAAAAACATCTAATACAAAAGGAATTACAATTTCAGCCATTTCCAAGTATAGCCGCAATATATCCAAACACTTCGGGTAACCCTGTAAATGAATTATGAATGATTTCCATATCACAAAAAACATGCTTTTATGCATACAAAAAAAAAAAAAAAAAAAGATCATTCCGTTTTGTTTAAGTCAGTCTATGGATCTTAAAGTGTACTTACCTGCAATTTCCCCCATAGACGTAATGTATTTAAATTATCCTGAGTGGTCCTGTACACGAACCATTTGCTTCATCACGACGAAAAATTTAGTATAGCATTCCTATGTGACATTTATAATACGGGGTTTGGACTTTTTGCTGCTATTTGTTCTTGATATATGCTGATAAAAGACACACAGACACACAGAATAATCGCTAAAAACTTGATTTTCGGATTCAGGGCACCTAAAAACGCGTCAATATAACAAAAATTCAGTTTCAAAAATTTGACCCTAAAAACAATAGTTTCTCTACCCTATGGGTAAGAGAAAGTAAAAAAACAGTTTGAACAAAACCCTGATCTTTTCGTTCAGTACCAGTCCCTTTTGCAAGATTATTTGGATCGAAATATTATTTAATAAGCCCCCGATTTGATAGATATGATCAAATTTCCTTTTATTTACGTCATAGAGCAGTGATTCGTGAAGATAGATCTATTACTAAACTAAGGATCGTATAGGAGGGTTCCTCACACGAGAAAAATGAAATTTCACTGAATGATAATTTACGTGTGGGTCTTAACGTATATCCAGACATCATCCATCTTCTTTTAAGGTTTCATCTTTATCCTATAGCATTCACAGTGGACCTAAAACAAGCATTTTTGCAAATAGAGATGTTTCCAGAAAGAGAGATGTTTCCAGATTTTTATTTTCTAATAATTTGAATCATGATTCAACTCTTCCCCCCTCCCCTACATGCTATCGATTTACTCGTGTTTTGTTTGGTTTAAGTTGTAGTCCTTTTTTTCTTTCTACAACAATTAAAATCCTTTGAAACAGTACGGAAAATCTTATCCTCAATCCTATCCATTTTTACATAATGATGTTTACGTTGATGACGTCATCAATGTAAAAAACACTCTTAAGATTTCATTAGAATGTACACGAATTTTTGAAGATGCCGGAATAACTCTCATAAGTTTCAGACTAATTCAAAACAATTAGAAGAAGAACGGTTTAGAAAGGGTATCATTTCAGATGAATCTCTTCGAATTTCAGATACGTCAGACTTGCCATATAAAGTATTGGAAGTCGATTGGAATAAGAAAAAAGAAATATTATTTTTTGATATTGAAAATTTGTCAATCTTCCTATCCAAACACATTAACTCAAAACGTATGATGTTAAAATCCTACATTTTAGGGATTCTGAAATTCAGAACAACACGACAAAAGTATTAGAACTACGTTTTTTCAGTGATGCTTTTTGCACTGTAGCATAAAATTATTTGCGTGATACGATAGATCGATACAAATGGTATTCGTCGCCTCAAAAACAAGGGTAGTGCCACTGAAATCACTATGGCTACCACGATAAGAGGTGATATCTGCTCATTTGTCAGCTAAATTAAGTATTCCTGTAGTAGAGGCGTTACAATTGAAAACCTATCTGTTACTTCTGGGTTGATTCAACAATCACCCTCTTTTGGATAAAAGGCGTTTCAAAGGAATTTAAACCATTTGTCCAGAATCGTATTACAGAAATTACAAAACTAACAGAACCCACACAATGGTACTTACAGTCAAAATTCAGTACATTTAGTTTCAAGAGGAACTAGTATATCTGAATTGGCAAACAATCCCATTTGGTTTAAAGGTTGTTATTGACATCCGAAGTTTGGCCAAGCAAAGACAATGTGACTATCATTGACCCCGTTGAATAGAGAAAAATTCATCAACATTTATCAACTGAAGAAAAATAACTGATATTTCGAAGTATAGTAATTTGACTAGAGTATTAAGAGTCACTGCATGAATCCTGAGATTCATACACAATTTAAATATTCAGTTTAGCGAACTGGAACTCTTAATTCAGAAGAAATGTTACAATCAGTGTAATTTCGGATTAAACACGCTCAAAAGGATTTCTGAAAATTTAACCCTTAAGTAGAAAAGAAGAAATAAAATCAAATTCTAATAATTTTAATTTAGCACCGTTTTTAGACTCAAAAGGCGAGAATTAAAGGACGTTTAGAAGAATCAGAATTGTCCTTAGTCGAAAAACAATCCATTTTACTTCCTCGAAATTCAGAGCTTTCAAAACTTTTAGTAAAACAAGAGCATGCAAATGCGATGCATTGTGTGTTTCAGTAACGTTGATGAAAATTAGGAAAAAATATTGGATTCCGAAAGGACGGCAATTTGTCAAAATTGAGAATTATTAATGAATGCATCAAGGTAAATGTCCCGCTAGTGATGCACTTAAAGGTATTTCTTCAATTATCGTTTAACTTTAGAAAAATTTTGCTAATATACATATATATATATATATATATGGTTGTTCAAACTCTTATCTAAAATAATAATCACCTAAAATTGCAAAATATAAATTCAAATTGTAATATTAATTTTGTAATATTAATTTAAAAAAAATGAAAAACTTGGATCACTTTATGTACCAGAAGTGGGCATACAAAACATTTGATGTACCAGTAATGGGCATACCAAAATTGGGCCACCCAGATTTGCCAAATGTGCTACAGAAAAAAAAAATCATCATATATAGTAATAATAACAATAATTAACATTTTTACACTGTGGAAATACAATAAAAATGGCTTGATGTAATCTTTTATTTATGCATTTTAGTCACATGAGATTTACATTTTTTCTTTAACAAGCAAATTTTTATTAAATGTAAATGTTAATTGTCGATCTTCCGTCTTAAGTTCTGGCATTATGGATCAATCATTGATTGCTTTGCAATCAATGATTGATGCAAGGTTGTGTTGAATAAATTATAATTAACAATTACAAACTCTTTTTGTTCTTTGTGGATTTTAGCTCCTGAAACTGTATTGCTTTTCCTTTATATCCTGAAATAGGCGCAAATATTTTTGTGCATTTCTTTTCTTCTCCATCAGGAACCCAAGGAGAAAGTGGCCTTGTTTCAACTCTGATTCATCAAAGATTCTTCTTTGCTCTCACTGTTATCCAAAGTCACTCAATTCATTCATGATAGAATCTTCAAATGAAGTTGAAGACTCTGATGAAGATTTTCTGGTTCTTTTTCTGTAGTTGATTTTTTTTCTGCTCCTTCTTCGTCTTCCTTCTTTTTCTTTCAAATTTTCTCTTTCCTTCTTTTATAGCAGTTTTTGCATTTTTAGAGTCTTCTTTCTTCTTATAATGCATAATCATTTGTGGGAAAGTAACTTCAACAGAAAGTTAATCTTTCTTGCTTTCTCTTCTTTCTTTGATCATCAAAGTTGAAAATTTTCCTTGAACTGAGTAGCACATCTTCAAAATTGTTGGTTTTAATATAATTTTCAACTTCTTCAAACTAGTTGTTAATAAGGTCTTGGGTTGGCTTGTGATAAGGTTTTGACTTATTTACATTTTAATGTTCCGATTCCGTTTCATAAAGGACTCAAAGCACTTCCTCCCAGGCAACTCATTTTCGAAACTGTCTTTGCATTTTTCGGCCAGTTTAGCAACAGTGTATGTTAAAATTTCAAACATTGAATTTGGTGCTTTCTTTGTTACGAGATGTGTCCGTTTTTCATCTCATTAATGGTAACTATTAACAACAACTCCGAATTCAAGGCTATTTTGTCTACTAATAACACTGCTCTGCATGAAAATTGCCCACAACAACATTTTTGCAAATCCTTATGTAAAATGACCTCCTGAATCCGAATAGGACGCCCATTTCGGCCTATCACGCACCGTTTTTTAGGGACAGTCCTCTATTTTTTATCACTTTTGGTCATTTTATGGCTATAAATTTGATTTTTAGGGGATGGGGGATTATTTTAACTGCTAAATATATCCTGAGGTCTACAGAGTTGGAAAACTCTAAAACATGAACATTTGCGGCAAGGGAAAAATTTAGAGGGGGAGGGGGATTTGCCACTGAAATTATGTATTACATTTTGTTATATATTTTTTTATTCGATTATTAACGTTATTTACTAAACATCCTCTTTTTTTGTTTTTAAGTGTTAAATGAATTCTTTTTCCTTCCCCAAATCAAATTCATGGCCATAAAATGACCGAACAGTGATGAAAATTGGGGGAGGGCGTGGTGTCCCGAGAAAACGGTGGGTGTCTGGGCAAAATGAGAGTCCTATTCGGATTCATTTTAAATAAGAATCAGCAAGAATGGAATCAGGGCTCAAAAGAAAAATGTTTTTTTTTTTTTGCAGCGCAGTGTAACTACAAAGCTTTGAATGAACACCCTAAAATGCAATAAACTTCAAAGTTTTGTAATAATTACTCTAAAACGCCAGTTCTGTGGTGCTTCCTTATTATTTTGTCTGCTATTTCCTTAGAAAATAGAAAAAAAAAATCTAATAATAGGATCGCCCACTGTAATATCTTAACTCTTTCTTTTTTCATCCAATTCAAAATAATTTTAATCAGACACGTCCTACAAGCGAATATTCCTAATGGATCTCGTAATAGGAAATCTCTCTTAAAACTAATCACTGCCAAACCCTCAGCCATAACAACATTCATTGAGCTACGCATTCATATGATTTATCTGGTTCATTAAAATGGATAAAGTAGATGCATCGCTTCTCCGATCTGACGTCATTCATTAAGAGTTTATCGCTCAGAGGAATTCTAACAGAAATTCTTGCCACACAATATTAATTTTACCCCGCATCGAAACGGTAGGTTATGATTTTGTTCATTGAAAACGTTCCACTCATTTTGTCATTTTTTTTTTTTTAAGTATGGGGCAAGAAAATAGCTTTCTATGAAGTGTGTTTGAAAAATACTAAATCTTTACTTATGTATATTGTAATAAAACAAAAATAATAATCTGTCGTGGAGCTCGCATCAACCTTTTATTAATGTGAATCAGTCATGTGGAATCTAAGAGGTATACAGTATTACATTTCCGACTCGTTTTGAAAACAGTTCAAAACCTTCACAAAACTCCTGTCTCAATCAGACCTCCGCCTTCGACGAATGTAGCTACATTCGAAAAGCATTTGAGGATGTTGTAAAATGAAAAAAAAAGAAAAAGCAAAAATAGGTGAATCAATAGAAAAATAGTTCGGAGAAAACTCAACACTCAACAACAACCCACAACACTCGTTGAAGCTCATTCTACTCGCTTGTAGAGCGTCCATAAATTGAACATGCACAAGCAAATACTGTTCTTAAATGTATAACAATGTATAATACATCTAACTTTAAAAAAAAAAAAAAAAAAAAAAAAATGTTACACCTATTTCCAATAACAAGACTATAAGTGGTTTACGCTTATTCATATCTGACGGAAATTTCCTCAATCTCTCAAACCGATAAAGTGATATTTCAACCGGACGGCGCCCAACCGCATGGGTCGCAGAGGTACGATTCTTCTCCCTTGTATTTTATCATTTTCCTGTGTACACTAGAGATGAGACGGGCTCAAATCTTACGCAAGTTTTCGGGCTCCGGGCGGGCTCGGATTCAAGCTAAAAGTTCCGCTTATTTTATTCTTCACTAACTGGAAAATGTAAAAAGAAAAAAAAAAAAAGAAAAGAAAAGAAAAGAAAGAAAAAAAAATATTCATTTTGAGAGCACCTTTAGTAATGTCATAATAATCATGATAGGCTATAAATCACAAAATAATTTTGCAAACCTTAGTATAGTGTAACCACGTTTCCTACGCCTAGCAGTGAGGACGAGTCGAAAATCTTGGAGGGTTTCCAAGTTGACCAACAGGTTTGAATTTAGTAAACATCCAGTCATTCGGTATTACGAAAAGCTTGTCTCCCCTATTTTACTAGTGGACTCGTTGAATCCGCACTTGCGCAGAGGCTTCCATGGTCGCAAGAAATGTAGTTAAAGAGTAGCTTTGACTTTCCCTTTTCTAAATAGAACCTTTTTTTCAACGGGATGCATATTATGTCATAGGGTTATACAGTAATTCTTCCTCCTTCGTTATATTGGGCCTCCTTATATCACTCATTCGGATAAATTTTTTGTCCGCCGATAGGCGCGTTATAAACAATGGGCTGCACTATAAATATATATTATATAAATATATACATGTACACAAAGACACAGACATTATAAATTGTTATAATAACATTTATAGTTATTTAAATTGAGGATTGGTAATAAGAAAATTAATTTGAAAATGAAAACGGTATTTAATTTTACTATTGTGTATGCGTTGCATAGCGTACCACTTTCAATATCGGGCTCGGGCTCTGATCACACAAAATTTTTCGGGCTCGGGCGGGCTCGGATTGCCAAAAAAAGAGCCCGAACTCACCTCTAGTGTACACAAGAATAAAAGTATTCAATTCGTTTTTTTTTTTTTTGTTTTCTTTTTTTTTTTTAACGACTGGTTTCCGAGGTATTGAATTTTTTTAAAAAAAATTCTTAACACGATTGGACTATTTTAAAGAAATGTCTGCCTGCCCGTCTGCGTGTGTGTGTTACCAAAATGTTTTAGTTTTTATCGTTTTTTTTTTTTTTTTTCCCTATCGTGACGGAATTCAACAAAAGTTCATATTTGTTTAGACTTTGACTGCGAAATTACTGTTCATTAGCTTTTGGTCGCTCAACAAGTGGCGAGTATTCGACAAAATTTTGTATGAATGAACAGAATGAGGATTATTTTCAATAAAACATTGTGGAAAAAAAAAAAAAAAATACGCATTTATAAAAGTAATTGTGAATCAGGGAGTAATTGTGAATCATCATCTTTGTACATGGAGAAGTAACGATATCCTATCGTTTTTGGGGGAGAGATATGCGAGAGTTGCTGGAGAATGGGAGAGTTGATATGAGAATTTAATGGGATTCTTCAATACCTTTAAAACGAATGGTTAAACCATAAATCTGTAATAATTAAAATAATCTGGTGTGTCATTCACGCGACTTTCTCTTACTCTGAAATTTAATACTATAATTACAGGTTAGAGATTAAGAGGTAAGATAACGAGTACTGTTATCTAAACCTATGTCAAAACAATTCCAATTAGGCTTCGACATAGTTTACTCCCAATAGTTTACTTCCAATATATTATTATTCAATTTGATTAAAGTTAGTATACCCGCGCAAAAAGCGAATATATGTGTGGTGAATGAAAAATCATAAAATGACTATCGAAATTATGAAATAATAATTAATAGTAGGCACATAAAACTTTCAGGGATCCTTTAGAGTACGCTATAAACTGTCACTAAAAAGCAGAAATCATTCCAAGAAAACACAAAAATGTACGTGTGCTGTCCTCAAATGAGGACATTGGGCGCTAAATAAGGGTTAAAACGCATAAGTATGCAAAAAATGAGCTCTGAAAATTTAACTTAAAATAATACCTAATTTACAGTATGGGTATAAGGAATTAATCGTCATTCCTGAGCAGTTTTTTTGGACATAATAAAATAAAGCACTTCCATCGATTACAATTTTAAAAAAAATCTCGAGTGACTCCACTCGACTTTCCGAACATTGAGTAACTAACAGTTTTGTAGATAAAATAAAGAAAGAGGAGTTGCTAAACAAACAAAAGAGAGAAAACCATAACAGAGTGTTTGAGTATTTTTCTCCATATATCACACGAGGTTTTATTTAACGCTACTGAACTTTGAGCCCTTAGATCATAAGGATAAAGAATTTTTCGTTGTGTCCCTGTAAAAACCTATAAATTCTGACAAACTTAAACAAATTTTCACATTTTATCCACAATTTTGTCAAAGTCTAACTTTTTTTTTTTTTTTTTTTTTTTAATTACTGTTACTGAGTGAATTTGTATAGGAAAATATAGAAGAAAGTCTCGTGGTGGCCACAATTCACCAAAATGCTTATAGTTAGTGCAACAGTGATTTATAATATTCATACAAATTTTCAGCTCAATTGAATAAGGCGTTTAGATGCTATTGCACTTTTAAAAATTTGGTCTCATAGGCCATAATGATAAAGAATTTTTCTTTGCGTCCCTGTAAAAAAACTGTCAGTGCTAGATTCACCAAAATCTATACAGTTGGTTCAAATGTGACCTATAACATGTGTACAAATTATTTGCTCAGACAAAGGCGTTTAGACGCTATCACACTTTTAAAAATTTGGCAAAGAATTTTTCTTTGTGTCCCTGTAAAAAAACTATAAGTGCTAGATTCTACAAAATCTATACAGATTGAGTATCTGTGACCTATAATATGTGTATAAAGTTTTTGCTCAATTGAATAAGGCGTTTAGATGCTATCGCACTTTTAAGATTTTGGTGCCTTGGCCATAATGATAAAGAATTTTTCTTTGTGTCCCCGTAAAAAAACTATAAGTGCTAGATTCACCAAAATCTATAGGGTTCGTACTATGGTGATTTACAATATACGGACCAACTTTCAGCTTATTCGAACAAAGCATTTAGACGCTAGCGTGTTCACTCACAGACATACACACATACATACACACATACATACACACATACATACACACACATACATACATACATACACACACACATACATACATCATCGTAAAAATAGTGAAAACGGACTCAGGGGACCTCGAAACGTATAGAAACATCAAAATCTCGAATTCGGATTTTTGACATGATTACAATACTTTCCTCACTATAGTGTTCGGAAAGTAAAAAAAGAATATTTTTCCTTTGTTATTGGTAGCCCTGTATAACTTTTATGAATTATATACACACCACATTTTTCACTTAGATATAGTTTTATATTAATAACATATAGCATAACTTTAAAATGATCTTCAGCAATTTTCATGTATAATCCCGCTGTATTCCAGTTCTTTTGGGTAGTCCTGTATATGAAAGATGAATGATTTTCAGCCCATATTCTACAGAAAACATACTGTTAAAAAAACATAAAAATATACAAACGCCCATTTCATTTTATTTACTGCTGTCTGTAGTTTTAAAACTGTATCTACTAAAAATTTTACTCACAGACGTATTGAAACTGAAATTGCTTGACATGAACCGTTTGCTTGATCTCAATGAAAAGTTTGATGTACTATTCCTATATGAAAATACATACTTTAGACTTTCTGTTGCTGTTCAAACAGACACAGAGACCAATCAATAAAAACCAAGTTTTTTTTTTATTCAGGGGACCTCAAAACAAGTTCATATAACAAAGACTCAATTTTGAAAATTTGACCGAAAAAAAATAATTTTCTCTACCTTATCTATGGATGAGAGGAAATGAAAATTCCATATCGAAAAATTTGATATGGATTAAAAAAAAAAAAAAAAAAAAAAAAAAAAACTGTTTGTTTAAAAACTTTTTAAAGAATTTTCGTGTGAAATAAAAAATTTTGATGACTGATTTACAGAAATAAATATTTCATTGTTCACTAATATTTCATTGTTATTAAAGTTATCGCTTTGTGATACAATGATTTTGATATGTCCTGTATATACAGAGAAAAAACATCCTTTCATACGAAAACTACTGTTAAAGTATTATAATATGAAAAACTAACATGTGAGAAGCTGTTCACCAATTTTGTAGCAAGAAAAATTTTGTAGCAAGCAATTTTTTAGCATTTTGGCCAGCTAAATCAGTCGGCCGGCGTCTGATTGTCAGTGATCAGTGACCCACTGATCCGGCGCCCCACACACGGTGCCGGTGCGCAGGGACCGGCGCCATGTGTTAATACTGTTTTGTTAAATAAATCCTTGACGAATCATGTTCTTAGACTGACTTGATTCGACAAGGATTTATTTAACAAAACTGTATTAAACGTACTTTTTTACATAGGAATTTTTGCTAGCGCTCGAATGATTTTTCTGGCGACTGTATCGTTTAGCAAAAACCTTTTAATTAATTTATTACTTTACTTAATTTATTTATTTTGCTTATATTTATGATTATCAAAAATATATTTTTGCAGAATTTTAAGAAAAATAGAATATCAAAGGGAAAAAAAAAAAAAAATGCAGATTCAAATGTAATAGAAGAAACTCGAAATTTGAGTGGTGATTGGTGGTACAAAAAATGCATTACACTGCCTACTCAGGTCATGGTCACTAAAAATGTGACGTTTAAAAATGATGCGCACTCTTTTCCATATTGAGCACTCTTCCACATCTGACTGCGCACTTTTGTCCACATTGGTCGCATTCAGGAAATTTACTTTATTTGTTCCTAAAGTTTTAATTATTAGTTTATTTATATGTATTCTTTTGATAGCTAGGTAACGAAACATGACAAATATATTGTAATATGCTCTACAATATCTCTTTATATATTCCTATAAAAATGAAATAATGAAAGTAAGCACTTTTGCACTACCCTACCTATAGCTGCATATTTTTTATTTATTTATTTTTATTTTTTTAAATATATGATGGCCGTACAAAAATTTAAGATTTGTAATTTTTCAAATTAAGTCGCCTGAAATATCCTATTTATTTATGAAGAAATTTCTGCCCTTTTTACGTAATTTTTACATGCATATGACATGTCTAAAATCAATTTTGGAACAATTAAATCCGGGGATCCAAGTTTTTTTGAACAAACTCTATATTAAAGTTATGTAATTTGACAGTAACCAGAGTTGTACGTCTGTTATTTTCTCGCGTGAGATCCATTGAAATAGGCGTGATTCTGTAATAGTTGAAATTCTTGAAGTTTAATTTTTTTCTCTGCTATATTTCCAGTTTACTGGTTCAGTTTACTGATGAAAGGAAATATCTATGGCACTTAACATAATTCTTATACGATAAAAATAACTCGTCCACTCCCGAGTTCGGCAAACCTCTGAAACTAATTTTGCCTCGACATTCTGAGCGACGTTTTGTATAACACTCATAAAATAAATTATTAGCCGGTGCATACAACAATTTATGGTTAGGGCATCAAGGAGAGACGGTTATGCATTTTATCGATACTTAATCTGCGAACTCATATAATAACCAATGGGATGAATTTTTTAATTCTCTCTCTACCCCACAGGTTATTTTATTTTCTAATCACAATGTCTAGAAATGAAATTTTGAAAGTTGCGCTCAATATAAAAGTTTCTTTATATTAACATTTTCCATTAAAATTGAAAATGGCTTTAATTTACCTGTAGGTTGTGTTGCAAAAAATTGTTGAAATATTTTGAAACTTTTATTCAGATTTACAATAACACGTTTTTCTTGTTATGATTGGTATAAATAGTGTGTTCAGGAAGCCCAAAAAGATTTCGTATACGTTACGATCTGTGAGTTTTTAAAAATGTATTTATACTGCATAAAAAGAAAATAAACTAATGTAAATAAATGTAAAGAAGCTTCTTTCCTTCGAATTATAGTAAGATTAGCATTAATTATTACCTGAGAGAGCTGCGCAAAAATATTCAGATGCATTTTGAGAAAACGGATCAAAGAGTATTTTATCGTGTTTTTAACATTTTCCAACAGAATTAAAAAGTTACAACTCGAACAATGTTAACGGAAAACTATTGTTAAGAACTGTTTTATTAACTATGAAAATCTCGGAAAAATGTTTTACGAACAATGAGAATTTCAAAACCATTTCTGTAACAGAAATTGCAAAGTGGAGACGCACCATTAGGGCAGGTAACTCAATTAATAGAATAATAGGCCTATTCTCCAGTTCCACTCTTGAAATTTACATACACTTATTTATTTATTTATTAATTATTAGTATTACTTTGTAATAGAAAAAAATTAAAAACCTGTTCAGAAAATATAATGAGAAAAGATATAATAATATAAATAAGAACAGTTTTTAGCATGTTTTTAACCCTTTTCGGCGCAAGGTAATTCGGATCCTTTAAATTACACTGCCGCCGGAATTCGCGGACAAAATTAAAATAAAAGAATTTGATGACGTTTTCTGCTATGTTATAAAAGTAAAATTTTGCTAAAAAATTTTCTCTGACGACGCCTCTTATCAGGTTAAATGAAACAATTTTAAATGCAAATGTTATCGAAGTAAATTTTACATAACTACGATACTATCCCACTGTTTTTGTTCCTAGTTTTTCAATACAGACTTCTGAGTTTAAATTTTTGAAGTTTGTTCTAGAATATTTCTAGATTGAAATTTTTTAACTGAAATGACTCTTGTATATTTAAAATCTTTCATTGAAAAATAAAAAACATATATAACTTCAAAAGAAACATTTTTCCCTAATTAAAAAACGTCAAATAAATGATCTTTATTATTAATAACTAATTTCGAGGCTATATCGCTTAGAGATGTCGCTTTAAATGAATATTATTTGTGCATTTGAGTATAAACAAAGAGCTTAAAAGTAAAACAAAGAAAAAAAAGGAAATCTTTCAAACGCAAATTTGATTCATTGATGCGTTCATCGAATACCCCGATTAATTAAAATGGATAATGTAAGAGAGTCATTTTTCCTGATAGGCCGCCTCTATTTTACAATTTCATCGTAAGCCTGATCAAAATAAATTAAATCCTCGGGAATTCAAGGCACAGAAAATCGATTTCTTCCTTTATAATCTTTTAAGAGCTTAACATTTTTCTTTTCATTTCGTAAATAAGAGACGTATAAAGAGGATAAAAATATTCCAGTGTTTCAATTAATGTTTAATTTAATAACCCAACGGTAGACTGAGCAGGAGGATACACATTTCGTTTTCCCACTCTTAAAAGCAATTTATTTATTTGCCGACAATAATACCACTTTTAATAACAAATGTCAATAGCAATAAACTAAGAAGATTTAAAAGACAATATTACTTAAATTGTAAAAATGTTATGACTGTTTTAATACCGATGATATCCAATACCAATTTAATTCATTCCTTTCACTTGAAAAATGCCGTTATTTTTTTTATACGATGGGTTGATTCATCCATGTTATTTCAGGTGTAAATATTCAAGTTCAAAACATGGTTGTATAGACAGCGGAGATACATAAGCTCTTTATGAAAATAGGTATTCGTGATTGAAAACCATTTAGCATCGTAGAGTGACGAAAAATGTCTCCAATATTAAACACCCATTTTCATGTCATAAGGGGGGAAATGGCTTTTAGAGTCATTTTAGGAAGAAATAGTCAAGAAAAATAGAATGATAAAAAATACTCATCTTCACAGAATTGTTTAAACAAATTTGAATCAGTGACTCATTCAACCAATAATAGAAAATGGAAAAAATAGTAGGGTGTTGGAATACTCCTCCTTAAGTTTGAGTACCCATGTCAACCAAAAATAAGCTGGCCAAATTTGATTTGATGATATTAGCTGATGCCTGTGTGTCTTCTGGTGTACTGAAACCGAAAATGAAGCCAGTTTTTCGCTATCATTTTTGTCAATATTAGGTGTCTGCCTCACACTTTCTTCATTTTCAGTATTTTCTAGTATTGCTTACATGAATTATTATAATTAGTCGTGGAAACATACTACAAAAGTTACCCTATCATTATATTATTGTTGGAAGAGTCATGGAAGAAACTGTATAGGGAGACACACTGTGTTGACAGAAATCTATAAATGATAGAGACTTCAGTTTCGGTTTCAGCGCACCATAGAACATCCACACAACCATTTACCATAAGACATCTGTAAACACGTATAAAAGTTGAAAAAGGATCCCTTAAAAACTTCTCTAAATATCCTACAGATATCTATTAGCACGACCCATGTCACTCTTTTTTCTGTTACATATCCGATAAATCTCCAAATATCCAATCATTGGACTTGTTAGATCTAATTAGATATTGAAAATATCTACATCTTGTTTGGATCTAACATGTTACAGACATCGGAAAAGGCGCGTCTCAATTTCGTCTACATTTAAACATCTAATAGATATCTATAATGAGTACTGGATATCCTGCACTTTTAACAGACATTTTTTGGATATCTTGTACCTTTTATGGATCATTGGATGTAATTTGGATGTCTAATGGATATCAGTGGCTGCATGGGCAAAGATCAGAAAACAAAATCATCCAATCAAAATATTAGATATAGACCTGTGTTAGTTATACAATGGACGGTAATGTGCCCGATTTCTTTACCTATCCCTGTAAAAGAACGTAAATGATTAGTAAGCCATTTCCAGTAACAGTTATTCTGCAGCAAACCTCTAAAATAAGTGCAGCTGCACACACTTGTACCCATCCTCTCAGGTTTTGATGTTAAACTAAGCGCACTTTTCGCCTTTCACAGGTTGAAAATGTATCATTTGTGCAAATGTTAGCTTTTAAGAGTTAAAAGTTCATAAAATACTCGGGCTTACTTAAAAATTACTATTTTTTGTTTAATATATATATTGTTTTAATGTATCAATGAGTCGCCTTTCCGTCACAAATTTTATCTCTTCTTTATCTACTAGAATTTAGCTTAAATAGACATTAAAATGAATATTTTTATCGTAAAGAGATAAGACCAGCTTTAAAATATCTGTCAGGATGCTGGCATGGACATCATTAATTATGAAAATTCTGCTTTGAAAACTTCGTAAGTTATTTGAAATTTACGAATTTTTTAACATCGCAGAATAGGATAAAATTTCGCATAAACTCCCATTTTGAGGGAAATTTTCATCGTAAAGATATTAGACCTCTTGAAATATCATTCAGGAGTATCATTCACTCTAAATATTGTGCTTTAAAAACTCTGTAAGTTATTTGAAATTTCTTGGCATATACGTGCGTGTAAAAATTAACTTCTGCTTGAAAAAGTGTATCGACTTGTAAAATGTAAACATCTTTTTTTTTTTTTTTTAAATACTCTCCTCTTTAACAAGGTTAATTACATTCTGAAAATACTTTGAGTAAATAATGAATAAAATAAAATAAATAAATAATGAACGTATTTTACGATGTTTTTATTAACTCGCTTTCTTGTTTCTTTATTTGTCCAGTACAAATCTTCCAATCGATCTTTAACTTCCCGACTAGCTAGACATTTGAAACTTTTAGAATAGCTCAGAACACGATGACAAATGCATTCTTTTAATACTTTTATTCAATTAATAAATGTTTTTTAATTAGTTAATAAAATGTGAAGGCAATAACCTTATAATAGCTTTAAAATTAGTCATTTAACTTTCATTTATAATTTAATTGTTGCCAAAAAAAATTATTGGCGAGTTTTTTTTTTTTTTTTTTTTTTTTGGACAGGAAAACGAATATATTTACGTAAACGTGAACAATAAAAAAATGTAAAAAATTAAATTATGCATCTCACAAAAATTGACGTCCCTATCCCTTTAAAAGTTTTATACACGTTGATATAGTACTAATATAGTTCTATAGCTATAACTTCCTGACTAGCTAGACATTTTAAACTTTTAGAATAACTCAGAACAAGAAGAAAATTCCTTTTTTTAAATATTTTTATTCAATAAATAAATATCTGAAAATTTCTTAAAATTGCTCTCTTTATGACGCATTTTCTTTCAAGTTGATGGAATAATTCATCAAAAAGAATTTAAAAAAGTATTTATTAATAAATAGAATTGTCAAGTTTATAGGATTCAACAGAAATTATAAAACTTCTTTTTATCTTAAAATTATTTATTTTTAATAGTTTTTTATTTGGACTATAAAAACCCAATTACAAGCAACACTCTGATATAGTATCAAATTCTCACATGCTCATTAGCTTAAAGTATTCTAAAATAAATCTTTAAATAAATCTTAAAAGAAAAAAAAAATTACAGTTTTTTTTTTCCCTTTTCTATCCCATTCCATTTCCTTTTTCCTCATAAATAATGTATAAAAATACCTTAATTAATTTCCTAAAGCACACTCCAGATACTGAATACTATACTGGTCATACTATACTGTTTATTACTATACTGGTCATTCTTTCGAGCAGGCGAACAAAATTAAATTCTAGTACAATCTGTGAGATACATTTTCCGAGCACCGGTCCAAAAAGTTTATGGATCGCGCAAATTGTAAAAATTTTGACTCAAGAAATGGAACTTTGCGAAAAAAAAAATTTGGCATGATGCAAGGCTAATAACGTCACAGACAATTGCCATTGAAGTTTAAAACAAGAAATTAGGATTCATTTTAATTTGGATATCCTATAACTTGAGAAAAAAAGAAAAGGCATTTAAATTTCCATATGCGGATCTATATAATTAAGAAATAAAGTGATTCACTATTCTTACTTTATGTACATGACTACTAAGTCACATTATGCACCTTCCCTGTTAGAATGTTAAACTACATCTATAAAACTTTAAAGGTTGAAAAAATATTTAGACATTCATGTCAAACTGTTTAGAAAAATTTCGATAATATATATTTCATATATATAATATATATAATATATATTTTATTTATATATATTATATATTATATATTATATATATTATATATATTTATATATAATATATTTTATATAATATATATTTATATAAAATTTCGATACATAGTAATCCTGTATCTTGACTGTGTAGTGTAAATCTTGATTGTATACGCACCCAAGCGTGTACTTAAATTTAACACAATAAAAAATAACAATATCGTATAACTTGAAATGCATTTCCAGCGATTTACTATAGCCTCTAATGTATCCCACTTCTTCTGCGTAGCCCTGTAAAGGACGAGTGGATGCTTTTCCCACTCTATTATATAGGAACACACTTTTGTACACAAGCGATGCATACTGATTTTATTTAGTTTCGTTAGAAAAGAATTAATATGTTTTTAACGCGATGTTAAATATTTTTCTTTACCGTCGCACGCAGAACATTTTTCTTATTAAAAAAGTATCGGGTACCATCCTCGTATAACATTTTATACATTGATTTTAAACTTCTTCTAACACCCTGTGTTTGAATGAGGACACACGGACAGACACAGAAGCCTGCAGACCCGTCACTAAAAAACCCGACCTTTCAGTTTGAGTTTTAGAAAAACACCTGTATTTATAGAAAAATTCAAAGAAACCTTTCTCTACCGTATAAGAAAAGGTAAGAAGAAACGCGCGAACGCTTAGAAATGCCTTTTTGTGCCGGGAAAATGCTTCGTTTTGAAAACTATTATCCACAGTCGAAGTAGAACGATCTCGAGATTTAAGGAAACTCATTCCGCAAAAATATTCTTCATTTCCTGACGTGTCCTATGAGCTCGTCATTTTTGTTTCCCTGTAGAAAAGGATCGTTTCCCATAGAGCGTTCTATCTGCTTGGGCATCATTGAGAAAAATAATCGATCTGGCTGGGTTAACCGTCATTCTTGCGTGGGTCCCAGGCAAACCCAGACAAATCATTGATTTTCACCTAATCGATGCCGTTTTACGATGCGAGTTGCCTAATATCGATGTGTAATTAGAAGTTTATTGTTCGGAATATATATATTTATATATTATTCACAAAAAGTAAATAAGTCAATGAAAAAAAAGAAAGAAATAACGTCAATAAAATCTTCAACGTTTGTTTCGAAGACCACTGGATGCCACTGCTTTATTACTTTCTATTTTGAGAATTAATTACACCAGGCATGTTATGTTTATGTTTCGGGGGTATTGTAAATAGAATAAATAGATCGGTTAAAAGACGATCGCACGGCGTTCGTGCGAGGATAAAAATAGGAAATTCTTTTCTATTCTCAGATCGATAAACGTTACTTTCGATAATGACGTTATACTTTCATCGTTTTTATTTCGCACAGAAATTGATTTCAACAATAAAGCTGCATTCTTTTCAAAGTTCAACATTTCGATATCAAAATTCCCCCGAAATGATAGTGTCATTCAACAAAGAATAAAAGCCTCGGGCTGTGTTTTATAAAAAGATATTTGAACTCGTTCTCAATACATGTTTTAAATTCTTCCAGTGCATGTTTTAAATCGTAAAAAGTAAATAGTGTATGTTACACATTTTATAAACCGCACTTCATTTAACGGCCCTCTTCACTCACCGTCGCCGGAAGCCCGAGCCAATGTTATTCAATGGGGAAATTTTCTTTACAAATAACTTATTAACTAATACATATTTTTAAATTCTGTTTTCACATTCAGAAAATTCCCAACTGCTAAATGGACGGACCTTTTCTAAAAATGTAATTTTTCAATTTTTAATATTTTATTTCAAAATTTCAAAATGAAAATATTTCACATATTGAAAATTCGTATTTTGCAGCTTCAAAATAAAATATAAAAAATTAAAAAAATAATATTTTAGAAAAGGTGCGTCCATTTAACAGCTGGCAACTTTCAGAATGTGAAAACAGAATTTAAAAATATGTATTAGTGAATAAGTTATTTGTAAAGAAAAATTTCCCATTGAATAACATTAGTTTCGGCTTCCGGCGGCGGTGAGTGAAGAGGGCCCTTAAGTAAATTCTTTAGTTCGTTAATATAATAATAGACAGTACTAAGAGTCATTTCATTCAACTACTGAAAATGCTTCTTACTGTTAAAAATACTTTCAAAAATGTTCTCTTATGGGTTGCCTTTTCTAGATCTTTAAATAATAAATCAATCATAATCAAGACAGATTTGTATACAAATCATAAAAATGTTATAAAATTATTTTTTACTATACAAAATATTTATTTAAAAGTTTGACCATTTTTATAAAACACTTCATATAAAGTATGTTTTTTAAGAAATTATTTATCCTTCTTTTATATTAAACAAATTAATCACCTGGCTATATATATATCGGATTTTTCAGAAATGGCCCTAACGATTTTTATGAAAGTTTGGAGTTAGGGTTTTTTCGTATAAAAAATCGATTGGACGTACCCGGCGGTTGCGAAATAGGAGAGAAATTGGGTTTACTTGGAAGGATGATTTTAAATAATCTGGTGTGGCATCCAGACGACGTTCGTTTACCCTGCATTACAACTCTATAAAGACAGCTTGCAGATTGAGGCTTAAGTTTACAAGTGCTTTGTATAAACCTACATCAAAAAGAATTCGAGCTAAGTATAGGGACAGGATTATTTGATATGCACTAATTCTGTGTGATAGCCGCTATTCGTATATAATACCTGTAGAATTCAAGCTGTTATTAAATTTAAAAGTTCATTTTGAGTCATGCAGACAACTTTTACCCACAACAAATCCTTCAAACTCATTAAACTTGATCAAGCAATTCAAATGACAATTTTATATGAACTTCAAAATACAATATTCGAGTTGCCTGCAATTCTTTGTTTTTAAGTTACGTTGATAACAATCATGCACAAAGAACGAGATTTAACAACTTGACTTGAGAGTGTTAAAGGCCTCTTAAAATTAACTTAAAAAATATATTTTTTATCATATGGGGATGAGGAATTAATTTTCATGTTTGAGCAGCTCTCCTGGACATGATGAAATACATACATACATATATATATATACTTCCATCAATTACATTCAATAAAATAAAGTATCATCACCTAATTATTGACAAAAAAATTAAATATATAGAAATTAATTGAAAGATTATAATAAAAGTCAACATTAAAAGTTTTTTTTTTTTTCTTTTTTTTTTTTTTAAGATGAGAAAACCATTTGAATTATTCTGATTTCCTCTAAAATTAGCGTTCATTGTTAACCCTCACTCCACCCGTATTGCAGAGACTTGGTTTTCATAGAAACTACTTGAATGATTTTGATAAAAAATTTAGAGTTAGTGTGTTTTTGAGATGCCATTTCGATTCTCTCATTTTCAGGATAATTCAAGCACGAAATATACGACAAAAACTTGGTTACGCTGAAACGATTTTAAAATAAAAAAAAGTTTTTTTTTTTTTTTTTTTTTTTTTTTACCGATGAAAAACTTATCTTCTTCTGGAAAATTAACAGTCACTGGTAACCCGTGCCTAACCCGTGCCCGCCCTTACTTAAGCAATCGAATAAGATATATATTTCCGAAAAAAAATCACTGTATTTGCACTGTGAATGATTTTTATTATGAGACCATGTGAAAACAACAATCTAGGATCGGTTTATCAGCCAGTAGAATAGTTGGGATTTGTGTGAGTGAGCTGACAGAAATTCGAGAAAATGTTACTGTGATAAGCTAAAATGTTAAGAAAATGGGAATTTTACTTAATCTATCAGACAGATAAGATCGCGTGAAGTAATTGACAACATTTTTCTGATTTGTGAAAATGAGACATATACACTGTCAAAAAAAAAAGAAGTCCTGTTTGCTGCCAGAAATTTTCTGTAATTCAAAAAAATACGTTCTATCAACGGTAAAATTAGGTTGTTAGAACGTATTTTTCTGAATTACAGAAAATTTCTGTCAGCAAACAGGACTTTTTTTTGACAGTGTAGATTTAATCTTGCAGACTATTTTAAATGATTAAATGACGATAATCTTGCATCCATACTTATAAATCTCCAAATTTTCCTTCCTGTTTTCACAACATTCTTTTCATAATTTTCTTTGGCCAAACTCTCATAATTACAATCTATCTATCGAGTGATCATCCACCTTCAGAATCAAATTCACTTGAGTTATAAGGGAGCACTCATCCATTGAGTATTTTATCAAAAATATTACCACAACTGCAGTTTGCTATTTTAATGCATATACCTCGTCGAACCTCGTTAACGTGAATCTCAAGGGGGGATAAAAAATCTGTTCATATTATCAGTAGTTCATTCTATCAGTAACTGATCTTCATATAACTTCATTTTGACGGGGACTGTGGAAACAGTTTATGTTAAAAGTAATTCTCGTTAACAGTGTTCATGTGAACGAGGTTCGACTGTATTTTGTTGTACACCGTAAACCTTTTTTACCGTCTCTCATAAATAGTATATGGCGAACCACATTCTCTTATAGAAAAATACATCTTTTTCACAGTATGTATCATATATCAGTTTAGTTCATTTCAATGAACTGTTTCAAATTTTATAAAGGTAAAACAAAATCATTTTTGTTATCAAAGCTCTAACCATTATTACTTAAGATTTTATGTACTCGGAGAAAAAAAAAAAAAAAACGCGAGTTATCCTAAAATGCAATTTATATCTAAGCAATGATTAGATGATTTTTAAACAAAAATTCAAGAATTTCCATTTATTCAAATATTATATAACCAGGTTATAATTTTTTGGGACCTTTTTCTTTTTCTTTTCGTTTGCTTTATAAAAAACAAAATATTTTTATGAAACTTATGTATTTTTGTTTAATATATATATAGGGATTCAAACAGATGAATGAAATAAAATTAAACCCCAAAAAACACTAAATTAAGTCTTCTGCTAATGATTGTAACATTATAAACAATAACCAGAAAGTTATAGAATATTTCAAGGTTTACTCAGAAAGCATTACTTCCGTAAGTACCTATGATTTTGAAAATTGGTTTGGCAGCATTCCACACAATTTAGTAATAGAAGTTTTTGAAAGCATTTATGAGGAATTTAGCAGTTACTTAAAGTGTGAAAAAAATTACTGGATTAATCTTATTAAGTTTTGCAATTTTGAAAACGTTTTGTTTAACGGGAAAGATCACTTTTTACAGCGGAGGGGATTCCGACGGGAACGAGTTTTTCGAGAGCTTTAGCAAATTTATTTTTATATTTTTTTGAAATTTTTTTTTATAAATATTACTTTCTTCAGGTATATTGATGATTTAATTGTTTTTAGCTGTAATTGTTTCGAAAATATTTCTGGAAAAATAGATCCTAAAGAATTAATTTTAAACCGTACAGATACTGATAAAATTTCATTCCTAGATTTAAATATAAAGAGAAATGGCTCACTGGATTATATGACAAAAGAAAGGATTTTAATTTTAAAGTAAATAGTCTTACTAATTGATTTTCAAATATCAGTAGAAAAGTTTTTAAAAATATTATGTTCGCACAGTTTAAAAGAATTCGTACTATTTGCAATAATGATAATGATTTAAAATATGCTCTTGAAGATCTAAAAAATACCTTGCAAGTTAACTGTTACCCGTCCCAATTTTTAACTGTATGTTTCCCGTGTTTTTAACCGACTTCAAAAAAGAAGGAAGGTTCTCAATTCAAACCGTATGTTTTTTTTATGTTTGTTAGCTCATAACTTCTGAACGGATGCTCCGATTTTGATAATTTTTGTTTTGTTGAAAAGGTCTTGGTCTGCAATAGGTCCCATTGTAATATCTTTACGATCTAAAGAAAATACAGGGTGCCCCAAAAAATCAATCCCAACTCTTTTAACTGCTAAACGGCAGCAGCTATAACGATAAAAATGGTATGGAGGTATAGCAAAGTGGCCATGCAGCCCATGGTTTAACCGCTTGCAGCTTCACCTGGTGGAAAATAGCGGAGTTAGTTTTTCTATCTCGAAAACGGTTCTAAAGAAAAAAGTGAATTACAAAGTTGCAAAGTATCATCGATTTAGTGCAAAAAGATAGTTTGGACATTTAGGCTAGCTTTCCTATCTCGGAAACGGTTCAAGACAAGACAGGGAGGGAAAAGTGAATTAAAAAATTGCAGAGCGTCATCGATTTAGTACGAAAAGATAGTTTAGACATTGATGCTAAAAATACAATGCTAAAAACGTGCATTTGTTTGTTCGCAATTTCTTACACTATGCGCACTGGTGAGACATACCCTATACATAGTTCAAAATACGGTTACTTGATACTTTTTGTTTTGTTGTAAAGATCTTGGTCTGAAGTAGATCCCATTGTAATATATTTGCAATCTAAAGAAAATAAAACGTTATCTGGTGAAAAACAGCGGAATTAGCGCTCCTATCTCAAAAACGGTTCAAGATGGGAGAAAAGTTAATTACGAAGTTGTAGAGCATCATCGACTTACTACAAAAGACAGTATTTAGACATTATTGCTAAAAATAGAACGCTTAAAACGTGCAGTTGTTTGTTCACAATTTCCTACACAGTGCACACTTGAACTACGTTGCACACTTTGCAGCGTAACGAATGACACGTATACTCTGTGGTTCAAAGTACTGTTACTGTAAGCGGTCACATGCTGGTGAAAACAGAGGAGTTAGCGTTCCTATCTCGGAAACGGTTCAAGATAGGGGAAAAAAGTGAATTATAAAATTGCAGAGCATCATCGATATAGTACGAAAAGATAGTTTAGACATTAATGCTAAAAACGTGCGTTTGTTTGTTCCCAATTTCCTATTTTGTGCACACTTGAACGACATTGCATATGTTGTAGCGTAGTGGGTGACATTTATGCTATGTAAAATTCAAAGTATAGTTATTGTAAGCGGTCACATCGATTAACGCATAAACGTTTTAAACCGACTTCATAAAGGAAGAGGATCTCACTACAAACCATGTTTCTCATTGTTGTTGTTGTTGAAATTTGTTAGCTTATAACTTCGCAAGAGATGATTTAATTTTAATATATATATTTTTTTTTTTGTCGTAATGATCTTGGCCTGAAATAGGGTTTTATTATGATTTCTTTAAGATATAAACAAATTACAGGATACTCACAAAAGTTTGTTCTCAGTCTAACTGCTGAACGCATGCAGCTACACTGGTAAAAGCAGTATGTAAGTATCGATGTTGAAACTTCTGTCCGTCAGCTGCAATGCATATTTTGCTCTTTGATTGAACTTTAGGCTGCGCAATTTCCAGCGCAGCGGGTGACACGTATTCACTATAAAGTTCAATATATATGCCTAACAGAATTTTTGGTTACGAATACAGCGTATCCGTTCTTTACATTTCTAAATACTTTTTAACTTGACGTATGTTCATTCAACCGATAGTTTTTTGCTCATATCCGATAAAGGCAAGCAAAGTGACACAACTTAAATGCAGCATTTAAGAAAAATCAACTTTAAAATAACTTGACTAAAATAAAACTGGCACTACTCTTAACTGGCATGTCTCTCGAGTGGTTAACTTTATAGATGGAGATCTAACTTTTTTGTTCACATTGGGTGCATTTCATGTACTTTTCAGTGACATAAACCATTTTTTGAGTTATGTCACTTTTCTTGTAAGTTGTGATTTGTGAAGCTGCCGTCGAACGTCTTTTGATGTTCTGCTATATGAATAAGTTTTCACTGAAAAGAGAAAAATAAAATCTTTTTGTAAAAAAAATAGAACCGACTCCAAAAAGCAACTATTATTCAAACAACTAAAAAAAAAAAAAAAAAAAAAAAAAAAAAGGGTATGAAATGAAACAGTAAATTGCGCCTAAAAGTATAAAATAATTTCCTTCACCAAACAACCTATAACACTACAATTAATCATAACTTTTGAAGTCGGCGCAAAATTAGATAAAAATTTATAACTCTATTCAATACAAAAATCAAATCCTATTCAACAGACACATCTCACATTGTCACCTGCAAAACGCAGTCGAAAACTACTTTGATTCAAGAAAACAAAAAAGATTTCGTAAGCAGCAAATGTTGGCGAAGATGCTGGTATCTGACGTCCTTGGTGAAAGAAAAATCGCAAAATTATCTGGCAAACATATTTAATTTCTTTGGGATATTATGATTAGTTTGATAAAGTATATTAAGAGAGTAATCAAGAATATGAAACAATACATAGTACAATATATATTATGAAAATATACATCTTGCGTGTATGTTTTGATCGTCAAATCCAAAAGCCACCAAGGATGATGGTTATCAAAGTTATACCAAATTAGCAAAGGTTCTAACTTTGTAGAAACATAAATACCGCATTTTAAAGAATGTTCACTGTTTTATGTAGATGCTACTAATGGACCAATTGTATACAGTGATAAAAGAATAAAGGAAACATGAAAATGGATCATTCGAGACAACAGCATTTGTTGCTAACGATCTAAAAACAAACCAATAAAAAATAATTAAATTTTAATTAATTTTGCGCCGACTTCAAAAGTTATGATTAATTGTAGTGTTATAGGTTGTTTGGTGAAGGAAATTATTTTATACTTTTAGGCGCAATTTACTGTTTCATTTCATACCCTTTTTTTTTTTTTTTTTTTTTTTTTTTTTAGTTGTTTGAATAATAGTTGCTTTTTGGAGTCGGTTCTATTTTTTTTACAAAAAGATTTTATTCTGTTTCGGTTTGTTCTATTTCCTCATTCAAGGGCGATATTTAAGTACCGACAAGTAGCCCCGTCGACCGAAGTGGGTTTGTTTATCAGGTACAGGGTTTTATTTTATTTCATTTTAGACTTTCTTGTTTACTTTCAGTAATTTCTTAGATTATTGCATACTTTTTAAATGAATTGATGTAATTTTATAATTTTTGAAATTTCGTAATTTTATAAACTTTTTAGTATTTTATACATTATATACATGTTTGATTTCTCTTCAGTTAATGGTGTTTTTCTGTTTGGTGAGCAGTTGGGGGCTAAGGATAGTTATTAGTTTATTGCTACTGTCCTTTCAGAAACTTCTCTTTCACCCCTACACTGAGGGGGCCGCCCTGAGGAAGACCTTAGTGTTTTGGGGGGTTTAATTTCATTCATTTCATTCATTTGTTTATATATTTCTACATTTAAGTTTTGCATTTCCTTTTGCTGCAATTTTGCGCATTGGTTTGTAATTCTCCTTTTGGTTTTTCTAACCTTTTTGGTTTTTGTAATCTTTAAACATATATATATATATATATATATATATATATATATATATATATATATATCCTGTAAAACCTGCTATTTTAACAATCATTCTATATAATATTTGATATTAAGATATCAAACATTTTGTTAAACCAAATGTAGACATTACTTAAAGATAATACTGAAAACATTGGAAAATTTTATAAAAGGATCATTTTTATTTAAAAAAAAAAAAAAAAAAAAAAAAAAAATCTTGTGAAGGGCCGTTTTTATGAATTTGAATTTTGTGGAATGGTTCTTTTTAGTTTTGATTTTATTTATAGGGTAGAATTTTATATACCATTGTATTTTATATACAATATTACTTCTCAGTGTCATTAAACAATTTACTTTAAAATGCCGCAAAATACTCACTGATGTTACATTTTTGTGATAATTTTCTTTTTTTTTTTTTTTTTTTTTTAAGAAAAGAGCAATAACACACAAAACTAGGTACTTTTTCCAATTTATGTTTTTATAGCATCGTCATTCGACTTTTATTTTATCAGTTCTTCTTTTATTCATCATCCTTACACTAAAGTCACTTAAAATAGACATTATCTTGTTAAATTTCTTATTAACACTTTACAACACGGTTGAAAAGTGACTTCGGTTTGTCTGTCTGCCCGCACTCTAACTCCTGTAAATATTTATAGAATTTCTTGAAACTTATATGTGTTATTCAAGTGTTCCAGCGTCCAGATATGTGTACACTCACATTTTTCATAAGCAGAAAGTTGTATATATACAATTTTTTTTTTTAAATCGATTATACGGTAGTTTAAAGAATAATTTATTTTACTTCTATCTGCGCCCCCCTTGTCCCTCCCAGATGTATAATACACTCATTGTGATCTTCATGAAAAGTAAGTGAGTTATAGAATATATCATTAAAATCGGTAAAATGGTGATATAAAAAATCATTTTATTTTCCTGTCCCCCCCCCCCCCAAGTATGTCTGACACTTAGTGTGATTTTTTTTCACAAATTGTATGTTATTATACAAAGTTTTTGTTTAAAGTTTTGTTAGGGTATTTTAAAGGAGAATATGTTTTATTTCCATCTACCCCCCTCCCGCTCCTTGCCCCCTCTAGGTAAGGGGGGGGGGTACACTCAGTGTAATCTTCATACAAATTAAGTGGTAGTTATAGAATATATTATTAAAATTGCTAAAATGGTAATATAAAAATTATATTTATTTTCCTCTGCCCCCTCCCCCCCCCCTCTTAGAATGTCTGACACTTACTGTACTTTTTTCACAAAATATACGTGATTATACGGTTTTTTGAATTGATAAAAGAGTAGTTTAAGGAAGAATGTATATTATTTCCATATCCCCCCCCCCCCCAGTATATAATGCACTCATTGTGATCTTCATAAAAAGTAAGTGATAATGATAAAATATATCATTAAATCGGTAAAATGATGAAATGGTGATATAAAAGATCATTTTATTTTCCTCTGCCCCCTCCCCTCTTTAACCCCCCCCCCTCCAAGTTTGCCTGACACTTACTGTAATTTTTTCACAAATTGTACGAAGTTTCATAAAATCGATAAGAGTTTATATAAAAACAATTGTTTTCTCTCGGTCTGCTCCTAGCCCCCCCCTCTCTCCCCAGGTATATACTAAATAAATGTTGTACAAAATCAATTGAAATTTCTAAAAATGTAATTTGAAAGTCAATTTTTAAATTCATTATTTGATATTTATTATTTTGTGATTTGCGAATTGGAAAAGTGCCCTTTTTTTCGGGATCCGGATTTAGAATCTGGATTATCTGCAATTTCGGAATTTTGTCCAAAAAGTAATAGTTTCGCTGCCATGCACGAATAAAGAAAAATCCATTTTCTTATATAAATCAAAACAATAAAAAAAAAAGACAAACATATTAAACTATTTTTATTTATAGCCTATCGTAAACATTGCTAAACACTCCCTACGTGTATTGCTTAAACAACTTTCATGTGAGATACCATCCGTTATCATCTTTTTGCTAATAAATAGTCTTTAAATGTTTATAGTTAGTGACTAAAAAAAAAACAAAAGCTTAAAGTGAAAGTACAGCATGCCAATTATAACAAAGGTCCATAGTTATCAATTTTCTTCTACTAATGAAGAAATAGTCTTTTTACGGAGCAGAAACTAAATACTATAAAGAAGGGGTGACTGAAAATTTATTTAAAATACAATAAGATACGAATTTACTTAAAATACGATAGGAACGCACTATTCCGATGCTTCTTGAAACCTCAATAAAAACATGCCGTTATTCTCGCAGCGTTTTCGCGATAAAACGCCTCCAACGTCCACGAGCTCTTCGCTCGATTTTTTTGTTACGTTAAGGTGGAAGATAAATTTCTTTTCTTTCTCGGGAATCGTGTTTAAAGAAGAAATTCTTTCCTGAGACAAGCTGTCAGACACCCGGACTCCCTGAAAATAGATTTCACACACGCGTATCGATTGACTTCAAATTTATGTTTCGGTCTTGTTTCTCGATGATTTCCGCCCCCCCCCTCCTCATTCTTTATTTACATAGTAGAGTGAAACTTTAAAAGTAATTTATTATTATTATTATTATTATTTTAAGTGCTTATTTTAAAATAATACGTGTTCATGTTCCTTTTACGTTTAATTAGAAGAAATGCCACAGGAGAAATTTGACTGATTTACAGTAATGATAAACAAGAAATCAAAATCATCTCATTCGCCTAGATTATGAAACACTCATCCGCTGCATCGTCTAACTCTATTTCAGTTCTGAGTTTTATTTCTGAATGGTATACATACAAGATTAAGAAAATATAGGACACGATTTTTTTTAATTAAACAAAATTACGTTATCCGTATTTTCTATTCTTTTCTTTTTCATATTTCACTTCATTTCGAAACCATACAGAGGAACCATACACCAGCATTTAGCCGCATATTTAAATTAAAAAAAAAAAAAAAAAAAAACTTCATTTATAATTTTTAACCACGGAAATACTAAATTGTGAGTCTCGTGACATATCGCCAAACGAGAAAGGGATTTTTTTTTTTTTTTTTTTTTTTTTTTTTTTTTTTTAATACAGCTTGACAAAATATTGTCGGCTCGTTTACATTTTAAAAATATTAAAATATAAAAACAAATTTTTGAAGCGCAATTTCCTTCAAGTGCATTTTTCTTCAGACAGATATTCATCCGTTTAGTGAGACGTTTATGTATACATCTAAATTCGTAATTGAACATTTTTCTTTGATAAAGAATTATATATGACGTGAATAATTTATAAAATTGAAATAAAACTCAAAAATTAAGCTTGCCTATTTTGCTTCTAACAAAACGGATGAAATATTTTAAGTATATTTTTACTTTTATAAGTAAGTTTTTTAATTTTTTGTTACGTTAATTAGTTACGTTTGTTACGTTTTTGTTAAGTTTTAATTTTATTAGTAAGTTTAACAGTTTGTGGTACCACCAGAGAATTGTTACATATCTAAATAGTTTTAAAAGAAGCCATGTTCCAGTAACATACATATATATATATATATATATTAAACGTTTTATTGCACGCTATACACTTTAAAATTATTTTTCCTAATTTTTTTTTAAAATTACTTTTATACTTCCGCCTTGTTCTTCATATTAGAACTGGAATTTACAATCTAAATACTTGCACAATAGTAGTCAGTCATGCCCTTTTAGAGTTATTGCTCCTTGGTAGCCTTTTTTTTTTTTTTTTTTTTCTCTTTTTCGTGTTGAATTTTGAAGATTGTTTCCAGAGAAAAATGGTTTTTGAAGGTAGGTGTATTTATTATGGGTTCAGTGTGTTTTTTTTCATTTACGCTCATCATTTTATGCATATATATATATATATTTTCACTACTGCTTAAATTGGAAGTCCCGATTAAAAGAAAATATTGCACGTGACTTTGAACTGTTTCCATAAAAATAAAAATGCAAGGGTGGTTTTTAATTTCATTTTGTCTCTTGTGTTACCACAGAGTTGGTAACACAGAAAACAATGAAAAAAAAAAAAAAAAAAAAATAAGACAAAATTTATACTAGTTGTATGTGGCTAAAATTTACATGGAAAATTTTGTACATGTATTGTAACTTCTGTTTTAGACTAACATTACCTTTTAAAATAGGTGTATCGTGATTTCTATCCTAGCACTTCCTCAGTATGCAACCACTTTAAAAAGATAGGGTTGTGCAGAGCGATGAAACTGCGCAAGCGCGTCATTTAATAGAGCGGGCTGAATTCTTCCAAGAGAGCAGAAGAATGATAATTATCACAGCCTGAAATTAGAATTTTTATATTTTCAAAGACAGCGAGATCAAGATAAGGTTCGATAAACTGCTGGGTACTCTTCCACTCCCAAAAACAAAAGGATACAGAATATTCTGTAAATTGGATTATGCATTTCAGAAATATTTCAAAATTCTGTATTCTGTCATTTCTAAATCTTTTGCATTCTTGATGTTTGATGATGATGACATGTGTTTTCTCTTTCTTATTTTAGTGTCTTTTTGTGTTACCGTATGTCCACTGTGTTATTAGCTTTATTTTAAAAATTATAACTGAAGGAAAAAAAAAAAGAAAAGACCTCATTCAAAATCAAACATATAACTAAATAATGATTAGAATATTACTGTACTTTTTATGAAACTTTATATAGTTTCACCTTGCGATAACTTCAAAAGAGTAACATTTAATGCCTATAAACACACACACACACACACACACACACACACACATATATATTCTTAGCTTATATTAAACGAGTTAAGCATGTGACTTGTTATATACACATTTGTCTTTGGTTTCTCAGAAACGATTCTAACGATTTTAATGCAAGTTTGAGATTAAGGGTTTATTGGTTTAAAAAACGATCCATCAGAAAATTTCAAGTTTATTATTAACTCTTTATTCCTCAATTGCAACATGTCGCAGAAATTGTCTTTATTTAGATACATATTCTTCAACCACGTTTCTTGCGACTATGGGAGCTTCTGCGCAAGTACTGACTCAAGAAGTCAAGGGTTAAAATGAAGGTGATAAATCTTGAGGTTGATAGAAAATAAGCGACCAGGAAACGCGGAGAGAATTTTTGAAACTCAAAAATCGACGTTCGACTTATACACTGAATTAAAGATATAGATTTACAATCCATCGTAAATCCGATTAGACTTTCAAACACTATATTGAATATTCTAAATATCAGAAACTCAATAACTTCATTTCAATTGATAAAGCTCTAATGTTATTAATATTTACTAAACTTTGTAATGAAAATTTGTACCTGGTCAAGTAGCTTTTATTAAATATAGATTTATGGAGGGTTGGTGTTACTTGTTTGTATCATTGTCATCCAAATAAATGAATAACCGATTTAATAGTAATAGATCGCATATGGAATGAAACAAAATTAATATTTATATGATTATTTACATCTTGAAGGTAATTTCTTTTGTTAATTTTTTGCTTAATAGATGTTTGTATATTTTAAAGATTTATAAACAAATGTGGAAACCTATTTTTTCTGAAATTGATGTATGACAACTCTGATAGAATATCTGTTTTCACTTCACATTCGCATTAAAAAAAAAAAAAAAAAAAAAAAAAAAAAACAAGGGTTCATCGTATACAACGAATATATCAAAAAGCACCTATTTCGATCTTAAAAAAATAGTCTAATTATACACCAAAAAAATATGGTATATTTTGAAGTAAATGCATATTGCACTAAATTTTTTAAGGAAAAGTTCTCCAATCCCTTTTCTTGCGAATATATATTTTTCGAATGGTGTATTTTAGAAATATGAAGGTAGTTAGGCGTGATGAAGGCAGTGATTAACTGCCAATGATTAAGATTCCGCAACATCACAATCTACTGGTTTAGCTTAAATCTCTTCATATTAGAGTGTATATAGACAAGTGTGGAGTGGGTTTTAACTTTCTACTATACCTATGCATATGACAACTGGTGACGGACTGGGAGTTACGTTCCTAAAAGTGCTCCAGAGACATGTCTTCACAGTTTTGACCCTCTACCGACCGGGGAAATTTTTTTTTTCAAGCCTAAAAGAATATATATACATGTATATATATATATATATATATATATATATATATATTGTCGACTTTAGTCCTTAGAAGTGTATTTTATGTATTTAGAAATGGGACATTCGGTCGTGATGTTATGGGTTGCATTTCTTCAACTTTTGTAATTAATTGAGCTGATCTGTGCATCAATAAAACACTGATTTATAATAAATTGTGAAAAATAATTTAATGAAAAGTAAATCAAGTGTGATAGATACTTACGTTAGATAGATACTCATACGTTATAGATATATTTACGAATTACACAATATGACTCAAATAACTCACGAATTCTGTGAGAATGCAATTTCTGCTGCACAGTAATTTAATCAAAATTCCTATATTGACAACTAATTACAACTAAAAAACAGGATTTAATCTTGCAGACTATTTTAACTGATTAAATGATGATAATCTTCCTTCCATACTTAGAAATCTCCAAATTTTCCTTCCTGTTTTTACAACATTCTTTTCATAATTTTCTTTGAGCAAACTTTCATAATTACAATCTATCTATCGAGTGATCCTCCACTTTTAAAATCAAATTCGCTTGAGTTATAAGGGAGCACTCATCCGTTGAGTATGTTATCAAAAATATTATTACAACTGCAGTCTGCTATTTTAATGCATATACAGTCGAACCTCGTTAACGTGAATCTCAAGGGGGATAAAAAATCTGTTCATGTTATCAGTAGTTCATTCTATCAGTAACTGGTCTTCATATAACTTCATTTTGACAGTGTTCATGTGAACGAGGTTCGACTGTATTTTGTTGTACATCGTACAAACCTTTGTTGTACAAACCTTTTTTACCGTCTCTCATAAATAGTGTATGACGAACCACTTTATCTTATAGAAAAATACACTTTTTTCACAATATGTATCATATATCAATTTAGTTCATTTCAATGAACTGTTTCAAATTTTATAAAGGTAAAACAAAATCATTTTTGTTATCAAAGCTCCAACCATTATTACTTAAGATTTTATGTACTCGGAGAAAAAAAAAAAAAAAAAAAAAACGCGAGTTATCCTAAAATGCAATTGCATTTTAGGATAACTCGCGTTTTTTTTTTTTTTTTTTTTTTTTTTTTTCTAAAGCAATGATTATATGACTTAGATGATTTTTAAACAAAAATTCAAGAATTTCCATGTATTCAAATACCATATAACCAGGTTATAATTTTTTGGGACCTTTGTCTTTTTCTTTTCGTTTACTTTATAAAAAACAAAAACAAAATGATTTTTATGAAAATTATGTATTTTTGTTTAATATATATATATATATACACATAGGAATATATAAACAGATGAATGGATGAATGAAATAAATAAAATTAAACCCCAAAAAACACTAAATTAAGTCTTAAAAGTGATAAATTCTGCTAATGATTGTAACATTATAAACAATAACCAGAAAGTTATAGAATATTTCAAGGTTTACTCAGAAAGCATTACTTCCGTAAGTACCTATGATTTTGAAAAATTTTTTGGCAGCATTCCACACAATTTAGCATTTATGAAAAGAAGAAGTTTAGAAGTTTTTGAAAGCATTTATGAGGAATTTAGCAGTTACTTAAAGTGTGAAAAAAATTACTGGATTAATCTTATTAAGTTTTGCATTTTTGAAAACGCTTTGTTTAACGGGAAAGATTACTTTTTACAGCGGAGGGGAATTGCGACGGGAACGAGTTTTTCGAATGCTTTCAAAAATGTATTTTTATATTTTTTCGAATTTTTTTTTTATAAATATTACTTTCTTCAGATATATTGATGATTTAATTGTTTTTAACTGTAATTCTTTCGAAAATATTTCTGGAAAAATATATCCTAAAGAATTAATTTTAAACCGTACAGATACTCATAAAATTTTATTCCTAGATTTAAATATAAAGAAATATAAAGAAAAATGGCTCATTGGATTATATGACAAAAGGAAGGATTTTAATTTTAAAATGGTTTTCAAATTGGTTTTCAAATATCAGTAGAAAAGTTTTTAAAAATATTATGTTCGCACAGTTATGTGCTCCTTGTTGCACAGCTTTGCAGGTAGAAGGCTGTGATCAGGATTCGAATGAAAAAGGAGTCCTGCACTTCGTCGTTTTTCCAAAACAGTGCTAGGAAAGGAATTTGCATATTTGTGTTTAACACTTTAATTGCGGTCGTAAATTTATCCCACCCACTGTTCAAGTCAATATATGAATGATAAAAATGCGAATATGTAAAATCGTTTGGCTATATAACAATGTTTTCAGCAGATAAAAAAAAAAAAAAGGGAGCTTATTCTTCAAAACAGGAAAATCTGCCGATAGCAAAGGATTGAAGAATACAGGCATCAATGGTTGCGTTGTCTTTTTCTTGTTATTTTGTTTGTTTTTCTGTTATTCATACTCATTTAGTGACTTTTAGTGACTTTTATTTAGTGACTTTCGGCTTTCTACGAGCGAAGCTCACAGGATGTGAGCTTGACAGTCTAGAATTCACCCCTTACAGTAATTATAAACATGCCATGACATTTTAGATCCTTTGTAATAGGAATGCTTTTCTTGCTTCAGTAGCCTCAAGAAGTATTCATTTCGAAATAATGAAGCTATCAGAATTTTCTTCCTCCCTATAGAGAATCAAGAAAAAATATGGAAGCGTTGAAATTGCCATATCTATGAGGTTTTTGATGTATAAACGATCATTTAGTTAATCTTTTGTACACTCTAATGGTATCCTTATCTTTTCGATCTGTCATTTTTAAGCACTCGAAAAATATAAAAACTCAAGATTTGACTTCCCATCGTATTTTCAAGAAATAAAAATATATATCTGAAGATTTTTAAATCGTGTGCAATTTTAGTGAAAACGTTTTGCGAGATTATTCAAATTTTAAAGTTGTGGATTTTATTGAAGTTACATAATTATTGTAGTTACTTTTTTATGTCTCCTGAGTCGAAATATGTACTTTTCGCGGATTAGGCAGTACGTGTATATGTATTGGTGGAGATAGGGAGGGTATTTCTTTGGTATTTCCCATCTGCCAAACAACAAAAAAAAAAAAAAAAAAAAAAAAAAAAATTGGGGGGGGGGGGGGATTTTAAAATGAAGACAAGTTAGATGTACAGATGTGGTTTCCGATTTTTGTAAAAAGAATTGAAAAACTGGAAATGGACATGGAAGATCAGATATCAAACCGTATTTTAGGTCTATTCTATCATAAAAACTGCTCTTATGACTTTCTTCAAATTTGCTACAGGTATCACCTTACAGATGTCCTTTTGTATGTACTTCTTGGTTACTTGCAGTGTTGGGCATAATTGATTAAAAAGTAATTGAATTACAATTAAATTACAATTATTTTACTGTCAATCGATTAACAAGTAATTGGTTGCAAATAAATTGAATTATTTATTCAATAAATTGAATTACTTATTCAATTTATTTGTAAGCAGCTACTTGTTAATAGAATGACAGTAAAATAATTATAATTTATTTGTAATTCAATTACTTTTTAATCAATTATGCCCAACACTGGTTACTTGCAGGGATATTGTTGGGCGTCCTGATTTCATAGTCCAATTTTAAGTCTCGGCATTTGGTTTCTTATAAACAGTTCTACAGATTTTCTGCAAACTCGCTATTTTATCAAGTGTCCTTTCACCTGTATTAGTTAATTTCCAGTGTGCAGATGTGTTTGCAAAGAATCAGAAGTCTAAAACGAAATTATCTGAAAAAGCGAAAAAAATTAAAAATAAATAAATAAAAATATAATCATGACATATAAAATGTATAAAGGAAACTTGAAAGAAACAAAAAACAAACAAACAAACAAACAAATAAAAAAATATATTGTGAGGAAAAATGCTAAAAAATTTCATATTAAGTATTTATTAAATATATAATATTTAATAAATACTTATTACTTACCATAATATTTTTCAGAGTTAAAAATTAATGCTATTTTTTTCTGTAACTAATAGTAATTTAAGTCAATTTTAAAATAAATTAGTTTTAAAAAGTTGCGGTTTAATAGTTTTATTTCGGTAGGAAATAATTACTGTGTCGTACATTTAATATTCATAATTCAAAATGGAATTTCACGAGAGATAGCTTTTAATTAAGATTAGATTTCATTAATAAAATGCAGACAAAATCAGATCAAATTTATATTGACAGAATTTAAAAGGGAAAGAAATAAAATCAAAATTAAAACAATTATAACTTACTTGTTATTTAAATTTTGTGTTTGTCATAAGAAACTTAATCATGCAACGCTTCCTCCACGTTTTGCGTTGTTTATCACAGTGGAGCGGAAGGGGTAAAAGTTTCAGTTTATGTTTGAAGTTTGAAGGTCATTCGCCTATCTGTATCACATGACTGTTTGACGTCAATGTGAATGAAAAAAAAAAACTAAGGCTCGAAAGAAACATTTAAACTTTAACGATACAGAAGCCGCTAATGTGCAGATTACCTAGTTAAAATGCGGAAAACTCTTGATTCCGCACTTTAACAGGTCATTTTAGTTAATCTGTAGATTAGCTAGGTAATCTGCAAATTAACGGATTTCGAGCTTTAACGGTAACAATATATGAAATATAAACGTTCAAAAGACAAGCAGCTTGAAAAGAATCGATGACTCTCTGAGACTCTAGAGAAAAAATTACAGTTTTTATCTTTAATAAATTAAAACAGACATAGAAACGTTATAACGATAACGTTAACTACAATGCATATCTGAATTTTGATTGAATTTTACAGAGTGTGACTCGTTACACTGGAATGTGTGCAGCGTATATTTCAAACAAGGATTTAAATGTGAAGCTGACGGATTAAAGTTGAAACATCGTAATAAAGGTGTTTTGATTTCTAAGATCTCTTCGGAATGTTACACTGCAGAAAGCTAAGAACAAACAGATGCACGTTTAAACGTTCTGTTTTCAACATTCATATACATTATATGCCTTTCTGCGCTAAATCGATGATGAATTACAACTTTGTAATTTCCCCTATCTAGTAATGTTGTTGAGATAGAAACTCTAACTTCTTTATTTTCCACCAGGTGTTGCTGTAAACGGTCGCATTTCGTAGCGCATGGCCACTTTACTAACATACTACTTTTACGAGCAGCAATTTTACAGCTACTTTTACTGCAGCCGTTAAACAATTAAAACAGTGGAAACGTACTTTCATAAGCACCCTGTAGCTTGTTAAAATTTTAATGAAATCACAACTGGACCGATTTCAGGCGAAGATTTTACAAAAAAAGTAAATCGGAGTATTTTTTACGAAGTTATAAGTTAACAAACAACAACGAAAACAAAAACATATGGTTTAAATTGAGAACAAACTCCTTTATAAAGTCGATTAAAAACGACTATGCGTTAATCAATATGACCGCTTATAGTGACCGAACTTTGAACTACATAGCATACATGTCACCCGCTACGCTACAGCGTGTGTAACGCAATTCAAGTGTGTACAGTGGAGGAAATTGCGAACAAACAAATACTCGTTTTAAGCGTTCTATTTTTAACATTGTCTACAAACTGTCGCTTTGTATTAAAACGATCATGATTTACAACTTTATAATTCACATTCCCTCCCCCCATCTTGAATCACTTTCGAGATAGGAACGCTAACTCCGCTGTTTTCTCCCAGGTGGCGCTGTAAACGGTTGACTCTCGTAGCGCATATGGCCACTTTATTTTACTTACTTACCTTTTTTATGACAACAGCTGCAACTATTCAGCAGTTAAAAGAGTTGGGACTGACTATGTTGGGCACCTTGTATTTTCTTTAGATCGTAAACATATTATAATGGGACCTATTTCAGACCAAGATTATTACAGCAAAACAAAAAGTATCAAAATCGGATCATTCGTTCAAAAGTTATGAGTTAACAAACATTTAAAAAAAAAAAAAAAAAAAAAAACATACGGTTTGAATTGAGAACCTCCTCGTTTTTGAAGTCCGTTAAAAAAGAAATTTCTCGTCGTTTATTTAATCTTTAAATATATCAAAATGCCTTGAGACAAACTCATGGAAATATAATCTTATGAAAGTAATCCAGTAAACTCAAGGATTGAAAAGTTCATAAAGTCTTGATTATTTGTGAGAGGAAATGCCTACCACTTTTGAGCAAACAGTGTTTTAAATGTTCTTTTTAAACATGTCTTTTTAAACAAAAGGGAGATGTTGCTCAACACCTCCCTTTTACCCCCCCCCCCCCCCCCCAAACAAAGCTAGCATCGATGATCGTAATACTTTTTCTCGCCCAAGTCGAGTTCTTCCTTAAAGAGGAAATTATTTCGAGACAAGCTGTCGACCTCCTGAACATTGATTTCACAAGGACCTATCGATTGTTACTCCGTGAACAAAGCAAAACATGCAAATTTTACTCCGATACCCATTTCAGTAACGGGTTTTTACATTTTTCAAAATAAAGTTAACAAGTGAAAAAGAAAAAACAGTATTTAAAAAAGTAATGTTACATTAATATCTACTGTTTCATTATAAAGTAAAATAACTTAAACATATATTCAAACAACATTTAAAATATTCATCTAAATCCTTTTTAGATTTTGATAGAAAGGAAAATACTCTCCTTCCCCCCCCCCCCCTATCAAACGCCTATTTCTTTTCTAAGACATGTTTACCCTTTTATGATAAGTATGACTTATTATCGACGAACTGCTTCAGAATACGTGCAAGTTTAACCTCACTCTTTTTTGCTCCGAAGAATCCAACCTCAATATCTCATTTAAGTGAGAAAAAAAAAAAGTCCCACACAGCGACTTACATCTATAAACACGTATAAAAGTTTTAAAAGGATCCCTTAAACTTCTATAAAATATCCTACTGATATCTACTAGCACAACCAATGCCACTCTTTTCTACATTCATTAGATGTCTGTTACATATCCAGCAAATATCCAATAATTGGACATGTTAGGTGTAATAGATATTGAAAATATCTAAATCTTGTTTGGATCTACCATGTTACATCTATTAGGAATCGAAAAAGGCACGTCTCAATTTCGTCTCTATTTAAACATCTAATAGATATCTATAATGAGTACTGGATATCCTGCACTTTTAACAGACATTTTTTGGATATCTTGTACCTTTTATGGATCATTGGATGTAATTTGGATGTCTAATTGGCTGTATGGGGTCTGACGGAGTTCTTGACTTTTTGTAAGAAACTATATAAAGACCCTTGGATTACTTTTATTTGAAAGAAAATTACATAACTTTGATATCCATAAAGATAGATTTAAAAAAAAAAAAAAAGTCAGTTTTTTAGCATGTTTTGTTTAATTTCATTGCCAGAAAATTAATCGACTTTTTTTTTATTTTAACCCTGTATGTTGTCTACAAACTTTTTATGTACCCAATGACTAAATTGAAAAATATTGTGAGAAGTACATATCATCATTTTAAATGTTTTCAGACATAACCATTAATACATCTGAATTATTTTGCTTCACTCTGCAGACGAGTGGTGAATGGCTTTCACATCGTGTTCTATGTGCTTGTATTTATTTTAAAGAAGGCAGTCTAAAGGTGTGAAAACTTACCAACAAATAATTTCGCTCACGAGTGGGATAAATTTGAATGTCCCTGTACACAAACCTTTTGTCGATCTTAATAAAAATTTTCAAGTAACATCAGATTTAGAATATCGATTTCGCACTTCTTTCTGGTATTTATTTTTGACTCATAATGATAACGACCTCATGTACTGCCGAATCGCTGAAATCCTGATTTTCTTATTCAGGGGACCTCAAAATCTATATATATAAAAGAACACTTCCTGAGTGAGTGAGGAGGTGATCTATCAACGCCCAGACCAAACCCCTGGACCTAGAAGCATGAAATTTTGTGACAATGTTCTTTCTATGACGTAGGCATCCACTAAGAAGCGATTTTACAAAATTCGCCCCCCAAGGGGGGGAGGGGGGGCAAAACGTGATTTCACAAAATCCTTCATATCTCAAACAAAAAAACAGATATCCGTAAAATTTTTGCTTTAAAATATAGCTAATAAAAATGTCAAAAAACCAATTTCTGGAATTTTCCATATTCGGTCCCCAAGGGGGGCGGGGGGGCAAAACGTGATTTCACATGCGTAAAACGTGATTTTGCATAATCCTATATATCTCAAACAAAAAAATAGATATGCGTGAAATTTTTGCTCTAAAATATTGCTAATGCAAATATCTAAAAACCAATTTCTGGAATTTTAGAAATTCAGCCCCCAGGTGGGGCAGCAGGGGGGAGGGGGGAGGGGGTTAAGGGGCAAAAACAAATAGAAATACAGTTAGGGCGTTCAAAATTGATACAGATAGGTTTTAGAGGCCTGCAAGTCGAATGAGGATATTTTCGATTGTGTAAAGTTATTAGGAGGGGCATGAAGAGGGGGGAGAGGAGAGGGGGCAAAAAATAAAAATAGAGTTAGATCGTTCAAAATTGGTATATAGAGGTTTTCGATACCTACAAATCGATTGCGGATATTTTCGAAGTTGTAAAATTATTAGGAGGGGCGAGAAGGGGGGGGCGGCAAGGGGGGGGGCTATGGGGCAAAACAAATAGAAATACAGTTAGGCCGTTCAAAATTGGTACAGATAGGTTTTAGAAGCCTGCAAGTCGAATGGGGATATTTTCGAAAGTGTAAACTTATTAGGAGGGCCGGGAAGGGGGGGGCAGAGGGGCAAAAAAAAAAGAAAATAGATTTAGATCATTCAAAATTGGTACATAGAGGTTTCCAATACCTACAAATCGATTGCGGATATTTTCGAATTTTTAAAATTATTGGGAGGGCGGGAAGGAAGGGGGGGAGTAGAGCGGCAAAAAAAATAAAAGTAGAGATATATCGTTCAAAACTGGTGCATAGAGGTTTTTGATACTTACAAATCGATTGCGGATATTTTCAAATTTGTAAAATTATTAGGATAGACAGGAGGGGGGGGGCGAAGTGGGAAAATAATAGAAATAAGGGTTAGAACATTTTGGGAATTTTTTCCGAAGGCAGTGAGAACCCGGTGCGACATTTTTCCTACTCAGATTTTGTTTCTCTTTTTTTTCACGTGATAAAAATTAATGCAAATTTGAGAATTCATTATAGTGATTCATTTAAAAATAGGAACCAGCGAAGCGGGCGTTGCCTGCTAGTATATAAATAAAGTAAAAGCTCCATTTCGAACACACAAACCTTCTGCTGCAAGCCTAGAAATTTTGGTAGACTATATATTAGCTTTAACCCTTCTTTGCATGATCTTTTTGTGAAATAAATGAGGGTGATATAATTCATGCTCTATATTAAAACAAAAATGTTTAAAAAAATTCTAGTACAAATAATATAAAATAATTAAAAGAAACAGTATGATGGAAATATTCATCATCGTGCAAATCTACATGTTAAGCTAAGTACAAAATAAATAAAATAATCCGGTGTGTCACTCACACAACTTTCTCTTACTTTGAAATTTAACGCTATAAATACAGGTTGGAGATTAAGAGGTAAGATAACGAGTACTCCGAGTATGGGCATCGGGTAAGAGACGCAATTGTGTTCTTTGATTAAATTATAGAGGAATAAATTTATGTAACCCTGTATACAGGGTGGGCATAATTAAACTTGGCCTATTCGCAGCACTTTGTAGCTGTAACTAAAATGCAGTTTGAGTCGAAAATTTGTATATAGGTATTTCAAAGAATGCGCTCAAAAGGTTCTACAAAAAAAAAAAAAATACGTGTGGCACTCGAGGACTGCCGCGGTAAAGCTATTGCATAGCATTTTTTATCAACTTATGCAATTATAATTATTTATTTATTTTATTTATGCAGTATTTTTTTTCTTTGATATTAATTCAAGTTTTTTCTTTGATATTAATTCAAGTTACACTTTTTGAGCGTGGTGACCGATAAGAAAACATTTTTTTTTTTCTTTTATTTAATAAATGAGAATATATCCGCAATGAGAATATATCAAAAATATCCGCAATCGATTTGTAGGTATCGAAAACCTCGATGTACCAAATTTGAATGATCTAACTCTATTTTTTGAGAAAAGGTATTTTAATAGGTTTTTAAAGGCCTGCAAGTCGAATGGGGATATTAAAGTTTTTTCTTTGATATAATTTCAAGTTACACTTTTTGAGCGTGGTGACCCATAAGAAAACAAATTTTAATAGAGAAAAGGTATTTAATAGGTTTTAAAGGCCTGCAAGGAGAATAGGGATATTCAAGTTTTTCCTTTGATATTAATGAATAAGATAACAATAATGATAAGAAAACAAATTTTAATAGAGAAAAGGTATTTTAATAGGTTTAAAGGCCTGCAAGTCGAATGGGGATATTCAAGTTTTTTCTTTGATATTCATTCAAGTTACACTTTTTGAGCGTGGTGACCGATAAGAAAACAAATTTTAATAGAGAAAAGGTATTTAATAGGTTTTAAAGGCCTGCAAGTCGAATGGGGATATTCAAGTTTTTCCTTTGATATTAATTCAAGTTACACTTTTGTAACGTGGTGACCGATAAGAAAACAAATTTTAATAGAGAAAAGGTATTTAATAGGTTTTAAAGGCCTGCAAGTCGAATAGGGATATTCAAGTTTTTCCTTTGATATTAATGAATAAGATAACAATAATGATAAGAAAACAAATTTTAATAGAGAAAAGGTATTTTAATAGGTTTAAAGGCCTGCAAGTCGAATGGGGATATTCAAGTTTTTTCTTTGATATTAATTCAAGTTACACTTTTTGAGCGTGGTGACAGATAAGAAAACAAATTTTAATAGAGAAAAGGTATTTAATAGGTTTTAAAGGCCTGCAAGTCGAATGGGGATATTCAAGTTTTTTCTTTGATATTAATTCAAGTTACACTTTTTGAGCGTGGTGACCGATAAGAAAACAAATTTTTTTCTTTTATTGAATAAATGAGAATATATCCGCAATGAGAATATATGAAAAATATCCGCAATCGATTTGTAGGTATCGAAAACCTCGATGTACCAAATTTCAATGATCTAACTCTATTTTTTGAAAAAAGGTATTTTAATAGGTTTTTAAAAGGCCTGCAAGTCGAATGGGAATATTCAAGTTTTTTCTTTGATATAATTTCAAGTTACACTTTTTGAGCGTAGTGACCGATAAGAAAAAGAAATTTTAATAGAGAAAAGGTATTTAATAGGTTTTAAAGGCCTGCAAGTCGAATGGGGATATTCAAGATTTTTCTTTGATATTATTGAATAAGATAACAATAATAAGAAAACAAATTTTAATAGAGAAAAGGTATTTTAATAGGTTTTAAAGGCCTGCAAGTCGAATGGGGATATTCAAGTTTTTTCTTTGATATTAATTCAAGTTACACTTTTTGAGCGTGGTGACCGATAAGAAAACAAATTTTAATAGAGAAAAGGTATTTAATAGGTTTTAAAGGCCTGCAAGTCGAATGGAGACATTCAAGTTTTTTCTTTGATATTAATGAATAAGATAACAATAATGATAAGATAACAATAATGATAAGAAAACAAATTTTAATAGAGAATTGGTATTTTAATAGGTTTTAAAGGCCTGCAAGTCGAATGGGGATATTCTAGTTTTTTCTTTGATATTAATTCAAGTTACACTTTTTGAGCGTGGTGACCGATATAAAACAAATTTTAATAGAGAAAAGGTATTTAATAGGTTTTAAAGGCCTGCAAGTCGAATGGGGCCATTCAAGTTTTTTCATTGATATTAATGAATAAGATAACAATAATGATAAGAAAACAAATTTTAATAGAGAAAAGGTATTTTAATAGGTTTTAAAGGCCTGCAAGTCGAATGGTGATATTCAATTTTTTTCTTTGATATTAATTCAAGTTACACTTTTTGAGCGTGGTGACCGATAAGAAAACAAATTTTAATAGAGAAAATGTATTTAATAGGTTTTAAAGGCCTGCAAGTCGAATGGGGAATTAAAGTTTTTAGTTTGATATTAATTCAAGTTACACTTTTTGAGCGTGGTGACTGATAAGAAAACAAATTTTAATAGAGAAAACGTATTTAATAGGTTTTAAAGGCCTGCAAGTCGAATGGGGATATTCAAGTTTTTTCTTTGATATTAATTCAAGTTACATTTTTTGAGCGTGGTGACCGATGAGAAAACAAATTTTAATAGAGAAAAGGTATTTAATAGGTTTTAAAAGCCTGCAAGTCGAATGGGGATATTCAAGTTTTTTCTTTGATATTAACGAATAAGATAACAATAATGATAAGAAAACAAATTTTAATAGAGAAAAGGTATTTTAATAGGTTTAAAGGCCTGCAAGTCGAATGGGGATATTCAAGTTTTTTCTTTGATATTAATTCAAGTTACACTTTTTGAGCGTGGTGACCGATATAAAACAAATTTTAATAGAGAAAAGGTATTTAATAAGTTTTAAAGGCCTGCAAGTCGAATGGGGATATTCAAGGTTTTTCTTTGATATTAATGAATAAGATAACAATAATGATAAGAAAACAAATTTTAATAGAGAAAAGGTATTTAATAGGTTTTAAAGGCCTGCAAGTCGAATGGAAATATTCAAGTTTTATCTGATCTACTTTATACACAAATTTTACGCGTACAGCTATTCACTGTTGTACATAGATGATAGATACCTATACACCTATATACTTTCTCACAAACAGCTGCTTATGTATTCGTCCGATTTCGGAGCAGCTCGGCTCGATCTGTGCGAGCTTCGTACAGCCGAAGTCTACCGAACTGTGTTAGGTTTTTTTTTCGTTACGGAATTTTTCGATTCGGTCGCCGCGCTCAAAGCCCGCGATAAAAGCTATACAATAGCTTAAAAAAAAAATTAAAAATAAAGTTTTAAAATTTTCCGCTCCGAGGGAATATACATTAAACGGTCTAGTAACAAACTAGTTACAAATTTTAATATAAACAACTTTGTTTATCACAGATTTAATTGTTATTTGTTACAAGCTACAGACTGTTTATCGATGGAGATCCTACTGTTCAACATCGGCCCCATTATTAAGTTGTAAAACCTGCCGCCGCCGATGAACAGTGTGTTCAACAGCTCATCGGAATTGATCCCCCCGGACATGCAGCGTTATAAGATCCTTCCAATCAACCGAAGTTACAGTATTTCATTAGAAAACCAAGCTCTTTAAAGACTCCATAACCAAAAATCCTACAGATTAAGACCAGAGAAACGAAACAGGCTGTCCAAGGAGAGGAAAATGACTCTGTCATCTGTAAAATTTCGCAACAAAAAACTTTGTAAAATGTAAGAATAACCGTTTTAAATGTCGTATGGTTTGAAAATGTTAAAATAAGGCAACAATTATTTATTACATAACTTTTCAAGCATTTTGACTGCAATGATTGTTTGTATTTTCATGTATGTCCCCTCAGAGCGGAAATTTTAAAATTTCATTTAATTTTATTTTTTTGCAAAACCATTCAGCGCATCCTTTGAAATGTTTATATACAAATTTTCGATTAAACCTGCATTTTAGTTACAGCTGAAAAAGCGTACAAAGAGTGCTCTGAAAAAGCGAACTTTAATTAAAGCTAAGCTATATATTTATCACGGTATATCTATTTATCAATTTTTAGATATTTTTTTATTTACTCTTTTTTTTATGATAACATGATTTATCATGTGTACATTTATATATACAGAGGAAAAGAAACAAAAGACATTAATATATCATGCAAAAATAATGTATTTATTAACAAAATCAATACTATTGAAAAAGAGATTATTGAAGTAAGGCGGAAGAGCAAACGATGAAGGGCGTAGAAATCAGCAGCAAGTCAGGAGAGAGGAAACGCAATTCTGATTTACAGCTAGCGAAAATTACAGAATTCAAGTAGTAGCGCAAATCTGTTTAACAGCATAACGACGGAGGTACGCAAATCTGTTAAACAGCTAGCGAAGATCATGGGAAGCAATGTCATCGAGCAGCGAGCAGCAGTGATGCCAGATTGGGGATTTTGTCCCCATTTTGGGGATTTTTGAGGCTTCTGGGGACAATTTTGGGGACCAAATGTTTGTGGGGATTTTTTTGGGGAATTTTAAAATTTTTGGGGACAAATCTGGGGAATTCTTCAACTTCCTGTCAATGTTGGCAACGTAATGATTTGTCCCTAGGACCAGGGATTTTCAACAGCTTTATTGTTATTTGGGGATTTTTTTTAAAAATTGCCTTCACTTGGGGAAAAATCTGAGCTTAAATCCACTTAAATGTGCTTGATATTTTTTATTGAAAAAAAATTTTTTTTCCCTTTTTAGTAGAAATCAAGTTGAGGATTTCTTCGAAAAAACCCCCTGATTTGGGGAAATTTGAAGACCTGTTTGGGGAAATAATTTTCGACCATCTGGCATCACTGGCGAGCAGTGCAAATACGAGAGAGTCAATCAGCAAGAGAAGAGAAGAGCCAGGATCGTCATTTCCAGAAATCAGAGCTTAGAAACCACATATCAGTCAGGATCACAGTTGTTAACGTGATTATGTAGAGGAGAAAACCACACACACCTAGTAAAGCACAAAGAGGATTCATTTCTTGCACTCAGATCTTATGAGCCAAATTATCTTCAAAGACACAGATGGTAGCGAAGAGAAACTTTCACAGCGAAGTCACTCGAAGTATTCATTCGTAGCGAGGAGAAACTTTCAACAGAAGCACACACAGTTCTTCATACAGAGAAGCAGAACAGTTGACATTTTTATAATTCAGATCTTATGAGTCACATATCCTTCAAAAGCAGAGATGGTAGCGTTCATTCGTAGCGAGGAAATACGTTCAACAGAAGCACATACAGTTTTTCACTTAGAGAAGCAGGACAGTTGACATTTTTATAATTCAGATCTTATGAGCGACCTATCCTTCAAAAGCAAAGATGGTATCAAGGAGAAACTTTCGACACAAACTATGGCAATCAGAAACTTAGAGAAGTCCAACAGTTAACATTTTATAATTCAGATCTTATGAACCACATATCCTTCAAAAACATAGATGATAACTTGCATTTGTAGAAAGAAGAATTTTTCAAGAAAACAGCGGACAATTTGTAAAGTAAAATCAAGTCTTATTTAAATAAAAACAATCGGGTAGCATAATTTAGAGAATTACTTGAGAATGAAATTCAGATTAGAAGTTCATGATGACTAGATTATTCACACTCTTCTGAAAGAATAACCTGAAAGAAAATTAAAATTAAATTAATAAGAAACCATTAATTTATTTTTGTGTAACAGAAGACTTATTTCATTGCATAAAACATTTCATTGCTAAGTGCATGAAATAAGTTGATCATCACCAATCATTATATCAATTAAATTTTAGAATTTTGATTTTTTTTTTTTTTTATTATTAATAAAAATTAATTTGTAGGAAAAACTATTTAAATACTACCATATTTTAAAGATTTTAATTTTTTTTTTTTTTTTTTTACTAAAATATTATATTTTTATTTCTCAGGTTATTGAAAGAATATCCTAAAGAAAATTAAAATTAAATTAATAAGAAACCATTAATTTAGTTTTGTAAAACTGAAGACTTATTTCATTGCATAAAACATTTCATTGCTAAGTGCATGAAATAAGCTGATCACGAATCATTATATTAATTAAATTTATGTTGCACTCAATTTTATGGTGTGAGAAGAAGTTTCAAAGTTTAAACTTTAAATCAATTTGATTTAACCCATTCATTGTCACGCCATTTTTAATTTTTTCGTTTCGAAGCCATTTTAGTGGGATGTGTTTTATATATTTTTAAGTCATTAAGTACTAAAAATATTACAAATTTATCAGGAATATTGAGAAACTGATTGTTTTCTATTTCGCAAATTCGTAGCAATGAATAAATGATTTAGAAGTAAAAAACTCTGACCGTGTATACACGTTTATGACCATGAAAGGGTTAAGAAACGAAAATGTACTATTTGCACCTTTTTACTTGTATTTTTAATCTCATCTAATTTCAGTGAAATGAAGTTAATCTCGTCTATAAAGGAGTGATTTTTAAAAGCAAGCTTATAACTTTATTGCATATTTCATATAATGTACATTATTTGGATGCAAAAAATTCTAAAATATGAAGCTAATCAGGGACAAATGTAATTTTTTTTTTTTTTTTTTTAGTGAAGATTAATTAGGTTATATTTCTTGATTAAAGTCACTTAAAAAAAATCATACGTATTTTAAACTATTCTAACAATATTTTTAAAATTAAATAATAAAAATATTTTCCAAATTATTATAAAGAAACGTGTATTTTTGGCCTTTTATATTTATTTTGATCTTAAACTTTTATAGAATTTTTTTTTTTTTTTTTTTTTTTTTTTTTTTTCCGGACATTAAGTTGCGAAAAGGCAGATCTATGGATTTTTTAATGCTAAAATTAAAGATTTATTTACTCCCATTTCAAGAAGGATAATAACATGTGTCTCTATTTGCAAAACTGGCCAACTCCTGAAATTGGAAAATGAGTTTTCTCAGTTTCTTTTTTTTTTATTTAAGATCTAAGAAAACGTTTCCACCACCTGGGAAACAGGAAACTATTCCAGAGCCGGTTAAACATCTGTTATATGCGTTTGGAAACCACGATGGGCTTCAAAACCAGTCAAATCCTGGCTTGAAACTCACCAGCCTAATTTAACTCACCAGCCTAATGACTTTTCCGCCAAATAGCGGAAAAATTTATATTTCGGTTAAAATTTGCCTGATAATTATATCGAAAATTTAGCTGAATATTTTGAAAACTTCAAGAAAATTAATTATCTCTGTTAGACTCAAGATATCGTACGCGTTATACTCTCCTTATGCGTATGCACCTTCTTGGTATGCACTATACTTTTTTTTTAATAACATTTATGCAAAAGTGATTTAGTTTTAAAAATGACTTACTATTCTCCATTTTAGATATTTCCCCCTTCATACTCTACAAAACTATTACACCCAAGAAATCACAAACTTTAAAAAATATTCTGCATTAAATATTCTGTTAAACGAAAATTTTATTAATTTTATAGACATTTTTCAGAAATTCATTACAAAAATCATATTTAAATATTGATATCTTTTGTAGGCAGAATGTAGAAGAATTTTACATATCTACAAGAAATAAAATAATCTTTATATATGTATACACACACACACACATATATATATAATATGATCTGGTTATTGTAATGAATTTAAGAAATGGGTACAATGTAAGCATTTATGAGTCCCCTTCTTGCTCACTGTATCTCCATCATCAGTGTCTTTTTTTTTTTACTGTGGGTTATATCAAGGGCAAAGCGTACGCGGAAAGAAAAAAAAAATAAGCACGCTTGTCGACTTTATCAAATCAGAAATGCAGTTGATATCTATACATACATGCACAAATCTGTGGTATTAATTAAGACATTCGCTTCCAGCATGTTGTAAATAATGTAGGACCGCACATGGAATATACTATAATGCAAATTCTATGCAATGCTGTATTCAATGCTCGATTTTTTAGAGCCACCACATTATAGTAACTTGGGCATAATAAACATTTCTTTGTGAATAATCTTTTGTTTATTTATTTATATTTTATTTATTTATTTTACATCTTATATGCCAGGAAACTGCTGAGTTATATATGATGTTACAATAAAATACTTAGAATAATTTCTTTTGTACAACTAAATAAACTGTTAATCACAACTATGGAATAAAAATATATACTGAAGCATTTTTATACGTACGTAATTCTTCTTTCGGCGAAAAGTCATGTTCCATTTTTTGGTCACCCATTTTTTTATTTTTTTGCTGAAGTTCTTTTTTTCTAGCGGATTTTCTGCTAAATCAAGGGGGAAAAAATGACAAAAGTTAGTTTTTCTGATGTAGCAACAAATATAATTATAATATTTTAATATATCTTACAATAATCAAAATTTTATACAAGGCATGAATGTATTTGTATAAAATTCCATGTATTAAAAAAAAAAAGAATAGCCTTTCATTATAAAAGAAATATTGAAATTTAAGATGTTTGACATGCCCAAAGTTTCAAAATAAATAAATATATATAAAAAAAATGAATGTATAAAATAACTAAAATAACTAAAGAAATAAATAAAATAAAATAAATGAAAAAATATATAAAAGAATTAAAATAAATAAACAAATATTGCGTTCTTTAAGGATAATAATGAGCCACTTAAAAAGACATATTTGGGAGTTCCACTCTGCTCTTCCCCCAAATGACTCGTCACTGACATTTTCTGTCGATGGAATGAAAAAGCATTTACTACTCAGGGTTTTTTTGAGGTGGTGTTAAATTTAAGGCTGATTCACTTCATGATTAGTTTAGGTTTGGTTGGAAAATGCTTTTGTAAAGATTTTCTAAGGAGTACTACCCTATACTCGTACGAGTTGAAAAATACTGCAACCTCGGAGCGGCTAGGCCGACGAGCGTAACCTAGTTTCGAACTTCCTGCCTCCGGTTTACTATCATCGAGAGAACCTCTCTATCTCGGGAGAGTTCTTTGCCGCGTAAAGTTATTTCAGTCAGATTATCGAATTAATTTCTGTTATTTTAGTCATGTCAGTCCTATGAATATAACGGTTATTTCAGTCAAAATCTGTATTTATTATTGAAAGAGCATCTAAGGCGAAAGAGGAACAATTTTTTGATGCAGAGGACATTTTTTGACTTACAACTTTTTTCGTGTAGTTTAATTTTTCCAAAATGACGCATCGGGTATTCTGGAATAGGAGCAATTGTAAGAGCATTTAATTCAATCTAACGATATTGATAATGACATTTTACGGCAGAATTTTTTTTGAGGAGGAACAGAGATCGTAGTAAAACATTTGTCCTGTGGGCCCACCTTGAATGTACTGCATTGGTGCAAAGACAAATACTGGTGATTTCTGCAAACTAATTAAGCTATGTAAGTTAACTAAACTAAAAATTTGTAATGATCACAGACTAAGTTCATTAAATATTGTTTATTAGCCAACGACAAAAAAAGAGGGGTGTTATAAGTTTGAAGTCTGACAATTTGTTGTTGTTGTGTAGGTTAAGGAGAGTTGACTACGCTAGGGTCCTCGGGCTATATATGGAATGCCCTCCGTGGGGCTCTTTCTAGAGGGTTCTGGTCCTAACCTGCATTTATGAGAGTTTTGGAGAAAACCGCGAAAAACTTCAAACGGCTAGATCGGCGACTGCGACCTGAGATCGAACTCGGCACTTACCGTCTACAAGATTTGAGCGCAGAACCGCTCGGCCACTCGTGCAGCTTGTCAGTCTGTGTGTGTTTGCCTATCTCACAGTGGCTCTGTAGTTCTCAAAAGAATGGACCGATTGAAATGGGGTATAGATTTTTATTAAAACTTGATGGGTCTTTGCTAAGTTTAATAACAATCTGTAGCGGATATTTTTATTATTATTATTTTAATTAATAAGGTTTTTTTTTTTTTTTTAAATTTGCGAGAAATTTCGAGAAATTTCAATCGATATTAACAAAATTTAAATTTGGCTATAAATGAGTTTACTGTCCATAAATCTTAATTAAAAAAAAAAAAAAAAAAAAAAAAAATGGAGATTTTTCTTTTAATAATAAAAATCTCAATTTTTAAGTCTACGTTGATATTTAAATTTTTCGAACTGTCAATATTTCTATTCCAAACTCATATTAAATAATGGGTTACATGACTTTAGGATTGGAATAAAAATTAAAAAGTCTTGGAAATGAAGTCGAAAGAAAACTTCGTCAAACGAACAAAGTAGGCCCGAGTCCTGAAAACAAAGCGAGCACGCACGCATACATACAGATCAACCGCTACAAATTTAATTTTAATATTAAGGATCCCTAAAAACTTCAAATAAAACTTTTTTTTGCTGTGTGTGTATGATAAATTAATCTTCATTCTTGACCAGTTTTTGTCGACATGATAAAATGTAGTAAAGCATTTCAGTCGACTGCATTCAGTAAAATGAATTCAATAGGGAAAAATAAATTGTTTAATTTTAGGTAGCCCTGGATATAGTCTATAAACTATACGCACACATCACACTGTGTACTTAAATTTAGTCTTATATTAAAAATATGTAAAACAACCAAAAGTGCGTTCCCAGCTACCCCTAAATATAACCTCAATATATCGAAATTCTTTTGGTAGCTCTCTGAATGAACAAGGAACGATTTCTGTTCTACGATCTACATACAAATGTTTTTATGCATATAAACAATTTTATGTATAGTTAATTTTGTTAAGAGCAGCTACAATTATACCCCAACTGAACTTACTAGCCTATGCTAACTACCAGCAATTTTGCCCACAGCCCCTATACCTTCTGAATAAACTTAAATATTCAAAATAAGTTTATATTGATTATGAATACTGTTGAAAAATTTTAACTATTCTTAATTTTTTTACATGCATAAGAAGAAAATATTACATTCTTAAAAGTTTTAGACTTCCAGTTTCTGACGATTTTATACGTTTTAAGAAACTCTGATCGCATTTGGAATAAAGTCTGTGTATTAGAGTGGGATAAAAAAATTGTAGCATTTCTAGATGAAGATTTAATGCATATAATTATATGAAATTTGTATGTTTAGTTGCACTTCACATAATTTAGTGTTCATTAACATTTGGTGCCTATCGCTAAAAATGTGGCGGTGTCGTCCCTTTATTCAAAATATATAATATAGAAATGTAAGACAAAATTTCGTTATGTAAACGTGCACTCTAAATTAATCTTTGTGAAATTAAAATATGTTATTTATAATCACAATAGTGAAACAAGGGAAAATTTTGTTGCTTTGTTTGCAGCACTCGTGCCTGCTTTGCTCGTGTGTCAAAGGATGGTGTTTCTTTCAACCGGAAACAATTTTTGCAATCTCTTGAATTTCATGGTGTTTATTCAAAGTTTTGCACTTATTAACAACTCATATATCTGTAGTGATAAGTATAAAGAATTTAAGTCTTCATATTCTTGATTTTTCAGGAGACGAAAAATAAAGTTAAACTAACTGAAAACTAATCAGAAGAATCGATTAGGAAAAAAGTATTATGTTGATTAATACCCTTTATACCGTTCAGTGATTGTCAATCTTCATTTAATAAAGGGAAAAAATTGAATTAAATATTTTGTACCAAAGATTAATGCTGAATTTCTGACTTGAATCTTTTTTTACCAGCGGATTTTCTCAAAGACTCAATGACATGGATTTAAATCCTTTATGTCAATCGATAGAGAATTTTTTTCTGAGTCTGATTATGTACTTAACTCAAAATCGACATTTTTGGACTTAAATCCTTTATCAGTACAGATATATCTTAGAACTTTTGATAATTATTTAATTTTAACACTTACTCTTGGCAGATTTACTTTTTTCATCGACCTTTAGATCTTGTGCATTATCTCTATCAGAATTTATACACCTTTGAAGAACTGGATTTGACACAACAGTTTCTATATTATCAGGGGAAGGCTGTCTTTCATTCACGGCGGACTGCTTCTGTGAATGAGCCAAGAATGGGTGACACTTGATTTAAGCGATGGAAAGTCTTTCAACCGGGTTCCATTTCATCACCGAAAGAACGAAGTCGTGAGCACTGCTAAGTTCTTCTAACGATAGATCAACGGAAGGGAAGGACTTCTTCATAAGATCAAAAAATACTTTTTTCTGCAAAATAAAAAGGAACAGGAGACGTAAAAACATTTTTTTAACGGTAAAAACTTTTTCATTACAGTAAGAGATTTAATTTTAGATTGGTTATAACATTTCATGTATAAAATCGATAATTCAAATTTGTAAGTATAATCACGCTGCAGCACAAAGAGCATTATGAGCTCATCAGCCTATCGAATAGTTAACAATCTGATTAGACCTGAAAATTGAAATATTAAGTTACTAGCCACTAGCCAGTAGCCGGTAGATCTATGAAATGTCAAATTTTTTGTAAATATTTTAGCTCACTGAAACAAGTAAGTTGTTCGTTTATAATTTTAGAGGATTTTTATTTATTTATTCAAATACGACAGGACTATTTCTTTCAGACAGCGATTTTGCATTGTCACCATTTATTGTATTACACCTTGAATTTGCCAAGATGCCCACCGACATCCAATTTTATTATTTAATTTCTTATAGCTTAAAATATTATGTCAAATCTGTAAAAAAATTTACATTTTTCAACCCTGCTGATAAGTGATAAATTTCTCCTTGATTGCATGTAGAAACTAATTGCCGATTTCGGCATCAAATACCATTATCATTCATAAAAGGGATGACTTCTGAATATTTGTTGGCAATATCTTCTGAATAAGTACTGAAGTTGGCTTCTGAATAATTGTTAGGTATATCTTCTGGGTATATCATATATTGATTATAAATTCTGTTAGCTCTTTCTTCTGGATATGGACTGATGATGGCTTCTGAATGTTTGTTTGCTAAATCTTCTGAATATAGCCAACAAATATTCAAAAGCGATTAAAAAAAAAGAAAAATGATTGTTATATACAAAATAGTCCTGTCGTACTAAATTAAATTCTGCCCTTGATAGATTTTTTAAATATATATATATATATATATATATATTATATATCAGTTGATTTTTGTGAATTATTCGTTTTAAATTTATCGATTTTGAAGAAGCTTTAATTTTAATTTTGTGAAGGGTCCAATTCTAATATCTTAATTTTTGTGAAAACATCAGTTTTCGAGCCCGGATTTTTACTCGAAAGACGCCAGAAAAAAAAAAAAAAAAAAAATTTCTTTTTTTTTCCCATAGTCAGATGATGAAGTTTTCGCTTTTTTATCGCTTATTGATAAAATGAGATATCTTTGCAGCCCATTGCCGATATGTGGAATTAACATGCTACAAGTTAAGAAAAATTACGTTTATTCGTAGTTAATAGATAAGATTTGCGGTTACTTTCTGTAAATAATGCTGAAATAGTCAACTGATTGACAACAAATTTACAAAACGCAAGTTTAATTTTTTCGCAGTTGATTTCCAAAGTAAGTTATTGTTTCATCACAAATCAACAACACTTCGACTTTTTGGATCTAACTCTGGCCTTCAGTAACTGGATTCTTCAGTGCTGGGTTCAAATCGCTGTTCTTGCACGGCCATTCGAGATTATTCGGAATTCACATGAAGCCATGTCTAATAAAACTCAAAGCGCAAAAATTGACTGTAGATGTTGATCCCAAACTTTACGACATCCTAGTTGAGTAATATGGATATGTAGTAAGATATAGGCTTTAAAAATCGAAATAACATTAATTGTATATCTTGCATGGACTCGTCTGAAAATAGTCAGGGAAGTCCCAGACACGATTTTCTATTACCCTGCATTTCAGTGCGCTTTAAAGACAGATTGCAAAGTAAGGGGGTTCATGAAACTGTTCTAAATACAATTTAAAATAAATTTAAGGGAAGTTTGATTTGACATATGATTCAGTGTGAGGAAGTCTACCGACCCTGAACACCCCTTCCCCCTAATTTAATTATAAAATCTGCATTTACCAAAAAAAAAAAAAAAAAAAAAAAAAAAAAAAAAACCAAACTTAGTATTAAAACTACAAGTATATTTAAAATTATACGGCCAACTTTCACTCGCAACGCGCCCTGAAATTGACCAATCTTGATCGAAATGTTCAAGTGGCAACCTCTTTTATGAACTTCAAAATTCAAAATTTGAATTTCCTACAATAATTATTTTTTAAATTAGGATGATAAGAGATGTATATGTGCAGATCAACAGCTAAAAATTTAAATTTCATATTCAAGGGAAATTCGAAACACGACTTCAAATAAAGTTTGTTTTCCATACGAGTATGAAAAATTTAATTTTCATTACTAAGCAGTTTTCGTCGGCATGGTAAAACGTAATAAAACACTTCAACAATTGAATTCAATAAAAAAGATTTAAGTATAAAAAATATTTTCTATTCATTTTAGGTAGGCCTGTGTATTGTCTATAAACAATATATATATACGTCTCGTGATGTACTTAAATTAGATGAAAAACACATAACACAACCTGAAATAATCTACCAGCAATTTCCTAGTATAACCCCAACCTATCCAATTTCTTTTGAGTAGCCCTGTAAAAAAATGATGAAATATTTCCAAGCCACAATCTTCAGAAGGCATGTTTTTCACAAATAAATATATATGCCTAAAAATGTTTTCTATTCATTTTAGGTAGCCCTGTATAGTGTCTCTAAACTATATATACGTCAAATGGTACACGTGAATTTGTTGAAAAACACATAACACAACCTGAAATGAGCTGTCAGCGATTTCCTAGTATAACCCCGACCTACCCAATTTCTTTTGAGTAGCCCTGTAAACGAATGACGAAACATTTCCAAGCTACAATCTGCAGAAGGCATGTTTTTCGCATATAGAAGTACATGCTTATTATTTCATTACATTTAGTGCAGCAGGTAGATGTGATACTGTACCTACTAGAAATTTTGCCTATAGACGTAATGTGTTTGAATTGTTTTAGATATCCCAGTTCGCAAACCTTTTTATTTAATCTCAACGAAAAGTTCAGTTTAGCATTTTCATAGGATATAGATCTAGAATACCGAGTTTGCGCTTCTTCCTAATATTTGTTCTTGATGCATGCTGATAACGAAAGACACATATACTCAGACCAACTGCTAAAAACATGTTTTCGGGTTCAGGGGACCTCTAAACGCGAAAATATAACAAAAAATCTATTTCGAAAATTTCGACAATTCGTCAGTGTGTGTGTGTGTGGGGGGGGGGGGGAGTCTTCTGACTATTAATCTCCGAAACTAATAAAAATAGAACTACAAAATTTCAGAATTGAGACAGGTTTGGTGTACAGAAGAAGTTTCCAAATTTTGGTGAAAGTTTTGGTATCTCAAAAACAGCTCCAACGATTTTTTTCAAAATTTCTGTATAAACATTCTATTAGATGTCCTTTCGATTGATATAGTTGGTTAGTTCAGGGAAATTGATAGGCGCCCTGTATAAATAGCTGAATTTCTGATCCTGCAAGTGCGTTCCTTTCAAAACGGCTGCAAGTATTTTTTTTTTAAACTTCCCATATTAACTCTCTTTTAAATACTTTTTTGTATGTAATTGTTATTTTCCGATCAATAATTCATTGTGTGAAGTTTTGGTAAAAGTTGGTATCTCAAAAACGGCTCTAACGATTTTCTTGAAAGTTGTTACATGAACCCATTTTAGATATCCATTTTCATGCTTTGCGTGGCTATTGCTTGAAACTTAATAATCAGCCTGATCAGATAGATCAATTTTAAATCTTGAAAATTGGCGTTAAAAAAAAAAAAAACTTTTATCATCGTTATTATTATTATTATTATTATTTATTTTATTTTTTACTTGCTATGTAAACTATGTTTTATATGTCTTTACACGTGTATTAACTTTCTCTCACCGGAAAAATTTTAGGTGTCTATTTCATTAGCTCAGTTCTATTTATTCTGATCATATTATCACCCCAAAAAATGCATATAATACGTGTAATAAATATACGGGTAATTGAAGTCGTGTGGTTGTTTCACATCAGATTTTTTTTAATGTGGAAGTATAGGATAAAATGTCGTACGAATTGTGTGCACACTAAATGTTGTACGCACTGAAGATTATTTTTAATTAATCATTGTGGAATTTAAATATGGTATTTATAATAGTAGTTAAACAAGATAAGAATTTTGCATTTGTAAAAGCATCGGGTGTACCACCTTCGAGGTTATAAATTTTCAATAATTAGCATTTCGAAAAGAATTTGCCGTTACCTTTAAAACGAGTGGTTTAATATAATTTTTTTTTTAAGTTACAGATTTATTTATTTATTTATTTTTCATTTTTAACAAAGTATACAAACAAACAAAAAGGAAAAAAAAAAAAAAAAAGGAAGAAGAGGAAGCATTTCCCAAAATTTCGATGAAAATAGGATTAGCAATAAATAATTGGTTAAAATATTATAATTTATAAATAATGCAAGATATATACATATATATTGTGAGAAAAAAAGAACAAAATAGCTATCTTTGCATTTAATTCTCCCAGATAACAAGTTCTCGTTTTAAAGATAATGTCGATTTTTTTTTTTTTTTTTTAGATGTTCATATTTAAATTGCCTATTGAACCTTCTGCTAAATGATAAAGAGAAAGAATTAAACAATATTACAAAGTGAGTTTTAACTTGAGAAGCGTATCAAAGCAACTTAAAAACTTTCATCTCAGCTGTTTCAGAAAGTTTTTCAGTAAAATAAACGATAGTCAGATTCAAATATTGAAAATTTGTACTGATTTTTTGCGAAATTTATAATATCAGCTCATTTACCTTTTAGATATAATTAAAAAGTTATCATCTCATACAGATAAAAGAATCACATGACATTTTTATTTCAACACCTGTTTAGTTAACCATAGAGCAGAAGCCGTAAATGAATATCAGTATAAATATAAACTTCCGTTGCTAAAAGTAGATTTTTTATTTTTAAGTTTGAATATTCTAATAAATAAATAAATTAATAAATAATCAAACAATAGCTGTTAAAAGTTAGTTAAACGTGTTACTTTCAAGGCTTTTTTGAGAACAGGTTCGACATTCTTCTTCCAAGTTTTTGCACTCGTCACTTGTTACATATTCAGAGCGGGCCAATGCCCCGTAAGAACTTGAAGTGTCATGAGTCCAAAAAGCCATATATCTGTGCTGGTGCCTTCCACATCCTGATGGGCATCATAGTATTCAGGAGGTCGATACACGGGCGGTGAACACAATCTGATAAGGTAAAATTTCGCCGAATAATTAAAGAAGTAAAAATAATAATCTAAAAAATATCAAATAACTTAAATTTAAACCAGGTGACACCTTAATACAAAACTTAAGATTAAACTAGGAATATTACTTAATACATTTTATATGCCATTTTACTTATGTATTATTATATGCCATTTATGCCATTTTACTTTCACGCACTTTTAACGTATACTACGAAATTATGTGCGTGAAATTATAATTATTTTACCTTCGAAGAGGAACACCGGTTATGTCTATGCCAGAATAGTCACACAATAGTGCTCGATCTTCGGATGTTATTAACACGTTATCACTTTTCACATCCAAGCGTGCGAAGCCAGTCGAATGCATATAGTGAAGTCCATCGAGGACGTCATTAAGCCAGGATTTCATTCTGCACAGGGCAGTTTCGTCACTTAATTCTTTGCTACAAGTCAAATTGTCTAAAACAAACGGGTGTTTTGGCATCACATAGAGCCTGAGGTTCAAATAATCGACATCAATCGCATCTAGAAGTGGCAACACATTACGATGTTTTAGAGTGGGCCATATTTGTTCTTCTAATGGCCAAGACTTCTCATTTTTAATAAGCTTGATAGCAATGGGATCTTTGTTTCGTGAGACGGCAGATAAAACGTCACCGAAGCCTCCTTTGCTGAGAGGCCGAATCTTACGATAGCCATAGTTGAGAAGGATTTTTTTAACGTCAACAAAAACTAACGAGTCCCCAGACTCCATTACTCGAGAAAAGTCAAGTCACAATTTATGTAAAAAAATAGTCAATAATCGGTTTGAGAACGCTTTTTTTTTTTTGTATGAGAGATATTATTAGCAACCTCTCAGAAGCCAAAAATTAAGCGTTCTGATTATAAAAAGATTTTCACCTTCTTTTAACATTGTTTAATTTCAATATCATTGTTAAACTATAATTTTAAATGATTTTATTATTTCGATTGTTGACTAACAATCCATAAAGAACATTTCATTGTTATGAATTTTTTATCCATTGTTTATATTCCCTTATTTTGATTTTCTTATAATTTTTCACATCGGAAAGGGAAAAAAAAAAAAAAAAAAATATATATATATATATATATATATAAAATAAAAGGTGTGGCATTCACACGACTTTCTCTTACCTGCATTTTAATACCTAAAAACAGATTCCATATTAATGGGTAAGATTTTTAATCTTACCCATTATATGTATTGCGCATTGTATATGAACATACGTTAAAAACGTTTCAAACTAGGTATAAGAACAGTTTATTTGACACATGTGAGGACGGGAACCGCTCCTAAAGCTCCCGTTTGAATATCTACATTTATACAGTACTTAAAGTTATAATAAAATGTAAAAAAATATTACTAATTATTCAGACAACTTTCACGAGCATCACTTTTGAAATTTAGCTATCTTAATCGAACTTTTCAAGAAGCAGCTTCATATGAACGTCAAAATACGACCTGAATGGCCAGAAGTTATTTGTTTTACGTTATGCCGACAACATTCGACATTTAGATCGATCTTTAGAAACTTTACATTCGTATATTTAGAGAACTCAAAATGTATAATTAAATAAAAAAAGATGCGCTAAAATTTTAGGTGTGGAATTTAAAAAATAACTTAAAAAATACTTTATTTACGTCATGGGTATAAGAGCTTAATATTCATTCCTGAGCTATTTTCCTGGACATGGCAAAATGTAGTAAAGCATTTCTATCAATTACGTTTAGTAGTCGCTTAATTATTGGTAATGCTCTGTTTCATCTATAAATTGCACTGCGCTGGAAATAAAAGGTCCCTGATACCATTCTTGCTTATTCTTACGTAAAGGGACCACCTCAATCCGAATTGGACTACCATTTTGCCCAGTCACCCACCGTTTTCTCGGGACACCACCCCTCCTACAATTATTATCACTGTTCGGTCATTTTATGACCATGAATTTGATTTGGAGAATAAAAAAGAATTAATTTAACACTTAAACAAAATATGTAATGCTTAATAAATAACACTAATAATTGATAATATATATATATATATATATATATATAAGAAATATAATACATAATTTCAGTAGCAAATCTCCGCGCCCCCCTCCCCCTTAAATTTTCCGCTTGCCGCAAATTTTGATGTTTTAGAATTTTCCAATTCTGTAGCCCCTCAGCAGATATTTAACAGTTAAAATAATCCTCCCCCTTCCTTCAATTTATAACCATAAAAATATCGAAAAGTGATAAAAATAAGGGGCCGTCCCTAAAAAACGGTGGGTGATAGAGCAAAAGAGACGTCCTATTCGGATTGAGGAGGTCATTTTACATAATAATTTGCCAACATGGTGTTGGGGGCAATTGTCATGCCGAGCAGTGTTATGCACTCATTACATATTGCATACATAAATATAATCCTATATTAATAACATATAACAACATGAAATGCACTTCCAGTAATTTTCCAGTATAGTCCTATTATATACCAATTTTTTGGGAGTCGCTCTGTAAGAGAAGGGTGAAGGATTGTCATACCCTATTCCACACGAAACACGCTTTTATGCATATAAATAATATAAATATTCATTTCATTTTGTTTTGTGCAGCCTATAGATGTTAAACTATATCTGCCAGAAGTGTTTATTTATTAAAATTGTATTCTTTTGGATGTCTCTGTACACGAACCATTATTTTGGATTCAACGAAAAGCATCGCTATATGATTTAGAATATCAATTTCGAACTTCCTGCTAGTATTTCTTTTTAATATATGCTGATAACACTCACACACATACAGACACATAGCTGCTAAATACATGGTTTTCGGGGTTCTTAAAACGTGTATGAAAATTGGATCTAAAAAAAATATTTGATCTACCCTATATGAGTAAGAGAACGCAAAAAAATTACAATTTTGAGTTAATGCCTAGGAAAAATAGGTACGAAGCTCCCCAACGTGCTTAAAAGTCGTTACATTTCTACCTTGAAAATTATTCACAAAAAAAGGATGTTGTGTTAGTTTTATTGTAGACTAGTCAATGCTTTAAAGTTACCTTCGGGTTGATTTTTCTCAATTATTACATTTTTGGGTTGTGTCACGTTTCTTGCTGGGATGCAATACCCCGTTTACCATGTTTTATGTTTGCGGTATGTAGAAATAGAAAATAATGAATTATTATTTATTATAAATTTTTATGAAAATGAACTTTTAGTGTATCATTGAAAAATTTTAATTTTCGAAATTCAGCAAACCGAAAATAGGCTCTCTTTATCCAGCCTTGTGCATCTAATGCACATTTTAGTTCAGAAACTTCGGAATTTAATACACGTATTGGTTAATACCCAACAAAACTTGACGAATCATTGATATAAAAATGTGAAATTTAAATCTTTTCACTGCATAAAATTTAAAACATCTCTGCTTTATTCATCTTTTTTTTTTTTTTTTGAGGGAGAGGGAAAATAATTTTATGAAATTTCAATGTACAAAATTCAAGTGCACTTCACAGAATAAAAATAAAATCCCAAGCTTTTCCCTAAGTTTATTTTAAATGTGATTAAAACCATGTTGTTAATAGTAATTAAAAAAATAGGCAGAATTTATATAAATTATGGAAAGATCAAATATTCTAGTCAGTATAAATATTTGTGATAACTTTTACCAAAGCTTCATGCATGGAAAATTAATACCACTATAAAATTTCTTCCTACCTCACTAAATCGACTAATGATTTACAAAGTTGTCTTATATGTTTACTGTGCAATCTGCTTGTTGCTTTTCTCCCAAAATGAAGAAATACGAAGATTTACTACCAGATTAAAATCATATTAACTTTCTACCAACGGTGACCTATCACAATTTTCGAATAAAAGACATGAAAGACAAATATTTCATTCGGCTGCAAAATACTGTCATTAATGCTAACGTGTCATGAAAATAATAAATACATTTTAAGTGTAAAATCCTATTTTATTTTCTTTAGCAACAGTATTTGATTTTGATTTTTCATTCCCACATTTGTATATTCGAATTTAATCCAAAACATTCATTTATCCTATTCTAAAAATAAACTAAAAATTGGAATAAATTTAAAATTTTGATTTTACTGAAATAAAACAAAAGTTCAATATTTTAGTTCATAGATAGATTTTTTAAATCAGTTTTAAAAAAATTAAAAATTAATAAAATTAAACGCTCATACTCAGTGACAATATCAAGTATATTGCTATATATCATGTATTAAAATTAATTATAGAATCAAAATAGCTTGTTCGAAATGAAACTAACATGCACACTACCTACCGACAAATATTTGGACACTTTAAAATTTAGACATTTTGTGAAATGTCTAGATAAGTTCTTTTGGAATCATCTTGAAAGTTTGGTAGTGTAACGAACATATACCTCCTATAGTTTAGCAAAAGTTGTGTCCTGAATAGGAAAAGGCGAGCTGTAAAAAACTAAAGAAAAATGAAAATGTTTTGGTTCACCCTGTAAAACGTAATTCTTGAAATGCATTTTGGTTGTAGACTGTGATTAAGAGGTATTTTTTCATTATCTGTATAAATTTTTAAGAGTCTACCACATTGAGATATAACTTTTTTTTTTTTTTTTTTAATATTGCAAAATAAATTTCCACTTTTTGAATTATAACACAGGGTATTAGACCCAGAGCAAAGACACTTTCAGAAAATCTGTACACTTCATTAGACACAGCATCTTGAAATCAGAATACAAAAATGTTAAGTATCTTATGAAATCAAAGCATTTTCACTCAATAATTTTTATCCATGCATGCGCTAGCTTTTAAAAATTTCATTGCCAATTATTCAATAGCCAAATGTATTGAATAACTTATACGAAAACCTCAAACAAATATCGTGTAAATTTAAAGAGATAAAATGAACAGCATTTCAGTTCTTCTCTCAAAAGAAAAAGAAAAAAAAAAAAAAAAAAAAAAAAAAAAAACATGATAAGGGTTTTTATATATATAAGAGGGTTATATGTAGGTTCACTATTTATTTACAGTCAGCGAACGCTGTATTGCCATTGGGCATTGATTGAATCAAAATAAAAACGTGAGTAAAACCCTTTACAGTTTAGCTTTTTATTTATAATCGCTTTAAATCAATTAAGAACGGCCTTAATCCCAACCCCGTCAAGGGAGATTGTTTAAAAATAGATTTTGTTTAAATCTAATTTGTTTTTTCTTATTCATTCATTATGTCATCCTATTAACTATGTTTATATTAATTCTTCTGTTAACGTTACGTAATTTCTAGACTTTTGAATTATAAAACTTAGGTTGCGTAAGTATGAAAATACTGATGGAGGGTCGCATTTTAATTTATAACTCAGCATCCCATGGCCGTGCCATGTTGAAACTTACGATAATTAGACATAATAAATCTAAGATAAGATATATTTTTTAAAAGAAGAATAAATAAACGTTTTTTGAGATATTGAAGACCAAAGGTCAAAATGTTTGACCTTAAAATGAAAATTTTTAAAAATGTATACATGTGATGCATCATTTAAAAGCCTATATTATAAGCTTTCTAATGATACCCAGCTTATATCTCTAAGTTCATTAGGGAACGACATAGGGGTAAAACGTACGTTATATTAGTATGAAAATACTGATTTAAGGTTGCACATTAATTGCCGAAACGTCAGTGGAGGCCCTCTGTTGAGACTCAAAACGGTTTTGGGCTGTGTCTGTCTGTCGCGCGATAGCGGCCGCAAAAATAGCGCTATTGACTTGAAATTTGGTACACATGTTCATGAGCCCCACGAAATCAGCTGTATAGTTTTGGGTGTGTATTCCATTTGTAATTCGTGTACAGGGACACGCCAAAGTTTTTCTTATCACTACGGCCTACGGGAGGAATCTGTATGTACCGCGATAGCCACCGCAAAAATCAAGTTATTGACTTCCAATTTTTGCTGAAACGTGAATGGAAGCCCTCTGTTGAGACTCAAACTCAAAAGGATTTTGGGTTCCGTCTGTCTGTCTGTCGTGCGATAGCGGCCCCCAAAATAACGCCATTGACTTGCAATTTGGTACACATATTCATGAGCCCAATGGAATTAGCTGTATAGTGTTAGGTGTGTATTCCATTTGTTGTTCGTGTACAGGGACACGCCAAAGTTTTTCTTATCTTTACGGCCTATGGGAAGAATTTGTATGTATCGCAGTAGCGGCCGCAAAAGTCCTTCGATTGACTTGCAAATTGGCGCACACGTTTCAGCTTTGCATGTAAGTAGCTGTATAATTTTTATTGCTATATTGTTTATAAACTGTGTATAGGGACACGCCAAAATTCTTAACATTACGGCGTATGGGGTGAATTTCGTTTAAACGCATTTTAATATCATTACTTTGCAATGAAGAAAATGAAACTAGCGTACGTGAGTAAGATGCTTAAACTTATGTTGTTTGAAGAAATTATGTGCTCTTAAGCTTTCTAATTAATGTACAGGATCTTACAAATGTGTTCTGACAATGTCACATAGTCATCCAAACGATGTTAAATTTGGAACAATTATTAATTTTAAACGCAAAATAAGATGAAAAATTTTTACTGGTGTATACAATGTTTATGGTTTGTTTACAGAGACACAGGAAAGAATTTCGTAACATTAGAGTCTATGGACAAATTTTTATTTAAGCGCGCACTTTAATGCGTTTATGCTGAGTTGAACTTAATGAAGTTAACATACATTATAAAGATGCTTAAAATCATGTTTACTCTTAAAAAACGTTATGTATAGACTAAATAATTTATGGGACCACACAAAATAATTCCGAGTATGTGCTGTAATCATCCAAATGATGTCAAATTAGTTTGAAAAATTAATGAGTTATAATTAATCAGGTTTATTCTTATTATTGGCGTTTATAATGACTGTGGCTACTTTTCCGGAATACATAAAGGAATTTCGTACTATTACGGTCTATAGTCGGTATTTCTTAAAAGTGTATTTTAACACGGTTACATCCCCATCAAATATAATGAAATTTTATTAGAATTCTAAAAGCATGTTTTCCTGTTGAAAATTGTGGGCAGAGAATTGAAAATAATTTTAAAAGTTACGCAAAATATTTCCGGTATGCTATGTAATTTTTTTTTGTATGTAATTTGATAGTTATGAAATTTGGTATTTATGAATTTCAGGGAAATAATACAAGACCGTCTTTTATTAAGAATACATATTGTTTGGTACATGGGAGTTCGTAAGTTGTCCGAGAATGAAAGGCGAAACTTGCAAAATTCATTTATTTATTCACAGAAAGTTCCAGAAAAATACAGGTCTATAAACCACGTATCAGCTTCAATTCAACCAGTAAACATAGCTTAAACAACAGCCGTTAACAGCAAAACAACATTACAGACTGTTTATCAATAACGCATAAAGCAAGTATCATTCAAAGAGGCCCAAAGCAAAGCAAGCATTTGACGAAACTGACACAGATCTGAGATTGGCCGCCTTGGCTAAAAAAATGCTCCTTTTATACTATTCTATCGAACACAGCCTGTTCTGGAAAATTCTCGTATCTCATCAGCCAATGAGATTAGAGCTTCCATATTTGGTATATCCCTAGTAAAGATTTCTCGCCAAGGTTGCCAAAAAAAATCGCCAAGGAGGGAAACAGTCGCCCAATTTTGCGCCAAATCCATTTCTTCCCTTATGGGAGCTTTTTAATGCGATTTGAAAGGAAAATTAGGCTATTTTAACGCTAAAACGACTAGAAATGCACAAAATTAGTATTTTATCGACTTTCTAAGCCTCTTTGAAAGAATTTATACAAAAATAAATGCAATTATATACAATTCTGTAACACTTTATATGATATACAAATAGGTAGAGATACAGCAGGGAATTGAGGGGCGGCAGCCCCTTCAGGAATGTATCTGATTATGGTAATAAGTCGATCGAATCAATGTATACTATTATATAATAAGGAATAAATAAAAATGACCTATTGAATAATGTCTGATGCAAATAGGACGTTGAGGCTCCTGATCTGCAGATCCACTAGTTTATAACTCAGCATCCCATGGTAGTTCCTTTTTAAAATTCACAGTAATTATAGACAATAAACGTAAGAATAACATATAATTTTTAAAAGAGAAATAAGACTCAAACCGTATTTTAGTTCCAGCAACAGCGTTCTTTGAATAGGTCGAGTTTAATTATGACCATAGTGTACTTACTACACATCCCATATAATATATTAAAACAAATACGCACAATACAACTGGAAGTGCTTACCGAGCACTTCTTATGATAAATTTTAATAATCTGTGCAACGCTCTTAAAATAATCATTAACCCTAATCTATTTTACTCCATTAAAAACACGATTTTGTGTATATGGATAATGTATGTTAATTTTATCTTGTTTCCTAGAGTATAGTGATATTAAAAGAAGTTTCTCTTAAACCATAATGTATCAGGGTTGTTTTGGGAATGACTATGCCCAAAATAGCTGTATAAACAGAATAAAGACCCGCCATAGCATGCCAATAATATAAATAGTAAAAGAAAATAAACTCATAACATATCCACTTATAAATCATACTGAATATTTTGTGCAACCCTGTAAAAGAAAAGAAAAAAAACTCGCTCATGTACATGTACAATGTATGTGTTATGTCATAGTGTTTTGTGCAGTAGGAAGAGGTTAAAATACTCTTTTTAGAAATACATACTGTGTATTTCTAAAAATATACAAAGTGGTGTGTACATAATTTATAGGAGTCCTACAGGGCTACCAATAAATAAGCGAAGAAACTCTTTTATATTGAATGTAACGGGTGAATTTGGTATGTTCTATATTACCATGTTCAGAAAAAATGCTCATGAGTGAAAATAATTTCTCTTACTTACATTGGTGCCTAAGTAATTTGGAATAGACTTTTAAATTTAATAAGAGACTTGAGTTCGATAAGGCCCGCCGTACACTGACGAGACATGAAACAAGTTTGAAGCGACATGCGACACGCGCATGCTCTAAATGCAACTTCATCTCCTGAAAACCGTTTAGAGCACGCGCGTGTCGCATGTCGCTACAAACTTGTCTCATGTCTCGTCAGTGTACGATGAGCCTAAAAACGTAGGAACTGTATTCAAACGGTGGTTGAGAGGGATGGTAGACCTTTCACACAGAATAATATGTCAAACGAAATGGTTCCTAAATCGATTTTAAATAGTTTTATGAGTACATTAATGTATAGCGCTTGTTTTCTTACCTCTTAAGCTACAATCTGTCTTTATAGTTTTGAAATGGCAGGATAAGACGAAGTCGTGTGAGAGACACTGCAGATTATTTTATTCAAAAATGTAACGACTGATAAAACCAACTTCTGAACACGTTTTTGTTTATATCTTGGGAAAGCTTTTTGCATGATTTTGCTCTATTTCTGGTAACTGTATATATGATATGATTTTGCTCTATTTCTGGAACTGTATATATATGTTATACAATATATATATATATATATATATAAATCCTGCAGTTTGCACATGTTATTTACACTTTGAAATTGTGTCTGCTCGTTATATCGTTTAACCTTCAATGTATTTGGCCTACATGCTGACAACCTACAAACATGACAGACAGACAAACGAATTCATAATCACACTTAAATACTGTTGGAAGGAGTTAAAAAAACTTAATAAGTGCAAATTCAGCAATTCCTAACAGTACCCACTCAGCCACTTACCTCCGTAAGACGTCTATAAACACGCGTAAAAGTTAAAAATGGATCCCTTAAAAACTTCTCTAAATATCCTACAGATATCTATTAGCACAGCAAATGTCACTCTTTTTTTACATCCGTTAGATGTCCGTTACATAGATAAATCTCCAAATATCTAATAATTGGACTTGTTAGGTGTAATAGATATTGGAAATATCTAAATCTTGTTTGGATGTTACAGACATCGAAAAAGGCACGTCTCAATTTCGTCTCTATTTAAACAAATAATAGGTATCTATAATGAGTACAGGATATCTAGGACTTTTAATGGTCATTTTTTTTTAGATATTTTGCACCTTTTACGGATCATTTGAATGTAATTTAGATGTCTAATGGATATCAGTGGCTGTATGGGAATGTATCTGAATTGTTTAAATTTAGCCCTATGTCTTAGATAAACATACCATTCTCTGTATAACTTTCTTAAGTTGTGGCGTTTGCGTTCCTGCAAACTCCATCTTAACTTAAATACTTAGATTACTAAGAAAACCAGAGACGTGAATTGAACAAACAATAAAGGTTTATTTGAACCAGATTAATGGGAGGGCGGCCTGGAAAATAGATCTCAGCTCAGTCAGCGTATTACTAAATCAAAAATATATAAATCAACAATTTAATTATCTCAAATATCTCACCACAGCAGATAGTCGAAGGTGTAGAGACGGTCGCACTCGTACTCCAATACTACGGTTTCACTATGGGACAGAGGATTTCCTTCTGACCCAGCTTGAACTTTCCAAAAACTAGTAGACACTCACCAACACTCAACACTACTTAACTTCACGCCACTAAATCTCCACTACTCTACTTCTCAATATCCGTCAAACTAAGATTCATAACATCCACTATACGATCCTCCAACATCCGCACCATCTACTAAAACCATCTCTATTTTTATACTTCTTCCTACACCCTCCTTTCACTACATTTCAATCCGTGCTTTTAAAAATCACTTCTAATTTAACTAATATTCAAAATCTAAGTCTTTTACTGCAGCACCCTGCCGACACAAAACTAGCTCGACCTCAATCTTCACCGAGTCACTGGCGACGGAGTGATTTTAACCGTCCCCACTTCCTACTTTGCTGGATCCAGCTTAATTAAAACAACTGTGGTGACGTTCTGACGTCTCAACCTCACAAAGTATGTGAACAATAAATGTCAGTTTGATTATGATTTGTGTAGTAAGAATTTCTTTAAATATAATTTATAAAAATGCTTCTCATAAAAATGGATGCACTAGCATTCTTTTGGGTGTGTCTGTAGACAAAACAGTTGCGTTTTTCATACTATTTTAAGTAGGGTTCACGTCAGAGTAAACTTGAATAACATATACAGTCGGCAGCAAAATTATTCGAGCACTAGCAATAATTCCTATGTAAAAAAAGTACACTTCATACTGTTTGGTCAAACAAATCCTTGTCTAATCGTGTTCTTAGACTGGCTAATAATATGACTCGACAAGGAATTGTTTAACAAAGGAGTATTAAGTGTACTTTTTTACATAGGAATTATTGCCAGTCCTTGAATAATTTTGCTGCTGTATCATGTATAAGAAATTCTGAAAGTAATTACGATTGCTAGAGGCCAACAGATAGAGAAAGACAGAAAGAGACAGACTAATTTATATCATTCTTAGTATTGAAAACGCCTTAAAAAAAAAAAAATTACAAATTCCAATTGTAGCTTTGAATCTATCTGAACATTTTTGCTTGTAAATTTTGAAGCTAATCATACCTTTGTTTTATCTTATGTTTTTGAATGCGATCCGATTGTCCTTATTTTACAAAGCAGCACTGAAATACTAGAGGCATTACGAGGTACATTTTCAATTGTACTTAATATAGATTTTTTTTTTAGTTTAACCTCTTACTATAGGTATATTACTCCAGTAATCTTTAAAATTTTCTTCCTAAGTTTTTTTTTTTTTTTTTTTTTTTTGTACACGTTTTTAAGAGTGAGGAATCTGAAAATTCCAAAGTCGGTGTGTTCCGTCCGCTTGCACCGCCCGCCTCTGGGGTGTCAGAGCAGTATGTTAGTGCGTTAGAGAATTACTTTGTCATACACACGTTACCTTAAGAACAAATATGTTAGCTGAGAGGTTGAACTAAAGTTAAAATATCACTTATGATACTTGGACAATGACTATTTGTTTTCAATAATCTAATTTGACAATTTCGTAAGTTATTGAAAATTTTCGAAATTTTAACGTTAAAGAATAGGAGAAAATTTAGCTTAAAAGGAATATTAAGCCGATCAGACCCTTTCTGAAACATCATTTATGACACTGGCTTCAACATCATTGACCCTAAATATTCTTATCCGAAAACTTCGTAAATTATACGAAATTTGATATTTTTTTAACATGGCAGAATAATACTCTATTTCCCTTAAATTTCAATTATGGAGAATAGGAAATAGTGCAAAAGTACGTGGAAACTAAAATATGAAACTAGTCCTAGTCAGTAAATTAGGATGAGGTCAATGAATTGTAGGTATCCCACTAGTTGGGACATGTCAGTCTGCGACCGTCTCGAGCGAAAGATGAAATTCATTTCTCTTATCAGGAATATATAATAGTAAGAGTTCCTGTAACAGAAATTTATGAAAGCAAATATAGGCAAGCAAATATGCGCAGAAACGAAGTATTATTATTATTATTATTAACACTTTCCAACAAGGTGGAAAAGTGTTTATGACTTCGGTTTGTCTGTCTGTCTGTCTGTCCGCGCTCTAACTCCCGTAAATATGTATGGAATTTCTTGAAACTGATATATGTTATTCAAGTTCACTATCGGACGTTCCCTACTGAAAATGGAGTTTATACCTCTCCTGGTTTGTGTACACGGACACCTGAAAGTATTTCAAAGCATTGTGTTCTATGAGAGGTATTTCTACAAACCATATTTTCATACCTTTACTTTAGACTTACCTTAATGAAATTGAAATATGTTATACAAGTTCACGATCGGACGTTCCCTATTGAAAATGGAGTTTATACCTCTACTGGTTTGTGTACAGGGACACACGAAAGTATTTCAAAGCATTGTGTTCTATGAGATGTATTTCTGTAAATCATATTTTCGTACCTTTACTGTAGACATATCTTCATGAAATTTAAATATGTTATTCCAGTTCCTTATTGGACGTTCCCTATTGATAAAAAAGTTTGTACCTCTACTGGTTTGTGTACAGGAACACGCGAAAGTATTTCAAAGTATTGTGTTCTATGAGAGTTATTTCTATAAATCATATTTTAATACCTTCACTGCAGACATATCTTAATGAAATTGAAATATGTTATTAAAGTTCACTATTGGATGTTTCCTGTATAAAATGTAAGGAATACCACAATCGGGTTATACACAGGGACACTCAAAAGTTTTCCAAAGCATTGCGTACTATGAGAGATATTTCTAGAAATAAAATTTTAATAACTTTAGTTTCCACGAAATTTTAGGGAATTGAAATATGTTATTTTTATGCACAAAACAATGCTTTACATAGAATATAGCATGATAAGCATTATATTTACAGGGTGGCACAAAAATATCCAGAAAAATTAACGCTTAACGTAAACGCTTAACACTATCTAACATTTTTAACACTTTCCAACAAGGTTGAAAAGTATTTATGACTTCGGTTTGTCTGTCTGTCTGTCCGCGCTCTAACTCCCGTAAATATTTATGGAATTTCTTGAAACTGATATATGTAATTCAAGTTTACTATCGGACGTTCCCTTTTGAAAATGGAGTTTATACCTCTACTAGTTTGTGTACAGGGACACCCGAAAGTATTTCAAAGCATTGTGTTCTATGAGAGGTATTTCTATAAACCCTATTTTCATACCTTTACTCTAGACATATCAGAATGAAATTGAAATATGTTATTCAAGTTCACTATTGGATGTTTCCTGTATAAAATGGAGGAATTATCACCATTGGTTTATGTACAGGGATACTCAAAAGTATTCCAAAGCATTGCGTTCTATGAGAGATATTTCTATAAATCAAATTTTAATAACTTTACTTTCCACGAAGTTTTTGGAAATTGAAATTAGTTATTTATATGAACAAAAGAATGCTTTGCACAGAATATAGCATGATTATCATTAGATTTAGAGGGTGGCACAAAAATATCCAGTTACATTAAGAGCTATAAATAAACAATTGCTAGAATTGTACTTTCGTTTACGTTAAGCGTTCTTAACACTTTCTAATATAATTTAAGTGTGAATATGCTTTCAGTTTTGTGTATCTGCCTGTCCGTCTGTCTGTCTGCCTGTCCGAGCTCTAACTCCCGTAAATATTTATGGAATTTCTTGAAACTGATATATGTTATTGAAGTTTATGATCGGATGTTCCGTATTGAAAATGGAGTTTGTACCTCTACTGGTTTGTGTACAGGTACACCCGAAAGTATTTTAAAACATTGTGTTCTATGAGAGGTATTTCGATAAACCATATTTTCTTACTTTTACTGTAGCCATATCTCAATTAAATTGAAATATGTTATTCAGATTCCCTATTATATATTTCCTGTATAAAATGGAGCAAATACCACTATTGATTTATGTACAGGGACACTTAAAAGTATTCCAAAGCATTGCGTTCTATGCGAGATATTTCTATAAATAAAATTTTAATAACTTTACTTTCCACGAAGTTTTAGGAAATTAAAATATGTTATTTATATGCACAAAAGAATTCTTTCCATAGAATATAGCATGGGTATCATTAGATTTACAGGGTGACACAAAAATATTCAGTTATATTAAGAGCTATTAATAAAAAATTGCTAGAATTGTACTTTCGTTTACTTTATGCGTTTTTGAAACTTTCTATCATTTTTTTAGTGTGAATATAATTTCAATCGCTGTATCTGTCTGACTGTTCTTTTGTCCGTCTGTCTGTTTACTGCACTCTAAGTCCCTTAAATATTTATGGAATTTCTTTAAACCACTATATTGTATTCAAGTTGACTATCGGATGTTCCCTATTGAAAATGGAGTGAATACCTCTTCTGGTTTGTGTACAGGGACACCCAAAAATATTCGAAAGCATTGTGTTCTATGGGAGGAGATTCTATAAACCATATTTTAATACCTTTAATGTATAGAAACTTCAATGAAATTTTAATATATTATTCAATTCCCTATCGGATGTTTCCTATGTAAAATAGAGCCCATTTCGTACTGGTTTGTGTACAGGGGCACTTGAAAGTATTCCAAAGCATTGTGTTGCATGAGAGTTATTTTTATAAACCAAATTTTAATAATTTTTTTCTCCGCAATTGAAATATAGTTTTCGTATGCACAAAAGAGTGCCTTCTCTGTAATGTAGTATTGTTAGCATTAGATTTACAGGGCCACACAAAAATAATCAGTTACATTAAGAGCTATAAATAAAAATTTGCTATAATTGCACTTTTGTTTACATGAGCGTTTTAAAACTTTCTTATAATTTTAGTTTGAATGTGATTTCAATTTGTGCATCTGTCTATCCGATTGTCTACCTTTCTATCTGTTTGTCTCCGGCTCCTATCATCCGTGAATACTTTGAGAATTTTAAAAAAATTATACACTCAAGTTCCTTATGGAATGTTCTCTATTTAAAATGCCATTAACAGGTCCAACTAGTTTGTTTACAGGGACAACAACAACAACAATAAAAAAACAAACAATGTATTACGTTTTAGGACAGAATTTTTTAAAAGTAATATTTAAAAATATTTCTACTTTAAAAATCATAGAAACATTGACATGCTTAGTATTAAAAATTAAAAAAAAAAAAAAAAAAAAAAAAATCCAATACGGACACAACTTGATTTCCTCATGCAACCATTGGAGTATTATTATGAAAATATTGACATTTTTGTGTCAGGTAACTGATTCTTAAATAAACAGGAAGGTTCCAGGCTGCTACTCCAACCATAAAAGTCAAGGTAACTGGATTATATACACCGCCGAGACAAATACAGTAGTTTTTTCAAGAATAATAATACTCCACGGCTTATTACACAAATCTCTCATTGGCAAATGTACAGCTTAGAGTTCAATAAAAATCATTCGAGCATAGATTGCTTACTTTTATTCTCTTTGGCGAAAATTAGTGGCGAGAAACGATACATTTTACCAAAAGAATTAACTCCGTTAAAACTGAGAAATGGTTTACTAATTCTGGCTATTCTGAAAAAATATTTGCCGCCAAATGTGATCGCTAAACTCACCAAGCCACCAAGTTTGTAGCCAACGCAGATTTTGGTCTTGGCATCAAATCTGGAAATTTCACGTCGAATATGGGAACTTGGTGACTGAATTTGACGAAAATTTGTAAGTTTAGAGTTGCCACTTCACTAAGAACAGATTTCTGGAATTTTCTGGAGAGATTCATTGGTTTATCGCGCAAAACTAAATTCTTTTAAAGCTCTTTAAATGACTAACAATACTATAAAAAAAGAGTAATTATTGATGATTGTAGACTAGAACTTGCCTATATCTTTTTCTTTACGTGCTACTTTCTATACGGTATTACACTAAAAGTGGAAAAAGATTTTTTATTTTTAATTTCTACGAAGGTGGACGTTCACTTAGCATCAAATTAGGCATTCAAATGTGGTGAAAAGTGGTAGTTAGTGTTTCCAAACTTTGGGAATCCTGAACTTCAATAGGAGTAGAGTTTTGGAATTTTTGTAATTATTCATTGGTTTCTAGCCTACTACTTACCTAGAAAATTCTATAAATCCCTGACAATACTCTCGATAAATTCAAATTCAATTCACACTTCAGAATTTTTGGTTGTTCCTGAATGAGCGAAATAACTGCTCTGTAATATATTTAACAATGTTTATTTGATTTCTGTAGAAAAAATGACTGTTCCATTGGATTGTTTCGAGAATATTTATTGATTTTTGATTTTTGTGGCACAAAAGTTTTATTCAACTGTTTCCTGTATATTCATTAAGTAAAGTTCATTCATCGACTAGAACTTGCTTAAACTTGCACGAATTATTTTCTGCGGGCAGAAATGTCGACAACTTTCATATCTGCGTCATTACGGGGGGTGAATATTCATTACCTAAAGTGCATTTGAAAACTAAAACCTGCTTATGCACTTTTTAAACTCAAAAATGTCTACAACTTTCATAACAGTATGATTAGGGCTCTATCTACGGCTTAAATCATTGAAAAAAGTACATTCATCGACTAGACCCTGCTTATTTCTTGAAGAATTACTTTCTACACACAAAAATGTCGACAAATTTCTTAACAATATCATTACAGGCTCTATCAGGTTTTATCAGGTTAGAAGATAAAAATGTATTTTTCATCTTTGTTTATTATTCATATGATATTATTCTCTGAACATTAAATCTACTATAAGATTTTTTAATTCATGAATTTCATAAAAAAATGTATCTCTATAAGGGTTCATTTTCCAAACTATTATGTCTAAATTTTCTATTTAATTCACTCAATTGAACAGACAATATTTTTTTCCATTGAATATTGAAAATGGAATCAGGTACGATATCGAGCAATTAGATTACAAAATTCTAATTTATGTATGAATTCCTGAAGAAATTTTTTATTGCCTTAGATATATAGAACCAAATCAATTCTTCTTTCAGTTCCCTCATTCTGAAAGATTCTGAAACATGGATACTTTATATAAATCTAACTTTTCATGATATTGTATTATAAATGCATTACTTAAAGATTGGTATTGAGAAATGATAACCCATTTAACCCTATTTAAGTGTTTCAGTATAAATGCTTCCGATAATTTTTGGTATCTATAAACATAATTCCAATCTAAAACTTCGGCATATTTTTCTATAAAAGATTCAGATAGTTTTTTATATCTGGAGATGACATATCCATTCCCTTCTTGAAAAAATTCTTCAATAAATGGTTCTGAAAGTTCAGAATATTGAAAAACTAAATTCCAAACCAGATGATCTTTTAAAATGTCTAATTATGTCTTCTATTAATTTAGTTTTAGAAATCTCTTTCCAGTTTTGACCCATTTATTATAGTAGTATGTTTTCGATTTTTAAATAAAGCATTATATGATTTTCTTTCTCAGATTTTAAAGATATTTTTAATTCATAATTTTTCTTGACTTTGTGAAATATTGTTTGATCTTCAGACAAGGAAACATCAGTCATCCTGTAAGTGGTTTTACCAACTGAAATATTATAATTTACAGTTCCCATATGTTTAAAAATTTTTAAATAAACACTTAATTTAATATGAGCATCCATTTTAAATTTCACAGAATCCAATAAATCACCAGTAAATTTTATAAAAACTACAGGATAAAAAAAAACTTTTATAGGATCGTCACTTCTATTTTTTTTTTTTTTTACATCATAATATTCATAAATATTAGTAGTTGAATAAAAAATATATTGATCTTCATAATTGTTTGTGACTACATCATTATTTAAAGAAGAATATCCTACATTGGATATTGTTATATGTATAATTTTTCAGCAATAATGCTCTCTTTTTTCTAAATGTCTCTTATTGAATACATTTTTACCTTCTACGGGATCTTTCACATTTCCGTCTACGAAACTGCATGTATATATATATATATATATATAAATTTTTATTACCACTTTAACAAATAAATGGTTTTAATATTTCAGTAAATTATGTTATCGATTTATTAATGTAGCTTTTATAAAAACGATAACGAAATTTTTATGTAAATTATACTGTTGCTTTTACATTAATACAATTTTTAACTGTGTTCCTTAACAGCTCTGATGTCCGCTTATGCGACTTTTCATTTCATTTTTGGTTTTCTTAAAGAAATTTAATTTTGTTTGATATCTTGAATACATTCTCTATAATTCGAAGAAAAACAATTTACACGAATCCTCCCTTATCGTACGTAACTATGGAAACTTCTCTCTTTCTCTTACGACCTCGAGGAATGTAAGAATGCTCCATTTAAAGGAAAGAGAACGTTATTTCTCTTCTAAACTCTGTCGAATAAACATTGTTATTCGACATTTCCTACGTTACTCGGGCAACATTTTCTCAAAATCAGTATCTCTTTTGCAATAATTCACAGTTGGCGCATACCGATTTCAAATTCATGCTGTACTACTTTCTCGTTTAAAAATAAATAATAATATAATCTTTAAAATTATTTAAATACATTATCATGGTATTTTGTCCAGTATGTGTGCCGATTAGGCATTTTATGAATTAAAGTGAATGAAAATGTTGATTTAAAACCGCAATAAATTTTCAAACAGTCTAACGCCAACTGTTACGGATTGGGGTCAAAATCTCGCGAGGACAAAATGTTGCCTAGATAAAAAAGCAAAATAATGTGAAGGACGATTGAGTTAGAGACTAGTTGGCATAGGTGGACTCTGCTCAGTTCCCCATCATATGTATGTTCTCATAAATTTCTTGTACAGGACTTATTATATTCATGTTAAGAGAAATGAATTTGACCAAACGCTTGGCACAATGACAGAACGAAATCCTCGCCTAATAGGCTACACACCATTCAGTTCGATATCTTATTCTAATCTATTAATTTATTTTATTGGGATCAATTTCGTAGTTTATTTTCATGCTACTATTTCCAATGCAACTTTCCTAAAAATGCGTACTTTTATGAATGATCTCCCCATTTTGCTATGTTGATGAAATCTTAAATTTCGAAAAACTTACGAAATTTTCCTATTAGAATATTTGTAGTCAATCATGTTCATACAAGTATCATAAATGCAATTTTGAAATTGTCTGATATATTTATGATCCTTAAAATGGACGTTTGTGCTCGATTTTGCCTTATTCTTCCATGTTAAGTAAATCGTAAATTCCAAATAACTTGCGAATTTTTTAAATTGGAAAAATCATACTCTATGGTATTCATGTCAGTGTTGTTGTTGTTGTCGTGTGCCACTCGGAAATTCCGAGCCCCGGTAGTGAAACTACCGGACTTAAGGCAAGAGGGTTGCGTCTTCCGTTATTAGGAACGCCTCATAGGGAGGAAGTACGACTTCTAGTTCCATAAGCTGGTGAAAGATGGCAGCACCAGCCAAACTCGAATTTTGATCCGGATCAGAGCGAGATTTGACCCATGTTCCGGTACCCCCAGAGGTATAATTTTTGATGGGAACTTGGAGGACTTTGCGACCATGACGGAATTTAACGTGCACCAGTCGCCATTAGCGTACACGACGGTCTTCGGCCGGCTCGAGGACCGAACCCGCAATCTTTCGATCACGAACTCGCTGCTCTTACCAACCAGTATCCTAAATAATATTTCGAAAGTGGTTTGACATCTTTACGAGGAAAATATCCCTCACGATTGACGTTTATGTGAAATTTTGCTCTATTCTGCCGTGTTAAGAAATTCGTAAATTTCCAATAACTTACGAAATTTTTATATTGGAAAATTCATAGTCATTAATACTCATGCTAGTGTCCTAAATAATATTTCAAAAGTAGTCTGACATCTTTACGGTGAAAATATTTCTCAAAATTGACGTTTATGTGAAATTTTGCCTTATACTGCCATGTTAAGAAATTCGTAAATATCCAATAACTTGCGAAATTTTCAAAGTAGCATGTTTATAATTACTTATGTTCATTCCAGCATCAAAACGGATATTTTAAAACTGGTTTGACATTTTTACAGTAAAAAGTTTCCCTTTAATGCACGTTTAAGTGAATTTCTGTCCTATTCTCCCCATCATACTATAGGTATGGGGAACTTAGGTAATCGTGAAAATTTTCGACCTCGGTTTTTTGACTTTTCTACACGTTTTCAGGTGAAGGGAATCCGAAAATGACAAAATTTGTATGGTGTCTGTCTGTAGGGTGTCTGTTAGTGTGTTAGTCTGTTAGTTAGTCCGTTAGTTTGTTAGTCTGTGTACACGATATCTCAAAAACAAATTGTCGCAGAGAGGTCAGATCAGTTTTAAAATATTACTTTCGACACTCGCAAGAACTCTATTCATTTGCAACATTCGAATTTAAAAATTTCGTAAGTTATTCGAAATTTACGATTTTCTTAACATGGGAGAATAGGACAAAAATTCACTTAAACGTGCATTTAATGGAAACCTTTTTACTGTAAAAATGTCAGACCAGTTTTAAAATATCAGTTTTTATGCCGGAAGGAACATCAGTAACTATAAATAGGCTACTTTGGAAATTTCGCAAGTTATTGGAAATTTACGAATTTCTTAACATGGCAGTATAGAGCAAAATTTCACATAAACGTCAATTTTGAGAGATATTTTCATCGTAAAGATGTCAGACTACTTTTGAAATATTATTTAGGACACTGGCATGAATATTAATGACTATGAATTTTCCAATATAAAGATTTCGTAAGTTATTTGAAATTTACGAATTTCTTAACATGGCTGAATAGAGCAAAATTTCCCATAAACTTCAATCTTGAGGGATATTTTCATCGAAAAGATGTCAAACCACTTTCGAAATATTATTTAGGATACTGGCATGAATATCATAGACTATGATTTTTCCAATTTAAAAAATTCGTAAGTTATTTGGAATTTACGATTGGATTTAACATGTTAGAATAAGGCAAAATTGAGCATAAACTTCCATTTTGAGGATCCTAAATATATTAGACAACTTCAAAATTATTTTATGATATTTGTTTGAACATGATTGAACACAAATATTCTGATAGAAAAATTTCGTAAATTATTCGTAATTTACGATTTTATCAACATAACGAAATTGTAAAATTTTCATATAAATATGAATTTTGAGGATTATGCATTGGAAATAGTAGCATGAAAACTAAACAACGGAATTGACCCCGATAAAATAAATTAATAGATTTGAATAAGATAAATATATCGAAGTGAACGGTGGACAGCCTAATAGGCGGGGATTTCATTCTGTCACTGTATCAAGCTTTGGTCAAATTCATTTCTTTTAACATGATTATATATGTCTCGCACTAGAAATTTCTGAGAACATAAATAGGATGGGGAACTGAGCAGAGTCCACCTATGCCAACTAGTTAGGAATATAATTTTATAGACGAAGAGAAGACTTAATGTATTTTGGATGTTTAATAGAACCTACTTAAAAGAAACAGGGATGAATTTTGAAATTTAATAATTATTTTATTTTATTTATTTATTTTTTTTTTTTTGGGGGGGGGGGGATTAAAAAGTGCATGCCTATGTAAATATTTGAAAACACACACACACACACAAAATAATAATAATAATAAACAAATAAATAAATCATGTATTTTTAATATTTTCTCCTTAAAGGTTATTGCAAAAATGCAAAATTCATCTTTATTTCTTTTAATTATATTCTATTAAATGCTCAATATATAGAAAGTTTCTTCTTAAATATCTGAAGAAGTTTTATCATTTTGAAGATCCTGAATTCATGAAAATAGGCAAACTGATAAAACGCAGTTTTAAAATTTCAGAGCTGTAAAAAGTATATCAAAATCCATATGATGGTATAAAAAACATATACACTCATGGACAAAAAAATTAGCGCACCAAGAAATAATTGCGGGATCGTAACGAAACTTGGCATGAATGTACATGTCGGGGAGATATGCAAATGATTAGAAATGCAGCGTGATTGCGCATTACGTATAGCCGGTAGAGGGCGTTTATTGTCGTTCTCTGTGGAGTATAAAAAAGGTAACCAAAGCTTATTTGAGTGTGCTGACTCGTTTACAAAGGAAGAGCTGAGGTAGACATGCCATTACGTTGTTTTCGAAGACAATATGAGCAGCTGTCGCAGTTTGACAGGGAGAGAATCATCGGCATGATGGAAGCTGGGTGGACAGCTAGGCGAGTGGCTCGTCATTTAGGTAGAGTCCTGCGCGGGTCGGGTTTTACCCTACCCGAACCCGACTGGTGAATTTTAAATCAACCCGAAACCCGACCCGAACCCGACAAAAAAAATGTCATCAACCCGAAACCCGACCCGAACCCGACAAAAAATTTTTCATCAACCCGAAATCCGACCCGAACCCGCAACAGAGAATTTTTTGCGACCCGAACCCGACCCGAAACCCGACTTATATAACCCGAACCCGACCCGAAACCCGAAAAATAAATCAACATTACTTATCCATCTAAAAATCATGCATAACAAAGTAAAATGATATAACATGATATAAAGTAAAGTAAATTTTCATTGTCACACAGTTGGTAAATTATAAAAAAACTAATATGTTGTGCCACCACATATTTTTCTGTCAAATTCACTAAGTGCGAATAATTTATTAAAACTATTATTAAAAAGTTTAACGTGATGAATGCAAATAATTTTCATCTTAGGGAAATCTAACACTAAATATCCAAAGAGAGACAGTTTTACCGTCTATAAATAACTTCTTAAACAATGCGTTTTTATAATGGTTATCTCACATATCATGGTTCGTACAGTTATATGGCATAGAAGCTGAGGTATAGCCATCCTGTTATCGATGAAATTTGTAGTATAACAACGCCACCGATTGGCCGACAAGCATTCAAACTGAGTCAACATAATGTCTCATAATCTCGCCTTCTCTTATATTAAATTTTGTTTGATGATACACAATAGAACATTAGATATAGCTTTCCTTGTAATTGTGGAAATCGCTAGGGACCCTATATAGAGAGAGACTGGACATTGACCGAAAGTCGGCCATCTTAGTGCCAATTCGGAGCGATCACCGTAGAACGTAATGCTTTTTTCTTCGCGATTGACGCTTTACTATACAACATAAATGAAAGAAAATTGTGTTAAATATGTGCAGAAAGTAATGCAGAATATAAATATGTAATTTTTTCGTCTTAGAAAAAAAGAATTTTAAGAAAAACGAATTTTGTTTTAACCTTCGACATGGATTACTTTTTCAACTCCGATCGGAAAACAGAGGAATTTTTTTTTGTATATTTCTATACTAAGCAAAATACGTTGATTGTGAAAGTAATTCTACCTTAGTGAAAGTAATTCTACCTTATTTTTTCTGAGGACATACATTCTATATATAAAAAGTTAGAAAAATTTTTAACAAATATATGGTAATCTTAGTTTTTGTCAAGTAATTCATGAGTAAATGTAAAACTAGAAACTACAACAGAAATTATTTTTTATTATTTTATAAAAATATTTACGTAATATTTTTACAGGCTAAAAAAATACATATTTTATTTATTTCAATTACGCATTATTAATAATAATGACTTAATTAAATATAAAAAATAATAATTTAATTAATAATAATTTGTAAAAATATTAACTAATATCTTTAGAAGTTAAAAAATGTTTTTAATTATTTTATTTACATTTGCTTATTTCATTGATTTTTTAATTTTTAGTTTTTTTAAAATATTATGTAAATAAAAATAATAACTTATTTAAATATTATTTATAAAATTTATTATGGCAATTATTATTTAAAAGAAACATATATTTCATATGCTAGCAAATAATATAAACGTTATTTTCTGTTTTTTTTTAACAATTTGAGAAATCTGATACATTTTGCGTACTAGCAAATAATCAAAAAATTGCAAGCTAAAAATACATATTTTATTTATTTCAATTACGCATTATTGATAATAATGACTTAATTAAATATTAAAAATAAAAATTTAATTAATAATAATTTGTAAAAATATTAACTAATGTCTTTAGAAATTAAAAAAGTGTTTTTATTTATTTTATTTACATTTGCTTATTTCATTGATTATTATTATTATTTTAAGTTTTTAAAAATATTATGTAAATAAAAATAATAACTTATTTAAATATTATTTATAAAATTTATTATGGCAATTATTATTTAAAAGAAATTTATATTTCATATGCTAACAAATAATATACACCTTATTTTCTTTATTTTTATCAATTTATTTTAAGAAATCTGATACATTTTGTGTACTAGCAAATAATTAAAAAATATCTTTTTATATAGTTATTTTAAATATGTATTTTAAAATATATCAGAAAAATACATTGAGATCTAACATATTAAATATATTGCAAAACAGTACTTAAAATAAGAGAATTCAAAGTATTTAAAGCATGATTTAAAATAAATAATTATGCATTTTTATCTCTTAAAAGTATTCTAAAATTAAAGCAATTTATCTTCCAACAAAGTAAAAATGTAATAAATAAGTTCTTTTTCGATTATGACGTAAAATAATCGAAATTTCTTCTCAGCGTAATGATAAGCAATGGAGCAACTGGCACTAAAATGGAGAATTTCGTCAAAAAGCCGGCGCGCCAATGTCCAGTCTCTCTCTATATAGGGTCCCTAGAAATCGCTGTGTAGCAGCGCCACCTGTTGAGCGGCTTACATCAAAAGTTGACAGGCGCTAATATATATTAAATGGCACCAACATACAAATTTATATGAAATTCTGTGCAGTAGTTCTTGAGATATAGCATTTCCTTAAATTGCGGAATTCCACCTGCTGGCTGATAGGCATTCAAATTGAATCAGTATAATATCTCATATTGGTCTTCTCACTTATCAAGTTTTGTTGTATTATACGCAACAGAACCTGAGATACAGCCTCCCCTGAAATTGCAGAAATCGCTGTATAGCAGTGCCACCCGTCGAGCGGTTGACACCAAAAGTGGATAGAATCTAATAGTTTCTTTTACTAAATATAGAAGAAAGTAAAAAAAAAAAAAAAATAAAAAAAAAACTTGTAAACTGCGAAATCTTTTCAATTTCCAGAATGTAAATACGAGGCTATACTGTATTTGTATTTCTTTAATTTATATATTAAGAACAGTCGAGAAAGATTTATAATACATTTCTAATTTTCATACAATTTCTACAAAAGATACATATTAGTTTCGTTGAAGAAAAGAAAACAGATCCAGATACAAATAAGGATCTATTTTTTTGGCGGGTATCCGCGGATACGAAAAGGAAGATCCGGTACATGTCTGCCCACCAGCGGTTCTGCGCTCGAAGCTGGTAGATGGGAGGTGTCGGGTTCGATCCCAGGTCGCACTCATCGACCTAGCCGTTCGGAGTCTTCCGAGGTTTCCTCCAAAACACGGGTAAATACGGGCTAGGAATCCTTAGAAAGACTCAAACGGAGGGCATTCCTCCTATAGGCCAAGGAATCTGGAGTCAATCGGCCTTAAATCCTCTAACCAAACAACCAACTGATACATGTCTAGTATGTGCAGAATGTTTAAATTAGTTACATAATTGTAAACATGCCTATAAATTTATGTTTATAATTGTAAAAAATATTTTGGAAGGTGTTCTCAAGTCGACCCGACTTGTTCAAAACCAAACCCGACCCGAACCCGAATCCGACCCGCAAGAAAAGAAATTCAGTCAACCCGACCCGAACCCGACCCGCACGAAAAAAAGATCAGTTAACCCGACCCGAACCCGACCCGCAAGAGAAAAAATTCTGTCAACCCGACCCGACCCCGACCCGCGGGTCGGGTCGGGTTCGGGTAAAGTCGGGTTACCCGACCCGATGCAGGACTCTACATTTAGGCCGCTCTGATTGTGTTGTGAGGAGGTGTTGGGACCAGTGGACCCGAGAGATGTCATGTACACGAAGACCAGGCTCAGGACGCCCTCGACAGACCAGTCGTCGAGAAGACCGCCACATCGTAAGAAATGCACGCGTACAACGACTGCTTCATCGGCCGCCATCCAGGCAGAGGTAGCACCTTCACTAGGGGCCCCTGTTTCCTCTTGAACCATACGAAGGCGCCTGGCTGAAGGACATTTAGTATCGCAGCGTCCATTACATGTGCCGCCAATAATACCGACCCCCTCGGTTCCGTTTGGAGTGGTGTCACACTCGACGGGGTTGGAAAGCAACCGAATGGAACCACGTCGTGCTTAGCGACGAATCCAGATGCAATTTGGGCAGGGATGACTAACATGTACGTGTGTAAAGGCAACGGGGGGAATACCTCAATTCTGCCTTTTCTTTACAGTTGCACACTGCATCCACAGCTGGTGTGATGGTATGGGGTGCCATTGCCTACAATACACGGTCACCCCTAGTATTGATCCATGGCACCATGACAGCCCTGCGGTATGTCCATAACATTCTACAACCACATGTGTTGCCATTCATGCAACGGCGCCCAGGAGCCATTTTTCAACAAGACAATGCTCGGCCTCACACGGCAAGGATGTCACAAGACTGTCTCCGCACTGTTACTACCTTCCTTGGCCTGCCCGATCCCCAGATTTGTCTCCAATCGAGCATATCTGAGATCATTTGGGACGGCGAGTTCGGCATCCCACGAGTTTGAACGAACTAGAGGCAAGGTTACAGCAAATATGGAACGAAATGTCTCAAGACATCATACAGAACTTGTATGCCTCAATGCCCGATCGTATCGCATCGTGCATTCGCGCTAGAGATTGTCCAACAGGGTATTAAATCCTCCGTTCTTTGCCCTTTTCTCTGAAATAAATTATCCTTTTTCTTTGATTTTCTAATCATTTACTTATATCAAAGTAGTCATTACGTATGAAAAATTTCGTTTCATTTTGACGACGACTTCTTGGTGCGCTAATTTTTTTGTCTATGAGTGTATTTTATTAGGTGAATCTAATATAGTTCAATTTATAAACATTCGAAGGAAATGTAAGCTTTTACATGAAATTTACAGTGGTGCCAAGTCTTCTTAAAAAATCTTTCTGGTTATTTTTAGTTCCCCATCATACTATGGGTATGGGGAACTTAAGTAATCGTGAAAAATTTCGACCTCGGTTTTTTTTACTTTTTTACACGTTTTCAGGTGTGAGGAATCCGAAAATGACAAAATTTGTAGGGTGTCTGTTAGTGTGTTAGTCTGTTAGTCTGTGCACACGATATCTCAAGAACAAATTATCGCAGAGAGGTCAGATCAGTTTTAAGATACTACTTTCGACACTGGGAAGAACCCTATTCATTTGCAACATTCGAATTTAAAAACTTCGTAAATTAATAGAAATTTACGATTTTCTTAACATGGGAGAATAGGACAAAAATTCACTTAAACGTGCATTTAATGAAAACTTTTTACTGTAAAAATGTCAGACCAGTTTTAAAATAACAGTTTTGATGCCGGAATGAACATCAGTAACTATAAATAGGCTACTTTGAAAATTTCGCAAGCTATTGGAAATTTACGAATTTCTTAACATGGCAGTATAGGACAAAATTTCACATAAACGTCCATTTTCAGAGATATTTTCATCGTAAAGATGTCAAACTACTTTTAAAATATTATTTAAGACACTGGCATGGATATTAATGACTATGAATTTTCCAATATAAAAATTTCGTAAGTTATTGGAAATTTACGATTTACTTAACATGTCAGAATAAGCCAAAATTGAGCATAAACTTCCATTTTGAGGATCCTAAATACATTAGACAACTTCAAAATTACATTTATGATATTTGTTTGAACATGATTGAATACAAATATTCTAATAAGAAAATTTCGTAAATTAATCGTCATTTACGATTTTATCAATATAGCGAAATTGTAAATTTTTCATATAAGTATGAATTTTGAGGATTATTGCATTGGAAAGAGTAGCATGAAAACTAAACAATGGAATCGACCCTGATAAAATAAATTAATAGATTAGAATAAGATAAATATATCCAAGTGAACGGTGGATAGCCTATTAGGCGGGGATTTCATTCTGTCACTGTATCAAGCTTTGGTCAAATTCATTTCTTTTAACATGATTATAATATGTGTCGCACTAGAAATTTATGAGAACATAAATAGGGTGGGGAACTGAGCAGAGTCCACCTATGCCAACTAGTTTATTTAGTTATTAACCTTGTACCGGCCCTAAAGCGCTTTAAAAATAGTGTTGCCATATTTGGGGATATATTAGGGACTCTCTTATTCAACTATCACCAATAATTTTGAGGAGTGATATTGGATGTGCATAATGGCCGAATAACCTTCAAAATCATTAGGCAATCGTTACAGTGGAAATTTTGTGGTGGATATTAAATGAAAAATTCCCAAGTTTGGCAACCCTGAGTGACATTATGTAGGACCAGCAAAGGGTTAATTCATTATGGTTCTTGTGAACTTTTGTGGCATTTTATCATCTGTTGTCTTACCTTCTATACTACTTTGTTACCCTCTCTCTATCCCTCTGTATGTATATATATATATATATATATATATATATAGACACACACACATGTGTGTGTGTCTGACAATTTGATATTAAAAGATTTGAAAAAACATGAAAAAAGAGGTTTCTTTTTTTTTCATCTGTAAAAAGGCGAATTTACAACGAAAAACGAAAATAAATTTTATTGGCTTACAAAAAATAAAAGAAGACTTTCTTCCAAAAAACATTCAACACATATTCGATTAATTTCGATTGCTTTATTTCTTTCTTTGAGGTTTTTTTTTTCCCTCCCTTATAGGAAAGAGAAATCTTCTGATATCTTTCTTCTAAGTCGTTTAATTCTGTTTTCTTTTGCCGAAAAACAAACAGAAGATAAACTTTCTGCAAACAAAACTTAACTAGCTTTTTTCTTACGAAGATTATTTCACTTCTCTCTGCAACGTCTTTATTTTGTGATACTGAAAATTTAAGCTATTTATTTGTTTCCGCAGTTCATTCGCTATTTTGCGTTGTATTTCATTATGTTTTTATCATAATTTTAAGTTTTCTTGTAGAAAATAGATTCTCGAAACATAAAATTTTAAGAGAAGAAAATTGTGTGGATCGCATGCATTATAAATGACTTTCCTACAGCACATTTCTTTAGATCCTTCAACATACTTTATATCCGTGAACTACCCTCTATTTGATTTTATTCTTGATAGAAGAAATCTCACAAAAACTGCTTTTCTAGCTTACTTTGAAAAAAAAAAGTAAATAAAAAAGCATACAATAGATTACTTTTGGATTTACCCCGTACATTGTCTAATTATTACGTATTCTATAGTACATACGTACTCTATTTTTTGTTACACCTTTTGTATATATATATATATATATATATGTGTATGTGTGTGTGTGTGTGTGTGTGTGTGTGTGTTTAACTTCTATGCATATTTTCAAGAGATTTTCTATACATATTTTCATATTTCATCCTTTATTCCTCTTCGGATCTTTATCATTCAATATAATCTTTCATTTTGCTTCCTTTAATGACATCGACTGTTCCCCATTATCATCGTTCAACTGTTTTCTTCTAAAATTTACATTTTTAAATGCAATTTTTTTCGCGGATTATTAAAAAATTCTTTACTTTAAGAACTCTTTTTCTTCATCCTCTTTAGACTACATACTAAAAAAAATGAACTTTTTTTTGGAACATTTTTACCTTACATTTATTTATTTTATCCATATCAAAATATATCTACAACATTTAACAGATTTTATAAAAGATTTCCTAACTCTTAGAATTTTATACTTTTTTTTTTTTTTTTTTTTTTTTTTTTAATTCTTATCTTTGAACACCCATTCTCATATTCATTTATATATTTTTAACACTTTCCAACAAGTTTGAAAAGTGTTTATGACTTGGGTTTGTCTGTCTGTCTGTCTGTCGGTGCACGCTCTAACTCCTGTAAATATTTATGGAATTTCTTGAAACTGATATATGTTATTCAAGTTCACTGTCGGATGTTCCCTATTGAAAATGGAGTTTATACCTCTACTGGTTTGTGTACAGGGACCCCTCAAAATATTTCAAAGCATAAGCATTATGTTCTATTAGAGGCATTTCTATAAACCATATTTTCATACCCTTACTGTACAAAAATCTTAATGAAATTGAAATGTGTTATACAAGTTCACTATCAAATGTTCCCTATTCAAAATGGAGTTTATACCTCTACTCGTTTGTTTACAGGGACCCCCGAAAATATTTCAAAGCATTGTGTTCAATGAGAGGCATTTCTATAAACCATATTTTCATACCCTTACTGTACAAAAATCTTTATGAAATTGAAATATGTTATACAAGTGCACGATCGGATGTTCCCTATTGAAAATAAAGTTTATACCTCTACTGGTTTGTGTACAGGGACCCCCGAAAATATTTCAACGCATTGTGTTCTATGAGAGGTATTTCTATAAATCGTATTTTAAAACCTTTACTGTACACATATCTTAATGAAATTGAAATATGTTATTCAAGTTCACTATTGAATTTTTCCTGTATAAAATGGATTAAATACCAATTCTGTTTTATATACAAGGACACTCAAAAGTATTCTAAAGCATTGTGTTCTATGAGAGAGATTTCTATAAATAAAATTTTAATAACTATACTTTCCACGAAGTTTTAGGAAATTGAAATATGTTATTTATATGCACAAAAGAATGCTTTGCATAGAATATAGCACGATTAGCATTAGATTTACAGGGTGACACAAAAATATTCTGTTATATTAAGAGCTATTATTAAAAGTTTGTTAGAATTCTATTTTGTTTACATTAAGCATTTTTAACACTTCCTAACATTTTTTTAAGTGTGAATATGATACCAATTTGTGTATCTGTCCGTCTGTCTGTCTGCCCGCGCTCTAACTCCCGTAAATATTTATGGAATTTTTTGAAACTGATATATGTTATTTATGTTCACTATCGGATGTTTCCTATTGAAAATGGAGTTTATACCCTACTGTTTTGTGTACAGGGACACCCGAAAGTATTTCAAAGAATTGTGTTGTTGTTGTTGTTGTTGTTGTTGTTGTCGTGTGCCATTCGGAAATTCCGAGCCCCGGTAGTGGAACTACCGGACTTATTTTAAGGCAAGAGGGTTGCGTCTTCCGTTATTTGGAACTTCTCATAGGGAGGAAGTACGACTTCTAGTTCCATAAGCTGGTGAAAGATGGTTGTGTTCTATGAGATGTATTTCTATAAACCATATTTCCATACCTTTACTGTACAATATCTTCATGAAATTGAAATATGTTATTCAAGTTCACTATTGGTTGTTTCTTATATAAAATAGATTACATACCACCACTAGTTTGTGTACAGGGACACTCAAAAGTACTCCAAAACATTGCGTTCTTTGTGAGATATTTCTATAAATCAAATTTTAATAACTTTACTTTCCACGAAGTTTTAGGAAATTGAAATATGTTATTTATATGCACAAAAGAATGCTTTGCATAGAATATAGCATGGTTACCATTAGATTTACAGGGTGACAAAAAATATTCAGTTATATTAAGAGCTATTAATAAGAAATTGCTAGAATTGTATTTTTGATTACATTAAGCGTTTTTGACACTTTCTATCATTTTTTTAGTGTGAATACAATTTCAATTTGTGTATATGTCTGACTGTTCTTCCGTCCGTCTGTCTATCTCTCTGTCTGTTTTTCTGCGCTCTAATTCCCGTAAATATTTATGGAATTTCTTTAAACCGATATATTTTATTGAACTTCACTATCGGATGTTCCCTATTGAAAATGGAATGAATACCTCTTCTGGTTTGTGTACAGGGATACCCAAAAGTATTCGAAAGCATTGTGTTCTATGAGAGGAGTTTCTATAAATCATATTTTAATGCCTTTAATGTATAGAAACTTTAATGAAATTTTAATATGTTACTCAGTTCCCTATCGGATGTTTCCTATGTAAAGTAGAGTACATTTCTAACTGGTTTGTGTACAGGGGAACTTGAAAGTATTCCAAAGCATTGTGTTGTATGAGAGTTATTTTTATAAACCAAATTTTAATAATTTTATCTTCCACAAAGTTTAATGCAATTGAAATATATTATTCGTATGCAGAAAAGAGTTCTTTCTATGTAATATAGTATGGTTAGCATTAGATTTACAGGGCCAGACAAAAATAATCAGTTACATTAAGAGGTATTAATAAAAATTTGCTGGAATTGCACTTTTATTTACATGAGCGTTTTAAGACTTTCTTATAATTTGAGTGGGAATATGATTTCAATTTGTGCATCTGTCTGTCCGATTGTTTACCTTTCTATCTGTTTGTCTCCGGCTCCTATCATCCGTCAATATTTTGAGAATTTTTTAAAAATTATACACTCATGTTCCGTATGGAATGTTCCCTATTTAAAATGTCATTAATAGGTCCTGTACAACTAGTTTGTTTACAGGGACAAAAAGAACAACAATAAAAAAAAAAAAGGCAATGTATTACGTTTTAAACAGAATTTTTTAAAAGTTATATTTAAAAATCTTTCTACTACAAAAATCTTAAAAACATTGACATGTATTATTAATATTCTAAAATATTGTTTTGTATAGAATATGATATGATTAACTTTCAGATTTACAGGGCTACAGTGAAATATTCAGAGAGTTTCAGAGCTGTAATTATAATCTAACTGCTGCATTTTCTTTTGCGTTAAGCCTTTTTAACACTTTCCAAAATGCCTAAGAGTAATTTTAAAGTCAGTTAGTCTATCTGTATATTTTTCAGTCCTTCCGTCTGTTGTGCGATAACGTAGGCAAAGAATATTAATAGTTATTCGATACAACAATTGCGTACAGTTGGAAAGTGTTACTAATCAATGAGTACTGCATGATTTTTCTTTCTTGTTTTCTTACACTTTCGTAAAAGTAAATAAAAGCACACACTATTTGACTTTATTCGTAAATTCCGATTATTTAGAGGGGGAGAAAAAAGGAAGAAACTTGCCGACCCACATTTTTAATGGCTTTGCATGTCAACCCATTGAGTTAAAGTGAATGGAATTCTTAATTGTCTTTTTCTTTGTCTGTTCAGCTCTCTTTCACTTTTTCATTAGTCTGTCTTAATTTAGAGACACACTACAACACTCATTTCCAATATTTTCTTCTTATGTTTCAGTTCTCTGGTCGCGCATTGACATAATAATGACGTTTGTGTTTTGTTTCAGCAATTCTAAATTTTTATCTTATTTGAAATCCCTTAATTTGTGAATTTAAGAAAAAAAATTTATTTTCTTTGGTGAGTATTTTTTTTTTTCTTTCATTTGAAGAAAAAAATAATTGAATTTATTAAAATTTGCAAAGTGTTGTTTTGTTGTTTTCTAATTCATTATGAAAATTTGCATTACCTAAACTTTCATGTTATCTTATGATCATGTACGACATTCTTGTATCACTAAAGGGACGGCTCTCAGGACCTCGGACTCGCTGAGCCATGCATTAAACAAGCTCTGTTTCATATACAAACTGGAGATAACAAATAAAGGATCAGATCAAGATCACTCACTCACAAAACCGATCAGATCTTTAAAACAATCCTTGAGATCTTTGAATTTTAAAAATTATCCATGCGTGCAGAACAATTTTTTTTAATTCTTTCTCTTAATAACTTTTTAAATATACAGTGCGTGCACAAAAAGTACATAATCTGCAAAATACTAATAATTTTTATTACAAACAGATGAGACAGGAGCAACCCTATCACAAAGCAAATAAAATCTCATACAATACATACAAATCAATACAGACAAATAATAATAATAATACAACGAATAACGAGATTTTTATTACAGTGTCAGCAAAAAGATTTTTGCGCATACCGAATACTCAGGCAAAAAAATTTACCCTAATTTGTAAATTCCAATGTTCGTTGTTATAGTCGAACCTCATTAGCGTGAATTACGTTTAACATGAACTGATTCCACAATCTTCACCAAAATGAAGGTTAGTTTAGTTATAGGAAGATCAGTTACTGATAGCATGAACTACTGATAACAGGAACAAATTTTTTATTCTTCTTGAGATTCACGTTAACGAGGTTCGACTGTACCAACTACAAAAATCTCCTATTCACTGGCTATTTTAAACTTTGATTAAGATAAGAATGTTAAGTTACAACAACAATCATAACGGATGCCGCAAATTAGTAATAAAATATTAGACAGAGAGAAATATTTCCATAAATTAACTAAAAAAATCTGATGTGGACACCCTATGACTCACTCATACACCCATTGAAATATACATATTGTTATGAAAATATTGACATTTTTGTGTGAGGCAACCGATTCGTAAATAAACAGGCAGGTTCCAGTTACGAATATTCCCGAAAAGAAGAAAATAAAATCTGCTACTTCAACCACAAAAATCACGATTATAAGATTATACACATTGCCAAGACAAATAGAGTAGCTTTTTTCAGAAATAATGCTGTACGGCTATTTTAACAATCTCTTATTGGCAAATGCACAGCTTAGAGTTCAATAAAAATCATTGATTTTGTATAAATTTAAATAAAATAGCATTTCTTCTTAGTTTTTTTCAATTTTTCGAGTTTGTTTCAATTAATTTGCACAGGGGTGTATATTACGGGAAAGCGATAAAATAAATAAAGAAATAGACACACAGTTATTAAAATTGAATTTAGGAGTTAGAATGTCATTTTTAATTTCTCGGAGCCTTTTGGTGGATTTTAAAACATGTAAATGTTATGGGGTGTTATCAGATGATGTCATTGTGTTTTAATAATATAATGTAAATAGACGTTTAACAATTTAGTTCTTTGCTATTTTCCTATTTTCTTATTTTCCTTTTTCCCTATTTGCTATATTATTATTTCCATGAGAGCTGAACAAGCAGGAAGAAATAAATGTGGAAGTGCATTTGTAAAATCCGAGCTGCTCAACCAAATAAAAAAAAAAAATTTTTTTTAAATGGAATCTCTCTCTATTTTGTTTTATGTCTATTTAAAAATGAAGGCAAATTTCCGATATTCGTATTACCCCTAGAGTACAAAAATTTGTTCTGCTGTGTTTAACATGTATATAAATTACAGCACGATGCATATAAAACAGATTTAACGAATAGTTAATCTTAACTACTATGGCATATTTTATTAAAAGCAAGTTTATGCCTATATAGTGCATAAAAAAATTGATTGTAGTACTCAGGAATAACTTTTGAATTTTTTTGTAATATATTCATGCAGTAAATTTATCGTGTGTGTGTAGATACTTAGATAGATTGCAATAGAGGTCATTTTTTACTCGTATTAATAGAAGTCATTTTTTACTCGTATTTTTTCTCTTTTTTTAGGACAAAGCGTTTGCTAAAATATGAGGTATAACCTGTGTTAGTAATAATTCGTAAAGAATTTTTCTAGATGTTTGACAAAACGTTTAAGTTCGAGAATGCCCAAATACTTATTGGTAGATAGAGTAGAAGTTAATTCTTATAATATACAAAGTATATTAAGTCAGGAAAAAATTCCTAAGTAGTTAAAAATAAAAATAGGTCTGTTTTAAAATTAATTAGCAAAAAAAATGAATTGATAGATCCGCGAGAATGTAAATCTTACCTTTTGAATTTAACAGTTAATTTCACAGAGATTTAAGGGGTTACATCCAGTTGTATGCACGAAAAAACGTGTTTTTTTGTGAAGAGGCCTTTTATTAAAGAAATATATACAATACATATACATATAGCAAATTTAATGTATGTTAAGAATCCGTGATGAGTTTACAAAAATATTGGGTTCCGCTGTTCCTGTAGCAGATCTCCTAGAGGACTTGCACAAAAAGGTGTCTGGCGGTGAGCAAGATATCTCTGATCCAAATTATCTGAAATGAAAATAACCAAAAGATATATTTTTAGGATAGATGAATAGAGGTAATGATCGTAGGAATAGTCAAAATTTTGATTTTTGACAAAATGGCGGCTTCCCCCCCAAAAAAATCGTTTTTTTCATGAAAATTTACACTTGAAAGTGGCTGAAAAAATCGAAATTATTATCAGAAACCTTATTCCTACGATCATTACCTGACAAAAATATCTAAGAAAATCGTGTCAAAATTTCAAGTCAATCGGTCCAGCCGTTTCGGAGAAATTTTGCTCACCGACTTTGAAAACACCGTTTCGAGATAAACGCGTTTAAAGTTTTGGGAACCATTTAAAGTAAGTTAAATTTTTTTTTTCCTACTTACATCGAGTCATCTATTCCAGGACCATAAGAGGAACCCTCTGCTTCATCATTTGCTTCTAGTACAGCCAACTGTTGTTGTCTACGTGACATTCTCCCCTCGCGCGTGCTCCCTTGCGCTCGTGCGTCAGAGATCAAGATGCGCTCTGCGTCCTCTTTTTCTACATAGGCATGGGCATTAGTCCCAAGCGATAGTCCCATTGCGTTCATGAAGTATAGAAGAGATGTTTTTCCTTCATTGAACATGCCGGCAGCAAGATAAGCAGCAATTTCAACGATCTTAGAGCCACATGGGATTATTTTTGGAGTTATTTTCCATATCAGCTGATTATTACTTACTGTATACCTAAAATTTCTAAATATAGCTCTCAGATATAAGATAAACCTTTTATATTCTTATTCTAAGAAGCAAAACATTATGAAAAGCATGGACAAGGGCATAGGGATAATGAAAAACAGCTGCTACTCTGGTTTACGCTCCGCCTACTTTAAAACGCTCGGAGACGTCTTTACAAATATGCAAATTTCTCCGAAACTAATTGCCGGATCGATATGAAAATTTCAGACAATATTATCAAATATATGTACATTCAAAATATGTAAAAAAAAAAAAAAAAATCGATTTTTTGAAAATTACAACTGGATGTAACCCCTTAAATAAACAAACAATCAAAAACAACATAGACAATTTAAAAGCGTTATACATTCAGTGAAACTTCTAATCTATTGACACATGTCTACAAAAACAATATTGACGAAATTGGATTGAATAAATAATTTTGGCTGATCTTTTATGTTGTATGGTGTGAAGCCAGTTTTTCTCTATCACGTATTCTCTATTTTGTCAAGACGCAATTTCTTCATTTTCATCTACCGAAAATGAGAATTACAATGAATCATGGAAACGTAAACCATATAATTATAGTGGTTGAAGAGCCATGGAAGAAATGTTGTTGGCAGCCACCCTATAGTGACATGACAGAGGAAAACTAACTTCAGTTTCGGTTACAGCACAACAAAATACAAATAGGAGCCAAAATTATCGAATCAAAATTTCAGATGTAGACCTGAGGTTTTTTTTTAAGAGAGTAATATTTTAAGAAGATTTTATTAATTTTACTAACTGCAAAGTAACTATTTACAATTAATTATTAATTTATTATTATTGCTAATAACTATGAACTTATTATTATTATTATTACTATTATCTATTTACTTTTTCCATAAACTATAAGTCGAATTGTTCTTTATTTTATTTTTTGCACCTATTTGGAGAAGCTTTCTGAAAAGAAAATACGAGGTTTATTCGTTTTAATCTGGTTTAAAAAAATATTTATCTTCCTAAAAACAACCATTAGATATTCGATAATCTCTTCTTGGCCTGTTTTTTTCTTCTTTTTATCTTTTCAGTTGAAAAGGAGAAAAATCTTGGAATTTCTTTCTAAGTTGCCTAATTCAGTTTTCTCTGGCTGAAGAATGTAGTAAATTTTCCTGAAAAACTATCTGTGGGATGTTTTATCGGGTGTCAGTACGGGATAATGATTAACGTTCAACATCTTTATTTTCTATATTAGAAGACGCATTTAATTAAGCAGTTACAAATCCTAATTTTATTTTTACTTTCGCTCATCCATATAAAGCTACAGAAAATATTGATTTTTGTGAAATGGTCGAGATTTTGCTATGTTGACACGTTTTGAGGTTCCTTGAATTTTAAAATCAAGATTTCAAGATGGAGATCACAGTGGATCTCCACGTGAGCCCGCTACCAGCATAACTCATGTCGAAATTTTAGCAAGAACCGATATTCTAAATCTATATCATAAAGACATGCTAGCTGAAATTTCTTATTGAAATCGGACAAATGATTCGTGTACGTATGGTCAAAATGTCTGACAGGTACTGTACTATAGACTGTACTATGCAAAATGAAACGAATATGTATTTTTTTTATTCGCATAAAAGCATGTTTATCATAGGTTATGGTACGAAAATCATTCGCCACTCAGTACCACGAAAAAAAGGAAGACTACACGAGGAAACTGCTGGCAGTTCATTTCAAGCTATATCGTGTGTTTTTTATTCTGTATTAATTTTTAGTTTACCTTGTGTGTCATTCATGGACAATATACATTGGTTACCCAAAATTAAGTACATGCATTCTTTTATATTGAATTTAATTGATGGAAGTATTTTACTGGATTTTATGAGGTCCAAGAAAACTTCTTAAAATGATTGATTGAATTTAGCAAAAGCATCCATTTGTACGTGTTCTCGAAACTTTTCATCTTTACGAGTACAATAAATCGTTGAGATACCACCACATTGTTAAAAAAAAAAGAAATAAAAATCTGGAACGACTCATAAGATAGTTAAAGTAATATTATATAATAGTAATTGCTAGTTGTTAGGCTTTTAAACGCATTTCAATCAATCAGAAGGCGAAAATTATGATAGGGCATTTGAGTGTTTTTCAATGCACTCATGCACTGACGAGCCGAACCATTATGATCATCCCCACATTTGTCAATGAACTCGTCTGGATGACGCGGTTAATGGGTTGGTTGTAGGATTTAAGGCCGATTGACCACGCTAGGGTATTAGACCTAAGAATAGGTGGAGTGCCCTTCATGGGGATCTTGATAAGGGGGTCCTAGCCCGTATTTACGCGAGTTTCGGAAAAAAACCACGGAAAACCTCGAATGGCTAGGTCGATGAGTGCGACTTCGGATCGAACCAGGCACTTCCGATCTACCAGTTTTGAGCGCAGAACTGCTCGACGGCCTGGATGACGCTTTAACAGTTGCTGGAGAAGGTAAGGACTTACCCCTTTCACTTACTTTTGCGAGTGATGACAAAGGCTGCTGATCTAAACGAATTTGATAAAGGGCAAATTGCAATTGCCCGAAGACTCGGAATGAGTATTTCCGAAACTGCATGATGAAGATCTGTACGGGCCGGGTTTGGACCGAATTTCTCAGTTTGGTCTCGAAACGACTCGGGCTCCGGCTTATTTATTTATTAATTTTTGTGTGTGTGCGTGTATACTTGGGCTGAGCCGGGTCTGGATATTTTTCCACATTTCTTGTTAATTAACAAAGAAGGTAAATGTTAAAAACCTTTATTAAATTTATTTTTCATAATTTTATAGATTTGTACGTCACCGGAAATTTTGTTTTGTTAGAAGGTGTTTATAACTCCAACTTGATTGTGTGGCTGTGTCTATTCGCATTCTGATTTCTGCAAAATTCAGCAAATGTTTTAGCATACATTTCGAAATTTATCTAATTTTATGTTTAACGGAAATTTATTGCCTTATTCTCGCTTATTAGCATTGTTTTAAATTCGAATAACGGGTAAAATTTCAAAAGAAATTATGTCTCTTTGCTCCAAGCCGCCTTTAATCTGTAAAATATATTTTCAACAATTATGTTTGTAACCGTACGAAATGACATTCTTGAAACAACTCCGTGACGTTACGAGCATATAAGCGAGCGCTTTAGAATATACGAAATATCGCACATTTATAAAAATAGAAACATTAATGCCGTGTTCACATTTCGCTTCATAATACTCAATTAGATTTATTTAAAGAACATGTAACACATCTTGTCGTATATATAAATATAAAAAAAAAAAGTTGAAAAGATGAAAAGAACATTATTTTAAGAGGGATATTAATGTCTGTCATAAAGGAAAATGAAGTAATTGTCCATTTTAAGCATTCAATAACAGATCCCATTTATCAAGATTACGTATAACTTTTCTAGGTAATCTCTGCTCGTAAATAACCAGTCAATGTTTATGAACTTTTTTTCTTTTAAATCCCCTCTCATTTATTAATTTAGGTAACGTATTTTATTTTATTTTAAAATTACTGAAAATAAATGTCCCCGAGACGTTTTCTGTTACTCTGTTAATTTGAATAGTTTGTAAAACAAATTTTTATTTAAATTAGGGCACTTGACGAAATTCAAGGGGTTGTTATAACACACCTACTTTAATATAAAACAAATAGAAATAGCTAACCTATTTGTCAGAATTTCCATTTTTATTGAATATACTGCGCGAAAAACGTAGAAGGGCACTCGATTTTTGTCATTTACTGCCTGTATTTTTATTCTATCAGATTCGTATGCAGATTTTGTTTAGCAGTTTTCTTTCATTTCACGTAAAAAATTAAATATCTACCACCCGTGTTGCTAACTTAACACTTTTGGTGCTGAATCTAGCATTTTTTCGAATCGTCTCGCACTGAAAGATGAATTTTAGCACATAGCACCAAAACTAGCACTCAACATAGCGGATGCTCGATTGAAAAAATAATCCTCTGGTTTGCGTAACGTTACGTGTGAATTGCAAACGACAGCCTGGTATATATATTTCTTTATTTTACAGAGAATGAAAATTGTGATGACATGTCGCTGGATCACCCCTCAAATCGTTGCCAATCGCAAAAATCTACTCAACATCAACCCATCTGCATTAAGCTTGTTTTTTTATTGTTACTCCGAATGCTGATCAGTGTTTGAGAATCTGCTGCGTACTGCCCTTTTCAACTTGTCTGCGAAAGAATAAAGGGTATGAAAATGGATCCTGAAACTGTCTTTGCACTGTCAGAGTTGATTTCCAAGAAAACGTTATTGATGTAGGATCGTGCGGGATCATTACTTAGATTTGTGATAGCGGCCATTGTGCACAAGCTGTCAACTATACCTATACCTATGCGAAGAAGCTTGCCCAAATTCTAAAGTCTTTTTTGAAATGAACTTGAAAGAAAACTTGCTCACGAGTTGAAAAAGAAAAGTGGAAGTATTGCAAAGGCTCAATATCAAGCAGAATTCACTCATGTATCAAAGCAAACAGTTTACAACTACATAACAAGATCCAAATAATTCATTTTCAAAAAACGGAAGTATCATCCAACGTAGAAAAAAATCACATATCGATAACTGTTTACTTTGGGCTGAGGAACACATACCATGGACCTCAGATGGGACTTCTTTTATATTTTCAGACGAGAAGAAGTTTAACTTAGACCACCCAGATGATTAACAGCACTACTGGTATTGTCTGAGGTACGTAGAAGAATTTTATTCAACTCGACAAATAGGAAGGGGGGGGGGGGGGGTTGATGGTCTAGTAAGAAACAAAATACAGAAGAAGAACATATCTGGACTTTTTCATTGCTAGGCAGAAACATATAGACTCACGTGTTGAATTTTGATATTCTTTCTCATGGTTCCGAATTAGGTGAAAAAGAGTAGATGTTTCAACAAGATGGAACCTCTATTTACATCACCGATAGAGTTGAAAACTGGTTCGCTTCGGATAATGTGCATATTTTACCGTGGCCAACTAAAAGCCCTGATCTCAAACTAATGTAAAATATCTGATCAATGCTTGTTCGGCGAGAATATGCTGGTAGAAGACAATTTGCGAGAATATGCTGGTAGAAGACAATTTGAATCCTTTACTGAGCTTCGAGAAGTTTTGAATAGCTCATGGGATAATTTTTGCCAAACAGAAATCAATATTTGTATGATTCACAACCAAACAGAATATTCGAAGTCATAAAAGCTAACGGAAAGAGTATTCTTTACTAATATCGCTTGCATTTTACAGATTGCATTTTTTATAGAGTTTAAAATGGTAAAAGCAGTTTCTGTTGTCATTAATATTCTATTACTTTCTTCTATATTCAATAGAAGAAAGTATTAGATTCGTAAAAATTTTCGACCTCGGGTTTTTGATGGATTCACACGTTTTGAGAGCTGTAGAACACGATTTGACCATTTTTAGAAAATGTCTGTCTGCGTGTGTGTGTGTGACAAAATTTTGTGGCAACTGTATCTCAGGAACTACTGCACAGAAATACAAATTGGTATGTAGTTATACCTTGACGTAGATTAGTGCCTATTTACTTTTGAAAAAAGATTGTCTTACAGGTTGCGTTGCCATCCTGCTTTTTCTAAATTTTTAACAGGGTGGTATAGGACAAAATTTTGTACAAATGTGCATAAAGAGAATTATTTTTTAATAATCATTATGAAATTTACAAGAATTATTTATATTAGAGATAGTCAGATGGGAAATTTTTTTTTGTATATGTAGGAGCATCGCCTCCCTCTTTGGGAGGAAGCTCCCCCCCCCCCAAGGAAAATAAATTTTCATGATGGGTATCTTTCAAAAGCTTGCCAATACCTTTAAAACGAATGGTTGAACCATCGATCTGCGATAATTTAAATTTTTTTTTTTTTTTTTTTTTTTTTTTTTTTTATGTGTTATCGAGAATAAAATAAACTTTTTTTTTGGATATTTAGTGTTATACTACTTCTCTAATATGGAAATCGTACTGCATTATCATGGAAGGTAATTTTATTAAACAATCATTTTAATAAATTATTTTTACTGGGAGAATTTGTATAGGAAAATATAGAAGAAAGTCATGTGGTGGTCACCACATTCTAGTTTTTGAATATCATGGTAATGATGCTTACATTTTCTTTATAAATGATCTACAAAATATTACTCATAAAAATAATATCATTAAAAATAAGATTTCTCATTTTTCTAAAAATATCTAGTGTTCTTCAACAATTTTTTTTTATTTTTTATTTTTTACACAGCGTAAGTGTAAGCGTAAATATTCTGTACTTATCCATCGTGACGCGATCTGAAACACAATGAAACATATTTGCCTAAATCGGTATAAAATGTTGTTTTACAATGTTTTCAAGTTCAAAATGTCCAACAAGCTCCGGTCAAGTAGGTGATAAACGATATACTATCTTATAATGCACTAACAAGGAGAAGTCACGATTTAGAATATTACGTTTGGGACGAAATGGCGCAGAATTGTAGCCTATTAGGAAAGTAACAACATATAAAAGAAATAGTGTGTACTTGTTTAACAATTTTGAGGGGAGACACCACATGACTTCCCTTGGAACTTACATATTGTTATGAAAACATTGACAGTTTTGTGTGAGGTAACTGATTCGTAAATAAAAACAGGCAGGTTAAAACCACGAAAAAGCTGCTACTCCAACAACAAAAGTCATGATAATAGGATTATATATGCCGCAAAACATATATACTATTTTTTTTCAGGAATTGCTTAGTACAGAACCTCTCACTGGTAAATTCATAGGTCAACGTTTAATGAAAATCATTCGAGTACAGAGGGCCTACTTTTGTTCTCTTTGCCGAAAAGTAGAGGTGAAGAACGATACATTTTACCGAAACAATCAATTCATTTAAAACTGAGAAAAAATTTACTAATTCTGGCTATCCTGAAACAATATTTGATACCAAATTTGATCGTTAATCTCGTCACGTCGCCAAATTTATAGCCAACGCTGATTTGGTTTTCACATCAATTTTGGCAACTTGGCGACCAAATTTAGCGAAAATTTGTAGTTTAGAGTTGCCAAAGTTTGGAAGCTGTAACTTCAATAACAACAGAATTCTGGAATTTTCCGCAAAGATTCATTGGTTTATAGCGCTGAACTAAATTCTTCGAAAATTCTTTAAAATGACAGACAAGATTAAAACAAAATAAAGTGCATTCGTCGACTAGAACTATATGATAAGAATTACTTTCTACGCTAAAAAATGTAGGCAACTTTCATAACAATATCATTACGTACTCTATCTGTGGGCTGAATATTCATTAAAGTGCATTCGTCGTCCAGAACCTGTTTATGTCTTTAAGAATTACTTTATACACGCAAAAATGTCGGCAACTCTCATTATAATATTATTACGGGCTCTAATATTAGCTTATTTTTAAATCTCTATGATGGTAGGTCATATATAACGGTCAAAGCCTTTGTATATTAATATCTCAAAACGGAAAGTCTTTATACAAAGATGTAGAAAAAGGCCTTTAAACTTTCAGTAAATAATTTAAGTGCAAGTTATTTCGCAAAAGAGTTATGGCTCCGTTGACGTATTTGGAAACATGCGCATCCGCAGTCTGAAGATCTTCGGTTCGATGTTACTAAACAGAAAGGTTTTTTTTTTTTTTTAAATTATTTATCTAACATTATTTTATTTTTAGTTTATTTTATAATTAAAACAAAGTTAAAGTTTATTTTTTAAGTAATAGAAAAAAAATTATAAAATATAGTAAAATATAAAAACTTACACAGTTTTTTAATTCGCAAAAATTAAACTAATAAACTTTCTAATTTTGTATTTAATAATTCATTATTTAATTATTCAGATGACAATCATCTGAATCAAAGATGACAATCATTTTACAATCATCTACTTTTACAAACGTTCAACTGTAGCTTTAGCAGCAAAATAGAAATGGAAATAAATCAATAAATAAAATAAACCAACCCAGCTAAAAAATTCTGCAGTTTTTCCGCAGAAAACCCCCAAAACTGTAGAAATTCTGCAGTATTTCAAATAATGTGCTTTTAACTTTAGAAAAACTGCAGAATTTTTAAAGTAAAGTTCACGACTTAATAAAAACTGCAGAATTTTTAAAGTAAAGTTCACGACTTAGTAAGAACTGCAGAATTCTTAAAGGCGTGGTTGTGACTTCAAAAATATCGCAAACTTATCACAGTTAACTTGATGTAAATGGTAACTGTAAAACAACTGCAGTTTTTATTAAAAAAATTGCGAAGAATAGTATTAAAAAAAAATGAAAAGAAAGAAAGAATGAAACTGCCTTTTTGTAATTGCGGGTTTCAGAAAAAAGTGCATTTTCCCCCCCTTATAATATCGTAGTTTATCTTACAATTTCATAAAATATGTAGATGTACCTCTATAGATGTATGGAATAGCAGCTGAAAGATAAGCTATCCCTTAAATCTGCATATAATGGCATAAAAAGATGATTTTAAGAAAGCAAAAATTCTGAAAAACTTATTTTTATAAAACTCAATACCCACATTTCCAACCACTGTTGGAAATTGAGAAAAATTTTTCCCATTTTCATTCTATGTAGAACTAACAGTTTTCATTTCCTGTACAGTTGTTCATTCAGAAAAATGGCCAATATTTTTCAAATCTTTCATTTTTAAAGCTTTGCAACATTTTAAAATTTGAAATAAAAATTTTGTAGAACCCGATTTTTGTAGTTTCTTTCATTCATTCATTCTTTCTTTATTTATTTTTATTAATTAATTAATTATTTATTTTTTGAAATTTTGTAGAACAAGATTTAAAAAAAAAGGGGGGGGGGGGGGTTAAACAGTTTCACAATCTGTATCTCCCGTTTCAAAGCATGCCGAATCACGCGCTACGCTTTGTTTTGAAGGTAATAAAGGATTCCCCCCAAAAACATTATTTTTCATGTCCTTCAGAGTTTTTCCCTGGGTTGAGTGGAAGGGGGGGGGGATCACTTCACTATCACAAAGTTTATACCCAAGCTTCTTCTGAAAATAGCACACACACACACACAAAATAATAATAATAATAATAATAATAAATAAATAAATAAATAAAAATTCCGTCAACGGCAGAATTTGGTTTAGTATGGAAGACTGTTAATTTCAGTGTGTAAAATTTTAATTTTAACTTTTACTTTCTTCTATATTCAATAGAAGAAGGTATTGGATTCGTAAAAATTTTCGACTTCCGGTTTTCGCCGGATTTATACGTTTTGAGAGGTCTAGAACACGATTTGATTTATGCGTGACAAAAATTCAATTGATTCTTTCATCAGTATTATTCGATCTTTCCTTCCATTTAAGGTGTTTTTTAGGAAAAATCCGTCTTATTTAGATTGTAAAATAATGACAGGTTGAGAATTTTTTCGAGTTTTAGTAAAATGGAAAAGATGTATAACTGATATTAGCGGCGTGAATGAAGAATTAAATAATAATGAAGAATTATAATAATGAAGAATTATAATAAATGAAGAATTATTATAATTTATAATAATTATTATTATTTATATTATTATTTATAAATGTAGAATTTTTGCCTTAAAATGAATACGAATGAATCTGGACTTCACTAAAAAGACGTATAAATGTAAAAGACGTATAAACGAGAGACGCATAAACGGTTCTTTATTGTATAATGTAAACTGAATAATATTTTTTTTCGGGTTGCGGGCAAAGCGTAAATACGCTTTGGTTGCGGGTCAAAAGCAGGGGTAGAAATCCTTCAGTAAACTAAGGATTTCTGTCTATGGGATTTCTAGCAGGGGGTTCATGCACTGCCCTCTGATAAGTGACAAGTCCGAAGCACTGGAATTTTAAAAGTTGATGACGTCACGGTCGGAGGGGTGCCTTACGAGGGAGCAGAAAGTAGAAAAGGGGAAGGTGGGTGACCTGACCAGTACAACTATATGATTACTACAATACACGTGCAAAAGTAGCACGTGGGGTTCAGAAAACATAATGAAATTTTAATGAAAGAAAGAGGTAAGAAATCTTATTTTCTCATAAATTTAAAAGAATATTATGAAGATTATTTAATAATGCATGTATAATTTCTATTTAACGAAGTATTAACTTATATATTTCATTCTTTCGTTTGATGGAAGTGTATTTCTAGATTCTAGTAATCAAATATTTAGCATTTTTCATTTATAATAGCAATAATGCATAGATTTTATTTAGAATGATCTGCAATTTTGATTAATATTACATCAAATTTAAGATATTAAAATATTTCATTAATTTTTCAGGCAGTTTTAACAACTGCATATAGCATATGTTAAATTAAATTGAAGTATTTATCTTATTTACTGATTCAAAAAAAAAAAAAAAAAAAAAAAAACTTGAAACCAAATTTTAAAACTTTTTAGAGATTTGAAATGGCACAAATTATCAATGCAGAGAGATTTGTTTATTAGTATATAAGCATAAATATATATTATGACTTTGATTACGTACAATCTCGTGCAGTAAATATTTAAGCGCATTCCCAAACATGATAAATGAAGTTGTTTTGGAAATTTTACTGGTATATTTTAAAAATTTTGTTATAAAATGAAAAATAAAATAAAATAAAACTTGTTTATTCAATAATGTTTAGTTAAATATTTTTATTTATGAACAAATTAGTTTATTTAGTTCGCGTTGAAAAGTGTCAATTAAAATTAAGGAAATTTTATAGAATTTAGTTTTTTTTTTTTTTTTTTAATATAAAAACAAAAACAATTCATAGTTACAATTAGATGAATATATTTTTAAAAATAATAATTTCAGTAATTAATATTGTTTTTAGTATGCATACTTCATGATAATATGTTTTTGAAAAGAACCCATAAACTTCCATAAATTTTAAATTTACAAAAAATTTAAAAGTAAGTAAACAATGCATAATGGTGCAGTTTCTTATACTAGCAGAGTGTATTACTTTTAAAAATATCTTCTCCAGTTTAAGGATTTATTATGCGCATAAATGGTTTTTAATTAGAACAAATTTGTATATAAAGTTGGAAATATATAAGGCACTATTTTTAAAATGATTTATTTTTAAATTCATATGGTTACTAGAAAAAAGAAAAGAAAGTAAAATATTGTTTTTAAATCCAATTTGCATTTAACGTGCTGTAGCTTTAAATGATTAAGGTCAATTACCTTTACATAGTTAATAACCTCCCCCCCCCCAAAAAAAAAAAAAAAACTATATATATATATATATATATATATATATATATATATATATATATATATATATATATATATATATGTTATGAAATTGAAGACTTATTTATTTATTTTATTTTATGGATGGGGGGGGGGGTTTAGATTACTGACTTAATTTTTAACCCCCCCCCCCCAGAGTTTAATTCTGAAGGGAAATAGATAATCCTTAAGAAATGGTTAATGTAAATGTTTATTTGCTTATCAGAATACTTTAATGATTGTTTATTTATCCTTATCACATAATGCACACAAGGAAATTTGTTTTGAATTTATTATTATTATTATTATCTTAATTTATTATTTTTTAAATGATAGATTTGAGTTTTCGTAGTATATAGAATAATATCTTAATGAAATTTCTTTTAAATATAGTTAATATTATTTCATTATTTTAGATCTAATTATTTTTTAGATAATATAGGTAGAGACTTGGCTCTGCTTTTCTAAAAATTTAAAAGGAATTTCCTGAATTGAAATTAATTTTGCATGAAAAAAATCAACTTCTATATATATTTCCTTCTTAACTAGAATATGTAATTTTCTCAGTAGTAGCACTTACTATTTTTAAAATGACCTATTTTTAAATTTATGGTCACTAGCAAAAATAAAAGAAAGTGAAATACAGATTTTTAATCCAATTAGTATTTATTGTGCAGTGGCTTTAAATAATTAAGGTTAATTACCTTTGAATAACTCACTCCTTAAAAAAAAAAAAAAAAAAAAAAATAGACGCATTACGAAATTGAAGATTTATTTATTAAATTGATTATTTATTTATTTATGCCGCATTTCCGTACAAAATTAAGTCTATCTGATTGCATATAAAACAGTTTTTACCAAGAAATCGAAAAAGATTCTGATAAATTGAAAAATAGCAGTGGCAGCGGTTTATAATTTTTGAACAGAAATATTTTATTTTATTAAAATATGCATAACATGTTTTTCTCTCTTTTATATTCAAAAGAAGAAAGTATTTGATTCGTAATAATACTAGACTTCAGGTTTTCGATGGGTTTACATGTTTTGAGATGTCTAGAACATGATTTGACAACTTTTAGGAAATAACTGTATGTAACAAAATTTTGTGGCAACTATATCTCAGGAACTATACTACTCAAAATTTCATAAAATTTGATTTGTAGTTGCAACTTGGCATAAATTAATGTCTAGAAACATTTGGTAAAAATTATCCAAAAATGGAGTGGTCATTCTGCAATTTTTCCCCTTTAATTTTTTACATTGCAGAACAACATTTCCTATAAATATACATAAAGTTAATTATTTTTTAATAATCATTGTGAAATTAAAACGAAGAATCTATAATAGTGATGTCAAGTGAGAATTTTCTTTCTTTCTTTCTTTTTTTTTTTTTTTTTTTTTTTTTTGTAAATGTGCAAGCATTGGTTTCCCCTCCCCCCTTAAAAGGAAAATCCCTCTGAAGGGAGGCAAATTTTCATTATGAGTAGCTCCCAAATGAGCTCACCAACACCTTTTAAAATAAATGGTAGAACCCTCAACATGTAGTAATTTAAAAGAAACTTAAGTTTTTTTTTTTTTGTTAAAATTGAAAAAAGTCATATCTAAAAAATGGATTTCCCTTTGCATGTTTAGTGCTATTATTATTTCTCTAGAATGGAAATTGTCTACATTCATCATGGAAGATTATTTTGATAAAAAAAATTTTTTTACTGAGGGAAATTGTACAGAAATGCAGAAGAGAGTCGTGTGTCCTAATATTATTTCTCTAGAATGGAAATTGTCTGCATTCATCATGGAAGATAATTTTGATAAATTATTTTTTAGTGAGGGAATTTGTATAGAAACACAAAAGAGAGTCATGTGTTGGTCACAACAAACTAAGTTTTAAAAATTGGCTTTTGTGTGTGGCAGGGGAACAATAATAGTTTTCAAGGTTTTCACAGAAATTGTGTAGAATTTAAAAAACTGCAGAGAAACTGAAAGTAACAGGAGTATAATAGTAACAGGAGTAAATAAGTATTTTCAGTTTTTCGCAGAAACTTTGCAGTTTTCAAGAAACTGAAGGTATGTGGTACAAGTTCTTTTTAAGTTTTTTCATGGAAATTTTGCAGAATTTCGAAAACTACAGAAAAACTAAAGGTAAATGGAACAAGTTTTTTTAAAGTTTTTCCATGGAAATTTTGCAGATTTTCAAAAACTGCAGAAAAACTGAAGGTAAATGGAACAAGTTTTTTTAAAGTTTTTTCGCTGAAATTTTGCAGGTATTCAGAAACTGCAGAAAAACTGAAGGTAAATGGAACAAGTTTTTTTAAAGTTTTTTCGCAGAAATTTTGAAGTCAATTATGCAAAATTTTGACTTTAAAATATCTTTAAAAAAACTTTAAAAAAACTTGTGCCAATTGCCTTCAGTTTTTCTGAAGTTTTTTTTTTAAGTTTTTTTGCAGATTTTTTTTAGCTGGGACTGAATACCAGATACAGAAATAAAGGAATAAATAGGAATAAATAAAGACAAAACGTACAAAAAATTAAAATAACGAAAAAAATAGATCGAAATTTAAGTTAGTTAGCAGGCGTAGCACTATTTAAATCTTAAGTTTGACACTTCCGTTTCAGTTTTAATATGTTTATTTTACGAAATCGCTTTTAACGAGTTAATATTAGAAAGATGGTGAAATATTATTTCGTGCGCAGAAAAAAAAAAAAAAAATCTGCAGTGACTCTACTCTAATTTCCGAATATTAAGCAATTAACGGTTTTCCTTAAATAAATTAAAGTAAGAGAAGTGAAACAAAAGAGAAAATTATTTATATGATAAGATTTTTATATGATAAGTTCACTGTCCAACTTTGGTTCGAATTGAATCAGAATTAAAAAAATGTTTATAAATAATCAAGTGGTAGCCTAACTTCAAGTTGTCTCGCTTAGTTTATATCATCCGCACTTTGTTAAAAATGGTGGATGAAGGGTTTATAAACTGGGTTTTGACCCTTATATATAAACTATGTATACATCAAAATTCAAGCAAATCAGGTCTTAAATACGCTTTTTACAATGTGAATTTGAAATTTTCGAATGGCCTGCACTTGAAAACAGAATATCGGAGCAACTTGGTTAACAAACTCATTCAAGGTATTTATAAGATAAATTCGCTGTCCAAATTTGGTTCGATTTGGAGTATTATTTCGGAAGTTATCGTGATTATAAATTTTCAAGTGGTAGCCTGATTTCAAGTGGCTCCGCTTAGTTTAAGATATCCGCCACTTTGTTAAAAATGGCGGATAATGTTCATTCATAAATTTGGTTGAAACCATGTATACATCAAGCTATATGTTCTCTGTCTTCTTTTTTGTGACACAAATATTTTCGCATATTTATAAAAGAAATTTCTTTCAAGTGAATTCCATTCTACATAATGATATTAATATAACAGTGATTTATGTAGAAAATGGCGTATGTAGATTTAATTTAATTATTTACAGAGCTTCCTAAAATATTTTCGATAAATTATATATTGAGCATTGTCATTACCAATTATGTATGTAAGGCCTGTAATTCATATTTTGGGAGATATATATACACGTTTATACAGATAAGTACAGACAGATACAACGGGGGGTGTAGAGGGGGGAGGGCAGACTCTTAAGAAACCTATATGTGTGCATATATAACCTATTGTGCATATGTGTATTTATATAATTTTAAATAATCTATAATTATAAAAAAAGATGTCTGCTTGTCTGTCCATCTATACTTTCAGCCACCTCTCAACGCAGAAGTACAAAAATTGACATACGCTCAGAAGCCTTCCGGTGGGGATAGTGAAAAATAATTTAAAAGTTTTAATTAATTGCGGAGGTATTAATTAAAACGTCAACATATGTCAATTAATAAACGAGTCAATTCTAAGTTTAAAATACGCTTAAGGAGCGTTTGGTGGCCAAATAAATTAGAAATATTGCTCCGATTTTTTCGAATTCGATCCCAAATGGAAGGCGCGATTTTTCTGACGGCGCCACGGAGCGGGAGTTTAATACGATCAGATTTTTCATAGATCGCGAACCAGCTGGTCGCCGAAAACGCCTACTATGGAATAAATAAAAGTGATCTAACGAGTAACGGAAATAGGACGCAGAGGCTCCTGATCTGTAGATCCACTAGATGTGTATTTCTTCAGTTAAATATATAAATATTCCCCTGTATTCGTTTTAATAAAATTTTATTTGCTTAGTAATCAATATTTATTTTTAGATGCAATTAATTCCTTTTTTGTATCAGTACAGTGTTTCAATTAAAAGTGAAGCAATGCTACCGACCAAGAAAAAAAAAAAGTTGTGTGCAGACAGTTCTAAAAAGCTCATTTCCAACTAATCCAGATTCTAAGAGCCTCTTACTCGGGAAGATTATTAGCTAATCACCTACAGGTGGCTTGGATTATTGAATCGCGATATTCGAACTCCGATAAAGGTTTAATGCTTTTGCTTAATCTACGCGGTTTTTCTTTATGCGTATTGATTTTATACAACTACAAATAGTGCAGGATAGAAAGAAAGCTAATGGAACAGATAACCCATGAGATTTTTTAAGTTATATTTTGAAATTTTTGTTTTATTACTTAACATGTTAACTTTACATGAACCTTAAACTCCATGATGTTTTTTTTAATTAATTAATTAACTTTTTAATAAATTAAATAATATAGTTATGTATATGTATATAAATAATCTGGTATGTCACTCACACGACTTTCTCTTACCATGCGTTTCAGTGTGATAAAGAACGATTGCCGATTAAGTCGTAAAATCAATAAGATAAAATAATAGAGTTCAACCTAGTTTAAAAATAATCTAAAATAGGTTTACGCACAATTATATTTGATATAATTCTTTGTGAAAGAAGCTAACGTCCCCTCAATTACCCGTTCAATTGTAGTGTCAACATTTATTTAAAAGAACTAGTATTTTGTGGCCAGCACAAAACTTTCTTCTATATTTTCTTATATAAATCCCCTCAGTTCAAATAATTTACAAAAATTATTGTTTATTAAAATTATCTACCATGATGAATGCAGGCGATTTTCATCTTATCTACCATGATGAATGCAGGCGATTTTCATCTTAGAGAAAAATGACACTAAATATCCAAAGAAACACAGTTTAACTGACATCTTAAAAAATGTGTTTTCATAATTGTTATCTCATGTATCATGGTTTCGTACAGTTAAATGCCATGGAAGCTGAAATATAGCATTCCTTTTCTGGAGAAAAACTGCACTATAGCAGCGCAACCTATTAGCATACATCCAAACTGGATCGGCATAATGTCGCATAATAGCTTTTTCACCTATCAAGTGTTGTTTGATTATACGCACTAGAACCTCTTCTCTTTAACTGGGGAAGTCGCTGTATAGAAGAAACCACATGTGGAGTAAATAGTACCAAAAGTTGATTTGCAGTAACTTATGTCAAGATGCATCCACATATAAATTTATATGCATTTTATACAGTTCCTGAGATATAGACTCCCCTTAAATTGTGGAAATCACTGCATAGCAGCGCCACCTGTTAGCGGTTGACACCAAAAGTTGATAGGAACTAATTTAGGTCAAGCTGCAGCTACATATAAAATTACATGTAGTTCTTGATATACAGCCACCAAAAAATTTTTGTCACACACACACATACAGAAACAGACATTTTCTAACAATGGTCAAATCGTGTCCTGGACTCTCAAAACGTGTAAACCCAACAAAAACCGGAAGTCGAAAAGTTTTACGAATCCAGCGCTTTCTTTTATTGAATATAAAATAAAGTAAAAAAAAAAAAAAAATAAATAAATAAAAAGTCGGTCATTAATTCCCCTTGAAACTCTCTAATCTTAATTAAATTTTCAAATGACAAACACATGCAAACTTCAAAATATCAAATTTAAATTCCCTGCAGTTATTTGTCTTAATGTTGATAACTGATATATATATATATATATGTGTATACAGATCAACAGTAAAAAGTTTACTTTCGTATTCAGAAGACTTTAAAACGTGATATTATGTAAAAAACGAGAGTGGAAAAACAAACTTAAAAAAAAAAAAAATACTTTGTTTTATTATATGGGCATGGGAAATTGATTTTCCTACTGGAGCAGCATTCGTCGGCAGAGTAGAATGTAGCAAAGCACTTCCATCCGTTACATTCTATAGAAAAGAACGTTTAGCTTAATTTGGGGTTGCTCTGTATATTGTCTATAAAATATATACACATCGCATTGTGTACTTAAATTTATTCATAAGAAAAGCATATAACACAAAATTAAATACAATTTTCAGGTGCAGATGCAATGTATCTAAATACTTTGGGGAACCCATTTCTTGATCCCAACGGAAAGGTAGCCCATCTCTATATGATACAGATGTAGAATACAGAATTCGGACTTCTCCTGCTACTATTTGTACTTGAGATATGCTGATAACAAACATTCAGACACACACAGACCAGCCGCCCGCTAAAAACCTGTTTTTTTGGATTCAAGGGGCCTCAGAATGTGTAAATATAATAGAATCTTTGATTTCGAAAATTTGGCCCTAAAACGATATGAGTAATAGAAAATAAAAAGTATATTTATGAAATGCTAAACAAGTCCTTCCGGCTCATTCGGAAGGGTAGGTTGATTTCTTTTTTCTTATCAAGTAGCTGCCATTTTAAAACAAAACGGCGTCTACAAATTATTAATGGTTTTGGTAGAAATATTGTTGTGGGTTATACATATGGAGCAAATCGGTTCACAAATGCCTTTCTAAGGGAATTTGAAATTTTCAAGTGGCCGACGCTTAGACAGACAGAGAGAGAGAAACGAAGTGATTGCAGTAGACCGATTTCTAAAGAAATCAGTCTTTAAAAAAAAAAAAAAAAAAAAAAAAGAAGAAGAAGAAGAAGTATGTCACATTTAATTTCATCTTATTCAAAATTTTTTTCTAAAAGATTTAATATATTCCTTTTCCCAGTAATATCGTCCAGGGGAAAAATAACTCTTCAAGTATACGCATAAGTACACATACATACTTTTCTAATCAGACAGGAAAACCCAAACCGGGAGAAAAAGAAAGGGAAACAAAGAATTTATGTCCAGACAACATCGCTGTCTAAATTTAACTGTAAATCTTATTCGTGAGACGTACTTTTTTCTATAGTTTATATGCCGTAAAATAATTTTTTTAATACTCTGTCCTATACTTTAGGACGAAATATAGATTATTTATAGAATCTATTTTATTATATACATACGATGTCGCAACTTATGGTGAATGAATTGTCACGGTCACTTTTTACAGTGCATTCATAACAACAGGCTTTTGACAAGTGATTCATCTAGTTTACCCTGTAAATGCAATTAAAGGTGCTGGTTCTTCTATTTGCCCCTTTGAAAGATGGGGGATGAGTTAATGGCATGGAAGATGATTTAACAATGATTTAGAAAAAAAAATTGTGAAGTAGTGATATGACATATGACATATCTAGGATTTTTATTTTTAATTCATTTTTTTTTTTTTTTTTTTTTTTTTTTTTTTTTACTACCGGTTCCAGTCAGTGGTGGTGTACATGAATCTTCAAAATATAATAGTATATATAGAATACTAAGGTATTATTTTCATCTTAGCTGTAAAACATTCTTAAAATTTGCAACATAAGTACTGCATATTAAAAAATATATAAAAGAGCAGACATGTATTGTGTTGTACTCAGGATAATTAAAGTATGATGTAGTAGTAAACAGCGTATTTTGGAGTTTGAAATGAAATAAAGATATTTTCTATACACATAACAAAAAAATAAAACAAGATGGATCGGGCACGTATCGTCTATCTTCGTGCGATTCCTTCTGTCCTTCTGAGTGCTAAGTACTGTGTTGAAATAAACACTTAAGTCTTCACTGAAACTGAACTTATAAAGAATTTTTCTTAGTTATAATATTTTAACACATTAAATACCGCTACATAAATCCTATTCAAAAATTTTGAATTTTCGTATGTTTTGGGTTTTATAATGCGTCTGTAATCATATGTAATTTAAATAATTAATCTATATATATATATATATATTTAGAAGATATGATACGGTACAAAATGGAAGATTTGGCACCTAATGGGGTGGCACAGATAATATTCAATAATATATGTATACATATATAAATGATAGTACGTAATAAAATTTAACCTTAAAATTTAGGAATTAATAGATACAAAATAATACCAACACAACAAAAATAGAACTGATTGTAACATATAGGTAAGACTGACACAAAAATTTTGCGATACAGATTAAGAACCAATAAGAGACAAAAACAATTTAAATTACTTACGCCGACATAAATGATAATAATAAAAAAAGGACCATTAAACTTAATGACGGAGAAAGTAAATAAAGGACCACAGAAATAATATTTGGATAAAAATGCTTAAAATTTGAAGTACAAACTCTTCCTAAAGCAATATAGGTAATCATAGCAATTTATATTGTTTCAGCCCCGATCGAGGCAGCAAAACCATTTTGATTGAGAAATTAACCCGTTAGTAGTCGCTATAGACAGCGCCACCTATTACAGATTGCGCACTATTTATTTAACTCACACCAATAATTTTAAGAAGTGATGTGATCGACGTTCCTTCGATTTTATTTGCGTTTTATGTATATCAAATGCTACTTCTAAAAAATTTGGTGGATATTGAATAAAAAAATCTGGCAACACTAAAGGATGGGCGGAAAAATCGACCAACTAGCGACTACTAACGGGTTGAATAATTTATTAAATCAAATCATCAAGGAATCCAGAGAGAAAACTAGAAAAAAACAGAGTAGCCAAATGTAAAACTTTTACACAAACTGGAGAACATGAAGATGCCAACAAATTAATGAAATTAAAAGTAAAAGCATTGCAGACAACGACTAATCGATAAAGAATTAACTTCTGAGCATTTACATTAACGATAAATTTCACTGAGTAGTTATTTATTGAGTTAGTTAAATTATAATTTTAAGTTAGTTAAATTATAACTTAAATTATACGTAAATCAATGAGCATTAAAACTTTCATAGAAAGGAAATTAATGATAGAAAAACTTTAACGGCTCTCTTCACCCACCGTCACCGGAAGCCCGAGACAATGCCACTCCATGGGTAAAACTTCTTTACAAATAACCCACAAACTAATACATACTTCCAAATTCCGTTTTCATACTCAGAAAACTCCCAACTGCTAAAGTGACGGACCGTTTTCAAAAATGTATTTTTTCAATTTTTAACCTTTCACTTTGAAAGTGCAAAATGAAAAAAATTCACATATTTAAAATTCGTATTTAGCAGCTTCAAAAAGAAAAAAAAAAAAAAAAAAAAAAAAAAAACAATCCTTCAAAAAAGGTCCGTCAACCCAACAGCTGGGAACCCTCAGAATGTGAAGACAGAACCCAAAAACATATATTAGTCAATAAGTTATTTGCAAAGAAAAATCTCCCATAGAACAACTCTAGCCCCGGCCTCCGGTGGCGGCGAGTGAAGAGGGCCCCCCTTAAGACAGCAGTGAGCAAGCGCCATATAGCGTTTAGCTAGATAAACAATAAGTCAATTAAATTATTGCAGGTTCAAACAAACCATTGCTTTAAGGTGTATATTTTTAAGAGGTTTTAAGTTCATGATTTAAGAGAATATGTGGCATCATTTAAATAGTTATTTAATTAGTGGATCTTGAAAATGTTAAACCTAAAATAACTAAACTAATTTAGTTGACCTTAATAATGTTAAACCTAAAATATTTAATCTTAAATGTAAAGACTCAGTAAAGACTAAGTTGTAAAAAGACTCAATCACAAGTAATAATCCCAAAAAGCACACATGTAAGGATAAGCAATGCAAGACAGTCTTCAATTATTAAAGTTATTATTTTAAATGTGTTGATTTTAATTTTTTATTATTATCAATTATTGTTATTATTGTTATTGAATTGGATTTATGGTTCAATCTAAACATGGGAAGCCACTAATAGCCAAATGCACCCAATTAAATTTAACGAAAAAAGAGTTCATAATATCAACCAGAATAAATAAGAAGACTATGTAACTTGCAATAGCAATAATCCTTTTTTTTTTTTAGTTCAACAACAAACCCTCCCAACCAACAAGCCAAACAACACCACCCATCCTCCTTAATCAAACATCTGCCCACCCATCCACCAATTTTTTTCTTTTTTTAAACCTTAAAATAGATTTTTTTTTTTTTGTGTGTGTATGTGTGTTAGAGACATTTAATGGTAAACAATTGAATAGATAATTTTTTTGGGATAACCCATTTTTATAGCAGCATTAATTATGTGAGAGTTATTTTTGTTTTTAATACCTAAATGAACAAAGATTATGTATGTGAAAGAGGTGATTGAGAATGATATATCTGTAAACAGAGATATGAAGACAAGAATTAAAATGTGTAAATGAATTTACTTTGAAACACAAATCTTGTCTTTTGTCATACAGATCAGTATAAATTTTACTACCTTCAAGTTTAAGTTTTAAATCAAAGAAACTAATACAGTTGTTGTTAAGGAGAGTATGAGTTAAGGTAAGGTGAGGAGGATATTCAAATTTGAAATATATATTTATCTGATTTACTTGTAGAGAGAAAAATTCTTAATCAAATGTTCCAACAACGGAAGCTTTGGCACTTAATGGATTAAATATAATTAAATGTAACAACATAAATGAGATTCTTTACAAAAAATTCAATTTCTATTGCGGTGATTTTCAAACATTTTAAGTATCAAATAAGAAATTTTTTGAAACGCTGTACAGAAATCTATTGTAAAGAAATAAAGCGAAATGCAAACAGGCGTGTCTGTTTCTGTCATCGATCTTAATCCAATTAGAAGTGCCTCCCTAAAAGAGGCAAGCACTTTGTTGTCGAAAAAGAAGAGTTGAGTGTGTCGCTAGAACTGAGTCTTAATTGTTATGCTTGAAGAGCAGGTACAGGTCTTCGTCAACTTTGCTTTTTTAAAGGTCGCCAAATCACGAGCACAACATTTCGCTACCCATTAGAGGTGGATTATTTACGATGTCATTGGAAAATATATTTTCATTTTAAAAACTTACTAAATTTAACCGAAAGTGATTAGAGTTATGAAATATTAGAATATTAATTATTATATTATACAAATTTTTATTTTTTTATTTATTTTCTCTCGTTTTCCCTATTCTGGATGTCGTATTTAATAAATTTAAACTAATTGTAGAATGCAGCGTACATTGTTGCTTACGTGCCTACTACGCCTGATGAAGTGGGATGCTTAATAATTTCGACCCAAAATAATTCCCACACGTCTTTGCAATATAAGGCTATTAACTTACTGAGTTTTCATTAATTACTTTCTCTTACCCATAGGGTCGAGAAAGTATTGTTTTAGGGTCAAATTTTCGAACGTGAGTTTTTGTTATATGTACTTGTTCTGAAGTCCCCTGAATACGAAAACCATGTTTTTAGCGAATGGTCTGTGTGTCTGTGTGTCTGTCCTGTTATCAGCATATCTCAATAACAAATAGTAGCAGAAATTCCAAATCGGTATTCTATATGTGTATCATACAGGGATAAGCCAAATGAAACGAATATATATTTTTTGTAATAGAGATAGTCAACTGGGAAAAAAGTTTTGTGTATGTAGGAGCCTCGCCTCCCCCCCAGCCCCCGGGGAGGAAGTCCCTACTCGAGGAGAGGAAATTTTCATGATGGATATCTTTCAAAAGAGCTCGCCAATACCTTTAAAACGAATGGTTGAACCATCGATCTGCGATAATTTAAAATAAAGTTATCGATTTTTTTTTTTTTTTTTTAATGTAATACTGAGAATAAATTTAACTTTTTTGGGATATTTAGTGTTATACTACTTCTCTAATATGGAAATAGTCTGCATTATCATAAAAGATAATTTGTTTAAATAATAATTTTAATAAATTATTTTTTTAAAACAGAATTATATTTTAATAACCGAATTAAATTCTATATAAATGTGGGTGCATTAAGGAAACGGGGGGTTTGAGGGGGTGGTAGCCCCTCCCCACACACAGAACTAATTATCATATAGAACTCTTCCGAAGCCTAATTTGAATTGTTTAAAAAAAGGTTTACATAAACGTTATCTTACCGTTGTCTAATCTTCTACCTGTATTTATAGTATTAAATTTCAGGGTAAGAGAAAGTCGTGTGAGTGACACACCAGATTATTTTTTTTATTTAATAACGTGCAATTTTTTACGAATTAATTTTGTTAATATTTAAGATCACAGTTTTCTTCTCTCAATCAAAATTTCCTGAACTTGGGCCAAAAAGTCAAAATAGAAAATAAATGCAGCCAAATCGAATCCAACAAACGTGATAACTAGAAATTTCCCGTAATGTAGGTGATGATAATGAAAATATTTTTGTATTCCTACTTATTCTCTGAGGAGGTGTAAATTTTTGCGCTTTACGTAAAAATGAAACCTGAAGAGATTTGACTTTCGTCCTGTTGCTTATTCTTAGTTATAATGCAAGATTTATTATTACATATTTAATTTTTATTGTATTTCTAACTATAAATGCCCTTTTTACATTTTCTCTTAAGAAGCTACTTACTATCAGCTGCAAAAATAAATAAGTAAGCAATTTACTTATTCTTAATTTTTTATATTGAGTTTTACTTGAAAATTATTATTTAATGTTGCATTATTAAAAGAACATTTATTCTAGCATTTATAAACCTTAAAAAATAACTCCTTTTGACGGCTTTTTAATTCCCTAAGAGTATCTCTTGAAGTGTACAGACATTTTTTGATTACAATTCGCCCACCCGCTTTCGTTATAGTAGGCCATTTACAACACAAGTTTAATTATGAACATCCTATGTATAGAATGATTTGAAATCCGTATGGTTCATCTAACAGAGTAAACACTGTGTTATTTTAAAAGGCATAAAATAAAATCGTTCATCAAAGTCAAGAAAAATTCTGACTTTAACTAATTTATTGCTTAATAAATAAATTTAAGAAATCAAAGTGTAATTTTTCCAACGTCTATTCGATTGCATTTTTTTTTTTTTTTTTTTCCCGCGCACTTTCTTAGTTACAATAAAAGGACACCTTCCTATCTACAATTTAAGTCATTTAATGTAAGTTTTCTTTCACCGAAAGAACAAATATAGGAAAATCAGGAAGATGTATAATGCTAATTTTTTTTTTTTAGTAATCATTATTTTAAGGGATAAGGAGATGTTTTGTTTCTATTTATTATTATTATTATTATTAATATTTGTAATTCTTTGTAAACTAATTGTTAGTTGCGATTACCCACTGTAGCTTCCAACAAAAAGCATATGTGAACTGTATTAACTATACAGTTACAGTTTTCTTATTATACTACATATAATAATAAAACAAAATGTGTGTATGTGTGTACGATTTTTAATGAAAACGGCTGCTCACAGAGTTACGGAATTTTGTGTGGAGGACAGTACTGACCTCTCCCGATGCACCTCGAAGCCCGATTTCCGAATCTTTTATTAGTTTTTTGATAAATTAAAATCTATGAATTTTTGAAATGATCAACTGAGCAGATAGAAAGGTAAGAGTAAGTGGATTTTCCGTGGCCCGGTTAGCTCAGTTGGTAAGAGCGTCCTTCTAATAACGCGAAGGTCGGGAGTTCGATCCTCGAAGGGCAGATGTTTTACTTATTGTAGATAATTAATAGCAATGATGCAGAAAAATTTTCAGTGTCAACATGGTATCCTAAAGAGTAAGAATGACGAGAAAGTGACAAAAAGCAAATTTAAACTGAGAGGTGTTTTGCGTGTTTGGTAGGCAAACGGCTGATCGAAAAACTACAGAATTTTGCATGCAAATCTGTTTTAAATGCACCTCGAAGTCAGAACTTCAATTTTTTGATTAAATTTTTACTCCCATTACCGTAGGTAATGGAAGTATTGTATTCGGTCAAAAAATTCGATATCGATTTATATGTTTTGAGGTCTCCTGAGTGCAAAAGAGTATTTTTTAGCAGTTGATCCGTGTGTGTGTGTGTGTTGGGGGGGGGGTTGAGATCATATCTCCGAAACTAATAAAGATCCAACAACGAAACTTCAGAACTGAGACAGATCTGGTGTACGGATGATTTTCCCAACTTTTGGTGATAATTTAAAAACCGGAATTGGGACATCGGAAACTGGAAGTAGGACCAAAGTCCGTATCTCAAAAACAACTCTAACTATTTTTTTTCAAATTTGATAGGAAAATTGATAGACGTCCTGTACAGGGGTCATAGCGCTCCCATATTTTTACGATTCTTTTATTGAACTCACACCACAATTTTATAAAGAAATTTTTCTCAAGGATTTTTTGTGCATGAAAATCGCATGAAAAACTTTAGAAAATTTTTATTTTTGAAAGTTGTGTTGCGAGTTCAATAAAAGAATCGCAAAAATATAGGAGCGCTATGGCCCCTGCCTGTATAAATAACTCAATTTCAGGTCTCGAGAGTGCGTTCCTTTAAAAACGGCAGTACGGATTTTTTTCATATTCGCCATATGAACCTCCTTTTAGATATCCTTTTGTATGTAATTGTTGCTTTACGATCAACAATTAAATATGCCAAGTTTTGATAAAAGTCGGTATCTCAAAAACGGCTCTAACGATTTCTTTTTTTTTATTATTAATTGTTACGGAAATTTAACAGTCGTTTTGATTAGATAGGTCAGTTTTAGATCTCGAAAACTGGTGTTTCAAAAAATGCCCCCCACCCCCTTTTTTTTTTCTTTTTTCTCAACTGGCTATGCTTTGCATGTCTTTACACGAGAATCAGTTTTCCCTAACCGGAAAAATTTTTTAGGTATCTTTTTTGTTAGGTGAATTTTATGTATTCTGTTCACATTATCTCCAAAAAGCGTATATAATACGTGGGTAACAGAAGTCGTGTGGCTGTTCCACAGCAGATTTTTATTTATTTACTTATTTAACTTTTATTTATTTATTTATTTTTTTATTAAAATGTTTTCAGCTGAAATGATTGCCTCGTGCTGCCCTCTGTTGTCATGTAGTGAAGATGATAATTTGCTCGATAAATGTTTGTACGAAAAACATAATTCTTGAATAATAGCAGCGCACATTATATCGTTCATTTAAAACTTAAATTGGAATTTCCGTTTAAGACGCAAATACAAGCAGTGGGGACCGGGAACCGAATAGCACAGGTGGAGAAGACGCTGCAGAAGGCTGTAGGGAGCCCAAGACATGATTTAAGCGATTTTTTTAAATTAGTTTTTATTCAAAATATGATTAACGTTTTTTGAAAATTCCTTTAAATAGAGTGACTGGCGAAGCCGGCAAAGCCTACGACGTTATAAAATTGATATAACATATAAACTAAGTTTTCTGCTGCAGTTTGTTTTAACAATTACTACGACAGCTAATCAGCTGTAGAAAGCATTCAATGCATCTACTTTTCCCTCAAGCAAACTACTATAACAGAAGTTCCTTTTTTCTTTCGACTGTAAAGGAATGCTTTCTTTCGATAGCGTTTTCGCCGTTAAAATAAAATAGATATTCTCAATAAGAAGCCGCCGTTTAATTCATTTTTCATTTTCAAAATTATTAACATGAGATAAACGTCCAGACGTCCAAGGTAACATTTTTTTACAGGCGTATTGTTGTTGTTATTACCATTCACAGATTCTAATTTATTTTTAAATGTACAAAAATAAATCTCTAGAATTCTTTATTTAAACCATGATTTAACTCTATAATATAGATTGCGATTTTGATGCTTTTTTCGGCCATTCGCTTTTACTCAATGATGCAGATATAAAAATTATTCATTTAATTCGATTTCTTTGTGACCGAGTTGTGAAAACCGTACTATTTTTTCGTTCCAGTAAGATTTGATTAGAAACTACCCTCGCATTTCTTTTCTTTAAATACTGTTTCCCCAATGAAGATGAAAGAAAAAAATGCATTCTCGATATCTGCTATGTACGAGGCTTAATTGGATTTCCTTTCACAGAAGTCCAAACGTAGGATGTAACCTCAAGCAGATATGACCAATAAATTTTATTTTTCTCAAGAAACTGTCTTTTCAACTGTCTTTTCAACAATATCTGCATACAGTTGTATGCAGATATATTCTTGTTATATAAAGTTTATACTTTTATATATGTTATATAAAGTTTATACTACTTTTTCGCTCATTGATATAAACTCTATTTTTTTTTATATACGGACATGTGAAAACTACACGGAAAATTCCTTCTTTTAAAATGCTGCTTTATTTATTTTTCAGTTTATTTTATTCGTGAGAAAATACACCTATTTTGTAAAATTTTACAAATAGTTATATATTTTTTTTTTCAGTTTCAGATATTTAAGTTACAAGCGGTTTCAGCCGTCTGTTAAAATATAACAGCAATAGTAAGCATTTTTTGAACGCATTAAAACTGAAAATATTTCTTAATATTCTGGTGTGTCACTCACACGACTTAAATACAGGTTTGAGATTAAGATGTAAGATAACGAGTACTGTTATGTAATCCTATGTTAAAACAACTCAAATTTGGCTTCGGAAGAGCCAAATCACTTACTTTTCACTTACTTTTATATGATAATTATTCACTTACTTTTATATGATTATATTAAAATTCACTTACTTTTATATGATAATTAGTTCTGTATGACAAGAGCTACCGCCCCTCTCAATCCCCCGTTTCATTACTGCACCTACATTTATATAGAATTTAAATCTGTTATTAAAATTAAAAGTTCACGTAAAATTATTCTGACAACTTTCTCACGCAACATTCCTTGGAACTTATTAGTCTTGATCAAATTTTTCCAGCAACAAACTTATATTAATTTGAAAATGCAACTTTTGGATGTCTTGAAATTATCTAGAGTTCTCTAGAGTCCTGATAAGGTACTTTTTTTACTTTTTGAGGAAGATGAATGGGGAGAAACGAAACGATACGTTATAAAGAAACCCATTAACACTGTTAAATTAGAGAAAGGCTTTACTAATCATTCTTCCCTGAAATAATATATTCTGCCAAATTCAGTCACAATCCCGCCAAGTTTTTTGCCAACATAAATTTTGGTTTTAGCTTAGAATTTCGCGGTTGTAGTCAAATTTCGGGACTTGGCAACCAAACTTCACACAATTTTGTAGTTTAGGGTTACCAAAGTTTGGAAGCTCTAACTTCAAAAGGATTCTGGATTTTTTGTAAAAGTTCGTTGGTTTCTAGCGCGAAACTAACTTCTAAAGTTCTATAAATGACTAACAAGACTACCTAGGTAGCACATAACGTTGTCATAGCGTTGCAAATAAGTCTGAACAGTGAAAAATTAGTTATAAGAACGTTATGTGCTACCTGGGTCTATAAAAAGAAGAGTCATAATTAATGATTTTAGACCAGAATTTTCCTGTTTGTTTATGTGTTACTTCCTATACGGTATTACAGAAAATGTGAAAAATGGTGATAGTTCCTTCATTTCCACGAAGGTGAACGTTGACTTAGCGCCCAATGAAGGCATCCAAATTTGACGAAAAATGGTTGTTTAAGATTTCTAAAGTTTAGAAACTCTTACTTTAATAGGAGTCAAGTTTTTGGAATTTTTCGGAATGATTCATTGGTTTCTAGTGCAGATCTACCTCGAAAATTCTATAAACCACTGACAAGAGTTTCGATGAATTTAAATTCCATTCAGAAATCGAACTATGCGGTGGATCATTGTTTCTGAATTAGTGAAATTCCTGCGCTGTACTATTTTAACCCTGTTTGCTTGACTTCTGTAGTATGAACGACTGTTTTATTGGATTGTTTGCGAATATTCGTTTATTATTATTTTTTGTAGTAAAAAAAAAAAAAAAATGTTTTATTCTATTTCCACAATTTCCATTAGATAAAGACTTGAACCTGCTTATATCTTTATAAATTACTTTCTATGCGCAAAAATGTTATCTACGGGCTGAATATTCATTAAATAAAGTGCATTCGTCGACTAGAACCAGAAATTAAGAAATTAAGTTATTCTTTAAGAATAACTTGCTAAACGTAAAAATGTCAACAACCTATATACCAATTTGAAACGTTCTACGTCCAACCGTTTGTGAGTTATGCGAGATACACACATACACACGCACACATACGTACATACAGACGTCACTCAAAATCGTAAATAGCTCTAAAACGGAAGCTCGTGTCAAGAGCAAAATTGGAGGTGTACAACTACACACGGCATGACAGTCACAAATATAAATTTACAGCATTCCACGATCATTCGTTTTTATGCTATGCGAGATACAAAATTCATTTCGCAAATCGGGATTACAATACTATTTGTACTTCGTACCAAGAAATTAAAAAATGGTCCTTATGGCTTTCTTTCATCATGCATAGAAATATAAATTGGGAACCTTTTTATCGCGATATATTCTTTAAATACTATGTTAAAAATATGCCTTGCTTGCCATTTCTCAGGAAGAAAGAATTTGGCGAAATCGTGCCAATATTCAATAACCAGTTGGCAGTGAACTTATAAAAAGTTCCTTCGTGACGAAAGCTGCCACCTTCCTCTTCTTAAATACTTTGGACTTGTGGCAAATATAACATGTAATCGCTAAGGCTTTTAATTTTCTCTCAATCTTTTTACATCACTTTGCCGTCAACATGTAGTTCAGGACTAAGGATTTGTGCCCCATAGGTATTATTAAATTATTATTAAGCTAATATTGGACTAAGGCCACGAATTTTGTCTTACTCCTTCAATAGTAAATAAACTTACCTGTGCTAAAAGAAGTTAATGTCTCTGATTTAGATTCGATCGTTTTTTTTTTTTTTTTTTTTTTTTTTTTTTTTTTTTAAATTTAATAACGTTTTTATTTTTAATTAAACTATTATGAAAAAAATAATCCATCGAGTCGGAGCCAAATAATCTCCGTAACAATTTGAAACCGTTGATTGCTGTTAAAATGCACGGAATGGGCATAAAAAAATAACGAAAGGTGTTCACAGCTTTTACTGTAACGAGCCAAATAAAAATACATGCACAGCAGGGTGTGGTGTCCGAAAAATAAAAATACAGTGCCAAAAGTCGACGACGTAAACGCTTTCAACGTAAATTTTACGTTGAAAGCGTAATATGTGCAATACGCGAATACGTACTTTTCAATTAAACAAGCACTTTAAACAATGTTTATTGTTACTTAGAAAATTTGGCTGTATACTTCTACTATTCTGATATTTCAATATCTGCGTATTATATACGCGAGTTCCGCAGCCTGTATTTACATGTTGTCTGTACGGTTAAAGAGGGGCAAATGTTAGAAAATGTCTTGGATAACCCATTTTCAGGAATATCCATATCCGAAAATTCTAAGTATTGACATCAGGAGATTTTGCTGGCCATGTCATGGGGAATGTACGACTCATTATGTTTGGGAAATGATGTCGCAAAATTTTCTTCACCGGCATCTGGTGGTACACCATTTAATATAAACATGGTAGAATAGAGACATCCGTTCTGCTGCAATTGTGGCATCACAAAGTTTCAAGCCTATCGGTAGCAATGGTATTTTCGCTCCGCTGAAAAGCATCAGAATCAGCGCGCAGTCCGCAATGAACTGAATGTCTTTACAAATGTAGGAGAGAGTGGGGTATAATGGACCAATTTTAGAAATTTTAGATGTTTACTCACAAAGTAATAATTTCTTGCTATAGAAAATATGTGTGCATATTACTTATATGTAGAGTCTTATGTGGCACTCAGTCAAAAGCAATAATTATGTTTACTTTTTTAATATAAATTTTCTAATAACAACTGACAAAATGGACCATTGTACTCCGACGGCGGGATACAATGGTCCATCACATGGGGTAAAATTTAAAAAGCATACTAATGTAGTATGTTTTTTAATAGTATAAAATGTAGAATATATTATATTTGTTTATTTATGTCTTCGATTCATACAAATAATGTGAATTAATGAACATTAAAATTAGAAAATGATACGCCCAACAATTTTTGTGTCACTGAAAATCTGCTGTTTTCTTGTGAAGTTGTAGGGTCTGGAAAACTTATCATTCCAATAGCTTGAAAATTTACAAGAGATATAGCAACACTCTCAGGAAAAAATATAGAGTAATTAAGTTTTCGTTGCATGAATCTCACAAAAACAGATTCTTTTATAGAAATTCTTTTTATAGAACAGACTCTTTTTGTAGAAATCTTTCATTTCTCTGATTAAACCAACAAAATGTCTTTTCGTCTTTTTCGTCAAATTTATTTTTATTTGCATTTTTTATTTGCATTTTTTTATTTAGTTTGTTACAGCTGTATGGCATTTGTAAATGTATAAGAATACAAAAGTACTAAACTCTATCCAGTATTTGAATGCATGGCCCAGTTTGTGCGATAGAGCTGGAACGACAATCTTGCAGCATCTTTGTAGACTTTGAGAAGCGAGACATTTACTAGCAATGGATTCCGTCCCATGATCCCATATATGGGAATGAGGTCGCTGACTCCCTCGCAAAGCACGGCACATCTGGGCCCTTACCAAAAAATTTGGCACTTACCTTCTCAGAAATTCATTCCATTAGAAAAGTGTGCGGCTTGTCTGGAAAACCCCTCCAGTTCATAACTGGTTCTCTGTGGATGAGCCGGGTCGCGCGCTGTCCTTCAGGGGTGTTAGAGGTGATCAGGCTGCGTTCACCAGATTTATCAGTGGCCACCTTAAGTGCATGAAATTTGAGCAGCACCGAAAAGTCTATCCCACTTGCAATAAATGTTCCTCCAGTGCAGCTAGTCCTGACCACCTATGCTCAGTTGTGTGGATTTTTTCAAGGGTTAATTTCCTGCGCGATCCGGTCTTATTCTTTGATTTTCTGAGAGTGAATGGACTCATGGACCTGGTCTAGCTCCGCTAGACCGGTGGGGATGAGAAACAACAACTGAATGGTTATTAAAAATAAATAAGAAGAAACCTCAAAGTAAATTACTTTCTTATTCATCTTTGAAGACATAATAGATCTAATTAACTCTGAAATTTTTGTATATAATTTATAGCTAACACTTCAAAAATGAAGATTTCGTAAATCCGTTTATTAGGACAGAGAACTGAGGTAAATGTACCATCGTCCATTGTACCCCGTTTTTTACTGGTCCATTGTACCCTTTCTGGACCTCTGATGGCAAATGATTAAAAAAAAAAAAAAAATTAAAAATCCTCTTAAAAATATTTTAATGACATTAAATATAATAATAGATTATGCTAAATCTTTATTGTGCTAAAAAAAATGTTTAACTAAAAATATTTACTTTTGGTTACCGTAAATTAAACTTCACGAACAAAATGGCTAAATTGTTAGTTAGGCATGAAGTTGCTGGCTAACATTCATCACTGCAGTGCTACTATCTATGAACCAAAATACGAACCATAAAAATAAATAAATAAATTATAGGGAGCGGTCGTCAGTTTAATTTGATCATCCAATACTTCTAAACATTGTAATATATAGCATATATTACAATGTAGCATTGTAATATATAGCACTCGCTTCAGCTCTAATTTTAGTAACTTGCGGGAAGCTCGGTAAAGAGAATTTAGAAATTATAATTTGGAAATGAAAATAAAAGAACGAATGCAATGTACACTATAGACCTTACGAGAAATTTAGTATTAGAAAAGCAGGAAAATTCCACTGTTATATTTAACAACAAATGCACGTAAAAATGAATAAAACAGATAAATCTGCGATTAGAGTGATAGAAACGCAATAAATAATTAATTTAAAAAAAAAGTTAAAATTGTTGAAGGAGAATGACGCTATTGCAACATACGTTTTAAAAATAACAATAAATAACAATAAATAAAACAACTCATTGTAATATTATTATTCTTTTGTTTCACTATCCGCGTTTGTAATGATCGATAGATGGCTCTTTCTCAACTGCAGTTGTTAGTAAATATAATAGCCACGTGTATTTATTATTGTGTTATTTCTTGTTGTTCTATCATTGTTTCAGCGTGAAAGCTCTCAGAGGTATGATAATTTCACCTTAGCCCACTAGAGGGCGAGCATTTCATTACAATCGCGGATTCTTAGAATAACACAAATAAATAAATAAAATAAATAAAAACATGGTAGGGAAATTCACGTTAGCGCAATAACGGCACAAATGAACATTTTAAAACTTTTGATACATAACAATCGGCAAAATCTATCATCCGATAACGGATGCAATTGGAAAATATGAATGGAAAAAATCACAAAGGCAGAAGGAAAGTAACGGCCTATCTAACCTGTGAAAATAAAATCAATTATTCAAAAAATTTTGTTTGAATTACAGTGATGTAGTTGTTTATTCAACATTTCATTCTCCCCCCCCCCCCCAAAAAAAAAAAAAAAAAATATATATATATATATATATATATATACAGGGTGATCAGTTTAAAAGAGTACCCGTTGGTTTTTCTTATTACCAGTGTTATTACCAATGTTTTCTTATTATCAGTGGTGTTGAAAATTGTCTCCCTCACTTAAGCAGGGTTCAAACAATTATTCTTCAGTGTTAGAATAGTTGCCACATCCATCAGATTTAAGGGTAATAAGAAAAACCAACGGGCACTCTTTTAAATTGATCACCTTGTACGTGTGTGTATATATATATATATATGTTATTACTACATAAACATAATATTCATAGTAGTTGTGCCTCAAAAATAAGACCGGACAGGGGAGTACAATTCACTTGAAAATACCATTTAATAAAAGGAGGAGTTTAAAGTTACTTTTAATCAAAAATTATGAGGATTTATTTTTCTTTTAAATTTATGTTCATACATATTTGAGGAAAAGAATGCAATGAATCATTTTTAATGACACACAGGAATTGCAATTCTTAAAAATTACATGGACATTTTAATCACAAAGAATTTTTTTTTCTCATTAAAATAAGTAAATAAAAATGGAGATGTTTTAAGGTACTTCATTGGTATTTCCTATTAAACCTTGGAATAACGGTCGTATTTTTCTTTATAGAACCCAGCTGACGTTTCGACAAAAGAAGGTGCTACAGAGTGAGTACATTTTAAATAAAGGCTTTTTATTTCCTCTCTAAAAATAAAATACGATTCTTATGGAACTTTCTTCGAATTTCGAGAGACAAGTTTAAAGATTTTATGGCGCGTGAAATCGGGTCATTACAAAGAAGAGGCTGTTCTTTCCCTCTTTATATAAAATCACTATTACTTATAGAATCTTAAATGGAAATTTTAGAAATGCATTGCATAAAAAAATGTAATGGAAAATGGACATAGGTAGATTGACGACAATATTCCTTTTCTTTGATGTATTATTATTTAACCCATTTTTTAACATAAAAATCAATCGAAAGAATTATCTATTTATGAAACAACTTTTAGCAACATTTAATATATATATATATACATACATACATACAGGGTTTAAACTGCCATTAGTTTTTTTTAGCATTTTGATAAAAGGTATCATATTTTGCTAAAACAAGTCGGTCAGAATTTCGCTAAAAAGCTAAAACTGGATAACTGTATAAAATATCTCTGTATAATAATTCGTTTTTTTTTTTTTTTTTTTTTTCTTGTAATATTTGCAGGCAAAAACTAAGAAAGGACTGAAATTTTTGGGAATCCTTATTTATATAGTAATCTGGATTTATTTTTAATTTTCAATGATTGAATTTAAATGCAAAAATATTTAAAAGTATGTTAGAATTCAGAATTTGCTTCATAGAAGCATTTTTAGCACTAGTATTTCACGATTATCTACCACTACACTTTACTTGATTTTTAAATTGCTTTTTCATTTTACACATATGATATGAATACCTCTTTTTCTATTGATAAAATCAAAACATAGTTTCCCTGATTCATATTTTTAAAGTCACAAATATGGATGCTTGGTTAAAATCATCAATGAACAAAAGGAATAGAAAACAAAACTGAGGATAACAAAGCTAAGTAAAAGAAATCAATAATATACAAAGAATTAACTTTCGAAAAAGCTAAAATAGTGCTTGCCTATTTTCGCTAAAATGCTAAAGTATTTTTTTGCCAGGTTAAACCCTGTATATATATTAATTGCATCCCACAAATTCGTTAGACACCATTAAAATCCATGACACACAAGTTCTTCAGAAACGTTTGAAAAAACTTTGATTTTTTTTTTCTTTGTTACAATTACGTAGCTCGGTTCGTATATAAAATGTTTAAATTATCATTTTAACCCATTAACCGCTGATGTTGCGTTCACGCAGCACCGGAAATAATTGCGTTTAACAGTTAACTATAAAAGATATTTTATATTAAGTATTGTTTTTAAGTAAGAAAAGAGTTTATCTTATTACAAAAATTTTTATCTGAAAAATAATTTTATATTTAAAAATGAATTTCAAACTTGAAACACTTTTCAAACCAAAACATTTGAAAATTATTTTTAAATTATTGTTAAATAAAATATCAAAATAAAATAATGAGTGTTAGTATTTAGAAAAAAAATCATTATTTCTAGTTTTGACGGTTAATGGGTTAGTCTCGAAAATCACTTATTATTATTTTTTTAATACTCATTCAATCCATACCCAGAGATATGTTTCATTGATTCAAAATAAATATCACTAATGGATCTGCAGACCAGAGCAGAAAACCCAGCGTCCTATCTGCATCACTATTCACTCATTACTCACTAAATATTGCATACACACACACACACAAATAAACACGCAGATGGAGTGCAAATGTTATTTAGATGTGTTCAGTCCAATATGTAACAGAAGAAATTGAGTTACAGCAATCAGTTTTAAGAGCGTTGTATCAATTAATAGGAAATACTTTATAACTTCGTTTCAAGTACACTTAAGTTTGAACTTTTTAATGGATCCTAGTAGAATTTTTTAAAAACAATATAATTTTATTTTAAAGGAAAATTTTCATAAAATCTTAAACTTTACCATTAATCTTTATATATTCAATAATAACGTAACGCAAATTTAGAAATTTACTTATTTTATTGAAATTCTCAAAAATCTCACAATGCGAAAATTTATTCTTTACTAAATATTTTATCTATACACTCATTGCCATAAAAATTTGCGTTTGTTATTATGTTGTTATATTACATACTATGTAATAGTATTTAATATAGTACCCATTTTTTATAATTACATTTAATACCCATTTTTCGGTCGACGGGGAGAAATATGTTATGTTGAAAACGTCACATATATTTATTTAAAAAAGAAAACAATAAAAATCTAAAACTACATTTTATTTATTTAAAATGTAAATAAAAGTTATATATCGTTTATTCTAAAAGATGATACTAATTTACAAAATCGAATGTTTATAATTATTCAATATGAGAAAAGAAGAGCATAAACTTCAATCTCACCTCACTGGAGAATCACGACTAAACGTCCCTAACAGCATATCTTCTTTCCAGGACATCCTGAGGATGAACGGAACATTTTTAGGATGTACTGTGGATAAGTGTGCTGTTAGGAGTACGGACTATCCAGGTCCTTCGAGATTCTCGAACTAAAACTTCGGCTGCTCGTTCCACGGTGCACCAATACTTAATTGATTATGTAAAACTGACGAGGTTCTTAAGCGGCTCTGATTGATAACATTCTAAACAAGATTACACAGGGCAGCAACAAGTAAATTTCGATGAAACATAGAATATTCAGGGTAGCAGCATGCACACTCAGATGAGGCATGGTACACAGGTACACAGGACACACGGTACACAGCATGTAACATTCGATGAAGCATGGAATGAGTACTCAGTGCTTTCGGAGGGGAAAACCAAGGAAAGTGATTGGAGCTGAATTCAGTGGCCTAGGCAAGAGAATGTGAGGAATATCGATACTGCGAGATTATTATCAATGGCCAAGTGATGAAATACGATTTGACTTTTCTTGTTTTTGTTTTTTAACCATGCCCTGGCTACAGGATAAGAGGGCATATTTCTTTAAATGCCATGACTAGATAATATTTTAATGGAGCGTTCCTGTTAGATAATGTTTCGTCGATAAATTAAAATGCTATGCTTCATCTAATTTCCCAACTTGCTGCCTTGAGTACTCTCTAAAATAAGAGTTTTTTACGTTTTTATTTGCAAATGGGAAAGAAGACATTTTATTTAGGCCTATAGCAGAACAAAAGTCGCATAAAAGGTGTCGTCCTCTTCTTCGGCATTAGAATGCGTTTCGTGAGCGCATTCTTGGCATCCAGAACATTAGATCCAACCCTCCCCAGTCAATGGACGGATTTTTTTTTTTTTTTTTTTTTTTTTTTTTTTTTTTCATTCTGACTTAAAAATTAAATTACTTAACATAATTTAGGGGACAAATTGAGAGTGAAATTGCTGTCATTTTAGGGTGGAATAACAATAAACACCTATACTGAAATCCAAAAGTAGGGCGTTTGTTGTTTCAGGCAGTAGGAACACAGACCCGAGGTACCGCAGGTAATGAAGACGTTCTGGAAGGCAGCGGGCACTCACTCTAAGCAATTTCTTGCGCGATTTCAGTGGATTTTATTTTTTCGTTTTTATTTATAAAGTGAAAGTAGCAATTCTTTTCTTTTTTTTCCTTTCTTTTTTAATTCATTTAAAATATAGTGATCAGAGAAGCGGGCAATGCCTGCCAATAATAATATGAATGTGCTTTTATTTCTAAAAAAAAAAAAAAAAAAAAAAAAAAATCAAAAAAAGAAAAGAAAAAAAGAAAGAAAGAAAAGTGCAAATATGAGGAATGGCTTCCTTCGTTTTTCCAAACATTTAGTAATTATCAGTGTCAGTTAATTAAAGTGAAAGTTGTAATACAGTGTTTGAGTATATTTTTGCAAATTCAAATATTTGTACCAATACACGGTAATGTATTCGAATTTTGTGTGTATATGTCCCTGTGAAAAAATATAAATTTTAAACAAATAGATTCCAGCAACGACCCTTCTTTAACACCAAAATTCTAAAATATATCAAATAATAGTTAAATAATAGTTAAATAATTAAATTAACGCCCTGCAACGAACCTCAGCCAATACCTGTCCATTATTCCCTGCAAAAGAATTATAAGTCATACGCACATAATTTCCCATAACGATCATTGCGGATAGCAAAGCAATGTAGCATGTATTACATTTTTTCTGTTCTAAACAACTTTATCAAAAAGACATGCAATTAATTTGACCGCATTGTATATGAGCTCGATTTCGAAAAGACTAAAAATCCTTCATTGATAAAAGTTTATACAGTTCTTGCGGCGATGCCTTAATTTTATCTTGTTTGAATTTAAAGTTTATATGCTAGCGCACTTCAAATAATTTGTTTCCGTAAACAGTAATTTTTTTTGTGTGTGTGTGTATGTGTCTGCCCCTGTAAGAAAAAAACTATATATCCTACACGGATCAAAATCTATTGAAGTCGTAAAAGGATGAATTATGATATACTTACAATCATTTAGCTGCATCTGCTAACGCTATCGCATTTCAAATAATTAGAAACCGTATGCTATAGTAATTGAAAAAAAATGTGCCCATCTCAATTTTATAGTCATCAAAATCTATACTACCTTTTATTTCAATCAAAGGAAGCTCTAAACCGTTATCGTGTTCGCTCGCACACACACATACAGTTATACACACATAAACACATAGCACTGTTAAAAAAAAAAAAAAAAAAATAAAAAATTTTACAGACACGACATTATTTCATTATTTAAAACATGAAAATCTGACATTGACAGATTTTAATTTAGTGCCAGAGGCCTACTGCTAAACTTGTTAATATCGACAAATTCTTCTTTAGTTAATTCGTGACGATCTAAATTCCATGATAAAGTTTTCATTAAATCAAACCAATGTGTTTCAGCTGCAGATACTGTAACAAATAACGTTGGAAGTCCAAACTGTCTTATAGCCGCAAAACAACGTTTTTTCTCTTTTTCCCAATGAGGGGGAGGTGTGCCTTGGGGGGGGGGACTCATGTCAAAGGTGTGCCTTGGGGGGGACTCATGTCAAAGGTGTGCCTTGGGGGGGACTCATGTCAAAGGTGTGCCTTGGGGGGGACTCATGTCAAAGTCGGGCCTTGGGGGGACTCATGTCAAAGTTGGGCCTTGGGGGGGACTCATGTCAAAGTTGTACCTTGGGGGGGGGACTCATGTCAAAGTTGGGTCTGGGGGGGGACTCATGTCAAATTTGTGCCTTGGGGGGACTTCATTCAATAAATCCCCATTCAATAAACCGACTGAAATAGGCCCTTATCACTATTAAGAGTGTATTATAAAAATTCGACAACGCTGTACCGACTGAAATAGGCCTCTAGCACTAAAAATCAGAAGACTTCAAAACGTATAAATATGCCAAAATCTTATAATCGAATTTCGTTATGGTTACAACACTTTTATTATGTAGTATAATTATCAGACAGAAAAAAAAAATCAATTTTCTTTTTCACCAAACCATTTTATCAAAATCTAAAAATCATTTCTTTTAATTCAAGCAGGTCGAAATAAATTTTGCTGAGATGAACTGCAGGGGTGTCACCACAACAAAATGGATCTGACAAAATTTTGCCACCGGAAATAATGTGGTATTGGACGACCCAAATTTCAGTTTTAATCTTTCCCCAGGCGAGAGAAAGCAGAAATAGTTTTTTTTTTTCCTTCTCTTTAACGTCAAGAGTAACTTTCAAACAGAAATAAATTGAGTTCATTGGAAGTGCGCATCACGGTTCGTAGAGGATCCTAATTAAAATTCATTTTAGGATGCTTTTCTTCTTCCGTGCTCGCTCGAGGACATTGATTTCAACTGTCAAAAGTGAGAGAGTCTCCGCTGGGGCTGCCGATCTTGGCAACGTAACGACACCTCTTTCATCAGAGAGTCTACTTTTCTCCGATGTTCCGAACACTTCGTTTAAAATACGAAGTAAGACGGCATGTGAACCTACTGAAAACTTAACGCAACACCTTTTGCTGGATTTGTTTACATTCATTTTTACTTTCTCTTACCCATAAGGTAGAGAAAGTATTGTTTTTGGCTCAAATTTTCGAACGCGAGATTTTGTTATATTTACACGTTTTGAGGTCTCCTGAATACGAAAATCATGTTTTTAGCAAATGGTCTGTGTGTATGTCTGTATGTCTGTATGTCTGTGTGTCTGTCTGTGTGTCTGTCTGTTATCAGCATATCTCAAAAACTAATTATGGCAGAAAGTTCAAACTTGGTATTCTAAATGTGTATCATATAGGGATGCTACAGTAAGCTTTTCGTTAAGATCAAGCAAATGGTTAGTGTACAGGGACAATCAAGAGAATTCTAATACATTACGTCTATGGGGGAAATTGCAGGAAAATAGAGTTTAACGTCTATAGACCGCACTAAACCAAATGAAATAAATATATATTTTTTGTAATAGAGACAGTTAACTGGGAAAATTTTTTTGAGTATGTAGGAGTCTCGCCTCCCCCCCTGGGGGGGAAGTCCCCCCTCGAGGGGAGTAAATTTTCATGATGGGTATCTTTCAAAAGAGCTCGAAAATACCTTTAAAACGAATGGTTGAACCATCGATCTGCGATAATTTAAAACAAAGTTATCGATTTTTTTTTACTTTTAACAAAAAATAACTTTTTTTTTTTTTTTTTTTTTTTTTTGTGGGGGGGGGGGAATAAAATGGACTTTTTTTGGATATTTGGTGTTAAACTACTTCTCTAATATGGAAATCGTCTGCCTTATCATAAAAGATAATTTTTTTAAATAATAATTTTAATAATTTTTTTTAAAAAAAGAGAAATATTTTTTAATAACCGAATTAAATTCTATATAAATGTAGGTGCATTAATGAAACGGGGGGTTGTGGGGGGCGGTAGCCCCCCTCACATAGAACTAATTATCATATAAAACTCTTCAGAAGCCTAATATGAATTGTTTAACATAGGTTTACATAACAGTACTCGTTATCTTACCTCTTAATCTCCAACCTGTATTTATAGTATTAAATTTCAGGGTAAGAGAAAGTCGTGTGAGTGACACACCAGATTATTCTTATAGGTTAGGAAGTATAAGGTACATGTTGCGTTATTTTTAGGAATCTTAAGGCTATACATCGGATTTGTTCTTCTTTACCCCCCCCCCTTTTTTCCCCTTTCTTTCACTTTTATGAAATAAAACTGTTAATTATTTTGTTCGAAATCTTTATTATGGAACAATGATAAAAAAAAAAAAAAAAAAAAAAAAAAAAAGTTACTATATCAATGGCATCCTTGAATTACTAACTCAAACTCAATTATCTTGTTTTATTTTTACTTTCTCTTACCCAATAAGGTAGAGAAAGTATTGTTTTTGGGTCAAATTTTCGAACGCGAGATTTTGTTATATTTACACGTTTTGAGGTCCCCTGAATACGAAAATCATGTTTTTAGCGAATGGTCTGTGTGTCTGTCTGTTATCAGCCTATCTCAAAAACAAATTATGGCAGAAAGTTCAAACTTGGTATTCTAAATGTGTATCATATAGGGATGCTACAGTAAGCTTTTCGTTAAGATCAAGCAAATGGTTCGTGTACAGGGACAATCGAGAGAATTCTAATACATTACGTCTATGGGGGAAATTGCAGGAAAATAGAGTTTAACGTCTATAGACTGCACTAAACCAAATGAAACAAATATATATTTTTTGTAATAGAGACAGTTAACTGGGAAAATTTTTTTGTGTATGTAGGAGCCTCGCCTCCCCCCGTCGAGGGGAGTAAATTTTCATGATAGGTATCTTTCAAAAGAGCTCGCCAATACCTTTTAAATGAATGGTTGAACCATCGATCTGCGATAATTTAAAACAAAGTTATCGATTTTATTTACTTTTAACAAAAAAAAAAAAAAAAAAAAAAAAAATTGAAAAAAAAATTTTTTTTTCCCTTCTTTTAAATGATGAGAATAAAATGGACTTTTTTTTTTTTTTGATAGTTGGTGTTATACCACTTCTCTAATATGAAAATCGTCTGCATTATCATAAGAGATAATTTTTTTAAATAGTAATTTTAATAAATTATTTTTTAAAAACAGAATTATTTTTTAATAACCGAATTAAATTCTATGTAAATGTAGGTGCATTAATGAAACGGGGGGTTGAGGGGGGCGGCAGCCCCCCCTCACACAGAACTAATTATCATATAAAACTCTTCAGAAGCCTAGTATGAATTGTTTAACACAGGTTTAAATAACAGTACTCGTTATCTTACCTTTTAATCTGCAACCTGTATTTATAGTGTTAAATTTCAGGGTAAGAGAAGTCGTGGGAGTGACACACCAGATTATTTATTTTATTTTGCAAGCGTGCTTTTTATTTCCTAATTCAAAATTATTCTAAAAAAATTTTTCGAAACTCATTATTATTATTATTATTATTATTATTATTATTATTTATTTTTTTTTTTTTTTCAAAAGATTTTGATGAATTTCTAGCAAAAGCAGAATTTAGTTTAGTACGGAGAACTATTAGTTCTTCTTATTATTATTCCTCCCCCCCCCCCCCAAATTATAACATCGCTTTCAAATTATTCAATTATGTTTTCGATTTCGATAAATGTCCAACTATCGTAAAACTGGTATCGTAAAAATCCGTAGATTGAGACTAAGTGTACGCTGCTTCGATAACGAGTTTTATTCAAAAATATATAAATAAAATAGATAATCAATAAAATCCTTTATGGATTTGATTCTTTTTATGAGAATTCAAAACTCGTTCTGTCGACGATATTTTAACAAATTTTCCAAGATTTCTTTTTTCTTTTTTGTAAGTCGCCAATTGCCCATCTGTGCAGCACTAGTGCGACGTAAAACACATCCATCTTTTTTGTAAGAATAACTCTATACATTTTTGCAATATATTATTTCAACGAAATTTTGTTAACAGTTAAAATTTTAATAAATAGGCTCGTAATGTATCCGATATTTAATTTATTATTAATATTTTTATTATTTTATACTGATTGCATTATGTTGTCCCTACTATAGTTACGTCCGATTTTCTTGACGACATGGAATGAATTCTGCTTGTTATAAGGAACAGCGTACGACCCATTTTGGATGTTAAAGAAATGAAACATTTCTATCCACTGGTACAGACGTGCATAGGATGCGTATCATAATCACGTGATTTGTATTCATATACAAATTATACGATAAAAAGCAGCATCCCATGCTACAGCTATTATTATTATTCTGCAGAGCGATGCTAAACACATTCCCTTTTCTTAGTAACATTTTACCTCCGAGATAAAACAAACACTGAAATATACGAGTATAACATGTTCTTCACACTACTGAAATTGAAAAGTAATCTTCCATGAACCCCCTTTTAGACATTCGATAAAATGGCTACAATCGAAAATGTACACATACTTTGTATCCATACAGTTTTTTTTTTTTTTTTTTTTTTTTTTTTTCCCTCAGGTTATGCTGTTGAACAAGACAATTAAATTTTATTTATTTATTTTTTAAAATAAAATTAAACGTTTGTTCTATTTAATTTTAAATACTTGTATGCTTCAAGGGTAGGCTTTAAATGCAAGCAAATTTGATTTAATTTTTAAGATTTGTTTTAACATATAAAAAATCTGGTGTGAAACAACCACACGACTTCCATTACCCACTATTACACGTATTATAGGCATTTTTGAGAGATAATGTGATCAGAAAACATAAAAGTGACTTAAAGAGAAAATCGTTAGAGCCGTTTTTGAGATACCAATTTTTACAAAAAATCAATTATTGACCAGAAAACAATAATTACATACAAAAGGATTATTTAAAAGTGAGTTCATAGGGCGAGTTTAAAAAAAAAATCCGTACAGCCGTTTTTAAAGGAACGCGCTCAGAAGACCTGAAATTGAACTACTTATACAGGAAGCCTATCAATTTTCCAGAACTAACCAAGTATATCATTCGAAAGGACATCTAATAGAGTGTTTATATAGCAAATTTGAAGAAAATCGTTAGAGCCGTTTTTGAGATACGGACTTACGGTCCCACTTCCGGTTAAATTCAATTATTGACAGGAAAACAATAATTACATACAAAAGCATATTTAAAAGTGATATAAAATGGCGAGTTTGAAAAAAATCCGTACAACCGTTTTTAAAGGAACGCCTTTGCGAGGCCTAAAATTGAGCTATTTATACAGGGCGCCTATCAATTTTCCTGAACTAATCAACTATACCATTCGAAAGGACATCTAATAGAGTGTTTATATAGCAAGTTTGAAGAAAATCGTTAGAGCCGTTTTTGAGATACGGACTTACGGTCCCACTTCCGGTTTCCGATGTCCCACTTCCGGTTTTTCAATTTTCACCAAAATTTGGAAATTTCATCTGTACACCAGGCGTATTTCAATTCTAAAGTTTCGTAGCTCTATCTTTATTAGTTTCTGAGCTATAATAGCCAGAAGATTCTCCACATACATACACACACACACACACATACATACACACTGACCAATTGCCAAAAACCACTTTTTTGGACTCAGAGGACCTTAAAACGTGTAAATCAGGTGAAAACCCGATATCGAATTTTCAGACCGAATACAATACTTCCATTACCTACGGTAGTAGGGTAATGGAAGTAAAAATCAAATAAAATTTGAAGTTCATATCTGATTCCGGTTTTTTCCCCATCTTAAAATACTTTTCTAGCACTAAGCAGAAAGTATGCTTTCAGTGTAAACAAATTTATTGTAATATTTTAGAAAAAATTAAATTTGTTTTCATTTATTTAATTAAATTTGCTTTAAAACATAAATATAGAAAATATAACTTTATTTTTTACCACTATGTCTAATGTTTCATTGACACCTTAAAATACTCTTTTGGAACTAAACAAAAGGTGAATCTTTTGAATTCAAACAAACTTGTTCTATAAACATACATTTAGAAAAATAAACTTCATTGTGTGTCTTATTTAATGAGTTTTTTTTTTCCGTTGTTGTTCACGTGCATTTTGGAAACACGCCTTTTGCATTGAAAAATTTGTTTTGAGTGCAACCAAATTTTGTTTTGATATTTACGAATTATGATTTAAAATTCATTTCAGTTTATTGTATTTATTTGTACTGATTTAATTTAATTACTAAATGTTTCCATTATTTCCATTTTTATATACTCCTCTTGCACTGTACAGGAGAAAGAAACAAATTATTTTCCAAGTCGATAAAATTCCGAGGAATATGTGTAACAGTTTACAGAATTCTTCATTCTGAATACGTTCCAATTGTCTCGATACCCATCAGCAGACGACAGTGTCCACGAATGAATTGTCTTTCGAACACAACGCATTGCCTTCTTATCGCATTAAAAATAACTTTGAAATAGGCAAGATGCTCTAAAATGTAAAGAAAAATTTAAGGTAAGATTTCACAACATATATATATATATATGTTGGAGGAGGCAAGGAATAGTATAATTGAAAAGTGATGTTTTTGTTTGTTTGTTTCCTTTCATTTAAAAATACAATAAAATGTCTGCTTAGATATTTAAGAACAATGGTAAAAAATAAAAGAAAAGTACAACAGTAATGGAAGGAAAATTGTGATAGCGATGTGACATTATTAGCCTACATCAAAACTACCAGTTTCTAAAATATAAATTTTAAATGAATACTAACCAAACTTTCTCTTTCTCTTCGGATACATGCGTACGACAGTAATACTTGTAGATGAATTAAAATCCCGTCATTTAATACCCTAAATGACAAAACACACAACACTGTTTAGGGTCAAAATGATTATGCACGACCCTCCATCGGACGAATGAGAGAAAAAATGCACACACTGTAACACTGTAACATGCACACTGTAACATGGCACGAGGGCAGCCATGTTACAGTTGCTGCTTTCGAGCTCCAAAGTACCTAAATTTTTCGACCCGAACCGATTGTTGACCTTTACGATGATAACATACAGATGGAGACTGCTAGACCTGTGAAATGAAAATGAGGTAGAAAGTTCATCCATGAACGAAAACAAAATAAACACCTAAAAGAGACAAGGAGTCATTCAGGATTCACCAACTTTGAACAGAGTCGGTATTTTGGATGATAACGGAGAGAATAGTCCTTTGGGCTTTCCGCTGATTGAGCCGAATGATGCCGATGATGGCGAACAGAAATGACGAAATGTCCTCAAATTATTAAAAGTTAAACATGCGCGAGAATGCTATGAAGTGTTAATACATGTGGGGATAGATGCAACTTACTTTTTTTTTCGTCGCAAGGAATCATTTTCCTGCAGATTGCTTTGCGCTCCTTTAGGACACTTGCGTGACGATCGGTCTAAAGGAATCGGTTTCATTTAACCCAGCGGCATCCAATGACGAGCTCTAGTTGTATGAAGTTGTGTGAAGTAGCACTGGAATAGCATGAGGAGATGCAGAATGAATGCAGATGAATGCAGAATTTTGGGCTTCACTAGTTGATTTCACATGGCTTTTAAAAAACTCTCATGCTCACATCCCCACTGGCCAAGATTTAGATCCGATTTCACAAAACGATAGAGTATTTTTAAAATGATATCATTGGTGGCGCTTGTGTCAGAGCACTTTTTTTCTTTTTGTTAAACAAAGATCTTATTGGTCTCTTCTTCATTCATCAACGGATTTATGTGCATTTTTTCTACAGTAATACTTGCCATGCAGAACAGGGCACTTTTATTTCAATGAATGGCCAAATATAACACTCTTTCCTAAAATTTTTATTGGGAAAAAATATATTTTATTTTATTTATTTATTTATTTATCTTTCTTTCTTTTTCCATTTTTTTTTTTTTTTTTTTTTAATGATTGAAATGAATTTTTCTTACCCATACGTAACTGAAAGATTTTTTAATTTAAATTTTTAGCGTTTCTTTAATGACAGACTTTGAAGTTCCCTGAATATTAAAGTCGCAGTCTTTGTATCAGCTTTGTATCAGTCTTTGTATTTTATTTGTTATCAGCATAACTTAATAACAAATATGTGCAGAAAATTCAGATGTCGCATTTGAAGTTCATATGAAGTTGTAACAAGGAGTGGGGCGGGTGAAAGTTGTCTGGGAAAAAAAAAAAAAAAAAAAAAAAAAAAAAAAAACTTTTTTCAACAAAAGTTGATAAACACTCATTGCATCAACATACAACTACATATAAATTTGTGTATAACTACACATAATTTGTATAAAATTCTGTGCATTACTTCTTCAGCTAGAGAAGCCACAAAATTTCGTCATACAAGAAGACTTTCTAAAAACGGTCAAATTGTGTGCTGGACACTTATAAAAGTGTAAATCCACCGGAAGTCTAAAATGTGCTCGAATTCAATACTTTTGTTTATCTAGATGCATATATAAAAGAGAAAACTCACTGATTCACTGGCTCATCACAGCCGTGGCGATTCTATGAGAGATGGAGTCACAAATTTTGGTGAGCAGGTTGGTTTTAGGACCCTGACCCCCAATAAGACGAGAGTTTGCGAAATACCCCCTGTTCTTACCCTGGGGGGGAACAGGGGGTATTTCGCAAAAACAGGCAAAAAGCAAAAACACCTTTATAAGCATAATTCGGCTCCAAATTGCAGATGGGGAGACTAGACTTGAGAACAAAAAAAAAACGTTTCTGCGATTTTGAAATCTTGAATTTTTTAAGGGGGGGGGGTTAAAACGGGGGCAAATTTAGCAAAATACGGATTTTCGAGTAAAACTCTACCAATAACAGCACAAAAATATAAAAAACCGCCAAGCGTCTTCTTGAGGATATTTTCAAAAACCCATTTTTGTTTGTTTGCGATTTTCGATATTTTGATTTGAGGAGACAAATTCGAGCCCCCTTTTAGTGCTTAATTCGTCCGGGTAATCTGTAAAAGCTGAGGTCACAAATTTTAGTGTGTGGCTTATTTACGTGCATTCAACACCCATTGTAACGGGATTTTACAATTTCTCCCCCCTTTAGCCCTTGGAGTGGGGGGGGGAGAGGCAATAAACACGTTTCCAAGCATAGCTTTGCTTCAAGTTATGTCAGTACGATTAATTTTTATGTGTGTGTTGTTTATGCGTCCCCAACAAGCACTATAAAGGGATTTTACAAAATTTCCCCCTGTCCCTCCCCCTTTAAGAACGGGGGCGAAGGGACAAAAACACGCTTTTAAGAATAACTCTGCTTCAAATTACCTCAGGATAGCAATTTTTGATATGCCGATTGGTATTGTGTAATCAAGACACACACTATAATTGAGGGTGGGGTCAAAAAACATGTTTCCATGCGTAACTCCGTTCCAGATTATCTTAAAGTGCAATTTTTTTACGTGTGGGCTGCTTGTGCGTAATCAATACACACTACAAAGGCATTTTGTGACATTCACAGTACCGCCCCTTGAGGGGTGAGGGTAGGGACAAAAACGCGTTTTTAAGAGTAACTCTGCTTCAAATTAACTCAGCAAAGTGATTTTTTGATATGTCGATTGGTTATGTGTATTCAACACACACATACTACAAAGGAATTTTTTTTTAAATTCCTTTCTATCTCCCCTTTGGTGATTGAGAGGGGGGGGGGCAAAAAACGTGTTTCCACGTGTAACTCTGTTTCAAATTATCTTAAAATGAAAATTTTTGATGTGTGGGCTGCTTATGCATAATCAATACACACTACAAACGCATTTTGTGAAATTCTCCCCCTCCTTGGGGGGTGAGAGTAGGAGCAAAAAACATGTATTCATAAGTAATTCTAATTCTACGCTAAATTATCTTAGAAAGGAGATTCTTGGTGTGTGGGTCGGTTATATGTATCTAACTGATAGTATAAAGAGATTTTGCAAAATCTCCTCCTCCTTCCTTCCTTTAAGAGCGGGAGAGGGGATAAAAAAACACGTTTTAAAACATAACTCTGTTTTAAATAATCTCAGAATTTAGATTTTTGATGTTTCTGTTAGGTATGTTTATCCAATAAGCACTGTAAAGAGATTTTATGAAATTACCCATTTTTCACCCCTTTGGGGTTGGAGGGGCAAAAAACACGTTTTGAAGCTTAAATCTTCTCGAAATTACCTTAGAATGGTGAATTTCGGTGTGTGGGTGTTGATTAAGTTTCCACAATATGCACTTTGTTAGTATTTTGCAAAACTTTAACCGCAAGGAGGAGCAAAAAGCAGGTAAGGCGCTGCCGAAGGCATGGGGGCTGCAGACTCGACGTGTAGCGAGCGGGAAAACCGCTACTTTAACTTAAATTTTGACTGATTTAATTTTTTTTTTTTTTTTGGGGGGGGGGGCGATTTTTTTTTTTTTTTTTTTTTTTTTTTTATTATTATTAATGACATGTATTTTGAGAATTTATTTCGATGTAATGACCAGCAAAGCGGGCGAAGCCTGCTAGTTCAATATAAAAGAGAGTAATAATACTGTTAAAATTGATTACGAACTTTTAATTTTTTTTAAACATTTTTCTCTTAGGTTTTCTTTTTCTTTCTTATATATCTATATGTGTATTTGGACTTGATTTCGCTTTTCTAATAATGACGATTAAGTAGAACATTAACATTAAAACGAAAGGAAAAGCGTGAAATAACAGGAAAACTAAAAGAGTCATCCCAATAATACACAACGCCCAATTGGAATTGCGCAATTTGTTACGAATTCGTAAATCATAGTAGTTATTTTTATGTAATTTCACTCCAAGAGGCTTAGTCAGGTTATAAATTGTTTGTTTTATGCATTTCTAGCTTGTTTTCACATTAAAATAGCTCATTTTCTTTTAAAAACCATTAAAAAGCTTCACCAAGGTAGATAATGGCCTTGTCACCAAATTTGGCCACTTTTTCGCTCCTTGGCGACTTTTTTGGTGACATTAGCGAGAAAATCCTTGTTACCGATATCTGGAATTTCTAAGCTCTAACTCCATTTCCTGAGAAGTTACCAGAACTTTCTGGGTATATTGGATGCTATAAAAGGAAGCCCAGTAGGGCCAGTCAGTCAGTTTCATGGTAACCAGTGATGCCAGATGGTCGAAAATTATTTCCCCAAACAAGTTTTCAAATTTCCTCAAATCGGGATTTTTTTTTTCGAAAAAATTCCCAACTTGATTTCTACTAAAAAGGGAAAATAAAAAAAAAATATCAAGCAGATTTTTCTATGATTTAAGCTCAGACTTTTCACCCAAATGAAGACAATTTTTAAAAAAAAATCCCCAAATAACAATAAAGCTATTGAAAGTCTCTAGTCGTAGGGATAAATCATTACGTTGCCAACATTGACAGAAAATTGAAGAAAACTACCCAGATTTGTTTCCCAAAATTTTAAAATTCCTCAAAAAAGTCCCCACAAACATTTGGCCCCCAAAATTGTCCCCAGAAGTCTCAAAAATCCCCAAAATGGGGACAAAATCCCCAATATGGCATCACAGATGTTAACCGATCTCCTGACTGAGGTCTCTTGCAGTGATTAAAGACAGCTGATTGCTGCGTGTTAATGTTATGCTACAGTTTATGCTGTGAATTCGATGTTGTCAGCTGTTATTTAAGTGTGTTTTCGGGTGAAATTGAACTTAATACTTTCTTTACGGACTTGTAACCTTCTGGAAAATTCTGTCAATAAACTATGAAGCCTCTGCAAGATTCGCCTTTCATTCACTGACAATTCACGAACCCCAAGTACGCAACAATATTAAAAATGAGAAAAAAAAAATTATTTACGAAGTAAAAAGCTAATTATTTATATTTAATTTCTATTAACTTCAATTTACTTTTATCTAAAAAAAATTAAAACACCCATCGGAAAAAGAAGGAGTAACCATAAAGAAAATAATTATACAAATTTTGAAAAAAAAAAAAAAAAAAAAAAAAAAACTATTAACAATACCCAGCAGTATTAAAACGCAAATATAAAAAAGAAAAAGTGAAATAAATAATCCACATTTGCCATTAAAGTGCGAGTATTGTTTTGCAGAATTTATGTCACTTCATAAAAGTCCCAGTGGGTGCAATAAAACGAAAATAAAATTGGAGGAACAGCGCGCGGTGTGAGTGGATATAAAATATTTTCATAAGCAAATACGGTAAGGTCTGAGAGACATTCGCAGATATTACAGAACCCAAATGATTTATTCTAGAAAACACACCGGCTTTTTTTTCCACGCAATTACACATTACATCTATTCATTCCAAACTGCAATACTTTGACAAAAGCAAGTGATTTTTTTTATTTATTTATTTATTTATTTTTTAAATTACATACATGAAGTAGAATTAACATTTTGAGATTTTGTTAGTTGAAACTGATTACGCGTAAAAAAAAAAAAAAAAAAAAAAATGTTATGTATTGATAAATAAATTTTTTGTATGTCCCTATTATTATTATTATTATTATTATTATTATTATTATTATTATACTTTTATTTTATTATTTTATTTTATTTTTCTTAAGAAAAAGAAAGAAAAACACCTTCGCTAAAACTTTTTTTTTTTTTTTTTACATCCAGATATTTCTTTTGTTGTTTGATATATTTGAAACATTTTCGATTTCATTATTCATACTTGCTTTCTTCCATATTTACATTTTTTTTTTTTTTTTAATCCTGCAGATGGGCCCTCGTAAAACTCAATTAAAGTGGTTTGAACGACTATGCCTATACTATCTTTTTCTAAACTTTCAACTGTTAACACTTAACGGTTAAATTCAGCTTTGCTATTGTCCCCATTTAGAATATTTTTTTACTTAATATTTATAGAATTCATTTTGCTTCATTTTCCTTTTTATTAAATAAACTTTCCAAAGTTTCTTCATTGAAAGTGTAAAGTTTTCATTAAAATGCCAGAAGAGCAAGAAAACGAGTTTAACGGAAACGCTGAGATTTAAAATAAAATCAACTGTGTTAAAATAAAAGAAAACTAATTATAACAACGTTATCTTTTAAGAAGTCTTCGATTTTTTTTTTTTTTTTTTTTTTTTTTTAATGATTTTTCAGCTATTTCTTGATTAATCGACTTCTCTTTCAAACTGCGGGAATTGTTAAGCAAGAATGAAAGTTCATAGGGTTATTTTTCCTAGCATTATTTTTTTTAAATAACTATTTTATTGAATCGCAATCTATAATACCTGCATTCATGAAAATCTGCTTTAAAAAAATGTTTAAGCGCAAAATATTAAAAGGCTAATAAATTTTCGAACTGAACACTGACAAAAATTTCCAACAAATGGACACACGTACAATAAAATTAAAATGTGGGTGCGAAAACAAATGCAAACCATTTTCATCCCATGTAGATCAATAACCTCTATTTACGTGGGATGAGCGTGTGAACCTGTCGGATTCTCCCACTCCTTACACATGACATTTAAGCAGAATGAAAATCGTGAAACGCTTGCAGATTAATTTATGCTGAAACTGTCATTGGAGTAAAAGACTCTTCCTCGAGTTAAGAAATATATTTGTAAGTACTTAAATCTGAAGAAAAAATATGTACCGCATTGATACAACACTAGAAAAAAAAAAATCTAACGCTCCGGGAGACTAAATTTAAACTTTCTAAAGAAATAGAATACACTGCGGTGTATATATATATCAATACAAAAAACCCTTAACGGGTTAAAAGTTTGTGACGCAGCACTGTACTTTATGGCTATAAGAATTAGAAATACGGGTCTTAAAAATAATGATATCAAATTTTCAGTGACGCTTTGATATTAATTAAATTATACATAGATTTTCTTATTTGAATTTGCTTTTTCCTTTTATTTATATTTACAGTGTAAACGTTATTTTCAACATAAAATAATATATAGCATTTACTCATTGATACCTTTCCATTCACATCTCTTATACTATGAAAGCATGTGTTTTAAAAGAAATTATATGAAATTCCAGTAACGCAGTGGTGTTACATTAAGTGATTTGTTTTTAAATTTCTCTGCAATTATTTTGTTTTGCATATTAAAGTATATGTGCACATTGAAATATTGCTTTTAATTTTCAAATACGCTGTCAAATATATCACTTTCATTAAGCTTATATTATGTACTGAAATATATTTATTTCAATGAATTATTCTATCTTTTGCGTCAAGCCATCCAAAACTGTAAGTAAAATATATGGAAGTGTTTACTTTGTGCCATTTCATCCAAATAAATTGAAAATGCATGCAAATAGATATCGTGATGCAAAGAAAAAAACTGTGAAATTTTTTTCAGTTTTGGATGGCGTGACGCAAAAGATAGAATAATTCATTGAAATAAATATATTTCAGTACATAATATAAGCTTAATGAAAGTGATATATTTGACAGCGTATTTGAAAATTAAAAGCAATATTTCAATGTGCACATATACTTTAATATGCAAAACAAAATAATTGCAGAGAAATTTAAAAACAAATCACTTAATGTAACACCACTGCGTTACTGGAATTTCATATAATTTCTTTTAAAACACATGCTTTCATAGTATAAGAGATGTGAATGGAAAGGTATCAATGAGTAAATGCTATATATTATTTTATGTTGAAAATAACGTTTACACTGTAAATATAAATAAAAGGAAAAAGCAAATTCAAATAAGAAAATCTATGTATAATTTAATTAATATCAAAGCGTCACTGAAAATTTGATATCATTATTTTTAAGACCCGTATTTCTAATTCTTATAGCCATAAAGTACAGTGCTGCGTCACAAACTTTTAACCCGTTAAGGGTTTTTTGTATTGATATCATTACTTTTTAGGGGTTAATGATCAAAACGTAAAATTAAAGGGGCATGGCAATGAGTTATAACACTGTATTAAAAGTGTTGTTTTATAGGTCATACTCGAACAAAATAACAAACTAAATAAAATTTCAAAATTTTATAAAAAGTGATAAAAAAGATGGAAACATGCAACATTACAAAGGCATAATATAGTACATTTTAAAAATGACAAAAATTTCTTATTTATATTTATTTCTTGTTATAATTTTTTAGGTATAGATTTGATTTAAAAGAGAAAAATAAATAATAATAGAAAAATCTTTAAAAAGTGAAAATTTTATACTGGTAAATATTTAAGTAGTATAGTTTGTTATGAATTTAATTAAAAAAAATCTTAATCTATTCAAAATTTTATTATAGCTTAACATTTTGTAATTTATATATTATATATACATACTAGAAACTTAATGAGCAAATTAATTATTTTCAAATTCTGTTTTAAGAATTTTTTCAATCCGTAGTTTAAGTGATTTATCACCTAATTTTGAAAAAATTACAAATATTTGCATATGATTATCATATTATTTGTCATTTTTATGAAAATAAAGGAAAAATTTTTTGTTGTTGCAATCACCTTTTAAAATAGAATCAATTTTGAAAGTTAACAACGTATCAGCATGAAAACAATGTAAATACAAAGAATATTTTTGATAAACAAATGTCATATAAAATACAAGTACCTAAATAAATAACTCATTTAATATATATATTAAAAAAAGAAAAATATTTTTTTTTTTTATTTTTGTGTTTATTTTTGACGCTTCCCGATAGATGGAGCCAAAACGATTATTTGATATTCAGTATTTCAGATGGAAGAGAAGAAATTCGTCCGCGAAACTGCCGCATCACGGTATTTTCGGAGTAAAAAATAGTTCGATTTTTAAACTGAGTTATAAAAAAAACAAGAGTTTTCCTAGGGAAAAGGGAGATGTCAGGCACATCAGATAAAAGCGATTAATATCATATATCAATTAAACTAAATTCGCTCGAGCCATATTCGAGAAAAATTTGTTCCTTACATACGCCGTCCATTTACAACTTAAATGAGCCAATTCATATCTCGAAATATATTGCACGCAGAAATGTAGCGATTTCAGGGTAGGATCAGACAGAAGGTGAAAGTCTATTTTGAAAATATCAGAACATAACCTCCCATATTTCCTGAGATATTAAGTGTCGGCTTTCAGCGGTTTCTTTGATCTTAAAATTCCTGTATATATAAGTGTCGCAGTTTTCGTTCGTTTTTCCGTTTCCGCTGAGTGTCGTGGCGTTTGTTTGTTTTTGCGCTTGCGTCATATAAATCGGTTTAAGAAGAAAAAAAAAAAAAAGATATTAAAACCAATGAGAAATTATTTAATTTCTTAGTCAAAGATATAACTTCTGTTAATACGTATGAACAAATATTTTATTATTATTTTAAAAACAATAGCATCATTCCCTTAAAAAAAAAAAAAAAAAATCTCATTATTAATGGAGTCCGGAAAACTTTCATTGAAATTGCTTAAAATAAAATGTAATGAAGATATGGCACTTTGAATAATATTTGCAAAGATTATTCAAAGTGTCTTGTGATAAACTCGAGATATATATATATATATATATATATATATATTAATTTGAAACGTGTTTTTGTCTGTCTCCACTAAATTGAGAGAATGGCTAGGTGTAAAAATTTGGTTGAGGTGTCTAAAAAAAGGTCTTGGTCTGTAGATATGTTATGAAAAGAGAAAAATAAAAAATGTCGAAACTAAAAAATCGATATCTCCGATTTTGGAATTTTCAATTTTAAAGGGGGGGGGGAAGGGGGAAATTAGTTTGAGAGGGAAATCCGTTCTAGACCCAAACATGTAGCACCTCATTTTAAAGGTCTTGAAATTTCATGTTGATTGGGGATGTTTGTATACAATATAGAGCGCCCCCTGGTGGTGAAAAATGGAACTAGGTGATTTTGTAGTAGACCCTATCATGTTACAATTTATTTTAAAGGTCTTGGTATTTTCTGATCGTTGGTGATGTACAGAACACACTGCGCCTTTGGCGGTGGAAAGTGCAACTAAAGGATTTTGCAGTTCACACCACCATGTGACACCTTATTTGTAAGATCTTGGAAATTTAAGGCGATTGGAGATAAAGGTCTTAAAATTTCATGTTGATTGGAGATGTTTGTATTCAATATAGTGCGCCCCCTGGTGGTTAAAAATGGAACTAGGTGATTTTGCAGTAGACCCTATCATGTTACACCTTAATTTAAAGATCTTGGTATTTCCTGACCGTTGGTGTTTTTCGTATAGAACACGCTGTGCCCCCTGGCGGTGGAAAATGCAACTAAAGGATTTTGCAGTTGACACCACCATCTGACACATTATTTGAAAGGTCTTGGAAATTCAAGGAGATTGGTGATGTTCGTGTACAACATAATGCGCCCCATGGTGGAGGAAAGTGGATTTTGCAGCGCGTGCGTAGCATGCCTACTATACGGTGCGACAGCCACAGGCAGAGGCAACACGAGTCAGAGGTTCGTTCGGTTCAACGTTAATTTTTGAGAATTTTTCCATGTTATTAAAGGCCTGCATATACGCTGTCGCAGGCACCGGGTCACAAGCCCGAGTTCCGTTCTGTTTGAGGTAATTTTTTTTGTTACAGATGATTTTTTTTTTTTTTTTTTTTTTTTTTTTTTTGTGATGCTTTCATTTAAAAATAGAAATTCAAACAAAATAGAGTTAAAGATATAAAACCCTACAAATTTCAGATTCATTTAAGGTTATTATCATGGGCCCGGGCATTGCCGGGCGGGTTTGTTCGGTTCCAGGTTAATTTTTGGGAATTTTTTTTCTGTTATTAGCGGCCCGTGTATGCGCTGTCGTAGGCACAGGGGTCACAAGGCAGAGTTTCATTCGGTTCAAGGTAATTACAGAAATTCAAACAAAATCGAGTTAAAGGTATAAAATCGTACAAATTTAAAGTTCATTTAAGGTATCATGGGCCCGGGCAACACCGGGCGGGTTCGTTCGGTTCCAGGTTAATTTTTGGGAATATTTTTATGTTATTAGCGGCCCGTGTATGCGCTGCCGCAGGCACCGGGATCACAAGGCAGAGTTTCATTCGGTTCAAGGTAATTGTTTTGTTACAGCTGATTATTATTATTTTTTTTTTTTTTCGTGATGCTTTCATTTAAAAACAGAAATTCAAACAAAATCGAGTTAAAGGTATAAAATCATACAAATTTAAGGTTCATTTAAGGTATCATGGGCCCGGGCAACACCGGACGGGTTCGTTCGGTTCCAGGTTAATTTTTGGGAATATTTTTATGTTATTAGAGGCCCGTGTATACACTGCCGCAGGCACCGGGGTCACAAGGCAGAGTTTCATTCGGTTCGAGGTAATTTTTTTGTTACAACTGATTATTTTTTCGCGATGCTTTTATTTAAAAATATAAATTCAAACAAATTCGAGTTAAAGATGTAAGGCTGTTACCATAGATTAAGGCTGTTACCATAGACCCGGGCAACGCCGGACGGGTCAGCTAACATGTAGTCTTAGTATTAAACGAAATAGAAAATAAAAGATAGCAACTGTTTATTTGGAGTCAGTTTGACGTCACATTGACTGCACTTTGTAGAAAGTGATGTCATATATAGTATTTCTATTTATGAGCATTTTTCCGAATTTCTTTTTTTTAAGTGAATGTCGTAAATTATATTAGATGTTTTAACTTGAAATACATTTAAATAATGATGCGATGATTTTTGAAACATTACGGTCAATAAAGTGATCGTCGAATTCGACGGGTTGCAGCTAGTATGGTTTTTATTTTGATTATTTTCAACATATCGAAGTAAACAGGTACAGAAATCATCCTATATATATTATCCAGAAAAATAAAGGATGCAAAAAACTATATTCTGTACATATTAAATTTTTCAAACGGTTGTTTTTACTTATATTTTTATTTTAATTTCTAAGTTCATTAAAATTTATAATAGGATTGTAACTGCCAAAGCCTGAATGTCAGAATAGGATGTGGCAGCATAATGATTGGCTGTCTCGGACAGGGCTTTGTTTGCATTAGAAAGAAAACGTCGTATTCGTTTGGTTATCGTTAAGTTTGGTGTCTTTGATAAGCGCTTCTTGGTTTTTTGAGGGGGGGAGGCTTTTAGGGGTTTTTACAAAGAACTTCTAATAGATAAGAAGGGAAGGCTGGAGAAACCGTAACTAACGAAAGCGTGCATACAGCTTTGCTGGAAAGCATGCTTAAAGGAAAGTACGTTTTCCCCCGCTCTATCTGCGAAATCGCCAAGTATTCTGTGGCTGTGGCAAACCTCAAAAGCGTCACTGCGCGCACCATTTTGAAACTGAATGTAGTTGTCAGTTGTCGTTGTCGTTATCCTCTATCGTGTTAAAAGTAATGTGTCAATTTTCTGTGAAATCACAATGGATTAAACACAGCCTGAAACTGAAACTACTTTTAGTTTCATTGTAGTCCTGAAAGGTAAATGATATTTTGCTTACCACTTGCAAGCTGGCGCAAACCTTAAAAGTTCAAAGTTTTAATAATCTTTGGCTTTGGGTTTTGTGCCTGCTAGTATTTTCAAGTTGAAGAAGCTGTAAATTTACTTAAGGAAATGTGCCTTAGTAATGAAGTGAGTGTTTTATTTATTATTTTTCTTCTTTAATTTTGTATTTGAGTCTTTAATTTTTAGGTGTTGATCTAGGTTTAATATTTTGGTACACTTTTTTAAATCAATAAATACTCTTGTGAAATTTCTACTGTTTTTGTAAAAAAGAAAAAAAGATATCGAGTAAAGCTTTAAACTTTAACATTAGCAGTCAACCGATTTCCTGTTTAATATAAAAATATACATATACAATATTAAGCTACCAATGGTTTATAGAACTAAGTGTGTGCATATGCAGTAATTTCATACAATATTGAAAACAGGTTTTAGGCATAGACAATTTTGAGTTAATCATTTACTTAAACCAAAATGTTTTTGAAATGCTTGTTTATGAATTTAAATTTTGTGAAGGGAACAATCTAACACTCCCAATTTTAGTTTAGATTTTATTTATTGCCTTTTAACTTTCTTTTAATCGCAAATTTTAATTTTTGTTTACATTGATTAAATTTTCTATCAGTAACTGCATTAACAGTTTTATTGGAAATAATAATAATGATAATCAAGCACGAAGCACATTTAAGAGATGAAGCAAAATTTTTGGATAAACAGATAGTCAATGTACAATGTCTATTAAAACAATTTAGGCAATTTAGATAAATATCCATTTATACTATAATCCTGAAAATATTGTAAATATGTGTTCTGAATTGTAAAAGGGGAATGTGCAATTTTTTTTTTTTTTTTTTTTTTTTTTTTTTTTTTTAAGCAGTGCTTAAAATTATTTTAATCCTTAAAATATGTTCTCTTTGTTTAAGACTTATGAAATACATGTGAAATTTATCATTCTAGTACGCTGTATCCATTACAAAGTTTTTTCCTAAATCAGTTTAATTTTAAAATGATAATTTTTAAGTAAAACTAACTCCATGAGTTTATTTTTAATTTATTTATCTTTTAATAGCACTTTTAGCTAATAAATAGGCAACCACAAAGGATCTAAATGCTGGTTTATGGAAAATTTTAAACATTTGATTTTTTACCTTTATTATTAAACTGTGTGAATTAAAAATAACTGAAATTTACATAATAAAAAAGGTTCGTAACACTATTTTAAGACAATATATACCTTATACATATATATATTGGGTAGTACTTTTCATTAAAATTTATCAGTGTTATTCAACATGAAAAATATTTTTTTTATAATTGATACATTGGTAAATTTAAAAATACAAGCAACTCCCACTAAAACTCGATTGCTATCAAAAATGCATATATAAAAATCACAGACCAATCAGTACCAAAGCGAGTATAATGGATTCTTTTCATTATACTCACTAGGTTCTTTGACGAAAATTCCCCACTTTCCACTTTGCCTGGAGCGATAATCCTCCTACGTTTTCTGCTGTCAATAATCTACCAGATTATAATAATTATCGCTTTTGTCGATACTGCCAAAAACGCCCTTTCGCCAATTTACCCCTGTATATTCACTTTACAGAATAGCTTTTTGCACTCTTTCGCCGGTTCCCGTGTGTTGCCGCTCACCTTAGTTTGGCTATATGCGCAACCTTGGCGCGCATCTCTTGTTCACTTGCATTCCCGCTTTAGCGGAGCAGTTGTATTGTTTTTCGTTATAAGAGTAACATCTCTCTTGTTTATCTTGTTCGGTGATATGGTTCACCCTTTTTATAGTTTGCGTTGACTATGGTGTCAACATATTTCAATACGTTAATAATACGTTATCTATAAATTGTATATATGTACATACGATATGTTTAATAGTTTAATTAAATGTTTGTGAAGTAATAACTTCAGAATAGTAATTATTGAATACAGTCCACTCATAAAGTATCGTCAACATTTGGTCTAGTAGAACCGGAGGAAGATCAATCGTAATATAATGAAAAATAGTGGTGCTCATTGATGAAAATTAATTATGGATAAAAATAAATTAGTTATCCTTAATCGCCAACGCGGAACCTTGAAAGGCCAATTGACTAAGATAGTGACATATTTAGAGACTGTTAGTGACGACAATAAAGACATTATAACTCTAGAAATAAAGAAGGATAATCTGCAAAAAATAGTAACAAAACTGGATAATTTGAAAATCCAGTATTACGAAATAGCTGATGAATCGGAACTGGAAGTTCAATTGAACGCCTTCGCAGAATTGGAAGAAGAGACAGAAAAATTAGAGGTAAGGCTTCGAAAATTCTTACTCTCTAATAACATTAGTAAAAATGAAAGTGTTTTAAATGAATCTAAAGATAATCCTATTATCAATTTTCGTTTACCTGAAATTCCTTTACCCAAATTTAATGGACAATATAATGAATGGTATAGTTTTAAAGATCAATTTATAACCTTAATTGATCAGAATGATAAACTTTCAGATAACCAAAAGTTATATTATCTAAAATCTACACTTTGTGGAAGAGCACTAGATGTAATTACCGAAGACGATTCATATATTTCGCTTTTTAAAGCATTGGAAGATAGATTCCAAAACAAAAGAATGATTGTAAATTCTCACTTAAATGAGATATTAAACGTAGAGAATCTATCTCAAGATTTAGTTAAAAATTTGAGAACAATTACAGATAGTTGTCAAAAAAATATTCGAGCACTCAAATGTATAGGATTGGAAATGAATCCCTTTACGGAGGCCTTACTCATAAATGTGATTCTTAAACAAATAGATAAAGAATCCAAAAAACAATTTGAATTATCTTTAAGTTCTACAGAATTGCCAACATGGTGCGATTTCATTAACTTTTTACAAAAAAGAAGTTTGGTGTTAGAAAATTTACAATGCGTTTCGAATACGAAACCGAAAGTAATGAATGCGGAAAAGAGTACTAGAATAAAAACCTTCTTTTCTAAAAATGATTCCTTTAATGATCAAAATTGTCCCCTTTGTAAAGGAAATCATTCTTTATCTAAATGTTGTGAATTCTTAAAATTAAATGAACACGAAAGATTCCTAACAGTAAAAAAATATTTGTTATGTATTAATTGCTTGAAATCCAATCATCAGGTATTAAATTGTAAAAATAATCAAATTTGTAATATCTGTTCTAAAAGACATAATTCACTTCTACATCGAACTTTGCCGGGAACAAAAAGTAATAATTTCCCATCAAAACAACACAAACAAAATCCTGACTCCCAGACGGCGTCAGAAAAAGGCTTGCACCTGCTGCAATCAAGTGATTCATATCCTGAATTGCAGAAAGAAAAAAATAATGTTTCGATGACATTATATAACGAGATTAATAATCCCATCTTAAAAAGTGAAAAACATGTATTGCTGTCAACTGCTATAGTTTATTTGGAAAGTAGCAATAAAAAAAAGATTCCGGTTCGTGTTATTATTGATAATGGTAGTCAATGTAACCTGTTAGACAGAGAACTCGCTCATTTATTGAATTTGCAAAAAAGGAAATGCGATATTCATATTTCAGGAATTAATGGTAAGATGACAAATGTGAAATCTTCAGTACGTACCATTATTTCCAATAAAGATGATTCATTTAGTGAACCAATTGAATTTGTAATTACACCTAAAATAACATAATTCATTCCTTCACACAATATAAACATAAGAAGTTTAAATCTACCACATGACCTTGAATTAGCTGATAGTGAATTTTGGAAAAAATCTAAAATAAATGCTTTAGTTGGTGCTGAATTTTTCTATGAAATATTAAAAGCAGATAAATTTAAAATAGGACAATTCACCTTTCAGAATAGCGTTTTTGGGTATATTGCTGCGGGAACCATAGACCGCAATGTATCTGAAAATACTTTTTGCGGTTTTACTGCATGCAATGATTATCTTAATGAAACCATTCAAAAATTCTGGAAAATAGAAGCTCCTGAAATTGACTTACGTCCAATTAGTCAGGAAGAAGAATTTTGTGAAAAGCATTTTTTAGAAACGTATCGGAGAGATAAATCGGGAAGATTTATGGTAGCCATGCCTTTGAAGGAAGATGCTAGTGTTCTTGGGGAGTCTAAATCTATCGCAGAAAAACGGCTCCAGCAGTTATGGAATCGTTTAGAAAAGAATCCAACAATGCGAAATCTTTATTGTGATTTTATTAAAGAATACACTAATTTAAATCATATGACAAAAATTGTTGATAATTTAAATGATTCTGGCTGTTATTATCTACCGCATCATGGCGTTTATAAGCCCGAGAAATCTACTACGAAGCTTCGCGTTGTATTTAATGCTTCGAGTCCGACAACTAGTGGAATATCATTAAACGATATTACTTATAAAGGTGTCGTTAATGAAAATTTGTATGAAATCATGTTACGCTTCCGACAACACCGATTTGTGTTTTTGGCCGATATTGAAAAAATGTATCGCCAAATAATGATTACCGAGGATCAGAGGAAATTGTTAAGAATTTTATGGAAAAATAATGTGAACTCAGAAATTGAAACCTATGAACTTAATACCGTAACATACGGTACCGCTTGTGCCCCTTTTTTAGCCATTAGAACGTTGAAGCAATTAGCCCTTGAAGAAGCCGAGAAATATCCGAAGGCATCCGATATTTTGCTACATGATTCGTATATGGACGATATAATAAGTGGGGAAGAATCGCTAGAATCTACTAGGGAGCTTCAAAAACAACTTATACACTTGTTAGAAAGCGCTGGAATGAATTTACATAAATGGAATGCAAATCATATTTCCTTACTTGACTTTTCTAAAGAGACATACCCTGAGTACACATTCTCTGATAAGGAAACCAAAGCCCTAGGGGTTGCCTGGAAACCCAATTTAGATGCTTTCACATTTAAAATAAATTTGTGTCAGTTAAAGTCTATGACAAAGAGAAGCATTTTATCAGACATTGCTCGCATTTTCGACCCATTGGGTCTCATCGGTCCTGTTATTGTTAAAGCCAAGTTGTTTATGCAGGAACTATGGAAATTAAAATTGGACTGGAATGACCCTATTCCAAGCCCTATTGCTCAAAATTGGCTAGAATTCGCCACTTCGTTAAAAGCTCTTGAACAACTTAGAATAAATCGCTATGTTTTAATTCCTGAAGCACAACAAATAAACTTACACGGATTCGCCGACGCATCGTCATTAGCTTTTGGAGCAGCCGTGTATATTCAGTCTATTCATAATTCTGAAATTGTCTCCAATTTGGTTAGCAGCAAATCTCAAGTTGCACCTCTAAAAACTGTTTCTATCCCTCGACTCGAGTTATCTGGTTGTCTTTTGTTATGCAAATTAATTGTGAAAATTTTGAAATCTTTGAGGTTAGAGATCAATAATATTTATCTCTATACAGACTCTCAAATAGCTCTTGCCTGGATCCAAACCAAGCCTTGGAAATTGAAAACATTTGTTGGCAACAGGGTTGCCAAAATTCAAGAACTGTCTAAAAACTTCACATGGAACCATGTGTCCTCTGCGGAAAATCCTGCAGATTTAATTTCACGAGGTCTAACTACCACCGATTTAATGGATAATCAGTTGTGGTGGCAGGGACCAGACTTTCTAAGTAAATCCAGTAGTATCATAAACAATGACTCTGACTATCTGTCCCCCAGTGATAATAGTATTGTGATAAGTGAATTGAAAAATAATCACCAGGGTGACGCTAACCCTGCAGTGTTGTGTGGATTAATCCAATCCACGGATTCTTCCCAGAACTTTTATAATCATTTGTTTTCATTAACAAATAATTTTTGTAAATTAATTAGAATATGTAGTTTTATTTTTAGATTTATTAGGAATACAAGAGCAAAGGCAAAAAGAGTAACTGGACCACTCCGAAGCACCGAATTAAACGACTCTGAAGTACATTTAATTAGACAGGTACAGTATACACAGTTTGCCGCAGAATTGATCTGCTTAGAAAAAAAGAAGCCCGTATCAGGTAAATTAAATTGTTTTAATCCAATTTTAGATTCTCAGGGACTCCTAAGAGTCGGTGGAAGGCTGGAAAATGCTAATTTAAATTTTGATAGTAAACATCCCCTTTTGTTGCCCCACGACCATAAATTATCTTCCATGATTATGGAACATTTCCATAAAAAATTCTTTCATGTAGGACCTCAAGCTTTGTTATACCACGTTAGAAAAAAATATTGGATAGTTAGTGGGAGATCTTTAGCTCGGAAAATATTTCGTAACTGCGTAACGTGTTACAAAATTAAACCTTTAACGGTCAATCAACTTATGGGAAATTTGCCAAAGGAACGAGTAAATGTGACTCATCCATTTTATTGTACCGGTATAGATTTCTGTGGCCCTTTTTTAATTAAATATCGGGGTCAAAGAAAAGGAATCTATAACAAAATTTTTGTTTGTATTTTTATTTGCATGCCTACTAAAGCCGTGCATCTAGAGGTAGTTAGCGATTTAACATCCGAAGCTTTTATCGCAACTTTAAAAAGATTTTTTGCTAGACGAGGCAAAGCCCAAACATTATTCAGTGACAATGCAACAAATTTTGTTAGTGCAAATAATGAATTAAAAAGGTTACATAGATTAGCTACTCAGCCTGATGAAAACCTTACTAATTTTTTAAATTCAGAGAATATTAATTGGAAATTTCTGCCACCCCGTGCCCCAAATTTTGGAGGGCTATGGGAGGCAGGCGTAAAATCGTTTAAGTATCATTTGAAACGCGCAGTAGGAAACGCTAAATTAACATATGAGGAATTCTTAACCGTTGTTTGTCAAATTGAGGGAATCCTCAATTCTCGACCCCTTACCCCCCTTTCAAACGATATCGAAGATTTGGACGTCTTGACTCCCGGCCATTTTTTAGTTGGTCGACCCATCACAGCGGTGATCGAACCCGAGTTCTCTGGCATTCCAGATAATCGATTAGATACCTGGCAAAAATTAACTAAAATAGTTCAAGGAATATGGAAAAAATGGCAATGCCATTATTTAAGTACATTACAACAGAGAAACAAATGGAAAATTGAGAAAGATAACCTTAAAAATGGGGATATGGTATTATTAAAGGAAGAAAACTTGCCCATATGTAGTTGGATTTTGGGTAGAATAGTAGAAATTATTCCAGGAAAGGATAACAAAATACGCGTAGTCTCCGTTAAAACAAGAAATGGGACATATAAACGACCTATTTCCAAAATTGCTCTTCTGCCTTTGGAAAAGTTAAAAAAAAAAAAAAAAAATTGTTTGAAAATGAATAATGTATATAGTTAAATTTAATTTGTTTATTGTATTTCATTTGTATTATTTTATTGTTTACAATGTTATTAATATTTCTCTTGTATAAGTTTTATTATTTAAATTGCATATATAATATTTTCGTATAATTAATTATAATTTGGTATAACAAATAAGAACTGTAAATTTTGAAACAATGTTTCAAGGTGGGCCGGTATGTTGCCGCTCACCTTAGTTTGGCTATATGCGCAACCTTGGCGCGCATCTCTTGTTCACTTGCATTCCCGCTTTAGCGGAGCAGTTGTATTGTTTTTCGTTATAAGAGTAACATCTCTCTTGTTTATCTTGTTCGGTGATATGGTTCACCCTTTTTATAGTTTGCGTTGACTATGGTGTCAACATATTTGAATACGTTAATAATACGTTATCTATAAATTGTATATATGTAAATATGTACATACGATATGTTTAATAGTTTAATTAAATGTTTGTGAAGTAATAACTTCAGAATAGTAATTATTGAATACACTCCACTCATAAAGTATCGTCAACACCGTGGATTTACATTACGTCTACGGAGCCTTCCCATCTTCACGTATTGAAAGATCTTTGGTTTTTATGCCCCGATACCTCTCTCTGAAGCGGCATGAATATAATCGCGCAATCTTCGAGATGATGTCTCCGGGGCGAAGTCCTCAGTCTTCGAAATAGCGTCGGAGGTGTAGCTGAGATGCCTGTATTGGACACCGAGGAATGACCAGCCAGCTGCTTAACTCCATACAGAGAGTATTTTGCTTACTATGATTCCAGATTTGATTAGTTCATTTCGGTAGTGGGTGAATTTTGTCCTCACTTTGGAATATTGGATTTGTCAGACAAATGAATATCAGACTACTTTTAAAAGTGTTGTGTTTAGGCATAATTTGAATGAAAAGTTTAATTCGTTTGAATTTTTAAAATAAAATTTAAATTTGGAATTTTTTGTAATAGTAAGCATATCCGAGTTATAAAAGCTGTTTACAAATCATTGTTTTCATGTTGAAATTCCAGATTGTGCATATCAGTTTATTTGATTTTCTTCCATGCATTATGAATTTTAATGTTGATAATTTTTGCTATTTGAAAGTAATTTCATCTATGAAAATATAATCTGTATGTTCTCCACTCGATTTTATTAAATGTAACTATTCACAATTTACATTACTGAATCATTTGGAGATTATATAGGTTATTGATAGTGAGATGATTTTACTTATTAGTTTATTTTCAGATTTATTGTAGGTAAAGGGTGTTGGATTCTCGGGGTTTTAAATTTAAAATTTGAATAGTATGAGGGAGTGTGTATGTCAGTGTTAAGTTTTAGGATATTCACCAACTAGTTTTTTACTTTCTCTTACCCATAAGGTAGAGAAAGTATTGTGTTAGGGCCGAAAGTGAGTTTTTGTTATATTTACATGTTCTCAAGTTCCCTGAATACGAACATCATGTTTTTAGCGAATGGTCTGTGTGTGTGTGTGTGCCTGTTATCAGCATATCTCAAGAACAAATAGTAGCAGAAATTCCAAACTCGGTATTCTAAATGTGTATCATATAGGGATGCTACACTAAGCATTTCGTTGAGATGAAGCAGATGGTTCGTGTACAGGGACACTCAAAATTATTCAAATACTATGCGGGAAATTGCAGGTAAGTAGATTTTAACATCTATAGACTGCTCTAAACCAAATGAAACGAATATATATTTTTTATATGCATAGAAACATGTCTCATGTAGAATAGGGTAGGGACATTATTGACTTTTCGTTTACAGGGCTACACAAAAGAACTAGATAAAAGTGCGACAATCGTTGCAAATGGATGGAAGTGTATTTCAGGCTGGCCATGTATGATTACTACAGGATTATATTTAGATGCACCATGTGATCTGTATATAATCTTCGAAAGATATACAGGGCTGCAAATATTTAAGCGATAACATTCTTTTTTGTTGTTAGTGGATGTGCTTTACTAATAATACTCGTATTTTACCATTTCCAGGAAAGCTGTTCGGGAATTGAAATAAATTCCTCATAGAGATATGGGGCAGTTCTCAAAAGATGGGAGCAGAACACACACCATAACTTTAAGATTCAATAATAAATAGAAATGTAATTCTCACTGACTTGATTTTTTTTTCACTGGAATTCTAATTCAATTTAAAGACAAGAATTGGTACAATTTATTGTAAAAGATTTGTATAAATATCTTAAAATTTTATTATTTTGGACTAAAAGGACTAACTGGTTCAAAATGTAACACCAGAAAAAGTTATAATTTATTTTCAGGTGATTTTAACAGAAAACAATGAGTAGGCACAGGAAAGTGGTGACTGTCTGATTTTTTTTCATGAGAAACTAACACTGGTTTAATAATTTTTGAAAATAAACAGAACTTGTGCAGAAGGAAGTATTTTACATTTTGTTATGTCCAAATGTAACGATCTAAAGAATGCTATTTTAACACAAACTATATTAAGTAATCTAAACACACTCTTATCTTTCATTAAAATAATTTCTAAAATGTATCTAAATACACATCACATGTGTTTTTGTAAAATTTCTTTTCAATAAATACACTTTTTTGAAATAAGAAACTGCAATGGTCTGAATCATGCTACTCAAATGGTGATGATTTTTTTTCCTGTAAATATTAAATAACTATGATCCGATATCTGATGATCTGATATCGTAAAACGTCTAAAAAAAATTTAGTGTAATTTTTTTTTTTCTAAATTATTAGTTGTTTTTTCTAAATAAAGCATATTTAATACATCACTTGTTAACCTTAATGTTCTCACATTTTGAGAATCGCCCTATGGTAAATAATGTACAGCTAAATATTCATCGCTTGATTTTAGTATATTTACACGTTTTGAGGCTTCCTGATAACCGTAGTCAAGTTTTCTAACGTTTGATCTTTGTTTGTGTCTCTTAGAGTGACTTAAAAACGAAGAATCTTAGGAGATCCAAGTGTTGTATTTTGAAGTTAATATACGTTTGTTGCGTGAAAAGTTTGATCAAGATTGATAAGTTTTAAGGAATATTGCGTGTGAAAATTATCTGTATAATTTTAAGTAACCTTTTAATTTTAATAACAGAATTAAGCCTCACACAGAACTAATTATTATATAAAACTCTTCTGAAGCCTAATTTGAACTGTTTAACATATGTTTGCATAACAGTGCTCGTTATCTTACCTCTTAATCTCCAACCTGTATTTATAGTATTAAATTTCACGGTAAGAGAAAGTCGTGTGAGTAACACACCAGATTATTTTTTATTTAAATAAATAAATAAATAAATAAATAAGGGGAAAATTTGAACGGGTTCTAGGTTTGATGGTTGACCTGACTCTCTAATTGGTGTCATATGCAATGTACAAAAATTAAAATTAAAATTTTTTTTATTTTAGGCCACTATAAGATTCTGAACTACGTTTAAGGTTAAACATTTGTTTGTTGTTTATTTGAATGAAATTATTTCTTCTTTAAGTAACTTTGTGTAAGGTGGTTCAGTGGTTAGTGCACTGACTTGTGATTTTGTGTTAGTCCTTAAGTTTGAATTTTAAAATAAACAACAGTCAAGTGATTTCATATAAAAATCGAGGGAAAAAAAAGTAACAGTTTGTTTATTGATAACGCATACACATCAGATTTGCATGCTAACCAAATATTGCATTTCTTGACATTTGACAGCTTTGAGACCTATAGTTACAATGACTTTCGTCTCGATTAATCCATCAGCATATATATAGTTACGCTCATCAGTGCCTGACTCTGTCACGCTTTGGGCTTAAGAGATTTCCTTGGACTCTGTTTGTGTGTGAACGCAAGTCTAACTTTCACACTTTAGTTAATTTTAAAAAATCTAATTATTCGATCGATAAGCTGTTTAATCGGACAGATTCAGAAAAATTGCCCCTTTCATTGGGTACCTTATTTGTAACGAATTTTTGATTAGATTTTTTAAAATTAATTAAAATATGAAAATAACAGCTTTGAAATAGACATTTAAATTTTTAATTGTTGCCATTTTTGTGCTTTTGTGCACAATGTGAGCAAAACTTTTCTTGCTCACACTGTGAGGGAGGGTGATCCAAGCCCTGGCAGATTGAGCAACGTGTCACTTGCGTGTATGGTTTAATTTGACATCTCTCTAACCCAATCTACAGATTTCTAATTTTAATAATGGCTTTTACAATGGGGATGGGAGCTTGTAGTATCAAATTTTTTAGGCCTTGGCCTCTTGATACCGTTATCCCGACAGTTTTTAATCTGTTTTTGGTACTATTTCTTAAATAGCCGTGGTTTTGCAGCTTTTGCTTGATTATATCTTCCGTTAACTCCTCAGGAACATCTAGAATTATGAACCGTTGTTGAGGGCAAGGTTTTAGTTCGACTTGTAGTTTCTCAGCAAGGACCTGGCAATTGAGTATGTCCTGGATCAGGGATTGAGCCCCATATTCAGAGTTACACAAGAGATCCAGTGACCTTATGAAAGTCCTTGTGTCGACAATATTTGCCATGGTTGCCACTCTATTTTTTCTGAGAGTCTGAAGAATTTCATAGCCACTAGTTGTGAAGCACTTTGAAGTTATATAAACAGTTTTTTGGGCTGTGTGAAATTCGTGGAGTGCCTTTGAAAAGTTTTTGTTAGGTAGTACTTTTGGTTGTGTAGTTATATAAGAAGCTGCCATCATGGAACCTGCTTGGAGGGAATCTGTTAGGGTAGGGAATTCTATTTCCTTTAGAATTGTTGGCTGATTGTGAGTTTCTGTTTCTTGGATGACTGGAGAGTCCAAATTTTGTTGCTGCTGATTTGTTGGTGAAAGTGGCCTTGATTATTTAGCTGAGGGCAGAGGGTGGTTTCCCAATTTCTTTAAGATCTTTTCTTGGTGAGTGGAAATATTTTCCAGCTTCTCGTTAATTTGTTGATGATTTAGCTTAATCAATTCATGGAGGCCCTCTGGGAATCTTGAGGAGTCGATGGGGAAGCACTGAATGGTTGAGGTTGAGATGTCACTGGGGAAACATTTGGTTGGATAATACGTGCTGATCCTGAGATTGCCTTGGTCCTGGATATTTTACTCAGTGTCTTATGCGCATGAAAGCCTTGGCGAACTGAGTGAGAGGGGCTTTTCGACCACTATTCCTTACTTTAGTAATAATATCAATTGCTGCTTTTGCCACGGACATAATTGTTCTGCAATTACTGAAGTCCTTGTTAAGGTTATATGTACCTTTTGGAGATATGCCCCCTCCTTTTAGAAATTGTTTAGCAGACATTGAAGTTTTTGATGATTTTTTCTTCTTTTTGGATGTTTGGGATCTGGTTGAAACACCGGACTTTACTGAGTGAATAGAAGCACTGCTACAGGTTGAAGAGTCCGTTGCCTCACCTTGATCATCCCCATCCTCTGTTTCGAGATGAATTAGGTCGCTGTCCGACATGTTTATGTGGCAGGATTTGCTGACTGATTTTCTTGCTCGGTTAGCTTTTAGAAAAGCTTTTTGGTTTGTTTTAGAATGAAGAAAGTATATATTAATAAAATACTGGACAAAACACTATAATAGCAGAATTGACTCGTCAGAGCGCCTGCACCACATCATTTAGAAGGAGAATGGAAAGCAAAAACCAGGAGCCTAGACTCCCGAAAGTAGCTAAGAGAAAAGTTAGTGAAATATTAGTTATTATACTGATACCATCCAACTAACGGGAGAGAGAAAGAAAAAAAAAGTTGACACCTAATTGGAGAGGTCACAGAGGACATCGCCTAGTTTGATCCGACAACAAGTTAAAACCTTGGTTTCATGGACGTCGGTTGAGGGGACCAGTTGTTCGGTCTGTTTGGGCCAACACTTTAGTGTAACCACGTTTCCTACGCCTAGCAGTGAAGACGAGTCCATAATCTTGGAGGGGTGCCAGGTTGTTCGACAGGTTGGGATTTAGCAAACATTCAGTCATTCGGTGCTCCTTATCGCTTATTTTCTCTCAACGAAAATGCTATCTCCCCTATTTTAACATTGGACTCGTTGATTCCGCACGTGCACAGAGGCTTCCATGGTCACAAGAAATGTGGTTAAAGATTACCTAAAATATAGGCCTTCGGCCAGGCTTTACGTCACGGAAGATCGGCCGATTTCTTGCACTCCAACCTGTAGATACTATATAGGAAAGGTTTATTAAATGTCATCGGTCGATTTACTTTGATGTAAAGATCAGTTTTGAGGCATTACTATGGGAGGTGTCACTGCAGTTATCCAATAGATCGTGCTCTACGTTTGAGCCCTAAAAGTGGACCGGAAATAATGCATGGCATTTTTTATATTTCGAGGAAGGGATTTATTGAAACCGAAATGTTTATACGTTATCAGATTTTTTTTTTTTTTTTTTAATTATGAGAAAACAGAGTCGTCCGAATGGTTTATCCCATTGACTACATGACCAGAACAGGCCCTGGACTAGTAACCTATTTGTTCCCGAACATCACCTCCTCAACAATTCATCAGCCAAACTAACATTTCACTTCCACCAAAGCTATTATTGCCAAAAGAAGGCGCCCATTCATCCAAAATCCGTAGTGATGTCCGCGGAATTTTCCGTCACAGCCAATAAAGGAAATGCGTTCTCTACTTCCAATCAGTACTCATTGGTTCATCCAATTTGAGAATAGTCCACCACGTACCTCCACAATGCGACGTCAAATGCTTGGAGATGTCCCGAAAATACAAAATCAAAATCGTAACAGCAGAAGCCACTTAATTGTAAAAGAAATTCTGCACTGTCAATCTGAAGTGATGCAATTCTAGAAGGCTGGCACACTTCACTGGTTTAATATTTAATTTTAAATAATGATCACTGGTTTTTGTATCGCTTTATAAATAAAAATAAAATATTATAAAAAGGCATCACAGAACTGGCGTATACAGTCGGCAGCAAAATTAATCGAGTCTAAGAACATCATTCGACAAGGATTTATTTAACAAAACAGTATCAAGTGTACGTTTTTATATAGGCATTACTGCTAGCGCTCGAATAATTTTGTTGCCGACTATATAAGTAACAACTAAAAAACTTTCAACAAACACCACACAATGCAAGAAAACACGCAATAATTGTTTCGGATTGAAAGAAAACACGATCCTATGAATAAACTAGGCACGAGTGCTCCCGACAAAGCGGTACCGCATAAAACCATTTTCAGTGATATGATAAAACAAATAAAATCCAAAGAAATACTGGTGTGATCAGAATTGTGGGATGAAAGGGGGAAAAAAAAAATAAATAAATGAAAAATAAAAGTATAGTAAAATTCTAAATATCTTTAAAAAGAAATCGAAAATCGAGGTTCTGTGAATAATTTCCAAGCATCAGGGGAAAAAAAAAAAAAACGGTGTGAAAGAAATATCAATAACAAGCTTTTTCGAACTAATACATAATAAAGTATATATATATATTATTTAAATTAATAAATTATTTATTTTGCAACATTTCGTTTTATTATCGTTATTTCTTACAACTGTTGCGTACTTAGGGTTCATGGGTTATCGTTGATTAAAAGACAAAACTTGCAGAAGCTCAAAAGTTTATTTACAGAAAATTCTAGAAGAATACAGGTCTATAAACTAAGTATCCATTTCAGTTTCACCAGTAAACAGAGCTCAAATAACAGCTGACAACAACAAATTCACAGCACAAACGGTATCCGAGCATTAACATACATAGCAATGCGCTGCAAACAAGAGACTAGCCAGGAGTGCTTTACCGTAAGGCAGTAGGCGAGAAACTGACATTTTGGCCGCATTGGGCTTCCTTTTATACCCTTCTGTAAATTCCAGAATGTTCTGGTAACTTGTAGAATACTCAGGTTGGAGGTTTGATATTGGGTATAACGATAATATGGATTTCCTCTCCAAGGTCGCCAAAAAAGTTACTAAGGAGCGAAAAAGTCACCAAATTGGGCGCCCAGATCATTACCTGCCTTGGTGAAGCTTTTTAACGGGAAATGAGCTATCTTAATGCGAAAACAAACTAGAAATGCAAAAAAATTAACATTTTTATAACCTGACTAAGCTTCTTTGAATGGATTTCCATAGGAATGACTCCAATTATTTACAAATTCGTAACAAAACTAATTAATTGTACAGCCTAACGTTGCGTTGTTAAGAGACTTACGTCAATGTAATGCGACAGTAGGAGATCCTGAAAATCCTTTTCTCTGAAACTCCTGTTGCTTATCTCTTCTGATCTTCATTTGTTATCAGCACTTCGCATTAGATTACTTTCTCCTAATATGGGAATCTTAAGATTTAGAAGCATCCTAATTTTACATTGTATTAAAGTTTCTGTTCTAAACATTCATTTGTACATTCCATTAACGTAATTAAATATACTATAATATATATACAGTCAATTTATATTAAGAAGCCAAACACATTCTTTTAGTATTACTGGATTCTAAATTTTTTCAAAGTAGATATTGTAACTTTCTTAAATTTTACTTTTATTCCATTTATATGTTTTATGTTTATTAATTAATTTTTTTGTTTCATTTAACACACACACACACACATATCAACACTGTCTGGATATATGAATAATCCTATATCTAACATACTGCCAGTTTCTGGCCGTCGCCCATAATTGTACTTTTACATTTTCTTACCACCTTCAAAAGCATTAAACATACTGTATTATTTCATTTCATTTTTATATTTTTATTTAAGACCTTTTTAGAAAGATAAGTTTTCAATTTTGTTTCACTACATTTACATTTAATCTATTTTTATGACACTTCTTCATTACCGCCTTTTAATTCTTAATGACCTATTATATAGGCAGAGCTGAAAGCAAAGTTTCATGAAGACTGATCTTATACGTCTTTCAGGAGATGATTTTCGAATATTCAAATAATTTTCTCCCATTCTTATACATATGTGTGTGTATGTATATTTATAAAAATTGAAAAAAAATATTTGTATGTTGCGAATTTAAGACAGATTTTTTGAAAAATTTTCTTTAAATTTTACTTTAGTAAATTTCTTTTTTTTTTAATTAAAATTTTATTTTAGCAGTTTATTATTATTACTCCTTTTTCAATTTTAAAAACTTGTACACAGCTCAACGATGACAGGTGTTATCTTTACACAAAACTAGACCGTTCATTCGGTATTGAAATTTCTTTTTTTTTTTTTTTTAATTCTGAAAACTCTTGTCCTCTCTATTAAAGATTTTTCATTCATAATAAGCACTTGATAGTGAAATACGCTCGATCTTTAAATGAATCGAAGCACGCACAGCATTTTCCCCCGCGTAGGCCTAAAGCGCAAGCGCAAAATTCCCTCTTACTGAAAAGGTAGCCTTCGATTGCTTGACAGTTCGGGGCTCGCTGTCACCCTCACGGCTCCGGACTGCAAAGTTAACCGGCCGGTGTTGGCACTTCGCGCAACTCAACAAACAAGAAGAAAAAACAAAGTGGGAAAGAATAAAAACAAAAGCCCTTTTTTTTTTTTTTCTCTTATGTTTCCACAGGCCAAACTAACTCTTCTTTTATTTTCCTTTCGCTTATCACAAGACAACGGAGCGTTTTCTCTTATTTCGAGTTATTGGAGTGCTCCTTCTTCAAGTTTGGAGTTTTGAAAACTGTTGCTGGGTTTCTGGAGCAGTGCACTACTGGGACTTTTCGATTTTTGCATTTGACATTTCTGCTCTCTCTCTACGGGACCGGTCGAGGAAGTATCAATTCTCAATAATGGTAAGATTGCATCTTAAGTACATATGTTTATATATATATATATGTTTAATAATTTATTATAGTAAATGTAGAACTACTTAAACTTTCTACTACCTAAAAAAGGACCCTTTTTTAACTGTTCGGTTTTTATAATATATATATAAAGTTTACTTTACCTTAAATTTTAAAATGTAAAAACATTTAACTTTGCCTTATTTATAGGATGGACGTTTTTATTAAATATATACATATATATATAGCATTGAATATATACATCTCTCATTAAGTACATACATAATTTAATTACACTTTATCTATATATTAAAAAAAAAGTATATTTATTATTATGTGTATTTATTATGAGATTGTCCATATATTTAATATATTTTTAATATACTTGAACCATTTTATTTAAGGTAAGTAAAATTAATATCGTGCAATATAAATGATGGGAGATAAGAGAAAATGATATATGTATAACATTATTTTTAAATTTTCATTATAATTTTATTCAGTTGATTGTTTTGTGAAATTTGCGCTCAGCTCATGATTGGAAACAAAGAATATTTTTCCACAGATTACTAAATGCATCATTAGTTTGCAAGGCTCCAATCTTTCAGTGATAAAATTTATGAGTTACTTTTACATTCAAATCTAACAAACTAATTGAAAATTCATAATTATGTAATCTTGATGAGTAATTTTTTTATAGAAAACCGTCTCTATGAGCATACCTATTTGTGAGAAAGTTAATGGTGTGTAACTTGATTTTTAAAAGAATCCTTTTAATAACCCAAGTTAAGTTAAAAAGTAATTGATAAATTGCAATAAACGTATTTACCTCAAATTCAAGTTTTTTAGAAAAGTAAATTAATTAATTAATCAATTCAATATATATATATATATATATATCATATATATATATATATATACATGCATACACATATATACTGGTTAGGTACATTTTTATTCGGCTTTAAGTGATATAACGACCGCAATGCTGCACTGCAGCTCTTGTTACTTTTCCGTTTGAAATTGCCCGGTATTTCAACTCGCCAGGGTCTGGACAGCGAGAATTATTATAATAATTATTATTAATAATCGGTTTATTTATTTTTCATTATGACAAAGGAATTATTGACCATTCGTGTGCAAAATGTATATTAAAAAATACATTATCTATATATACGATAAATTGTGAAATTTTAATTTTCTGTGTTATTAAATTCTGTATTTTCGATTAATGGTAGAATTTTACGCATTTTGAAAGATACGTTTATTATAATTATTATTTATTTCATTTGTCAATAGTTTCTTATAGGAAATTACGAGAAAAAGAAAAAACTTTTCTGTTTTTTTTTTTTTTTTTTTTTTGTAATAACACATTCGAAATGTTTTGCCATGAAAAAGCGACGGTAATAAGTTATTAATGCTTTTTTTTTTTTTAAGTTATTTTTGAAATAATAAATAAATAAATAAAATTAAATAGAACGCAAAATTGTTATTAAATACTTAACTCTCTTAGAAAATCATATATTAAAAATTTACCTAAATTTATTTAAAATTTTTATTGAAAATTGTACCAAACTTCTGAAACAGGAGAGGTGGTAGTCGTATTAAACTTAAAACATCGACGACTATGCTAACGGTACACGGAGTAAGCGTGGGTGGGGATCTTTCTAAGGGCAACTTTCTACCGCATTTACACGAGTTTGGGAAGAAAAAAAACTAAAAAAAACTCCGAGCTGTTGGGCCGAGAAGCATTTACCCTGTATATCCTTATCAAACTTATCTCAAAAGGTATAAGAGACAGTGAGTATCGGAAAGAAAAATTGTCAGAGCTTCCAGGTTTCTACTTAGAAAAGTAAAATTGCGTCGCATTGACTACTACGCAGAGTCAGGTTTGCGTAGCAGCTCTCCATTTCTCTCCTATAGCTATTGCAAAATAATATTAATAGCAATGTTTCCAATAATAATAGGCTGATTTTGAGATTTTTTACAAAGCAGTGAAAATAGGCCCCCTCATCTCAACATATTTTTTCTCTTTGGAGGAGTGAAGTTTCCATAATATCTTAATATCAACAAGAAAGTTTTTCCATGTTTTACGCTCTATTAGCATGATGCATGGGACTCGATATTACTTTTAGTAGGGTCGCCCTACGGCCTTATTTTTTTTCCCCACTACGCCTGATGAGGCTCCTCTTTATTTACTACAAAATCTTTCTTTATTTCCCTTATTTTATACCTTTAAAATGAAATATCACAAAGAAAAAAAATAATTTTTTTGGAAACAAAAAATTTAAGGGTTGTTAATTTTCTTAATTCGAAAACAGATTCTTTGTTCTGTTTGGGTTTGGGTGGGTCGTTGTGCGGTCATTTCTTCGCAAATTACGGCTTAAAGTGAATGCTGAACCGCTGCGAATGAAACAGGATTTCAATCAAGTAAGAGGGAATTGGAAAATTTAGAAACGGGATTTCTTTTTAAGGTAATGCATCATTTTCACAAAAAATATTTCTGCCGAGTAATGTGAAAAGTGGTTGTCCGAGAAGATAGCTGAAGCATCCTTTTAAAGTGGATTACGGGCCACCGTAAGCTTTGGAGACTCAAACTTGCAAATTGTGGACTTGCACTTTTCATTCAACCACGAAAGGCACTTAAAGAATTAGAAATTAACTCAGCTTAATCAGCGAAAGTAATATTTCAAACTTTTAACAATCATTTTGAGATAATAGAATAATATTGATCAGTGGATGATGTTTGTATAAGGGTGAAGTTTTCACGAGGGTCCTAGATCTGGACGGTGTGTCCTCCGTGGGGTGTCTTTTTAAAGGGAAGTACATACATGAGTTTTCGAGAAAACCATAGAAAACCCTGAACGGCTGGGTCGACGAGTGCGACCTGGATTTTCTGTCTGCCAGCTTCCAAAGTAGAACCCTTTATAAGAGGGAATAACCGAGACAGATAAAATTTATTGCAGTAATTGAATGCAAATAAATTTTTGTCATTGCAAATTACGACAGCAAACATTTTTCTTTAACATTCAATGGTTTCCAACTGAAACAAAGCATTTGACATTTTTTTTCCTAGTTTTAATTGATTTTGAAATATTTGTTCCTTCTGGGTTGAGTAGATAAGGAGCACTCCTTTAACAAATGATGCTTTGAAGGAAGCCACTTTATGCGCGAGTACACCTTGCTGCTTCGAGTACGCACTCGTGTCTACTGAAGACCCTAGCTATTATTCTGACCCAAAGCTATCGCGAAATTTTGCAATTTACAACATTCACTTACGAAGTTATTGACCCATTTAATTAATTACTACACGAATTTAACGGTTATAGCCTAATCGCCTCCGAAAGTCTACAGCTTTCATTCTGCTATAAAAGTGTTGTTCGAGGAATACTTGAACTGAAGCAGGATTTCATAGGACGGCATGAAGTTATACAGAGATACTCTTGTATCGTTGTTATCCCTACCAGTGTTTGGCATAATTGATTAAAAAGTAATTGAATTACAACTGAATTACAATTAAATTACAGTTATATAGTTATTTTACTGTCAATGAATTAACAAGTAGTTGATTACAAATAAATTGAATAACTTATTCAATTTATTCGTAATAATTCAAGTAATTTGTAATCAATTACTTGTTAATTGATTGACAGTACAATAATTATAATTATAATTTAATTGCAATTCAGTTTTAATTCAATTACTTTTTAATCAGTTATGCCCAACACTGATCCCTACAGATTTTGACACGGGTGTAGACGACAAGAGTAAAAAATAATCATGCTTAATTCATCCACTATAAACACACTTCGTCCTATTACAAAATAGAATTGTAGTATAAATGAGAGTGAGTCCAAGAATAACTGATTTGAAGTGATTTTGAATACTTGCCAACAAATAAATTAATTAAGTATCGAAAAATTAAAATCACGTCTTGATAAAAGAAGATTTTTCCAATATTACGTAGTGTAATTTTAATAAAATAGAGAACGAACCAGTGGATTTTCAAGTTAAATCTTTACATATAACACACTCCTAAATTATAAAATCCTTATTTCTTCCATTTGTAGTAAGAGAAATACCGATTAGACAGTCAAAATTTGTAAAAGGCAGATTCCTTTTTAACAGATAGGCTTTATTTTTTTATTTCCTTAAGTTGTTTCACGTTGCCTGATGAATTTTCATGTTTCCATATTTTTGGGAAAAAAAAAAAGAATCCGTTTTAGGTTGTATTAGGCTTAGAATTTTCTAACTATTCTTTATATTTAACGGAGTTCAGATGTGTTCAAAAGTTCTTGCATACGTCGTCGACACAATGATAGTAATTTACTTTAATCATTTATCTACCCATATTTCAAAATCATCCGACTCCATCAATTATGCAAAATTAAACGTTCGAAATATTTTATGAATACGAAAAAGAAAATCTTAAATGCTTTCTTCAAATTTTACATTCTTCATGTAATAGAAATATCCGTTTCTATTAATATATACTTTAAGTTTTTCTCCTTGTTCGGTAGAAAGCCAAATTTATCGTTAAAAAGTGTGCTATTTCTATAAATTTAAATGCATATAAATAAAAAGAGAAAAATAAGTAAAACATCAATACTCGAAATAGTTTTATACTCACGAAAAATAGGTCGTTTAATTTTAATTTTTTATCGTGAACAAAAAATATAGTCCGATATTTATAAATAGAGGCAGATATAAATAAATAATTTTATGCGTTAGTTTCTCGTGTGCTTGTGATTCGACAACATAATCAATACTGTAAGAGGAATAACAAATTCCACGTAATGGCTCGTTCGTGTGAATACTGACTGTTGTTGGACAGTCAATTCAGGGAGATTCACTTTCAATAACAGTTCCAACAATGCAGTGCCATTTTTTGCTTATGCATTTAGAGATTGATTGGAAAAATACACCAAAATCTAAATGCATAATGAATAGTTATGACTATGAGACAGAAAAAAAGTTCAACATGCTTTTTCAATATATATATATATTTAACATTTATCTATCGATTATTTAAAAAATGTAGATTTAAATTCTTCAGGAAAAGTAAAAACGGAAAATAAATGAATGAATTAAAAAGCCAGATAATAACACAAGTATTATTGTCCCTATTGCTATCATTCTAGATAATAATTCTTTTAAAAATATATAATAAAAAAAAAAAAAAAAGTGGAACTTACAGATAAATTTTGGTATTTGTTTTATAAAAATATTGAAAAACTAGGTCGATTTCATTATCATTCTTTTAATACAAAAATTTACTGGAACAGTGTAATAAATCAATTTTAACCCTTTATATACCAAATTACCTTATTTTTGGAAAAATAGTTTGAAACTTTTTTATTATATTTCTTTGTGCACGAGAAACATCTCATATTAAATTCGGAAAACTGTTACAATTTTTTTTCATTTTTTTCATTTAAATTTAATATTGCGACATAAAAAAATCCCGATATTTTTTTTTTTTTTTTTTTTTTTTTTTTTTTAATGGAACTTTAAAGTCCGGTGGTATACAAAGGGTTAAAACATTAGTTTTTACAGCTTTGAAGTCCTTTTCTGTCTCTCTCTCTCTCTCTCTCTCTCTCTTTTTTTTTTTTTTTTTAGTACGGAGGACTATTAGTCTCAGTTTACGGATAAAACGTTGTCGCCAGTTTTACGACGGTTGGACATTTATCGAAATCGAAAATTTATTGAAAATATAATTGAACAATTAAAAAATAAAGATCAATAAAAAATAAATAAAAACAAAAGAGAGAGAGAGAGAGAGAGAGAGAGAGAGAGAGAGAGAGAGAGAAAAGCCTTCATGAATGGACAATTGTATGAATTTTTAAAAAAGTAAACACTTTAAAATTATTCAGCCTTGAATATTTTACTCAGCATTTTAAATGCGTTCGAGAAAAATTCCATTTTATTAATAAAAGAACTAAATACGTTTTACATATATATACATATATTTAAGATACTTAAAATAACCAATGGATCATAAACAATGGTAACTATATGTCTTGGAAATTCGAGGCCAGCCCGTTTCTTAGAATTTTTCGTCTATACATGATCGCACAGCGGTCAGACTAAAGAACTGAAAGACAGACAGGGAGACTAATTCAATTTATAATTACTTTTATACATTGTTGGAAAGTGTAAAAAAGATTAATAAAAGCGGAAATTCAAATTCAGCCATTTCTAATTATAGCCCGTAATGTATCTGAAACTTTTAGTGCAGCCATGTAAATCTTAACGTTAAACATATACTTTACTCTATGGAAATTATTTTTTGTGCATACGAATAATGAAATTTAATTTCATTGTGGTTTGTGCAAAATAAAGGCATCAAAATACGGTATATAGAAATACTTTTCATAGAACGCAATACATTGAAATTCTTTTGGGTGTTCCACCACAAACCAGTGGTGGTAATTACCCCATTTTCAACAGAGAACAACATACAGTGAACTTGAATAAGATATATCAGTTTAAAGGAATTCCGTGAATATTTACGAAAGTTAGAGAACAGAGAGGCAGACAAACGAACAGTCAGACAAACCGAAGTCAAGGTTTTTTCAACCTTGTTGGAAAGTGTTAAAAATAACGTAATAAGTCAGTTTCTTTGTATAAGTCTCCCTACACCTAAATTTTAAAATTTGATCTCTAAATCTCTATACACAGACTAAATGTTTGTAAAAGAACATCGTATTAATTTCAGTATCACATATTATACTAGTTTAAACATAAATGTACCAAAACACTTCGTCCGTAGAACTTTAAAATACCGAAATAATCCTATTTCCGCCCACGGCTATACTTTGATCCATAGTGCACCGGCATATACCACTGTATCTCACAGCTTGTTCAAAATACAATTCTGATAATGGGGGTTCCAGTTTATTTGTTTACGTTTGGCCATTTTTACTTCCATTACCCGACTACCGTAGGTAATGGAAGTATTGTATTCGGTCCAAAAATTCATTGTCGAGTTTACACCTTTTACACGTTTTAAGGTCTCCTGAGTCCAAATAGTTTTTGGCAATGGGTCAGTGTGTATGTATGTGGGGAATCTTCCGACTATCCTATCTCCGAAACTAATAGAGATAGAACTGCGAAATTTCAGATTTGAGACAGGACTGGTGTACAGATAAATTTTTTTAATTTTTGGTGAAAATTCGAAAACCGAAAGTTCGACATCGGAAACCGGAAATGGGACCGTAAGTCCGTATCTCAAAAAGGCTCCAACGATTTTCTTCAAATTTGCTATATAAATACTCTATTAGATTCCTTTAGAATGATAGAGTAGGTTAGTTCAGGGAAATTGATAGGCGACCTGTATAAATAGCTCAGTTTCAGGTCTCGTAAGTGCGTTCCTTCAAAAACGGCCGTACGATTTTTTTTTTTCCTTTCAAACTCGCCCTATTAACTTCTTTTTAAATATCCTTTTGTATGTAATTATTGTTTTCCGGTCAATAATTGAGAATGCCACGTTTTGGTAAAAGAGGGTATCTCAAAAAAGGCTCTAACGATTTTCTTGAAAATTGTTACATAAATGCATTTTAGATATTCTGTCTCATGTAATATGTGGTTATTACAGGAAAATTAACAGTCATCCTGATTGGGTAGGTCAGTTTTAGATCTCGGAAATGGGTGCTTCAAGAAAGAACTCTATCATTTTTTTTTCTGATTTTTTAACTCGCTATGTAAATTGTTTTATATGTCTTTATACTTTATATATGTATATATCAGCTTTCTCTTATAGAAAATTTGATAAGTGTCTACTTCGTTAGGTCAATTTTATGTTTTCTGATCACATTATTTCTAAAAAATGCCTATAATACGTGTAATAGTGGGTAATGGAAGTCGTGTGGTTGTTTCACACCAGATTTTTTTTTTTTAACTCATCAATAAACCACCAATATAGGTGCATTCCAAAAACAATTATGGGAGTGAGAACGCAGACAGACAGACAGAGTGACTCGGAAAGTGTGAAAAATGAGGAGATGTATTTTTACCGAAAACTATCTTAAATTTTGATAATGATACTGACATGGAAAACTTAATATGAGTATATTTAAACATCTTTCAAACACTATGAGAATAATCTGAGGGAAATGATAAATGATAAAATTTTGTTTAACGACTTGTTACGCGTGGGAATACATCATTTACCGTCCGTCCGAGTGTTTTAATTTGTAATGCGAGAAAAAATCGAGACGAACTTTTAAATCACTTTCTATGACAGAAAATGAGGTTTATTTGTACATTTAAGTAGACTTTTGTGCATTCATGGTTTGTATGTTATTACTTGGATGCTCTGAAAAGTAATTATTATTTGCGCATCTCATATGAAAGCCGGTACTTTACTGTTTAAATTTCATTCAGTAGTTCTTTAAACTAAATATTTGTGCATCTGGTTGTTTTCAAAAATTAATAGATAGTACTTTACAAAAGTCCATACTTGGAACCATAAATTAGAAATATATTGATTGGGTGACTCCCACATTTTATCACAGAAAATTCCAAATATTATTTACAATATGAACAGGAATTGTTTCATTTTGACTGCACATTTAGGCATAAATTCTTTACAATGGCCTCGAGATAAAAAGTTATTAACGCTATGGTCATAAAATAAATCTTTCAACAACTAATTTAAAATTTTCTATTTTGACAAACATACTATTTGCTTCCTATTCTAACACTACAGTGAGAAAGGTTATTGGGATAAAACAATGAAGATAAACAAGGATAGTTTGCTACAATGGACAAGAAAAATAACCAATAGTAGAAAAGAAAGATATAAAATTCGTATTTTTTTATTGGCTATTCTAAAAAAAAAAAAAAAATCTGGAGTCCACTCGACTTTCCGAACATTCTGTTATATAGATAAAGTAAGAGAAGTCGTCAAATAAACAAAACAGAAAATTATATTAGGGTGTTTCAGTATTTTTCTCCAGAGAAATTTCCGTTGTGTCCCTGTAAAAATCCATAACTACTAGATTCAGAAAAATCCATTCAGTTCGTACGACAGCGACATAAATGTACATAAATTTTGTGCTCAAACAGGCAAGAGATTTAAATACTATCACACTTTAAATAATTTCAGCCCATAGGCCATAATGATACAGAGTTTTTTGTTGTATCCCTGTAAAAAAAAACAATAAATGATACATTCACCAATATCTATACAGTTCGTGTGACCGTGACCTATAATGCGTGTATAAATTTTCAGTTTATTTCAATAAGGCGTTTAGACGCTATCGCACTTTAACATTACGGTCTATGGGCTCAAATTAATTAAAGAAATTTTCTTTGTGTCCCTGAAATAATAATAATTTAAAAAAAAAAAAAAAAAAAAAAAACTGTAAGTGATAGATTCACCAAAATCAATAGGGTTCGTGCTAGGGTTACGGTTACTTGCAACATATGTACCAACTTTCATGTCATTCGAACAAAGCAATTAGACGCTAGCGTGTTCATTCACACACATACATCACCGTAAAAATAGCGAAAACGAACTCAGGAGGCCTCAAAACGTATAGATGCATCAAAATCTCAAAGTCGAATTTTCGACTTGATTTCCTCACATAGTACGTTAGCTCTCCGAAAGGGCAGCAAATCGATTGTTATAAAAATGCTTTAAGGTGTAAATGTTTTTTAAACATTATTTCTACTCTATCCAATTGTATTTTAAAGAATGTTATTCTAAGTTAGTTTTCACAGTTCCAACTGAAAGAAAAATGTTTATGTGAGCTATGTGAAAAATAATCCCAGTTTTATTTTTTCATAAATGTATCTTTTGCCGTTTAATATTACTTTTATAGGATTTTTTACAGTTTTGATGGCAAACAATCCCATTCTGAACCTTTAGAATAATTTACCTTGAAAACTGTGCCACCTTATTTGTGAATTTTGCGACTTAACCCTTTCATTCCCCGTGATGCCAGTTGGAATCATAACATTTCAGATTTTTTTTTTCCTCACTATCTAACACTCCCGCCGATTCAAAATGAACAATATTAAAATCTATATAATTTTCCCACCGAAAAATATATATTTTGGATGAATTCACTATCATTGTTGATAATCGAAAGTATATTTTACTCTATTCTGCTAATAATATCGGAATCAGTTTCCTGTTTTGGGCAATTTAAGTAAATTAACTGTTTGAAATATTTATTTATTAATTATTTATTAATTTATTTATTATGTTTATAATTTGTATTTTAATTAATTGCAATATATGCATTTCTTCCAAAATTTCATTATTTTTATTTATTGAAAAGTTAAATGGCATCAGTGGTTATATTAAACATAAATAAACACCTCTCATTTGCTTTGTTAGCTATATTAATTCGTACTCTGCTATGACTCCTATTTAAAAAAATATATTTACATATATTACTTTTGAAATAAATTTATGACTAAATATAAGATTTATTGTTTTATGGAGGGGGAAAAAATTGGGAATGAAAAGGGTTAATACTACAAGAATAAAACACAGCAGAAATTAGTTCGTATTACAGGTTTTGTATGAAGATAACTATTAAAATATTACTAATGGCTAAAAATAAATTTTTAAAATTTAAATGCATGAATTAAAAAAAAAAAAAAAAATCTGGTTGGTAACAACCGCACGGCATTCTTTATACCTACTATTAAACTTATCATATACCACTTTTTGGAAATAATGTGGTCAGAAGATATAAAATTGACCTAACAAATGAGATACCTGACAATTTTCCTGTAAGATAAAACTGATACGCATGGAAAGACCTATAAAACAGAATTTAAAGAGCGAGTTAAAAAAAAAAAAATTAGTAGAGCTCTTTTTTGGATCACCCATTTCCTACATCAATGATACACCTATCTAATCAAATTGAGTGTCACTTTTCCTGTAATAACCAAGTAATACATGCTAAAGGATATCTAAAAAGGGGTTTATGTGGCAATTTTCAAGAAAATCGTTAGAACCGTTTTTGAGATACCGACTTTCGGTCCCACTTCCGATTTTTACCAAAACTTGGCAAACTCATCTGTTGACGGGAAAATTACAATTACATATGAAAAGCTCTGTAAAAGAGACTTAATACGTCGACTTTTCAAAAAATCAGTACAATTATTCTTAAAAGAATGGCTTTACCTCAAATAAACCTACTCATACAAGACGCCTACCGATTTTCCTGATCTACATGCAAAAGAATAATAGGAATAATATAGCAACTTTGAAGAAAATCGTAAGAGTCGTTTTTGAGATACGTCCTTACGGTCCCACTACCGGTTTTCCAATTTTCATCAAAAGTTGGAAAAATCCTCTGTAGACTAGCCTTGTCTCAATTTAAAAGTTTCGTCATTCTATCTTTATTAGTTTAGGACATATAATAATCAGAAGATTTCACATACATACGTACATACACACTGATCAATTGAAAAAAAAAAGACTTAGGAGATCTTAAAACATGTAAATCGGGTGAAAACGCTATATCGAATTTTTGGACCGAATACAGCACTTCCATTACCTACGGCAGTTGGGTAATGGAAGTAATAATTCCAAAAGTAATTGGTGCGTCATTTTCTAAATAAAGGTAATTAAATCTATCCAGCAGACGCAAAGTTTACACACATATTGTATGACAAGAGAGAAAAAAAAAGTGCACCAAAAGAAATGTGAAAAGAAAAATTCAGTTGAAGAAAACTTTGCACATACATACATATATATACATGTGTATGTTATAAATTTCAATAAATTCCATTCTCTATATATGCCTGCCATTCTGTGCAATTGTTTTTTAAACATATCAGGTGTGAAAAGGATCTTCCGACCGACATCCCAGATCATGTGGTCGCAAACATTATCATTGTCGAACAAAAAAAATGTTACTTATAATAACCAGAATTAGAGTTTTTCAACTTTCTTTATTTTAAATTTTTAGTTAAAAGACAATTGAGCATCGCCATAAAAATCATACGCATATTTTTGTGTTCTGCGTCTCATTATTTTAGAGGAAGGGTTTTCCCATTTTTACTTTCCGAATACTATAGGGAGGAAAGTATTATAATCAAGTCAAAAATCTGAGTTTGAGATTTTGGTGTTTCTACACGTTTTGAGGTCTCCTGAATTCATATTTACAGTTTTTACGATGATGTATGTGTGTATGTATGCGAGTGAACACGACAACGTCTAAACGCTTTGTTCAAATGAGCTGAAAATCAGTACGTATGTTATACGTCCCCATAGCACGAACCCTATTGAGTTTGGTGTTATAGTTCCTTTTTACAGGGACACAAAGAAAAATTACTTATCATTATGGTCTATGGGCCCAAATTTTGTAAAGTGCGATAGCATTTAAACGTCTTATTCATTACAGATGAAAATGTATACACAAGTTATGAGTCACCGTCACACAAACTGTATAAATTTTTGTGAATCTAGAATTTTATAGTTTTTTTTTTATAGGGGCACAAATAATAAGTCTTTATGATTATATTCTATATGGCGCAAAATGTTTTAAACTGCGATAGCGTCTAAACACATTTTTCAATTGATTTGAAAATTTACAAACATGCTATAGATCATTGTTGCACGAAGTGCATAAATTTTGCTGAATCTAGCCTGTATAGTTATTTTACAGGGACACAACGAAAATTCATTATCATTATGGCCTACATGCTGAAATTATTTGAAGTGCGATAGCGTCTAAGTGCCTCATCAGATTGATCTGAAAATTTATACACGTGTTAAGGGTCACCGTTGCTCGAACTGTATAGCTCTTGGTGAATCTAGTACTAATAGTTTTTTTTACAGAGACACAACAAAAAATAATTTATCATTATGGCGTATGGGCCATTTGCGTCTGAATGCCTTATTCGATTGAGTTGAAAATTTATATACGTACTGTAGGTCACTGTTGCATGAAGCATAAAGGTTCCAGTGAATCTAGCACTTATAGATTTTTACAGGGACACAAAGGAAAATTCTTTATAATTTTGCCCTATGGGCTCAAATTATTTGAAGTGCGATTGTATCTGAACTCTTTATTTGAATGAACGGAAAATTCGCAGACACCCTATAGATTTTGGTGAATCTTATTCTTATAGTTTTTTTTTTTTTTTTTTTTTTTTTACAGGGACACAAAGAAAAATACTTTATCATTGTGACGTTCAAATTATTCAATATACAATAGCGTCTAAATGCCTCATTTGATTGATCTGAAAATTTATATGCACGATATAGGTAAGCACCGTACGAATTTTGGTGAGTCTAGCAGTTATAGATTTTTACAGGGACACAACGAAAATTTATCATTATGATCTACAGGCTCAAATTATTTGAAGCGCAATAGCGTTAAACTAAACAATATATTATAGGAAGAAAAGTATTCATACGCCCTATTATCTCTTTTGCGTATTCAACGGTTTTTTTTTTTTTTTACTTTATTTATACAACCGTTAATTAGTTCAGAAAGTCTAGTGGAGTCACTCCAGATTTTTTACAAAGAAAGAACGGAAAAAATTATGACAGCATCATTGATTGTAACTATATATTTATACTTTTTCTAGAACATCGATACATTTATTTTTTTCTGGAACAACGTACACCTAGTTTTATTTAATCTGGTGGAATGATTTAGTATTAAGGCGATTAACATTTTTTGAATTAGCTTTAAATGTAATTTAATGTACAGTTCCTAAGGTTTATAAATGTCAAAGTGTGCGATATATCAAAGCTTATAATTTTAGGATAGAAAATTTCAATTATGTAATTGGATTATGTTTTAAAATAGAACAAATTGCAATGCATGTTTACTTTCTCTTACCCATAAGGTAGATAAAGTGTTGTTTTTGGTTCAAATTTTCGAAATTGATTTTTGTTATATTTACACGTTTTGAGGTCTCCTGAATCCAAAAATCTTGTTTTGAGGGGTTAGTCTGTGTGTGTGTGTGTCTGTCTGTTATCAGTATATCTCAAAATAAATCATAGCAGAGAGTCCAAACTTGGCATTCTAAATGTCTATCATAAAGGGATGTTACACTAAACTTTTTACTGAGATTAAGCAAACGGTTCGAGTACAAGGACACCCAAGAAAATTCAAATACATTACGTCTATGGGGGAAATTGCAGGTAAGTAAAGTTTAACATCTATAGACTTTACTAAACCAAATGAAATGAATATATATTTTTCATATGCGTAAAAACATGTTTCATGCTGAATAGGGTAGAGAAATCATTCACTGTTCGTTTACAGGGCTATAAAAGAACTAGATTATGAGTACTTGAAAATGGATGAAAGTGTACTTCAAGTTGTGCCATGTGTTATTAATATTGGATTATGTTTATATGCACCATGTTATGTGTACGTAACTTTCAGAAGATATACAGGGCTGCCAATTCTTTTTCATTGTTACTGGAAGTGCTTTAGTATAAAATTTCACCATGTCCAGAAAAGCTACTCAGGAAATGTGAATTAATTCCTCATAACCATATGGTAAATAATGTATTTTTTTAACTAAATATTCATCGCTTTGTTTTTTGTATATTTACATGCTTTGGGGCTTCCTGAATTTTGTCTGTGTCTGTTAGAGTAAATTAAAAACAAATAATTTCCGGCGATCCAAATGCTGTATTTTGTTGATACATTTGTTATTAGAAAGTTTCTTCAAGATGGATAAGTTTCAAGGAATGCTGCGTATGAAATTTATATAAATAAATTTAAATGAATTTTCGAATTTAATAACAGATTTTAACTTCATATAAATGTAGGTACAATAACTAAACGGGAGGGGGTGAGGGGGGTTGAAGGGATCGGTAGCCCCTTCACATAGAATTAGTCTTCAAATAAAGCTGTTCCGAAGTCTAATTTGAATTGTTGTGAAATAGGTTTACATAACAGTACTCGTTATCCTACCCCTTAATCTCCAACCTGTATTTTTTTAAATTTTATTAAATTTCCGGGTAAGAGTGAGAGACACACCAGATCGTGTGCGTGACACACCAGATTATTTTTTCTTGCGAAATTTTGTCATAGAATAGCCGAAACATTCTCTCCTCCCCTTTTTCAAATAGCTTGGAGCTTTACTTTAAAAAAAAAAAAAAAAAAAAAAATCACACATAAAATGGTATTAAGTGATATGTACAAGTTTAAAATATTCTATTAAATGAATGTTCTTTTTCTAAATCGAAATACAAAAAGATTTTTCTAAGATCAGTAAAACTATCGAGGGAAAAACAATTAAAATCAAAAGACCACAAATTTCATAAATACGGTAAAGTTCTTGTTATGAAGCATGAATTGTTTCGTTACACTTTACTGCAATTAAATGTTTTTATAGGGTAGAATTTTTTGCAGCACATTAGATGATTCTCTATTTTGTTCTAATTCTTTTCGTTACAATAATTGTCGGTTTTTTCTATTAAACAGCTATGAGGATACAAAGAAATATACGGCATTTCCGTTTCAATAAATTCTCCAAAAATTTGTGATTTTCTAATAATGAATAATTTCTGCAGTTAACTGTGAAACGTCGTCCCAAAAATTTAGCTTTACTAAGTGAAGATCTCCAAGTAGAACTTTTATATAATATTTAAGACATTTAACTTTTCGGTGATTTTTGTATGCTAATGTCCCGTAAGTTTTTGAACGGCCGCGGAAGTTTTGTTACGGCCGTTTTGTTACGGGCCACGGTAGCCTGATCGGTAAGAGCAGCGAGTTCGTGATCGAAAGATTGCGGGTTCGGTCCTCGAGCCGGCCGAAGACCGTCGTGTACGCTAATGGCGACTGGTGCACGTTAAATTCCGTCGTGGTTGCAAAGTCCTCCAAGTTCCCATCAAAAATTATACCTCTGGGGGTACCGGAACAAGGGTTTAAACTCAGCCTTGTCCCGGATCAAAATTCGAGTTCCTGCTGGTGCTGCCATCTATCGCCAGCTTCTGGAGCTAAGACGTACTTCCTCCCTAATGGGCGCTCCTCTGTTAAACGGAATGACGCACCCCTCCTGCCTTAAACCCGGTTAGTTCCACTACCGGGGCTCGGAATTTCCGAGTGGCATAAGAAACAACAACAGAAACAAGTTTTTGAATATTAAATAGCGTTTGCGATTGTTCTAAGTCCAATTTGTTTTCCAATATCTTTGATATTCGATATAAGTGTTAGAAATTATTTCCTTTATCTTCGAAGTAAATTGCAATGGATAACTTTTTTTAAATAATCGTGCATAATTCTTATCCTAAATATTTATTATAATTCCGTTCAAACATTCTGTATTAAATAACTTATTTTCCCCTCCGTTTCAGTAAGTTTAATTGCGGCGGTTAAGTACTTTAAATATTAAACATACATTCCAAATATGTAAGTCAGCTTAAAGATAGTTAGAACAAGAAAAGTGTGAAACCGTAAAAATTGTAATCCGAAGAGTTTATAAGAAAGTTTTTCATTTTTAGGTTATAAAATTATAATACTAATATAAAGAAAAAAATGTATTCTTTTAAGTATATTTTTTACAACGGGATAAAGTAAAGGGATAACTATGAGATCAATCTCGTCAAAAATAAATTTAAATCAGTATCACCAATGATTATTCGTACACATGCTAATGCTATTTTTTTTTTATTTTTTTTTCCGGTTGCCATCTTAATACGACTTGTCATATTCTAATTTCATTTTCATGCATCAAGAAAATACAATAGGTTGCTTGTGGCATTGAGATATCAATTTTACTTTGAGAAAAGAATTTCTTTTTTAGCTACTTTTTTTCTAAAGGCTACGATTATTTTAGTATACATTCACCCTCATGTAACTTTATTCTAAAATATCTTTCAGTCAATGAGAAAGGTGTCAGATTTAAGTTATTGACGCATTAATATAATTTTTTGCTGTTCTTTTTATGTTATTGGTTACAGATATTATTTTGATTATAATAAGGCTCTCGATTTAAATTTTGTATTTATTTTGTTTTTGGTGAGGTGTGGGAAGGGGTAATCCTATTTTACTAGCATTAGGTTTCCCGAAACTCAAACTGATTGCCACATAAACCACATAAATAAGTTAACGATTTAAGACAAAATTATGCATTTTTGAAAGTTAATACTTTATATTTATTATTACTTTATGTAACTTATAAAGTTAGATAATATACTTATAATGGCGTATTTATAGATTTAATTTTAAAATAAATAATAGTGCCTAAATTTGGGAAATTAGAGTACAAAAAAAAAAAAAAAAAAAGCAGTCTTGTAGCAATTTGTATATTTATGAAACACATAACAGTTTATTTTCTTTTTTTAGTGATTTTTCATAATTAGATAAAAATTAGTCTTTTTTTTTTAATTGGATGATACTAAAATTAATTTAAAACGACTCTTTATAACTCTTATTATAACGCTTTGTGGCAACATCAATTTTAGAAGTTCTTTTGTCGACATCTTGGCCTTTTAGCATTTAATTATATTTTGTATTTTTCAGCTTTTGAAAGGGTAATTCGTGAATATCTATTTTTAGGTATCAGTTTTATAATGAGCAAAATGTATCTTATATAGTGATGGAAAGAGTGTAGTTAATTTTTTAGAAATTTACCATTATATATATTTTGAAAGAAAAAGAAAGGAGTATATTTGACAATCAGATTTAATATGCTTGCTTGTTATATATTTTTCTGATTATTTATTTATTTTAAGTTATTAGATACATACATTGTTTTGATTATAATAAGGCTTTAACTTAGATTTTTGTTGTAGAGAGGAAAAACTAGTAGAAAATCCGGTTTTATAAACTGATTAGTGGCACATGAGTTATGTGTTCTAAATATATATATATAGGAATATATAAATGTAGAAATATATAAACAAATGAATGAAATTAAACCCCAAAAAACACTGAGATCTTCATCAGGGAGGCCTCTCAGTGTAGGGGTGAACGAGAAGTTTCTGAAAGGACAGTAGCCATAAGCTAATAACTATCCTTAGCCCCCAACTTCTCACCAAACAGAAAAACCACCAATAACTGAAGAGAAATCAAACATACATGTAATATATAAAACTACTAAAAAAAAAAAAAAAAAAAAAAAAAACTTCATAAAATTATCAAATTGTAAAAGTTACAAAATTACATCAATTCATTTAAATATATATATATATATATATATATATATATATATATATATATATATATACAATACAATAAAGAATTACTGAATACAAACAAATTAACTTCGGATGACGGGGCTACTCGTCGGTACTTCAATATCGCCCTTGAATGAGGAACCGAGTTAGGAAAACTCTGGAAACTCACAGTTAAAAACTGGGACGGATAACAGTTAATTTGTAAGGTACATTTTAAGTCTTCAAGAGCATATTTTAAATCTTCTTCATTATTGCAAATAGTACGAATTCTTTTAAGCTGTGCGAACATAATATTTTTTAAAACTTTTCTACTTATATTTGAAAACCAATTAGTTAGACTATTAACTTTAAAATTAAAATCTTTTCTTTTATCATATAATCCAAGGAGCCATTTATCTTCTTTTCTCTCTATATTTAAATCTAGGAAAGAAATTTTATCCGTATCTGTACGGTTTAAAATTAATTCTTTAGGATATATTTTTCCAGAAATATTTTCGAAACAATTACAGTTAAAAACAATTAAATCATCAATATATCTGAAGAAAGTAATATTTATAGAAAAAATTTCGAAAAAATATAAAAATAAATTTGCGAAAGCACTCGAAAAACTCGTTCCCATTGGGATCCCCCTCCGCTGTAAGAAGTAATCTTTTCCGTTAAAGAAAACGTTTTCAAAAATACAAAACCTGATAAGATTAATCCAGTAATTTTTATCACAATTTAAGTAGCTTTAACGGAAAAGATTACTTCTTACAGCGGAGGGGGATCCCAATGGGAACGAGCTTTTCGATTTATTTTTATATTTTTTCGAAAAATTTTTTTTTTTTATAAATATTACTTTATTCAGATATATTGATGATTTAATTGTTTTTAACTGTAATTGTTTCGAAAATATTTCTGGAAAAATATATCCTAAAGAATTAATTTTAAACCGTACAGATACGGATAAAATTTCTTTCCTAGATTTAAATATAAAGAGAAAAGAAGATAAATGGCTCCTTGAATTATATGATAAAAGAAAAGATTTTAATTTTAAAGTTAATAGTCTAACTAATTGGTTTTCAAATATAAGTAGAAAAGTTTTAAAAAATATTATGTTCGCACAGCTTAAAAGAATTCGTACTATTTGCAATAATGAAGAAGATTTAAAATATGCTCTTGAAGACTTAAAATGTACCTTACAAATTAACTGTTATCCGTCCCAATTTTTAACTGTGAGTTTCCAGAGTTTTCCTACTTCCTCATTCAAGGGCGATATTGAAGTACCGACGAGTAGCCCCGTCGGCCGAAGTTAATTTGTTTTCCAGATGAAGGGTTGTATTCTTATTTCATTTTATACTTTCTTGTTTACATTCAGTAATTCTTTATTGTATTGTATATATATATATATATATATATATATAATAAATGAATTGATGTAATTTTGTAACTTTTACAATTTAATAATTTTATGAAGTTTTTTTTTTTTTTTAGTAGTTTTATATATTACATGTATGTTTGATTTCTCTTCAGTTATTGGTGGTTTTCTGTTTGGTGAGAAGTTGGGGGCTAAGGATAGTTATTAGCTTATGGCTACTGTCCTTTCAGAAACTTCTCGTTCACCCCTACACTGAGAGGCCTCTCTGATGAAGATCTCGGTGTTTTTTGGGGTTTAATTTCATTCATTTGTTTATATATTTCTACATTTATATATTCCTACATCTAAGTTTTACATTTCCTTTCGCTGCAATTTTGCACATTGGTTTGTAATTCTCCTTTTGGTTTTTCTAATCTGTAAAACTTATATATTTATAAATTCATGTCAATAGTTTTATATATATTTTAGGGGGACCGGAAAATAATGTCGTTTTGAATTAAAATACTGACATCGGAAATTTATCCTGGATAAAATTTAAGATATTCTTAGGTAACTTATAAGATGGTTATTTGTAAAGTACCATGTAAACACTGTTAAACAAAAACTTCCGGTTTCATTTTATTAATTCAAAACGACATTATTTTCCGGTCCCCCTAATTAATATATATAATGACCCTCATCTGTCATGAACGAATCCGGTTAGTACCGCTTCAAAACAGAAACTTTTGGCAGCCATTTTTTTTTCCGTTTGTTTAATTCAACTTAGGAAACTTACATATCATTTTCATACATGTTTTGTATCGCACATATTCTTATTTATTTCCTATAAAACCTTGAAAAACTATTCAATTGTAATGTTTAAATGTCTAAATTAAATATAACGGATCACTGGCTATTATAAACATGAACCTATAAATATAATTATGTAACTTCATGATTATAAACAATGCAATACCAAATAAAAACAAACCAAAACTGTTGCCATTCAGAAAATACAAATTCCAAATGGACAACTTTTTAATTCCGAATGAACGACTCTTTGACTGTTTCATTAAAAAAACGCTTAAAATATTTCTAAAACATATTAAAGCCTTAAAAATCTTAAAATATTTGTAAAAACGCATTAAAGCCTTTAAATATTTTTATCAAACTTCATTGTTTGTTTACATTGTAAGGTATGATTGGCGTCGAGTTTAGTACGTAAATGCCGCCAGTTGATTTTAGTTTTGAAATTAGTGTAAAATGATAGTTGGGATAGAATGTTTGGTTGGGCAAGTAAAAGTCACCAGTTGAAATGAGTAAGTAGAGTAGTCTAAGGTGATAATGTCGAATCAAGGTAAAATGTTCGGTTGAGAATGAAAAAGTCCCTAGCTGGATCCTGGATATTTTGGCGATGTTGTGGGTGAGATAGCTGGTTGGAGGTATCGAGTAGAGGTGAATTTGGGTTAGCATGGAGTGTCTGTAGTTATTGGATAGTTAGAAAATTTGAAAACAGGATCTACGATCGTCTTAAAAAAGAGTATTTTGGTAAAATGAGATGAATCGTTTTTTGTTACTTTAAATACGCAATCGAAGTGATGACGTCACTGGCCGTTCGTGGATACAAGAAAAATATTTCCTCTGTTAAACGCCCAATGGATTTTTCGTAAAAAATTATTAAAAATCGAGGGAAATTATTTCCCGATTTTAATCCCCATATTTAGGTTTAGATATGTATTAGTTATCATGTGCATACATTAGATTAAGTTGTTTTTGTTCAAAAATTTATCAATTTTAGAACAAAAACAACTTAATTTGAATTTTAAATTTCAAAACTCTAGATAAAAAAAACTTCCATGTTCCATTGAAAGCATAAACATTTCATTTCAAAGGATATATTAACACAATAAATATCCAACTAATATACTAATTAAAAGGAAAATGATAAATATTCTATCATAATTTGTTTTCAAATGTCTAAATAAAGTATCTGATATAAGATACTAATATGTTGCAGCGGAATAGATTTGATATCGGTCATCCTTGGCATAAAAAAAAATATATATATATATATATCGCCAAATTATCTGGCGAATATAATTTAATTCCTTTCAAAAATCATGGTTATTTTAAAAACTTATATTAAGAGAGTAATGAATAATATGAAACAATATTTCGTACAATACATATTACGAAAATATACATCTGGCATGTATATTTTCGTAGTACGTTTTTGATCGCCAAATACAAAAACGCCAAGGACAACAGAGTTTTGAAATTTAAAATTAAAATTTTGTTAATTTGACAGCAAAATAACTCAATCTAACACATGCACAGGATAACTAATACATATATATACCCAAATAGGGGGATTAAAATCGGGAAATAATTTCCCTCGATTTTTAATAATTTTTTACAAAAAATCCAATGGGCGAATAACATAGGAAATCATTTTCTTGCATCCACGGACGGTCAGTGGTGTCACACTTCGCTTGCGTATTAATCACTTTGCGTATTTATCACTTAATGGAACACTGGCATGTGTTGTTGCTGTTGTGTTGTCGGGCCCACAGAGTACTGATCTACAATCTGTGGTCGGGCCTATATTTTTTGTCAACCAGCAGTTTTTTTATTGTCATTCATATTTATTGATCGGGTAGAATTTTTTTAATTTCAGAACGAAAATTAGAAAATATCGAAACACATTTGATTTATAAACAAAAATTGAAAATACATTTAAATGATCACGTGGTAACCATCATGATCTAAACATTGTTTTCAAGATTTATCGTTCACATTCCGTCATTTTTGACGGGGTTATATACTAGTATATATATATTCTGCCTATGAATAAAATAGATCGAGTCCATTAGGATCTGAACAAGAAAAGGGTATAAAAATGGGGTTTATAGAGATATCTCTCATAACGAAATGCTCTGGAATTCTTTCGGCCCCTATACACAAGCCAGTGGCGGTATTTACACCCATTTAAATACAGAACTTCCGAAAGTGAACTTGAATAACACATATCAGTTTCAAGGAATTCCATGCATATTTATCACGGACCCACCAAAGTTATAAACACTCTGCAACTCCGTTTGAAAATGTTAAAAGAAAACAGTTTATGAGACAGTCAATGACTTGTGGATATACGGGGTGAAAAATGTAATTTGATAAGTTTATGAGACGGAGGTGATACTAAGTGTGCACGGAGCAGGTATTAGCGAAACTGCTACTTTTGTGAAACGTTTAAGGGTAGCTGTCATGAAAGTGTATCAAGATGTAGAATGGGAGGCAAAGGTCTGAATCGGTTTGCAGTCGTCAGCAAGTTATAAATGATCGTGCTGTACGTCCTGCACGCTACTCGTTGATCCGTGCATGTAGACGTTCACCTTTACCTGCAAAGTTGTTGTTGTTGTAGGATTTAAGGCCGATTGACTCCTGATGTGTCCTAGGCCTAGAGGGGGAATGCCCTCCGTGGGGGTCTTTCTAAGGGGTCCTAGCCCGTATTTACGCGAGTTTCGGAGGAAACCACGGAAAACTCCGAACGGCTAGGTCGATGAGCGCGACCTGGGATCGAACCCGGCACCTCCCATCTACCAGCTTTGAGCGCAGAACCGCTCGGCCGCTGGTGGGCCCCTTTACCTGCAAAGATCGTCACATCGCATTTTCTCCCCACATAGCAGAAAACAGAAAGATAACAGTGCTGCATATTGAAGAAGATATTAATCAAAACCCATTTCGATTTACTCCTGTGCGCTCTATGCTACGTAACAGGATTTATAGGGAACTGTCACGATAAAGGAGCCGCTTAGTGTACCTGCAGGGTATTTTTTCTTTTTTTTTAAATTTTTTTGCACTATGAAGCTCAGTATCAAATAACGAGTTACAGAAAATGGAGTATTAAAAAACAGAAACACATTTTATTTTGTAAAAAACATTGGATGATATTTATACTATACTTTTTGAACGCTACCGAAATAGTTCATTTTCGTAGTAGTTGATAAGATGAACGAATCTCGCAAAGACAAAGCTTTTTTGTTTTCGCGAAACAATTCTGTCTTGGTACGATCTCAATTTTCGTTAACGGATGTCTGTTTTCCTGATAAAGAAAACACTTTGTTATTTTCCAAATGATAAATACGACTGTTACAGGGTCCAGCAAAAGTATATTTATTTAATTGTTTTTAAGAAAGTTTATGATATTCAATAATTCATTCAATTTTTTTTTCCAAAAATTAAATTCACATAGAAAGGAGTCACCCACGTTATGTAAATGTTTATTTCATTATTAATTATTTTTGCTAAAACTATGAGACGAGCAAAAGAACTAAAATGAACTTGCGAGATCTTTAGATTAGTTTGCTTTTTAATCTAAAATCTGAATCTAGTGCTTAATAAGGTTAATTAAGCACTATGCAAAGTTATTTTTAAGGAGATTGGGTAGTGGAAAATAAAACCATGTTGATTTTCTTTATTCATGACAAATGTATTTCATTTCAACGTCATTAACATCATAAAAGTAAAAAAAAAAAAAAAAATTTTCGTGACATGGTGCCCTTTAAGCCAGAAACATAGAGTTTAACTTGATCCTCAATTCCCTGTTGTTTGCTTACGAATAAAGAACGCATCAAGGAAAGAGACATAATTCAAAATGTGACAATTTTGAGTTTATGTCATTTCAAATGACTAGAAATTTCTCAAACCAACCAAAAAAAGCTTCCTATCTCTGTCTTCAAAATTACCCACTTAAGAGGCAGTTGCGTCACTTTTGTTATCATGCTAATTAATGAGTTATTGTTATCTTTAAGCTAGATTTTTTTGTTAATTATTATTATTATTACTATTATTATTATTTTAAGAGGGAAGGCTTTAGTCATTTTTCTTTTCGGTGTGCTGTACGTTTACAGAGTTGCCAACTTTTATAATTTATTCCGGAGCAATTTTAGCCCCGCCTTCTTTTCGCACCAGAAATTTTATAGAATATTTTTCTTGAATATGTGACAACGGTTAAATAAGGGAAAAATCATTCTTAAAAATTTCCGGTGTGAGAAAAGGGCGGGGCTAACAATGCTCCGGAATAAATTATAAAAGTTGGCAACTCTGCGTTTACTTCTTTTTACTATGTTCTTATTAACTTTTATTCTTGTTTATTTGTGTGTTTGTTTGTCCGGTACAAATCTTGCAATCTATTTTTAACTAACTTACCTACTAGCTAGACATTTGAAACTTTCACAGTAGCTCAGAACCCGGTGACAACACAATACTTCGAAGTCAGATTTTTGAATTTTCGAATAGTTTTCTTTTAATTAATTCAACTATGAAAAAAATAAGCCCCTAATAGCAACAAAAATAGCCATTAAAATATTAGCTATAGTTTAATTGTTGCCAAAAAATATTTACGAATTATTTTTTTCGACATAAAAATAAATACATTTAATTAAACGTGAGCGTTAAAAAATTGTAAAAAGTTAAATGATGCATCTCACAAAAATTGACGTCATTATCAATTTAAAGATTTCATACTGTTGCGTACTTGGGGGTTCGTAAAGAATGAGAGACGAAACTTGCAAAAATTCAGGAGCTTTATTTACAGAAAATTCCAGAAGAATACAGGTCTATAAACTGAGTATCAGTTTCAATTCCACCAATAAACACAGCTTAAAGAAACAGCTGTCAACAGTAAACCCACAGTGCAAACTGTATAGCAATAACACATAAAGCAAATCTCATTCAAAGAGATTTTAATGGGGATTTTAATACATTTTAAAGGGAAAATTAAGCTATTTTAACGCGAAAAAGAGCTGGAAATTCAGAAAATTGACATTTTATCAACTTACTAATAAGCCTCTTTGAAAGAATTTATACAAAAATAAATACAATTATTTACAATTTCGTGACAACACGCATTGATAAAGTTGTAATGTAGTTAGTTCGATAGCTATGATTCAACAGAAAATTTAAAAACATGGTTTATAAAAAGTTTTTTATCTTATAATTATTTATATTCGAGCGGTGGCATTAAATTCGTTACAATTAATAGAAGTTTTCCTTCCTTCATTATTAGATATTCTTTGTACCTTGTCTCCTCAGTTATACCGTCATCTACATTATTTTGGCTACCAGAAATTTTTACTAAGAATTCGTCATAAGTTTCTGTAACAGTTTTTACAATTAAATAACTTGAAAAAAATTTCTGGATTCTTTTAGTGGTGATAAAAAACCGCACATGTTCGGTGCCTCTACTTTTAAACGCTTTTTTAAGCAAATCATGTCCTAAGAACGCAAAATCCTTTCATAAAACTGAAGACCGAAAACGAGGAGAAAATAATGTTCTGATGTTATCTTTACCTGGTAATTAAAAACATTAGTATAGGCTTAAAAAAAGCTTTTTATTTATGGAACTGTAGCCAAGTTTTGAACACGTTTTTCAATGCAATTATATTGGGTACTGTACGTCTGTACAATGACAACACCGTAGTCTTATGGCAACATTTGTAACTAAATTTCAAATTGCTGCATCCAATTTTTATGGTTTTCAAAATAAATATTCACTCTACGTCATTCTTCAATAGATCTTCATTTTTAAGTTCTTTATTTTAATACTGGAATACCCTGTACAGTTCATGTTAAATACTTCAAAAGCGTCGCTCATTTATATTTATTTATTTATTCTCATACAAACTTTGAAATCTCCCATTGACTCCGTATGTAAGAATGGGATGGAAGGCAAATTTTCATTTTTAATAGTTAAACAATTATTCTTCATTATTTCAAAATGCAAATTTTAGTTAATATATTTAAATGGATAATGATAAAACATTTAGTTTTGTAGGCAAAGTTTTATAATTCCCAATAACGCGCAACAGCAGTTTTAATGGAAAATTTTACAAATATAGAAAAACAGTCTTGATGACCGTCTTTCATATTTTATTTTCTGAAACGAGAGTTCCACACGAGAGCAAAGTAATAAAATTTAAACATTTCAACATGAATGAAATAAAAATCAGTGCATGAAAATTCTGTTTTCGCTCTCTATTTCTAAATATGCAAAGGACAGCAAAACAGACGCCATTGAATGTTCCTGGCGGTTTACTTTTCCTTCCGCATTGGAATATTAAGTAAATATTAAAAAATAATTTCTCTCCTGAAATTGACAAGAAACTTTTTTTTTTTCATTTTTTATCACAATGAAATGCAATCTCGTTTAACAGTTTCTTCTATGTCGTAAAAACATTTTCTTAAAATGTGATTTTTTTTTTTTTTTCTGCTTACGAAAATTGCATATTTAATCTTTATCCAATTTTGTAAACATGTTTTTTAGCAATATGAAAAGGTTTTAGTAGTTATTAAAGAAAACGAATAAAAATAAAAATTCAAAAATTTTTATGATATTAAAATGAATCTTTTTTAATTCTCTTTAAATTCTCTTTTTAAAGAGAATTTAAAGAGAATTACTTTCTTTTTCTTGTAAAATTGCATAATGGCTCGGATTGTACTCCTGGAAACATAACAAAGGAAAGAAAGAATAAAAGAAAAAATACTAATATTAGTTACATTAATAAAATATGAATGGGGCTGACCAGCCTTATATTTAGCGAAAATCTCTTACAAGTGTAAGGAAAAAATCGTTTATAAGCTAAAAAGTAAATAAGAAACAAGAACGAAAAATCATGCGGTTGCATTTATTAACACTTTCCAACTGGCTTACCTCTTGTATCGTATAACTTTTAACACTTTGACTGCCATGGCTATCCTATGTGACAGCCTGTGATGTTTCCGTTGGGACACAGGCTATCAGATAGGATAGCCATGAATTTTCAACACTTCAGTCCTTGGCTATAAAAACGAAACGTTACAGGAAAACAGTTACATGAACGGTTACGACGAACAGTTACATGAAAATCGTACTGGAGCTTGATTGTTGGAGAATGAGAATCTGCCCATGAGTTGCAAAATGAATCAGATTGAAATATATATATATATATATATATATAATTTAATGTCGAAAAAATACAAATTACACAACAGAATTTTTCGGCACCGAGGTGAACATTTGAAATTTTGGTTTGGCAGTCAACATGTTAATGTTCTTTTCCTACGTTGTCACACAAAACGGACAGAATGGCAGACAAATAAACTAACTGAATTCATAATCACTCATAAATATCGTTGAAAATTTACGCAAAAGAAAACGCAGTCCATAAATTCTAATTGTAACCTTAATGTATCTGAATATTTTAGTGCAACCTTGTAAACTGGTTCGTGAACTATATCTTATTCTGTACAAAACATTATTTTAAAATATTAACAATAAATGCATTTTTTTTTAAATGAATTTTGCAGTAGAAAGTTTTTTAAATGTTATTTATTTAATGTTATTTCGGTCTTAAATTTCTGAAAATATTTACGGACGCTAGAGGCGGGCAGGTGGACAGTCGGACAGACATACACAAATTCAAGTCCTATTCACACTTAAAAACTTTTAGAAAGTATTAAAAACGCTTAATGTAAACGGAAATGCAATTCTAGCAAATTTACAATGATATTCCTTCATGTAATTGAATATTCTTTTGCGGCCCTGTAAATCTTGATGATAATCATTCTTTATTCCGTAGAAAGATTTTCTTTTGTGCCTATAAATAACATATTTTAATTTCATTAAGATTTGTGTAAAGTTATTAAAATTAATACCTCTCATAGAACGCAGTGCTTTAGAATACTTTCGGTTGTCCCTGTACATAAAACAATGGCATATTTACTACTCCATTTTCTATAGCAAACATCAGACAGTGAACTTGAATAATAATATCAGTTTCAAGAAATTCCATGAATATTTACGGGAATTAGAGCGCAGACAGACAGAGAGACTGAAGTTATTAACACTTTTCAACCTTGTTGGAAAGTGCGAAAAAGAACTTAATATATAACGTGCACGAATATTTCTTACAATAAGTAAAATATACTTTTCAATCGAAGTTTATGTTTGTAAAGTTCAGTTTAAAGTTACATACTGAAACTTTTAACCTATTTAGAAGATAACCTCCTTCGAAAAGCATAAATCTAACCGTCTAATATTTTACTAGAATGTTTATTTATTTATTTATTTTTTCACGAGAAGAAAATAAAATTTACGCTATATCAAATTTTGACGGTTTTATACGTTAAGAGTCCGAATGGTTTTTGACTATTTTTGTTTGATAATATGTTTGTCTCTCTGTTTGTGAGTGTCAGTGTGCATACGAGAAAAATTCCTGCACAGAATTTGAAGAAATTTTCTATTTAGTTGTACCTTTGTATAAATGTCAGTCTCTGAAATTTTAATGCTTGTCGCTCAACAAGGGGTGCCCCGTCGTTATTTTTTATTAAAATAATTTTCAATAGGACAGCATAGCATAAGATTTTTATATATGCACACAATAAGGATTATTTAGAGTAAAAAAAAAAAAAAGAAAAAGAATAAAGTTGTAATAGTCAACCAGTAGAAATATTTTGTGCATGTAGGGGGGGGGGGTCCCCTACTTCCTGTAGAGTGCATTTTCGCTATGATTATCTTTCAGAAAAACTCGTCAATACCATAAAAACGAATGGTTGAATCCCATTTTTGCGATAATATGACACAAACTTGACTTTTTTTCACTTATATATATATATATATATAATATGAAGCTACTGGCCGATAAGGGTAAAAAAGGCCGACGAAGGTCGCTGCTGTGCAATATCCTTTAAAAAATACTTAAGTAGTGAAGCCCGCGGGGAATGCATGAAACTTGATGACTGTGATTGGGTGTAACTTGCGGGAATTTGCATACGAATATACAGAAGATTGTTTTGGGATGATCACAGTACACTCGTTTTAATTAGAACAGAACAAAAGGCAACGGAAGCTTTTTCACTGCTTAAAAAAATGTCGTTACAAAAATGAGAAAAATTATTGAAGGTAAAACAAAATAATGCGGCACATTTTATTAAAAATTTAAATTATATACAAACTGCAATTGATAATGAGGATGAATTTCTTTTTGTCTGGTGTTAAATGATAAAAAAATTAAAACTCTCTCTCTTTATAGAAACGCTATTCACTGAAAAAGAAAAAAAAAAAAAAAAAGTTCGACAACCATTTCGAGTTGTGTGTTTACATTATTAACACGTTGAGCGTAATGTCAGCCATTCTAGATTCTAGACATTTTGTCATATAACTCTAAGTAGTGAAGGAATCATCTTGAAACTTTAGGAGTGTGCAGAACATGTTATACTTCAAACACTTCAGTGAAAGTTTTACCCCGAAAGTAAAATCAGTACCAATAAAAAATCAAAATGTTGAGCTCCCTGTCAGCTATCGGTGGCTGACAGTGTCCAATAGGATATAAAGCCGCGTCAACCAACGGTGGCGGCTATAAAATAGGACATAAAACTAAAAATATTACATTTAATGATTGAAAATTTGTTAAAAATTTGCTTAATTTTTATTTATTACAGGAGGAATCATTATGTAATTTTAACGGATTTTAAGAATTTGCGTGGCGCTCAACGTGTTAATGTATTTTCTTAAAAATTTTTACTCGTTATGGAAATAGACTCTTGTGCGTATATTTATCTGTATATATATAATTGTTAAGGTAAAGCGTATTGGGCAAAATATAGATAAAAATACGTATTTAAACTTCTAATGTAATAAGAAATCCTCCTCACGAAAAGTGTCAATACAATTGCCGAGAACGTTTTAGCAGTATTTGTATAGGATGATAGAAGGCAGAACAAAAGGCAACAGAGGGATTTCTGACAACTTAATTTCCCTTATTTACTCATGCATCTGAAGGCCGTTATGCTAAATCCTATGTCATTTTTTCAAAAAAAAAAAAAAAAAGAGGCTTCTTTTCCACTACTGCATCCGATTGCTTATAATTTTGTTTTGTACATTTGTGTTATTAGAGCATAAGCATCATCACAGACATGTATGAATAAATCTGAATTAATTTTTGTGAACAAAAAGTTACGTAGGCTTCGGAACAATGGGCAATTTGTTTTCTCACGAAGGTATTAATGACTGAGAATTCCAGCTCAAATTTACATCACGTGGGCAGTCACATATTAAAGGTACAGGCATAGATGACCGACGCGAGCAGAAAATCAACAGCATAAATGAGTTAATTTACGTTAAGGAAAAAAAAAAAAAAAGTCAGCATTTAAGAAATAACATTATCTTCGAAAAGAAAAATCATGAAAATAAACAAGTAAAAAAAAAAATATGTTTTGAACTTATTATATTACATTCAGGAACAGTTTCATTGTTTTATTGTGATTTTTGAAAAGTTTTTGAATTTTTATAATCCCATTTTTCAACTATCTTCCATGCGTAATGTATCCAATCATCTTTTCCTTTTCTTAGCTTACGAAATTTTCGTTTTTGTAATCGTAGTCATTTTTTGGAAGTGTGGTATGAATGTCGCTTCTCGGTTTAATTCTGAAGCTTTTCTTGGACTAACTGAACTCGATTTCTGACTATCTAAATGTAAACACACATCCTATTTTTACATTTATATTTATTTATTTCCAAATGATGTGATAAACTGCCCACTGAGCTTCTCCGAATTATTCTTGATTGAAATACTGACAGAAATTCTCTGAGATACATAAGTAGTAGAGCGTCTGCACGCGATGCTGTTGTCTCAGATTTAATTCCTATCCAGCACATTTTTAGATCTGAAAAAATTATCTAACTTTTAACTTTAATAATATACTATAATATGCTCTCCACTTTCTCAAAATAAATAAATAAAAAAATAAAATAAAAATTGATGGCAAGAATATGACAAAATTAAAAAATTAAAAAATAATTATAATAATTCTACAGCACAAAAAGAATTCTTGTCCTAAATCGAAATGTGAAAAGAATAACAATAAATATATCTGCGTAAACATCGCTCATTTATAAAAATCTACAAAAAATGAGGGACATGTATATAGAATAGTAATTGTAAGAAGCAGTAATGAAACTTTTGTGCATAAGTAAGTGGATGATGTGTCAACTTACATGAAAACTCCAAGCAAATATCGTGTCAATTCAAAAGGTGACGAGAGATTGAATGAACAGAATTTCAGTTTTTCTCAAAATAAAATCTAAACTATGAAGAGGTTTTACTCACATTTTTTTATTCTGATTCAATCCATGCCCAATAATACGACAGCGTTTTCGCTGATTGTAAATAAATATTGATGAAACTCCCGATCCTCTTCCTTATTTTGGAGAACTGCTGGAATTCTCTTCAATCTAGCTCTCATAATATTTTGAATTTTACACGATGTTTGTTTAGGATTTTCATAAAGTTGTTCAACAATTTGGGCTATTCAATTATGTAAATAATTTTTTTTTAAAGCATGCGCATGTGTAGTTAAAAATTATTGAGTAAAAATGCTCAAGTTCGTAAGATATTTAACATTTTTGCATTCTGATTGCAGTAGGCTGTGTCGCAAAGAAGTAGTATGGCAAATTTCCTATAAATGGCTTTGCATTGGGTCTAATACACCCTACGTGTTATGATTAAAAAAGTGGAATTTTGTTTTGTAATTTTTAAGAAAAACCGTTGATGAACTCCATGATATAACGGTTAAGATATTAAGATAGCCTCATGAAAATTTATACAGATAATGAGAAAAATCTTTGTCATCACATGCTACAGTCAAAACGCATTTAAAGCATTACTTTTACAGAGTGATCCAAAATATTTTGATTTTTGCTTAATTTTTTACTGGTCCCCTTTTCCTTTTCATGACACAACTTTTACTCAAATATATAAGAGATATTCTTTAAGCTACCAAAGTTTCAAGGTGTTTCTTAAAGAACTTTTTTAGATATTTGACATAACGTCTGAATTCCAAATACTTATTGGTTGATAGTGGGGCGTTGAAGGCTTCTGAGGGGGCGGTGATCGTGCTTTGGGCGGTAGGTGGGGGGCGATATGAGCACTTTTTAGTATTCAAACTAATTTTTTTTAATTTCGCGTGCTTTATATTTTTTGCTTCTTAAGGGGGCGGCAGCTCTAAAACGGTTGAGAATCACTGGTGTAGAATGATACAGAAGAAGTCTTGTGATGGCCACAATATATTAGATTTAAAATGCCATGACGAACGTTAAGTACATTAAAGGTTAAATAAAGGACGACTGCCAACGACAGTTAAAATAGGTTTTATAATGGAAATGAAATCTGTGATTTTTTCCCTTGTTTATTTTATTTATTATTATTATTTTTTTCCTATTTTGTTTACAGTGTTACATAAATGTAATTTATCTGTCATCGAAATTATTTATTGCAAAACAGTTTTTAAATCAATGAAATTCTCAAATTCAGATTTACTTACTTTGTTTACTATAAATGTAAATTCCGGCAGAAAAGTATTTATCACAACTTTATAGCGGCACATGTACATATACGGGTTTTTATATGTGCTTTAAAGACTTTATTAAGAAAATCCAGTTAAGTTTAATGAATTGCCCTGTATGACACGCAATGCGCACTGACATTTAATTAAATGAAAAGATGTTTGATATTATTATTTTTTAACACATTCATCCCTCCACACATTTAACACATTTATACATTAAAAAAAAAAAAATCTTCAAAACAGTTACTAGATTTTGATTGAACAAAGAACAGAAATGAACATGATGTTAAAAAAATAAAATAAAGAAAAAGTAATGTTCTACTAGACCCATTTATAGGGTGAATGTTATAAAAATTTTATGCTGCAACACTGACCAAAAAATGTGTCATTTGTCCTTAGCAGAGAATATATTGCAAGGGGAATTACTTGCAGAATATTTTAACATAACTATCTGAAAAAAAGAAGAAAAAAAAAAAAAAAAAAAAAGGTACAAATATTTATATTACACATGCGCAAATTTAACAAATATTTACATTTTAAATTTGAATATTACCGTTACGTGTGGTACTTGGCTAGCCTATCATAGTGAACCACCTTCGGTTTTGATGAAAGTGTTTTAGTAATCCTTACAACTACATCATTCAGTCTTTTTAAGACTGCGTAGGGTCCGTCCCAGTTACACTGCAACTTGGGAGAGAGTCCTTTGCGTCGAACAGGATTCCACAACCAAACTTTATCTCCTTCCTTGAACTCATGTTGTGTAGCCTTTAAATTGTACCTCTTTTTTTTTTTCCAAGGTTTGAAAATATTTTAATTTATATTATTTTAAAATAATACATTATAATTTAACTATATCTTTTTAAACATAATCATTTCAACTATTTTCATACGTTTCCTTCTAATTTAGTCAAAAGTCTTGACAGTAATTTGGCGGTTTTACCGGTAACCGTGAAAGAAAATTGCCAAAACGCCAATGGGCCTTCCTTACATAGAATTACATCTATTATTTAAATTATCTTTTGTTCTAATTTTACTTGTTTGAGATCACATATGAATCATTTGTTATTATTATTATTATTTTTTTTTTTTTTCATTTTGCACGCGCGCTTTTCATTTCCTAATTCAAAATTATTAAAAGAAACTTTTTCGACAGTGTTTCTTTCGATACTGATTATTATTAATTTTCTTTTCTTCCCCCCCTCCAAAAAAAAAAAAAAAAGATTTTGATGAAATTTTGGCAAAATCAGAATTTAGTTTAGTATGGAGAACTATTAGTTTATTTATTTTTTTTTTTTATTTTTTTTTAATTATAACATTGCTTTCAAATTATTCAATTATATTTTTGATAAATGTCCAACTACTGTAAGACTGGTATCGTAAAAATCCGCAGATTGAGACTCAGTCCTAAACTAGTTGGCATAGGTGGACTCTGCTCAGTTCCCCATGCTATTTATGTTCTCATAAATTTCTAGTGCGAGACATATTATAATCATGTTAAAAGAAATAAATTTAACCAAAGCTTGATACAGTGACAGAATGAAATCCCCACCTAATAGACTATGCACCGTTCACTTCGATATATTTATCTTATTCTAACCTATTAATTTATTTTATCAGGGTCAATTCCATTGTTCATATTCATGCTACTATTTCCAATGCAATAATCCTCAAAATTCATATTTATATGAAAAATTTACAATTTCGCTCTGTTGGTAAAATCGTAAATTACGAATAATTTACGAAATTTTCCTATTAGAATATTTGTATTCAATCATGTTCAAACAAATATCATAAATGCAATTTTGAAGTTGTCTAATGTATTTAGGATCCTCAAAATGGAAGTTTATGCTCAATTTTGCCTTATTCTGACATGTTAAGTAAATCGTAAATTCCAAATAACTTACGAATTTTTTACACTGGAAAAATCATAGTCTATGATATTCATGCAAGTATACTAAATAATATTTCGAAATTGTTTTCACGTCTTTACGGTGAAAATATCACTCAAGATTGACGTTTATGTGAAATTTTGCTCTGTTTTGCCATGTTAAGAAATTCGTAAATTTCCAATAACTTACGAAATTTTTATATTGGAAAATTCTTAGTCATTAATATTCATTCCAGTGTCCTAAATAATATTTCAAAAGTAGTCTGACATCTTTACGATGAAAATATCTCTCAAAATTGACGTTTATGTGGAATTTTTCCCTATACTGCCATGTTAAGAAATTCGTAAATTTCCAATAACTTGCGAAATTTTCAAAGTAGCCTATTTATAGTTATTGATGTTTATTCCGGCATCAAAACTGATATTTTAAAACTGGTCTGACATTTTTACAGTAAAAAGTTTCCATTTAATGTACGTTTAAATGAATTTTTGTCCTATTCTCCCACGTTAAGAAATTCGTAAATTTCCAATAACTTACGAAATTTTTAGATTTTAAAATTCATAGTTATTAATATTCATGCCAGTGTCCTAAATAATATTTCAAAAGTAGTCTGACATCTTTACGATGAAAATATCACTCAAAATTGACGTTTATGTGAAATTTTCCCCTATACTGCCATGTTAAGAAATTCGTAAATTTCCAATAACTTGCGAAAATTTCAAAGTAGCATATTTATAGTTACTGATGTTCATTCCGGCATCAAAACGGATATTTTAAAACTGGTCTGACACTTTTAGAGTAAAAAGTTTACATTTAATGCACGTTTAAGTGAATTTTTGTCCTATTCTCCCATGTTAAGAAAATCGTAAATTTCTAATAACTTACGAAGTTTTTAAAATCGAATGTTGCAAATGAATAGGGTTCTTGCCAGTGTCGAAAGTAATATTTTAAAACTGATCTGACCTCTCTGCGACAATTTGTTCTTGAGATATCGTGTACACAGACTAACAAACTAACGGACTGACCCACTAACACACTAACAGACTAACGCACTAACAGACACCATACAAATTTTGTCATTTTCGGATTCCTCACATCTGAAAACGTGTAGAAAAGTCAAAAAACCGAGGTCGAAAATTTTCACGATTACCTAAGTTCCCCATACCTATAGTATGATGGGGAACTAAAAAACATTAAATTTATTATATTCCAACTGGTAAACGGTGTAGAATCTACTTCATCTATGATTTTCTTTTGCAACAGGAGCTATATTAATCAGTGCGCAAAACTTAAACTGATTTTGCCCTAATCCCCCCCCCCTAAAAACTAGTACGTTGTGGCCACCACAAGACTTTCTTCTATATTTTCCTATATACATATTCAATCAATAACAATATTAAAAAAAAAAAAAGATTTTTTTTCTAAGTGTTTTTTTTTTTTTTTTTTTTTTTTTTTTTTGTTAAAAGTAATACATATTCAACCAGTAACAATATTAAAAAAAGTTTTTTTTTTTTTGTTTTGTTAAAAGTAAAAAAAAATAGATAACTTTGTTTTAAATTATCACAGATTTATAGTTCAACCATTCGTTTTAAAAGTATTGACGAGATCTTTCGAAAGATACCCATCTTGAAAATTTACGAAGCGATGCCCCCACATGCACAGAATTTTTTTCCTAGTTAACTATTACTATTATCAATAATTCATATTAATTTTACAATCACAAGTTTAAAATAACTCTCATTATGCCCATTTATACGGAATTTTGTCCTATGCTGCCATGTTAAAAATTTGCATAAAATGCGATCACAGCGCCATCTGCTGGGCGATTGATCCCAAAATCTAATCAGACCCTTTCCATGTCAGGGTCCAACTGTACACCAAGTTTGGTTCAATTTCATTCATCGGTTCGTGAGATACGGTGAAAAATACGAAATTTTGCGATCACAGCGCCACCTGCTGGACGATTGATCCCCAAATCTAATCAGCACCATGCCCCGTCAGGTTCCAAATATATACCAAGTTTGGTTGAATTTCATTCATTGGTTCGTGAGATACGGTGAAAAATACGAAAATTTGTCCTATACTGCCATGTTAAAAATTTACATAAAATGCGATCACAGCGCCACCTGCTGGGCTATTGATCCCCAAATCTAATCTGCACAATGCCCTGCCAGGGTACAACTATATACCATGTTTGGTTGAATTTCATTCATTGGTTCGTGAGATATGGTGAAAACACTAAACCACAGACACACACACAGACAGACACACAGACAGACAGACAGACATTTTCTAAAAACTATTAATTCGTGTTCAGGACATCCCAAAACGTGTAGATCCGTCAAAAACGGAGGTCGAAAATTTTCGCGAATCCAATACTTTCTCTATATTACATATAGAAGAAAGTAATAAATAAATAAATTATAAATAAATCCCTATATAAACTACATTTTTTTTCTTTTTTAAGGATTTTATTGTGATTTTAATTAAATGAATATAATTAATCACTAGTGCACGAATTGAATATTAAAATGAACGCAAAAATCCCAGCTTGAGACTAATAGGCCCTCAGTCCTAAAAATACATTAAATAATAATAAATAAATAAATAAATAAAAATAACTATGATTTCTATCCTACAAGGACATGTGTTGGACATAAAGGATACCAAAAAAAAAAAAATAATAATAATACGTGTGGCACTCGGCAACTGCAGCGGTAAAGCTATTGCATAGCATTTTTTATCAATTTATGTAATTATAATTATTTATTTATTTTATTTATGCAGTATTTTTTTTCTTTGATATTAATTCAAGTTCTGGGGGGGGGGACTCATGTCAAGGTTGTGCCTTGGGGGGGACTCATGTCAAAGTTGTGCCTTGGGGGGGACTCATGTCAAAGTTGTGCCTTGCGGGGACTCATGTCAAAGTTGTGCCTTGGGGGGGACTCATGTCAAAGTTGTGCCTTGGGGAGGGGACTCATGTCAAAGTTGTGCCTTGGGGGGACTCATGTCAAAGTTGTAACTTGGGGGGGACTCATGTCAAAGTTGTGCCTTATGGGGGACTCATGTCAAAGTTGTGCCTTATGGGGGGACTCATGTCAAAGTTGTGCCTTGGGGGGGACTCATGTCAAAGTTGTGCCTTGGGGAGGGGACTCATGTCAAAGTTGTGCCTTGGGGGGGACTCATGTCAAAGTTGTACCTTGGGGGGGACTCATGTCAAAGTTGTGCCTTGAGGGGACTCATGTCAAAGTTGTGCCTTATGGGGGACTCATGTCAAAGTTGTGCCTTATGGGGGACTCATGTCAAAGCTGTACCTTGGGGGAGGACTCATGTCAAAGTTGGGCCTTGGGAGGACTCATGTCAAAGTTGTGCCTTCGGGGGGACTCATGTCAATGTTGTGCCTTGGGGGGGACACATGTCAAAGTTGTGCTTTTTGGGGGACTCATGTGCCTTGGGGGGGACTCATGTCAAAGTTGTGCCTTGGGGGGACTCATGTCAAAGCTGTGCCTTGGGGAGGGGACTCATGTCAAAGTTGTGCCTTGGGGAGGGGACTCATGACAAAGTTGTGCCTTGGTGGGGACTCATGTCAAAGTTGTGCCTTGGGGGTGACTCATGTCAAAGTTGTGCCTTGGGGAGGGGACTCATGACAAAGTTGTGCCTTGGGGAGGGGACCCATGACAAAGTTGTGCCTTGGGGAGGGGACTCATGACAAAGTTGTGCCTTGGTTGGGGACTCATGTCAAAGTTGTGCCTTGGTGGGAACTCATGTTAAAGTTGTGCCTTGGTAGGGACTCATGTCAAAGTTGTGCCTTGGGGGGACTCATGTCAAAGTTGTGCCTTGGGGGGGATTTTAATAAATGCACTTTGTTTATTCATATTTAAAACACTTTATACACAAATTTTACGCGTACAGCTATTCACTGTTGTACATAGATGATAGATACCTATACACCTACAGTCGGTAACAAAAGTGTCCAAACACTAGCAAAAATTCCTATGTAATAAAAGTACACTTCATACGGTTTTGTTAAATAAATCCTTGTCGAATCCTGTTCTTAGTCAGTGTAAGAACATGATTCGATAAGGATTTATTTAACAAAACCGTATGAAGTGTACTTTTTTTACATAGGAATTTTTGCTAGTGTTCGGACAATTTTGTTACCGACTGTATATACTTTCTCACAAACTGCTGCTTACGTATTCGTCTGATTTCGGAGCAGCTCGTCTCTATCCGTGCGAGCTTCGTACAGTCGTACCATATACATACACGTTAAGGTTCAACTAGTCGCGGGCTCGAACTCACTCGTGGACGCGGCCAAAAAGCACGCTGTCTCACCTAGCATTGTGTGTAAAAGAGATAGAATCAGTTATGAGCAGTTAGCAGCTAGTCTACACGCATACGTCTAGTCGCACGCACACAAACACCGTGCCAGAAGTCTGCCGAACTGACTGTCTGCCGAAGTCTCCCGAACTGTGTTAGGTTTATTTTCGTTACGGAATTTCTTGATTCGGTCGCCGCGATCAAAGCCCGCGATAAAAGCTATGCAATAGCTTAAAAATATTAGAAAATAAAAAAAGTCTGGTGTGAAACAACCACACGACTTCCGTTACCCACTAATACACGTATTATATGCACTTTTTGGAGATAATGTGGTCAGAAGTCATAAACTTGACCTAACAAAGTAAACACCTAAAATTTTTCCAATAAGAGAGAAACTTGATATACGTGTAAAAACATATAAAACAAAGTTTACATAGCGAGTTAAAAAATAAGAAAAATAATTGGTAGATTTTTTTTTTAAATACAAATTTCCGACACTTAAAACTAACTTACCTACAAAATAATATTAGAAAATAAAAAAAGTCTGGTGTGAAACAACCACACGACTTCCATTACCCACTAATACACGTATTATATGCACTTTTTGGAGATAATGTGGTCAGAAGTCGTAAACTTGACCTAACAAAGTAAACACCTAAAATTTTTCCAATAAGAGAGAAACTTGATATACGTGTAAAAACATATAAAACAGGAAAATAAGCAAGATGACTGTTTATTTTCCTGTGATAACCACATAATATATGAGAAAGAATATCTAAAGTGGATTTACGTAACTATTTTCAAGAAAATCGTTATAGCCGTTTGAAATACCAATTTTTACCAAACCTTTGCATACTCAATTATTACTCACAATTATACTTAGAAAACAATAATTACATACAAAAGGATATTTAAAAGGAAGTTAATATGTCGAGTTTGAAAAAAATCCGTACAGCCGTTTTTAAAGGAGCCGTTTTTAAGCCCTTTTTTTCACCTGCGAGACCTGAAATTGAGCTGTTTATATAGGACGCCTTACGTTTTCCTGAACTAACCAACTATATCATTCGAAATGACATCTAATAGAGTGTTTATATAGCAATTTTGAAGAAAATCGTTAGAGCCGTTTTTAAGATACGGGCTTCCAGTCCCCCTTTCGGTTTCCGATGTCCCAGTTTTCCAATTTTCACCAAAATTTGGAAAATTTACTGTACACCAGACCTGTCACAATTCTGAAGTTTCGTAGTTCTATCTTTATTAGTTTCGGCGATATGATAGCCAGAAGATTCCCAACATACATACAAACATACACACATAGTACATATTACATGCATACACACACACTGACCCATTGCCAAAGACTACTTTTTTGGAGTCAGGATGGATGGATGGTTTTTTTTTACGTCGTACTAGTGCTGTTCAATGGGCAAATTTTTGGGCTCCGGGGACCTTAAAGCGTGTAAATCAGGTAAAAACTCGATATCGAATTTTTGAACCGAATATAATATTGTCACACAGATGTCGTGAAGAGTCAAAGTGAACACTCGAAGTTAAGTAACAAACGTAGTTTATTAGTAGAACAAACTTGTAACACAGCTACACTCGGCTGAGAACATACCCAAACTGAGGAACAAGTTGCTTATATACAATATTCGAATATTCCAGAATACAAGATTAACATAAATTAGAATATTCTAGAAACTGCTAGAATAGGAAATTAAATATGCAAAGATAATTATAAGAATTTAGAAATAATTTTTAGAGTCTTTAAATTTACTTGCCCCCGGCTGGAATCGAACTGAGGCCGTCTGGGTGACAGTCCAGAGACATACCTCTACGCCACGGCGGCTGTAAAGAAAGCTGACTTTGTGGCATTGCCCTCCTTTCAAAGAACAGCGTCTCGCTGTTTTAGGACTTCTGGGTTGAAGCTCTAGTCCTCGAACGCGTCATGGGTCCCTTGTAAGTACCGTTCGTTTTAGGAGGAACAACATCATCCTGTTTTTTTGTGTTCTCAATCTGCTTGTCCGGATCATGGTAGGGTTTCATACGTAGTACATGGACAACGTCTCTTGGTTTTCTTCTTCGCGAGGCAGGATCAAAATCTTGCACCTCATAGGTGACGTCTGATAAACGACGTAAAACCTGATATGGTCCAAAATACCTTCTTAAAAGCTTTTCGGAGAGGCCGACTTTCCGGACTGGAGTATACACCCATACGAGATCTCCAGGAGCATACGAAACCAGTCGATGTCTAGAGTCGTAATGTCGACGGTCTTTATCTTGGGCTTTCAGAATTCGCACTCGGGCTAGCTGCCTTGATTCTTCAGGCTCTGGCAACCATCTTGGCGAGGTGATCGTCGTCGACATCATCAGGGCAAAATGGTAACATTGTGTCCAGCGTCGTTTCAGCCTCACATCCGTGAAGTAAATAAAAAGGCGTGAAACCCGTCGTTTCCTGTTTAGCGGTGTTGTAAGCAAAGGTTACAAATGGTAGAATTTCATCCCAATTCTTCTGTTCTGTATCCACGTACAGTCGGGGAAAAAAAAAACGCAACACCCGCTGTAATTTCGTTGTTAATTGACTCAGAAACATCTAATACACATCATTCAACAGGAAATTCAGAGCACTTTCTGAATATGTCGTCAAATTTTGAATTAGGGGTCATCAACATATTGAAATGAGCGCCAACTTTGATTTTTTCAATAGCATCACCCAATTTTGAGTTCATTTTCGAATTTCTGAGAGTCTGGCAGTGCGGAAAAGTATATTGTTTGTATACTTTATCTTTAGTATTTATAGAGTTATAATGAAAAATGTGTTAGGGGGTTATCTATAAATGTAGAAAAATAAAATTAAGATCCTATAAAAAATTGAGAAAATTTTAATGTTTCACACCGGAAATCTTTCAGAAAAAAAAAATATTTATATTAATAAAACATTGCCTCGTTTTCAGTTCCTTAATTATCCAGAATTCAATTTTTAAAATTTATATATACTTCAGTACTTTTTTAGGTAATTTTAGGTCTATTTAAATACATTACACTTGCGATTACTCCATACAGTACTCTGTGAAAAAAGCGCAATATTTTTCAAGTAAAAGCGTCTATTATGGCTGTACTGATCACCAATAAGGCTTAAAATTTCTTTCGTAGATGTAACATAATATACGAAATGAAATAATATATATATATATATATACAACAACGCATAAACTAAATCTTTTCGGATAAATTATTGTAAGTGTTCATGAAGTAAACATTAAACAATTTAAATCGCACTTACCAGATTTGGATCAGTTGAAATCTTTGGAACTGTACGATTCGTTTTATAATTTCTATGAAAATATAATTTCTTAATTAACCCTTTCGCGACCGCTTACGTAGATTCACGCCATTTGAAAATCTGTAACTCTGTCAGTGGGCGTTTCTTTCGTAATTTGTGTGTTACATATTTCTTAAGTGTGTACTCAGTGTTCATATTTTTGCAATAAAATATACTATGGATAGAAATGTATTGATTAGAAAGAATATAATTATAATGTATATCCATTTGTAATATAATTGTGAATACAGAAAATTTGTTCTGAAATATTTTATTTTGAGAGTATAACGCCCGTAGGCGGGTCTTACTGTCAAAAAGACAAGTTCCTGCAGTCGCAAAAAGTGTTAAAATATATTTATAAAAGGTAAAGTATGTTTTTAAAAATGTATAAAGTTAAAATGTATTAATAAAATTTTAAAGAATAAAGTGTCCTTAAAATAATAATCGTCCCCCTACAAAATAAATAAATAAGTAAATAAATAAAATAAAATAAAGCAATATATGAAGCAAATGATTAAGCCTTTTTTAACTATGACGGTAGTTAAGAAACGATTTTACAGGTCTGTCTTGCATTCCAATTCCATTTTTTTTTTTTTTTTTGACAATTTCACATTAAACCTATTTTTCTATTTAAAACAGTAAACCCCGCCTATTTAGTTAATTTTTTTCTTCTAGTGTTTGTTTAAAAGATTCAAAATGAATCACCAATGAATCAATGAAGTAAATACCACTTGTGCATATTTTTGTCAACATAAAATAAGGGGTTTAACGCGAATACTCAGTGTCACATTTACTTTTCTTTAATGTATTGTTTTGTTTTGAAGAACGATGAAGGCGGGGCTTGTCTTCTTTAGAAAACAGGAATTCTTGACGCTAACACTAATGTCTAAAAATCATCATTTTTGTTTCATTTCTTTGCGTTTGACGCTGCTGTTATATAATTTGACCCGTAAATAAAAAATAAAAGTATTTTGTTTAATTTTCTTTGGTATTTTTTAAGATTTGATTCGTTATCACATGCAAAACTATATAAGAGACGGCCCCCTAAACCACTCCAAAAGAAAGATTTATTTATATCTCAAAAACTAATAACTGGAATGAGCTGCAAATTTGCACACCCATATTTTTCAGCATTAGGATTCATTTTATGTAAAAATTAATGTAGGTCATAATTCATAATTTTTATGAATATGAATTTATTAATATTTTTCAAAATTAAAAATATTTTCCAGAATCAAAAGTAATGATGGATTATGTTTGGGTTTCTTCACTGTATCTCGTAAAAAAAAAATTATATCGATCAAGTTATTTTTTATGAAGATATTAATAAAAGTTTGAAATATGAATTTAACATTAGCACCTTCAAACTTTGAATGCTTATAACTCTGTGAAAAAATGAGTAAAATATACAACCAATATACTTTTTCGCGTTGTCGCGACCCCAGGAATTCAAATATAAAATAAAAATAGGGGGTTACCATTGAAAAAATCAAAGTTGGTGCGCGTTTTACTATGTAGACGACCCCCAATTCAAAATTTCAGTTCATTTTCTGAAACTACTCGCAATTCCCCATCGAATGATACCTATTACATTTTTCTACATTGATTAGCAACGAAGTTACGTTGAGTGTTGCGTTTTTTTTTTTCCGCGACTGTACATGGACAACATGTCAGCCAAAGTTTTATTAAACCGCTCCGTCAGTCCATTTGTTTGAGGGTGATATGCTGTCGTCATCCGATGATCGATATTGCACAATTTGACGAAAGCGGAAACAAGTTTGGATTGGAAGGCAGCCCCACGGTCTGTGATAATTACTCGGGGAGCTCTATGCCTTAAGGGCCCTCTTCACTCACGGACGCCGGAAGCCGAAACTAATGTTATTCAATGGAAAATTTTTCTTTACAAATAAATAACTTATTAACTAATACATATTTTTAAATTCTGTTTTCACATTCTGAAAGTTCCCAGCTGTTAAATTGACGCACCTTTTCTAAAATATTATTTTTTAAATTTTTTATATTTTATTTTGAAGCTGCAAAATACGAATTTTCAATATGTGAAATTTTTTCATTTTGCAATTTCGAAATAAAATATTAAAAATTGAAAAATTACTTTTTTAAAAAAGGTCCGTCAATTTAACAGTTGGGAATTTTCTGAATGTGAAAACAGAATTTAAAAATATGTATTAGTTAATAAGTTATTTGTAAAGAAAATTTCCCCATTGAATAACATTGGCTCGGGCTTCCGGCGACGGTGAGTGAAGAGGGCCGTTAAGAGAATTTCTTCGAGCAAGAACTTCGCTACTTCTTCGGCTTCAGCGGTCGGTAAGGCTTTCGTTGCTGCATATCTCGTTAAGTAATCCGTGCAGACTATGATCCATTTGTTCCCACGAGTAGATTTTGGAAATCTTCCTAGAAGATCGACCCCAATGCGATGGAAAGGTGCTATAGCTGGAGGAATGGAAACTAGGCGTCCAGGAGGTCGTTGAGGAACGGATTTTCTCCTCTGGCATTCTCGACAGTGCATCACATATCGAACGACATTTCTGTACATCCCAGGCCAGTAAAACCTTTTGCGGATTCTGTCATAAGTTTTTGCAAAACCAAGATGTCCTGCGGTGGGGGCGTCAATGTTGTTCCTCATCTTGAGTTGATTAATGTCACAATAGACCAGGGTATAAATTTAAAAAACGTAACTATCAATAAGGCATCCGTAAGCCGTAAACGTCTGTTTTTTTAACTAGACAACAACTCCAATCATTCTCCATGTCTTGTCCGTCTGTAAAGATTCTGTCATACTCCTCACACACTACACTATCCATTTCAATCCCCCGAATGTTATTCCTATCGAAAAGTTACGGAAAGAACTCGGAAACAGAATTAGAAAACACGATACATTGAATAGGAAACATTTTAAAAGGCTTTTCTCTTAGATTGATGTGGTTTTGAAACAGGGAAAGAAATTTGGAAAACCGACGCAAACAGTTCAAAAACAAAATATTTCCCCAAAAAGTAATGACGACATTTATCGTCCTATTTTCATCGCTGTGTCTTCTTTTTTATTCTTTATTTTGATGGGTTAAAAATTTCTATTTATTTTTTGAAAGTTTATGAATTCCAATTTAAAATTATGTAATTATCGTTAGACTATTCTAAAAATTTTATTAATAATATATATTTTTATAATATAATATATATATATAATTGATAATATATTATAAATATTTTATAATATATATAATATATAATTTATTAATATATATTTTGATATTTTATTTATTTATTATTTGAGACAAAGTGTGCTTTTGTTTCTGTCCATCTTAAAGTTTTTGCAAAATCATAAAGTCGTCGTTGTCATCTGAATTCGAAAGTAACTTTCCTAAAATATATAGAGCTCCTAATTTATTTTTTAATTAATGGATCCCAATTTATTTATTTTTTTTTTTATAAAAAAAATAATTAAGTTTTTTTTTTTTTTTTTTTTTTTTTTTTTTTGTAAAATGTTAGCAAAAAATAAACGGAGGTGTACAAAAATCTAATTTATGTATAATTTGTAATGTTTAATATTATTTTAATTAATTACGTATTGGCGGGAATGTGTCAGTCATGTACAATAATTTTTCAGAAGTTGAAATAATAATCTTTAGTTTTTATTCGAAAATAAACACTTTAAAAATATATCAATACAGAGAGAGGAATAAAGATTCAAAATCTCGCTTACTTATTTTTAATTGTAAACTATTCTCATTTAAGTAAGTTTATGGAGGAGCCTTTCAGTCCAATCCCCAAAATTTTTTCCCGCGTTCCTTGCGGACTCGAGTTTGAAATCGCGCCTATTTCTTCATTCTTTTTGCCTGATAAAGGTGATTCACGATGTTGATCAGAAACGTCTTTTGCGTTCTTTTGCCGTTTATGACATTTGCTTAGGAAGATTTTTCATTACTCTCCTTGTGCCGTTCATCGAAAGAAAAAAAGAAAAGAAAGATATTTACATATCACCGTCCGTGTATAAATATATGTATAAATTATAAAAGGTCATCCTAGAGTGATTAATAACTTCCCCCATACAGGATGATCGTTTGACCCATCTCCTTTAAATCGATTAAAATAGGACACACATCCATACAGAAACACACAAACACACACAGAGAAAGAGAGAGAGAGAAACCTTTTTTAACATAACAGGGAATGACACAATGCATTCATTAAAAATTTTTAATTTTTACCGTTAAAATGTTTTTAAAAAAAATTCGACCCATAATTTAAAGAAATTACACAGCTAAAAATGAGAATGATTGTACTCAATAGAAGTAAAAATGCCGATAAGATAACCTATAAGAGAATCAGTTTCGAAATACCTTCACTCAATTAAAGTTTTATCTGTATATAATTTTCATCAAACCTGGAGAAAAAAAGTGTATCATACTATTTACTTGCTCTAATCTACGGCTTAGATAATGCATTTAAACCTGAGAGCGATTCAAGTATGGCATATATTTTGTCTGAACAATAAGGCTGTCACAATTTCATGTTATCTATTCTATTAGTCTAAGAAGCAAATCACCAGAAAAATTCCGCCTTTATCACTTAATGAAATCTGAATCTCGCAGTCATCAGAATGAAAGCGGCTTTAAATGAAGTTTCATTAAATTAGGTTAGAAATACAATGGATCTAAAAAAGAGAGAAACAGTCTCTTCTAAATTCTCGAAAATGTTTAAGAGATAAATAAATAACATATTTATTTCATCTAATATCGTCCCTCGAGAATAAATTCTGAAGTACATTTTGTAATAAATACAGTTAAATGTCTTTCTTTCTTCTTTTTTAATTTAAAAATGATAGAGTATTTCAGAATTTTTGCTCATCTTTTTTGAGTTCATCTAAAAATGAATTTATAAAACAATTCATATTTAAATTTTCTTTTATTAGATATTTTTCTATTGAATAAATAAATAAATAAATAAAAATCTTAGAATCTATGGGAATTATTTTTAAATGAGATGAATTATTCTAACAGTTTATGATAATTTTTGTCAGAAATTTTATTGACTGTAGTTATATTAATAACATATTTAAAAGGTAAGAATTAAATATACAAAAAAAAAAAAAAAAAAAGTTTGGTGCATGAGATATATGTTCTCAAATTTGTTGTTTCATGTCCCCCTGGTCCAAAAATCCTAGACCAGGTCCATGATATCATGTCGCTCTAACAGAACCGTAAGTCCATTACCCTCCTCACTCCACAGCTGCCTCGCAGAGGCGCCCATACAGTCAATGACATGAGCAGGAGAAGCAGGACAAGAAGAATAAGTCTTTACTTTATTGACGAATGATGATGCTTTTGATGTGGCCACTACTCAGTCTGGCCAATGCAGTCGGATCTTGTGCCGCCGGACTAAAGAGACAGACCAGGACGGTTACCAGCATACCAGTCGTGAGCGGGAGGAATTCTCCAAGTAGAATTTGCTTTAGCCTTGCGAACAGAAAAAATTTCAGACGCGAAAAGTTCACTCGAGGCAGCAGAAGGAAGATCACTTCCATCTTTCGCAAGCAAGTCCGCCACTTCACTGCCAAAGACTCCTCCAACATGGGATGGAATCCATTAGATGCAAACTTTGTTTTTCTGTGAAATTGTAGCAATTTTGGAAATAACCTCTTGACCGGTTTTTTCTAGAATTTTCGGCCAATGTCTTAAGTACTGGATTTCTTACGTACTTTTGCTGTCCGTTAAAATATAAATATCGCTCCTTTCAAAATGGAGGGCGAAATTTAAGGCCTCTCTGATTGCAAGAAGTTCCGAACGGAAGACCGAACAGTTATTTGGGTTGCGAAATCTGCAGCGAAAAACCAGGCCATCCTCGGCCTTAGCATAGACGCCACTGCCAGTCCTGCCAGAGTCCGATTGACTCCCATCAGTATAGAGTACCAGGGCCGGGGAAGGGATGTTGTTGATTACTTCCAGTGATAATTGTCTCGTCATTTCTGCGTGTTGAGTATGTTTATTTAGTAGAGGAAACACTATATTCGTGTTTGTTAAGAGGAATGCATTGGGTCGATCGCTTGACTGTTTGGTGACAAATTGAAATGCCTCATAATAGGCTATATTGAATATTTTTGTATTCTGATTGCAGTATTCTGCGTCCGTGTCTAAAGTAGTACGCCAAATTTCCTAATAATGGTTTTGCACCTACGCGTTATAATTAAAAAAGTCGATTTAATTTTAAAATAAAACTTTTTATCTCCATTAGGTGCAAAATGTGCTAGCTTTAAAAAAAATATATATACAGATATTGAGAAAAATCCTCTTATCCCATGCTACAGTGAAAACGCATTTAAAGTATTTCTTTTTACAGGGTGACCCAAAACCTTTTGAGTTTCGTTTAATTTTTTTCTTGTCCCCTTTCATTTTTCAGGAAACAACTTCTGCTGAACTATATGAGATATAACATGTTCTTTACACTACCAAAGTTTCAAGATGATTCCTAAAGAACCTTTAGAACATTTGACAAAACGTTTGAATTCGAAAGTGTCCAAATACTTATTGGTAGATAGTGCATTTCGTAATTCATTAAGAAAAAATATACATATATATATATGAATAATAATTATTGATAACAAATAACATTTGTTTGGTATTCAGATCCATTTCTAAATACAGGTAGTAAACCTGAAATAAGATAAAATGCAATTAAATTTTACAACTTAAGCAGTGCTCGCAGAAATGCATTCACACAGAATAGCGAATGTGAAAAAATAGATTAAAATTAATCTTTAGCTTATATTAAATGAGTTAATCACGTCTTGGGTTTTTTGGAAACGGCTCTAACGATTTTGGTTAAAGTTTGAGGTTTTTTTGGGGTAAAAAATCGATCGGACTCATCCTCCTTTTCAGAAAAAAATGCTGTACACTCTTTATCTAACGATTAAAAAATGTCACACAAAATGAATTTATTCGTAAATGGATATAACGATTTTTATGAAATTTTGGGATTGTGAGATTTTTGTTCGAAAAATCAATTCTACTTATTATCATCTTCAGAAAAATTCGCGTTCGCTGTTAACCCTTCATCTGGCGTTTGCAAACTATGGCAAAAATTAGGTTAACTCAGACATAGGTGGAAGAAATTTATGGATGGATGAAATTTAATGAAAGTTTGGGATTAAATGTTTTTTGGGATACAAAATAGATTTGAGTAGTCTCTTCAGAACAATTCGTGTTCACAGTTAACTTTTTAACTGCCGGATCAAAATATACCAGAAATTAGGTTTACTCGGAAATTGATATAACGATTTTGATTAAAGTTTGGGATTAAGAATATTTTGGAGTGAAAAATCTGCTGTACTTATCTTCCTCTTCTAGAAAATTGCCATTCAATGTTAACCCTTAAATCGCTGGTTGAAAATTATGGCAGAAAATGGGAATACTTAGAAATAAATCAAACTATTTTTGTGAAAATTTTGGAGTGCAAAATCGATAGTGCTTATCCTTAACTTCCGGAAATTTTGCTTTTTCTGTTGACACTTCATCCTCGTGTTACGCAGTATTGCAGAAATTGGGTTTACTAGGAAATAAGTTTAACGACTTTGATGAAATTTTCGGGTGAAAAATCGTCTGGACTTATCTTTATCTTTAGGATATGGCAGAATTTAGATTTACTTGGAAATGGATATTATAATTTTAATAAAAGCTTAGGGCTATGGTTTTTTGAAAAGCAAACACATCGCATTTATCCTCATCTTTGGATCTTTCCATGTAAATTCAAGTGTGTTGCTCGACTATTTTTGTTCCTTTTGATGCTTATGTGCCTTATAGGCACACATGAGAGATGTTCAAAACAACTTTTATTTTTTCTCTACTATTAACCTGGGGATTTTATACAGGTCGTCAAAAGTCGTTCTCCTGATCAAAAATGGGATTATTAGACCTTTATATTTTGATACAATTCGCTTCGAATTAAATTTATGAGTGCTAACTTTAAATAATGGCATCAGCTCAGTTTTTAATATTTCATTTTTTCATAGATTTTATGGTGATTTTAATTAAAATATTGAAATTTTGAACTAAAAAATTTATTTTATCAGAATTAATTATAGCCTATAACACCCAGGGATAGTGTAGCTTTTAATTAGTGTTTATTATTATTATTATTTTTAATTAGATTCAGTTGTTCCAGTGATTACCAACAAACTTTTCCTATATTACTGCTCGGCATGAAAGTTGCACCATTTCAGATGAAAAATTACCTCCTGAATCCGAATAGGACGGCCCTTTTGCCCTATCACCCACCGTTTTTTAGGAACGGCCTCGTAATTTTTATCATTTTTCGACGACTTTTGTGGCTATAAATTTGATTTTTAGGAGGAGGGAGGATTATTTTAACCGTTAAATATCTTCTGAGAAGCTACAGAGTTGGAAAATTCTAAAACATGGACATTTGCGGCAAGGGATTTTTTTTTTTTTTTTTTTTTTTTTTTGGGGGGGGGGGGAATTTGCCACTGAAATTATGCATACATATCTTATATTTTTTGCTCTGTTATTAATGTTATTTTTTAACCTTTATATTTTTTGTTTTTAGGTGTTAAATTAATTATTTTTTATTCTTCAAATCAAATTCACAGTCATAAAATTATCAAACAGGGAAAGAAATTAAGGGAGAGGGTGGTGTATCTAGAAAACGGTGGGTGACTGGGCAAAATGGAAGTCATATTCGGATTCAGGAGGTCATTTTACAAAAGAATCAGCAAAAATGAAATCGAATCTCGAATTTTTTTTTTTTAACATTATTATTATTATTATTATTTTCAGAGCAGTGTAATCTATATATATAAAAATGAATGTTTGTCTGTATGTTATTAATAAAATCTTAAACGGCTTGACCGATTTCGATCATTCTTTTTTTGTTTTTTTCCTTATAGGTCAGGGATGGTTTAGGGAAAAAAAAAATTGAAACAATCTTTAAAATTAATTAAAATATGAAAATAATAAACTTATTGACTTATATTGACTTAATATAAGCCATTTAAATTTTTAATTGTTGCCAAAAAAAGTTTACGAGATATATTTATTTATTGTTTTCAGCATAAAATGAAATATGCGTTCATGCGAAAAATAAGAAATTACTAAATTGGTCGATGAGAAAATGACACATTATAATTTTGAAATAAAATAGTAATATTACAAATCTAACATATTTCTTCTGAATTTTATTTCACAGCATTTTTTTTTATATACACCTCAACTTCAATTTTTTTTTTTTTTTTTTTTTTTTTTTAGTATGGCGGATGAAACACGCTTGGCATAAAAGTTAATTCAGCATTGTGGTAAAGGTATTTTCTTATTGATAATTCTTGACAATTTTTTATAATTTTGATGCTGAAGTAGATCGGACAATTTTCGCCAAGGAAAAGATAGAACGAAATACGCAAGCGTCACTGGCCGTTCGTGGATGCAAGAAAAATATTTCCTATGTTAAACGCCCATTGGATTTTTTGTAAAAAATTATTAAAAATCGAGGAAAAATATTTCCCGATTTTAATCCGCATATTTAGGTATAGATATGTATTAGTTATCATGTCCATGCATTAGATTAAGTTATTTTTGTTGTAAAATTGACAAAATTTGAATTTTTAATTTCAAAACTCTAGAAGAAAAAAAAAATGGCAAACTTCCATATTCGAATGAAAACACAAACATTTAATTTCAAAGGATGATATTAACACAATAAATATCTAACTAATATACTGATTAAAAGGGAAATGATAAATATTCTATCATAATTTGAAGTCAAATTTGTTTTCAAATGTCTAAATAAAGTATCTAACATACTAATATGTTGTAGCGGAATAGATTTGATATCGGTCACCCTTGGTAGAAAAATAAAATATCGCCAAATTATTTGGCGAACATAATTTAATTCCTTTCAAAAATCATGGTTATTTTTACAACTTATTTTAAGACAGTAATGAATAATATGAAACAATATTTCGTACAATGCATATTACGAAAATATAGATCTGGCATGTACATTTTCGTAGTACGTTTTTGATCGCCAAATACAATAAGCGCCAAGAACGACAGCGTTTTGAAATTTAAAATTAAAATTTTGTCAATTTGACAGCAAAATAACTCAATCTAACACATGCACATGATAAATAATACATATGTGTACCCAAATATGGGGATTAAAATCGGGAAATAATTTTCTTCGATTTTTAATAATTTTTTACAAAAAATCCAATGGGCGATTGACTTAGGAAATCATTTTCTTGGATCCACGGACGGTCAGTGACGTCACACTTCGCTTGGGTATAGAAACAATAATCTCATAAATTATATTTTGGTGTAAAACGGCAACAAAAATTTAAAAGTCGCCAAGGGCATTAAGGCTGTACCATGATCAAGTTTACATACTAATTTATTTATTTTTCTATATACCAACTACTATTAACTAAGCATGAAGTATATATAACCACAAAATAATAATTGTCTCATGCGATAGAAGTTGCCAATCATAGCATATTGTAATATTATATGTGGCTTGAAATTGCTGTCATTCTATGGTTGATTGATTAAATCAAATAAATATAGGAAATAACTTGAGAGCAAATATTATGTACATCACATATAATGTTGTTCATATGTAACTGGGATTCAGATATAAAAGAGCTACTTCAAATTTTTCGATACTGTCCGTATCGAAACTGTTATGTATGATAAGCAACCAAATGGAAGCCCACGGGTAATCCATTGTCGCAGGCAATAGGGACAGGCACCGGAGATTGCAAAGACGAACAAGGCGCTGCCTAAGGCAGCGGGAACCCAAAGCAAGCTTTTGACCGATTTCAGTTTTTTTTTTTTTTTTTTTTTTTTTTCCATAAAGCATATAGAAAAGAGTTTGCCAGCGAAGCGGGCAAAGCCGTCCAAAATTGTTTAAGAACTAAAATATTATTCAACAATTCGCCGGGAAATGGAAAAAAAAAAAAAAAAATCATTTATTTGTAAAAAAAAAAAAAAAAAAAAAAATTAAAAATTTGAAACTCATAAATATTATATGAATTTCACCACATAGTTAAAATTTTAATTAACCAGTCACCAAATTATTATTAGAACCAGATTAATATTGTGCAATAGTGAACTAAAATCATACAAAGAAAGGTTTCGAAATAAAATTCATAATTGACGACCCAGTTTTTATACTTCCACAACGCAGTACTGTTTTAGTACAGAATCCCTATGGACGAATTTTAAATTTTTATCGCCATGTTGGCGATAACTTTTTATTTATTTATTTTGGCATTTTATTTTGGCTTTCAATGAGTTACAAATTTTTTTGAGTGTACTTTATCAGACTCTGTTTTGCACAGCACCACAATGATAAGGTTTCATTTCATTTCATATTATGATCAAACCGTCAGTTCCCACACATACACATCAAAATTTCCATGTGAACGAAGTCGCGGGTAACAGCTAGTTAATTTATAAATAGATGAATATTTCTCACGATCAATCATTAACCAAATGGAATCATAAGAACGATTGGAATTATATATACACTCCTGCTCAAAAGTTAAGCAAAATTTGCAAACGATCAGTGTTTTTTTTTTTTTTTCCCAGTTAAAAAACTTACCTCTCAATGAAATGTTTTCAAACATTGGGTATTTAAAGAACTGTGTCTTCTTTATGTTTTTCAGTGAAGATTGGTTTAAGACAACATTTAGGAGGCCGGTAACAAATTGAGCAAAATCAATTGTGTTTGTGATCACACTATATCGTTAAGTGAACGAAATGATCTGTAATTTTGGGATATTTTAATATAGACCCAGTACAATTTGTGAATGAATTTGTGTGACGATAACATGTTAAATAACGGAGATCTAAGCATTTATTTAAAAACTCCAAAGAAAAGATCAGCATGTTTTTTATTTACAATATTCAGAGTTTTAAACGAAAATTATTCCCACCTTCAGATTAAAAAAAAAAAAAAACACTTTGAAACAATATACTGCAATTGGAATAAAAATATTTTAACTATCTTATGAAATATGAACATTTTTAGGAAAAACGTTTTCACTACACATGCGCGAAAAGATAGAAAATTTTTTATTACATAGGTTGAAAACTAAATATAGTAGACAACTTTTGTCAAAAAAGTTCATTTAAATGGAGTAAAAATTAAGCAAATTGTCCGCAAAAGAACGAGTTAGGTTTTGGGTATCTTCTAAGAGTTGAAATTTCATAAGACGTAATTAATTATATACAATACACGATACCCCTTGAACATTGATTATCTCGAAAGAAAGAAATGAAAAATGTAACTAAATTAGCTTATAGCACTCATTTTCTTACATAAGACTATAATCATAGATGGAGAGTCATTTGATATTTATCAAAAAATGTTTCGATCAACAAGAAGCAAAATACTGCCTCTTCATTATTTAGCCTTATTTAGAGTTAGCCTTATTTTACTGCCTCTTTATTATTTAGCCCTTATTTAGAGTTGGAAAATTCTAAAACATGGACATTTGCGGCAAGGGATTTTTTTTTTTTTTTTTTTTTTTGGGGGGGGGGGGGATTTGCCACTGAAATTATGCATACATATTTTATAGTACTTTTTACTATGTTATTAATGTTATTTTTTAGCCTTTATATTTTTTGTTTTTAGGTGTTAAATTAATTATTTTTCATTCTTCAAATCAAATTCAGGGTCATAAACTTATCGAACATTGAAAGAAATTGAGGGAGAGGGGTGGTGCTTGCAGAAAACGGTGGGTGACTGGGCAAAATAGGAGTCCCATTCGGATTTAGGACCTCATTTTACATAAAAATCAGCAAGAATGGTATCAGATGTCATTTTTTTTTTTTTTTTTTTTTCAGAGCAGTGTATTTTTATAACAAAAACTAAAATCTAAAGTAAAAATGTATAAAAGAAAAAAATGAATAAAACCGTAAATAGTTATTAGACAAACCGAACGCGATAATTGTTTACAAGACCATTTATTTGTAATTTCAATAGATCACAAATTTGGTTTAATTTGTGATATTTTACAGCAAAAATTTAGGACAAGAAATTTTGTAAAGGAAAATGTATTTTAAAGACACGTAAACCTTATAAATGTTACACACGGTTAAAATCGCGAATGAATGTTTAAAAAAAATTTTTTTCTACACTGTTATTAAAAAAAAAAAAAAAAAAAAAATTATGTTAATAAAAATAGTAGCAAAATAAAACATATGTTTTACGTAAGGTTATCAAAATAACATCGTAAATCATACATATGTCATCATTATGCTCATCTGTTGGATTACCTTTCAATCTATGTAGATTCCTTGCGACATCACATCGTGCCGCATGTAAATTGCCATCGACAAAATAAAATACGCGAACTGAATGTCATTTGAATGGCCATGTGGTTTCTCTCAAAGGATGCATATTATGTTTCACCGGGAGTGTCAAACGGAATGTGTCATTTGTAACGTCGAAAGCAATGGATCGTTTTAGTGGCTCAGAGCATCTATCATTTAGCAAGAGCTAAGTACCCCTTTCCTTGTCAAATTAAAACATCCGGGTGAAGAGTTTTTTTTTCATTATACAATTCAATATTTTTTTTATCGATATACTTTTATGGTAAAAGATGTAAAATGTTTCATAGGGTCTACAGAATACACAGACTCTAGTTTCATGCTCAAAATTTGTAAGAAACATTAATAATTTGAAGAAAAGTATCTTTTAAAAAAGCTACATTATATACATTATTATTACATCGGGTTAAGTATTTTCCCTGCATTGTTTGTTATATTGCAATGAAAGCAGTTTTACAGGCAAAAAGAAAAAAGAGGCAGTTCATTCACTTTCAGTGAGGTGAGCCTTGAAGACAAACTTGGCGACCCAATTTGGCGAAAAATAATAATTTAGGGTTCCCGAAGTTTCGAAGCTCTACTATGCATGGAAGGCACAGATCTAGAACTTTTCATGGTTTTCTGGATGGCATTATTGCCATCGAAAGGTATAAAGAACAGTGAGTTGACTCCTGCGAAAGAGCGTGTAGTCACTGCGATTCAGAGTTGTTCAGAAACCTTACACTTTGGCTCTAAGCGACTGAATTTGCTTCCTAAGCTATAGAAAATTTCTGCTTTCGAGTATTTGAAACAGACTATTGACTGCTTCGAGAATATTCGTTGTAATCACAGTTTTTTTGTACTGATTCGAGAAGTTACGTTGAATAAAGAAAGTTTTTCATAACAATTATATATTATATATTCATTACCGCTCATTAATTTTAACACACCCCTTGTTTTTCCATGAAATATACAAAAACTCTCGCATGAATATAGTCTCTTATTCAAGCAAAGAAACCTATTTTTCGACATAATTTAGCATACACAACATAATTTTGACTTACATCTTCCTTTCATCATAGTAATTATTTTTAAAAGCTATCACCGCCCCATACACTCGGGGCATTCTATTGATTAATTTATACAAATTTTGAATCTTCTGTTTGCATTTAACATACTTTCTGCACAGACGTTTCGGATCGTTGACCTGTTTCAGAATGAATCCCCGAACAATAAGGCGAGTGCATGCAGGACAAGGGTGTTGTGATATTGCTTGGAATCCATGATCACATTTATTTTTTAAATGATCACTAACTGCAACACCGCCAAAACTTTTCCAAACTACACTGTAAAAATTTTTACGGCAATTTACAAATTATTACTTAGTAATAGTACAGGTATTATCTCAACTACTAGGGAAAACTTTGTAACCAGATTCTCCTTGTATTCAATGCTTAAATAACATATGTAATTCTACTACATTCTTCCCAGTATCTCTACGTCTCTGTCTCTCCCCGTTTGGAGAGAGCGATTTCTTTTGAGCAAACGCCAATACTGTGCGCATGCGTAGAAGATACCAGAGAAGAAGCCGAAGCGTCGGGTCTCGTAAATCGTAATGAGGCGGACTTTTTAAATCTTAATCTGTGATATTTTATTTATTGTTAACGTTATACACATCTGCATTTCAGAAAAAGTAAGAATTCATAAATATATATCCTTAATTTGTAATACAGGATGCTTAGTTTGACGTTATCTTATTTTAATTTAAACTTTTATTTTGATGTGAACATCAATTCTTAAGCCTCATTTTGGAACTATGTGTTGGAAAACTGGAATATTGCATGATGGACGCGTTTCAAATATCTGATAATCAGCCCCTGCTAGGTGGAGGTTTGTGTTAGTTAGTGATTATTTATTTAAAATTACTAGCTACGCAAATACTTTCCTGGCAAAGCTTTTATTATTATTATAATTTACTAATGTGATATTAATTAACGTTCAGGAAACAAGTCGGATAAAACAATCAAAAAGTTAAAAAGGTATGTAGTTTTAATTATTATTACTCTGAGGTACTTATTTAATTTAATGTTTTTATTTTTTGTAAAATAAGTATTACATAATTAACCCCTGAAAATGGTATGCATAATTTATGCAGTTTAGAAATACCATATTAAGTTTCACCGATATATATTTATAAAAATATTAAATGACCTTTATTGTTATTTATTATTAAAATTCTAAAAGTGTATTTTATTTTACTTTATTATATTTAATCATTTTTTTTTAATGTCATAACAACATGTTATGGATGTTATTTCACTGCCTAATAATATATATATATATATATATATATATATATATACACATAACAGTTTACTAATTCATTATGTATAAAGACAGTCAGTTTTATTCCAGTTTTATAAGCTCATATTAAAAAAAAAAAAAAAAAAAAAAAAAAGTGATAATTAAAAGAAAAAACATAATTTTAGAAAAGATTTGTTTATAAAAATAGATTTAATATTTATTGATAAAAGTTTTGAAAAAACGTATAAATATTACTTTTTTCTAATCAATTTTATGACATTAATCAATTAGAAAAACATTGAATAGGTGCATAAAACTTAAAACAATAAAGCTTTTTCTTAATGTATATACTACGTTATTGGAAAAAAACTAAATTTCTTCTTGTAATTATGAAGATGATTTTTCATGACAATAATAGACATGAATAAATATATTGAATTACTAGCAGGCAATGCCCGCTTCGCTGGTCCCTATTTTTAAATGAATCACTATAATTACTGAATTCTCAAAATTGCATTCATTTTTATCACGTGAAAAAAAAAAGAGAAACAAAATCTGATTAGGAAAAATGTCGCACCGGGTTCTCACTGCCTTCGGAAAAAATTCCCAAAATGCTCTAACTCTTATTTCTATTACTTTCCCCCTCCCCCCCCCCTCCCGTCTATCCTAATAATTTTACAAATTCGAAAATATCCGCAATCGATTTATAAGTATCAAAAAACCTCTATGCACCAGTTTTGAACGATCTACCTCTATTTTTACTTTTTTACCCCTCCCTTCCCGCCCCTCCCAATAATTTTAAAAATTCGAAAATATCCGCAATCGATTTGTAGGTATCGAAAACTGCTATATACCAATTTTGAACGATCTAACTCTATTTTTATTTTTTTTGACCCCCTCTTTCCCCTCCCCCTTTCCGGCCCTCCTAATAACTTTACACTTTCGAAAATATCCCCATTCGACTTGCAGGCCTTTAAAACCTATCTGTACCAATTTTGAACGGCCTAACAGTATTTCTATTTGTTTTTGCCCCATAGCCCCCCCCCCCTTGCTGCCCTACCTGGGTGCTGAATTTCTAAAATTCCAGAAATTGGTTTTTAGATATTTTCATTAGCTATATTTTAGAGGAAAAATTTCACGTATATCTGTTTTTTCGTTTGAGATATATAGGATTATGAGAAATCACGTTTAACGCATGTGAAATCACGTTTCGCCCCCCCCCCCCCTTGGGGACCGAATTTCTAAAATTCCAGAAATCGATTTTTAGACATTTGTATTAGCTATATTTTAAAGCAAAAATTTTACGGATATCTGTTTTTTTGTTTGAGATATGAAGGATTTTGTGAAATCACGTTTTGCCCCCCCCTCCCCTCCTTGGGGGGCGTATTTTATAAAATCGCTTCTTAGTGGATGCCTACGTCGTAGAAAGAAAATTGTCACAAAATTTCATGCTTCCAGGTCCAGGGGTTTGGTCTGGGCGATGATGAATCACCCCCCTCACTCACTCAGTCAGTCAGGAAGAACGATTTTATATATATAGATTGAAGAATACTAAATGCATAATATCCCACTGAAGCTTTTGTTATTATTATTGTTAAAATAAACTTCAGTTTATCAAGGTTTTTTAAATAATTTTAAATGTAATGTACTGATTATTTTGAAAAATATGCTGATTTTTTTACCGAATAAAATTTGGCATAGTACTGCAAAAAAATATTTCTTTTCACATCATATTTTAAAAGTTTCGATTCTTTAAAATAAAATTTATTAATTAAATGTACAATATTAATATATATACGTATTTATTTATTTATTTTGACTTATTCAAAAAGAAAATATCTTTTAAAAAACATATTTAATATATTATGTATAAAAGTTAAGGCAAAAACTTTTCAGAGGCTACCCCTGAATTCAGGGTTTTTAAAAATTTTGCTGTCTGAATCTCATGTTAAATTATTTTGTTTTTTATAGAAATTTCTTATCGTGAATGTTCAATTTGTTTTATAATGTATTAAGAAGTCTCCTAATACTATCACTTATTATAGGTAGCGATAGCATATATCATTAATAAATCACCCCTATCTGCATGCAAGTAACAGTTTTCAGGGTTTTTATCTACACCTCTGTCTTTGGTATATATTTTTGATATTTCGAGCAATTTATATCTTCTAAAAGTATATATTTAAATAAACACATATAATCTTTCGTCATTTTTAATAAGAACTAAACATAAAAAATTTTCTATTATTATTTTTTTTTTAATTTAATATATTGAGCAATATGAAATATATTCTGGTATTTACCAAATAAAGTTTGGCATATTATATTGCAACAAATATTTTCTTCTCACAATCATATTTTTAAGGTATCTATTTTTTAGTTAAAATTCGTTAAAATATGATTCCCTTTATTTATTTATTTCGTTTGACTTAATCAAGAAGATATTTTGTTTATGATATATTTAATATATTATACTTAAAATTATGGTGAAAATATTGTTAACGTTTTTAATATTTCAAACGATTTAAATTTTCTAAGAGTACATATTTAAATAAATATTTTTTATCAGCAATTATTTTTAACTAAACTAAAGAGGTTTCTTATTATTTTTCTATTATTATTTCATTAAATTTTAAATTTAACATTGTGAAATATATGCTCATATTTACCAAATAAAGTTATGCATATATTATTGCAAAAAATGTTTTCTTTTCACAATTATATTTTAAAGGTATCGATTTTTTGAGTTAAAGTGATTCCATATACCTACTTATTTATTTATTTATTTTGACTTAAAAAAAAAAAAAAGTTTAATAAATTATGTATAAAAATTAAGGTAATGATATTGATGATATATTGATATATTGATATATTGATAATAATGATATCGATATTTTTTTTTAATATTTCAAACAATTTAGATTTTGTAAAAGTATGTATTTAAATAAACATTTTCGATCAGCCATCATTTTTAACTAAAACTAAACATAAAAGGTTTTCTATTATTATTCTATTATTTATTTAAATTTTTCAGCAATATTACTCATAATATTAAATATTGTTAATTTAAAAATTTTAGTAAGGTAACATGGGGTATTTAAGGGTAAATTTATTTATATTACTTGTAGTATTTGTGTAAACGTAACTGTAAAATTTTTGTGAATATAACCGAAATTCATTTGCATTATTAATTACATTTCCTTAGCACAATTACTGATAAAAAATCTGTATTCTAAACAAAACAAATTTAGTAAGATTACATGGATATTATTTGAATTTACACTAATAATAACCATGTATCCTACACAAAACATTTTCTGGTAAAATTGCAGTATTAGTTTCAATAATGCTACTAACGGCCTTATTCACCATTAACTTCAACTCCCGGTTCAACGCAAAAATGTGAAAAGCGTCTAAAGGCAGAGTATAGCTTTAAAATAAAATTTGACACGCTGCTTTTGCGATCTAGTGTCAATGTTTTCATATAATTTCTGATTGGTTATTTCCAGCTAAAAAATCTTAAAATTACAATGCCGCTAGATGGCAGATGCAATGCGTCAGACTTCGCTAAAAAGTTGAACCCTGCATTTATACGTTTTTCAAGTTTTCATTTTCAACCACGAGTTGAAGTTATTGGTGAATACAGCCGTAACACAATCTTAGTAAACATACAAAAAAAGAGCTTGACCCGTTAACTAAGAGTTTCTTAGTATATTTACTAACGAAGTGCGTGTAATGTTTACTAACTCTAACTGAGTAAGATCACTTTTGAACAATCTGTATTGGCTACTAGAAAAGTTTATGGAATACCAGTTTCCTAGAATTTTTCTAGTAGTACTACAGAATTTTTTTTACAGTGTATGGTAGAACCTTCTCCGTGCTTGATAGTAGGTTGGATACAAGCAAATAACATGCACCGACGAACAAAATGACGCCTTTTTGAACCAAATATTTCGATTTTCGATTCGTCAGTAAAAAGTACCTTGCACTCATTTCGGGTCCAATCCTTGGGTTCTCTAGCCAAGCTAAGCTTTTCCTTTTATTAATCTTCTGTAAAAGTTCCTTTCTTACTGCCACACAGCCCTTTAAGCCAGCGGCTTGGAGGCGACGATTGATTGTAGATATCGATATTCTTGTTTCTGGTCTTTCTACCCATTCAGCACGAATTGGACGGGCTGCTTTGAACTTATTTCTTTTGAATATCACACTAGTCAAGTTATCTTCTGTTTCGAAGTTTTCCGTGGTTGCCCAGAACGTGAGCGGTCAAAACACTCCTGGTATCAACATGCCTCTCAGGAGTGTACTTTACCCCACCAACGGAAACTTTCTGCATACGGGCAATGCCCCGCAATCTATGGCCTACTTGTCTCAGAGCAACAATCGCAGTACCTTTTTCTCGTGATAACTCTTTTTGAGGAGCCATATGGAAACTAAAATTGTTCGAAACACTAACGTAATTCCTACCTATAAAATTCTCTTACCCCGTCTTGTTTTATTAACTGGTTATACTTTAAAACTGAGCGTGCTCTCATTCACGTAACATCATGCTCAACAACTCACGTCACTCATGCATATTTTGCTTAATAGGATGCAGTGATAAACTTTGCTCTAAAATGTTCGTTTTAGGGCAATATGCCAAAAAGATATATTTGCCTTTTTTCACGATCCATGTTTGATGCAGAAATGAATGGAAGCAACTTTATAAACAACAGCAACGTGAAGACTACATTGAAGTGCCGTATTTTACAAGCTTTTGATGGTAAATTTCAAAAATCGGAGGTGTATTGAAATTAATAAGCGGTAGTGTTTATACATACACTACACATAATATATTCATAAAAAAGGCATCATGAATTCCTTCTCTTTAAACTCCTTTTTCCTCCAAAATTTTACATTTTCAGCAAATTTTAATGTCACTTTCAGTGACAGTAAAACTTGTTGAAAATGTAAAATATTAAGAAAAATATATTTTCCTCTAAGAATGTCCTCAAAAAAAATTTTTGTTAAGGATGTACTGTAAGGCTTACTTAAAAAAAAAAAAAAAGGAAAGAAAACACGAACGTCTAAATATGATAATTTTAAAATGATTATGTTTTGCTTCTTTTTGTTATTTATTTTAATCGCATAAGGCTGTTCATAATCATAGAGAAATATATGCAATAGTGATTTATTGCCGACTATTTATAGGCATCAATACACTAAAATTTCAACAAGTTTTTCTTTCGAAGCTTTACAAAAATAGTATATAATGCTGCTTGCGTTATTTTTGCCATTAAAAATGTTTACGAACATTGCTCTGTAGAGTGTTTTCCGAATAAATATTTTTATTTAAACTTTAATTATTTACTTCTGAATTTTGTTTTTAAATTAACCTCTTGGGCCCCTGGATACCCATTTGGGTACTTTCGTAAAATCAATGTAAAATGAAACGATTATGTTTACCAGCATTCAAATCCACGATACTCAATTGAGGGAAAGACTGTTTTAATTCAAGAGATTACAGTACTGTATCCTGAAGCGATCCACTTTATCAGAGCGTAAAATATGGCGTAAAAGAAAAAACGTCGAGTCGTCGACAAAGGAAGAAAATAAAGAAAAATATATATCTTATTTATATTTAAAAAAAAAAAAAAAAATGAAATTTGAATGTTTCAGACGTTATTTTGTATTACGAGATGCATAATCATTGAATAAGAAGTAAGTTTAAGAAATTTAGATTGTATTTTGTTGAAAATATTTTGATTTGCAATTACGCTGATTACAAATAAAATTACTTTAATTTAAGATAAAGTATTTTTAAAAGTATTATTATTATTTTTTTTTTCTCGTTTTTTAATATTTAATCAAGGGGAAAAAAAAAAAGTAGATTTTTTTTTTTTTTAACAGTTTTTTTTTTCTTTTTTTTTTTTCGGGTCCAAAGAGGATAAACAATAAAATGAGCCATTAACTACCGAGTGTTTCTGTTCTCAATGCTTGTAGACGGTAGGTACCGGGTCGCTCTTGTCGGGGCAGTCTTCAGGTGGTTTTCTCAGAAACTCGTGTAAATTCGAACGAGGTCTCCCTACAGGCAAGTAAAATAAGTAAATATACTATGCGATGTTCTGACGTATGTGGATGATAGAAATAAGAATATATATATACATATATCCAATAATTAAATGATTTTTCAATTCAATTTAACATGCTTTTATGGGAATGCTTCCATTCAAAAAGGTCTTTATAGAAAAAAAAAATCATGACTTTTATATTTTGTTCATTTATACGAAGAAAAGATAAGCTTTATGAAAGGAGAATCTGTACATATTACAAATATATGTCATTCATGAAGCTTTCTTTTTCATTCTCTCTCCCCCCCCCGCGCCCTTTTTTTTAAAATATTTAAAATGGGGTTTTTCATAAGACAGTATTCATTCAGTTTAGAGTTTATCGTTTTCTTGCACTCGTCTGTATTCATAAGAAGAAAGTAATTTTATTTTTCACAAACACACACACACGAAAAAAAAAAAGTAAATCCATTTTTAAAATGTCGTCTGACGCACCGAATTGATTCCTTATTTTTTTTTTTTTTTTTTTAACATTTAGGACTTTACTTTTCTGAGATGAAAATTTTCTGTACTTACTGTAGATATTTTTGAGGTATCGCATATTCCAATTTGCTTTTAGATGTTTGTCCAATCCGTTATAATATAATGTGTAAGTATGTGACATTTAGAAGATAACCAACCAGCAATAAATATGTGACTGGGAACTAAGCAGGGTCCACCTAGTACGATTAATAGAAACACTTTATTTGAAGTAGGGAAGACTGGGGAGGGTTGACCCATTTTTTACAAAAACATTTTTAGAGAAAAAAATTTTACTTCCAGAAAAAAACTTTGTACACCATTTCATACCTGATATATTGTATTATCAAAACATACATAAAAAGTTTTCATACTTTGCAACAGAAAAGAGAAATAATGAATGTTATTGAAGCAGAATTTTTGGGTCAAGGCTCCCCACATATGGGAGGTTTGACCCACACAATGGGAGGGTTGACCCACCTGTAAACGTTAATTTTGAATAATAAAAAAATAAAAATGTAAACGTTAATTTTGAACTAATAAAATCTCTATGATAATTTTTTTATCCAAAACAATTAATTATTAAATCCTCAAATATAATCTGTAAATAAATCAACTAAACAATAAAGTTTTAACTCTGGCCCAAATATGATCGTAATAGCAGCAATGATCCGATGATGACAATTGAAATCGAGAACTTGAGCTAAAAAGGAAAATAAAGAAAAATGACTCACCATAGCAGCAGAAGTGAAATACGAGGACAGTAGTTGTTTTAAATCACGAAAATTTATTATTGATAAAACACACACATAAGCTACAGAAAATAGGATACTGGCCAGCCCTTAGGTAAAAGAGAAAAAAGACATCAATGATCGTAATACACTAAAAAAACTTTCACAAATTTTGCACTGAATTTTTCCTGATGGAATAAAAGATCTAATTTAATTCTCAATCAGCAAATCGCGTTCGCACTATTCGCTAGAGTATATTCAACGTACACCTTCACATAAATAAGTTTCGCATAGGACACAAGGCCAATCGAGAATATTCTGCACCTGGCTGAGCACCACTAAAACTCTGAAGATAGTGTCCGGTAAAAGGAGATGGTGTTCAATACTTAGTAGATAAAAATGGCGCTTGACATTCGTAGCTCACGCCTCATCAGTATGAAATTGAAGCGAATTCTTGTTGCGTTAACGTATATTTATGTCAAATTTACTGGCCAAAAAGAGTGTATTCCACCCCCTAATCCAGGACAGGGGTGGAATTGTTGAATACTTCGTTGTAGATAGCAACTGTAGATATTAGATGAAGATGTGCAAACATCGGTACGTTAATTATTCCAATCATAATAGTTTTCGTTCTCAGTCTTCTCCAGCAAAAAATCTATTGATGAACTGTAGTACTAGCATTCGTGACACGACATTTCGTTAATATTTCTTCATAGCAAAGGATGTTGAACATGAATGCCTTGATCAAATTTTTCACTATGGCGTCGGCTCGGATACCACGGCGAAAACTGCCGGGCTCCTGCCAACACGTCTTGCACTCACTCGCTTTTTTCTGGATCTCCTAACCGAACTTTTTCGCTGGCGAATTTTGAAGCCGCGCGCCGTAATCAGCCAATCAGCTTCGCGAACTTACCGGAAATGACGTGCATCGCCACTTCCCGATAAAAGTTCTGGAACCTTCTTTCGAATTCTAGAAGGAATCCCCTAGCTGCCTCCCCTCTTTTCGAGCGGGAAAGAGGAAGAAACGATGAGGAAAAATGGCTGCCCGGTAAAAATGAAAAAAAACAGTGGCGCGTTTATTTAAAATGCGCAAAATTGCTGTATAAAAATCTTGAAGTTAAATCCCGATATTATTAACGTATATGGATGGGTAATATCTCATTTTAAAGGTAATGATTAATAGATTACTCCGGTCTCGGTGTCATTACCGCTAAATTGACCAAAAGTATATTATTTTTGAATCTAAAAAGGAAAGTAAAATGTTAAGAAATAGTTAACATTGACTGTTTGTAGCTTTGTTTAATTTAATTTTGAGCGATCTAGCGTTTATTCTCAATACGAAATTATTTTAGCATGCTGTATTCCCGGAGTAATGATGTTTTAAGATCGATTATTATCCATAATAATGTAAATTGTCTATTTTCTTTATATTTTAACGATGTCTACGTTATGAAACTTTAAGAAAAATGTTACTATTAAACCGGTGTGTAACATTTACCCCCCCCTTTTGGAAAAAAAAAATATTAGGGCACCCATTGTAAACAATGTAAGGTACTACATATGGAAAGTACGGCACCGTCAATTGTAAATTTTGGACGGAATATTGTTCGCAGTTCCAGAGAGAGCTAAGTGAGGTAAATACAACAATCTTTGGTATGTACTAAATTAAAACAATAGTAAAATAAAAACAATTGTAAATATAAGATATGATAATAAATAGTGTTAATATTATGTTAAAATAATTGTATAAATGAGGTATATAAAATATATATAATGAGTAAATATGAAAACAATTGCACAACACAATATCAATGTATAATATATGTATAATATGATTATTAAAATAATAAGAGATAAATATTAAACACAAAAACACTTCACTGAACCAGGAGTTGGTGAGCCAGATGTATTATTTAATAGCTCAAGCTGCCATCTCATTCATCCATGGATTAACACAATTGGGTAGGGAGAGTAAACAAACAAAAAAAAAATGGGAAAGAAGCAAAGAAAAAATAATTTATTATTATTAAAAGGTTATTGAAATATTGCACAGATAATATCATCAGTAGTATGCAGCGATTTTTTGATTAAAGTAATCTTACTATAAACAGGACTTTTCCATGAGCTCATTTTTTTTTTTTTTTTTTGAAAATTTTGAAGATATTAATTTGATTTTCTAATCTATCATCCCTAGGCATACATAGTGGAGTTTCTGGACGTGTCGATGACACTGCAAAGAGGCTCGACTTGAACAAGTCCTTCAAAAATTCTCTTAGCCATTCGTAAGGGAGATTTTAAATATGAATATCAAGATCAAACAAAATTTGTATAGTATCTACTTTTAGACCTTCATGTTAGTAACCTAGCCACAGATTTACGTCTATGTGAGATAGACCACGAGACTACAATGTGTACGTCTATATCGACTAATTGGTACTGTTGGTGAAATGTCTAACTATACTTCATAAATATTCCTTCTATGCATAGAATAAAACAATAATAAATCAAAACAAATTTTTCCTATGTTGTTGCCTGTTCTTTATGTTGATGCTGCATTCTAGATTGTATGTTTCAAATACACCTGAAGTTTTGCCAGTAAACAGGTAAGAAGAATTATATATCTATATATATATATTTTTTTTTTTTTTTTTTGAGTTTTATTGTAGAGTTTAATGAAATTTCAGTGGTTCCACTAATCCGGACCAGCCTGCAAGAAGTAGAAATAGAAACTGTTTGTGCACATTAACAGCATCTTCCACCTTATATGTCTTTTCATTTTGTAATTTGTTTTAATAAAGTTATGTGAATAGTCACAGAGTTAATTTTTTTTTTATTACACTGAGTACACCTGTCCATGAACCAAAACTATCAAGTGAGTTGTATGAGAAAAGAAATTTTAACCACTGATGATTTTGCTGTATAGTGTTGTTATATATATCATTGCACAAAAAAATCATATAATATATTGCACTTTGCCTTTGAATAGCTCATCTATCTCCAGCATAGAGCATGTATCATGTCTCCACCCGAACACCATGAAATGAACAAGAGATTTATATCTATATACACTTGCAATTTTGAGCCAAAACCACCAAAAAAAATCTGAAAAACACCTGCCCCACACAGAAACAAAACCAAAAAAAAATGTTATTTCCCTTTATACAATTTACATACATTTACCTTAATCAATTTTGCACTATCGTCGTTAGCATCCTGAATTAAATAATTATTATTCCTGTATTTCCTAATTACCTTGAATGGACCTGAGTATTTAGGGCCAAAAGTAGATGGAGGAATAAATTCTTTGAAGTAGACTATATCGTCTAACTGAAAAATACGATCCGGACCCCCCCTTAAAAATTTTTCATGTGTATCAAAATAATGTTGTTCATTTTCCTTGACCATTTTTTGAGTTGTCTGGAAATGCTCCCTTTGTCTTAGTAAATAATCTGAGGGTTCTTCCACAAAGTTTGGTGGACTAAAAATTTGGATTGGAAGATTTAAATCTCTTCCGAAAAACAATTGTGCTGGTGTAAAATTTGTAACTGCATGTTTTGAATTGTTATAATGTAATACAAAAAATGGTAATCTCTCGGACCATTCTATAACTTGATCAGAGAGTGCAGCTACTGATTGTTTGAGACTACGGTGAATGCGTTCCAGAAGACCATTAGATCTGGGAAAATAGATAGATGTATTACGATGTTCTATATTTAAGGATTTTAAATAGTCATCAAAGTCTTGTGATTGGAAATTTTTTGCGTTATCTGACAAAATAATTTTAGGTATGCCATATCTAGAAAAATAATTATTTAAAGTTTTGATTATAGAATGAGAGGTTACATTGGGTAGTGGAACTGCCTCAAGAAAACGAGAATAATGGTCGACAATTGTCAAAATAAAAAATTTGCCATCAAGCGATCTGGGTAATTTTCCTACAACATCAATGGCTATCATTTCTCCCGGAGCTAAGTTAGATTTCGATATCATTTTAGGTTTGGTGTCTGTGGGTTTTGATTTATTAATTAGACATTGATGACATTCATTGCAAAATTTCTGAACTTGTTGAAACATACTTTTCCAAAAATACATCCTCTTCAAAATATCGTAGGTTTTTACTGCACCGAAGTGTGGTTGATGTGCAATAGCTATGGCATCGTTTTGTAATGACGGTGGTAGTATTATTTTAGGAGGATTATCGGATTCATTTATTTTTGTTTTGTACATTAATAAATTGTTGTCTTTGTTAATGATGTAATTTGGAAGGATTGGTTTATTGTCTGTAATCTTTTTTCTAATTTCCATAAGTTTTTTGTCCTGCAATTGGTGTTTTAGGATATTTTGAAAAGAAAGCAACTGGTCCCCTGGAGCAAAAATATTTAAAGCATTAACCCTCAGATTATCATCTGCATTGTCATAAACTCGAGAAAGAAAATCAGCTGGGTTATTCATGCCTGGAATATGTTCCATTGTGTAATTAAAAGATTGTAAATACATTAGCCATCTAGATATAATATCAGGTAGTTTACTTAAATTTAAGTGATATGTTAAAGCTTTAGCATCAGTTAAAATTTTAAAGTGTCTGCCATAGAGGTGTTCATGAAAATACTTGACTGAAGCATAAATTGCAAACAATTCTCTTTTTATTGACGGATACTTTGATTCTGATGTTGAAAGAAGTTTTGAAAAAAATTGAATTGGGTAAAAGATGTTATTATCCCTCTGCATTAGTATGCCACAGATGGCATGCTTTGATGCATCTGTAACTAAGTAGAGATCCTTATTGTTGTCAATGTTTTTGATGGTGGGGTTAGAAAGAAGAATGTCTTGTATTTTCATGAAGGCATCTTGGCAGTCCTTATTCCAGAAAAATTTTACGTGTTTTTTGGTGAGGTTAATAATTGGTTTCAAAATTTCAGCAAAGTTAAAAATAAGTGGGCGGAAATAATTGACCATCCCAAGAAATGATTGTACTTGCTTTACATTGGTAGGTATTGGAAAACTTTTTATTTTATGTACATTTTCAGGTGAAGGTGAATAACCATTTTGATTGATGTTAAAACCTAAATAAGTGATGTTTGTTTTACATAATTGTAATTTTGCTGGATCTAAAGTTAAATTAAATTCTCTGAGTTTATGAAATACTTTTTGAAGCCAAAAGAGCATTTCCTCCATATCGTCTGCAGCCACAATGATATCATCTAAAAAGTACTGAATGTTATTCCCCTTAATCCTCTCAAGACATTTATTAATTAAAGTGTGAAAGTATGAAGTACTGTTCACTAATCCAAAAGGCAAACGACATGGTTGAAAATTACCGAATTCTGTGGAAAAAGCAAGTAAGTGTTTGTCCTGATCTTTTAATTGTATCTGAAAAAATGCTGCTTTTAAATCAAGTACTGAATATAGTTTTTTTCCTGAAATGTTTTGAATTATGTCATTAATTTTAGGAAGGCAAATTTTATAAGATTCGGTGATGCTGTTTAAAAGACGGTAATCAATGCACATTCTGAATTTTAAATTGTCTGTAGAATCGTTAGGGAGAGATTTTTTTTTAACAAAAATAACAGGAAAACAATAGTTTGATGATGACTGTTCAATAATGCCTGCCTCAAGGAGTTGTGTAATTTCCTTTCTCGCGAATTCTTTAGCAATCTTTGGTATGGGATATGGTTTAGTTTGTAGAGCAAAATCGTGTAGAAGTTTAAATTGTGGTATCACCTTGTCAGTGCTGCCTAAAGTTTTGTATGAGGTAGAAAAAACATGAAAATTGGACATTAACAAATTAAGTAGTCTAGTTTTATCGTTAGGAGGTAAGTGATCTAACTTAAAATTTTCTGGTGTAAGTTCGTTTTTTCTTAGTTTTAAGATTTCATCTGTGTTTAAGGCATTTATTTGATAAGTGGGATCTTCGTAGTTATAGTTGATATCTGCATCCTCAATGGTTTCAATTTTACCTAATTTAGTGTTTTTTCTGATGTATACGTTAGATTCTGAAGGATTGTGGGCATAAATAAAAATGAGTTTTTCGTTTAAATGGATACTTTCATTGATCTGTAAATTAAGTTTGGTTTTGATTGGAGTAAAGAGAAGATTTTTTGCTTGTGAATTGATTTCTGGAACTTTTAGAGCAACAATTTTAGATTGATGGGGATTGATTTTTACAACTTTAAGAGAATTAACAAATTTTTTTATAGAGTTTTTATTACTGTCTTGCATGCTTAAATTAGGGTTATTATGATGTGTGGTGGGAATTGAATTTGGCGTTTTGTTTTCATAAGGAAGAACAATGTTATCTACAATTAGACTTTTGTTGGCTGAGTCAAGTAATATTTTATTCCTGTTAAGGAAATCGTATCCCAAGATAAAATCATAATTGGAAGACCAATTTGAATTTGTGACAAAGAAAACGTTCGAAAACCATTTTTGTGAAATCTTAAATTTTAAATTGACAGTTGAGTAGTATGGTATTACAGTATTATCAATAGTTTTTATGTTAACTGAGCGTGATAAAAAATTTAGTTTCATGTGTTCCCTTAGACCCTCGATTACGTGTGGTTGAACTAAACTCAAATTTGCCCCTGTGTCGATTAATCCGTTAAAAGAAAAACCCCCTATGTTTATTGTAATTATCGGTAAACTATGTTCTATGTTATTGACTGAAAAAACACTTCTATGATTTTGCTCTGCATTTGGCTGTCATTTTTGGTTTCTATTATAGTACGGTCTTGTTCTATTTTTGAAGTTGCGATAATTTCCCCTTCCCCTGTAGTTGTTTTGATTTGAAGCGTTATTTTGTGGGATGTTTCTGGAGGTGCCTGGGAATTTATAACAGTCAGTCGTCAAATGTTCTTTTCCACAAATGTGGCAAGAGACTTTTTTGAGGTTTTCAATCGTTTCAGTAAGCTCTTTGATCTTTTGGGCGTTTTCTATTTGTAGTTTTAGCAAAAGTTGCATATCTGATTCCTGAGTTATGTTGGCTATTGACCCAGCCCCTTCTGAGCTATCTAGAGCTCTTTCGATATTTTTTGCAATCCTGACCGCTGAATCGAAGTCTGATGGACCCTGTTTGGTGAGTTCAAATTTAATGTCCGACCTCAAAGCCTCTAAAAATTTTGAAAAGATCATGCCATGTTGGATGTCGATGATCTGTGGGGCATTATCTGGGTTAGGGACGATTTTGTTAACTAATAATTTTATTTCATCTGCTAGATCTGTCACATTCTGGCCGGGTTTTTGCTTGATCGAGGAAAAACGAGTCTGCAATTCGTGGTGAGATATGGGTCTGTCAAATTTATTTCTCAATAAATGTATTAGAGTGTTGAAGGAATTTTCCTGTGTCGCTGAAGGGTCATTATTTAGGAAATCAAGGGCTTTTCCAGTGCATTTAGATCGTAAAATAACCGTTCGCATATTGTTTCCCCAGTTCGCATGATTGGCGATGTCTGAAATTTGGCGAATAAAATTATTCACACTTTCAGTCTTTTCCCCCCCAAACTTATCAATTGTTGCAATGAGATTGTTCATTTTGGCTGAATTTGGATAATTAAATTAAATATCAATCAGAAAAGTGGAAAAAAAGGATTTTTTGACCCTACACCTAGAAAAATTGAAAAGAAAATAAATTCAAATGTACCCCTAAAAATACCAACATTCAAACAAAACTGACCAAAATTGAGATGCTGTGATATAAAAATAAAACAATTTTATCCTTCGACCCCCCAAATACTATTACAGATAGTAAATATTAAAATTATATATCTATAAAATACTCATTGAATCAGCATAATACCTCACAAATAACAAAAAAAAATATATATACCATAAATGTAAACAATGAATATAAAATCAAATGTAAAAGAACGATGTATGTATTTAAATAAATAAAAGGATAAAAGAAGAATTTTTGATATCTGTACCTTGATATAGTACTAAAACCTAAATGACCAACGAATATACCCCTCAAAAGTGCAAATTTAGTATATAACTTAAAGAAACATTGAAAAGAAATCTCATTAAAATCGAAAATAAATTCCCCAATATTTGCATAAATAGAGAAATATGAGATTGTAGGTATATTTTAAATTGATTTTTACCCTACCAAAAAAATATATATATATAAAATACTGTTAAATTATTTGCACAATAAATAAGTAAATAAATAAATAGATGAATAAATAAATAAATAAATAAATAGATAAATAAATAAATAAAGATAAATAAATAAATAAAAAATTGAATAAAACACTATCTCAATGATATGCAAGGAAAATGTTATGTTGATATCTTATTTAAACCCTTGCCAAAATAAATTATTTTTCAAATTCTCTCTCTCTTGGTCATCTGTGTCCGGATGGAGCTTAAAGTCAGAGTTTTAAAAAATGCCACATAAATAGTGCAGAGCAATCTATATTACCCATTACATTAAAATCAGTTGAATATATTTTAATTATTCTACATTAAGATATTTAACAATGTATGATCAAACACAACCCAAATGTTTTAAGTAAATTTTATTTTTCTTTGGATGGTGCTTGATAAATAAAATATATAGGTATATCCATGGATGAAGGATATTGCTCTAAATAAAAATAAAAATCTCTGTCATCGGATCATTAATGCGTTTTTTTTTTTTTTTTTTTTTTATTAATTTTTGAAAATGAAATTAATTACATAATAACCGCCGGTTCGGGACCTATTTAAATTTTCTAACTTTTGGAGCGGCACCAAATATGTAAACGTTAATTTTGAATAATAAAAAAATAAAAATGTAAACGTTAATTTTGAACTAATAAAATCTCTATGATAATTTTTTTATCCAAAACAATTAATTATTAAATCCTCAAATATAATCTGTAAATAAATCAACTAAACAATAAAGTTTTAACTCTGGCCCAAATATGATCGTAATAGCAGCAATGATCCGATGATGACAATTGAAATCGAGAACTTGAGCTAAAAAGGAAAATAAAGAAAAATGACTCACCATAGCAGCAGAAGTGAAATACGAGGACAGTAGTTGTTTTAAATCACGAAAATTTATTATTGATAAAACACACACATAAGCTACAGAAAATAGGATACTGGCCAGCCCTTAGGTAAAAGAGAAAAAAGACATCAATGATCGTAATACACTAAAAAAACTTTCACAAATTTTGCACTGAATTTTTTCTGATGGAATAAAAGATCTAATTTAATTCTCAATCAGCAAATCGCGTTCACACTATTCGCTAGAGTATATTCAACGTACACCTTCACATAAATAAGTTTCGCATAGGACACAAGGCCAATCGAGAATATTCTGCACCTGGCTGAGCACCACTAAAACTCTGAAGATAGTGTCCGGTAAAAGGAGATGGTGTTCAATACTTAGTAGATAAAAATGGCGCTTGACATTCGTAGCTCACGCCTCATCAGTATGAAATTGAAGCGAATTCTTGTTGCGTTAACGTATATTTATGTCAAATTTACTGGCCAAAAAGAGTGTATTCCACCCCCTAATCCAGGACAGGGGTGGAATTGTTGAATACTTCGTTGTAGATAGCAACTGTAGATATTAGATGAAGATGTGCAAACATCGGTACGTTAATTATTCCAATCATAATAGTTTTCGTTCTCAGTCTTCTCCAGCAAAAAATCTATTGATGAACTGTAGTACTAGCATTCGTGACACGACATTTCGTTAATATTTCTTCATAGCAAAGGATGTTGAACATGAATGCCTTGATCAAATTTTTCACTATGGCGTCGGCTCGGATACCACGGCGAAAACTGCCGGGCTCCTGCCAACACGTCTTGCACTCACTCGCTTTTTTCTGGATCTCCTAACCGAACTTTTTCGCTGGCGAATTTTGAAGCCGCGCGCCGTAATCAGCCAATCAGCTTCGCGAACTTACCGGAAATGACGTGCATCGCCACTTCCCGATAAAAGTTCTGGAACCTTCTTTCGAATTCTAGAAGGAATCCCCTAGCTGCCTCCCCTCTTTTCGAGCGGGAAAGAGGAAGAAACGATGAGGAAAAATGGCTGCCCGGTAAAAATGAAAAAAAACAGTGGCGCGTTTATTTAAAATGCGCAAAATTGCTGTATAAAAATCTTGAAGTTAAATCCCGATATTATTAACGTATATGGATGGGTAATATCTCATTTTAAAGGTAATGATTAATAGATTACTCCGGTCTCGGTGTCATTACCGCTAAATTGACCAAAAGTATATTATTTTTGAATCTAAAAAGGAAAGTAAAATGTTAAGAAATAGTTAACATTGACTGTTTGTAGCTTTGTTTAATTTAATTTTGAGCGATCTAGCGTTTATTCTCAATACGAAATTATTTTAGCATGCTGTATTCCCGGAGTAATGATGTTTTAAGATCGATTATTATCCATAATAATGTAAATTGTCTATTTTCTTTATATTTTAACGATGTCTACGTTATGAAACTTTAAGAAAAATGTTACTATTAAACCGGTGTGTAACACCACCAATATTCACATATTATAATATTTATGAACAAAGTTAAGCTAGTCCTAAAATTTAATAAAATTTGGCAATTGAATTAATGTGATAACAATAAAAGTTATAGTTGATGAAGTAGCAATATTCTAAAGCGTAAATTGAAAAAAATATATAAAAGAACACATTCACACTACTAAAACAACTCTTAAATTAAAAATAGTCATTGCCATTAAGCTTTGTTGAAAAAAGCTAGAAATGTTAAATAATAACGAATATTTAGAACCACTTATACTCAGAAAAGACAAAGTCAAAATAAATTCGCAATGCAACTCTTGCAGTTCCTCCAGCTGATATTGGATTTGGTAACTTTATCATATCATCCATTGAAACAAAAGATATATCTTCCGCTTCTGGATAAATAAAGTAATTTGTTTCAGCAGCACGGCGTAAAAATGTAGCAAGAAACTCTCCTCTCCCACTTTGGTTATTCTTCCTACGAAATGCATTAGGCCTACTAGTTTTAGGACTCACAAATTTTACCGGCACAAAATCTCCTTCTGACATTGACTTTGATATCACAAACTCATCTTCACTGCTATCTGACACATGAGGGATTTCTTCATCCTCATCACTCGAGGTTTCAACCAGATTAAAAAATTTCCGTTTAGAAAATCTTTTGGTTTTAGTAGCTTTGACAGAAGGTCGTTCCTTCAATGCTCTCAATGCATGCTCATTTTCTATTTGTTCTTTAACTGGGGTATCTATCAATAGTCGAGACTTTGCTTGTTTTCTTTTATAGTTATGTTTTCGTGGTCCAGCTTTCGGGAAAGGTCAAATCAGTTCAGGGGTCAAAGATGCAGATTTTTCAATTTCTGGCTGACAGGTGATCCTAGTAGAAGAAGTGACTTATGAACTACTACTATGAGGAATTTAATCTTCAGGAATGAGAGATAAATTACTTTTAGGTTGTTAAGTAATAGATGAATTAATATTTTCAGTCCACAATAACAAAGAAATATATAAGGGAGGCTTGACTCGTGGGTCAAACCTCCCTTATATCATGTGGGTCAAGCCTCCCTCAATCGCCCATTGCAATTTCATAAAAAAAAATCAGGGAATTAAACAGTTATTTAGCAAAACTAATTATAGCACATATTAGCTTGAGCCTGATATATACTTTAGCCTGATATATACTTTAATCATATAAATCTGAATTCTGATATTTGATTAAGAATATTTGTACAATGCCTTACAAATTTATTCAAAATTACTCACTTTTTGATGAGGAAAACACAAATTTCAAGCTTGTTCAAATAATAAGCATGAGATAACTTTCAAACAAACATGGCTGTTACCTTGCATCAGTAGGATGTGCTGCAATGTGTTGGAAGTTTTTGAAAGCTAAAAATAGCAGAGTAAAGAAAAGTGGGTCAAGCCTCCCATAGGGTCAACCCTCCCCAGTCTCCCCTACCTGTAATAAATGCATAACTTTATGTAACTTTTTAAGAAGAGAGCGACAAAGCTATAAGACATTCAATGCTTTATTCGATTGATTTACTCAGAATGTATTTGATAATTTTTAAAGTTATTTTTATTTTTTGATGTGATTTCCATTCGAACAGCTGAAGAAGGGAAGCAATATATATATATATCTGTATATATATATAAATTACGTGTCACGATGTTTGTCCGGGGTAAACTCCTAAACTAAGGAACCGATTTTAATGAAATTTTGCACACTGTATGCAGTTTGGTCCAACTTGAGAGATAGGACAGTTTTTATCTCAATTTATTGTCACAATATAGTTTTATTACAATTATTTGTTAATTATAGACCTTTATTAAAGTTGCTCCAAAATATCTGTGAGTTCCATTAATTTAATTGTTGCCAAAAAAAAAAAAAAAAAAAAAAAATACGAGTTCATTTTCTTTCGACATAAAAATAAATACATTTAATCAAACGTGAACGTTAAAAAATTATAAAAAGTTAAATTATGCATCTCACGAAAATTGACGTCATAATTAATTTAGGGCCATATTCACCAACTTCTTAACACTCGGATTAAACCTCGGATCAGTGGTAATCGCTCGATTATAGGAAAATTGGTATTCTCCAACAAAAATCCGCAGTTCACCGGCTTCTTTAACACTTCGTTTTTGATCCTCGAATATCGGAGGATTAACAGAGTTAATTCTCGGATCTTTCCGTAACGCATGCGCACTCCGCAGCTCAGCTTCGTAAACAAATAACAAACATGGCTGACGTTGACGATCTATTCTCACTAGATGATATTCAAAGCATTGGAACTATTGGAAGCATTTGAAAGAAGGAAAAGGACGGTGCATTAAATGATTTGGATTTTTTGGATAATGCAGCATTTCGATATTGCTATCGATTAAATAAAGATTCCGTAGAATCTCTAATACGAATGTTAGATAATAGGCTGTCATCTGCCAAAGAAAAGAATAATGCATTAACTTTGGCAGAAAAAATTTTTAATAGCTTTAAAATGCTCTTATCCATAACAATCAAAATTTTAAATCGTAGCGTAAACAGTTGTCGTCTGCGTGATTATTCTTTTTAAAAATGCTCTAAAGTAAAATTGGTTCTTAATCCGTGCATAAATAAACAAAAGCGAAGTAAACAAGAGCGAAGCGTGTATCAGTGTTGCCAATTTGCTTTCTACCCTTTCTAATATTCTAATCCGATTGATTAGTTAATTGAAGCCGAACGATGAATAAAGGCTGTCTTCGTTCTTGGCCAATCAAAACGAAGCTTTTACTTCTCTTCCAGTTAATCCTTGGATCACGTAATCGGCTGATGGTGAATACCGTAGGAATTTAATCCAGTGTTAACTTTGATTCTCGGATTTTCTGATCCATGGTTTAATCCTCGATCAATGAAGTTTGGTGAATACGGCCCTTAAAGATTTTATACACATTGATAAAGTGCTAGTGTAGTTCTATCATAGATATAGTAATATATATAGATCTCTCATCCCCATGTTATCATACAAAGATTTTTGATGCCGAAAAAAAACAAAACAAATAAAAGCTTTGGAAACAGCCATTATAGTGGTATTGAAAAAAAAAAAAAAAAAAAAAAAGAAAGAAAGAAAAGAAAAGAAAGAAAGAAATATGAATTTGAAACTGTATCTGGAGTCTTCCATTCCCCTTTAGCAAATAAATTATTCATAAATTTTATTTGCTAAAATATTAGTAATTATTCCCGTGTGTATTCACTCGGGGAAAGACGGCCATATTTTGGTATAAACGTCGTCTTTTCCCAAATGAAAAGGAATAACTTTTTTCTCCCCAATGATCACTCTATTTTACATATGTTATACTATATCTATGAGTTCTATACGCAAGCGAAGTGTGACTCACTGACCGTCTGTGCAGCCAAGAAAAAGATTTCCTATGTTAATTGCCCACTGGATTTTTTGTAAGAAATTATTAAAAATCGAGGAAATTTATTTCCCGATTTTAATCCTTATATTTGGGTATAGATATGTATTAGTTATCGCGGGTGTTAGATTGAATTATTTTGCTGTCAAATTGACAAAATTTTAATTTTAAATTTCAAAACTCTGTCGCCCTTGGCTTTTTTTATTATTATTATTATTATTTGGCGATCAAAAGCGTAACACGAAAATATACATGCCAGATGTATGCATTGTACGAAATGTAATATGTATTATTCATTGTACGTATGTATGACATGTAATATGTATTGTACGAAATATTGTTTCATATTATTCATTACTCTTTTAATATAAGTTGTTAAAATAACCATGATTTTTGAAAGGAATTAAATATTTTCGCCAGATAATTTGGCGATATTCTTTTTTTTTTCGCCAAGGATGACAGAAATGAAGTCTATTCTGCTGCAAAATATTAGTATCTTACATCAGATATTTTATTTAGACATTTGAAAACAAATTTCACTTCAAACTATGATAGAATATTTATCATTTTCCTTTTAATTAGTATATTATTAGTATATTAAAATTTAAAAGCATGGTATATAAAAAGTTTTTTTTTTTTTTTTAATCTTATAATTATTCTTATCTTAATCCTCAATGTTTTCCATCTTTATTAACTTGAATTTACTATTAAAATTTTAACATACTCAAAAACTTCTCATCACTTCGTTAAAATACACTAAATTTTTCCAAAATCTTTTTCTATTTAAAATGATACATGTATCATTACCTAGGCGAGTCGAATTAATCCTGGACGATAGGACCCATGCCCCAGCCCGCCCGGTTCCCGCTGTTCAATGTGTTTTTCTAGTCAACTTTGTCCCCTTATTACTTCCGGTGTGAATTTTTTTTTTTTTTTTTTTTTTTTTTTAACACACTTGACATTGTGAGTTTTTTTGCTTTCCTTGCCATGCTATTCCTATGGGGTTTTTAGCCTTTTTTCCCCCTCTTTTTCTACATTCTTAAGTGGCGGTGGTAGCCCGCCACTTAAGAATGTAGAAAAAGAGGGGAAAAAAGGCTAAAAACCCCATAGGAATAGCATGGGAAGGAAAGCAAAAAAACTCACAATGTCAAGTGTGTTAAAAAAAAAAAAAAAAAAAAAAAAAAAAATTCACACCGGAAGTAATAAGGGGACAAAGTTGACTAGAAAAACACATTGAACAGCGGGAACCGGGCGGGCTGGGGCATGGGTCCTATCGTCCAGGATTAATTCGACTCGTCTAATACATGTCCAATATTTCATAAGATTTCCAATTTTAAAGTTTTAAAATATTTATCAAATTTACTTATTTTTCTGGTTTAGCCTTATTGTTTTCCTTTTTATAACTACAGCTGTTGCCCTCTTTAAAATATTTAAAATGATGAGGTCATTTTATAGTAAAATTATTCATTATAGCATATATTATATTTCACTCCTCCATAAAAATTGATTTTAAAATCGTCTGTTTCTTTTATACTTTTATTTTAATAGAATTTTAATAGAATTTAATTTATATATTAGTCATTTTAGCAATTTTATCCAAAGTAGCATTAGAAATAATATATATCACTTCTCCATTAAAATTTATAGGACCCTACAATAAAATTAATTTGTGCTTAATATCAACACTACGAAAATTTTTATCAATCGCTTCCAAATTTTGACCTAAGTTTCAAATCTCAACCCTGTGGGTTTTTACATCGGCTACAACGTTTTCGTCTTTGTTCGTAAATAATAATTTGACTGTACTAAATAGTTTACAGCCGTATAATTCAACGTATAACTTAGTCACAGCAACGCGCGGGTCTGCTAGTATATATATATACAGGGTGCATAGGAAAGTCCCTTTAACTTGAAAATACTTGGAACTCTTGTACTGCTGTGTGAATGGGCTAGTGCATATGCCAAAATACTCTCTGGCGGTATACGCATACCTGCACTCACTGGTCTGCCAGAACGCGGACGACTTTTAGTGCTTCCTGTCTCCATGAGCCGTCGCACTACATTTGCGATGGTAACTGCACCTGGAAAACGAACGGCATACTCCCGTGCAGCATGCGTTGCGTTTCGTTGACATTCGCCATAAATAAGCACCATCTCGCAATATTGAAAGTTTGTGAAGCTTGACATTCTCACACAGCTCCAAAATTCTAAATCCAAACGTTTATTTTTAAAAAATCTCATTCATTTAGGATCATTCAAAATCCATTTGTTTTGTCACTTTCAAAAAAGAACACATATTTTCTACCCGTCACTACGCAACGATTGAAATTGCCACAAATCAGAAAATAAAATTTTTAAAATGAAAGCGCTCGCACATTAGGAATAAAATTATCGTCTGCCATCAATAATTTTATGCTATGAGATTATGTTGTTTATATCAAGCGAGCGCCAACACCTTTTAAACTAATATTTTAAATGCATTGGAAATTAAAGTTTTCAGACATTACAGTACAGTACAAAGTCACAAACTGCATTTTCATACTGCTACATTTCCGAAATGTAATTATGTAGAGTAGAACAGTCGCGCATAGATTACGGACATTTTTGGATATAAAGGCTCCAATTTATCTTATCCGTGTAAACCAAACATCGTTTCGTACTAATTAATTGATGCTCTAAAACTTTCTAATTGGAAATTTTGCTCTATCTCTTTTCGTTTCGATTTGCAATGACTAACTTCCAAATTTTGCCACTAGGTGCGCTGCTGTCATTTGCATTAGGTCGGGCATAGTCACTTTACTATACCGTTACCTTACTTGCGTGGCTGTAGCACTCTCCGTTCGCAAGTATTTTCAGGAAAAAGGGACTTTCCTATACACCCTGTATATACGTATATATATTGCAGTACAAAATTATACATACATGATACATATGAGCTACAATATTATACAAAAATATAAAAAATAAATTTTGCATATGAGCAATATATATATATTTATATTTATATTGCAATACAATATATTACAATACAAAATTATATATATGTATATATATAATTTTGATATTTATTTGTAGTTTCACTCTCTATTTAACGTTTTCTTTCAAAAAGTACAACAACTTTCTAGGAATACTGTTTTAGTAGGTACTAGCAAAGCCCCGGTTCGGGAACGAACCGAATTCCGAATGCGGGAAAAATTTCAAAATCAAACTCCAAATGTACAAAGCTCGGCTGGTGCTGCCTGGTGCCAATAGGTCGAAGTTTGTTAACAAAAACATTTTTTAATTCAAGAAATAAATGAAGGTAGGGAATCAACGAAGGCTTTTCTCGCTTCCCTGGTCACTCTATTTAAAGGAAACTCTTTTCTATATCGCTTTACAAACAAAATAAAATTTAAAGAAATCATGAAATTCAGTTAAAGCCCGCTTTGGTTCCCCGCTGCCTTCGGTAGCGATTCACTCATTCGTAGGCTCTCGGGTGTCTGTCCTTATTGTCTGTGACAATAGTTTACCAGTGGGTTTCCATTTGGGTGCTTATCAGATGACAGTTTCGAAACGGACAGTATCGAAAAAATTGAAGTTGCCATTTTATATTTGAATTCCAGTTACGTATGAACAACACTATACGTGGGGTACATAATATTTTCTTTCACGTTATTTTCTATATTTATTATTCGATCAGCCATAAAATGACAACAATTTCACACCAAATATAATATTACAATGTGATATGATCGGCTACGTCCATCGCATGAGACAATTTTTGTGGTTATAATAGTAGTTGAGTTTTTAATAGTAGTTGGTATATAGAAAAATAAATAATGAAATATGTAAATCTGATCATGGTACAGCCTTAATGTAGCTCCCCTTGGCGACTTTTGAATTTTTATTGTCACTTTAGACAAAAATACATATTTATGTTATTATTATTATTATTATTATTATTATTTGTTTCTTTTCTTTCCTTTCTTTTCTGTTTTTCCATATTTTATAATTTATTTATATTTTTTATACGTTACTTGGCCCAAGGTGGCTTTTACGAAAGTGGAGTCCTTGGCGAAAAATGTCCGATCTATTTCAGCATCAAAATTAAAAACATTACCCAAGATTATCAAAAAGTAAAGCTCTTTAACGTATTGCTGATTTACCTTTCATGCCAAGCGCGATTCATCCGTGCCAAAAACATACTATTTAAACAAAAAGGGGGGGGGGGAAATCTAAAATTGAAGTATATTATTTTTTTATATTTTTACTCCATTTTCATTTTTTTATTTTTTCATGTGCATGAGCAAATTTAATATTTAATATTTAATTTTTTTTCGCGTGAAAGCCTATTTCATTTTATGTTGGAAAAAAAAAATCTTTTTTGGCAACAATTAAAAATTCAACTGTCCATTTTTAAAGCTTTTACCAGGTTATTATTTTCGCATTTTAATTAATTTTAAAAATGTAATCAAAATTTCGTTACAAATAAGGTACCCAATGAAAGGGGCATTCTTTCTGGATCCGTCGGTTTAATTAACGTACCGATCGGACAATTAGATTTTTTAAAATTAACTAAAGTATGAAAAGCTGGTGGCAACTTGCATCAACACACAGACAAACAGACTCAAAAATCTCTTAGCCATTTATATAGAGAGAGATGAAGGATTTTTTCAGCCTTTTATAGAAACTATTACTTTAGCTAATTGTCTTCATATCCTCTTGAAAGATGTCACGGATAATTTCATTTAGATATACATGATTTTGGTTACTGAGGATTTTGGTAACATTTTTCTATCTGTTTTCCTTAATTGTTACTGCATTTATATATAAGTATTAAACATTCTTTAGTCAGAATAATAAATTAAGATAAATCTTTTCCAGTCCATATATTTTTATGTGTATTACATCCAAACTTTTTGTACGTTGTCCCGTTAATACTTCTCCAATAATAGTTTCTTTTTTTGCCTCATTTCTCCTCAGTTCAAATCGGAACTTTCGTAAAGCTCTACTATAAAACACTTTCCTAGCGTTGAAAACAGTTTTCGCGTCCTATTTTCTTCTATTCTGCAATTTAATATTCATTCTAAAGTTAAGTAAATCTTCATGTGTATATGAAATTTATATAGACGTTTTGAAAAATAAATTTATAAATTTTTATCTAAATTTTAAATGTATGAAATAGTATATATATATATATATATATTTCGACAAAAGCGATTATCTTGAAACTTTTTTTTTTTTTTTTTTTTTTTTTTGTGATAATAGGTTTGCCTTAAACTGTCCATCATGAGGAAATCTCACGTACCTGATGTTTTTACCAAAATTTACACCCATTTCTCAGGTGAGTCTATTTTTAATAATATATATTTAATAATATTTTTGCCTATATTTAATAATATTCTGTATGGGTCAGTATAAAACTTTACACATTGTGAATAAAAACGACGTTGTCGAGAACAGGATAAATTTACTTTCATACACAAGAATTTTAGGAATGAAATTGCGTGTTTAACAATGTATTGCAAGGGGGGGGGGGGGATACACGGATATTAAGATCTGAAAGTGAAGTTATGGGAGTGCTAGTTCTACAGGGAGATTACATGAAATGTGTCCATAAAAAAATCTCCACTATATGTGGCATTTTTCATAACAAAATGCGAATTTTTATAAGGGAATTACAATGCAGGGTTGACATTTATGCAAGAGCCACATTATTTGCCCTATTTTTGATTTCTCATGTTGAAATTTAATTTTCTAATTCCTTTAATCCATCTCGTGAATTGTCCACACACAAAACTGGCCGACAATCTAGTCGCTTGTTTTAGCTGTTAAGTGGCGAATATTTAATTATAATCACTTTGCCAAAAACCGCAATGCCAAAAATATGTTATTACCATCGTATTTATAGTAATATTTACATATTATTTTTTCTAACTGAAATTTTTTGTAGAAATAATATTTCTTGTAAACTCTATATGCACTATCTACCAACAAGTATTTCGACACTTTCGAATTTAGACGTTTTGTCAAATATCTAGAAGAGTTCTTTAGGAATCATCTTGAAACTGTGGTCGTGTGAAGAACATGTTATACCTCATATCGTTCAGTAAAAGTTGTGCCTAAAAAGGAAAAGGGGACCTGTAAAAAATTAAACAAAAATAAAAATGTTTTGGATCACCCTGTAACAAGCAGTGCTTTAAATGTTTTTTTGGCTGTAGCATGTGCTTATGAGTATTTTCTCAATATCTGTATAAATTTTTATAAGCATACATACATTCTTAGAACTTTTTTTTTTTTTTTTTTTAATGGCAAAAAAATGTTCCTCTTTTTTTATTATAACACGCAGGGTAATATACCCAGTGCAAAGCCATTTTTAGGAAAGTTAGCATACTGCATTAGACATAGCATACTGCAATCAGAATGTAGAAATGTTCAATATCTTGCGAAAGGTGAGCCTTTTTACTCAATAATTTTTAACTACGCATGCGCAAGCTTAAAAAAAAATTCATTTGCATAATTTAATAGCCAAAAGTATTGAGCTACCTATATAGAAACCTCAAATAAATATCGTGTCCATTCAAAAATTTACGAGGGACAGAATGAAGAGAATTTCAGTTCTTCTCAAAATAAAAGCTGAACACATTTTTATTTCGATTCAATCAATGCCCAGTGGAAATGCAATGTTCGCTGACTGCAAATAAATATTGATGAAAACCCCTATCTTTTTTTTTTTTTTTTTTTTTTTGGAGAAGAATTGAAATGCTGTTTATTCTATCTGTCGTAACGTTTTGAATTTACACGACGACATTTGTTTGGGGTTTTCCTATAAGTTGCTCCACACTTTTGGCTCTTAAATTATGCAAATAAAATTTTTTTAAAGATAGCGCATGTGTAGTTAAAAATTATTTATTAAAAATGCTCCTGTTTTGCAAGATATTGAACATTTTTACATTCTGATTGCAGTAGGCTGTGCCTAATGCAGTATGTTAAATTTCTTAAAAATGGGCTTAGCACTGCGTCTATTACCCTACGTGTTATAATTAAAAAAGTGGATTTTTTTCCACATTTTCTGGGAAAAAAAAAATTATATTTCCATGAATATATGTGGTAGCCTCATACAAATTTATACAAATAATAAGAAAAATCCTCACAATCACGTGTTAAAGCCAAAAAGCATTTAAAGTATTACTTTTTACAGGGTCACTAAAAACATTTAGATTTTTATTTAATTTTTGCTGGTCCCCTTTTCCCTCTTCAGGACACAAGTGAATATAGGAGGAGTAACATGTTCTTTACACTTCCACAGTTTCAAGATGATTCCTAAAGAACTTTTCTAGATATTCGAAAAAAGGTCTAGATCTTCTCTAACATGGATTAGTCTGAGTGATTTTTGTAATGGCGTAGAATTATTAATAACTTTTGACAAGCGAAAAAATGAAATTTACTTTCAATTAATTAAGGATACAGATTCAAATATTAAAAGTGAAAAAAAAAATTATAAATATCGGGAAAGTTTCACATATACAATTATAAGTTTTAAGCTATTATGAAAACGATTTTTTTTAATACCATTATATAACATTTCTTACGCTATTATAATTAGGATCGATAACAAAAGTATTACTTTTTTTCGGAAAGTGAGGGTCACGATGCGTCTTATAAATCTACCAATTCTTGCAACCATTTTTTTTTAGTACGATGGATCATATTATTTTTTTCAGTTTTTCTTTGTTACCATTTTCACCTTGAATGAAAGTGAAAACATTTTTGTTTTTATGTATAAACTAGCAGGCAACGCCCGCTTCGCTTGTCCCTATTTTTAAAAGAATTACTATAATTACTGAATTCTCAAAATTGCATTAATTTTTATCACGTGAAAAAAAAAGAGAAGCAAAATCTGATTAGGAAAAATGTCGCACCGGGTTCTCCCTGCCTTCGGAAAAAATTCCCAAAATACTCTAACTCTTATTTCTATTATTTTCCCCCTTCGCCCCCCCCCCTCCCGTCTATCCTAATAATTTTACAAATTTGAAAATATCCGCAATCGATTTGTAAGTATCAAAAACCTCTATGCACCAGTTTTAAACGATTTATCTCTATTTTTATTTTTTTGCCCCTCTGCCCCCCCTTCACGCCCCTCCCAATAATTTTAAAAATTCGAAAATATCCGCAATCGATTTTTAGTTATCGGAAATCTCTATGTACCAATTTTGAATGATCTAACTCTATTTTTTTTGCCCCTCCGCCCCCCTTCCTGGCCCTCCTAATAACTTTACACTTTCGAAAATATCCCCATTCGACTTGCAGGCCTCTAAAACCTATCTGTACCAATTTTGAACGGCCTAACTGTATTTCTATTTGTTTTTGCCCATAGCCCCCCTTACTTCCCCACCCTCTCTTCCCGCCCTTCCTAATAATTTTACAAATTCGAAAATATCCGCAATCAATTTGTAGGTATCGAAAATCTCTATATACCAATTTTGAACGAACTAACTCTATTTTTAATTTTTGCCCCTCCCCCTTTCCTGACCCTCCTAATAACTTTGCACAATCGAAAATACCCTCATTCGACTTGCAGGCCTCTAAAACCTACCTGTACCAATTTTGAACGCCCTGACTGTATTTCTATTTGTTTTTGCCCTTTAGCCCCTCCCCCCCCCTCTTTGCTGCCCCACCTGGGGGCTGAATTTCTAAAATTCCAGAAACTGGTTTTTAGATATTTGCATTAGCTATATTTTAGAGCAAAAATTTCACGTATATCTATTTTTTTGTTTGAGATATATAGGATTATGCGAAATCACGTTTTACGCATGTGAAATCACATTTTGAACTACACATATATATTGCGGGCGGGTATCGAGGGCATGAGCGACGTGTACCGAGGACTGGAACGAAGTTATTGGAATTTTATTTTAAAGTTACTTTTGTTCAAATTTTACATTTAAAAGTGATTCTTTTAAACATAATGACCAGAAAAGCGAGAGAAAGTCTCTAGTTGGATACAAACAGTATACGTACAACATAGCATGTAATTAGCATAGCTTAAGGGGGAAAAAATACATATTTAACACAACTTATAATGTATTTCGAGACATTTCATAGTTCATAGGACGTTTTTCGTACCCTATTTTATGAACCATTTTACTGAAATGAAAATCTTATGTTCATTTTATTATGCATAGTGAGCCTAAACATAAGGAGTCGTGAGGAAGTAGGAACCTAGTGGAGTTAAACTATAGGAAAGAGAAATTATGTCCATAAACTGTTATATATTTCGATTCTTTTGCGTGTGTCGGCATTATTACTCACGTGGTTCGATGCTAATAAAATGTTTCAAATAATATTTCCACGTAGCACAGATTTAGTATGATGAATTCTGACTTCCTGCTAACATTCATTTTTAAATTATGCCGATAAGCCATTAAAATATAGCAAAAACTCAGTTTTGAAAGTTCGACCCGAGAAATAATACACTGGTGTTCAAAATTTAAGCAACAACCTGTTTTCTTGTTTTCTTCTTTCGCACATAATTTCTAAACAAGTTAACACAGGAACATAAAATTTGGATGGCATGTTCGTTATCATATCATTAACCGAATTTTATATAACTTTAACATAAGTAATAATTTTGAAGCTAATAAATATTCATTTTTTTTCTAAAATAAATAAATAAATAAATAAATAAATAAACAAAAAAGACTTTTTCGAAAAAATGAAAAATTTCAATAATTTTAGAAAAGAAAACTTAATGAAAAACGGTCACAAGGATTCATTGCAGATAGGTGAAGATGCACATGCATCCATGTGTTAGATTAAAACTGGATCTTTTATCTGCATTCTCTTTTCTGATTCTTCTTCTTTTTTTCGCATGGGAATAACTTTTTTAAAAATAAACAAACTAGCATGTAAATTGGATAAGGTATTTATTATTAAATTATTTATCGACATTCTTATTATTGTATTGATACTCATAATTTTCAAATTAATAATTATATTTTTTCAAAAAGTCAGTTGTAAAAGTAAAAGAATTGTGAATACAGAAAGAAAAAATTACATTTAGAGTAACATTTCGAGGCATGTGCGTCTTACCGATATGTAATGCATCCTTAACACTACTTTTCATTAAGTTTTCTTTTCTAAAATTGTTGAACATTTTCCTTTTAAGAACACTTTGGAAAATAAAATGAATAATTATTAGTTTAAAAATTATGACCCATTCTAAAATTATATAAAATTCAGATCATGGTATGATAACGAACATGGCGTCTAAATTTAATGTTCATATGTTTATTTTATTTTTTTATTTTTTTTAATTATGTGCAAAAGAAGAAAACGAGAAAACGGGTTGTTGCTAAAATTTTGAACATTAATGTACTTTCCCTACGCTATATACATAAGTTAACAATATATATATATATATATATTTAAACGGAAGAATTTGAAAGAAAAGTGTTCTATACTTTTGAAGTTTGTTGCATTAAAATTTTAGAGGACGCAGATGATTTGAGGAGAATCCAAGTTCAACTATTAGGTTTGATTATTTTTGCTAAGTGAATCGTGACATTCAAGAGCCCAGAACTTATTGTTCCAATGCGTGCGTCACTGTACTGTTAGTGATTCATAAAATATTGAAATCCACCGAGCAAGAAACGGAAAATAAAGAATAAACAAAAGCATTATTTGTTGTCAAATATATAAGCTTAAGGACTAAAGAATGTTTTTATTTTGTCAATAAAGTGAAATGAAATAATTTTAAAGCTAAAAATCATCTTCCAAACAAACGTTTCAGATTTTAAATTAAAGAGGTAGAGGACGCTAAAGTTATTTATTTATTTAATACTTATTATTAACATTTTGTTTGTTTTCCATTCTACAGGTTTTCAAATCATTTATTTTTATTAAGTTTATAATCTTTTTTTTTTTTTGTGTAGCATGTTTTTTGGAGATTTAAAATAACTTGATAGTAATTCGTACAAACGTAAACAGCCCAAGGGAAAATAATGCTCCGCTTGTTTTTAAATAATTTTAAATCTCAAAGTATTTAATTATGACTTTGATATATTTTACTAACGGTATGTTTGCCTCTAATTTTGTAGGTCCCAATTTCAACTTTAAAAAAAAAAGTATTAAAATAGGCAAATTTTCACGAATTATTGACTGAATTTGTGACTTTATAAAAAAGGTTTTCGTTTCTTCATTGAATGCCCTGTTTTGTGACTTACAAATTATTATTTATATAAAGTTTTAAAAGGATGGGGTAAAAAAAGAAGAATGTGCAAGGAGAGAAAAAAAATCTGGAGTGACTCCACTCGACTTTCCGAACATTGAGTAATTAACAGTTTTGTAGATAAAGTAAAGAAAGAGTAGTTGTTAAACAAACAAAAGAGAGAAAACCATAATAGAGTGTTTGAGTATTTTTCTCCATCTATTACACGTTGTTTTATTTAACGCTACTGAACTTTGAGCCCATAGATCATAATGATAAAGAAATTTTCGTTGTGTCCCTGTAAAAACCTAAAAATGCTAGATTCACCAAAATGCTTATAGTTAGTGCAACAGCGATTTATAATACTCATATAAATTTTCAGCTGAATTCAATAAGGCGTTTAGATGCTATCGCACTTTTAAGATTTTGCTCCCATAGGCCATAATGATAAAGAATTTTTCTTTGTGTCCCTGTAAAAAAATTGTAAGTGCTAGATTCACCAAAATCTATACAGTTAGTTCAACTGTGATCTATAACATGTGTACAAATTTTTTACTCAGATTAATAAGGCGTTTAGACGCTATCACATTTTTAAAAATTTGGCCCCATAGGCATAATGATAAAGAATTTTTCTTTGTGTCCCTGTAAAAAAACTATAAGTGCTAGATTCTCCAAAATCTATACAGATTGAGTATTTGTGATCTATAATATGTGTATAAAATTTTTGCTCAATTGAATAAGGCGTTTAGATGCTATCGCACTTTTAAGATTTTGCTCCCATAGGCCATAATGATAAAGAATTTTTCTTTGTGTCCCTGTAAAAAAACTATAAGTGCTAGATTCACCAAAATCTATAGGGTTCGTACTATGGAGACTTACAATATACGTACCAACTTTCAGCTTATTCGAACAAAGCGTTTAGACGCTAGCGTGTTCACTCACAGACATACACACATACATACACACATACATACACACACACATACATATATCATCGTAAAAATAGTGAAAACGGACTCGTTGGACCTCGAAACGTATAGAAACATCAAAATCTCGAATTCGGATTTTTGACATGATTACAATACTTTCCTCACTATAGTGTTCGGAAAGTAAAAATAATCTGGTGTGTCACTTACACGACTTTCTCTTACTCAGCATTTCAATACTATAAGGTTGCGTAAGTTTTAAGATCAATAATTTAATATAACAAAGTTCAATGTCATTTAGTTTTATTTAACATATAATTCTGTGTGAGGGGGGTTGACACCCCTCAAACCCCCGTTAAAAAATAATGCCTACAATTATAAAAAAAAAAAAAAAAAAGCTGTTATTTATTTGACTTTAAACATACCAATCGGATAAATTTTTTAAGTGGCAGTCTTATACGAAATTCAAAATATCAAATTTGAATTTCTTGCAGTTATTTGTTTTGAAGTTTCGATGATAACAGATTTACTTACAGATTAAGCTCTAAAAATTGGACTTTCGAAATCAAGGAACCTCAAAACATAATATTATGAAAAAAAAAAAAAAGTTGAAAAAAAAAATTCTTTACAGTATGGGTATGAAAATTTAATTTTCCTTTCTGCGACATTAACATTCTGTGGACATTGTAAAATGTAGTACAGCACTCCGATCAATTAAAGTCAATAGAAAAGAACGTTTGGCTCAAATTTAGATAGACCTGTATATTGTCTTTAAAAAATATTATACTCTGAAACTTAGTCTTACACGAAAAAATTCTAACACCAAATGAATGAGAATTCCAACTTTCAAGTACAGCCCCCAATATATCTTAATACTTTGGGTAGCCCTGTAATCGAATGGTGAAGGATTTCCATATCACAATCTACACAAAACATGCTTTTATGCATTTAGGAACAAAAAAAAAAAAAAAAAAAAAAAAAAAAAAATCACCCCGCATTGCTTAAGTCTATGGATCTTAAATTGTACATACTTGCAATTTCCCCCATAGTGTATTTAAAATATCCTGGGTGGCCCTATACACGAGCTCGACTCCTGATTTCAACGAAAAGTTTAGTGTAGCATCCCTGTATGATACAGATTTAGAATACCGAGTTTCAAATTTCTGCTGCTATTTGTTCTTGAGACAGACACACACAAACACACACACACACACAGACCAACCGCTAAAAGCATGATTTTCGGATCCAGGGGACCTCAAAATGTGTAAATATAACAAAAACTCTCTTTCAAAGATACAGGAACTTACCGATATCGAATTTGCAAGATCTCGACAGAATGTTTCCGACAATCAATTTTTGCTTCACAATGAATCGATCGGAAGCCGGTAGCGGAAGCGAAACTGCGAGACTGAAATTCTATCGGCATCGGATAATAACTGATCAATCATAATAAGATCATATGAGATTGAATATGCGAAAACATTGACAGTCATTTTTTCAATATAAAAACTGACGAATTGGAATATATATATATAAATATTATACTTCGTGAAAAAAACTTTCAAAACTATTCATTTTTTGTTTGTTCACTGTGTACAATGTAATCATTATTTTAGAAAGTTTATGAGTGACGATGCTGCTTTTATCTCAAAACAGCAAGTACAATATCAAACAAAAATCAGTCTAAAATGAACGACTAAAAAATAAATTTCTAAAAATAGTCATTTTTGAAGTCTTCAGAGTTATAAATTCTAAGTCAAACCATGTTCTCCACTAAAAATAACCTTAAGATAACCTATGATGTTCTGCACAATTCTTCTTCTATTTCTCTCTCTTTTTTTTTTTTTTTTTTTTTTTTTTTTTTTCATTTTAAGGTATTTTTAAGAATTTTTAGTAAAATCTGCAAGTTTTACATTTAAATCAGATAATCCTAATATATATATATATACATATATAAATTTATCATTCTATACATTTAGATAAATTAAAATCGTTTATTCAAAACAGTGCATGATAATTCAAAAAAAATTATATGTTAAGTCATTGTCATGAATTTTTGCATATTCACATCTGTTAACATATTAAAACATAAAATACACAATATGATGTTAATTAAAAATTCTTATTTAATCAAAACCTTTTAAAATGAATCAAGTTAATTAACTTTTAATATATATATATATATATATATATATTATATATATGTATATAATATATATATATATGTATATAATATGTATATAATATATATATATATATATTATTACTTACAAACTTTGAATAAACACCAGAAAATGCAATAAACTCGCAACAATTGTTTCGGGTCGAAAAAACACGACCCTTCATCAGACGAATAAAGTAAGCACGAGTTTGACTGCAGCACTCGTGCTTACTTTATTCGCCTGATGAAGGGTCGTGATTTTTCAATGTCTTATTTTCGGCTAAATTTTGTTGAAAGCAATGAAACGGTATTACCATAATACATACGATGTTCAAAATGTCCGCAAAAATTCTGCAAATATTTTGTAGACTTAGCTTTATCTTTTTGCTTAATAATGAAAATGTTTGTGTCATTTTTTCAAAAAATCTGCACTGTTTTAAAGCTGAAACAAAATATTCATAATGTTCGTAAAAATACAAAATCTGCAGTTATTTTGAAGATAAATGTAAATCTGCAAAACTTTTATCTTTAATATTTCTGTAAAAATCAACATTTAAAAAAAAATATTATCTCAAGAAGATTTTTAGTGAGGTTAATTCATCGCCTATAGCGAGAAAAATGTAAAGATGCTAATTCAAAGAAAGTATAGTATAGTAACTTAGGAACACACTCGTGTCGTGTCGGTCATAGAATATTTTCTTTCAGACCAACAATATCCGTATTCAGTCCTCATTAGGTCCTTTTAATTTTTTTTTTAATACGTAAAATATTTGTTTAAAATAAATAATTTGTTGTTAAAATTTAAATGTTTATTTTTAAATTATTTTTTATATATATATATATATATATATATATATAAGTTAAGTTAAATATAATTGATAATGGAGTAGAAAATAATTACTAAAATTAAATATGAAATTATACATGCACACTCAATAACAAGAAAACAGATAAATAAATAAATATTCACAACGAAGAAAAATCTTTCAGATTAGAAGTTTAATTTCTGATTAATAATAACTTTATTCAAAAGCAAAAAAAATAATCAAGCATTTTAAATTTTAAATATTTTAATTCATCTGAGAAATACATAAAAAAGTTCTATTTTTCAATTAAATTATTAAATTAATTAATATTAAATAATAATAAATTATTAAATTAATTAAATTAATTAAATTAATAATTTAATGGGAAACAATTATCAAATTAATTTGAGCCTTTTATTTATTTATTAATTTTAATTATTATTAATATTAGTAGCATAAATATACTCGTACACTTAGCAAAATATTGCAAGGGATAAAAATAAAAATAATTCAAATAATTCATAGGGAAGAAAATTATTTTAGTCACAAATTTAGTTTCTGATAAATAATGACTCTATGTAAAAGTAGAAAAAGTATGGAAATAAAAGTATTTTAATTTTAAAATATTTTATTTTAACTGAAGAAAAAAGTTTCATTTCCTTTTTTATTAAATTAAATATTCATATTTTCCGTATTAGTAATACATCTATAGGAATTGCTAATATTTGCAATATTGTGTTTAAAAATGTATATATACTAAAAATAATTTTTTATGTTTAAAAAAAAAAAAAATCACTGTGCCTTGTCGGGGATCGAACTTCCGTTAATGCTACAAAAGAGGTAAATGCTGTTGCATGGAGCTCCTTTAGTTATCATTATTATATTCTTTTTCAAATAGGATTGTTACAATATTTATATTATAAACGATGAATTCACACGATTTAGCTTAGAATTTAAAGCTCTGGACTTCAAAAATGATTATTTTTAGATATTTATTCTTTAGCCTTAAAAAATAGAGGATTTAATTTTGTTTTGATTGTTGGAGGTAAAAGTCACTAAGCTTTCTAATCGAATGTCTTTAAAACTAATGATTAAATGGTGGCAAAACATTAATAGTTTAAAAAGTTTCCCCCCCCCCAAAAAAAAATAATAATAATAATAATAATAAATAAATAAATAAAAAATAGCGTAAGTACATATTATTTGTTTCTATTCCATCAGTTTTTCTTTTATTAAAATGACTGACGAAATTCACTACCGGAAACGAGAAAACTATATGAAACCTGTGAAAGATCAAAGCAAACGAGTGCGACCTAGATTCCTGCCCGGCGCCCAACATTAGTTAAAGATATACATATATTCTAGTAATTCATGGATATATTGAAGCTCAAAAATAGGAACCCATTTTCGTCAAAAGCCCTTCCTTGTTCGTATAAAAGACGAATATTTCAAGTGAGTGATGAGAGCCCATCTGGCATCCCCGATTCAGTTCAGTTTCAGAAACTATGTGCGCCATGTCCCTAAATCGGTTTTGATCAAAAGTTTAATCGGAAATGCGAAATATTATATTGGGTGATAACAGAATGAAAACAAATTAATTTTTGTTAAAATTAGAAAAAAATGAAATTTTAGGTTTCAGTATGTTATATGTGATTTCTTCTCGTTTATCCAACACGCAAACACTTATACAGCTCACATAAAATTTATAAAATTTTAACCGATGGCAACGGCTTTTATATCTCGTATTTGGAAGCGTCCTGTAAGGCAGAAATTTCTTTTTTAATTTTTTTAATTTGTGGATTACGGAGAATCTCCTAAAAATATCATTCTTTCCGAAAAATACTACGTTAAAATTATCGACAGTATTTCTTAATTACGCAGCAATTTCGTTCTGTCGCGAAGTCTCCCAGACAAGTTATTATGGCAATTTTTCTCTCTCTCTCTGCAATAACATTCTCGGTGCCCGAAATGAACGAATATTAATTAAGTCCTGATGCATCTTTCCGTACTGTTTGTTTCCATTTCGAATGGCATTTGTGTCGTTCGCTTTCATTTCTGAGAAATCATTACGGGTATTTCGTGTCGCTCGAAAGAATGTAATTTCGGCAAAGCGTAATATAAATCTAAATGAGACAATACTTTCAAATGATGATATTATTTGAGATGAAACTGAATTAATTTTCGCCGTTAATTGCTGCTTATGTACGGGAATCTATTTTATAAGTTAATCAGCTTTTAATGACAAGTAGATTTTCATTCATTTTCTGCAGGAACGTTTGCATTTTAGTCAGTTAAAAGTAATTTCTTCAAAAAATATCACTATAAAGTATGCTAATTTTATTTATTGATTAGGTCGAAGACATATTTAATATACTTTGATTTTGTGAAATCATTTTTGTAATGATTTCATCATTCAGTTTAATCAATTGGAGAGATTGGGAATTTTGTCTCTTTTTGGAACACAGTGTCAATATTGACCTCGGTATTAATTCTTAAAGTAATGATCTTCAATTTATTTATGTAGAAATTACAAAAAATAAATAAAGTACACAATTCTATAAAATTAATTAAAATTTCACAAAATTTAACTTCAAGAAGTATGAAATTAAAGTTTTTATGCAGCTGTCGTACAAAAATATTTACAATCAATAAAATGTGCCTCATAAAACAAACAGATTACAGTAATGTATTTATCCTGTTAATTTATCCTTTTTATTTCTGTTTCCGAATATATTATTGTGTATACGATGTCACAATACTTACACACTTTTCAGAAGATTTTCTACATTTTTAAATTATCTTTTTTTTTTTTAAACAAAAGACAATTAAAAATATTTTGTTTTGTTTTGTTTTGTAATAAGTTATAAATTGTTTATTTTATTTCAACACAATTAAAAAAATAAAATAAAAAAAAACTTTCTCATTTGGTATTTTTGTGTGTGTAAATAATAATATGTCCTAAAAAATAAAATAAACACGTGATATTTCGACATACCGTGTTTCAGGGGTCATATAGAAATTCTCACCGAAAGGAATGATTAAGAGTTAATTTTTAACTTATCCGCCAACTAGTTTGTTTCCACATATCCTTAGAAAATTTTATAATACAATTCTAAATATTGATAACCACCTTATGAGTATATGGGGGCGCATTTTACACTTTTTCTTTACCCAGGACTCAATTTGTCAAGATCAGAGTGTGGCTGTATCCCTATCCACAATTAATAATAATAATGACCCTCATCTGTCATGAACGATTCCGGTTAGACCGCTTCAAAACAGAAACTTTTGGCAGCCATTTTTTCTTTCCGTTTCTTCAACTCACTGAGCTGGTTCAACTTACGGAAACATACATATAATATGTTTTGTATCGCACGTATTCTTATTTATTTCTTCTGAAACCTTGAAAAACTGTTCAATTGTAATGTTTAAAGGTCTAAATTAAATATAACGGATCACTGGCTATTATAAAAATGAACCTGTAAATAGAATTATGTAACTTCATGATTATAAACAACGCAATGCCAAATAAAAACAAACCAAAACTGTTGCCATTCAGAAAATACAAATTCCAAATGGACAACTTTTTAATTCCGAATGAACGACTCTTTGACTGTTTCATTAAAAAAACGCTTAAAATATTTCTAAAACATATAATATTATATAATATATAATATATAATAAATATATAACATATAAACATATAACCTTAAAAATCTTAAAATATTTGTAAAAACATATTAAAGCCTTTAAATAATTTTTATCAAGCTTCATTGTTTGTTTACATTGTAAGGTATGATTGGCGTCGAGTTTAGTACGTAAATGCTGCCAGTTGATTTTAGTTTTGAAATTAGTGTAAAAGTACCCTTTTACACTAATTTAAACCAAATAAAAAAAAAAATTACACCAAAGTGGCGGGTACATGACACTTTGGTCCCGCCATTTTGGTCCCGCCACTTTGGTCCCGCCGAATTGGTCCCGAGGAAATTTTGGTCCCGCCGTTTTGGTCCTGCCGTTTTGGTCCCGCCATTTTGGTCCCGATATCAGGAATAATCAAAGTATTACAGAAAAAAAGCGAAATTCTTTTTCATATTTCGAATTTTTGTCATTTGACTTGAAAACATGGGAGTAGGAAAAGTCAAAATTATTAGCATCATTATCATCATTATTATTATTTTGCAACAGAAAGTTGTAGTAACAAATAAAACTGAAAAACCGTCTAAAATTTTGAAATTTAGAGTTTTTCTTTGTACGATAGAGGAAAAAGGACAGCAAATACTTGAGGGAACTTCGGGCAAAAGAGAACTTTGACGAATGTTTTCAATTGGAGAGTTGAATATCTACAACCTTTGTTGAAAATGATGTAACTATAGGACACATGGAACAGAAAATTTATTATTTCGGATCGAATTTTGAATGATAAAGGTACTTATTATAGTTATCAGCGTAGATGTAAGCATTGTTAATTTATATAAGTCTGCAAAATTTCAGTTTAAATAAAATACAAGGTTTTTAATATAAAACATTGTAATGCGGCTCTTAATTATCTCATTCACATTTAGAGTGCTCGAATATAAAATTTGTAGGAAATCGATGCTTTATCGAAGTATCTCCTAAATGTTAGAGTTTAATAATAAAAGAAGAAGTGAGGAACCTAAATAATGATCTCGGGAATAATTTGTACAGATCTGCTAAACTTAAGTCATTTTCTTCTCTGTCAATCTGGATATATTTGTCAAACACAGGAAATAGTTACATATTATAACCCCTTACAATATTGTTTAAGAAAATGTCCATTAAAAGCCCCTCTCACCCCCTTTTTTTCTTCAAATGCGCTGAAACAAAACAGTGAAATTCCTGTTCATTGTCTGTAGGAGAAACAGGTGCGAAACGAATCCCAATGTGCTACAGAGATTTCAATGCTGCAAGGCCCGACTAACAAAAAATTTTTTTAGTGCCCCCCCCCTCCCCCCCCCAAAAAAAAAGGCCCCTATTATACTATGATTTATAGCAGGCGAGGCAGACTGACTGGAAAAAGTGTTTAAACAAAAAAAATTATCTGTTTCTGTTTTTAGTTTTAATAAAATTACTTCACTGAGCCAAATATAGATGCTACCGGATTATAAGTTTCCGGATTATCGATGCTTCACCGTACGTTAATTGTACAATTTCATGTATTTCAAATGATCTTATGTACAGTACCAATCAAGATTTTATTTTAAAATTTTATTTATAAAAATAAAACACAGTTGAATTAGAAAACGAAAAAAAAAAAAAAAATCTAGGGGATTTAGATCAGATATTTTTAACCATTAGTAAAATTTTGTGCCCCTCAGGGCACGAGCCCCGGATGCCTCAGGCCCTGCAATGCGGGCATTGTTTTTAGTCATACAGACGTATCAGACAGATATATATATATATATATATATATATATATATTTTTAAATGTAATATAAGATAGATAAAAAAAATAAAAAAAATTGAAAAAAGATAAAAAAAATTGTACATCAACATTTTCTGAACATTTATGCTTTCAATGCGAGCAGTTAATTAAATATTGGACTACTTACATATTTTCATTTTTAAAATAATTTATACACATATATACACGGTTAACGTAATTAAATATCACGCACAAACAAACATGCATTTTATTATTATTATTATTATCAATATAATACAGATTTTGAAATAAATTCCTCTTAGATTAATGATAAAAATTAAACCATAATCAAATCGAATGAAACGTCTCTCTCTCTCTCTCACACACACACACATATATATATTCAAAGATTCAAAGACGGAAGGAAGCGGCTCACCACTATGCAGCAGTTTTGAGCGATTTTAACCTCCAAAGGGGGGCTCTGACAACAAATGTCGCATAACAATATGAAATTTTGAAAACGCCCGTTTCTAGAGGTTAAGTCTCCCCAGTTGTTTATTGCATAAACATTAACAAAAAATAAAAATAAAAATAAATTTAATTTAAAAAAAATTACATTTGGTGCCGGATATAAAATCTGACGCGACAGAGGGCAGCAATTAATTAAAAAGACAACACACATATATATATTTATGAATAAATTCATATATAAATTCAAAAACTTCATAAATGATCCCAAGCTTATGCTTATGAAGAAGAGTCTATGATGGGAGCAGGCCAATAATTAGTTCTTTGAAAGAAATAGCTTTCTACCACTAAAAGCAAATTATATTTAATATCCTATGTTTTTCTTTCTTTCTTTTTCCCTTTTTTTATACAAAATTTTTCTGTATTTTATTATTTTTAAAATAATTCAAAGTTTATCAATAAATATAATTAAATGGGGATTCTTCTTTTAATAAGAAGGTACTGTTGTTATTGTTAACAACTTTTAAAATCACAAAATTTTGTCACTGATAGTAAATTATAAATTAAATTACAATTGAAGCAAGTTAAATCGAAATCAAATGAAAAAAATCGCAATAAAAAATAAATAAATAAAAATAAAAGTGTAATTGCATAAATAATAATAATAATAATAATAATAAATAATAATAAATAAATATATTAAATGCTCGTAAAAAAATTACTACAAAATTCTCCGAATCTCAATAGCTAGGCAGCAATCGTAATGTCGAAAATTTATATATTTATCTGTAAGATATTCCTTAATTAAAGATATTCTAAGAGCAATTCAATTTTCCCGTATCAATAAATATGTTATCATATTAAAAAACTGATATATATTTAAAAAATTGCAAAAAATTGACGGGACCAAAATGTCTCGGGACCAAAATGGCCAGGGACCAAAATTTCCTCGGGACCAAAACGGCAGGACCAAAATGGAGGGACCAAAGTGGCGGGACCAAAACGGCGGGGCCAAAGTGTCCTGCTTCGATGTAAAATGATAGTTGGGATAGAATGTTTGGTTGGGCAAGTAAAAGTCACCAGTTGAAATGAGTATTGAAAGTCGAGTAGTCTAAGGAAGGTGATAATGTCGAGTCAAGGTAAAATGTTCGGTTGAGAATGAGAAAGTCCCTATCTGGATCCTGGATATTTTGGCGATGTTGTGGGAGAGATCAAGAAGGTTCAATATATTAAACCTCTTTGGGGTGAGATAAGTGGTTGGAGGTATCGAGTAGAGGTGAATTTGGGTTAGCATGGAGTGTCTGTAGTTATTGGATAGTTAGTTAGAAAATTTGAAAACAGGATCTGCGATAGTCTTAAAAATAAGTATTTTGGTAAAATGAAGTGAATCGTTTTTTCTTATTATGAGGACTTTAAATACGCAAGCGAAGTGATGACGTCACTGGCCGTTCTTGGATACAAGAAAAATATTTCCTATGTTAAACGCCCAATGGATTTTTCATAAAAAATTATTAAAAATCGAGGGAAATTATTTCCCGATTTTAATCCCCATATTTAGGTATAGCTATGTATTAGTTATCATGTGCATGCGTTAGTTTAAGTTGTTTTTGTTCTAAAATTGATAAAATTTGAATTTTAAATTTCAAAACTCTAGATTAAAAAAAATGGCAAACTTCCATATTCCATTGAAAACATAAACATTTCATTTCAAAGAATGATATTTACACAATAAATATCCAATTAATATACTAATTAAAAGGAAAATGATAAATATTCTATCATAATTTGAAGTGAAATTTGTTTTCAAATGTCTAAATAAAGTATCTGATATAAGATACTAATATGTTGCAGCGGAATAGATTTGATATCGGTCATCCTTGGCAGAAATATATATATATATATATATATATATATATATCGCCAAATTATCTGGCGAATATAATTTAATTCCTTTCAAAAATCATGGTTATGTTAAAAACTTATATTAAGAGAGTAATGAATAATATGAAACAATATTTCGTACAATACATATTACGGAAATATACATCTGGCATGTATATTTTTATAGTACGTGTTTGATCGTCAAATACAAAAACGCCAAGGACAACAGAGTTTTGAAATTTAAAATTAAAATTTTGTCAATTTGACAGCAAAATAACTCAATCTAACACATGCACATGATAACTAATACATATATATACCTAAATAGGGGGATTAAAATCGGGAAATAATTTTCCTCGATTTTTAATAATTTTTTTACAAAAAATCCAAGGGGCGATTAACATAGGAAATCATTTTCTTGCATCCACGGATGGTCACTGACGTCACACTTCGCTTGCGTATAGAGTAGAGTCCCTAAATAAAATAATAGGCCGGCGCATTACCGCCATTTTTTTGCCTCAGAAGACGACAGAATTCCCGCTTGGCGTCGTTATCGCTTCCCTAATGATTTTAAGAAATCTTGATCTGAAGCTAATCCGGTCAAGATAAGAGCAATAAGGAACAATAATATTCCTAAAAACACATTTTTTTCACAATACATTCTCAGGATGTCATTTTATTCTGAGGATATCGTATGGATGTACTGGGGTAAGATGTGTTGTTAGGGCGGTTTCTGTTTCTTTTACAAAATGTCGCCAAAACTCAAATACACAGTCTGCGAACACTTTATATTCACTTCTTGAATGATTATAGCAGTTTATCGCTAAACAAACTTCGATATCGTAGTTTACTTAGCTAAAATTATGAAATATAATAAAACAAGTTACTCTAAAGTAACGTAAGACGATTAAAAAAAATGTTTGTGTTTTGTTTATGAGAGAAACGCGCTGGGTACATGTGGCTACCCTAAAGCAACAAAATGCCTGATGCGCCAGCTCGTACATATAGGAGCCTTAGTATAGAGCACTTAATGGAACACTGGGATGGGCCTATATTTTTTGTCAACCAGCAGTTTTTTTATTCTCATTCATATTTTTTGATCGGGTAGAATTTTTTTTAATTTCAGAACGAAAATTATAAAATATCGAAACACATTTGATTTATAAACAAAAATTGAAAATACATTTAAATGATCACGTGGTAACCATCATGATCTAAACATTGTTTTCAAGATTTATCGTTCACATTCCGTCATTTTTGACGGGGTTATATACTAGTGAATAATAAAATCCCTATACAGGAAATTTAAGATACAGTCGAGGATTTTCCGAACGATTTGCTTAGTATACACTATTTGAATGATATATTTAATTTAAATATTAATATTTTTTAGGATTTTCTATAAAATTTTATGAAAATCGTTTAAATTATTATAAGTTAAATGTTAAATTAAATAAATTATTAAAAGATTTTAAGTAATGAACTTTTAAAAAAAAAGTTCTATTTATACTTGGAAAACATTTTTACAGAAGATGATTGTTTAGTTTTGAAACGTAATTTCAAGTGGTAATAAAAGTTTAAATTCCATTATATATATTGTTACGAAAAAAACTTGTTTGAGAAAGTAGTTTGTAAAGTAGAAAACAGATTTCAGTCTAGGAGCGCCGTTTATTCAGCGTAACTTCTTGAATCAGTACAACGAATATTCTCGAAGCGGTCCAGTAGCACTACTCATTTATCGAATATTCTGTGGTCCAATGAAACTGTCATTCGTGTCGCAAATGTCACTATTAGAGTAATATTCTGGAACAATCCATGAAATAAATATATTTCGATCGACGACTATTTTCGTCACAGCTTTGGTATGAGACGTTCTTGGTGACTTCAAATATTTTTTGAACTTATCGAATATATCATTAAAACGAACATTCTCGAAAACAGTCCAATAGTATTGTTAATTCTTCGAATATTCTGAAAGTTGTTAATCGTACAGCGCTATTGGATGAATGTTCTGGAACAGTCCAAAAAACAGTCACTTGTACCACAGGATTAAAGCAAACAACATCAAATACTCCGGAATAGGAACTTTCGCTAATTCACGAACAAAATTCAATCGCTTGGAGTCTAAGGTGCAATCGCTCAGGATAACTCCTCGGAAAAATCGCTCAGACAACACTGAGACGCTGTGATTTCACTCTCTCTCGCAGAAGTCAGTTCACTTCTACTTACACCTTTTGGCGATGAGGTTTGGCGGTAGTTCTATCAAGAATCTCATGGAAAGTTCTAGATTTCAGTTGATATGCATTATGGAGCTTAGAATCTTCAGGAACCCTAAACTACTATTTTGTCGCCAAGTTTGACCTCGCTGGAAGAGAATGAACTACCTCTTTTTCTCACTTTAACTAAAATGAATTAAAATGTCATTTTTATGTATCCACTTTTCTTTTTTAAGTATCATTTATACTGCGTTATTGAAAACACTAAAACCCTGTTTTTCATAAACCAATATCAATTCAGATTGTACAGTCGGTAACAAAAGTGTCCGAACACTAGCAAAAATTCCTATGTAAAAAAAGTACACTTCATACGGTTTTGTTCAATAAATCCTTGTCGAATCCTGTTCTTAGTCAGTGTAAGAACAGGATTCGATAAGGATTTTTTAACAAAACCGTATGAAGTGTACTTTTTTTACATAGGAATTTTTGCTGGTAAAAGCTTTGCTTAGGACACTTTTGTTACCGACTGTACATAAGTGTCATTTCCGGTAAGATACTGTAGCCGAAACTTTCATTTAAAAAAAGAAAACAAATATTCTGCCAATACGCATAATTTGTATCTCCTCTGTATCTTTCAACAAAAGAATGTTGTCTGAAATCTTTGAACCAAATGTAATTTTGTAAACCAATGATGAGTGCTCTTCATACCAGATTGTGCTTGTAAAAAAAGTATGCTAGTTTTATTACATTTACAGCCATCTGAAAATACTAAAATGAACCCAAAGAGAAATTTCATAGATTATAATTCATATATATATATATATATTGTAAATTCATGTAAACAGAGTTTATGTACGATCTCAGTAAGAAGTTCCATGTAATATCACCTTAGGTTAACGATTTACAATACAGAATTTAAACTTATAATATCGGTTTTTATGCTATGCTGATAACAGACACACAGACCAACCACTGTGGACATACAATTAGAGCAAAAACTCATTTTGAAAAACTCAATCCGAAAGTATTTACGTAGATAGAAAAAAAAGTCAAAATCGAAAATAGGAAAAATCATTTGTCTGAAAACATATTTATGTCATTTTTCCTTTTTTTTTCCAGGCATTCATGTGACACATTAACCAATTATCAATATTTGTATATGGATAATTATTACTATTATTATATTCAACGCATTGAAGCTTTTTCTTCTCTCAGGAAATTTTGATGGAATACTTCTGTAAAGAAAATAAATAGAAATGATTTTAACTTTATTTTAGCCATTTTAACCCTTTATCTACCGACAATATTTTAAAGTACGATTAGTTATAAAAGCGTATAAAATCGAGTGGATGGAAGATATGTCAAAAAGACATTTCTAGGGATAGACTGTATGTTAGTACCGCATTTTAATCTCACTACAAGGCACTAGACGCTACACGTAGTCGTTTTTGTTCCAGAAAGGACTTTATATAGAATGCTCTCGCTGTTTTTGCTACACATTTTTCACGATCTTCACCTGCGTTACAATTACTTCAAGAATCGCCCATTCATATTAAGAAAAAATATATAGGGCACACGAAAAGCACGTATATTTTTTTACACGTTTTTAAGGTCTAAATATCTTTTTCCACCTCTCTGTAGCAGTGGTACACTCATGTACCGCGTCACAAAAGTTCTCATACATGACTAGGATGAGCATAATTTTGATTGCAGATATCTTTAAATAATTAAAAAATTAAAAAAAAAAAAACTTTTTATATACCATATTTTTAAATTTTCTGTTGAATCTTATAGCTATAAAACTACATTAGCACTTTATGAATGCGTAGAAAAGTTTTAAAGTGATAACGACGTCCATTTTTGTGAGATGCATCATTTAACTTTTTACAATTTTTTTAACGTTCACGTTTAATTAAATGTATTTATTTTTATGTCGAAAGAAAAGGAGCTCGTCAAATTTTTTTTGGCAACCATTAAATTATAGCTAATATTTTAATGGCTATTTTTATTGCTATTAAGAGGTTATTATTTTCATATTTTAATTAATTAAAAGAAAACTAATCAAAAATTCGAAAATCGGGCTTCGAAGTATAGTGTTGTCATCGGGTTATGAGCTATTCTGAACGTTTCATATGTCTAGCTAGTAGGGAAGTTAGTTAAAAATAGATTGCAAGATTTGTACCAAACAAACAAACAAACAAACAAACAAGAATTGAAGTTAACAGAAACGTGGTAAAATACTTTGAAGTGACTGAAAAAATTTTTTTTTTTCAAATGCATTTTTTGTCTGTTTCCTAATGCGATTAATAAAGGGTTGAAAAAGAAATAGAGAGAGAGAGAGAGAGAGAACAGAATCGATTACCGTCGTGTTGGCATTTTAAAAAATATCATCTCAAATAACCTAATGATTGAAGACCCTCTCACAGCACCCAATTATGCAAGACGCCGCGTGATTAGCGAAATATCTTTTACTCAGTTTCGTTTTCATGTGACATTCATCCGAGATTCTTTGATAGGACTTCAGTTTCCTTTTGTAGCCGTTAAGGTAAACCTCACTGCTTCAACGAAATTGAAAACATTATGGAAATGGGAAAGAATCCTTCAGAAATAGGTGTTCAGAGATGTGGGTATTTCCCTCATTATCATATTCCATTTCATCCTGGTTCAGAGGGCTTAAAGGAAAGAAATGAGTGATTTTTTTTTAACGTCCACCGGGGAAAAAATAGTATTGTTCTGTGCCATATTATACAACAGACCAAAACAATGTGAGAAACTATATAAACATTAAGGAATGTATATCTCTAAGTTATTCTAGGTCCTCTGACAATAATATCAATACTGTTTTGCCTTTATTCAATTAATTTTCCATACTTAAACTTCTCAAACAATAGGACTTCAAAATAATTTTCTCACGCAAAAACACTGCAGCCCTTAATAGGTTAAAAGACCTTACAGATAGGCATAAGTCTTGGGGTATCTGTAGTATTACTTGTCAATGTGAACTATCGTTGGATGGTCAAGCAAAATCTAAACTCAAGTTTTATCTAAAACAACGCATAGTTAATAATCAATAATTCAACAAATGATCACTAAACACTGCTCAAGATTTTATATAACTGAACCGTCATTTATTATGACACCCTGTATAAGACTATTCAATAGAATGATCATTTCAGATGCAGATTGATTTTAACTTTTTCCTGAAGGGGAAACATCCTTACAATTACAGTACTTTTTAGAAATAATTTTGATACTAATGCTGAATGACTCCCTGTTGCCTCACTTGCTGTCTGACTCCATGCTTAATAAACCCCATAATTAATTTAATTTAGTTAAGTAAAAAGGTTTAATTCTGTCATTAACTTTATCCCAGGTTATTTAAATTTCCCACTTAACACTTAGGGAGGCATCCTAGCATAAAATGAAACAGTACATAATAAGAAATTTACTCATAATGTTAAAAACCAAATATTATTTATTAAGGGGAATTAGGATACATAAATTATTAAGTACATTAGGCCCGTATGGCCGGTTTAAAATTTGCATACCTAAACTTTACCGATATATAATAATTCTTTTATGGAGTCCTAATTTTAAATTACTCAGGAATTGCTAAATAATAAAAATGCTTACCGAAAATCTTCAGCGCAGTTTGAGGCATCATCATCCTTCCAGAAAAAACACTTATCACAAATTCCAGACACTGAACTTAATCCAAATCTGACTCTACGTTCACAAATTTAAAATCTCTTCTTCTCTTTTCCTCTCCGTCCTCTCCCTATATCCCAATCCGAATTTTTATGCCCCTTCTCTTTCTTCTCATATTCCCCTCTTTCTCTCCAATCTCTGGCTAGTTCGTCGTTAACCTTAATATTATTGGATTTTAGGAATTGAATAAAATTTTCCGTCATTGGCTCTTCCTTTCCCCTTTTAAAATTTTCCTAGCCTTATTTTATTTTATTTTCTCAGCTGGTTTTTCGCGCGCTTTCCGCATCTTTCCATCCGTATTCATCTCTACCCTTTTGTAGACTCGAACGCTTACCAACAATCCTTGCATTCTTCTGGTCCCCGACCTATTCAAAACTCTCTGAATTTGGCGGCGCCTTTTTTCGGTACCTTGTATGTAACATAAATTTTTCTTTCCTCTTATAGAGAAGACATTTCCAAAATTTGACTTCTAACATTTCTTTTGAACGTATTCTAATCGAAAATATTTCTTGTGCTATAAATTTACACTCAGTGCCTTTATTTTTTTGTTATGATTTTGACTTTTACTATCGTACACCTGAATAACCAATCCTTTCAGCATTATCCCTGCTTTCAAGCCTTTATTTTTAAAATATCCCGGACATCTGGCCTTAAAGTTGTTTTCGTTTCTTACCTAACACTATATTTTCTCACAATAATAATTTTATTTTTGTCCACCCAAGAATTCCTATAAGCGAGCTATCCTTCTTTAACTTTCATGGGAAATCGTGTGTGACCATTCCTTTCTTAGGAAAATATGCCCTTTGCAATGTTCCTTTATTCACCTCTAAGTTTAACCGCGCTGTTATTATTATGCCTTAAATTCCAAATCTTTAAATTTTCCTCCAAAGAAATTCCAAGATGTCTGAGCGTGTCTCAGCAATACTTTGGAGGAAAAATTTAAAGATGTCTGAGCGTGTCTCAGCACTAACACTTATGAAAGTTTCAAGACATATAAAGTGTCGCTATAACCAGTGTTGGGCATAATTGATTAAAAAGTAATTGAATTACAATTAAATTATAATAATAATAATAATAATAATAATAATAATAATAATAATAATAATAATTATTATTATTATTTATTTTATTTTATTTTATTTATTTATTTATTTTTTTTTTTTTTTTTTTTGTCAATTGATTAACAAGTAATTGATTACAAATAAATTGAATAAGTAATTCGATTTATTTATAATCAATTACTTGTTAATTGTTTGACAGTAAAATAATTATAATTATAATCTAATTGTAATTCAGTTGTAATTCGATTACTTTTTAATCAATTATGCCTAACACTGGCTATAACTAAGATGATTTTGCGTGGGAAATTTAAAGTCTAATCGAAATTTAAATGGTTTAGAATTTTCAATTAAATGGTATTCCTGGTTTAAAAGGACGGTGACAATGAGAGCTCACTCCAGCAGGATGACAAAGGGCCAATGGTCGCTGAGTCATCACTCAATAAATCCAAAAACACGTGCATGAGTGATCCATTTTTGCCTAAAACATTTTTGTCATCCTTTATTTTTTCCCTATTTTTTATTTATATAAAAAATTATACAAATATCTTTTGATTTTCATAAAATGTCGGTAAATATAGAAATGGAAGACTATGTATAAAAAATTTCTGACTGCAACTTTTAATATTTGTTTGGTAAATATCCATTATAGCTCAAGGGTCGATTTCTGAGTTATTCTATCTTCAAAATTCTGTAACCAGTGCTACTCTCAGTTTGCAATATTACATTGTTAGTTCCACGTTGCATTCTCGACTCGATTCTTTGTTTGATGAAAGGTCGCATACAATATTTCGACCTGGATCAAATGTTGTATGTTTTTTCAGTTTATGGTGTTTGTTCATTTTCCTCCTTTTCCAACACCAGTTTTTCAGTGCATTTTACAGGAAGTGAACAAAAACCTGTGTAGAATATATAATTTAACACGAGTTTAGAACACACACACACACACACATATATATATATATATATAAATAATCGTTTGTCCTGACTGAGTGAGTGATTCATCATCGCCCAGCCTAAGCCCCTACACCTAGAAACATAAAACTTGGTAAAAACATTTATTCTGTAAAGTAGACACCCACTAAGAAGCGAATTTACGAAATTCGCCCCCAAGAGGAGGGGCAAAACGTGATTTCCCAAAATATTTACATCTTAAAGGAAAAATAAGAAACATATATCAGTAAAAATTTTGCTTTAAAATATAACTAACACAAACACCTAAAAACCAGTTTCTGGAATTTTAGAAATTCGGATTTAAAGGGTGGAGAGGGGGTAAAACGTGATTGCACATCCATTATATCTCAAAGAAAAAACGGATATATCCGTAAAATTTTTGTCTTAAAATTACACAAACACCTTAAAATCAATTTCTAGAATTTTAGAAATTCGGCCTCCCAAGGGGGAAGAGGGGAGATAACATGATTTCCCATGCGCAAAAAGTGATTTCACAAAATCCTTCAGATCTCAAGGGAAAAAAATAAAGATATCTCTAAAACTTTACTGTAAAATACAGCTAACACAAATACCTCCAAATAAATACTCTAGAGGTCTGCACGGGCGAAGCCTGAGCCCGAACCCTGTGTTCAGACCGAATTTCTCAATTTGGTCTCGGGTCGGGCCGGTCTCGGTCATCCTAGGGATCTTTTGTATCCTTAGACCGGGCCGTGCTTGGCTTATTATTATTATTTTTGTATACTCGGGCCGGGCTTGTATTAAATATTTTCAGGGTCGTGTCGGCACAGAAATTTTTTCATGTTTCTCGTTAATTAACAATGAAGATAAATGATGAAAACTTATCTTTAGTATTTTTTTTAGATAATTTTATTGATTAGTATGCCACATACAATTTTGTTTTGTCAAAAAATGCTTATAACCTGGACTTGGTTGTGTGACTGTGTGTGATCGCGCTTTGATTTCCACAAATACTTTTAGCATATTTGGAAACTGATATTTATTTAAAATCACAATAAGTTTCATAATCAAATTGAATGCCGGTACTAGTTTGCGCACAAGCACAAACAAAAGAAATTAGATACGTTATTCTCTATAAGACTTTTATAGAGTCTAGGGGCTATGAAGGATATTTTTAAACATTTTCCCGCTACTTTCTTGGGCATTAATTGTAGTAAAATTAGCAACATTTTTCAGATGCGCAAAAGAATCTTTCCATTGAAAATAATTGGAATAACTTTAATCTTTTGTTTGCAAGATCACAGAAAAGGATTCGGATACATTATGGGATGAAAGTAGTGCTTTAGTAGTATTAACCATTTTTACTTTTCTACATTGTTTGATGAACAGTAATATTTTCGGTATGACTTTCTGGTTGTCCGTGTGCTTTCTGTCTGTTAGCAATAATGAATTTATGTTTATATGTAATTGTCTTCTAAAAGATCAGTAGTTTTGTTAATGGATAAACTGTATAGATTATCCATTAACAAAATGGTTGGCTATATAAAATATAGACTAAAAATTTTTGCAGAGAAATGCAGGCAATTTTCTTTCCTTCTCTTTTCCCATTTTTCTTTTTTGGATCGAGCCGGACCTGATTTCATCAACTTTTCTCCTATCCGGAGAAAGAAGCATAAATTAAATCATGCATTCACACACACACACACAAAAAAAAAAAAAAAAAATAAATAAATAAATAAATAAATGTTTTTTTTTTTTTTTTTAAACGTGCATTACCATAAATAAGTCAGCAAAAGTACGCCCAAGCAATCACGCTATTTGAAGTATCTTTTCATTTTACTCCTCGTTTGTTGTTTACTTTCTCCTTTTTTTAATTAGACGACTTCCTTTGCTTCCATGAACACATCTTAAATCATTCCTTCGGGGAGTTCTGCGTTATTTATTTTGTCGGCCTTCGACAACGTGACATTTGATTTATGACAAAATATTAAATGTTTGCCCTTTGATTCATCATTTGACGTTTGCAAATGGGAAACGCTATGTATTATTTTTCTGGAATATATGGATAATGTACATAAAATATATTTGTATATAAGAAAAAGACTGTAAATATGTATTTAGAAAATATGTATAAAAAAGAATTGTGAGAAACTAATTAAGAGAATTTCAATACGGAAAGTTAATTTGTCTAAGTCTGTGTTAAACATGCATATATTTTTTAACGTTTTCCCTTATTAACAAATAACGTTAAGATAAAAATTATGAAAAAAGTGCAGAAATTTTTGTTTCAATTTTAAATTGCATTTCACATTTTAATGAATGAATATACAGACATAATGCTTCTTCATTTAGCCAACAATCAAAGTGGATCTTATATCGAAAGCTATAAGCGGTACTTCCTTGCATAATACAATTAAAATTACAATAGATTACTGAAGTTTAAAAGCGGAATTTTATAAGAATGAAATTATAAAAAATGGAAAGAAAAACACATAATCTGTATTTAGCCAGTCGAAGAACATACACTGAAGAGCCAAACAAATCTGGTAATCTTGACTAATAGCGTGTAGGTTTCCCACGAGCACACAAAAGTGCCGCAACACCACGTGGCATGGACTCAACTAATGTCTGAATGTGTGCCAGAGGTAATTTATATCAAATATCTTGCAGGGCAATCAACAAATCCGAAGTGCGAGGAAAGGAAGGGAGAACTCTTCTGAGCGCCACATTACAAGGCATCCTAGATATGCTGAAAAATGTTCATGTCTGAGGATTTAGGTGGGCAGTGCATATGTCTAAAGTCAGATGAGTGTTTCTGAATCTACTCGGTTACAATTCTGGACGTGTGGAGTGCCGCAGTATCCAGCTGGAATATTGTCCAAGTCCGTCGGAAAGTACAATGGACATGAATCGGACAGGATTCGCCAGGTTGAACAGCCCCTATTGGCATGTAGGTACATGGGTTCACGAGGTTATATCTATGCACGAACACATCCATCTGAACGATATAATTGGAAACGAGACTCACCAGACCAGACAACGTATTTTAATCATAAACAAAAAGTCCAATGGTGATCTTAGACGGCCCAGGCGAGACGTAAATCTTTGTATCGTGCAGTCAATAAAGGTACACGAGTGGGCTCTTGGCTTCAAAAGCCGATATCAATGACGATGCGTTAAATAATCTGCATTCTGGCATTTGTTGGTTCACCAGGACTGAAAGCAGAGCCCAGGGCAGCTGCTCGGCATGACCTGGCGTTAGTCAGGGCCTGCATGTCTGTCCAGTTTAAGGATTACACTAGTCGACAAAAAAAAAAAAAAAAAAAAAAATGGGAAGTAACAGAAATAAAATTAGCTATTTTCAACTAATTCTGCAGTGCAGAATTAAAAAAGAATAGTTAAAAATCTGTAACACGTACAGTTTTTTTTTTTTTTTTGGTTATGATTATTTAATCTGTACTGGAAGTAATATACAAAAGCCTTTAGAAGACATGCATTATTACTATCAATGTTATTAATTTAGCATGGAATACTGTTAATATGGAGATAATATACATATTGTAGACTAAGTAGAACATAAAAACATGGAAAATACACTAAATGATTGAATTGTTATTATTTCTTATTTTAAAACCAAAATACAAAAAATAGGCTTTTTTACGTCTTGTGTTAAATGTCTGTCTTTTGATTTTAATATAAATAGTTCACAAATAACACAAAACTTATCGGGTACGGTTTTACAAGTTCTACACTGAAAATTTGCCATTTTGAACATGAAACTTAAACTATAAAACAGCACAATCATACTTAACAAAGAATATCTGTTAACTAGAATACCAGAAAAGAAAAAAAGGAAAAACAGATAAGGTACGAATACAGGGTTGCTAAACAGGGGTTGCCAGCAGAGAGGATGGCCAGGAGGCAAGGTTGATAGCACAAAAGGTTACCATGTGTGATGCAGTCGGCAGCAAAAGTATCTGAGCACTAGCAATAATCCTTGTCTAAAAAAAGTACACTTGATATTGCTTTGCTAAATAAATCCTCGTCGAGTCATGTTCTTAGTCAGTCTAAGAACAGGATTCGACAAGGATTTATTTAACAAAATAGTATTCAATATACCTTTTTAATATCGGAATTATTGGCAAGTGCTCGGATACTTTTGCTGTCGACTGTATTGTAAAAATTATAAAAAAAAATAGTGAAATTTGCCATTTTCTGATACTTTAACAAAAAAATGGAACAAACATGGTTGCCGGGATTCTGAGTTGCCAGAACTCTGGGTTGCCAATAGGAAGGATTACCACCTGTGATACTGTGAAAATGATAAAAAAAATCGTAAAAATTGCCATTTCCTTATACTCTAACAGAAAATTGTAACGTGGTGGGACATTTTTACTTGCAGATATTTAAATAAAAATTGGAATTAATAATAAAAATAATAATTTGACTGTTGTTACCGAACCACTGTAGTTGAACTTATATTATGTATACAAAGTAACAAGAAATCTATTAAATCGTATCATTATAAATATACAAATATACATTTTTAGACGAAATTAAGAAGCAATGAAAATGACTTCTTGGGCAATGTACTGTTTACAGAATTTGTAGTCGAGAGTAGATTGTAGTCGAGTATATCTATATAAATGACTCTGCCTTTATTGAATTTTAAGAAGTTGCACGTGCAGATTTAACAACTTTTCTTTCCGGAATTTTTAATACAAAAATTAAGTGTAATAAAATAAAACGTGCATGAAAATGAAAGTATTTTGGTTTGCTTTTTTTATTTCATAACATATTTTTGTTTCTCTCAAACTCACACTAACGATACATTTCGAACGACGCCATTTTTAATTCCCTAAGCTTATAAGTAATATGCCAAAAACGTACGACAAATTCCATGCTTGAGTATTGATTTATACATGACTTAAAAATTGAGACTTTTAAAAAAAGTTATTCATTGAAATCTAATGACCAGCGACGTGGGCAAAACCAGCCAATATGACTTAATTTTTATGGAGCGATAAAAACATAGGCGCGGCAATAAAAGAATTAGAGAGATGCTGCGTATGAAAATACTGACAACATGAAATGGAAAATTGATAGTCATTGATAAAATTCTAACTTATGAAGAAGGAGATTAACTAATGCGTCATTCAAAAACCAGAAAAGGACGTCAATTTAGAAGCACATCAAAAACACTTACATACAGAACGCAAAGTTAGAACAAACATTTTATTAGTTAAAATAGGTCATTTTATCTGTACAAAAATAATGATATGCATGCGCAATGAAAACACTTTTCATAGTAATGTTCGCATATAAATATCATCTTAAATGCGATTCGCATTTAATACGATATTTATTACATTTGTACTCTGAGTGCAAGATATTAGTATCTAAAAGTGGCAATAATTTTCGTTCAAAACTCTGCATATTATTAAAAAAAACACGTTTATTTATTTATTTATTTATTTAAATGCTTATATATTTTTACTTTCTCCTACCCATAGGGTCGAGAAAGTATTGTTTTAGGGACAAATTTTCGAACGTGAATTTTTGTTATATTTACATGTTCTGAGGTCCCCTAAATACGAAAATCATGTTTTTAGCAGATGGTCTGTGTGTCTGTTATCAGCATATCTCAAGAACAAATAGTAGCAGAAATTCTAAACTCGGTATTCTACATGTGTATCATAGGGAAGCTGCACTAAGCTTTTCGTTGAGATAAAGCAAGTGGTTCGTGTACAGGGCAAAAGTATTCAAATACATTAGGTCTAAGGGGGAAATTGCAGGTAAGTAGCGTTTAAGTATCTATAGGCTGCACTAAACCAAATAAAACGAATATATATTTTTTGTAATAGAGATAGTCAACTGGGAATTTTTTTTTTTTTTTTTTTGTATATGTATTTTTTGTGTATGTAGGAGCTTCGCCTCCCCCCTCGAGGGGAGTAAATTTTCATGATGGGTATCTTTCAAAAGAGCTCGCCAATACCTTTAAAACGGATGGTTGAACTATCGATCTGCGATAATTTAAAATAAAGTTATCGATTTATTCATTTTTAACCAAAAAAAAATGTAATATTGAGAATAAATTCAACTTTTTTTGGATATTTAGTGTTATACTACTTCTCTAATATGGAAATCGTCTGTATTATCATAAAAGATAATTTTTTTAAATAATAATTTTAATAAATAATTTTTAAAAAACAGAATTATTTTTTAATAACCGAATTAAATTCTATATAAATGTAGGTGCATTAATGAAATGGGGGGTTGAGGGGGGCAACAGCCCCCCCCCCCCTTACACAGAACTAATTATCATATAAAACTCTTCCGAAGAGAAAGTCGTGTGAGTGACACACCAGGTTATTTTATTTGCCATGCTATTGTCACACAAATGCATCAGAAAATTGTACATAGTCTATATTAACATTTCTTACAGCTATAAGTACAAAACTTTGAATAAGCACCAAATAATGCAAGAACTCGTAACAATGGTTTCGGGTCGAAAATAAACACGACCCTTCGTCAGGCGAACAAAGTAAACACGAGTCTGGAATGCAAACAAAGCGACAATGCGCAAAATCGATTAAAGTAAAGAGCAAAAACAAAAGTAGAATGTAAATATAAATATTGGTGTGACCAGAATTATAAAATGAAAGAAGAAAATGAATAAATAAATAAAAATAAATAAATAAAGTAAAGTAAAAAATAGCAGAACTAAACGAAAACCGAAATTAAGTGAGTGATTTCCAATCATCAGACAAGAAGGGGATGGAAGAAATATTGTTTGAATGCACTCTGAAAATGCATTCACTGAAACAATATTTAACGAAACAATAACACGTCATTTCAGGTCTATTTAACAGAACAATAAGTAATAAATTAAATAGTGTGATCTATTTTTTCACTTCATAGAGAACACACAACATGGAAATAATGATAAATTAAAATAATTGTGGAAATAAAACTTGAATGAAATTTTGCCAAATAATAACATAATACAGTTTACTTAATTAAGTGGAAAATCTTTTATTATAATTATTATTTCACGTTTCCAACCGGTTTTTGAAATTTCAATTTTAAGATATATATTAGTAAAAATGTCTTTGCATTCAATTAATTTCGAGAGGTATTTCTAATTATAATGAAAATACAATACAGCAAATTAAGAACTTTGTGCCTGTTACTGACTCAAAAAAGTTGAAAAAGAAAGAAAAATTCACTTAATTCCCAATTTGTTCCAAGAATGTAAATTAAAAACTAAACGTGTCAAAGTTATGCCATTCATTTAACTAAATTTAGTAATCAAATGAATGAAGTAGCATTTGCATTGAGGACAAAACCGAATGAAGTTCAAATAAAAAATGGTTACATTGTAGGTTAATTACACTGTAAAAATATATGAAACGAAATTACTTTTCAGAATTAAATTACAATTTACAAAAACATGGCTGATACTTGACGAAAAATTAATTTCACGTGCGAAGAATTTTTAATATCTTTTCAGTCTTCGAGAACCAGGAAATCGAATAGAATGTATTCTATTTATTTTTTTTATTTTAATTCGCTTTTACATTAAATATATTTTTTAACATGCTTTCTAAAAAGAACGAAGACGAAAACTATATGCGAAAGTACATTGAAAGTCATTTACGAAAATATTTTCCAAATATATTAAACGCATAAATGAGAAAAAAAAAAAAAAAAAAAAAAAAAAAAATACTCCTTCTACTTTATAAAGATAAGACCGTGTAAATTTTAAGAAAATTTAAGTTACTTTTTTTTTTCTTTTAAACAACAGCACTGTTTTCTAACTGAATAATACGTTGTTCAAAGTTTAGAGGCATTTATCAACGTTTAGAGACCAATATACTTATATTAAAACTAGGAAAAAAAAATTCATAAGAGTTTTAAAAAACTATCATGATAAGATGTGTCTAAATATGTATCTAATAACACATTATTTATAACATATAAAAATTTCTTAAACAAACAATTTACATTCGAAAACAAACAACGATTATTTGAAATTATTAAGCAAGATTTTTTTTTTAGGTGGAGGGGAAAAAACATACAGGATGGTTGTCACTAAAGTTCCCCTATAAACAGCATCCTACAGCGCAAACGGGTGAACGAAATTCGGTATATAGACTATACACGAGATGCGCTCACGGAATTTCGAAGGAAAAAAAGGTCCAAAATGGCCATTAGAGGGCGTTTTTTCCGGAAGAAACATTCAATCTAATGCAATAAACGAACAAAACTGATTACCGAAACAATATTCAGTAGTTTACAGTTTAAAACTATCGACTAGTTTCTGATCGCCTATTGTCATCGAACCACATTAAGTAAAGGTAAGGAAAAAATTACAGTACGCTGTTTGAGAAAAACAAAACAGTTCAGTTTGCAGAAACAAGAACTTCCTCTTCTTGGCAAGAGTGCAATATTTTTTTCCTGAACTGAGAGCTTTTGCCGGTTTTACATTTTATTATTCATAATTCTTGTTCTAGATTGTTTATTAACAATATTGTTTCTGTATTCCGTTTGGGTCGTTTATTGTGTTCAATTTAATGTTTTTACGGAAAAGGCGCCCTCTGGTGGACATTTTGGAACTAAATTTTGAGTTTTGAAATTCCGTGAGCGCATCTCGTGTATAGTTTATATATTCCAAACTTCGCTAGTTTTTAAGTTAAAAGTTTTTCTAATTTTTTACTATTGAATTTTTTTAGTTAATTTAGAGCATTGCATAATACTCCATATATATTTCTAATGTACAGCTAGGTAATAATTTTACACATTCGAAAAAAAAAATCCGAAAAGTTTATTATTGTTATTTTAATTTAGAAAAATCTCCTACAGCTTCATTTTTTAATTCTCTCCTGTCTACTTCTTAAAATAATGAAGGATGAAATATACACGATTCTCTAAAAGAATTTCAGGTGATAATTTCTTTTCTTGTCATAATTAGAAATACGAAATGTATCATAGAAATGTTTAATTCTGTAATGTTAAAGTATTATCAATGCGAAATTAGAAGATTCTGTCATTTATAAATGAGAATGAATTTGTTACTAAAACGTATTTTTTTTATGTCAAAATACCTCATGAAGGAATGGACTTAATTTAACCAAACTCGATATTTGGTTGAACTTTGGTGCTGATTAACTTTTAAACTCTATCACCCCTCTTATTTCAGGGAAGACTTAGCTTCTAAGTCATCTCTAGTTTACCAAACTTTGTATAATATAAATTTGCTACATCAGTTTGAGTGATCGAATAACAGGGACACTGCTATGCTACAATTAAATCCCATTTTGAAGGAAATTATATATAAGCTTCTACAGTGTATTGATATAAAAACATCGGCATGTTAGATGGATATTAGGTTAAACTCCACTCATTCAATTTGGATGCATATCGAACGACAGGTGGCGCTGCTATTTTGCATTATTTTCCTTCCACGCAAAAGTTGTATCTCATCTTCTATACTCTTTAAATGCACGTAACCCTGCGTGCGATACATACTAAGGAAATTTTTTCTTGTTGAATTTTTGTGTATACAGGCTGTAAAGTGGTGCTGGTATTTATTTCTGTGGTTTCTCAGATGACTATATTCGAACATCTATTGGTAAAAATTGCACACAAATGGTAAATAGTAATGGTAAATGGTAATTGTGAGAGGATATATTGATTACATTTTTATTCATTGTTAACCTGTAAATGGCACTGTTAAATAAAATGATGTATACGGAAATTTAGGATTCGTAGAAATTTTCGACTTTCTCTTTTCTATGAATTTACATGTTTTGAGATGTCCTAAAGATTATTCTCAATCTGTGGAAAATGACTGTCCGTACGTGTTTAGGATATGATAGCAAAATTTTGTATCTCACGAACCAACAGACGAAATTTAAGTGAGATTGACATTTGGTTAGACATTGACTTAAATTGTGTTCTGTGTAAAAGCATTAAACTTGGGGTATGAGATGGATGTTACGTAAAACTACGCTGCTTTCTTGTGAGTGCAAATCGGCCGAAATGTGGTTTTGCTGTGCTGCAATATACACTCATGTCCATAAATTAAGGATAATTCAGATTCACACTGAAATCAAACTTTAATGCAAAAATTTCACCTGCAAAAATTCTACATACATCTTTAAGAATAATATGCAAATTATAGGAAGCCATCAGATGACGCCGATATGATGTTACAGTGACCAAAGTGTAAGAAGGGGGCAGATAAGGAATGGGAGCAAAGAAGGGGAATTCTTCACAAGCGTTCTGTGTGCTGCTCAGTGCCACAACCGAATAGTTATGACACAGAGGACGCATGCAGATAATAACTTACTTTGTCCGCCTGACGAAGGGTCATACTTTATTTCCACCCAAAACAATTGTTGCGAGTTCTTGCATTTTATGATGTTTATTCAAAGTTTTGTACTAACTCTCTCCTCCTTCGACGATTTTGCTCAAAACTGACTCTAACTCTTTCCTAAACAATCGGATCCAACAACATTATCAAACTCGAGCGCTAGACTTAGAAAACCGCTGCCAAAACTTAAGTAAGATGCTCACACATTTTATATTTAATTACATTGTTCCATTACTGGAGGGGGGAAAAAACAGTCAAACTATTGTAGATATTTAATAGTTTACGATCTCTTAACTAGAATAAAATTAGTTCGTTTATATAGTATATAAATAAATATAATGTAACATAATGTAGAATGTAATAAAAACACATTTTCTACGGAAAATGCATCTAAAAGATTTCTATAAATAGAACCAGGAACAGTTAAAATTAATCATCATTAAACCAAACTTCTGAAGTTTGGAACAGGACAGGAAGTTTCCACCGCCACTTTAGAATGTAGAAAAAGAGGGGAAAAAAGGCTAAAACCCCCATAGAAATAGCATGGGAAGAGAAACAAAAAAAACTCACAATGTCAAGTGTGTTAAAAAAAAAAAAAAAAAAAAAAAATTCACACCGGAAGTAATAAGGGGACAAAATTGACTAGAAAAATACATTGAACAGCGGGAACCGGGCGGGCTGGGGCATGGGTCCTATCGTCCAGGATTAATACGGATAAACACAGGATTAAACACAAATAATAAAACAGACTAAAACTATGATCGACAAGAGTAGAGAATGTTCACCCAGACTGATATCTTTAACAAATAAAATGAACATTTTGGCAAATAGAATAGCAAGAGGAATATTTAGAATAAATATGCTCAACATCTAATCCTATTCAGCTTGATGCTTCAGGATCAGTTCGAAACGTCTCATAGCAGCTGTGTAATATTAGCGGCTAGCTAAGGTGTTGACCTATAGAATTTGGAGCATTTTTTTAGATATTCGCCATGTACTGTAAGAATCAGATTAGGGACCCCGCTGTTTCCCGCTTTTTAGATTTCAGTGCTTAAGTAGTCAATTACTAACCTGTGGTCAGCTACTGACACATCACCCTAAATAAATATTTATTTCAAAATAGCCTTTCAATTTGAATTATATAATGATATATTAATTTAACGTGATGACAGCCCTTCTTACTGAGTATTGGTAAACTAAGCAAAGTAAAAAAATGTTTAACAGAAAAATATAAAAATGCTTACACTTATTGGACTGAAATATTATTTACCTAAATTAATGTTTCGCACAAATCTTAAAGGAACGAGGGGTACTGTTATTCGTTTTCTTTCCATCTTTTGTTTCTTAAGTCGCGTACTGGCATTATTTCTATCATTTTCATGCAAATAATAATAGAATTTTACGAGTGAAAAAGCTTCTTTTAAAGAGGAGAAAACAATCTAAATTATTGAAAGCTCAATTATTCTGCATCCCCCCCCCCCCGTCTCCCCCAATGCGTGTCTGATTCCATCTTGCATTAAAAAATTACCTAAAAAAAAGTAAAATATTTAAATTTTCAGGATATTTTGTCCTGCGACTCTATTTAAGATCTCATAGTAATTGTAATCGTTACTGGATTTCAATAGGAGTGCGCCATTTTACGACTGATGAAAGGATTAGCATTGAGAGAGAGTCTGAAATGGACTGGACGCGAGAGAAAAATGTAACAATAATATTATGAGACTGACTGTTTACGAAACTTGAAATCCTAGAAAAGTAAATTATAAAACTTAGCATAAAAGCCTGTCAATTTTATTTTAAAAGCTTTAAAAAATATTTTCACTCATCTTAAAATAAATTTAACCATACATTTTTAATTGCATTCATTTCGATCCTTCTCTTTTTCATAAGTTGTGTTTTATAAAACGCTATTTGATTTCAAAAAAGAAAAGAAACGATAATTAATGAGAATGAAGCACGTAACACTTTTGAGCCTCCTGACTGTCATTCGCATCATTTGGAAATCTGTAATTCCTTCCGTGTTTTGCAGTTTGTATGATATTTTATTTCTTAAGAATATATTCATTAATTGTATTTGTCGATCAATGTATTGCGGATACAAATATTTTAATTAGCAAGAGTATAATGAAAAGACAAAAACAGGCGGTCTAGAACATACACGTTGCTCGTCCTGAAAGGATTAAAAATTGTTTTATATGCAAGTCTTGTGGAATTCATTCGTGAAGCGATATAGTCCGAAACCAAACTTAAATCAACAAATAAACATCCTTACTGCTCGAATCTTCGAGTCCAACCGAATGGTGACACTCTGTGACTCTCCAGTTACCGCATCCAATCAAATGGGGACTGAGTGTCACCCTTCGAGCGCAAAAGGTAAGACGCCTTCACGGTATTTTAATAAAATGTCTTTTTAAAAAAGTTATTTGTATGAAGCGCTATTCTTTTATCACTTAAACTTTAAACAAAGCTCAGGCTTATTTAAAGGCAAAGGTCTTGCCTTTAAATAAGAATACTGAGTTGCATCCTTTAAAACATTCCCCAAGTTCGTTTTCGGAAACAGATTCCACGATTTAAAATTAAACGGCAGAATCGTTTCCAGGAACCCGATATTGCACCACTGATACGCAGTACAAGAAAGTGCCTTCGTAAGAAGTAACAGATAAGACACTATTCAGAGTTATTCAGTTAGAAACTCTATTCGTGGTGTCAATATTTTCCTTGGAATTCTTATTTCAGAAGTGGCTCGAATTCTAGTCACACTAAAAGAAAAAAGTTCTGAGATTCAATTCACATTCTTACGCTAAGAGTGCCACAAAATTCTTTAAGCAGCCGGTACGAGAGGATGTTGCGGTGTATTTTAGAAGCTCCTCGTTATCCGAAGAGGTTAATGTGTCCATGACTGATAGCTACGCCTCTGACCGTAACAACCAAGAAAAATGAATCATAAAAAAAGGTGCAAAAAACTGAGCCTCTTTTATAACAGTGTCTGATTAAGGTTCGAGTCCCAAGAAGTTTCGTTTTTCAACGAACACTTGCTGCTTTTACAAAGAAATTTCTGACCCTGCGTCACGTAAAATATAATCTGGTGTGTCACTCGCACGACTTTTTCTTACCGTGAAATTTATTATTATAAATACAGATTGGAGATTAAGGGGTAAGATAACGAGTGCTGTTATATAAACTTGTGTTAAAACAATTTGAATTAGGCTCCGGAACAGCTTTATTTGAAAAATAATTCTATGTGAGTTCATTATTGTACCTACATTTATATAGAATTCCAGTCTGTTCAAATGGTTCGATGAAATTTTTATCGCTGCTCATTAAATGAAATAGTGCACAGTAATTTTATTTATTTATTTACTTAATTTTAAGTGTACACACAGTAAATTTATTAATTCATCAAACTTTATTTTATTTTATTTATTAATTTATGAAAATATTTTTTATTGGAAAAATAACTAAATATTACAGCACTAAGAATATTTTTTTTCAAATATCTATCGATATGTTTTAATCCAAGTAAATAGAATATAAATGGATTTAATAAATAAAATAAAAATAAAATAACAGTAGGCGGTATTAATTTCATATCGCTGTTTGGACACTTGTACAAAGTAATTGATTATATATGTATAATTTCAAAATTATTCAATTTTATTGCAAGGTCTTTTAGTAGCATCAGTGTTTCGATGTGAAAATTTAAGGCCTTTGTGAATAAAATGGAGTAAATTTATGGGTTGAAAAATCGCACGCGTAGCTAAGGCGAAATTTAAGTATATTAAGCAGGGAATCAATAAAATAAACCTATGCATATATTTATTATATATATATATATATATATATATATATATATATATATATATATATTATAATAAATAAAAAACAAATCTAAAGAGTTAAATACTTTTCTAATAAGTATCTATGTATTCTTTTTCATCCAAAACTATGTATTTTAGTAAAAGAAAATGAATTGGTTTAAGGAATGGAAATTATTACTGCTTCTTGTCAGCTACCAAGAGCAAGATGCTTGGATCAGTTTTTAAAATTTAATACAATTTTCATAAAACAAATTTTGAAAATTGTTCTAAATATTCTGTTCATGATAGCTGATAAGTAGTATTAATAATCTCTCTGTGTGTTTTTCTTTAAACCATTTTTTTTTTTTTTTTTCAGTAAAATAAATACAGAATTTGAATCAAAAAGAACCCATAGATATTTAGAATAATAGTTATACCTGATTAAATTATTACATTTTAACCTATTAAATTTGTTTTAAATACTTAAAAGTAATAGTATTAGTAGTAAAAATATTCTTAGTTTTTTTATAAATAATATTCATTTATCTTTAAAATATATATAAATAAAAAATGTTTCAAATTCTCCATTTGTATTATTTTCTCTCTAAAAAAAAAAAAAAAAAAAAAAAAGGGAAAAAGAAAAAGAAACAAGGAAATAAACCAACATAGTATTCTGATGCGAAATTTTTTACCAGCATTATAAATTTATACGTATATTTAATAGAAAATATTAATATGTAATAGAGTATATGTGTTGAATCAGGAGTAGAAACTTTACGAAATCTAATCTTAAATGTTTCCTTTCAACACAGAATATTGTGTCATGTTTTATTTTTAAAATATTTTTTAAAGCATTATAAATAAATATAAAGTAAAGCTAGGAGTGTGCGCGCACAATTCAACAGAACGTCATAAAAATTCTAAATATTAATTTTTTGCTAAACTGTTAGTGCAAAATTTTGAATGGAACCTCCTTCTAAACATTTCCATTACTATTTTGTTGTTCTGCTATAATTTAAAACAACAGCTGTTATAAAACGAAGAGAGCTATTTTGCTTATAGGGTAGGAGTGATTGCGCTTAATTATAAATACAATTACATTGCTAATAATAATAATTGCACTTAAATGACATTGTTGTAAGGTATAAATTGTAGATAAATATTTTTGTACTGGAAGTGGATAATTCGATTGAAAAAATAAAAAGTCAGAAAAATAAAAGAAATTTAAAGAATTACAAAAATTCATTTAGAGAAAAAATATTAAAGAAATCGAAAACACTAGTTGGCATAGGTGGACTCTGCTCAGTTCTCCATCCTGTATATCTGTACTGATAAGTATAAAGGATTTAAGTCCAAAAATGTCGATTTTGAGTTAAGTACATAGTCAGACTCAGAAAAAAATTCTCAATCGATTGGTATAAAGGATTTAAGTCTATGTCATTTAGCCTTTGAGAAAATCCATTGGCAAAAAAAGATTCAAGTCAGAAATTTACCATTCATGTATCGTTTAAAATATTTAATTCCATTTCTTCCCGTTATTAAATGAAGGTTGACAACCACTGAATGGTTGGTATAAAGGGTATAAGTCAACGAAATCTCTTTTTCCTAATCGATTTTTCCGATTTGTTTTTAGTTAGTTTAACTTTATTTTCCGTCTCCGGAAAAATCAAGAATATGGACCTAAATCCTTTATACTTATCAGTACAGATATATTCTCATAAATTTCTAGTGCAGGACATATAATAATCGTGTTACGAGAAATGAATTTGACCAAACGCTTCACACAGTGACAGAATGAAATCTCCGCCTAAAAAACGCTATCCGCCGTTCATTTCGATATATTTATTTTATTCTTATCTTATTCTTTTATCTATTAATTTATTTTATTAAGGTCAGTTTCGTAGTTTAGTTTTCATGCTACCATTTCCAATGAAACAGTCCTCAAAATGCATATTTATATGGAAAATTTTCAATTTTGCTATGTTGATAAAATCTTAATTACGAATAACTCACGAAATTTTCCTATTAGAATATTTGTAGTCAATCCTGTTTAAACAAGTATCATAAATGTTATTTTGAATTTGTCTAATATAGTTATGATCCTCAAAATAAACGTTTATTCTGAAATTTGTTCTATTCTGCCATTAACCGCCAAAACTAAAAATAATGATTTTGTTCTAAATACAAAAGGTAATACTCATTATTTTGATCCTATATAACAATAATTTAAAATAAAATTATTAAAACTAATCTCATCTTACTAAATACAGGATATTGTATTTGTACAACTTCAGTGCAATAAGAGTATAGAATGAATACAAATAAATGTTTACGGAAATTTCCTTGAGGGAGCATAAAATAGCAAAAACTACAGATGACTTCAAAAGTAATTATTTTACTATGGAACATTTTTTTTACAAGTTATGTAAACTTATTCAAATATGAAGAGTTTCAAAAGTTTTGGATTGATGAGTGCTTCAAGTTTAAAATTTATTTTTAAATATAAAATTATTTTTCAGATCTATTTCTTTTTCAATAATAATAATAAAAAAAAAATCTATCCTTTCCTTACTTAAAAACAATACTTAATATAAAATATCTTTTTTAGTTAACTGCTAAACGCAATTACAATGGGGTAAGTAAATCGTACATTCCTAATAACGATATATTTATTATCCTCAAAATGGAAGTTTATTGTGAATTTTGCCATATTCTGCCATGTTGAGTAAATCGTAAATTTTAAATATCTTATGAATTTTTTAAATAAGAAAATTTATAGTCTATGATATTCATGCCAGTATCTTAAATAATATTTCAAAATTAGTGTGACATCTTTACGATGAAATTATTCCTCAAAATTGACGTTTATGTGAAATTGTGCTCTATTCTGCCATGTTAAAAAATTCGTAAGTTTCCAAGAACTTGCGAAATTTTCAAAGTAGCATGTTTATAGTTACTGATGTTCATTCCGACATCAAAACTGATATTTTAAAACTGGTCTTATATTTTTACAGTAAAAATTTTCCATTTAATGCACGTTTAAGTGAAATTTTGTCCTATTCTCCCATGTTAAGAAAATCGTAAATTTCTAATAACTTACTAAGTTTTTTAATTCGAATGTTGCAAATGAATAGAGTTCTTGCCAGTATCATAACTAATATTTTAAAACTGGTCTGACCTCTCTACGATCATTTGTTCGTGAGATATCGTGCACGCAGACTAACACACTAACGGACACCCTACAGACGGACACCATACAAATTTTGTCATTTACGGATTCCTCACACCTGAAAACGTGTAAAACATTCGAAAAACGGAGGTCGAAAATATTCACGATTATCTAAGTTCCGCATACCTATAGTATGGTGGAGAACTAATAGAACAAGACCCAATAAAGATTGTAAAACCGCATTAAGTTACTAGATAACAAGTTTAACTTAAAATTAGTACATTTTCTTTTCAGCTTGAATAGTTAGTTCCTTGTTTTCTGATCGCATCTCCCGTTGTCCACACTCGTTGCACTTATTACTGTAAAGCTACCTGTCACAAGTTATCCTGTTCGAGGCGTATTACACATCTTGTGTGCAGTGCCTTTCCGAGCCAAAAAACAAAAAAAGTGCGTGCAATGATATAGGGTCGCGCCCACTTTTAAGCCCAGAATCCGGTTTTTCCCCTCAAAATCTTCCAAAGAAAAATGCTCACAACACAAAACCTAAATTTCACTAAGTTTGAAATCTTCTCATTTCAACTTTAAAATCTTTTACGTTAATTTAATTTAATTGCAATTTAGGCGATTACAGTCCTTAAAAAAAGTTCGAGTAGCTGATACTTTTTTGCTTGCATTTAGTTTTATCCCTTCTACTAAAGCAACCAACATCTGCACAAAACTTGAGCATCATACTTCAAGATATTGCCAAACTAAACATATATACAATAACATTTAAATACTTTCGATAAATTTCTCATGGGCTAACATTGGCATTCGAGAGATAAATCCCACCAGAGGTGTGGCATTTGTCGATCGTGTCACTTCTGTACAATGTTTAATTTCGGACTCTAGCGACGGCGACAGCTTCGAAAAAGATGCACCGTCTCGATCGGGTTAAACTAGTCCAGTCACTCGTCGAAGTTACAGTACAGTCTGGTACAGTTCCAAGCATTCAACAAACTCATCCTCATTGTCTTGTCCTTACCAGTAAACTGCGAAATCTCTACAAATATAGAATTTTATAAATAGCAAGGCGCAATCTCTTCTAAATAGCAAAAGCGCAAACTGTCCCATTTTGGTAGGAAATACAGCGCAGTCTTTTATTAAATAATTATTCACTTTTAGAGAAAATCGTGAGTGTCATACCTTTAGTCTTTAGAATATTTAAAGAAACTCATTTTCTTTTCTTTCTTTCTTTCTTATTGTTTTTTCGTGTGTGTGCGTGTGTGTGTGATTTTCGAGTTTTTTTTTTTTTTTTTTTGGAGGGGGGCGTTATGAAGGAGCAAATTCGCGTTTTAGCGCTAAATTTGTTTTGGAAAATCTATGGGATTAACTGTCACGAAATTTGGTGCGTAAATTGTTTTTACAGGGTGATTATATAAAAAAAAAACTATACCGATATGTGAGACCATAGCTATTATACCATTCACAGAATTTGAATACAAATTTGATGGAAGATAATTTAAGGTATGCGCTCAAGAATCATATAAAAAACAACAGTTAAACTCTAACAGTTACGGTTACAGAGAGAAAATTTCAAATGGGATCTACATAGCAAAAACCATAACTAGCGTTGAAACGGTACCTGTAGCACGAAAATCGCCAGCGCTAGGCAGACTAATAAGAAAAGAGGAAACAACTGTGATGTGCCTACCAGAGTACGACTTTCACTTTTTAATGACGTCCGATTTCGCACTGAGTTATCGGCTCTGATTAAAGTCGACTGATTCTGTTTCGGAACGAGAAGAAGAGGCCATGGTATTCTTAATTTCGTGTAAGGCTACTGAATAAATACTCTAATTGTCGTAAGACACTGTCTTGACTGACGTCATAACACTATTTGAAAAATAAGGGATTGCGAAATGCGTGATTTGTATCTTGTTTTCTCGCTCTGTGAACGAAATGTCGCTTACAGAAGAACAACGTGGGGAAATTGTAACGATTTATTACCTGAACGGACAAAATGCCACAGAGACATCGCGTCTTTGGCTGTGTATTGCAGACACCATGGGCAACGCTGAAGCCCACGTACTGTAAAGGCTATACGGGACTTGATACGTAAATTTCAAGAGAGAGGTTTCATCACGTGCGATCGATCTCGGCCTGAACGACCTACCATTCCTGTTGAGACTGTTGCAAAAGTCAATCAGAGGACAGGCGAAGTTCCCCGTACAAGTGCACTCGATGTCTCACATTTTCTGCAGCTGCCGAATTCTACGATACGCAAGATTCTGCGGTCTGTTCTCCAAATGTTTCGGTATGACTTTCAACATGTCCAAAAGTTGCAAGCGGGTGATAACCAACTACGAATAGATTTTACGACAGAATTTCTTATCCCATATGACGAGAATAACAGTTGGCCTTCACGTATTCTGTTGACGGACGAGGCTCACTTTTCGTTAACTGTAAACGTGAATTCAAAATTAAGCATACCGTGGTCTCTTCTTCTCGTTTCGAAGCAAAATCAGGCTTAGTCTAAGGCAAAGCGAGTACATATTAAGTGACTCAATATAACGTTAAATTTTCGGCCAACGATAACAGCGCCAATATTGCAAGTGGTCGCGCGCAAGCTGGAACGGAGCAAAGCATTATGGGTAAATAATGCAGCAACGTTATCCACTACCTCATTTTGGCAACTTAGCACATTGGCGGTTGCCAAGTATTTGTTTACTTACTATCAGTTCGGAAGTCATAATACGTAAACAAATACTTAGTAATTGCCAAGGCGCTAAGTTGCCAAAATTAGGCATTGGATGATGTTCATTTCGATTCTGGCTCATTAATTTCAAAACGCAAAAATCTGATAAGTTTGTTTTATTAGTTTTCTTATGTTTAAAATTGTTGTACTTTACAATGTTAAAAAAAAAAAAAAAAGCATTTAATCTAGAAAACAATTTTAGCGCAAAAACTAAAATAAACATAAAATAAATGACTATAAGCTTTTACTACTATTATTAGAAAATATGATAAATAAACAAGAAAAATTATTTTGAATTTTACAGCATATTTTTCACTAAGCAGTATGATTTTAATTATTATGATTTTAAGTTTTTTTTTCTTTTTTAGTTCCTAATACACTTTCTGCATTATAAATTTAAAAAGAAAATAGCTATTGAAATAGACACTTGCGAAAAAATTAATTTACACAATTCAAGTTAAATTAATTAGTGAGGGCATGTGCAATTTCATTTTTTGTTTAATTACAATTAAATGTTAATATTCTAGCACTTAGCTAAAATATTAATTTTTATTAATTTGAAATAAAAGCTATACAGTAATTAATGTTTTTTTTTTAAATTATAATGTAATTAATAAAAAATTTTATATTTACATATTCTTACCTGTCAAAAAAAGTTACATATTTTTATTTATTATCCTCTTTCGTTGAATTTAAACAAGATAATAATATTGGTGATAAACAGATATTATGAGAAATATATGAACTTATTACTGAAAATTCTTCGAGTTTTGGAAATGTTATTTTAAGTATATCTGTTGAAAACAAGAACATTCATTAAATTTTAAAATGAATGAAAATTGAGTACAATTTTGAGAAATCAATACAATAAATTTTTCCAATAAATATCCTCTGCTAAACAAAAGACATTTTGTTGTTAATGATATGAGTGCATTAATTTCCTTGCACAATCAATACCAAATATGAACATACATTAGACATTTTTGCATTAATGGATATGACTTATGTATTTAGTTTTACCTATGCATCAGTTTAATATACATATAGCTATGAAAATCAAATTTTATTTAATAAAAAATTAAGCCTTATTTATTTTTTTATAAAACAGTGCTTTGGACAAAGTAAAAAATAAATGTTCCCATGAAATTATGCATTCCTACAGATCAATATTATAATTAGGGACAGTTTTATTGTCTTAGCCTCCCCCCCCCCCCCGATAATGTTTTAGCATACTATTTTACCCCTGCTGTTTTAGAATAAAACTTTTTATTTCTAGCTGTAATAGGATTCTTTAATATGATTTTATGGAAAGTCAGTTACTTTGATATACACTACTTTTTTTGAACACCAAAAATAAATTTGATAATTTTTTAACTACTGGTTTTATTTAGATTATTCTGATATTTGACTGTACTTCAACACTAGTTAAACTTTATTATTATTGAACTATAGACAGACATTATTTAACGGTTCAGTTAAGCATCAGTAGTGCAGAATAAAATTAAAGAGCTTAGTGGATGAACATGTTAAATGAAAATTTAGAACATTTGAGAAATTAAACAATAAAGAGGTAACACAGAAGCCAGAAATCATGTACATATAATAATACCTTGTGTCGACAACTGTGTTAATTTAATGTTCGATGCTTAAGAGAGACCCTAATAACTTCTTCTATCCAGACTTATAATTTTTCTCAAAAACGTTACTTAACATGTTCGTTCCCTTTACTCTTCAACTTCTCCCACTCAACATTTGTCCTCTTTAGCAGCCGTAGCACAACTACTTAAATTTGTTTAAAATTAAAATGTTATGTGATATATTAATAAAGAAAAATGCATAAAAATATTCTCGACTCTAAATACGTTCACAACGATAAAATAAGCGAAACCAATTTCTACGCCTTGAGTTTCTCGCCAAATTGTTTCCTGTAATTTCCGCTAACCATACAGTTCGTATTGTTTACTGCCGTCGCACTAACTACGGGAACGACCGCCTCGACCAGCTGTGGGACACTTTTTGCAAGGACCGTCGTGCCGTTTAATATGTAAACGCTTTGGAGTCAACTGAGCCAAATACTCAGTGCGAAATCGGACGTCATTAAAAAATGGAAGTCGTGCTCTGGTAGGCACATCACAGTTGTTTTCACTTTTTTTCTTAGTCTGCCTAGCGCTGGCGATTTTCGGGCTACAGTTACCATTCCAAAGCAGTTTATGGTTTTTTACCATGGAGATCCCATTCCAATAAAAAAAAGCAGGTGTTGCCATTTGAATTTTTTAAAAATTTGTCACTTCAACTGTAACTGTTAGAGTTTAACTGTTATTTTTTATATGATTCTTGAGCGCATACCTCAAAATACCTTGCACGTAACTTTTATTCAGTTTCTGTAATCGGTATGATAGCTACGATCTCATATATCTAGATAGGTTTTTTTTTTTTTTTTTAAATAATCACCCTGTATGTATCCGACACTTATTGTAACGGGCTTTTAGCGGGTAAGTTTGTGCTGAAGGCAGTGTGGCCCGGACTCCTTACGATGCGAGCGGGAAAAACCTCTACCGAACACACCAGGAACTATAGCTCAGGTTATTAATAGGGATTTTGACAACTCATTTAAGTACAGTGCCCAACTGAAGCGGGTGAAGCCTGCTTATTCTAAATAATTAAGTTGTATCAAGTATATATATATATATATATATATATTAATAAAATCACTTGTGTGTAAATTTGTCAGAATCAAAAAATTTTGCGGTATCATCACGTTTCACACACCATGAAAGCCAAAAATGATTTCAGAAAATTTTATCTGTGTGTATACACACAGATAATGTGTATGTCTGTAACGTTACTTTTTGTCAGGGTATCACGTGAAAACGGCTGGACGGAATTCAAAGGAGCTTGGCAGGAATTCAGGCCTTTACCCAACTTAAAATTATATCTATCAGCTTTTTCGAAATTTCCTCCGATTTTTACAGGAAGGGAGGGGGAAATCGATTTTTGGCGGGAAATTTCGCAAATTCTGGATTTTTTAGTAGAACTCTACCAAAAATGGAACAAATGAAACTTCCTTGAAATTTCCAAAAACAGTTTTTTTATTTGTGATTTGTGATTTTTTTTTTTTTTTTTTTTTTTTTTTTTTTGTATGTGTGTGTGTGTGTGTAGGGGGGGGGGGGGATCGAGACACCCCTTTTAGTGCTAAATTTTTCCTGGGAAATCTATGGGAGCTGCGGTTACGAATTTTGGAGCTTGCATTGTTTGTATGTATCCGGCACCTAAAGTAACGGGATTTATCAAAATTACCCATTCCCTCCTTTAGGGGGACAGAAGGCAAAAACATCTTTGTAAGCATAACTCGGCTCCAAATAAGTTCACAGTGAAGAAATTGCACATGGGAAGACTACACATGAGTGCGAATAAAACTTTATCTGCGATTTAGAAACTGTCGATTTTTAAGGGGAGCTAGGGAGAGAGACGATATTTGGCGGGAAATTTCCCAAATTCCTGATTTTTGAGTAGAACTCTACCAAAAATGGTACAAAGATGGTAAAGAGAGCCATGCGTCTTCTTTAGGATATCTCCAAAACACGTTTTTGATTTTTTGTGATTTCGATTTTCGATTTTTTTTTGGGGTGGGGGGGTGGGGGGGATGGGGTATGTGTTACGAAGGGCAAATTCGATATATTCTTTTTAGCGCTAAATTTGTCCTGAGAAATTTATGAGAGCTGCGATCATAAAGTTTGGTGCTTCGATTGTTTATATGTATCCGATAAATAAAGTAACAGGATTTATCGAAATTTCACTCTCTTCTCTTCCCCCCCCCCTGGGGGGCAGGAAGCAAAAAAAGTTTGTAAGCATAACTCGGCCTCAAATTACTTTACGGTGAAGAAATTGCACATGAAGAGATTGGACATGAGTATAAATAAAACATATACGATTTTGGAATGCTTTATTCTTAAAGGAGGAAGGAGAAAAATCGTTTTTCGGGGGTAAATTTCAGAAATTCTGGGTTTTTGAGTAGAACTCTACTAAAAATGTTAGAAGGGAATTGAAAAGAGCCATGTGTCTTCTTTAGGATATTTCCAAAAACACATTTTCATTTTTTTTGTGATTTTCGTTTTTTTTTTTTTTTTTTTTTTTTGGTGGGGTTGGGGGTTGGGGGGTTACGAAGGAGCAAATTCGAGTCCCTCCTTTTAGCGCTAAATTTGTCTTGGGAAATCTATGGGATCTGCCGCCATAAATTTGGTGCGTACATTGTTTACATGTTTCCGACACTTATTGTAACGGGATTTTACGAAATTCCAATACGAAGTTGCAATAAACGCGTGTAAAAACATGATTTCCCGTTTAAATTCGCCTTTAATTATCTTAGAATGGCGAGCTTTGGTGTGTGGTTGTTGAGTAAGTGTAAGCATTATGTACTTTGCTGGGATTTCGCAGAACTTTAAACTTACCCGCTGGGCAAGGGGAAGAAAGAAGCGGGTAAGTTACTGCCGAAGGCAGTGGAGACCCGGATTCCTCACGTTACGAGCTTGAAAAACCTCCACCGAACACAGCAGGAACTTTAACTTAGCTTGTAAATAATTACATGGGATTTTGACAACTCATTTAAATATATAGTGTCGAGCGAAGCGGGCAAATCCTGCTAATGGACTATTTTAAATAAACTTTTTATGAATTGTTTTAATCTCGCTTCTTTAATTACTTCAAAGTCGGACTACTCTATATGTTTTGAAATTAATTAAAATAGTGAAATCAACAATACATTGTTATAGTTCTTTGAAAAAAAGTCAGATAAATTTTGACTAGAGCGGAAAGCGTCAGACCAGGTTTTGAACCTGGATACTTCGCTTACGTCTCAAAGCTCTAACAACTGAACTTATCCAGACGATAAGTTCAGTTATTCGGAATTATTCACTTGGATTCAGTTATTAGTTCAGATTATTCAGTTCGGAATTATTCACTCATATCAAAGTGAAGTGTTAATCTCTTCTATATTCAACAGAAGAAAGTATTGGATTTGTAAATATATTTGCCTTTCAGTTTTTCACGGTCTTTTACGTTTTATGAATTCTTATCTGTATGTCTGTAGAAAATTTATAGCAGTTCTAGATTAAGTATAAATACGTGAAATTTATATATATAAAAATAAATAAAATAAATAAATATAAAAATAACTGTTACAGAATATAAATGATTATCTATCAACATTTAGTGTATATCGCCCAACAGGTGGATCTTCTACACTGCATTTTTTTTCCATTTGCAAAAAAGCCATACCTTTTCGTCTATAGTGTATAATTGCCTAAAATTTAATACATCAGAGTCATAATACACACTGCTGCAGTAACAAACTTGGGAGAAAGGGAGGGGGGGTAGCTGAGGGTCCCTCTCTCTTGTTCAAAATGTGTTTTCAAATTTTAATTGACTTAATGCTACCCGATTGAGCTGAAGTTTTGCATTTTTTCACATTCGTTGAATTGGAGATCTTAGTAGTTTAAGTAAAAGAACTCCTTTTTTTTTTTTTTTTTTTTTTTTTTTTTCCTTTGACGGAGAGAAGTAGGGAGCATATAATTTTCTTTTTACTTTCTCTTACCCTTAAGGTAGAGAAAAGTATTGTTTTTGGGTCAAATTTTCGAACGCGAGATTTTGTTATATTTACACGTTTTGAGGTCCCCTGAATAAGAAAATCATGTTTTTAGCAAATGATCTGTGTGTCTGTGTGTGTGTATCTGTCTGTTATCAGCATATCTCAAAAATAAATTATGGCTGAAAGTTCAAACTTGGTATTCTAAATGTGTATCATATAGGGATGCTACAGTAAGCTTTTCATTAAGATCAAGCAAATGGTTCGTGTACAGGGACAATCAAGAGAATTCTAATACATTACGTCTATGGGCGAAATTGCAGGAAAGTAGACTTTAACGTCTATAGACTGCACTAAACCAAATGAAACGAACATATATTTTTTGTAATAGAGATAGTTAACTGGGAAAAAAATTTTGTGTATGTAGGAGCCTCGCCTCCCCACCTGGGGGGGAAGTCTCCCCTCGAGGGGAGTAAATTTTCATGATGGGTATCATTCAAAAGAGCTTGCGAATACCTTTAAAACGAATGGTTGAAATATAAATCTGTGATAATTTAAAACAAAGTTATAGATTTTTTTTTTAATTTTAACGAAAAAAAAAACTTAGAAAACAAATCTTTTTTTTTTTTTTTTTTTTTTTTTTTTTAAACACTGAGAGTAAAATGGACTTTTTTTTGGATATTTAGTGTTACACTACCTCTCTAATATGGAAATCGTCTGCATTATCATAAAAAATAATTTTTTTAAATAATAATTTTAATAAATTATTTTTTAAATACAGAATTATTTTTTTAATAACCGAATTAAATTCTATATAAATGTAGGTGCATTAATGAAACGGGGGGGTTGAGGGGGGCGGTAGCCCCCCCCCTTCACACAGAACTAATTATCGTATAAAACTCTTCTGAAGCCTAATTTGAATTGTTTAGCATAGGTTTACATGACAGTTCTCGTTATCTTACCTCTTAATCTGCAACCTGTATTTATAGTATTAAATTTCAGGGTAAGAGAAAGTCGTGTGAGTGACACATCAGATTATTTTATTTATTATTCTTACTGATTTCTCTCTAGAAATTTTAACTGATTTTTATAAAATTTTGTACATATATCAATATTTATCACTATTTTACCAAAGTGTTTCCAGTCCCGCCCTAATAAAAAAATTGTATCCACTATTATATAATAAATGAACCGCAAATGATTTCTTTTTACGTATAAATATATTCATTTAAATGAGCAACATTTTTCTTCTCTCTTATCATTTTTGATTTGGTAGAAAACTGAATAAATCGTATTCATTTTGAGCTGGCTCCATGCCAGAAAACTCCCAAAGGAAATAAGTTTCTTTACATAATAATCTAAGACATGTTTCTTCATCATCTTATAAAAGGACTTGTCACACTTGCCCCGCTACTTCATTTATTTTGAGGACACTCCTCAGAGTAGCCTTTTGATTGAGAAGAACTCCTCAAATAGCACCCGACACCTTTGTTCTCGAGATAGATTGTACCGCTATTTTCCTTGCAGTTCAAAATATTAGATTGACATAGTATCACTATAAAATTGGTGAACCTTACGTAGTAGAGATTTTTTTTTTTTTTTTTTTTTTTTTTTTTTTTTTTTGGTTCGTTATTATAATTTTTTTCTTGTGTTTTCTTTCTTTTCTTTTCTTCTAATTTGCGTTTCAACTTTTAACTGAAATGGGAACTAACGATGATAAAACATATATTTTATTAATCCTATAGCTACATTAAAATAGTTTTACTGTTTAGAAACAACGTATGAAAGTTATTTCCAAGCAGTTAAATAAATAAAAAAAAAAAATAAAAAAAAATAATAAATAAATAAACTATAAAGCCTTTAAATATCAATTTTAAATGAAATATAAAAAAATCACACATTACTTTAATTATAAAAATTAATTATACATGTTTAATAGAAATTTCTCCAAGTGTATCCTTTTCTTTTTTAATTCTATTTTATTAATGTTACTTCTTTTATTTCATCAATAAATGTAAATTTTGCATAAACACTTGAGGAAGGTGCAAGCGATTTTAAACAATTTTAATGAAATATTTTTAAGGACTTCTATTTTAGTTCTAAATGAATCAAAGTCTGAGTGTAAAACGTGTCCTCATTTAACACATTTTTTACCCTTTTCAGCAAATATTTCCGATCTTCCTGTTTAGAAAATTTGTTATTTAATTCGAGTGAACCTGGAACAAGATATTCCTGAAAATGACAACATCCTTAACTTGATTTTGCAGTTACTCAAGCAATTAATTATTTAGCAAATCCAAGAATTAAGTGAGGGCAAAACAATGAAATAGATCCTTACTTGCGTATCTTTTTAATTTTTTTTTTTTTTTTTTTTTTTTTTTTTTAAGAATGACAGTCATGTTTGTTATTCAAAATAGACTTCTGAAAAAAATGTTCGTTAATACAGATATAGAAAGAACCTTTTGATATCAGGCGGACCAAAATGCAACCTTTTAATAGCAAAAATATGCTATTAAAAGGTACGTATACCTTACTATACGTATAAAGTATAGTAAGGTAAAGTAATATAAGGTATAGTAAGGTAATGTACGTAAGGTAAAAATATGCTATTATGTTGCTTATTATTTCATACGTACCCAATAAGCAATTTCTGTTTCTAAAAACAACGCCGGTAAGCTCATTCAAAGTACTCGAATTAAAAATTTTTTTATTGTAAAAGACATAACTCATGATAAAAATTTGGGATGTTCTTTCATACATAAATATTATAAATGAGCGCTTACAGTCTCTTCAGCTTAGCGCAATAGATTTCAACTGTGTAACTATGTATTCTTTTAAGCCTGTTACCTGCAATCGCCTTTTATATATAAATATATTCTTTGAAATTGTTCTGATCCTGCAATATCCTTTACTGAAATAAAAAATTTCAATAATTGAAAGAAAAATAAGTTTCATAGTTTTGGTACATAATGGGTTAAATCGATTTTAATTGTGTCTGTTCAAGACTTTTCAATAATTTACTAACTAGTATATTCTCTGTTTGAAATATTCTTGATTATAATGCTTGTCTTAAAACAATAAATTGTATTCTCCCCAGGTTAGTTTAGTGTTTGAATGCACAATAACAAAACTATACGTAAAGAAATTATGTGAATACAATCACATCTTCGAATTTAGTTTTTTCTTGTGCAAAAGAAAACAAATGCAATAGAGATGATTTAATGAATGGATGAAGAGGACAAAGAAAAATTATTGTTATTATTATTTTATTTTTTAATTTTTCGTACGTTAACTGGGTCTTAGGATTTTACGTATATATATATATATATATATATATATATATTATTTTTTATTTAATTTTTTTCACTTCTTCGCGTGTTATTTTTCTTTTCGTCCTGTGCAGTGTTTGAAAAGGTTTTCATAATAAAAATAAAAAGAGACATCTTTTACGAAACTTTACAAAGAATAATTAATATGCAAATTTTGATAACTTGCACAACAATTAAATAATCTTTCAAAGCTATTTATATATATATATATATATATATATATATAAGACATTTTAGGGGGGGGAGGGTGACGGATGCGCATTTCAAATACTGTATCGCAATTTTAAATATAAATACAAAATGGTATCAATTAATTTAGATGCAAATGAAAAAAAATAAGTAAATAAAAAATCCGTCTATGTCTGCTTGAAAAAGCTATTTTCGATTCAATCAGAAATGCTTTCGTATTATGTTGATGTCCATTAATGTCGGAAAAGAAAAAAGAAGTCTTAAATGAAAAGAAAAATTAAGAAATAAAAAACTACACCGCAGTGAATAGAACTTTCAGGTGCTCTTTTCCCTATTGCGCAGAACTAATTTACTATTTGAAAAGTCATCTGGCTGTCGGTGGAAATGAGTTTTCCTGCAGTGAACAATATTAAAATCCTGAGTTCATGACTCTGCTGTACCGTTCAAAAAAAAAAAAAAAAATAAAATAAATAAATAAATAAATAAATAATAAAATCAATAAGCCTATTCAGAAATTCGATCCTACAATTATGTTTATACGAATATATTTAAATTTCTATCTCTTTGTTCCCAGCATAGTTGTTTATGAAAACGGCGAATTATTGAAATAAACGCGTGAATATACAAATTCCCATACAAACGATCGGTATTTATCAAAGTTTATGGAGATATAAGGGTACTATTCACAGAATAAAGTAAGTGCCTATTGTATCATAAGAAACACACCCCTTCTCATATGCTTATCATTCGTCCCTTTTCAATTTTTTATTTTTTTACTTAGGATTTTCTTTTAACATTTTAAAACACAATAATTAAAAAATGTTGGTCCATCATTTATTAATTATTGTGTTTTCTCAACCTAATGTGATTTGTTTAAAACAATAGTTTGGCCACCTTTATCAATCTAAATGATGAAGGTGGAATAAACCGGACCTATACGGTCAACGGGGATACAATGGCAAACTTTCAGTTTTTAACACGCTTATATTAGCTTCACCTGTATGTATGTATGTATGTTTGTTTGTAACTTCTCTGGGAGCAAAACGTGATTGCACAAAATCCTTCATATCTCAAACAAAAAAACAGAAATCCGTAAAATTTTTGCTTTAAAATATAGCTAATACAAATGTCTAAAAATCGGTTTCTGGAATTTTTGAAATTCCGTCCCCAAGGGGGGGCAAAACGTGATTTCACATGCGTAAAACGTGATTTCGCATAATCCTATATATCCCAAAAAAAAAAAAAAAAAAAAAAAAAAAAAAATAGATATACGTGAAATTTTTGCTCTAAAATATAGCTAAGGCAACTATCAAAAAACCAATTTCTGGAATTTTAGAAATTCAGCCCCCAGGTGGGGCAGCAAGGGGGGGGGGCTATGGAGCAAAAACAAATAGAAATACAGTTAGGCCGTTGAAAATTGGTACAGATAGGTTTTAAAGTTCTGCAAGTCGAATGGGGATATTTTCGATTGTGGAAAGTTATTAGGAGGGGCAAGAGGGGGGGGGGAGGGGAGGAGGGGCAAAAAAATAAAAATAGTGTCAGATCGTTCAAAATTGGTACATAGAGGTTTTCGATACTTACAAATCGATTGCGGATATTTTTGAATTTGTAAAATTATTAGGAGGGGCGGGTAGGGGGTGGGGCGGTAAGGGGGGGCTATGGAGCAAAAACAAATAGAAATACAGTTAGGCCGTTGAAAATTGGTACAGATAGGTCTTAAAGGTCTGCAAGTCGAATGGGGATATTTTCGATTGTGTAAAGTTATTAGGAGGGGCAAGAAGGGGGGGGGAGAGGGGGGGGGGGGCAAAAAAATAAAAATAGTGGCAGATCGTTCAAAATTGGTACATAGAGGTTTTCGATACTTACAAATCGATTGCGGATATTTTTGAATTTGTAAAATTATTAGGAAGGGCGGGTAGGGGGATGAGGGTGTAAGGGGGGGGGGGGACTATGGGGCAAAAACAAATAGAAATACAGTTAGGCCGTTCAAAATTGATACAGATAGATTTAAGAGGCCTGCAAGTCGAATGGGGATATTTTCGATTGTGTAAAGTTATTAGGAAAGCCGGGAAGGGGGGAGGGGAGGGGGGGCAAAAAAATAAAAATAGTGTCAGATCGTTCAAAATTGGTACATGGAGGTTTTCGATACTTACAAATCCATTGCGCATATTTTTGAATTTTTAAAATTATTAGGAGGGGCGGGTAGGGGGGTGGGGCGGTAAGGGGGGGCTATGGAGCAAAAACAAACAGAAATACAGTTAGGCCGTTGAAAATTGGTACAGATAGGTTTTAAAGGTCTGCAAGTCGAATGGGGATATTTTTGATTGTGTAAAGTCATTAGGAGGGGCAAGAAGGGGGGGGGGGAGGGGGACAAAAAAATAAAATTAGTGTCAGATCGTTCAAAATTGGCACATAGAGGTTTTCGATACTTACAAATCGATTGCGGATATTTTTGAATTTGTAAAATTATTAGGAGGGGCGGGTAGGGGGGTGAGGGGGTAGCTATGGAGCAAAAACAAATAGAAATACAGTTAGGCCGTTCAAAATTTGTACAGATAGATTTAAGAGGCCTGCAAGTCGAATGGGGATATTTTCGATTGTATGTAAATATTTTAACCAAAAACTTACATACTGTAGCTATTTATGTGATAAATAATAAAATAATAAATATAGTTTAAAATATAGTTTAAAAAGCATGCTTTCATAGCACATCGAACTAAAAAGTGAAAAATAAATATAGTTTAAAAAAACTAAAAAACACGCTTTTAAAGCACATCAAACTAAAAAGTGAAAAATAATTCTTAATATAAGCTGAAAACAATAATGAACGAAAAATACTAGTATAATTGTGAAAAAAGCGTGGGTTGCTCGATATACGAAAAATATGGCACAAAGCACCCCACGCTTTTTTCACAATTATACTAGTATTTTTCGTTCATTATTGTTTTCAGCTTATATTAAGAATTATTTTTCACTTTTTAGTTTGATGTGCTTTAAAAGCGTGTTTTTTAGTTTTTTTAAACTATATTTATATATATTTTGAATAAAAACAAAAATGTTCGCACGTTCATTCAAAGTGGAAAGTTAAGAAAAGCGACCAATGAAAATCACTGTCTGAAATAAATAGTACGCCCTGTCGTACTAAAAATAAACAATAAATTATTTTGTATTAAATTAGCTTATAAAAAATAAAAATGATCAATATTATATTTTTTTCAATACTTTAACTGTAAGAGCGGATGAACCACCTATATAATATTTCTCTAACGTGGACCAGTTACAATTATTTTTCGTCGAAACGATACGACACTGGTGTAATTAATAAAATACGCGAGGACCTCTAGGGGTGTGTCCCAGACCGTCGCCAATTGCCCATCTGCGCAGCATTAGTGCGACGTAAAACCGAATCACCGAATCACCAATCACCAAAATACGCGAGGACAAAAAATAATATTTGTACATGGACGATATTTAAGCACGCAGACTTTCAGTTCTATGAACTAAAAGAAAAAATGACAGCATTTGTCTGATGAGATTATTTTACGGAAAAATGTATTTTTAGCAGTTGCTTCTTCAGAATCTTTGCAAGCCTCAATTTAAACCTAGCAATACTGTAAAGGTATATGCGGAATATGAACTTTTGTGCCATAAATTCACTAAAAAACACAATCATAAAAATATAATCAAAATAGGAATTGTTTTCTTTATTTATCTATTTTAAATACACCAAAATTAATAAAAAGTCATCAGCAACATGGCGACAAACATTTAAAGGTGTCGTGGGACTCCTATACTAAAACTGTACTGTCTGTGCGAAGTATGAAAATGGGGTCGTGAACCATGAATTTTATTTGGAAACCTTTCTTTGAATGATTTTGGTTCCACTATTGTACAATATTAATTTGGTTTTAATAATAATTTGGCTTCTGGTAAATTAAAATTTTAATTAAGTGGTGAAATGGATATAACATTTATGAGTTTCAAATTTTAAAGGTGAATAAGAAAAGAAATAAAATGCGAATTTTTCTCACAGTTTTGCTGGTTAGTATAATTTTAATAACAACTTACAGGCAGGACATATGAATATAAATATTCCAACCAAATTTAATTTCAAATCTCTCTTTAAAACTGCCTAGAGAAAGAATTTTTGCTTGGGAATCGAATAATGAATTGCAGAATGTTCTACATAATTAAATTTCAACTATTGAAAAATGTGTGTGTGTTGCATTTAGGTTTCGAAAGAATGACGAGATATGTTCCACTCCTTCTTTTACGACTCCTGAACAGTGATACTGTTTAGTGAAATGCGCCATAAAACAAACTTATTTTAAATACTCCTTCCTCTTCCCCATTTCTTGTTCAGCCATTCTCATTCGAACAGGGCGGCGAGAAACGACACAAAGGTTTATGGATTTTTAAGCAAATACTCTCTAACGACATTTTTATTATGCTTTGTAAATGGAGTGTAGTAAAAGGTTTGAAAGAAAAAATTTGAGTGCTTTTTCGTTATTATCTTTATTTCTGTCCTATAGGTGTGTAGTGGATTTAGATGCGCTCTGTATAACACAAAACTGTGATAACTATTATATGGAAAAATAAATATTCCTGGTCACGCATCTATATATTAATTTGAAACATGTTTTTGTCTGTCTCCACTATATTGAGAGAACTACTGGGTGTAAAAATTTGGTTGAGGTGTCTAAAAAAAGGTCTTGGTCTGTAGATGTGCTATAATATTTTTACTTTCTTCTATATGTAATATAGAGAAAGTATTGGATTCGCGAAAATTTTCGACCTCCGTTTTTTGACGGATCTACACGTTTTGGGATGTCCTGAACACGAATTGATAGTTTTTAGAAAATGTCTGTCTGTGTGTCTGTCTGGCTGTCTGTGGTTTAGTGTTTTCACCGTATCTCACGAACCAATGAATGAAATTCAACCAAACTTGGTATATAGTTGGACCCTGGCGGGGCATTGTGCTGATTAGATTTGGGGATCAATAGCCCATCAGGTGGCGCTGTGATCGCATTTTATGTAAATTTTTAACATGGCAGTATAGGACAAATTTTCGTATTTTTCACCGTATCTCACGAACCAATGAATGAAATTCAACCAAACTTGGTATATAGTTGGACCCTGGCGGGGCATGGTGCTGATTAGATTTGGGGATCAATCGTCCAGAAGGTGGCGCTGTGATCGCAAAATTTCGTATGTTACACCGTATCTCAAGAACCGATGAATGAAATTGAACCAAACTTGGTGTATAGTTGGACCCTGACATGGAAAGGGTCTGATTAGATTTTGGGATCAATCGCCCATCAGATGGCGCTGTGATCGCATTTTATGTAAACTTTTAACATGGCAGCATACTACAAAATTTCGTATAAATGTACATAATGAGCGTTATTTTAAACTTGTGATTGTAAAATTAATATGAATTATTGATAATAGTAGTAGTTAACTACGAAAAAAATTTTGTGCATGTGGGGGCACCGGTTCCTCCCCTGGAGGGAAAGTACCCCCCGGGGGGGGGTAAATTTTCAAGATGGGTATCTTTCGAAAGATCTTGTCAATACCTTTAAAACGAATGGTTGAACTATAAATCTGTGACAATTTAAAACAAAATTATCGATTTTTTTTTCTTTTAACAAAAAAAAAAACGCTTTTTTTTTTTTTTTTTTTTTTTTTTTTTTTTTTAACGAAACTTAACCAAACTTTGTATTTAGTTGGTCCCCGACATAAACTGGTGCTGATTACATTTAGGGATCAGTAGCTCAACAGGTGGCGCTGTGATCGCATTTTTTCTAAATTTTTAACATGGCAATGTAGGACAAAATTTCGTATAAATGTACATAATGAGCGTTATTTTAAACTTGTGATTGTAAAATTAATATGAATTATTGATAATAGCAGTAGTTAACTACGAAAACAATTTTGTGCATGTGGGGGCACCGGTTCCCCCCCCTGGGGGAAAAATACCCCCCCCCCGGGGGGGGGTAAATTTTCAAGATGGGTATCTTTCGAAAGATCTCGTCAATACCTTTTAAACGAATGGTTGAACTATAAATCTGTGATAATTTAAAACAAAGTTATCGATTTTTTTTTTACTTTTAACAAAACAAAACAAAACAAAAAAAAAAAACCCTTTTTTTTTTTTTTTTTTTTTTAAATATTGTTACTGTTTGAATATGTATTACTTTTACCAAAAAAAAATTAGAAAAAAATCGTATTTTTTTTTTTTTTAAATATTGTTACTGATTGAATATGTATATAGGAAAATATAGAAGAAAGTCTTGTGGTGGCCACAACATACTAGTTTTTATTTTGTTAGCGCCGTGTATGCGCTGCTGCAAGCACCGAGGCCACAAGGCAGAGTTTCGTTCGGATAGAGGTAATTGTTTTGTTACAGATGGTTATTTTTTTCGCGATGCTTTCATTTAAAAACAGAAATTCAAACAAAATCGAGTTAAAGGTATAAAATAATACAAATTTAAGGTTCATTTAAGGTATCATGGGCCCGGGCAACGCCGAACGGGTCAGCTAACATAGTCTTAGTATTAAACGAAATAGAAAATAAAAGATAGCATCTGTTTATTTGAAGTCAGTTTGACGTCACATTGAGAGTACTTTGTAGAAAGTGATGTAATACATAGTATTTCGATTTATAAGCATTTTTCCGACTTTCTTTTTTTAAGTGAAATGTCGTAAATTATGTAAATTATATTAGATGTTTTAACATGAAATACATTTAAATAATGATGCGACGGTTTTTGAAACATTACGGTCAATAAAGTGATCGTCGAATTCGACGGGTTCCAGCTAGTTGGGTGATTATTTTAAAATTACTACTTTGTTTTGGTGTATTATGTACATATAAATGTTAAAAAAAAAAAAAAAAAAAAAAAAAAAACTCTCATATGTATGACACGAGAATTGCCAATTCGGGTCTGAACGGCATTTTGGATCAAAAACATGATTTCCAAAATAACTTAGATTTGAGCTGTTTTTAAATTCAATTGAAATAAAGGGTTTTTAATTTTTACATAATATCGAACGAAATATAACAGAAAATTTTATTCGTAAAAAATATATACAGGGTGGCTGTCATTAAACTTCCCCTCTAAACAGCATCCTATACAGCGCAAACGGGTGAACGGAATGCAACGAAATTCGGTATACACGAGATGCGCTCACGGAATTTCGGAAAAAAAAAATTTCAAAATGTCCACCAGAGGGCGCTTTTTCCGTAAAAACATTAAATTTAACACAATATACGACCCAAACGGTATACAAAAAAAATACTAACAATCCAGAACAAGAATTATGATTAATAAAATATAAAACCGGGAAAAGCTGACAGTTCTAAGAAATTTTGCATAAAGCTTCCTCTTCTTCGCAAGCATGCAAATCTCGACATCCCCCCCCCCCCAGATCTGACAGCTTCTCCCGGTTTTATATTTTATTTACGTAATATTAAATATTATGTATTTCAGTTGGAGATTATTTACGGAGATTTAGTACTTTTCCATTTCGCTAGCACACATCTCGCCGAGCAAACGTCTTTGGCGATAACAATAAATTAATGCATTGAAAGTTAATTTGTAACTTAGATTTTTATTTATTTATTTTTTCCAAGTTATTTTATATCTGTTATTATGGATTTGATATGTAAATGTTACATTTGGTATGGGGCAACACTTTTTAAAGCTAGTTTAAGCAAAATTTCGCAAAATTTACTTGAAAAAAAAAAATAAATACGTGAAGGGTTGTGTTTCCTTAATTTTCTTATTATTATTACAAGTGTTTTGAAACAATTACTCTTACTTAAGTGCTTAATGATTTGCGTCGGTTATATCATTTTTCGCGAATTTATCGCCTGCACCGGCAAAATGCAAAAGTACCGGGGATTTTTATATAACATTCTTCTACTCTTGTCTTGAATTATGCATTATTAATATTCCTATTCAGTGAAAGGCAAAGCAGTGGATAGGCGGACAGAGGCCCGCAAGGGTTAATAAGTGGAGCGAGTCGGGAGAAGACGAAGCCTCTCTCGGGAGTGAGTGAGCGGAGCGAGGCACTGTAAATTTTTTTTTCTAAAATAGGTAAAAATTTGTAAGATATTTGGGTAAAACAATGTTCCAAATTGGAAAGTTCTGTTTAAAACCCAAAATTGGTCAGAAATTGTTATGTATGGTTCGCAATCTTATTTTATGTTTTTGCCTATAATAAATAAAGACGTTGTAGAAAATATTGTATCACTCACCTCTTACATATATATATATATATATATATATATGTATATATATCACAAGCGTAGATGTAAACATTTCGTATGTACACTGCAAAAAATAAACCCCAAAACAATTCTATCCAAAATGGGTCTCGTATCCAATTTAGGTTGAAATTTTGGGTTATAAACAGAACTTTCCAATTTGGAACACTGCTTTACCCAAATATCTTACGAATTTTTACTTATTTTAGAATTTTTTTTTTTTTTTGCAGTGCAGGGGACATAACCCCCAAGTTTCATAAAAAAAAAATAAAAAAAATAAAGTTATTAAATACTATGTATTTTAATTTGACATTTAAAATATAAGAATTTCTATAACATTATTATTATTATTTATTTATTTATTTTTGCCTTTGTCTTGTGTTATGACCTATTAATATTCAGTGAAAAGTGAAAAAGCAAATAGGCGGGCAGAGCGCCACAGGAGTTAAGAAGTGAAGGGGTTCATAGTGGACAATCGAAGTCGTGTGGTTGTCACATACCAGATTTTGAAATAGGCATAATAAAAGTACAAAATTTATAAATTTGTGAAACAGAAAATAAACTGTGTTTTAAGCTCATAAAACTTTGAATTTCATGTATGTTTACTTATTGCGTCGTAGGAACCTGATTCTTGGTAATTTTAGACGTGAGTCATGCCGACTTTCCATTTTTTATTAAAAATATGTATGCCTCGTTCCCGCTATTAATATTTATTAAAAAAAATATATATATAACTAACTAACTTTTTCTCGTGCATAAATCAGTATTATGTGTGGCTTCTGAATTATGGATGAAACTCGCGTTTCCCTCCTCATGTTATCGGAAACGGCTTAAGTGTATTCCGTTTTTGTTGTGGTGTATTTAGAATAACTTTAGTGTGTTTTCACAAAATGTGGGAAAAAAGTTTTTATACATGAAACACAAAATGAAATTTAATCTCTTAAGGGATTCGAAATCATCCGGCGGAAATGTGTTTTCTTAAAAATAAATGTTAAATGAATATTAAAACGTAATAAGCTTTTTTCTAAAATTTGATTACGTTCTGAATAGATAATGATTAGAAGAATGTATGTGTACATAAAATTTATTATTAAAATAAATGCTGTAAGCTTGGCAAAATCAAGCAAAATATATTCTAAAGAATATAAATGAAATATGAAAACAAAAGAAAATATATCAAAAATAAAATAAACTAACAAGAGGAAAGGAGAAGAATGCAAAGATAGAATGAACCTTATATGGATGAGTCATTAGAATCGTAAGTTTTATTATCAGACAATACATTTTTAATGGATTGCACAAACATTTTTTACAAAAGAGAAAAGTGGCTCAGACCTCATTCAAATCTAAACTATTTAGGTTCCATTTAAATTCTGCTTACGGAATTATAAGGTAAAGGGAGAGGTGAGTGGAGGGGGGAGAGGGGGCGGAAGATGGCGTAATTATTTTTAATATTTCTGTAAAACCCTCCTGTTGATTGTATTTGTTATTTATTTATCTCTTGTGAACATTTATATACTTTTGAGTACCTATTAATGATCTATTTACCTTAAAAATAGTATGAAAACTTTGAAATAAAAATTTTCCTTAATGCTTTCTTTTCGGTATCTTACACTATTGAGAGATAAGATGGCTTGTGGGATCTCAACGTAGAAAGAGCCCATTTTTATGAAACGATATATTTATTATAAAGACATGATTTGCATAGACAAAACTAAAACAAAATACTATTTATTATCTTCCTTAATATTTTTCTAAAGTTAATATCCAGATGTTACTTAGAACAACAAAAAGATTAAAAAAAAAAAAAAAACAGCGGGGGAGGGGGCAATCAGGCACCTTTCCTCAATGTAAACCTACCAGCATCTTAGCTTAAAATGTTTTTTTCATCTCACCTCCAAACATTGAGCAAGACCGTTTACTAAATTAATGAATGGGGAACCGGCCCATTTATAGGTTTAACGGGAAGCCCAGACACTGTATGTTTGAAAATTATCCAAATTATTATCATTATTTTTTACTTCCTTATACAAAGTATAAGACTTTAATTTATTTATTTATTTATTCTATATTTTTATTTATTTATTATTCTATATTTTTTTATTTATTTTATTTTATTTTATTATTTTTTTATTCTATATATTTTTTATACTTTTTATTTAGTTTATTTTTATTTATTTTTATTATTTTATTTATTTTAATCTAATTTTTTTTTTACGAAGGTGTGGCGCTGTCTGGTTCTCGTTAATCTGTGCTACACCGTCAAGTGCTCGATGGGGTCGTTTAGCAGTCGTCGGGTTACCAACGCAGGGAACCATCCCCCCGTGGTGGATCAAAATTGCGATGTTCCCTCTTTCTCTTCTCCATTCGGCTTCCCTGCGCATAGTAATTCCCCTCCCAATTAAGATTATTTAGGCCTTGCCACTTCAAAATTTTCGCTATGCGCCCAAAACTATCTTCCATCCCCTAGTGGCTTCACGTAATTATTTATTATTATTATTATTTTGGATAATCTCATTGTTCCTTCCTCGTTCAGCTTGTTTTTCTCAATTCTTAAATGTTGTCCCCTTCCCCTTTTCAAATGGCCTCCTCTTTCGGCTTTAATTATTGTGTGCACAACTAACTTTAGCGGCTCACTCAGCGGTTTTTTTTTTCTCCCTCCCTGCCTAAATTCAAAATTGTTTTAATTTTGTATAATTCCGGTTATTTCGACTCTCAGCTAGTAAGTGCACTTATTCCAAATTCCTTAACATCCTGGAGCGTGTCTGTGCGTTTCCACCGTAGCTATCTTGGAGGGTGTGGTGTACAAATCGAGCTGTGTCTCCAAAGCAAAAGTCGACACCCTGCAATTCCTGAGCTTTGGCGTTCTAGTTACATTGCTGCCCAGCAGCTTCCACGCGGTGATCTGGCGATTTATTCGCTCCGGTGGACGGCATCCAACCCGTTAAGCTTGGCCGAGCCCAGGCAGGCAGGGGCCGTCCAAAGGTTTCAAAGAAAGTTTAGTAATCCTGATTGGCGAAATAGATTTTGTATTTCACATCCCTCGAAAATGAATGATCACAGCTATGTTGCAAATTTATACGTGTGTGACTGACATGACGTCTTGTTGTACACCTGCAAGTGTCGTCTTAACACGAGCTCTGGTTTTAGAGAAATCAGCGATTTTACACGATTTTTCGTGACGTCTGTATGTGTGTGTGTGTGTATGTATCTCGCCTAACTCAAAAACGGATGGAAGTAAAATGTTGCAAATTGATACATAGGTTTCTTATAACATTTAGTTGTGCTCCTCCCTTGTTGGACTTTCTATGATTTTCCGTTTTGGAGATATTTATGAAAATTGGGTTCATAATGACCAGAAATACAAAAGGTTTTGGCCATAATGTATCAAAAACAGTAATAAGTAACTCAAAAACGGTTTGGACTAATCTTGCAATCGATTTTTAACTATCTTCACGCCTAGCTAGACATTTGAAACTTTCAGAAAAGCTCAGAACACGGTGAACAATGCATTTTTTAAAAATATTTTTAGCCAACTGTTTCGAATCCCTGCGGCCTTTAGCAGAGTTTATATAATTCAACAGAAAATTTATTTAACTAACTTCCAGACTAGTTACACATTTGAAACTTTCAGAATAGTTCAGAACATGGTATTTTTTTTTTTTTTTTTTTTTTTAAATACTTTTAGCCAACTGTTTCGGGTTCTTGACAATGAATGCATTTTATTTAATGAGTATTCATCCTGTAGATAGAGCCTGTAATGTATCTCGTGTAACTCCAAAACGGTTGGACGTAGAACATTGAAATTGGTATATAAGTTTGTTATAACATATAGTTGTGCCCCTCTCTTTTTGGATTTTATATGATTTTCCGTTTTGGAGATATTTACGAAAATTATATTCATAATGACCAAGAATACAAAGGTTTTGGCCATTAAGTACGACCTACCATCACACAGATGTCAAAAGAAGCTAATTATAGATCTAGTAATGATATTGTTATGAAAGTTGAAGATATTTTTGCGTGTAGAAAGTAATTAAAGACATAAGCAGGTTCTTGTCGACGAATCTATTTTATTTAATGAATATTCAGCCAATAATGAATTTTTCCAGTATATTCCAGATCTCTCTTATTATTGAAGTTAGAGCTTCCAAACTTTGGCAACCACTAAACTACAAATTTTCGCCAAATTCGATGCCAAGACCAAAAATCTACGCTGGCTACTTCCTTTCCGTGTAGGATCAAAATTGTGATGGTATGTCTCCGGTCCACCTCTAGGGGTTGAGTCCCAGACTATCACCAATTGCCCATTGTGCAGCACTAGAGCGACGTAACACCCAACCAACCAACTACGCTGGCTACTAATTTGTAGTACGGCGAAATTAGCCATACATTTTTGCGGAAAAGCTTGCTTGTTTTAGGATAGCCAGAAATCCATCCTCAATTTTAACTTTTTTTAATAAAATTTATCTTTTTCTTATACTAATTTTTGCCAAAGAGAACAAAACTGGGCGTCCATACTCGAATGATTTTCATTGTACTCTAAGCTCTGCATTTGCCAATGAGATAATGTAACAATTCGTTGGGTACTATATTCCTGAAAAAAAAAAAAAAAAAAACTAGTATATTTGTCTCGGCGGTATCTATAATCGTATTATCGTGATTTTTTTGGTTCGAATGGCAGTTTTTATTTATTTATTTATTTCTTTTTTAAGGGATGTTCGTGGACCTGCCTGTTTATTTATGAATCAGTTACCTCACAGAAAACTGTCAATGTTTTCATAAAAATATGTATATTTCTATGGTTGTATAAGGAAGTCATGTGGTGGCCACGTCAGATTTTTTTTTTTTTTTTTGTTAAAATGCGAAAAGTAGTAACATACGTGTCCTGATTCATGTACCTCTCAGGCCTGCGTCAAGGCTGTGGCTCCGGAATTTGAGGAAATGACGTGCACTCATCTTGTCCAAACTCACACTACAGTGTAAAAATTATGTCCTATTTGCTGCCAGAAATTCTCTGTAATTTGAGAAAATACGTTGTCAGAATATATTTTCTCAAATTACAGATAATTTCTGGTGGCAGCAAATAGGACATAGTTTTTACAGAGTAATATTCAGAAAACTAAGTCTGTTTTTTTGGACCGATGCAAAAAGAAAAGAGAAAAGAACTTCCAACTGTTATACGAGGGATGCCAGGCATCGACCGAGATATCTCTGCATTGACGTTAATTCAATGTTTTAAGGTTGAAAATCTGACTTGATCCCTTTTTTTACAATGTAAAAATTAAGTGATCTTGTCCATCAAAAATCTACAGTTTTAGTGAATGTTTAAAAAACTCAGTTAAAAATGAAATCAAAAGAAACTTGAAAAATTATTTAAAAACTTGAGAATAACAAGTTTATATTTCAGTTAAATTTGAAAGTTTATTGACAATGGTAAGCCCGCCTTATTTTTAATAGACTTCTCTTGTTTGTGTTCATTTTTGTGTAATACAGATCATAGATGCATTATAAAAAATTTACTTACTCATAGACAATTCACAGCAATTTTATTTGCAGGACATTGTATTATTATCTATTCAAAAAAAAAAAAAAAAAAAAATCTGGTGTGAAACAACCACACGACTTCTATTACCCATTATTACATGTATTATACGCATTTTTTTTTTTTTTTTTTTTTTTCAGGTAATATGATCAAAAGACATAAAATTGATCTAATGAAGTAGAAACCTAAAATTTTTCCAGTACTTTAATAAATTAATACACGTGTAAAGGCATAAATCAAACTTTACATAGTTTGTTAAAAAAAATGGTAGAGTTATTTTTTGAAACACCAATTTCCGATATCTAAAATTAACCTATCTACGCAGGATGACTGTTGATTTTTCTATAATAACCACGTAATACATGCCAAAGGATATCTAAAATTGATTTATGTAACAATTTTTAAGAAAATCGTTAGAGTCGTTGTTGAGATACCAACTTTTACCAAAACTTGGCATACTCAATTATTGACCGGAAAACAATAATTACATACAAAAGGATATTTAAAAGGGAGTTAATAGGACGAGTTTGAAAAAATCCGTACAGCCGTTTTTGAAGGAACGCACTTGCGAGACCTAAAATTGAGCTATTTATACAGAATGCCTACAATTTTCCTGAACAAACCAACTATATCATTCGAAAGGACATCTAATAGAGTGTTACATAGCAAAACTTTGAAGCAAATCGTTTGAGCCATTTTTGAGATACGAACTTACGGTCCCACTTCCGGTTTTCCAATTTTCACCAACATTTGGAAAATTCGTTTGTACACCAGACTTGTATCAATTCTGAAGTTTCGTAGTTCTATTTTTCAGTTTCGGAGATATGAGAGCCAGAAGATTCCGCACATACATACACACACACACTGACCAATTGCCAAAAATTACTTTTTCAGACTCAGGAGGCTTTAAAACGTTTAAATAATGTAAAAAACTCGATATCAAATTTCTGGACCGAATGCAATACTTACATTACCTACGGTAGTAAGGTAATGGAAGTAAAAAAAAAATAGGAAAGAAAGTTTTAATGTTTTAATTTAAATTATTTTTATGATGATTATTACGATTATTAGTATCTGCATAATTATCATCTTACAATTATATGAATAAGATTTGAACAATTCTGTTTTGCAATCTTGTTTTTTTTTTTTTTTTTTTTTTAAATCTTATATATTTCGTAATTTCTGTGTTGATACTAAATCGTTTCTTTTTTTTTTTTCTGTTACAGGGCAAGATGGCATTGATCCTTACATAATCGAGATTATACTGAATGAAACATGTCAAGTTCTACGGGAGAACCGTTAGTTATGCGATATGCATTTGAACTTAAACAACAAAGAATATATGTTTCATGTAAATAAAATTTAACATTTTGTAACTCCTATAAAGGAATTGAAGGATTTACAGAGATTTTTATAAACTATTTATGCAATATTTCATGTAAACAACTTCTGGTGTGATGTGGACGTTGTGCTGTGATCCGAATGGTTCTACCAATCGCTGGGATTGGATAAATCCACCCTACTTTAACCGGTGGACATGTAGCGTAAACCCAAATCGATATTGGAACGGATTAATCCGGTTGAAAGGCGACGCCGGCTGACACATTATCTCAAAGTTCTACGATACGAGCAAGCTTTTAATAACATACCTTTAAACAGTGTTCAGAAAATGACAAGCTGATAAATGTGTGTACATTTGTTCTTTAATGTTCATTCTATTCCTCTAAATGTTCGCAAAACTGCGATGTATTTTAATGATGACGTCTAAGTGTTTTGTATTTTTGCCTGGCAATGTCTTTATTCTTGATGCCTTTGTCAATTTGAACGTTACATTAGAAATGACCGTATTATAAGTTTGTTTTGATAAATCCGCCTATTCTAGTCACATGTATTGCCAAATATCATTGAATGTTTTCTGAAGTCTCAATTGTATTTCCTAGAAATTATGATCACTGCTGCAGAGAATACGACCTTAAAAATTGCCATGGCAACGGATATTCATTCTAATCTCGTTCACGACATTCCAGCTCTTTCTGTACAAGCGTGTCCTTCATGGTTTAGGCAGGAGATCATTGACAATGCCAAAAATATCGCAATCATCATAATATTGGGCATTATTAATGCGATTGTCATAGTAGGTAACTTGCTCGTTGTTTTGGCAGTTTTCGCTTCTGCTAAACTGCGAACTGTTACAAATTTTATTATCGTTTCTTTGGCAGTTTCCGACCTTCTTGTCGGTCTTGCAGTTTTACCCTATTCAATCACTCTCGAAGTCCTTGAATTATGGATATTCGGCGAACTATGGTGCCAAATGTGGTTAGCAATGGATGTCTGGTTGTGTACAGCATCCATTCTTAATCTCTGTGCTATTAGCATTGATAGATATTTAGCGATTACTAGACCAGTTCACTATAGGACGATTATGTCAACTCTACGTGTGAAGCTGCTCATTGCAGTGGTTTGGGTTTTATCATTTATAATCTGTTTTCCTCCCTTAGTAGGCTGGAACGACAGGGTCAAAGACGATGAAGAAATAACTCCTTTAAACAATATCACTCACCTTTTTGGAGAGAATGCTCAGTTTTGGAACGAATATTCTAGATTTCAAGAAGATATTTTGTTAGGAAACAATACGTTTAATTTCACCGACGACGCAGCGAGTAACGGCTCAAGTAGTCTGATGGATGAACTTCGATACATGCTGCAGAATAGCACATCCAGGCGATGCCCTAAGCCCCAGTGTGCCCTCATAACCAATCAAGGTTACGTCATCTATTCAGCACTTGGGTCCTTTTACATTCCCATGCTAATTATGCTTTTCTTTTATTATCGTATATATGTGGTCGCCATAAAGACGAGCCGTGCCTTAGACAGGGGCTTCCGCACAGCGAAGTCAAAAAGAGTAAAGGCATCGACAAACGCGCCAGAAGAAGGTGACAATGGACCGGATGTCACTCTAAGAATCCACAGAGGAAGATCGACAAACGAGTCGACCTGTTCCACACGAAGTGCAGGAAATCCTAATCAAGCCCCTCGTAGGCCAGGAGATATCCTAGTTCCACGTCGTATCCCTACAGTAGTGTTTCACCACACTAAAGAGTACTCTAGTCCTCGCTGTTTCCGAGAAGACAACTCAAAGCATTATTACACCACAAAAGCGGCAACGAGAAACAGTTCTTCCCATCAGCACCGCATTAGGCGGACTAGATCTGCAACCACAACAACTTATAACTCGAGCTTTGAAAATGCAGAATCACCGTCAACTTCCAGAGACCACACTCAGCCCTGCACCACTGACCACCTGACAATAAGCGGTGGGAATGGAGAACAAAAAAATGGGAAAGCGGGTCGCCACTTGTTCACTAGAATAAGTAAGAGAAACGCGCGGTGGCATGCAAAACGCTTCAGAACCGAAGCAAAAGCTACAAAAACTGTCGGAATCATTGTCGGAGGATTTATTCTTTGTTGGCTTCCCTTTTTTACAGTCTATCTTATAATGGGTTTTTGCGGAAGCTGCATACCAGATCTACTTTTCAAAGTGTTTTTCTATCTCGGATATTGCAACTCGGCTCTAAATCCTCTCATTTATGGAATGGTTAGCAAAGACTTTAGGTTTGCATTCAAAAAGATTCTGTGTCGATGCAGGCTCAAAGACGACGGAGTATCATCGCTTATCCGGCAAATTCATATGCCGACCTTTTTTGAAGAAGAAACGATGACAATGACTGTAGGTGAATCATTAAGCCAAAGTTAAAAACTTGTATTCCACTTCCTTTTCATTTTGAATTTTCCAACTCTATGTAAATTGACATTCAAACCTCAGCTCAAATGGGATTTCCCCCATGTCTCCTACACTTATTATATATTTAACTTAAAAGAAAGATTATTTCATCAATATGTGCCATAATTTGTTTGTCATGAAATTAATTTTTACTTTGGGTTTACATTTGTTCTAGGAATGTGCATGCGCCATTTTCATTCATCTTAAATAGTATATCAACACACTTTTAATAGTTTCATATTATACGATAATTATATTATTATTTATTAGAATGTTGCTCTATTGCAAAAATGCGTAAAACTAGATAACCCGTTTTCTAGAATTGCAAAAAAAATTATACTTAAAAAATATATTAAAAATGTATTTATCCGTATAAAAATTTAAATTACAAAATTTATTAATTTTCAGAGTAATATGTCTGACATAACTTATTTAAATACTTTTTTTTTTTAGTTACTTAAGAGTACTTTTTTAAAAATATAAGCAATAAATATTACACATGTCACTTCGTGCTAGTATTTAGTGTTCCATTGGTGTATAAAGATCGAAAAACTATCAAAACCTTAAAAAAAAAATTTATTTTTTATGTCCTTTAGAAGTTTTCTAAGATTAATGGTTTTTTGAAGTTATATATAAATTAATATATAATTATATAGATTAAACACACGAAAAATCGTAAAAATGGCTGATGGAAAAAAAAAAAAAAAAGGAAAGCACTCTACACATTCTTTTCCTGAACAAAAACTGTTCTATGTGATATTTCCTGCACCAAGCTATTTTAGACGCTTTTTATACTATAAAAGTAATGGTACTCTGAAGTACCATCGGTAGATGAAGGGTCAAACTACTTCAAAAACAATTTTATATTTTGTTTGCTTATTCCTATTTGCCTGGTCAATAATTGTTTTCTTCTAGAAGACGGGAGATGCAGATAATATTTTAACTGAGAAAATATTGGAACTTTCTGAATCAAAAAATATTTATTTTCAGGGCCTGATTTAAAATGTTATTCTGTCGAAGAAAGTAAGCATTAAAAAAATCATAATAAAATTTATATTTCAGATATAAATTCGGATGCAATACTACCCTATATTGAAATTGAATGTAGTTATTTGTATTACTTACAAGTATCTTATACAATTTGCATAAGATTTGTAATTGGCTGCAAAGCTGAATGCCTTTCATTTTAAGGCGTGTATTCGTTCCTATACACCTGTATTTATAAACAGTGTCATAAAATAAAATAGATTTTTCTTTCTTTTTCTTTAATATTATCATATTACTGAAACTTTTTTTTTAAAGTAGATTTTTTTATATATTTTTTTTTTAAATTTTCTTTTAATAATAATATATAATAGAAAAGCTCTTTGTTATGCATGACTTTAATGTGACCCTTTCATACATATTTTTAGAATTGCATGACTATCAAAATAGGCTGTTTGAGCTTTATGTATGTTTCTAAACTAGTGATGCTGTTGTATTTCTTTTATTGTACAATATATCAATTACAATAATATGAAAACGATATAAATTATTCTTGCTCTAGGAATATGGAGAATAAATGATTTTTTTTTTCCGAATGTGAACAAACTGTGAACAAAATCCTTGTATTTTAACACGTTGAGCGCCACGCAAATTCTTAAAATCCATTAAAATTCCACAATGATTCCTGTAATAAATAAAAATTAAGCAAATTTTTAATAAATTTTCAATCATTAAATGTAATATGTTTAATTTTATATCCGCCACCGATGGTTGACGCGGCTTTATATCCTATTGGATGCTGTCAGCCATCGGTGGCTGACAGGGCACGCAACGTTTTAATTTTTTATTGGTACTGCTTTTACTTTCGGGGTAAAACTTTCACTGAAATGTTTGAAGTATAACATGTTCTGCACACTCCTAAAGTTTCAAGATGATTCCTTCAGTACTTAGAGATGATTCCTTACAAGATGATTCCTTCAGTACTGTCTAGAATCTAGAATGGCGCTCAACGCGTTAACTATCTTTATTTTTTAAATGTGCAATGTAATTTTAATACCTTTATTCCAGGACGCTTTCCAACAGATATTTCTTCAGCAAGGTTCCTCATTCATTTTCTAAAATTATGTTACTTACATTTTTTTTTTCGAAATTTCAAAAATTAATTCCACAATAATGACTGTGATTTCAAATGAAGCATGAATTTTTTTATCTTCACTTCAGTCTATTCAATTTTTTTTAAGCCTATCTGTATCACGTGCGTCAAAGTAATTTCGGGAAACAATAATCGTTTTTCTAAAATATTCCACTGCATCTAAATATAAGATGAAGCCTGTTTTCAGTTTTACTCTCATTACTTAAATTTCCTTCCAATCGAAATTTAATTTCGTGTTCTATAATAGCAACGAAAACAACACACATGTATTAATTGCCCCGTCAATGTTGGGACCGTCAGTAGCAGATTATTTTGAGCTGATTAAATCCAATTTAAGTTCAGTGTAACTAGTTGGAAATATTCTCATCGTACTTTTCTTATGAAGTTTCGAGATCCTGCAGCAAAGTATACTAGTTCCTTAAATATTATATTAGACCATCGGAAGCATACATGTGTATTACTTAAAAAACAGGAATTATTTTTAGAAAAATTTTATATGTAAGGAAAAAACTGTAAAGATTAGACGATGTAACGTTTTAGCAAGAGATACTCTTCAAATTTTTGTTGTTGTGGACATCATTGTGTTCATTGTTTGCATGGTACGTTTGTTGTATCCATGTACGTTATCATGTTCATCTCTTTGCAAAGTGTACTTGTTCCATGCATGTATATTTGTATAAAGCAACTGTACAGTTTGTTTAACATTTGATAAAAGAATGAAGACGAATATTTCTAGATCCATGAAGGCTATATAATTTAAAAATTGATATTCACAATACAAATTAGTATGTGTATTTATTGTAATATAAGCAGCATAAATCACAAAAGAATGTTTTGGAAAATTGAAATTTCAAAGCTATTGCGTGCATAACTTAACGATCTGAAATGAATATCTCATATGCTAAATATTCTTGTTTTATTAATATTAGCATCCATTTTGAAATAATTAAGTTTTAAAATTTTAGATATCATTTGATATTTATAGAACATAAAAAAAGAATAAAGCTTATTAAACGTTTGTACCGGGATTGTTTCAAAGAATTAAATTACATACATTAAAATTTTTAGTTCAAATTAAAAGAGCTCATTTAATAGTTTATTTTCAGTTACATGATACATTAATTGCTTTTATGCAGGTTTTCTTTTCCTTTTCTTTCTTTCTTTTTTTTAGTTTAGTTTTATGGTACTTTTTTTTTTAAAGTCATTTTTGCATATTTAATTATGTTTGTTCTGTTAATATAGATTAGCTATTAAATTAAATATGGAAATTATTTTTATTTTTATTTGAACTTCTCTATTGGTCTTTCTATTGATTTCATGCAAGTATGTTGCATAGATTCAATGTTGTTGTGCCAATAGACGTTCAGTTTAATCTATGTTGCACAAAAACTTTTTTTTTTTCTTTTTAAATTTTGCAGCTGTTGAGTATTTTAATACTTTTTTCAATTTAAAAAGATATTAGTGTCCTATATCCAAACCATGGATATAGAAATGGATATAGTTTACTAAAAAAATGGCTGTCGAAAATTTCTTTTAATTTCCAAATAACGTTTCATATTTCTATCATGTTTATTTTAAATTATAACGAAAGTACATCACTTTAAATTCCTATAGCCTTTATGGTATCAACGTTCTTGTATACGGCTGTATACATATGGAAAATGAAATATTTGACTGTTGCACGAAGACAATCTAGAGTCTATAAAATATAAGCGTATTGTATGTATCCCGAAACTTAAAATAGTTTTTACGGCATGCCTGCATACTTTTTGCTTTATGTGTTTCTCATTACGTACGAACAAAACAATATCCTTGTACTCTTAAATACATGAGTGTTTTAATTTATTATCATCCATTACATGTTTGCGTTTTCATTCCTATAGAATGAATAGTGCTACTTCAAATTTATGTTTACATTCATGATATGTAAGTGTTTCCAATTTTAAACTATGTGATACAAATGTCGTATTCATGTTCTATACATAGATGTTTTCATATTGTGAACATAATTTTTTTAACTGAATATCAAATTAAATAGGCAAACTCTTAAAAATATCAAATATGATATTTTAACAAAAGTGTTTATTACACATTTCGAACAGGAATTCCTTTTCTCGTACAAGCAAATTGTTATATCATCTAGAAATATTTTTGGATATCCTATAACAGTTTGAAGTAGTTTTTTTAACATCGAATATTGGATTTTATCCATCCCCCGCCCCTCAAAATCAGACTATATATGTCTCAAGTAATATCTCGTGACTGCAAAAAATGCCAGTTTTTCGTGGAACTTTAGATTATCGAAATGTAGGTACTTCTTTGCAGATGTTTCCCACACAATAATTTGCTAAGAATGACCTCATTTCTAATTTATATAAGTACAGCCCCAAAGTATTGACGTCAAGCCCTCAAGTACCCTATTCAATTCAGTGACAGTACTAAAAAAAAATTAATTAATTAAATCTGTCTTCGTCAATCGATTGTCTTCAGCAATCTTCGCCAAAAATAGTTGATGGCATTGATATTTTTAATAACTTAAGAAGTATTTAATTACGTACAACGTAAGACATTTTATAAAGATTTCTTTATTTTTTACACGTTAAAAAAAATTCAGAATAAAAGTTTGAAGTAAACAAAAAAAGTCGTATTATTATTATTATTTTTTTTTTATTTCCGTTGCGTTACAACAAAGTACAGAAATATAGAAATTAAAAATGATAAACTGTGTATTCTGTATTGGATGCGAAAGTAATCGTCGCTAAAAAAACCCTTCGATCTAATCATTTGGGATAGTAATAATGGAAAATTATCAAAAGACCGGATCCTTCAATAGCATCTGGACGTACAAAATGGGCGTCAAATACAGGAATTAATGACGCCCGCAGAATACATCGTGGTACTTAGGGGGCTGAGTTTTCAACAACATTCTGGTAATTATTTGCAGATTATTTTGTTTTTAAATTCATTCATTTGGTTACCAAATTTTCTTTATTAAACATTGAGTGTTTTGGAAAATATTACAAAAAATAAATTACAGTCTGGTTTGTAAGAGATTTTGTGCTTTAAGATCGATTTAAGCTGCTTAAATGTATAAATCGAATAAAAAATGTATTCGACTTCACTAGTTAATTAGCATTGTTATTTTAAATTAACTGTAGATTGAAAACTGTCCAAACAATCGTATAAATTATCATTCAAAATTAATTAATTACTCATTTAATTTTTTTATTTCATTTCAAATAACTCTTTTATCTTTGTTTTGACTTGCATTGTTTATGACACGAATGACTTATTTACTGACTTATGCAGAGAATTTGTGTAAATATGTCTACTCTATTGAAAATATGTAAAAACGAGGATTCATATTAAAAAAAGCCTATATGTAATATATTTTAATAAAGAAAGCTTTTATTAAATATTATTCAGTGCGTTTAAAATGTATTTTCTGTGTTCAATGGAATATGCTCAATGCTGACTACTTAAAATATTTTGTAGAATACATGTTTTTGATGTTTCATTGGTGCGTCTCATAAAAAAAAAAATCAATACTTGCTTTTTCAATATTTGTTAAAAATGCTTAATCGGATCGAGATCATTTCTAATATTTGTTTATTTAAAGTTACTTAGAAAAGTATATTTTAATATTGGAAAATAAAAGAGAAGTTCTATTTAGAAATAATCCTACCTAAAAAGGTGCTCGCCATTCAATAAGAAAAGTTTGTTGTAGTTAAAAACGAACGAACATATTGCTTCCCCACACACACACACACTTTTTCTAATAGGGTGTAAGGACAATACATAATTTGCGCTCAAGAATTTTTTTTAAAGTTTTAAATCGCTTTGCTTGGTAAAGCGGAGCGTATAACATAGGGAATGCTTCATTCGGCAAATAATAACAAATTGAACATTGATTGATTATTATTTTTTTTATTCCGTGTGAACCACTGAATTTATTAAACTTGTCCATTTTCCATGCAAAATGCCCCTTGGTAAACATAATTTAAATATTTAAAGGGAAAAAAAAAAGAATTCCTCACTTGCATTTTATGAATTAATACCAAATTTGGTAAAAATCAGTCGCTTAGATGTTCTTAGCGAAAGTTTAATGATATTCATCCGGTACAAAGATTTAATCAAAACTTTATATATCATTATATATCTATATAAATTTTTTAGAAATATATTTTCACTTCTATATTTCTTTGTAGGTTTGGGGTCAAAAAGTAATGACAATTTTGCCTTATAAAAATATATGACATTTAAATTTCACAGATTTTTAACTTATATTATTTTATAGGATCCATTAGTTAATGCTTTTAAATTAATATATCCAACATTACAAAATGTTTTTCAAGTTATCCCTCACGTCCAATATTACATAAAACGAAATAAAAATATTAAATAAAAAATAAATCATTAAAAAAAAATTAATTATCTAATTAAAAAACATTTCACGAAGTATTAACAATATTGTTAAAGAGTAGTGTAAAAAATAACTTGAATTGAATCAATATTTAAAAGTAGAAATTATTTATCAATTTTTATACGAAACTTAGAAAAACATCTAAAAGTCCATATACATTTTTATGCTTCCATTTTGAATTATTTTAGTCAGTAGCATAAGGATTTAGATGTAAAAATAGGTCATTTAGATGTAAAAATATGAATGGAAATTGAAACTTTGAATATATTCCTGTTACAATCCATCCTTAGGCAACAAAGTATGCTTTTAACTTTCATAAAAGTTTTACTTAGAACGGATGTCTATTTTATAAATTTTCTTAAATAGTGGAATACAAAAATTATTAAAATGCATGCCCTCCTACTGCCCATCTTCTCACGACTCGCTTTATTGACTTCGGAATTTTGAACCAAAATTCATCGAATTTCAAACCTTCATTGTTAACTTGGGCACAAAGTAACAAATAAAACTTTAAATTAATTTAAAAATAATTAATAATTAAATTTAAAATTAATTTAAATTAACTTTAATAATTTGTTTTTAAATTTTAAATTTAAAAACAAAGAAAAAATAAATAAATATCAGAATTCCTCTCTGTATATGTTTCGTATTCGGACGCGTGATATTGATTCGCAGTTTTTTTTTCTTTTCTTTTCTTTAAATACTGAAGCAGATTAATACACTTTATCTAATAATTAAAAGTGCTGACGACGTGTAATAACAAAATGAAAAAAAAAAAAAAAAATTATCTTGAAAGATTCGAAACACATTTTTAACTGCCCTTTTATTCATGTTCTTTTATCAATGCATTGCATCACTTCTATGAAGACCCCACAAAGCACAGCTTTGTAAAATAATGAGCTTTCTCCTCACAATTAGTTAACGTAGTTTCCTGAAACATTCTAACTGCAGTCTCTGAAGTCAGCTGCTTTTAATCTCTTTTTTAAACTTGAAAAACCTTTTTCAGAAATTCTTAAAAAGGCAAAAAATAATCCCTGTTTCTTGATAGCATCCGTTTTATTTAAAGTAAACTCAATAAAACTCTCAATTTTTCCCATATCTTGCAAAGTTATAAAAGAGTTTTAAAGTAAAATCATCATATCATATTTTGAAATTAAATAATAGATTTAAAAAATATATAAACATATATATATTTGATAAAGTTACATAAATGTAAAGATCCATGTCAAAAATCTATTTAATCTCTAAAAGAAAAATATATAGAAATTTCACGAGCTGAGTCGAGTTTCTCTTCATAATCTTGTCTAGCAACAAACTCATCTCGTAAGGAATTGGAAATACAAATCAACTTTCTATAATCTGTCCAGCTGATAGTGCACCGTATGGCCATCCGTTTAACTTCGTTTTGAAAATCAATAACAATGAGGGATTTTTCTTCCCTATTATTAAGCATGCAGATAAAAAAAAAAAAAAAATACTTAATTTTAAATGAGATGATTGTGATAATTTATTTTTTAAAGAACACAAATAATGAGAGATTATAAAAAGTCGAGCCATTCTTAAAAGAATTTTTGTACATGAAAAAGGCTTATCAGTCATTAATAGAATGCTTAAATTTTTTTTTTTTTTTTTTTTAATTTTTATTGAATAAAAGGTATGAAAAATACATATTTGAGAAATACTTTTTGAGTGTGATAAGAACTGAGCTTTTCTACTTTCTACAACTAACATAATTATGGGTCGCATTTAAGAAGTAGATAATCAGATTACATTTAAATAATAATAAAAAAAAAAGACAATGGCACCAAGTAAAGTACAATGCATGTATATAGGATCGTATGTGATTTTTTTTTATTTATAAGTTTAGCAATTTTATAGTTAACGTGTTAATCTGTTTTTTCTTTTTTTACACGTATATCGTTACTCATCAAGTAGCGAAACTATTATATTGTGCAGCGCTTTCTACGTAATATTTAAATGACACGTTATAAGAAAATAAATTAAAATTTAACTCAAGAAAATGAGAGTTTTAGATAGTACTTAAAAGAGGCATTATACGTATTAAAAGGAAACTTCGATGAGCGCTTTGAAGAAGATCTGTTCAGAAGTTTAAATAAATATATTTAAACAAAGTTTGTTGTTCTCATTACATAAAAATAAGAATTTCAGTTTTTAATTGTTTTTCACTAGCCGGCTAATCCTACTTTCTTTTAGCCTGTTTAAACCACCTTATAATTGAAACTAGAAAGCTTTTCAGATTTCCTCGAGAATGAATATTTAGCTTATTAAAGAGGCGTGGGAAAAGAAATAATGAGATAACGCGTTTTCCCAGTTTATATATTAAAATAATAATAATAAAACACATTGAATAACATTTCAAATTTATAATCAGAATTCCAATAAAAATTGTATCGTAAACCATTTTAATAAATATAAAATCTAAATGAAATTGTCTTAGAACTTTTAGTCGCAAGGAACACTCAAGAAGCTAGATGTGGAATTTTAATTTCTACTTCGACATCTGATTTCAAAAGGGTGATGTGATTATTTCACAATAAAGAAAGAAAGAAGAGAAAAGAAAATAAATAAATAAAAAATCTGGAGGAACTCCACTCGACTTTCCGAATATTAAATAATTAACGGTTGTATAAATAAAGTAAAAAAAGTCGTTCAGTAAACAGAACAGAAAATTATAATAATTTGAGTATTTTTGTCTTTATAGTATGTTTTTTAAATTAATTATATTGTTCTTCAAATAAATTGAGCCCATACATCATAATGATTAGGACATTTTAGTTTTGTTCCAGTAAAAAATCTGTAAGTGCTAGACTGATCAAAATCTAAATAGTTTATACGACGGTGATCTGTAACGTGTACATAAATTTTCACCTCAATCGAAAGAGGCATTTAGACGGTATCACATTTTAAATAATTTTACCCCATAAGCCACAATGATAAAGAACTTTTATTTGTGTCGCCGTAAAAAAACTGTAAACGCTAGATTCACAAAAATGTATACAGTTCATGCGATGGTGACTCATAACATGTGTACAAATCTTTAGCTCAGTCGACGCTATCGCACTTTAAAAATTTTGGGCCCATAGACGATAATGATAAAGAATTTTTCTTTGTGTCCTTGTAAAAATGAACTACAAGTACTAGATCCACCAAAATCAATAGGGTTCGTGCTATGATGACCTATAATATGATGACCACTTTCAGCTCATTCGAACAAAGTACTTAGACGTTATCGTGTTCACTCATATACATACACACCATCGAAAAATAATAAATACGAAATCAGGGTACCTCAAAGCGTGTAGAAACACCAGAATCTCAAACTCAGACTTCTGATATGTTTACAATACTTTTGTTATCTATGAATGTTCGGAAAGTAAAAGAATGAAATAAAGTAATCAAGTATACTTTGGGAAATTTCTTATCTAAGAAGCTTGTGACATGACTTCTACAAAACATTAGGATTTTTATTTATTTTATTTATGCAGGAACCAAAAAGGTTGGTTAAATACACATTGATATTGTATTTTATTACTTTTTACGAATGCATTTTCAATTCATTAACTGTACATTACCTCCAAAACCAAATTTGAAACTTTATAGTTGAACTGGTATTAGAGTGCCTATGCGTGTACAGCAAAGGGAATTTAAATCAACATTGAAAATACTAAAATAAAAAATAAAATTCGCATACTGCAGTTTCGGATATCATCGTCGGGACAGAATAGCAAGAAGGATTATGAAGTTAAAGACTTTGAATAAACACCCTAAAATACAAAAAAAAAAAAAAAAAAAAAAAAAAACTCAACAATTGTTTCAGTCCGAAATAAAACACGACCTTCCGTCAGCGAACGAAATAGGCACGAGTGGTGCAAACAACGAGGGACTCTGAACAATTATTTCTAGTTTTACATTTTATGGTAGTTATTCAAAGTCTTTAAGTTAGTACTTTTCGAAACCAGTCCTTCGGTGCGAGAAGGATTAGGGTTCCTAAATGCTACGAGGGAAGCTGATTCAAGCTCCAGAAAAACAGCCAATAAAATTGTAGGGACTTTACTTTTAGTTTGGCGTTTTTAATGTGAATTTAAATTTGCTTTGTTATATATTTTTAGCACCAAGTCAAGTTTTTATATATTCCTATAATTTCTCGAATGCTTAAGTATTTCTAAATTTGAATGAAAAAAAAATTTAATATAATTCCAGCTACAGTATTTCTCTAGACAGATTAGTATAGTTTTTAAGGAAAACAATGGGTGTGGGAAGGCAACTACCTTAATGGGATTAAAAAAAATGTTTTTCAACATGGGATTTATGTTTTAAATTTCGGGTAACAACCGCTGCTTGTAATATTGAATTTCTACACGTTCCTTTTTTGGTTTGAATATTAGGGGAATAATTTCTACTATTACAGTTTTAATGAATATTATTAATTACTCGTATAATAAGAATTAAATCATTGAAATTCGATTTTCTTTTTCTTTTACTTTGTCCAATTATTATTATTTTTAAGGGAATAACCTTAAAACGGACATTTATAAAAAATTTAAGAAAATTTGGTAAGAAAATATCATCAATTTACCATCTTTGCTTTTAGCTATTGATTTTAGTGTAAAACATGCTGAAGGTTTTATGAAACGCACCAGATGTGTTTGTAAATTTGCGCGACCTGACTGTTATAGTACTGTTGTCAAAGAGAAACTACATTTCAAAATACATACGAGATAGTGTTGCCCTGTGCTGACAACAAAACATGAATTTCGAGGCATGTTCTAGTCTGATATTATGTTGTAATGATTGTTATGAATAAATTTATTGTGTTACATGTTTCAATGCTTTGCTTTCTTTATCGACGGATTACACATTCAAAACAGAACGAAAATAACATTAGAGAAAAAAAAAATCTTTACAAATATGAAAATCTACTGTTCCCACTTTCTTTCCCTTCATTGTTAGCATCTTCTAAAATACTATACATAATATTTTCTCAGAACATTCCACTTAGATAAAATAAATAATACTAAATAAATCTAGAATGTTGTGGCCACCACATGACTTTCTTCAATATTTTCCTATGCAAATTCACTCAGTAAAAATAATTTATTAAAAGCATTATTTGATAAAATTATCTTCCATAATAATGCAGTACGATTTCCATATTAGAAAAATTGTATAACACTAAATATACATAAAAAGAAAAGTTGAATTTATTCTCAAAATTACATATAAAAAAAAAAAAAAAATTATAAATGAAAAAAATCTATAACTTTATTTAAAATTATTGCAGATCGATTCATTCATTTTAAAGGTATTGGCGAGCTCTTTTGAAAGATGCCCATCATGAAAATTTATTCCCCTCTCACTCAAGATGGGGAGGCGATGCTCCTATATATACAAAAAAAAAAAAAAAAATTCCCAGTTGACTATCTCTATTATAAACTAGTATGTTGTGGCCACCACAAGACTTTCTTCTATATTTTCCTATACAAATTCACTCAATAACAATTTAAAAAAAAATTACGATTTTTTTCCCCAGTTTTTTTTTTTTTTTTTTTTTTTTTTTGGTTAAAAGTAAAAAAAAAAAAAAAAAATAATTCAGCCATTCGTTTTAAAGGTATTGACGAGACCTTTCGAAAGATACCCATCTTGAAAATTTAGCCCCCCCCCCCCCTGGGGTACGCACAATTTTTTTTTACTAATTAACTACTACTATTATCAATAACTCATATTAATTTTACAATCACAGGTTAAGAATAACTCTCATTATGTACATTTATACGAAATTTTGTCTTATACTGCCATGTTAAAAATTTAGAGAAAGTACGATCACAGTGCCACCTGTTGAGCGATTGATCCCCAAATCCAATCAGCACCAGTTTATGTCAGGGGCCAACTAAAAACCATGTTTGGTTAAATTTCGTTAAAAAAAAAAATACGATTTTTTTTCTAAGTGTTTTTTCGTTAAAAGTAAAAAAAAAAATCGATAACTTTGCTTTAAATTATCACAGATTTATAGTTCAACCATTCGTTTTAAAGGTATTGACGAGACCTTTCGAAAGATACCCATCTTGAAAATTTACTCCCCTCGAGGGGGGACTTCCCCCCCAGGGGGGGGGGGGGCGAGACTCCTACACTTCCAAAAATTTTTCCCTAGTTGACTATCTCTATTATAAATAATTTTTGTAAATTTCATAATGATTACTAAAAATTAATTCTCTTTATGCACATTTATACAAAATTTTGTCCTATATCACCATGTTAAAAATTTAGAAAAAGCGGGATGGCAACGCAACCTGTAAGACAATTTTTACCAAAAGTTGATAGGCACTCATCTATGTCAAGATGCAAGTACACACCAACTTGTATGAAATTCTGTGCAGTAGTTCCTGAGATACAGTTGCCACAAAATTTTGTCACACACACACAGACAGACAGACATTTTCTAAAAATGGTCAAATCGTGTTCTACAGCTCTCAAAACGTGTAAATCCATGAAAAACCAGAGGACGAAAATTTTTACGAATCCAATACTTTCTTCTATTGAATATAGAAGAAAGTAATAATTCTTATAAATTTCATAATGATTATTAAAAAAGAATTCTCTTCATGCACATTTATACAAAATTGCGTCCTATACCACCATGTTAAAAATTTAGAAAAAACGGGATGGCAACGCAAGCTGTTGGGCAATTTTTAACGTAAGTTGATAGGCACTCATTTATGTTGAGGTGTAACTACATACCAATTTGTATGAAATTCTGTGCAGTAGTTCCTGAGACACAGTTGCCACAAAATTTTGTCACACACACAGAGACAGACAGACATTTTCTAAAAATGTTCAAATCGTGTTCTACAGCTCTCAAAACGTGTCAATCCATCAAGGACCCGAGGTCGAAATTTTTTACGAATCCAATACTTTCTTCTGTTGAACATGAAAGTAAAAATATCGTTTTAAACATTTAAAACGTTCATTAAAGAATGGTTTTTGAAATCTTGTTTTGGCAGAACATTTTTTTTCTTTTTAATTTTATCATTCTATTTTCACAAAGTTTAGAATTAGATGAATGTCCTCTAATTTTAACTGTACAATTAATTTATATTTTAATAAACAGCACAGTCAAATTTTATTGATCACAACGCATATTATATACTAGCAGGTCTAACCGGTGTTGCCAAGTTAAATCAATGAAAGAACTGTACGAAAGAGTAAAGTGGAAAGATAAATGCATGAAACTTTTCCCGAAATATTTAACAGAAAATATCATAAATAAGTAAAATAAATAAATGCAAAATAAAGAGCTTAAGTATGGTATATATGGTATACCCTTGGCGATATTTGTGGCTGATGTATTGAAATGATCATTGCAATTGCGTAACTTCAATGCCAAGCTACTTCAATGCCAAATTTCAAATTTTGCTGTTTCATTAAAATAATAATAATAATAATAATAATAATAATAAAAGAAAATCCAAATTATGACTATTTACAATTAAGAGATGAGAACATAAAATAATCTCTTAAATCAAGTATCAATAAAAATTGAAAAATATTGTTTCACTGTAGAAAAGAAAAGTACTACTTAATTAAATAAAAATTTTAACTCTTTTTAAAAATGTCTCTCATTATTAGCATTTTTATTTGCATGATGATTCATATCCGTATGATTTTCTCTATCTATTTAACAAGTTTTTTTTTTTTTTTTTTTTCTGGGCATTTCAACAACAAAGAACACTTTTAATATCGAAACAATATGTCTACAGCAGTTTGAAAATAAATGAAATTATGCTCACATCTAGGGCTGGAGTATTTATCAATATATCCCCAAGTATCAATATTTTTTAAATATCGCAATAACGATATTAAAGATCTAGCTCTGCTGATATATCCCTCTAACGATATTTCTTTAGCGCAAACTCAGCGATCGCTCGAAGCGCCGATAAATAATGTTCCTCACTAGCACCTATCACCAGTCACCACGCTCGGAATAAAGAGAACGCCGAATAGCTTATTCACAGTGTTTTCTAAAAAAACAAACAAACCGTTTGGCTAGCGGAAGTGACGCAACCTCTTGTGCGCGCCACAAACCTGCATCACCGCGCGCCAAGCAAAGCCCGAAAAAAAAAGAGACCTGAATAGCTTATACTAATGCAACCCCCTTTTTCCCCTGCTATTACTCACTGACTAAAACTCCCAACCCCAAACAATCCTTCCTCTCCAATCCTCTCTTTCCATACCACAATGTATCTACTTTCTTGAAAATATCACTGTCCAAAAACAAAAAGTCAATGATATTCATCAGGAAAATTAAACTATCACAGTATATCGACTTCCCATAGTATATCGACTTCTTAGAGTATATCGACTTCTTAGAGTATATTGACTTCTCATTCTACATTCATGCATTTCCCTGGCTCTAAACGATAATATGAAAGAATTTATACTACCGTTAGTATAAGTTCTTTGATAATATTGCACATCATCGCTCGTGGATCGTAGGTGTAATACCGCAGACAGGCGATATAAAAACAAACGCTTATTATGAGTATGACGAATGAAAACGATATCTTTTCTTTTAGCTCATTTCCTGCTATTGGTTCATTGATATTGGTTTATTTCAAAGTATCCATATCTTCTGGCCAATAAGATGCGACATGTGTTTGACTCGCTTTGGGCTCAGTGATGCCAGATTGGGGATTTTGTCCCCATTTTGGGGATTTTTGAGGCTTTTGGACCAAATGTTTGTGGGGACTTTTTTGGGGAATTCTAAAATTTTTGGGGACAAATCTGGGGAGTTCTTCAACTCTGTCAATGTTGATAACGTAACGATTTATCCCTACGACTGGAGACTTTCAATATCTTTATTGGTATTTGGGGATTTTTTTTTTTTTTTTAATTGCCTTCTTTTGGGGAAAAATCTGAATTTTTATCACACAAAAATCTGCTTGATATTTTTTTTGAAAAAATTTTTATTTCCCCTTTTTTAGTAGAAATCAAATTGGGGATTTTTTCGAAAAGAACCTCCTGAATTGGGGAAATTTGAAGACCTGTTTGGGGAAATAATTTTCGACCATCTGGCATCACTGTTTGGGTTGTACATCAGTCCCTTTCTCCTTTCCCATGTTATCGAATGGGATTTTCGTTGCTTCGTTTTATAAAAATATCTCATTCAAAAATGAAGTTTTTCGAATTCTGTTTTTTGAATATTACTCTTTGAACGGGTCGCCTTTTAGCTTGGTGAACAATTTTTCGAAAAAAATAATTTAAATATTTTATTTCAATAAGTAAATTAAGTCTCTTAATTAAGACTCTAAGTGTGGATCTCTAAGTAAAATATTTAAATTTATTTTTTCGAAAAATTGTTCACTAAGCTAAAAGACGACCTGTTCAAAGAGTAATATTTAAAAAACAGAATTTAAGCTAAAAGACGACCTGTTCAAAGAGTAATATTAAAAAAAAACAGAATTCGAAAAAGTTCATTTTTTAATAAAATATTTTTATAAAACGACGCGACAAAAATCCCATTGGAAAACATGGGAAGGGAGAAAGGGTGCTATCTGACTGATGTAAAATAAAGTTTTATCTTCAGTAATTTTACAGTGACAGTTTCTTTATTAAATTATATAATATTGGATAGTTTATTACTTTTTTTATGTAGCATTTATTTTTTCTCTTTCCTTTTCTTTCTTTCTTTTTTTCTTTTTTTTTTTTTTTTTTTTAAGCCGTACACGTAATTGCAAAATGAGTTACTTTAAGTAACAAAATGAAACTTTAACATAATTTTCTTTAAATAATATAATTTTTATACTGACAATGTATATATATATATAATGAAACTATTACGAATGTGAATTGAACACATATACATTTAAAAAATATTGTAATGATTTGGTAAGCAGATACAAAAATAAAAATGACAAGTAACTGACATTTAGGATGCATATAAGAGTTTTAAGTAAAAAATATTACTCTCTACGACCAAAAAAGGTGTATCCAATGGCAATTCTTAACTATTTAGAATGATTTTCCTTTTTATTTAATACCTACATCTTAAGACAATTTGTATTAAGCTTTATTTTTAGTAGAATTATGAATTTTGATATGCTTGGTACAAATAAAACACAGATCGCATATTAGCTGTGTTAAAATATGATTTTAAAATAATTAAAGCTTAAAATGGGAAGAATAGAGGACAAACTATACAGAGGTATACTAAAAAGCAACAGTATAAGTTATAAGAAACACAAAATATTGATTCACTTTTTATGCATTTTTTTTTTTTTTTTTTTTTTTTTTTATGATAAAGTTATGGTAGTAATATACCAGAAAATACATGGAAAACACTTTATACTTGTATACTTTAAAATTCGTGTGCATATGTCTTTAAAAAATAACAAATATCTATTTTTTCCTATCTTGAAAGAAATATCGCAATATATCACATAATATCGATATTAACTTGGTGATATATCGCGATATTTAATTTCTGATATCGTCCAGCACTACTCACATCTGTTGCCAGACAAATGAAAAACTGGTATATTGTGGTCACCACATGACTTTCTTCTATATTTTCTTATACAAATTCACTCAATGAAAAAATAATTTATTAAAATTGCTATTTAAAAAAATTATCTTGCATGATAATACAGACGATTTCCATATTAGAGAAATAGTATAACACTATATATATATACAAAGTCAATTTTATTCTCAACATTACATTACATTTTATTTTATTTATTTATTTATTTATTTTTTTAAGGAAAAAAATTAATAACTTTATTTTAAATTATCGCAGATCAATGGTATTAGCGAACATTTTTGAAAGAAAGATACCCATCATGAAAATCATGAAAGATACTCATCGTGAAAGATAACCCATCATGAAAGATACTCATCATGAACTTCTTCCTCCGGGGGTAGGCGAGGCTCCTACATACACATTTTTTTTTAACCATTTTACGATCTCTATTACAAATAATTCTTTTAAATTTAAAAATGATTATCAAAAAAGAATTCTCTTTATGCACATTTATACAAAATTTTGTCCTATACCATCATGTTAAAAATTTAGAAAAAGCGGGATGGCAACGCAAGCTGTTGGACAATTTTCACCAAAAGTTGATAGGGACCAATTTAAGTCAATGTATAGCTACATACCAATTTGTATGAAATTCTGTGCAGTAGTACCTGAGATACAGTCGCCACAAAATCTGTCACATACACACAGACAGACAGACATTTTCTAAAAATAGACACATCATGTTCTACAGCTTTCAAAACGTGTAAATCCATCAAAAACCTGAGGTCGAAAATTTTTACGAATCCAATACTTTCTTCTATTAAATATAGAAGAAAGTCAAAAAAGAAAAAAACCTGAAGTGACTCCACTCGACTTTCCGAACATTAAGTAATTAATAGTTGTATAAATAAACTGTAGTAAGACAAGTCGTTAAATAAACAAAAGTAAAAATTGTAATGGGGTATTTGAGTATTTTTCTCCATTGTTTAATTTTCTGCTATTGTGCTTCAAATAATTTGAGCCCATAGATCATAATGATAGAGAAATTCCAGTGTGTCGCTGTAAAAACCTATAAGGGCTAGATTCACCAAAAGCTATACAATTTGTGCGATAGTGACCTATAACATGTATATGTATTTTCATCTCAATCGAATAAGGCATTTAGACTTATCGAACTTTAAAAAATTTGGACCCATAGGCCATAACGATAAAGAATATTTCTTTATGTCTCTGTAAAAACGTAAGTGCTAGATTACCCAAAACTATGCAGTTCGTGTAACTTTAACCTATAATACGCGTATAAATTTTCATCTCAGTTGAATAAGACGTTTAAACGTTATTGCACAAGAAAAAAATTGGGCCCATACACCATAATGATAAAGAATTCTTTGTGTCCCTGTAAAAAAACTGTAAGTGTTTAGTTCACCAAATTCTGTACAGTTAGTGCTATGGTGACTCATAACATGTGCATAAGGTTTAAGCTCAATCGAATAAGGCATTCAGACGCTATCACACTTTAAAGGATTTGGACCATAGACCATAATGATAAGGAATTTTCTTTGGGTCTCTGTAAAAAAACTATAAGTGTTAGATTCACCAAAAGTGTTAGATTCACCATTAGTTCGTGGTATCGTAACCTACAACATATGTACCAACTTTCTGCTCATTTGAACAAAGTGTTTAGGCTCGATCGTGTTTACTCACACACATACACTGAGCAATTCCCAAAAACTACTTTTTTGTATACAGGAGACCGTGTCAATCAGGTGAAAATTCGATATATAATTTTTAGACGGAATACAATACTTCCATAACCTTCGGTAGTCGGGTAATGGAAGTAATTATCCTTTTAAGAAAAATGAATCTATTTGTCAATATATTTTTAGGAGGGAAAGGTGATATCATCAGGGCACTCAATGAAGGGAGATGTTCAATTTCTTTTTTTTTTTTTCACTCTGAAGTAGTAACTGTTCTAAGATGTCCAAAAATTGTTATGCATTGAGATTAGAACATATGTATTGTACACGTGCGCTATTTCTTCCTGTAAAATAATGCTTTTTGTCTCTGGTGCATCTCCAGTCTGAATGAGTGAAGGAATGTTTTGAATTGTGAGTTCCAAACTCCTTTTTGCTAAATAAAAATTAAGCACGAACCCAAAATAATAATATTAAAAATAAATAATTTCCTACCTGAAAAAAATATACACAAAAAATAAGCGATGAATATTTAGCTTAAAAACATACATTATTTATCATGTCTATGAAGAATTCATTTCCATTTCTAAGCAGCTTTCCTGGACATGGTGAAATATTATAGTAAAGCACTTCCAATAACAATAAAAAAGAATGTTATCGCTTAAATATTTGCAACCCTGCATATCTTTTGAAGAATATGTACAAACCACATAGTGCACGTAAATACAATCCTATAGTAATAATATACGGCACACTTAAAATGCACTACCATAAATTTTCAGCTATTGTCGCACCATAATCTACTTCTTTTGTGTAGCCCTGTAAATGAACAGTGATTAATGATCCAGACCATTAGCTAAAAACATGATTTTCGGATTACGGGGACCTCAAAACGGGTAAATATAACAAAAACTCACGTTCGAAAATTTGATCCTAAATCAATACTTTTTCTACCTTACGGGTAAGAGAAAGTAAAAATATTGCTATATTTTTCAGTATTCAAACATAAAAAAATATTTAAAAAATGTTAATCTATCAATTAATCCACAAAGAAATACCCACATATATTTAGAATATATTTATGTCTATTAATGATATAAAATCCCTTTTTCGTTTTACTTTCTTTTCTATTAATAGAAGAATGTATTGGATTCGTAAAAATTTTCGATTTCCCGTTTTTGATGGATTTACACGTTTTGAGAGGTCCAGAACACGATTCGACCATTTTTAGAAAATGTCTGTCTGTCTCTCTCTGCGTGTGAGAGACAAAAATTTTGTGGCCACTGTATCTCAGGAATCACTGCACAGAATTTCATATAATTTTATTTGTAGATGCACCTGGACCTAAATTGGTGCCTCGCTCAACAGATGGCGCTGCTATGCAACGATTTCCACAATTTAAGGGAAGGCTATGTCTCAAGAACTACTGCACAAAATTCAACTGCATAAATTCAACTTGATATAAATTAGTGCTTTTCATCTTTGGTGTCAACAGCTCAACAGGTGGCACTGCTAGGCAGAGATTTTCACAATTTGAAGGAGGGCTGTATCTCAGGAACTACTGCGCAAAATTGCATAAATATTTATATGTCGATGCATCTTGACATAAGTTAGTGCGAATCAAATTTTGTTTGTTTTAGGGAAGACTCAGGTTCTAATGCGTATAATCAAACCACACTTGATATGTGAAAAAGCCATTATGAGACATTATGTCGATTCAATTTGGATGTATTTCTACCAAAAAGTTGCGCTACCATAGTGCAATTTTAACTGACAACAGCAATGCTATATTTCAGCTTCTATTGCATTTAACTATACGAAACTTGATGTATAAGATAACTATTAGGAAAAAGCATTTTTAAAGATTTTAGTTAAACTGTCTTTCTTTGGATATTTACTGTTAGTTTTCTACAAGATGAAAATCGTCTACATTCATCATGGTAGGTAATTTTAATAAATAATTGTTTTTGTGAATTATTTCAACTGAATGAATGTGTATAGGAAAATATTGAAGAAAGTCTTGCGGTAGCCACAACATAATATTAATTAGTTACTATGGAGTACTTTAAAATAAATAAGTAAATAAAATAAAAATTCTGAATTTTAATTTTTCAGGTAAATAGTTTTAGAAACTTTAATGTACGTACTTGATATATTTAAATATTTATGTGTGCCTCTTTTTTTTATTTTTATTAACGTACAGAGTAACGTACAGTAACGTCCGCCGAGAAACTGCATCAAAATACTTTAGTGACACACAAATTGACAGACCATTTCTAAAAACGGCCAAATTAGGCTCCAGACATTTTAGATGTGCGAATGCATCAAAAATTTTCAAGCTATTTTCAAAAATCTTCTCATGTAGAAAAATGTAAGAATGCAGTGGAAATGCCCCAAAAGGCAATTAATAACAAGTACGAAATATTTAAACTTATAAACCTCTTCATATATTGTAAAATTAATGTAAACACTACTGGTTACAGAAGGACGTGACTTTTATTCTTCAGGTGCAAAAAACGTGGGACTGCTTTGGAGTCAAAAGAAAGACTGTACAAGTTTTGCATTTGCTTTCAAGGTAGTTGTTTTAATACCACTCACGTGCAATGCACGTGTTTTTGCACCTGAAGAAGAAATACCATGTCCTTTCGATACCGATAGTTCTTATAGATGACAGTGATATATGAGATACTTCTTTACAGACAAATCCAATGACGCTATAACCTGTTGAGAGTTCGACTCATCCTATTCCTTAGAGAGGCTGATTGGTTCAACCAATTTGGTCTGCATGCTCGACAATGCGACAGAGCACTTGATTGGTGTTGGAAGTAATCGGTCAGAGAAGGTAAAAGCATTCGCGATAGTAGTTCGGGACCATTGTAGTAGTCAGTTACTAATGTACGACTGGATTCACAGTCTAACGAGTAGCTTCGTCTTCCCTAACGACGACTTTACCAATCAATCGTCGCCTTTTGCCGACTCATAGTTATGCAGTGTTATCAACGGATAATATTCGGAGATGATTAGCAAAGATTGGTTAAGAAGCTTTTTCTTAATTCTTCCCAACAAACTCGAAAAAGATTTTATGGCATCAGTTTGTCTGTCTCTCTGTCTACCCGCCTCTAAATATACACGGAATTTCTTTAGAGTGATATATGTTATTCAAGTGCACTATCAGACGTTCCCTATTGAGCATGGAGTACATATCACTACTGTTTTGTGTACAGGGACACCCGAAAGTATTTCAAAGCATTCCGTTTTAAGAAAAGTATTTTTATAAACCCTATTTTAACACCTTTTCTTTGCACAAATTGAATGAAATTTAAAGATCCTATTTAAGTTCGCTATCCGATGTTCCTATTAAAAATGGAGTAAATACTACCACTCGTTTGTGTACAGGGACATCCGAAAGTATTCAAAGCGTTGAATTCTAGGAAAGGTATTTCTATAAACAATATTTGAATGCCTTTACTTGGCACAAATCTGAATGAAATCGAAATATGTTATTCAAAGTATGTACAAAAGAGTGCTTTTTTTACATTAATTCCTTTAAGTATTTTTAGTACTTTCTGACAATTTTTAAGAGTGAATATCATCTGATATTGCTTCATCATCCGTAAATAATTTCAGAATTTTTTAAAAATTTTATGTTATTCAAATTCGATACCGAATATTCCCTATTTAAAATGGCATTATTAGGCTCTATACATTTCATTTATGTAGTACAGGACATCGAAACCATGCCAATGCATTGCGTTTTAAGAGAGACATTTTTATAAATAACATTTAAATAACCTTCTACTTCAAAAATCCCTGTGGAATTGATATTGGCTGTTAATATGCTAAAATAATGTTTTGTATAGAATGTTATATGCTTAGCATTCGGATTTACAGGGCTACACGAAAATATTCAGAAGCATTAAGCTGGAATTACATTTCCGTTTGTGTTAAGCATTTTTAACACTTTCCAACAATGGTTAAGAGTTATTAAGAGTTCAATTTGTCTTTTTTCCGTCCTTCTATCTGTCCATTGTGTGATAATGTAGTGAAGGAACGTTGAAGGTTAAAAACGACGGAATGAGTAAGTACAGTTGGAAAGTATTAATAATCATTGCATATTAAAAGGTTTTTTTTTTTTTTTTTTTTTTTTTTTTTAAGGGGGGGGGGGGGAGTGAGGTTTCACAGTGAACGTTATTTTTTCTGAAGATAAGTGCAATGGGCTTGTCTTCCCCAAAAAAACCTTTCGTCTTATCGTAAACCCAATTTATGGCATATTTTCATATCGATGAGTAAAATGTTAACAGTTAAAGCGAATTTTTCTGAAGATGAGGATGAGCCCAGTCGTTCCAAAAATCCTCTAACCCTAAAATGTTATCAAAATTGTTGTATCTGTTTCCGATTAAACACAATTTCTGCCCTATTTTGCATCCGGTGGGTCAATGGTTAACAACGAACCCGAATTTTCCTGAAGATGAAAACAAGTTTAATAGATTTTCGCTTCCGAAAACCCTTTCTAGGGTGGATGTGGCGACAAACTTATATACATATATAACGTGTCACGGGGTTAATTCATTTAATATATGCGAAGGATAATCCATAGTTTTCAGAATAATGTAAAGTTTTATATTTAAATTCTATACACTTATATTATACATATGCTTTATATAAAATTAGAGATTCAATTCCTTAAAATATTTTGTCTTTACATATTCTTTATTGGTTCTAAATACAAGTTCATGCATTTAATTATACAAAATAAAAGATTCAATGTTAACAGACTTTGGAGATACAAATAAATCAATCGGGAAATATAAGCAGTTGTAAACTTCCAGTTAATTAATGCAGTCTCGGCATTTCCAAACAAGAGAAGTCTTAAAGCGTTTAAAACATAGAAAAGGTGGAGTTTTATCCACCGAGTATCTTTTATTAAACCTGAAATCGTGTTGTTGACAAAAGAGATCATATTTTAAAAACTTTTGAAAGAACTAAAATTTTATTTTGTGAAATATGTGTTATATACTCCAAAAAAAGAAAAAAATTCAATACGAAACGGGTTCCTAACTCTGTTACTTAATTTTATTATTATTATTATTATTATTATTATTATTATTATTTTAAACAAAAATTAACCAATTTCCAATTTTCTAATTAGTTGCTTTTATAGGCAACATAATCACAATTTGTCATTTCTAATTTAATTTCTAATTTAATTGACTCCACCCGCAACAACCTTGCCTTTTATTGAATACAAATATTACTGGTGCATAACACAAAACAAAATATACCTTTATTTGATATCAAATTGAAATACACAATATTTAACACTATTTCATCTGTTTAAATGAAATAATATATAAATAATTTGTCTTAATATTTGACAATTTGCAAAACCCGTGCGAAATTTTCGCATTTTATCACTTTTCTTGTTTACTTTTTTAATTTACAGCTTATATACCAACTTCCCTATGAAATTTAAACCTTAATTCATCAGAAGCCAAATCAGATCAGATAAAAATGTAGTTTATGGTATAAAATTCCCCTCCCCCGACAAAAAAAAAAAAAAGATTTCATATGCTATTCTACTACCTCGATGTGCATAAATCTCTAACTGCACGAAATTCGAATTATAACAACCATTATCACACACGTTATGTAAACATTGCTAACATGAAACCACTACTTTGATTCACATCGGTCTGAAAAATCTCGAAATTTACTATCGTAACAATTACTATCGCGCATATTAAAATAAATAGATAAATAATAATAATAAAATAAATATTAGGCAATGGGTCTGCTATCTTACAGTGCATCAATTTCAAAATGTACGAAATTTAGTCCTGTAGTAAATTACTATCATGAAAAGAAGAAAGAAGGAAATCACTGGGTACCGCTATTTTGATGCGCAAGAATCTCAAGTTGCAGCAGTTGCTATCACATATACAAATTTTAAGTACATTCATTTGCCTATTTCACAGCAACACCTTTATTCAATTGAAAAAGTGTATTTAGCAGAATATATCCAGAAAAACTTAACAAAGAACACACACACACACAAAAAAAAAAAAAGAATTTCTAAGAAACAAAATGAAAAGTTAAAAAAAAAAAAATCGCCTTCAGATTACTTATTTCTAAATGCAAAGTGACATTTTAGTATAACATTTTAGCGAATGGCCTGTGTGTCTGTTATCAGCCTATCTCAAGAACAAATAGTAGTAGAAATTCCAAACTCGGTATTCTAAATGTGCATCCTATAGGAATGCTACAGTAAGCTTTTCGTTGAGATAAAGCCAATGGTTCGTGTACAGGTACGCTCAAAAGTATTCAAATACATTACGTGTATGGGGGAAATTGCAAGTAAGTAGAGTTTAACATCTATAGATGGCACTAAACCAAATGAAACGAATATATATTTTGTGTAATAGAGATAGTCAACTGGGAAAAAATTTTGTGTATGTAGGAGCCTCGCCTCCCCCTCCCCCCCTGGGGGGAAGTCCCCCTCGAGGGGAGTAAATTTTCATGATGGGTATCTTTCAAATTTCTCGTTCACCATCTACGGCGTTGTGTAAAAGTTCTTTTGAAGCAAATAAAAAACTAGTCCTATCTTGCACCGTTCATCGCCATGGAAAACAGTGCGCTAAGCCGTGCCATAAACTACATATCACACACTATTAGAACCAAATTAATATTGCGAGATGAAACGTCAAAGACACTTAAACCAAAACCATTCAAAGAATTACGTTTCAAAATCAATATTGCTTTAGTATAAGACCTTGGGGAATTTGAAATTTTTGTCTCCATTTTGGTTTTTTTTTTTTTTTTTTTTTTTTTTTTTTTTTCTGTCATGTATAATTTTATCTTTAATCAAAAATTTAGTACCTATTATGATTATACTTTTCATTCCTGCAATTTTTAATTACGATAGTAAATCGTATTATGGTTCAATTTTTAGCGTACGGCTAGGTTTAAAATGGCGCTTGTAAAAGTGAACAAGCAATTTTTAAAAATGAATTTTTCCTTAAAATAATCTAGTCAGACACATTCAAAATAGATAATTCACCTTTTTATTGTTAAGGTTCCATTTTTTTTAATTTTCAGTGTTTTATAATTTATTTATATTCTTAACACGTAGCTAGAGCCAAAATGACTTTCACGATTTCGAAAATAAAATTCTTGACGTAAAACGTCCGAGCTACTACGGTACCAAATTTCAAGAGATGCCAAGCGGCTATACTAAAGCTGATATACTAAAGCGGCTATACTAAATTCAAGTTTGATGACTTAGTTTTAAAACAACTAGGCATATTTACGACAGGAAAAATAATAAAATTATATTTTTAAAAACTAAAGAACCCCATTTTTATTGAAATGTGAACTAAAAAGCATAAAATAATTTATAAATGTTAAGTTTTTATTAGATAGCTGTAAGTTGTCGCAAATTTCAATGGAAAAAAAAGCGTGGGGTGCTATCTATTTTCATAATTACTCTATCTTTATAAATAGTCGGCAAGGGAGAAAAAAAAAAAAAAACGACAACTAAAGTCGAGCACACCACGCTTGTTTTTTTCCATTGAAGTAAGTTATATTTATCTGTATTTTTATCATTATTTTATTCTTATTCGAAGCTTAGTTCAAGAACTACGTTATATCCAGTTTTGCGACAACTTACAGCTATCTAATAAAAACTATAAAAACTTCACATTTATAAATTATTTTATGCTTTTTAGTTCACATTTTCATAAAAGCGTGTTTTTTTAAGTATAATTTTATTTAATATTCTTTAGTCTTAAATAAAAATCTAAACTATAACTAATTTCACTCAAATCCTTGCATTTTATTAAAATATCATTTATTTCTCTTTAGTCTTAAACAAAAAAGAATCTATAAGTAATGATACTTACGTCTTTTCAATTTAATAAACTATAATTCTACTACTTTTTTCAGTATTAAAGAAAATCTGAACCTGTAAGTTATGACACTTAAAATCTTTATAATTTAAGTGCAACAATGAATCTAGTTCAAAATTCTGTTATTCATGTCTTCGCAATCTAGCCATTTCATCTTATGCGTCACCATTACATGCAAACTTTACTGCTGGTTTTGAGAAGTCAAGTTCTTCTATTTGAAGATTATTCAGTAACTTTACACGACTGATCGCTATGGAAGCTTGGCCATCAGCAAAGAGACGTGATCACAAATATATAACCGTATAATCTACCATGGAGTCTTGCATTTTATGCATGGTAGACGCTCAAATCGCAATTAATGTCAACATTCGTCTTTCAGCTATACCATAGCTATATATTTAGCAGAAAACTGTATCGATATTGGTTTAATTATATGTACATCTTCTGGACCAAAGTGGACACGGACTGATGGAATATTCGTATCATACACTTTATAGCGTCGGAAGAGTAGGAAGATAATCTCACTGATGATACCCACACTGCCATATTACAAGGCTTTTTGCATCATCAATATTCGATCGCAACATTACTTTGGCTCCACGAAAATTTCCAATATCCTTGGAATTCATCGTCTTACTGATGTAAACATGTATAACAGAGTCCAAAATCAAATTACATAGATCTCGAGTAGCATCAACAAGTTAATCTTGTGTATATATATTTATACCTTTTTTTCTGAAAATATTTAAGAACTTTCTTCTTGTGATTATCTACCTGATCATTCGTTGGATGGATTCTCAGTGCTCTCTCAATTAACCTTTTGAAAGGGCTCTTATGAAATCCTATGGTGAAACGTGACAGATGCTGTCACAGACCCTTTCCAAAGGTAAGAATTAATTAATAGCAAAGCCTAAATTTTTTCTAGAAGTATTGAAAAATGTTCAGACGACAATTCCCGAACTCTAAAGGCGTTTAAAATATCAACAAATGTCCCCGGTCGCCTATTTTCTCTAAACTCGACCAGCTTTAAAAGCCACCGTAAATGTGTAGCTTCATACATTCCAGTTGTTGAAAAACTGACTTTCCTCGCACGGGTGGTAATTGCATTAAATTTCGGATTATTAAAATGTTTATGCCTCCGAAAAATTCATTTGCGATTTCCAATGGTCGCAGACGGGAGTCAATCATAAAGAGTGTTTCATAGAAAACCATATATATTTCATCTATGAAAAGAAACGCAACGTCTTTTCATAGTTGACGCATTACTCTTAAATAGTTATCAGTGAGAAGTGGCATATAGACAATTACATACGATAACCTTTTATAGATTTTTTGTTTACCCCTGGAATCTGCCCCTGATGGGAAAGGAATACAGTATTGACATTGATTACGAAATCACGTGTAAAACTTCAGGTCAATTAAAATAATCAAAACAAAAATAAATGATAAAATAATAGGATTATTTTATGAAGAAGCAGGGCATTAAGAAGTGTTTGTTATCACAATTACACGACTGATTGCAGTGATATTCGATATTTAAGAGCTGCGAAAGAAAAGAAATGTCTTTGAAAAATTCCTTGTTCAGTTGACACGTATGAAGTGGGTCAGAGAGATTTCATTTTCCGAGCCCATTTCTATGTCACTTAAGAGCTCTTCTAATCTCTGCCTATTAAGTGTGACATACACGCCACCATTCATGCAAAATGTATTTACTTTCCGCAAATGCAAAAAAGCGGTGATCTCAAAGCAAACTGCGAAATTAGAGTATGATTAATGATATGCAAAATATTAAAAAGGTGTTGACACATTTCAAAGTTAGGCTTGAGTAGGGTGAGGCGTCACTTGATTCCTTATTTTAATTAATTTATTGCATTTTTTAAGCCCATTCATTTCGTACATCATATTTATTACATCTTTATTGTCTTATGCGAGTCATTTCTTTTTTGCTAGACAGAGATACCGCATTTTTGTCATGGCCCAACTCACATAGGTCGAGAATAAGCCGCGTAATGATTAGATTTTTTTTTTCCTGACATTTCTTTTCATTTCTGAAAATATTGCATTTCCTCTAACAGCCATTCTTAAATATAACAATATAAATCAACGGCAAAAATTAAAGAAAATAAAGAAAAACAATATTTTAATAGTAAGATTTAAATATATATATATTTCAACATAAGAATAGATTTTATAAAATCTTTTTGTAAAAAAAAAAAAAAAAAAAAAAAAAAAAGAACCTACTTCAAAAAGCAACTATTATTCAAACAACTAAAGATAAAATGAAACTGCAAATTGTGCCTAAAAGTATGAAATAAATTCCGTCGCCAAACAACATAAACACTTACAATGAATCACAACTTCTGAATCCGGTAAAAAAGGAAATAAAATTTATTTTTTTACAGATTTGCTTTTAGACCGATAGCTACAAACGCTGTGGTCTCCAATGATTCAGTTTCATAGTTTCCTTTATTATTTTATCACTGTATACAGTGGATACATTAGTAAAATCTACAAAGAACAGGAATCATCCTTCGCGATTCGGTATTTACAAGAGTTTTCTTCTCAAACTTGTCATATGTTTCCTATCTGTCGTCTTTGGCAGTTTTCGGATTAGTTAATCTTAATACAAAAATATGCACGTGAGACATATGTTTTCGTAAAATAGTATATTGTACAAAACATTGTTTCATATTCTTAATTGCTCTCTTAATAAACTTTATTTAAAAAACATGAATTTTGAAAGGATCTATATATGTTTGCTAAATAATTTGGCGATATATATATATATATTTTTTTTTCGCTAAGGACTACAAGTACTGAAACAGCAACACCGCATACGTTTTCAGCTTACGAAAACTTGTTTTTTTATAATCAAAGTAGTTTACGGATATGTAATGCAGATGCCAAAGTGAGATGTATATTTTGAACGGAATTTGATTTTTATCTATCTATATATATATAAAAGAGTATATTCACTGATTCAACTTAGCCGTGGCGATTCTATGGGAGATAGAGTCACAAATTTTAGTGAACAGGTTGGTTTTAAGACCCTGACCCCCACTAACTGTGCCCACTAACTATCTTAAAAAAGGCGATTTTTTATGTGCAGGCTGGTTATGCGTTCCCAACACGCACTATAAACGGATTTAGGAAAATTTTCCCTCCCCCCACCTTTAAGGACAAAGAGGGGGGGGGGGACAAAAACACGTTTTTAAAAATAACTGTGCTCCAAATTATCTCAGGAAAGCGTTTTTTTGATATGTTCATTAGTTTCGTACTCGAGACACATACTGCAAAAGGATTTTGTGAAATTCCGTCCTATTCCCCCTTGAGGTTTGGGAGGGGGGGGGGGGCAAAAAACATGCTTCCATGCGTAATTCTGTTCCATATGATCTTAGAATGGCAAATCTTGATGTGTAGGCTACTTAAGCGTACTCAACACACACTAGTAAGGAATTTTGTGAAATCCCACCCTAGGGCCCCTTGGGGGATTGGGGGCAAAAATATGTATTCCTGCATCACTCTGCACTAAATTATCTTAGTAAGGAGATTATTGATGTGTGGGTCGGTTAAATGTATCTAATTCATAGTATAAAGATATTTTGCGAAATTCCTTTCCCCTTCCCTTTTTTAAGAGTGGGGGGAGGGTAGAAAACACATTTTAAACATAACTCTTCTTCAAGGGAACTCTTCTTCTTAGGATCTCGATTTTTCCATGTGTCGGTTAGGTATGTGTATGCAAGATGCCCTCACTATAAAGGGATTTTGCGAAAATATCCACTAGGGGAGGGCAAAAAAAAAAGCACATTTTTAAACTAGTCTCCTCCAAATTACTTTAGAATGGCAAATGTTGGTGTGTGGGCGTTGATTAAGTGTACGCAATATGCACTTTGATGTGATTTTTCAAAATTTTCGGCTTTATCCGCGAGTGAGGGGGGAGTAAAATGCAGGTAAGGTGCTGCCGAAATCATTGGGCTCCAGACTCGCCGTGTGGCGAGCGAGAACTTTAACTTAGATTTTAACTGATTTCAATTTTTTTTTTTTTTTTTAGATTTTTTTATTATTAATAATGATATGGTATTTTGAGAATTCATTTCAATATAATCACCAGCGAAGCGGGTAAAGTCTGCTAGCATTGAATGTTGCACCGAAAACTTATGATTAATTGTAAGAGTTCCTGTTGCTTGGCGAAAGAATTTAATTCATACTTTTATGTGCAATTTACAATTTTATTTCATTTTCAGTTGTTTGATTAATAGTTGCTTTTGGGAGTCGGTTCTATTTTTTTTTTCCTTTCAGTGAAAATGTATTCATAGCGGAACATTCGACGACAGTTTCACATATCGCAACCCGCTAGAAAAGTGAAACAGTTCAAAAAGTGGTAACATCGAGTTCGAGTTTATCTCACTGAAAAATACATTCCTCGTAATTCTATTGGTTGATCAGAGTCCGATTCCTTTGCTAGGATAGAATTAACTGAAGAAGACGCTAGCGAAACGGCTGTCTGCTATTCAATTTTTCACTTTGGCGCTCCAGAAGTTTTCCTGGGTTTAGTAATGTTTCCCAAATTTCGTTTCAGAAATAAGAAACATGTTACACAGTAGTATTTATTTTTTATTAATTCATCTATCAAAATACACTAATTCTACTTCCGAAAGAGTTATTTTTATGGTCTTCGAAAACGTATGATAGAATTTTTTAAAACAGAAATGTTCACATTTTATTGCTTTGGAAAAATGTATTGTGGCAGGCATAAATGCATTGAGCTACACAAACATTTTCCTAAAAGTATTTAAATACTAACATCTATATTTTCAAAAATTGCCAGTGTCTTCCCGTCCTCTATACAAAACAAAAATATACTTTCAACGGTTACAGAACTTAAAAACGCTCCAAAGTTTCAGAATAGTTAAATATTAATGACTTAACTGAACACTAACACATAAAATTTCCCATAAAATATAAAACATTAACTTAATGAGCTTTAAGTATATTCCCGGAAAGTAATTAAGGTGATTTAGTTAATTAGCCGTTTGCAACATCTATGAAATGTTTTTAATTTCACTTACTTTATTTTAATTTATTCAAAGGCATTTCATTATTCTAAGGATTACCGGAGAGAGAAATGAATTTAATTTTTACCGCTTGTTTCACCTCCAAAAATTAATCGATTTCTTTTCTTCTTAATGATGAGAGAAATAAATGTCGATTCGTTAAATTGTATTTATGCATATTTTTTTCATTCCAAGTTCAAAACTTATTTTGAGTATTTAAATAATATAATTTTGTACGACTAATCTGTGTATAAGAATTTTCTCTTTGGAAATGATGAAGCAAAATTTTGAAATCCCGAAAAAGATCATTCTTTTACTTCCTCCCCCTGCCTTATGATAGCGAAAGTATTGTCTTAGAGTCGAATTTCTTTTTTCTTAAGTGCCTATTAGGTGCATCAAGTACTGAAATTTTTTATTGTTTTAGATTTATAAAATGTGAATGACAGAAAAAGTTGAATTTTATAGATCACATTATTCTAAAAAAATATTTTTTCAGTCTATTAAATGCCCCTTATGCAATTATTTTGCTCCTTAATACCATCTGAAACGAGTAATATATATTAAAATGATAAAAATAATAAATTTCCAAAAACATGCACACACACATACATATAGGTATATAATTACTTTCAGATTTAAAAAAGTTTCCTTTAATGTTAGAAAATTTTTACTAACAAACCATACATTTAAGCAGACAGTCAGTCATTTTATAAATGTAGACGGAACATGTGCAACTCAACGAACGTAACTCTTAAAATGTATAAATTCATCAACGGAAGTCAAAAAAAAAAAAAAAAAAAAAAAAAAAAATCCGAAGCGAATATTTTTTTAAAAATCCTTTTATTTAAAAGCGCGACGTATCGACTACCATAAAGAACAATTTAATTAACATCTCTCCTCACAATTATATTTTACATAGGTAATTCGATGCAATTTACATCAGAGTGATGTTAGGTGCTGAGATATAGCTACCTGAGAAACTGCAAAAATTAACAGCTGCGCCACCTTTCTGCCTATATATACCAAAATTCAATAAGAATATTTTCTCATAATATTCAACTTACACTCCAAGTTTGGTGCAGTTATATATGACATAGAAGCTTTTCCGTAAATAAAAAATGTTAAAGAATAACAGTATCATCTGTCGCCCGATATGCATTCAAAGTGAATTAGCATAATTTTATATCATATTAGTTTCACAGGTCAAGTTTTGTACATTTATATACTACGGAAGCTTAGATATAATCTTTTCCAACATGGAATTAAATTGCAACATAACAATTTCACCTGTCGGCCGATATACACCTTAAATTATTCCGCAGAATTGTGCATGATATATCCTCCTCATCATCAATTTAAGCCTTTATCAATGCACTGCAGGATAAAGACCTCTTCTACTTGAGGGACAAGCCCCGTTTTCTGCAATTCTTCTTCATTTTGCTCTTCCAAACTTGACAATATGATCTATCCAACGACAATGTGGTCTCTTTATCGGTCTTTTCTTATCTCTCGGTATCCAAAATAGGACTTTAGTAGTTCATCTATTATCATTTCTTCTCGCAAGGTGCCAAGCCCAGCACCAAACTTCTTAACACTAGAAATAACATGAGTAACTTTGGTTTGCTCCCTAATCCACGTCTTTCTAGTTTTGTCTCTTCGGGTGAATTCTAACATGCATCTCTGGATTCCTTGAAGTTTTTGTATAGCTTTACATGTTAATGTCCAAGTTTCTGAAGCATAAGTTAAAACACACAAAATGCACTGATCAAAAACTTTTCAAAAAAATTGGGAGGTCGTTTCTGAATATAGCGCTATTTCTTTCGAATGCTCTCCATGCAAGTTTAACCCTTTAAAGATCATTGGTTTCACCCAGAAACCAAACACTGTACTTTTTTTTTCAGCAATTTTTCAGTACTTTTTACAAAGTATAAAAAATATTATAAAAATATTGTAAAAAATATTATAGAATATTAAACTCTTATTCATTCTCTTTGCACTACATGGCAGCACTACAGCAAAATTTAAAAATGCTATTTCAGATAAAGCTAGATATAGAAGTCACTTTAATTTTCTAAAATTGTACCAATTTTAAAAATAAAGAAAAAATATTTATTTTAAATAATAGTACATGAGCTTACTATAATCGTTCTCAGTCATAAAATGCAACTTTCAATTTTTTATATAAATAAACAGAACTGTCCGAAAAGTTATATAAAATGTTTGGTTTCTGAGAGAAACCAAACTCCAGTAAAAGTCGAATTTCGCAAGACATAAGATAAGAGTAGAAAATTAATATTTCCTGGATTTTCTGCAATTTCTTAAAATATCATTTTCTGGAATTATATATATATAAGTATGTATGTGGGTACATATCTTTATATATTTTTTTTTCTTTTGAAATAATTTATATGTACTAAACGTTTTGCAATTAGGAAAATGAAGTTTTTTTTTTTTTTTCTGGTAAAACAATTTGTATGTATAGTTAATTTTATATACAAATTCGTAAATTTGTAAATCTTTGACTTACAAGGTCAAGGCTCTACCAATTGAGCTATCCAGGCCGACAAACCGGTCGGCATTACTCACTCAGACAACCTTTAGGCAGAAAACATCTGGTCTATCATTTAGATAGCTCAACAGAAATAAGCCGCACGTAAAGGAAAACACCATTATACAATGGGAAAGAAATACAATTTTAATTAAAATCACACAATCAACTGATTGGAAGAAAATCATATTTATTTAATTTTTTTATTTTTCCGACTGAGTGAATATAATGCCTGGACCGGGAGTCGAACCCCGGATCTCTGACGTACAAGGTCAAGGCTCTACCAATTGAGCGGTGTCGTGCCCTTAGCGACCGTGCCCTTAGCGGAACGTGTCCTTAGCGGAATGGGGTCAAAGAGAAGAAGGAGGAATAGAAGAAGCCGTGCCCTTAGCGGAAATAAGAAGGTATGTTCATTCTCGAACTGACATATGTTCAATATGGAGCTCTATGGAAAATGGAGCAAATATTAATATTGGTTTATGTACAGGAATAGCCGAAAGAATTCCAAAGCATTTCGTTCTTTGAGAGGTATTTCTATTCTACAAACCAAATTTTAATAACTTAGCACTTGTGTGTGTGGGGGGGGGGGGGGAAATTTTGTGGCAACTGTATCTCCGGAACTACTGCTTAGAATTGCATAAAAATTTACGTGTAGATGCACCTTGAGCTATATTAGTGCCTGTCAACTTTTGATGCCAACCGCTCAACAGGTGGCTCTGATATACAGCGATTTCCACAATTTAAGGATAAGCTACATCTCAGGTTCTAGTGTGTATAACCAATCAAAACTTGATATAAGAGAAGGCCATTGTGATGCATTATGCTGATTCAATTTGAATACTTATGGACTGACAGGTGGCGCTGCTATACAGATATTTCTGCAGTTTAAGGGAAAGCTATATCTCAGGAACTACTGCATAGAATTGCATATAAGTTTATATATTGATGCACTCTACTCTGAATGAGTGTCTATAAACTTTTAGTGTCAACGGCTCAACAGGTGGCGCTGATATACAGCGATTTCCGCAATTTACGGGGTGGCTATATCTCAGATTCTATTGCTTACAATCGAACAAAACGTGATATATGTGAAAGCCATTATGAGACATTATGCTGATTCAATTTGGATGCTTATCGGCCAATAGGTGGCTCTGCTATACTGCAAATTTCCTCGATAACGAGAAAGTTATATATCAACTTCAATGGCATATAACTGTGCGAAACTTGATATGTGAGATAACTATTATAAACATGCATGTTTTAAGATGTCATTTATAGACAATAAATATGTCTTTCTTTGGATATTTAGTGTTAGTTTTCTCTAAGATAAAAATTGGTTATTTGCACTTAGTGAATTTGTATAGGAAAATATAGAAGAAAATCTTGTGGTGACCACAGCATACTAGTTTTTATTTTTATTTATTTATTTTTTATGATATGTGTTATTCAAATTCATTATTGATTATTCCCTACTTAAAATGGCTTTAATGGAACCTATGCCACTGGTTTGTGTACAGGGACATTCAAAAAATGCCATTACCTTGCGCTTTAGGGGAGACATTATAAATACCTTCATCAAAACATCATAAAGAATTTCCCATTTATTGTTTATATGCTAAGAAAATGTTTTGTATAAACCTTAATATGTTTAACCTCCAGATTTACAGGACTACGCAAAAATGTTTCGAAACTTTAAGGGGTGCAAGTAGGAAATTAAGAGCAGCATATCTGTTTGCGTTACGCATTTTTAACACTTTCCAACAATGTTTCAGAGTGATTATGAATTCAATTATGTCTGTCTTTCTGTTTGTCCATTGTGTGATAATATAGACAAAGAAAATAGAATGTTATACGATACAACGAATACGTACAGTTGGAATGTATTGATAATCAATGTATACCTCCTGATTTTTCGTTTTAGTTTTAGTTTTAAAAGGTGTAATGCTTAATTACATTTTCTCAAAAACTTAAATAAAATCATAAAATGGCAATAATGTTCGTTTTTGTAAGGAGTACTGTGATTCATTAAACTTTATACGGTTACAGATCACCATTCCCTCAAATAACGGATATTCTACAGTACGCATACCTATTTTTGCGACGGGTTACTTCTGAAGTAAAATATAGCCTGTGCTAAATGTGGATAAAGTGTGGAGGGAAATTAAAGAGCTCATTTTTTATTTATTAATTTATTTTTAAATTTATTATATTATACATTTCCGCTAAAGGCACGTATGCTGAAAGCACGCCACCGAGGGGAGATAACATTTCCGCTAAGGACACGGGTTTAGAGATTTCCGCTAAGGGCACGGTTGCTAAGGGCACGGCCCCAATTGAGCTATCCAGGCCGACAAACCGGTCGGCATTACTCACTCAGACAACCTTTAGGCAGAAAATGCCGACTGGTTTGTCGGCCTGGATAGCTCAATTGGTAGAGCCTTGACCTTGTAAGTCAGAGATCCGGGGTTCGACTCCCGGTCCAGGCATTATTTTCACTCAGTCGGAAAAATAAAAAAATTAAATTTTGATTTTCTTCCAATCAGTTGATTGTGTGATTTTAATTAAAATTGTAGCAACAATGTTTGGCTAGGCGCCTGGTGCTGTGACACTGCTTACACCACACTTGCTTCTTTTCTGAATAAATCCGTATTTGAATTTCTTAAAAGTAAGTTAAAATGTTTATGTTTCAGATTTCTAAAGTATCTGATTTATTCCCTGCAACTTTTAGATTATTTTGTTTAAGGAGGAAAAAATAGCCCGTGACCGTTCATTGGTTTCACTGTGAAACCATAAATTTCTGGAAAACAAAAAATGCTAATTTTTTTTCATTTGTATATTTATGATCAGTGATTCATCTAAAAGTCATTTTTTAAATTAATTTCACGTTTTTCAAAAGGAAATATGTAGTGAACTTTAAAGGGTTAACACGGTTATTAATTTCTTCTGTGATGTTCCCGTTCATCGTAAGGACTTGTCCCAGATCGCAGACCTAATTCATGCATATCAACAGTGATCTTCAGACAGGAAAGAAGAAAAAGAAGATATTAGAAACTATCGTCCAATTAACCTGCTCTTCATTTTGTATGAAATTCTGATAAACTGCTTACAGAAACAATCAGATGCAGCGCAACCTAAAGAACAAGCAATATTTGGAAGTGGTTTTAGTAACATCGACCCTGTTCATACAGTTACAGAAATTGCTGAATGAAGAAGAGACTACCAACTCTCTCTCTGTGTGGCATCTTCTGAACTGTGAAAAAGCTTTTGACTCTGTATCATCACTAGCAGTTATGGACGCTTTAAGGAATACTAATATTAATTCAGGATATACTCACCTTATGGGGAACATTTATAAAGAATCAACAGTGAAATCAAAACTCCACAAAACGAGTAATGCATTCAAAATCAGAAAGGGCATAAGACAAGGGGACACGATTTTACCGAAGTTCTTCAATACGATACTTCAAGAAGTTTTTTAAAAATTAAACTGGAAAAAGAAAGGCATAAAAATTGCTGAAGTGTTTATAAATCATTTGAGAATTGCAGATGAAATTGTACTGCTTGCCTCCTCATTAGAGGATTTCTAAGAAATGCTTCAGGAATTAAACATAATATATATATATATATATATATATATATATATATATGTGTGTGTGTGTGTCTTACACTAAGTTTGGTCAACTGTAGATGTTGAGTCTTTCCTTAAATGAGATTGGTAGCATCACTTGCTGTGTGATATAGCCCCAAAAGCTAATCAGTACCAAATCATGTCTAAGTCCAACCAAATATAAAGTTCCTTTAAATTAAGTTCCTTGGTTCATGAAGTACAGTATTCCCATAGTACAGTGCATTGCACACAGACCTGGGTCTCCTTGTAATCAGTCGGCCTTAATCTATATAACTACCTACTACGTAAATTCCGATAAGGCTGTTTGAATGTATGTCTACCTTTCCACAATTTGCACAACTGGGATGTTGGTTTCAAAATCATTTGTGTCTGTTAAGTGAAAGACAAGAAATGAAAAATGAACCTTAATATAGAATTATGGTCGAAATAGGACATATTGCAATCTAGAAAACATACAATTTGCGTGTTGGTACAAAAAAGATGTCTTTCACCAGACAGCAAAGGAATCATTTCAATGCCTCCAAAACTAAGGTGTATCGAATACCTGTCTGATAATAACTATGCGATGCATCGGTAAATTGCGTACAAATATCATATGTTTGGTACTGTACAGACACCGCATATGGGATATAACTAAAAAGCGGATTATACGCGCTTAAAAGATCCCAAAATATGTATGCAAATAATCCTCCCCCTCTCCAAAAGAAAAAAAAAATGTATACTCAAAAACAGAGAACATGCATTTAAAATATTCGTAAAAATACTAAATCCCCTAAGAGAAGTTTACCAAACTCTAAATTTACATCAGTGGAACTTATAAAAGAAAAGCGGGTTCCTGTATTTGAGAAAATTTTTGGAAGTGAGGTATCATGGATATGGATCATTATGACGCTATCATGGATCTTATGTAGCAGCGATATTTTGCATTGTGTAAAGCCGTAAATTTTTTTATGTAATCAAATTTCCACGAATGGAATACAGCATCATTTATCCAAATACCTTTATCTTATACGATGTGATTTAAAATTAAGGTCGCGTTACATCTCTTTGTAAAGTTAAATCCACTGAGAGGCTATAAAAAAATCTTAACACAAGATTTTTTTTTGTTGTTGTTGTTTGTTTACAGGAGCATAGATTTCTTCTCGGCTACTCTTTGAAAACCACGAGCTAGACAAGTAATTTCAAGTATGATTCTACGATATTTTTTAAGAACTGATGTATATGATTTACCCTATAAGAACTCATTACCATCATGAATGAAAAACAGCATATTTTTGCTCATAATAATCTCAATAAATAATTTATGAAACCAGAAACTGTTTTTCAAGTTATTTACAAACCAGAAGATGTGGATGTGTTGGAGCAATATCTGTTTTTCTGCAAACTATTTAGTTTGTGGAAAATGTGCACTCAAAAAAACCCACATCAGTGTATAGTTTCATCAGAAGTGAGGAACTCTGCATGTGAACGACTCGCTCCATCCTATTAGAGAATTTCATTGATACCTTCAGTGTAAATGACATCCACAGAATGTTTTCTAAAAGTAGATTCATTTGGAGTGATTTAATTTACACACTATTCTTTTGAAAGTCTCTAAATAATTTAATTTCCCAAAAGGAATATTGCCATCAACTAGAGTTTTAAATACATCTATAGAGACATCACTTTTAACACTTTCCAACAAGGTTGAAAAGTGTTAAGGACTTCTGTTTGTTGGTCTGTCTATCGCTCTCTAACTCCCGTAAATAGACATGGAATTTATTGAAACTAGTATATGTTACCAAAGTTCACTATCAGATGTTCCCTATTGAAAATGGAGTGAATACCTTCACTGGTTTGTGCACAGGGACAACCGAAAGTATTCCAAAGCATTGTGTTCTATGAGAGGTATTTCTGTAAACCATATTTTAATACCGTTACTTTAACACAAATCTTAATGAAATTGAAATATATCATTTAAGTCCTTTATCTCATGTTCACTATTGAAAATGGAGTCAGTATCATCACTGGTTGTATACAGGATACCCGAAAGTATTCCAAAGCATTGCGTTCTATGAGAGGTATTTCTATAAACCAAATTTCAATAACTTTACTTTGAACAAATCTTAATGAAATTGAAATATGTTATTCATATGCACAAAAGAATGCTTTCTACATAATGTAGTATAATTTACATTAGATTTACAGGGCCACACAAAAATATTTAGTTACATTGTGGGCTTCTATTGGAAATTTACTGGAATTGCATTTTCGTTTACATTAAGCGATTTAACACTTTTAAACATTTTTTAAGTGCGATCATGATTTCAGTTTGTGTATCTATCTGTCAGACTGTTCATCTGTCTATCTGTCCTTTTTTATTTAAAGCATGCTTTTTTGCCCATGAAGTATGTTTGTTCGCTTCATTTTGTTGAGTACAGTCTAACTACGTTAAACTGTACCTATTCACCAGTGGCGAAGCGTCCATGGAAGCGACGGAAGCAGCGCTTCCCCTGTTTAAGATTTTTTAAAAGTAATCAAGTATTGTCACCTCGTCGAAAGACTGACTTGATTATCCCTCTGCTTTTGTAAGCGCTTCGCTTCGGCGCTTCCATAGTTTTCTGAACCACGCCTAGCCCCTGCTATTCATCTATAGCCGTGATGTATCTGAGTGCTTTTGTATGTGCGCCCCAGTTCCCGAATGATATATGTAATAAATAAATAGTTTCATGTAACATTCTCGTATGATACAGATTTGAAATAATACTGAGTTTGGACTTTATCGATGTTTGTTTTGAGTTATGTTGACAACAGACTTATATTGACAACAGACGAATAACAATCCCTAAAAAACCAGGTTTTTAGGTTCGGAGAATCTGAAAACATGGAAATATAGCAAAATCTGAATTTCAAAAGTGTCACCCCCAAAACAATCTTTTCTTTACCACATATAGATAAGAGAAAATGGTTATGTTTGTGCTAATCATATTCCTTTTTTTTTTTTTTTTTTTAAATTAAAAGCAGACATGATATAAATGCATATAAAAGTATTTAAGTTTTTTTTAATAACGCCGAAAACAGGTCCCAATTTAATTCTGTTAGAATTAACAACTGTAATAAATAAATAAAATTCGAAGAAATATCGAAGGCGAATTTGATTGGACATGCAAATCAATTTCTTTTTCTCGCTTAAACAAATGCAGTACTCAGCAAAAGAAATGACGTTGAAAGCTCTCGAAATAATGATACTTTGTTTGCTAAAGTAAAACTAAATGTGTAAATAGTCATAATTACATTTTGTAATATTGGACGTTTTATAGAGCGTACACTGTTTAACAATTAAAAAAAAAAAGTTTTACATTAAAATTCTTACGATTAATTAAAAAGATTACATGTTACTTGCTATTTATTTTAAACATTATTATACTTTTTTTTATATTAGATAATGGTTTATAGAGTTTTATTCTTTCAAGTATTTGTACGAGTAATATACAATAATTCTAGTTAATTAGAAACCAAAGAAAAATATCAGGAAATATAATTAAGGAACATTATGCACTGCAATAAATAAAATTTAAATTATAATGAAGCACTTTACACATAATTAATTAAATATAAAATTACGTCGTTAATATTTTCATCTGGGCGCCCAGATCTTTTCAAACGATCTTCATCTGTGCCGGATCTCTTTGAGTTGTGGTCTTTTATAGATTCCATAAGATGATTCCACATCCGGTTAGGAGCCATTGTGTCACTGTCATTGCTCACATCCGGCTTTGTTGCGATTTTTATGGCTTCTCTAAACATCGCGTAATTATAATTATCGTAGTTAGCTATCTTTTTAGTTTTTTCAAAATTTATTTTAATTCCTTCATTATCGAAAGTTTTAGCTAAAGCTGTATTTATTTTTCCTGTTTTGATATCGTTTTATGTTCTTTGAGTCTGGTTTTAATCTTTCTTTTCGTTACACCGATGTATGAACCTGGTTTATTGTCTTGGTTATTTGTGTACGGTATTTGATAAATTCCGGCAGTTTCCAAAGGGGGGATGGGGTCTTTGTCATTACGTATTAGTTGAAAAATATTCGGATTAGGTTTTATAGGGATATTTATGCCGATTTTATTTGCAGTGCTTTTAATTTTATTCGATGCTCCGCGATCGTAAGGTATGGAAGAGGTGAATTTTAAAGGAGTTTTTTGAAAATTAGGTATACAGTTATTGGCTTTTAATCTGGTTTTAATTAGTTTTTAATAATTTTGTTGGGGTAACCCGCTTTTTTAGTGAATTCTTTAATTAGACCAGTTGTAAATAAAAATGAAGCTCCAACCTATTGTCTCGAGAAATATATGGCCGATATATATCGCAAAATTATTCCCCCCTCTCAACACTCATTGGAATCCACAGAAGAATTTATTAAAAAACTTAGGGATATAGAAAATAAAAAAGAATACTATTTTGTCAGTTTTGACGTTATTAACATTTACCCATCCGTCGACATTAAAGAAGCTAGCCAGATTGTTAATAATGTTATTGAAGAAAAATACACAGATCCTAAAATAGCCCAAACCTTGACTGCAACTTTTTACTCCATGAAAATTATTTTAAGTTTAACAATAGAATATATCAACAAAAGAAAGGGGTCCCGATGGGATCACCTACATCGGGTTTTATTGAAGAATTTAAGTTAAGATCGCTGGAAAAAGAAATTTTAGATAAATGTAAAGATAAAATATTTTTTTGGTTAAGATACGTAGATGACGTTTTTGCCGTCATCAATAAAAATTACGATGTCAAACAGATACTAAATGAAAAATTCACATATGAAGAAGAAAATGAGCGACAGATAAACTTTTTAGATGTTAAAAGTAATAGAACTGGAAACCAAATTAAAACTACTGTGTACCGAAAACAAACAAATAGCAATGAAATTATACATTATAAACCCCTTTCCGTTACAAAATTAACGCCGTTAGTTCATATATAAATCGTGCAATATTAATATGTAATGACCCTACCAATCTAAATAATGAATTTAATTTAATTAAATAATTCACTAAAAAAGAGGGTTACTCCAACAAAATTATTAAAAACTAATTAAAACCAGATTAAAAGCCAATAACTATATACCTAATTTTCAAAAAACCCCTTTAAAATTCCCCTCTTCCATACCTTACGATCGCGGAGCATCGAATAAAATTAAAAGCACTGCAAATAAAATCGGCGTAAATGTCCCTATAAAACCTAACCCGAATATTTTTCAACTAATACGTAATGACAAAGACCCCATCCCCCCTTTGGAAACTGCCGGAATTTATCAAATACCGTACACAAATAACCAGGACAATAAACCAGGTTCATACATCGGTTTAATGAAAAGGAAGATTAAAACCAGACTCAAAGAACATAAAAACGATATCAAAACAGGAAAATTAAATACAGCTTTAGCTAAAACTTTCAATAATGAAGGAATTAAAATAAATTTTGAAAAAACTAAAAAGATAGCTAACTACAATAATTATAACTAAGCGATGTTAAGAGAAGCCATAGAAATCGCAACAAAGCCGGATGAGAGTAATAACAGTGACGCAATGGCTCCTAACCGGATGTGGAATCAACTTATGGAATCTATAAAAGACCAGAAGATCGTTTGAAAAGGTCTGGGCGCCCAGATGAAAATATTAACGACGTAACATGAGGTACATTTAAAGGTTTTTATATTTAATTAATTATTATGTACTGCTCTTAAATGCTTTTATTTTATTTTATATTACACTTTCACATGCGGATTTTATAGTTTTATGGTTGCATAATATATGTAAGAACACGTAATAGAGTGTCTGTCACAAAGAACAAACAAAAAATTGCGATTCATTTCAAATGTTTGATTAAAATAATTAATTGCTTTATAAATTTTTGATTCAACTTGCGCCCTGATATTAGTTAACTATTTTTAACTGTTGGGCTACAAAATATTAAATAGAAGTGAGAAAATGATAGGAATATTTCTGAATTTTTCCTTTTTGTTATTTTATTATTTGTTTCATTGCACGCAATGATTGAAGAAAACTTTATTTCTTTTCTTAATAAGATTTATATTTCATCTTTTTAGTATAATTTGCCCAATATCTTTTTTTTTTATAGATTTCTAATGCAAAATTTAAAGTGAGTATATCTTCGGTCCATTTGCCTATTCACACCCAGGTTAAATTCCATAAAACGTATTCAATTTAAACTGAAAATCCTGTTTTAAAAATATCAAGTTCAAACTTAAAAGCGTGTAAATTTAAACTTAAGCCTGTTTCCTTCTTCTTATAAATCGTAAAATCTTTTTATTCAAATTCGAACCTGTATTGCAACGAGTTTGTGTAAAATGACTCACAAATCAATTCAATTTCTTATGAACCTCTTCGATAGCTTTACACTGCCGTGAACAGAGGAAATAAACATACGTTTTTCAGATTCAATAAAAATGTTTCCTAGAGAAAATGAAGTTACCCACGTGAATGATTCATTTACACAAAAACATTTGGATTCATTATGCGAAGTTTCTGGAGGGCATTTTCAGTTGTGTTTTCTCCAAACATCCTAAAAGTATTCAGGATTTATATTTTTAGGAGCTGAAAGGCATACTACGGTTAAGTAGTCTTCAGTAGAATGCTATGAGCATTTATGGCTGTGGGAACGCGTTCAGACCAATAGACGAAACTTTTTGACACTTTCAATTTTTTTTCCTTCAAAATACCTTTTGTACTACTGTTAAAGACTGAAAAATAATTTATAACACCAAATGAAATTTTTATTAAATTATTACTTGTATGTCGCCACCACTAGGAAACAAAAAAACCAGAATGAGATGCCCAGTGAACTTATCTGAGATATTTGAATGATAAATCCACTGCCCAAATTGGATGCGAATGGATTCAGTATTACTAAAGTTATCATTATGACAAATTTTTAAGTGGCTGCCACTTAGAAATAAAATGGAGGAGCAAGTTACCATGCGACCTTATCCAAGATATTTGAACCGTAAGTTCACTATCCAACTTTGGTTGGAATCAGTTTAGTATTTTAAAAGTTATCGTTATGGCACATTTTCAAGTGGCAGCCTGATTTCAAGTGGCCGCAATTTGAAAACAAAATGTCGGAACAAGTTGCCCAGCTTGTAATTAAGTAGCCACCCAAGATATTTATAGGATAAGTTCACTGTCCAAGTTTGGTTCGAATTGAATCAGAATTTAAAAAGTTATGATTATAAATTTTCAAGTGGTAGCCTCATTTCAAGTTATTCCGCTTAGTATATAACATCTACACTTTGTTAAAAAGGGTGGATGAAGTTCATTAATAAACTTGGTTGAGAATCTTATATGTTCTACGTATATATCAAAGTTCAAGCAAATTCGGTCTTAAATACGCATTTTACAATGTAAATTTGAAATTATCAAGTGGCTTCCATTTGAAAACAAAATGGCAGAGGAACTTGGTTAACAAACTCATTCAAGATATTTATAAGATAAGATGGTTGTCCAAATTTGGTTCGATTTGGAATATTATTTCAGAAGTCATATCGTGAATATACATTTTCAAGTGACAGCCTGATTTCAAGTGGCCCGTCTTAATTTAAGATATCCGCCACTTTGTTGAAAATGGAGGCTAAAATTCATTGTTAAACTTTGTTGAGATCTTTATGTGTTCTATATATATGTGTTTTTACAATAAGGATTTGAAATTTTTCAGTGGAGCAATTTGGTTAACGAATCCATCCAAGATATTTATAAGATAAGTTCGCTATCCGAAATTAGTTCGATTTGAAGTATTATTACGGGATTTATCGTGATGAGAAAAGTTTCATTATATATATAGAGAGAGAGATAAATAAACGAAGTGATTGCAATAGGTCGATTTCTAAAGAAATCAACCTAAAAATCTTAATAAAGTCCAAATTACATATAATTACTTACAATTAAGGCGACAAAATAAAAGAACCTCGTAAGGTACGCAATAACAACGAAAAATTTTGTTTTACTGCAGGAAAAAAAAAGTACTACTTAATTAAATAAAAATTTTAAGCTAATACCAAATATCTCTATGAAAACATTTATCCACAAGCGAATTCCTGATTTAAAAAAAAAAATGCATAAACTTTCGTAGAGTATTTTTTTTTCTTATCTGTATATTAATAGACAAACATGAAATTTGCAGTACACTTTTAACATATTAATTGTGGGAGTGTAAGATTGAAAGCGGTATCATTCGAAAGTTATGATTAGCTAGATTTGCAGTATAAAATATCATTTTCTTACGATGTCAAGAATGTATTTAAAAATACATTTATTTTTTATGCACTTTCATTTATTTATACCCGTAATCTTCGCATTTAAAATAACTTTCATTTCAATCGTCTGCGTTTCTGTAGCAACGGCTCGAAATTTTATACCATTGAAGACATACGCAAATTAAAAAATGATTTGATTTATGAAAGTTTTATTTATCTTTTTTAATAAATTTCTTTCTTTCTTTCTTTCTTTTCCTTTTCTAATTTATTCTTTTTTTTTTTTTTTTTCTAATTTACTTATGATCTAAATCAGTGTTTCTTTTCTTTTTTCTTCTTCTTCATATGTATATACATATTTTAATGATTTAAGTCAGCTCTTTAATTATTATTCACACAAAATTAAAAATATTTTATTTCCAGAAAAATAAAGAAAACACACACACACACACATATATATATATATACATACATACATTTTATTTGTTTATTTTGGCATCAAATGTTTCTTTCTTTTTATTAAAGACCTTTTTTTTAGCTCACATACTCTGTCATGAACCTTCTGCCGAATCCGGGTTAAAAACGTTAAAAAGGGTTGGGGTTTGAAGGAATTAAGGCCGATTGACTGCACTAAGGTTCTAGGCCTGAGGAGGAGTGCGGTTCGTGGGGAGTCTTTCTGAGAGATCCTAGCCCGTATTTATGCAAGTTTTGGAGAAAACCACAGAAAACTGCGAACGGCTAGGCCGACGAATGCGACTGGGAATCGAACCCGACACCTCATACAAAAAAAGGGAAATAGATTAGATATATAAGTCTTATCGTTAGAAATTCGGTACCAACTGAAAGAGGAGATTTCTCTGAATCCTGAGGCGCAAACAGTTCTTCGACACGGCAATTAGATTTTTTTAAATTTTCTAAAATATGAAATTTAGGTTGCAGCACTTCATCTTAATATTTTCATACATTTTAGTGTGAATCATACTAATAGAAAAGTCTTTAATTATTATTATTATTTTATTGTTAATCGTTTTAAAGTTTATTTAATATCTTTTAATCCAATTATCCGGCTGAACTTAAAAAAAAAAAAAAAAAAAAAAAATACGGCGTTAACTTCATTTTGTCCTGATTATCAAGTTTGCCGGTCTGTAGATTTGTATAGGAACTAAAAATCCGGGAAACAAACAATCAGCTTTATATATATAGATTAATAAGTTTTTTTCTAGAACAGAACACCAAAGTAAATAAGATCCACAAGTTATTCAATTTTATAATAAATAACAGTTAGAAAATTTTTTTGTAAATAATTTTTTAATGAAATAATTACGCATGCTTAATAAATCATAATGTGAAAAAGTAAGGCTCATTTTTATTAAGAATTCGCACAAAATACAATCTTAAACTCCTAACTATGAAAAAAATTTAAATATTCGATCTTTTTGAGGAAAAAAAGAGCTACAAACATTTTTATAAAGACTTTTTTCTTTACTTTCTCTTACCCATGTAAATGGTAGAGAAAGTATTGTTTTGGGGACAAATTTTTAAAATTGAGCTTTTGTTATATTTACACGTTTTGAGATCCACTGAATCCAAAAATCATGCTTTTAACGGTTAGTCTGTGTGTCTGCTATCAGTATATCTCAAGAACAAATAATCCGAATGTCGTATTTTGAAGTTAATACAGTACGAAGCTAAAGATTAGACAATGAAGAAATTCACGCAGATTTCGAAAAATATTTAATCAATTTTCCTAACATAGCTTGAATGTAATGTGCTGTGCCTATAAACGATATTTATAACAATCAAAAGTAGTACTGTACATATTGCAAGTAATTAAATGGTAACAAAAATATAATACTGTCTCAAAAGTTTAGACAAAAATTAAATAAAATCTAAATAAACAATTTTTAAAACCTAATTGTGCATCCGTGCTTCTGTATTACTTCATAAATACGAGATTCCATCAAAGAAACTAAATTTTGCATAGTTTGGGGACCGATGTCGTACTATGCATCCTCAATACATGTCTTGAGTTCCTGTACAGAAAAGTATTGTCTACCATTGCTATAAACTTTACGAGACATGATGCCCCGAAGATTCTCTGTAGGGTTAAGATCTGTGTTACATGCTGGCCAGTCTAGAACTCTTATATTATGAGAATTAAACCAAGATTTTGTATTGTTTGCAGTGTGAATCGAAACAGTGTCTTGTTGAAATTGCCACTGAGGGCCACCTAGAAGCTCAGCAAATGGCATTAAGTTCTTTTCTAATGTCTTTGCATAATGCTGGGATATTTTACGACCACTGGTAAAGATCAGAGATACTTGTCCATTATAGCAAATGGCTGCCCAAATCATCACCGAGCCCCCTCCTTATATGCGACTGAAAAAATCCTAGAGGTTCCTTCCCGCAATCATGCCAATACGATGACCAGACATCTGGATCATCTAGATTCTACTTTTTTTCATCGCTAAATATGACTGATTGTCATTTCTGTCCATATGACATATGCTTTCGAGCCCACAACATTTTTTGTAACTTATGATGTGGCTTCAGAGCTGCTTTCTTTTACATTTTGCTAGAAATTTTTGTTCCTTTTTCCACAATTCGTCTACGAATCGTATCCTTTGATACAGAGAGTCCCGATGACCTTTGAACTCCACGTACACTCATTTGTTGGGTACTCGCCAGTCTTTGTATCATGCGATCCTCTTGTATATTTCTTACACGTGGCCTCCCAAATCTATATTTTGCTTTATATTCACAACCACGCAATAAAACTCGATGAATAGATTTCTTAGATCTATTAATAATAACCAAAATTTCTGAAACGCGCTTCCTTTCAGCTTTCAACTGCCAAATCATATTTAAACCTCGTTCCCCTGAATTTTTTTTAGTTCGCGGCATGTCGACTACGAAGCTTTATCGTTTGCAGACTTAAGTACTCAAAATCTGTGACATCATCGATTTTAAATTTGAATATGCCAGCAAATATTCACAGAAACTCATAATAGTGTCTAAACTTTTGCGACAAGCAAATTTTTATTTTTATCAAAAAAATTAAAATTATAGCAAATCAAACGACTGTCTTTTGATTATAGCATTTTAAAACATATTTTAAATATACATACAGGTTTTTGTAATTCTGACGTCATACTTATAAATTTTAAAGATGAATAACGTCATTGTCTAAACTTTTGTGTCGTACTGTATAAGTTTGTTGCTGGAAAGTTTTGATCAAGATTGATAAGTTTCAAGGAATGTTGCGTGTGAAAATTGTCTGTATAATTTTAAGTAAACTTTTAATTTTAATAACAGAATTAAATTCTATATAAATGAAGGTGCATGAATGAAACGGAGGGTTGAGGGGGCGGTAGCCCCTTCTCACACATAACTAATTATCATATAAAACTCTTCCGAAGCCTAATTTGAATTGTTTTAATATACGTTTATGTGTGAGTATAATAACATATAGGGTAAAATAACAATACTCGTTATTTTACCCTTTAATCTTCAATCTGTATTTATAGTAATTAATTTCAGGATAAAAGAAAGTCATGTGAGTGACACACCACATTATTTTTTTTTTTGTTTAATTACTATTTCTTTTTCTTTTTTTTTATCATAAAAATTTTAACAAAAGCTAAAGGATGCAATGGAATTATTTGAACATATTGATTTAAAGATTAAATTTTTTCTTCTGAAAAATTTATTATTTACTTTTCAAATATTACTATTTATTTTTCTTTCTTTCTTTTTTTTTTTTTTTTTTTTTTTTATCATAAAAATTTTAACAAAAGCTAAAGGAGGCAAAGGAATTATTTGAACATATTGATTTAAAGATTAAATTTTTTCTTCTGAAAAATTTATTATTTACTTTTTTCAAATCTAAATTTTATTGCCATGTATATCATAAAAGTTCCCATGTCAAATTGATTAGCTATTAAAAATTTAATGATTTTAGAAGGCAAAATATAAAAACAGAAAACATTTATTAAAATTATTTTTAGTATCTTCCACACATTTTTCATTTTCTCATTCTAACGAAATCTATCGATTTTTAGGAGTATTTCGAACTTTAATAATCTATATAATAATTCTCTAACGTGGACCCATTACGATTACATTTTGTCGGAATGATGCGATATTGGTGTAGATAAAAAATACGCAAGGATTAAAAAAAATATATATAAATGGACAATATTTAAGCACGCGGTTTCAGCTTAATGACCTAATTAAAAAAAAAAAAATGTCTTATGAGACCATTTTATGGGAAAATATATTTTTAAAAGTTGCTTCTTTAGAACCTTTGCAAGCGTCATTTTCAACCTAGCAAATACTTTAGAGATATATACAGAATATGAATTGTTATCATAAATTGACTAAAAAACGCATTCATAAAAAGTATAATCAAAATAGGAATTAGTTTTTATTTTTTTATTTATTTTTTTTTTTTTTTAACAAAAATTTATGTTAAAAAAAAAATAAAATGGCATCGCCAATATGGCGACAAAAATTTAAAAGGAGTCATGGGGGTCCTATACTAAAACTGTACTGCCTGCTGAAGTAGGAAAACTGGGACGTTAACTATGAATTTTATTTTGAAACCTTTCTATGAATGATTTTGCTTTCACTATTGCGCAATATGAATTTGGTTCTAATAATAATTTAGCTTCTGGTCAATTAAAATTTTAATTAGGTGGTGAAATCGTTATAAAATTTCTGAGTTTTAAATTTTAAAAGTATGTAAGAAAAGAAATAAAGTGCGAAGATTTCGCACGGGTTTGCTAGTCATTAAATAAAATTTCATGCGAAGAATTGGATGAAATGAGAGAAATTTTGTTTGTCAATACACACTTGCATACATCTGGGGAAAGGGGGGGGGGGATAAAACTTTTCTTATAGCCATTTTCCAATAATTTTATGTGCTTAATGACTTCCTTTATTTAATATTTTCGTCACTGAATGGTTCTCTAGTATTTTACTTCGATATTTACTTTTTCTCAGAGCGAGTTCTCGTGGTAACTCATTAAATTCATTTAACTCTTTCCACATTTTTCATTTGGCATATTTTCCCCCAGAACATTCTTCATTGGATGAGTTAAATTGTTTTCCCGGATTTTAAAAAGGTTACATGCTATTTTAGATTTTTATTTAATTTTTTTAACTGGCATATTTGTTTTAATTTAACTGTAGCAACACTTATTTCAAGCATTTCTGTAATTATCTAAGTGATATGATAGTTTATTTTCCATCTCGTTATCTTCAACTTCTTTTTTAAGATTTTTTTTTTTTTTTTTTTTTTTTTTTTTTTTTTTTTTGGGGGGGGGGGGGTTGCTTATTTATATTTTGGTGATAATACAACAGTTCTTTAATTACTTCATTTAGAGAGAAACAATTATTTTTAATCAATGAATCCATTTTCTAAAATTTTTGCTTTAAATTTTAAAAGTATTTTCTTTCTTTTTTTATTTTTATTGATTCTATGTTTGCCTAACAAGTGGCACTGCTTTGTTACAATTTTCTGTATTTACAGAAAGACAGGCAGGAAGCTTCTATGGGTGCAGATCGATCGACTGTTATTCAGTATTTTTCCCAATTTACAGGAAGGGTATATTTCAACTTCAATAGCATTTTTAGTGCGCCAAACCTAACTTATGAGTTTGTACTTACGAGAAATCATAACTTTGTTATGCTGCAGTTTTTTTTTTTTTTTTTTTTTTTTTTTTTGGTGGGTAGGCTATATGTGGGTAGGCATTCATGATATATGTGCAACAAACTTGATATGTGAAATAAAAATTATGGCGATTCAAACAAGGTACATAACGATCGAAAATAGGTGCTTCTATTACTTACTTTCCGCGGTTTTTCAGATCTCAGCATCCAAACTATCCTTAAAATGACACAAAATAACAACCTATGAAAAAAGAATATTATTTTTAAAGTACTATATAGCTCCATGCCTTTTTTAAAAACTATACGAATAATCTTAATGGTATTGATTTTGGCAATTTTATTCGGCCCTTGTTTCCTTTCCTGACATGAAAAAGATTAAAAACTACGTATATGAAGACAATCAAATTTTGAGGAAGAAGGAAGAAATAAGTGTTTAAATCGAAATAACAAATTTGGCGTAATTAATTACAAGTCATTCAAGATAGCGAATTACAATCCACAGTCAGTTACAATTTACTTGCGTCGCTTATAATAATATTTTTTGTACTATAATCAGCGAGAGGATACGTAAACAAAATAACATAAAAAAAAAAATAATACATGAGATTCGTATCTAAATATGTTATTCTCTCAATTGTTTCATCGTAATTCCATACAAATAGGAGGGCGACTACCAACGGCACTCGCTTATTTCCCCCCCCCCCACTTTAAAAAACTACCAACTGCACTTGGACATGCAAACGCCTCCTGCTACCTGAAACCCCCGTTATGAATTTGGATACTTTCACTGAAAGTAATGAAATAGAAAACGAAAGATGCAATGGGGGGAAAAATTAAAATTGAAATTAAAATAAATAAATAAAAATTAAAAAATAAATAAATAGAATCACTGGACATACCTGCCTCGCTGTGCATGAATATGAGAACGTCTGTAACTCGGCAATCACTACCACACACGTAAAAAGAAAAAAAAAAAAAAAAAAAAATCACTGGACACCCTTACCTTGCTGTGCATAAATCTGAAAACGCACGTCGGTTCCGCGGCAATCACTATCCCGTACGTTAAAACAAAAAAAAAAAAAAAAAAAAAAAAAAAATCACTGGACACCCCTACCTCGCTGTGTATGAATCTGAGAACACCCGTAACTCGCTCCTGCGGCAATCACTACCACGCGCCTACCGCCCCCCCAAAATAAATAAATAAATAAAAAAATAAAAATAAAAAAATAAAATCATTAGACACTCCTACCTCGCTGTTCATGAATCTGAGAACGCCCGCAACTCGGTTCCACAGTAATCACTATCAGACGATTATAACACCGAAATAGGACACACATCTCTAGTATACTTTTCTTTGAAAATTCGATTTCACAAAGCTAAAATGGTTTAAATAACTTAAGTAATTATTCTATAAAATAATATTAAATTTAGTGGATGTAAAAGAAATTGTAAACATATTACGAATGTCGCTTAAAAATAAACTCTATTTAAAAAAGTTTGCTAAATAATACAAGTGTCTGAAATGTATAGTGTTTGAATTTCTAAGGGCCTTCATTCTAAAATGTCTCGATTTCCCTAACCTGTAATATGTCTGAATTTCATTGCTCATAGAAACTTCATTTTTGCAAAGACACTTATGAGTTTTAATTTCAGACGCGTGTCTGCCTGAAATTTTGCATACTGACGTGTTTCACACATTTTTGTGTCCGAATTGAAGACGCATCTATTTAGATTTCTTGTGAGAAATATTACTTTTATTAATTATGGTTGAAGTATATTATTGATAGACAATACTTCATCTAAATTGGGAGAAGTTTAATTCCTATTGTGAAATAAATGTACACGATAAAGATTAAGATTCTTGAAAATTTTTGAATCACTGTAGATTAATCCTATAATCGTAAATTCACTAGTGTGGAGAAACTATTTAATAAAGTAAATGAGAGGGTCATGAATGAAAAGATTTCATGCCAACTATCAAATTTCTAGCTCGAATGGTACCACAGCATACCCTCCCTCTTTTTCTCTTTGGAGAAAAGGAGCAATAATTGAATATCGTAGTGACCTCTCCTGAGTTCTAAGGAATACGTAGTTTGTTTCGAATTCGTCAAAAGATGTGGATTTGTATAACTATACTTTCCAACTTACTGAATTTTTGAATACCGATATTTTTTATAGACATATATATTTCAGCGAAAATTATGCGATTAAATAAATCGAGGATAACTTTCAGGTAATAGTGATATTAATTAATCCGGATAACTGGCAACTCTGCATAGCGAAAAAACAGATCTTCACATGTATACATAGATTTTAGAGAAGGTAGGAGTGCATGTTTATCGAAATGTATTAAGACAAACCCATTTTTAACATAATTCTCAACTAATTTCTTTTGAGAAATTTGCGATTTGGACATGTTAACCTTACAATGTGCTTCTGAAAAGTCCGCTAACAACTGCGTAAAAATTATACCGCCCAGAATCGCTTTAAAATTTTATTCACTTAAACAATGTTTTTCAATAGTTTGGAAAATATTTTCTTATGTTATTGCATTACCACGATCACAAGAAAGTTAGAAATAATATGTTTTTGCCTCCTTTACTTTTAATATACTTTGTCTTGAACGATTTCCTACATTATTATTACTTGTCGCATCGTTTCTCAAAGACTCTATAGAATTCAACGGAAAACACTCGAGTGCAAAAATGACCTTTTACGCTCTTTAGCAAAAGTTAGTGGAGAGAATTCAGTTCATTACACCAATGAAATCGAGTTCCTTCCTCTTTAAACTGAGACAGAAGTTTCATATTTTGGCAAACCTAAATTACTGTTATTCGTGAGATTTGACGAAAACTGGCCAAGTACTACAAAAATAAAATTGGAAGTGTACAACTAGACGTTATAACTAGCACAAATTATTCTACTACTGACCATTTTTGAGCGATTCGTTTCGTATATCGGATTTACAATACCTTCCTACATGCAAGTAAAAAATCGGATTTTTAACGATCGTTCAGCTGGGAAAAATAATGGATTTTTATAGGAAATTGTTATTTAGGGATTGTGGGTAACACTCAGAATAGTAACTGAATTTTTATTTCAAACATTGATTTCTTTTCATAGTCTTTTTTATTAAGACAGTACTACAAAGCAATAATCCCTTCTCTGGGTACTGACGACATTTAGATTTTTAGAAAAACACTGATTTACAGCAAATTTCCCGAATTATTAAAATGACTATGAAGAACATTTATAATCTTGGAAAAGCATACAGAATCACTTTTGTTTCACTTTACGTTAATATAAATGGAAAATTTGAAACATAAATGAAGATTTAGAAATATATATATATATATATATTTTTGACATTTTATTCTTCCTTTAAAAGCTATTTTAGTTTTAGCTTTAGCTATTTTAATCTTCCTTTAGTTGCTTCCTTTAAAAATCCCAGAGTCTTGTATAGTTTTTATATGCGATATTTGTGTTTTATCATGCAATATATAAGTTACTCTCTAAACACGTATTCATTTTAATATGTCGGAAAGGTACTATTTCTTTCTTTCTTTTATTTTATATCTAACTAGCAGGCTTTGCCCGCTTCGCTAGTCACTACATTAAAATGAATTCTTTTTAAAACTTTCCGCCAAAGTGGGACTCTAATCTCGCCAAGTCGCCAAGTTTGTAGGCAACGCAGATTTTCGTCTTGCATTGATCTTGGCAAAAATGTGTCGTTTAGGGTTGCAAAAGTTTAGAATCTCTAACTTCAATAAGAATACAGTTCTAGAATTTTCCGGAAAGATTCATTAGTTTTTTGCTCAGAATTTAATTCTTCGGAAGTTTGAAATAATAATAACATTTTGAAAGTATTCTTAATGCTATGTGAACCGCGTGATTTTTCTTACTTGATTTTTTTTTTTTTTTTTTTATATTCTTAATATAATTTTTTTAAATCCCGTAAAAAAATTAAAAATTTCTTAACTATTTTATTCTGTTATTGATATCAAACAAGTGAGCTAAACTCAGCACTATTCATCAGAGAAATATCATAAAGTTCACTTTAGTTAACATTCGCAGAAGGTATAACCGCTCAACAAGATTGCGGACAAAGTACACTTTTCTTAAAACAACGACTCTCTTATTTTTCTTTAAATGCATATCTCGTTTTTCTTCTTTGCTATTTTTTATGGATAAACTGTGGTTTCCTCTACGCAACCAAATATGTCTTCCACTTAAGATAAACGGAACTACTCCAAAAGACTAAAAAAGAAAAAAAAAATTCCTTACAAATTTTTTTTTTTTTTTTTTTTTTTTGTTATTTTATTCATGCGACACGTGTGGAGTTTGACGAGTTAATTTAAAAAACTGGCTTATGTACGGGGGTCACTATTTAAATGATTTGATGAAAACGCCTCATTTTAAGCTGAAAATTCACAGAAAAATATGAAATAAAAGTTATTTTCAAATCAGAAAGAAATAACAAGAAAAAAAAATCCATGAAAATAGGGTAGGTTATAAAACACTTTTCAACTATACTTATGTATGACTTCTCTTAAGCGTCAACAATTTACATTCCTTTCAATAGGGTAGACGAATTCTCGGTAAAACTATAGTGTAAGACAAGAAAAAAAAATCTCATCTGGACACCCCATGACTTCCTTATATACCCACTGGAGCATTCATACTGTTACATTGACGTTTTTATAGGAGGTAACTGATTCGTAAATACACAGGCAAGTTCCAGTCTATGAAAATTCCTGAATACAAGCAAAAAACAAAAACTGCCACTCCAACTACAAAAGTCACGTTAATAGGATTATGTGTACCATCGAGACAAATAGAGTAGTTTCATTTATTAAAAGATGAGAAAAGCATCTAATTAAACTATTTATTTATAGTTTTAGTATTCCGTATTGAACTGTAAATAATTTGAATGTGAAATCTTGATAGCTATAAATTGACTTGACGGGCCAAAAGTGAACTCTGGTAAAATGTTTATTAAATCGTTCCTGTGTTGTTTATTTTCTTGCTTACGCAACACTGAATAAAAATTCATTATGATTTAGAAAGTGAATTAAGTTATTGAAAATGTAGATATTCAATGTTTTTCATTCATTTATATTTAATTTAGAAATAGGATTTGTAAATGGCTCAGCATTTATTTATTTATTTTGATTACATAATTAAACATTAAAATTTAATTCATTAAAACTTAAATGAGAGAGTTTAGATATTTTCTACTAGAAAGATTCACATTTTCTACACACATAAGATGATAACAATAATGATTGAAACCCATCTCTCAAAGATTTAGGTCATTTCGTCCATCACAACTGTCTGTGGAACGTGCTTCATAATTCATGTGCGAGGCACGGTTTTCTTCTTTAATACTCATTTACTCACTCTGTTTCAATATCATCTTTATTGTAATTATTTCTTTCCCTATAAATACGAAAAATGGTTTCATAATTTATAAGGGATGCTAGATTTTACTTTGTCTTAGAAAAAAAAAAAAAAAAAAATCAAACAGATTTATTTAAATCCTTTACAAGTTCACTCTTCTGTTTTATTATAATTATATTTTTAGCATTCAAAGGTTTTTCATTTTTATATTATTATTATAAATAAATAAATAATTTTTTTAGACTCTCTCTATCTTTTACTCTATAGTTATATCCCAAAGCACGAGAGGGAATTCCCAAATCTATGAGTGATGTATAATTTTATTTTTTAATTAATTTTCAATCCATCGCTCTTCTATAGGCTCTTAATTTTACTACAATTATGTCTCATAATTGAGGAAAATGATTTATTTTTGAGTAATGCATGGTTTTACGTATTTTTCAAACATTTATTTAATCATCATCACTCCATCATCCACCTCACTTTTATTGAAAATATTTCTTTCCTTAAAAATATGGATCCTACTTTGGGATATAACTAGTACAAAAGACAGAGAAGGTCAAAAAAATAGTTATATATATATTTATTTATTAATAATAATCTAAAAAATTAGGATCCTGCATATTTAGCGAAATAACTTTAAACAATACAAAGTGATATCTATCTATCTATATATATATATATATATATATATATATATATATATATATATATATATATATATATATATATATATATACACATAATTATAATAATAATAATAATAATAATAATAAAAAGATAATAAACGTATAATTTATTTCATGTAATGTGTTTCAATTATTACTGTTTTGTATATATATATATAAGCGACAAAGTAGCATAACTTATCAATTACGAAAGAATTTTCTATATTTTTAGGGAAAGAAATAATTGCAATTAAAATGAGAATGAAACAGGGTGTTTAAATAAATATTTGAAAAAAAAAAAAAAAAAAAAGATGTATCACTCATAAAATAGGAAGCACATTCCCCACGTAGTTGAGATGGGAAAACTTTCAATTTTGTTATTTTTTTTATTAACCTATATTATGTGTAGAAAATTTTAGTTTTTCTAATAGAAATCAACAAAACACTCTAATTTAAGTTTTAAGGAATTAAACTTTAATGAATGCTCAATTATATAATTTAAACAAATGTTGGGCCATTACAAGTCACATTTTTAAATTAAACAGATGAGAAATATTGCGTAGCATCTAAATTTTGAATAATTTAATTCACTTTCTAAACTAGGAATTTTTATTCAGTGTCGTGTAAACAAGAGAATAAATAAACAAAATAAAAACTCCACCAGAGTTCAATATTAGCCTATCCAGTGGAATGTACTTCTGTTTATAATTTATTATTCACACTTTTCAAGATTTTATATTCAAATTATTCTCAATCAGATATAGATTACTGAAATTATAAATAAAACAGTGCTCGTCTTTCAATAAATATTAAAAACTGAAATAAACAGTTCGTGACTTTACAAGATGACATCCTATACGCGAAATTAGATCTTTATTTTTATCAATTAGTATTTTTAAATGAGAGAAAAGAAATGTAAAACCTTTACAGCATTTAATTATCGGAGGAATAAAAAATAAATATAGCAAGAATAGAAAGCTATGTACATAATACAGGGTGTTTATAAAGTCCCGGACCCATTTTGATGTTTAATAACTCATAAAATAATAAAGATAGATTAAAATGACTAACATAAATGGTTAGATAGACTCAAAAAGTTTCATGACCCTCGTCAATGAACTTCCACGTGTGCCCCCTTCGTCGCACGAAGAATATTAAGTCGATAGTCAATTTCATGCACATAATTTGTGGGCTTAAATTTTGTGATTTTTGTACATGTCAGAAGTAAATTACTAATTTTACGTGTATATATACAGGCTATATGCATTTGTTCTTCCAGTAATGCTGTAGAACTATTGCTAAAAGGTTGAAAAGTCAGGAAGAAAAATATCTAAAGGCTTCTGAACATTTAAAATGTTAGAAAAGGCTACTTGGTACCAAAATGTTTTTAAAAGGGCCACCAGATGCTAAAATGGGTTGAAAAAGGACTGCAGAGTGCTAAAATGTGTTTAAAAGGGCAGTAGGGGGGAGCACCCTGTCAAAATTAGCCTAGAGTCCGGGCTAACAGGGAAATGGGTCCGGGACTTTATAAACACCCTGTATTTAATCGTTATCAGTTTAAAGATTAAATTAGCATATTTACACTACATCAAATTAAAGACTAATTTTTTTTTTTTGCGTGTATTTTTTTAAACTAGAAATGTGTGGCAATAAATTTAACAAATTTGCTATGGTAAAAATTGCCCACACTACTTTGGTTAATGACACTATTACATTATATGTATTAGATTATTGGGAATGGATCAAAACCAGAATTGATAAATTCTTTTCAGAAGAAAATACTGTAAATATATATATATATATATATATATATATATATATATATATATATAAGTGTAATGCTGTCAATCAAGTTTTCTAATTTTTTTACTTATTTTAACATAACTAAGCACATAAAATTATATTATATTAATTCTCTTAAAAAAAAAAAAAAAAAAAAAAAAAAAGTAAAAGTAAAAGTAAAGAAAAGAAAGGAAAGGAAAAAAAGAAAAATAATAATAAATTTGATAGTTTCGAAAATTCTAAAAATTGTACGTATTTAAATTTAAAATTGTATAAATTTTGAAAAGAAAAGAAAAAATGTATATGCTCTCTAACGTTTGTCTACTTCAAATACGGATGTTTTTATGAAATTTATTTTCTTTGAACATCAGAATCTTCAGTTAAGCTAAACATGTATATATTCAAGAATTACGAATCACGCCTATAATTCTTCCGTAGACTAATAACCAAAAAACTAATCAATACATTAATAATAACAATAAATTATAAAATTGCTCTAAAATCGAGCAAAGTCACTCCGAAAACAAGTAAAATGGAAAGCACTAAGTGTAGTGGAAAGTGGTCTAAAATAGAGCAAAATGACTCCAAAATAGGGTAAAATGGAAAGCTTAAAATTTAGTAAAAATAAGCTCTAAAACAGAGCAAAATAGAATTGCTCCGAAAATGGAGTAAAATTAACTCCTAAGGAGTTGTTCACTTTTATCTCCGAAAAGGAGTTAAGTTTTGTTCCTTCGGAGTAATTTTCACTCGATTTTTTTAAGAGTGTATGTATATGTGTGTGAGTGAGTAAACACGATAGAGCCTAAACACTTTGTTCAAATAAGCTGAAATTTGGTACATATATTGCATCTCACCATACCACTAACATTATTGATTTTGGTGAATCTAGTACATATAGATTTTACTTTAAGGGACACAAAGAAAAATTCTTTATCATTATGGTATATGGGGGGGTGGGGGGGGGGCAAATTTTAAAAAGTGCGATAGCGTCTGAATGCCTTATTCGTCTGACCTAAAAATTTATACACTTGTTAAATGTCACATTATGTCACCGTCGCACAAAAAGTATAGAGTTTGGTGAATCTGGCATTAATAGTTTTTTTTTTTTTTTTTTTTTTTTTTTTTTAAGGTACACAAAGAAATACTCTTTATCATTTTGGTCTATGGCCCCAAATATTTGAATGTTCGTTAGCTTTTAAAAGCCTTATTCGATTGAGCTGAAAATTTATACGCATGTTATAGATTACTGTCGCACGAATTGTATAGATTTTGGTGAATCTAGTCCTTATAGATTTTTAGAGGAACGCGTCGACTATTTAATATTAATTTAGTTATGTGTAAGAAATTCTCCTTTATTTTGTATTGGATAATTTAAAGTGAGGTAGTTACGACAGTTACTACATATTTGACAAACCAAATAAATGCATTATATTTGATTCAATTGTTTTAAAAATGTTCACGGTATCATTAAAGCTTCAAATGTTTTCTTCGGATGATTTATTTTCTTTTTTGATCATTCGACACTTTCAGTTAAAAAATTCCTTACAGCTCATAAAAGTAAAAATATTTAAAATATTCCAAGTAAATCCCACTGTAACTTGTTAATAAAAAAAGATAAGAGAAATAGGATACATATGTTTGTTGCGATACGTATTTTTATTTAAGTCGAGATTTTACAATTTTCCTTTCGTAGTTTCGGAATTTTTTCTTCTCAACCTAAAATAAAATGTTTTGAATCGTAAATCCATAATTTTTGTGGCATACATTTTGAAGTTGGAATTTTACTTCTAGGGAAATAAGATTCTGTACATTATTAGGATGGATCGATGTTTTTGAAGGATAATATTCCCTAAAGAAAATACCCATTCGTATTATTATATATATTTTTCCTATATTGTAGCTAAGAATTTGTCATATTGTAAAATGTTACATACAATTTCCATTAGAAACCTTCACTGCCTATGTCCGGAGTTTCAACAAACAAAAAATGCCCATTTATAACACTGTAATTCAATAATTATTACAGTTCTAGAAAATTTTGACACGCTAAAATTATTAAAAAATGGATCTATTTCTTTTTTCCTTTTAAATATATTTCTTAAATATATATACTCTATGTTAAGACATTTTTAGTAGTTCATTTTAAGTTTCCTCAATATTTTAATGTTGTGATTCAGATCCTACATTATGCAGTATCGATTGCATCTATTGAATTCTTATCCCATAAAACTTTCCATTTATAATTACACCTAACGATTCATTTCCAGAAAAGAAAAGAACACTTTTACTGCTTTGATTATAATTCAGATATTTTCATAGCTTTTTGAAATTTTAGGGTAGTGACATTATTATCATTATTGAATTCAAATTTAAAAATTACTCACAAAAAATGCACTCTATCTTCGGTTTTTTACTCAATTTGTCACAACTATGAGATACTGCTCAAAGCTTCAGTCGAACATTCGTATGACCTTTATTGTATACACACAGATGGGTGACAACATAATACTTTTTGTCAGTGAATTTTAACGTTTTATCCGATATTTAGAAAAAGGCTAAATGGATTTATTATTATCTTTTTTTTTTTTTACTTCGTAGGCGTAAATATGATATTATGCTGCACCCATATACTGGAAGATTTTGTCCATCCGGCGAAAAAAGAGAACCGGTAACAAAGTACCGTAATTTCTCGTATATAACCCGCGGGTAATCTATAAGCAAAACCTGACTTTGTACGCCCTGCGGAATATCATCAGGTGCGGGGTATCTATCGCGAACGAAGAGAAAATCAACACCAGTCTCATATTTGTTTCGCATCTTAACTTCAAAACGGTAAAATCGGGATTCAAAAAGTTTGGATTTGTTAACGTATATTGACAGTGAAAAGAAACTTGATGAGGGGTTTAATAAGGATGAGGAAGACGAACCGTCTCAAAAAATATCGCAACATTTTAGTTCTGGTACGGAAGAATCCGATTTAGATGGATTTGAATGAAATTTGTAAATAAATTTATTATTAATCTACAATTTTCTTATATATTGAATAAAGGTGTTAATCATTAGAAGTCACTCCAGCTTACTGTAATTTCTATATAGAGAATGATTAATACTAAGTTATTGCTTTTTTATTATCGGTAAGTAAGTTTATTTGAGTATTATTTATATTTATTTGTATGCAGTCACACTTCGGTAACGTGAACACTGTTAACGTGAATTATTTTTACCATGAACTGTTTTTAGAATCTCCATCAAAACGAAGATAAGTTCAGTTGTATAAAGATTAGTTACTGATAACATGAACTACTGATAACATGAACAAATTTTTTATCCTCCTTGAGATTCACGTTAACGAGGTTCAACTGTATTTGTTTATTATTTGTATATTTTCCTACTTATTATTAAAATAACAGCGATTAGTATTGAAATTATAAACGGCGATTGCCGACCATGTTATTTTAGAAGGGCGGGGTATCTTTAGGTTATAATTATTTTTAAATAAATTTTTTATGCTGAGGGTTATCTTCCGCCGCAGGTTATATACGCGAAATTACGGTAAACAAAAAAATTATAATGCTTGGAGGCGCCCAGTAAAAAAAAAAAAAAATGTTTGCATTATTTAATAATACATTTTAGAGTTTCAAAATATATAAACTACGAAAGATAAAGCGAAGAAAACAAAAACGGAAGAAAGTTCTGAGTTGTAGTAAATTTAATACAAAAACAATATTATATATAAATATATATTAAGAAATTTTAAGAAAGAGTTCAATTGAGCGAAATTTTATTTACATAATTTGTTATCCTATCAACCAAATTGTATTCACAAGATAAAAGTGTCATTACAAAATATTCTTATAAATAGCGCATGGAAATGATATGAATGTAATAAATATAAATGAATTTATTTATTTTAGTTTATGTAAGGAATTCCTGTTCACTGAAGACACGTTTTATTACTAAAATTCTTGTTTTTCGGCGTTGTTACGTCTGTTTCTGTACAATAAAATGATTGTAACTATAAATTGTAGGTCATTCATTGAAATAATATCTCTCTTATTAAGAAACCTCGCGCATAGAACATTTCAATCAAATGTTTTATTAAGCTTGTATTAAAAGATTCTTAATAGCTCTCTATAACGACCTAGTATTTATTCCAAAGAAACACAGTTTTCTGCAAATATTAAGTAAGATAAATATTGAAGATTTCAAATTACTTTTGAAAATATATGAACTAATCAAACTTAACAATTGAATATTATGTATACATATATATATATATATATATATATATATATTAATTACTGTTTAATCAAGACATTCCTTTTTAATTATTGAATTATTGTATCAGCATGATGTTGCGCATTTTAAATTGACAAAAATTTACCTACGGAGGCATTTTAAATTTAAAGCATAAATTAAAATTTATTTACATGGCTACAATTTAGTTTAAAGAGCTATAAATATTTTTAGGCACAATGTTTTATTCTTTAATTAAAAATATGTTGAAACTTTTTTTTTTTTGGTTAAAAACACTTTGATTAAATTTTTTTTACTGTTGAAATGAAATTTTTGTTTACTTTTGTTTATTTCTTTATTTCGAAAATTAACTTTTCATTAAGAGGCAAAATGGATTGTTCGGAACATGACAAAATTAAATTTTGATGAAGAGGTCACTCAAAGACAAAGTTCTGAGTAAGCATTCTTAACGAAAACACGAAACAAATCTACAGCACAGCATTCAGAATAATTTCTTAAAAAAGGATTTTCAAATTAACCACAGGTTATGGGTTTCCGTTCAACAAAGATCGCCGTAAAGTTAGCACAACAGGTGATAGAATCAACAGAAGTTGCTCTAAACATTGGAGGGTGGTTCAGTGAAACGGGAGTATGAAGGATATGTTATACCTCATATATTTCAGCAAATGCTTTGTCCTGAAAAGTAAAAGGAGACCAGTAAAAAATAAAATCAAAATGTTTCGATTCATTCTTTAAAAACTAATGCTTGAGATGAGTTTTAGCTGTAGGATGTGATTATGAGAATACTTCTAATTAACTGTATAAATTTGTATGAGGTTACCTCATACACTAAGGGACAAAAAAAAAAAAAAAAAAAAAAAAAAAAAAAAAAAAGCTGCACTTGGATGTTTTCCTTTTCTCTTTCTCCAACCTTCTATTTTATCGTTTAAAAGCAAATTTTCGAACAGATTTTATTACGTCGTCCTCCACGTTCACTTTAGGATTGATCCAAGGGTTAAAAACAAAACGCTATTGTCAGGAAAATTATAATTTTAGAAAGTATTTCAAAAATGGCAAGGATAAGGCAATGAACGATGCCACAAAAAGTATTATTTTTAAAATGAAAATAAAAAAAATATTTTAATACGCTAGATGCAAAATAATTAAATGTCAGCGAAATGTTCGTGAGCCGGTTTTCAACAAGATATAAAACTTTTTGACTATTTGAATAGGAAATTTGGCTTTAGGCGGCCAGCTCCTCCTTTCAAACAATACTTTTTACAGGGTGATCCAAAACATTTTTACTTTTGTTTAATTTTTCACTGGTCTTCTTTTCCTCTTTAGGACAAAACTTTTGCTGAAACATATAATGTATGACATGTTTTTTATACTCCCAAAGTTTCAAGATAATTTCCTACAGAGTTTATCTAGATAGGGTAGAAAACGTCTAAATTCGAAAAAGTGTCTAAATTTGGTAGATAGCGTAAGCTATGTTACAACGCGTGCAGCGTAACGTTCAGCCAATGTGCCTAAATGCATTGCATCTAACGGACAGAAATTTGAACATCCAAAATAAAGATATCTTGCAAAAACACGTTGGTTTTCGTTCTAAGATTGTTTTTTTCACGTCACGGTGTAGGAAATAAAGAACAAACAAATGCGAGTTTAAATCGTTCTGTTTTTAGCATTCATGTCTACTAGGTGTTTTTTTCGTACTATATCAATAATTCTCTACTCCCTTTCTTCCTCCATCTCATATCATTTTTGAGATAGGAGCACTCGCTCCGCCGTTATTCACTAGGTGGCGCTATAAACGGTCGCATCTTGTAGCGCAAAGTCGATTTACTATACTTAGACACCACTTTTAGGAATGTACCTGCAGCCGTCCAGCAGTTAAGTGGGTGAGAACGGACTTCAGTTGGCAGCCTGTGTATTCATGAATGAATTTGAATAATTCCTTATAGAAGATTTCAATTGCATGTTACTTATTTTAAGAACATTTTTTTGTTAACTAACTTACATTATTTCTTTTAATTGTGCTTAAACAATTTTTAAATTTTTTACTTCATTTTTTAGAAGAATCAAATGGGATATCTTTTATTCACTTACAAAAATTAAGTTTAAGAAACTTTTCTTAAAGGTGTTATATATTTTTAGGATACGATAAAACAAAAACATTATGTTTTCTTTTCTTTTTTCCTTTTTTGCTGATTTCTACTTTAAAAGAAAATTAGATTGTAATAATATCAGCGAAGTTGGGCGAAGCGATGACTAATACACGGCTAACTATTAAGTTGGGCGCATCTACAGCTAGAATGGATATATAAAACATTTTTTACCATGAAAAATTGAAAGCCTATTTTTCGGATTTCGTACAACATTTTACTAGAGGTACGTATAAGTTGAAAAATAAACTGTCCTATTGCTGACAAAAAATTTCAAAACATTTAAAAAATAAATTTAAAAAAAGCTGAGTTTTATATATTAATTATTTTTTGGTAAAAATTAATTTTCTTTTTATTCTCCTATTTAACATAAGTATAAAAAAAATAATTAATTAATTATATTTAAATTATTTACTAAGTCAATATCTTATCTTTAATTTACGCATAATATAATGCGGTTTGGTCTGTTTTATTCTTATTGTAAAGATAAACCGATTGAATTAATTCCTCATTTTTATTTTCTATTCTACTAAATTTCACAATGGATGGCTTCTTCCCAATTCTCAGAGCATGTTGAGTGCCGTTTACACATACAAGTGAATATTGTAGGTTATAATTTTATGTGATATTTTCAATTGGTTATTTATTCAATATTTTTTTTTTTTTTTAATTTCTTTCAATATCTTAATTTTTATCGCAGGATTGACCGTACACTATAATTACTGCAGTGACTTAGCTATCATAATCTTGCTATATTCTCGCTCTATGAAGAATGTAGGGTCCTTAAACAGATGTTCTTTACTTTTTAAGTGTTAAGAAAAGCTGTTTTGACTGTTTTATTTGACAAATATTGGGTCGTCCGGAAAGTTCGTGGCCATTTTCGTTCGGTGGCATAAGGACAGGTCTGAATATATCAGAAACATTGAAAACAAATGACACTGGTACATGGGTCTCTCAATGTGGGTCCCAAACCGCGTGGTTCTAGGGATTTTTGTTCCCACGGGAGAAAAAGCGTGTCTACGGTCCTGCTAAACCCTGTCCGAGAAAGGTCGGAACAGAGCTAGGACATGTTCTAAAATGCGTACATATTCTAAAAGTCGGTACTTTAGGCATATTTAGAAAAAAAAAATGATTTCGATACGTTAAATGTTGTCTCTTTTATACGGCTTTGAATAGGGAAGCAAACAAAGTGCCTTATAGGCATTTAATTCTTTTCTTTTACCGGAAAGGCAAAAATGTCCCACAAGAGGCAAACAAAATAGGCGCTGTTTAGGGCGAAGGGGCTGTAACTGAAAGAACTGTGCGGAATTGCTTTGCTAGGTTTAAAGCTGGTGATTTCAGCCTTCAAAGATCAAGAACGGCCGAGTAGGCCCTTCACCCCACATGAAGATCAGATTGAAACACTGATCAAACTATACGACACGTGAATTAGCTGAAATATTTAAAAAATCAAAATCCACTCTCTATAGAAACGTGTTGCGTTTCAATTTTTACTCAATATGAGCACGAACATTCCGAACAAGTTAATAATTGTGTGTGAATGGGTTCTACCGTTCCCTCAAACTCCCGTTTATATAGATATATTATCTAAATTTACATTTTAAAAAAAAATGAAGGCTCTTATTGAAAGTTTATTCTAAATTCTTCCACCCGCAACGCTCTTTGAAACTTAATTGAATTGTTCAATTAGCAACCTCATACGAACTGCAAATGTTTGGTTTTAGGCTATACTGATAATTCAGGTACCTATAGATCAACCTCTAAAACATCTAAATGCGATATTATACAGAAACTCGAGCTGAAAATTTAATTTAAAAATATACTTTGTCTACCACGTGGGTATGAGAAATTATTTTTCATTCTTGAGAAGTTTTCGTCCACATTGGCAAGTGTACAGTAAAGCACTTCTGTCAATTACATTCAATGGAAAAGATTGCTTTCACATAGCTTTTGGTAGTTCTGCATATTGCTTGTAAGTTATACACACACCACATTGTGTTCTTAAATTTCCTTTTATACGAAAGACACGTAGCTTAATCTGAAATGCATTTCCTGTAATTTCTAAAGTATAATATCAATACCTCCAAACATTCTGGACAGCCCTGTAAAAAAGAATGCTCAATGATTTCCACATACTATTTTACACAAAACATGTTTTTTTTTTTTTTTTTTTTTTTTTTCATATATGTAAAGTATAGGAGTTCATTTCATTTTGTCTAGTGCAGCCTGTTGATATCAAAAGGAACCTACCAGAAATTTCACCCATAGACGTATTATATTTGAATTCTCTAATGTCCCTGTACACGAACGATTAGCTCGATCTCAAAGATTTAGAATGTCAATTTTCCTGTCGATATTTGTTTCTGAGATAGGCCGTTAACAGACACATACACAAAGGCTCACAAACCAACCTCTAAAAGCCTGTTTTTTCGGGTTCAGTGAACCTCAAAACTTATAAATACAACAAAATCTCAATTTTCAAAATTTGATCCAAAAACATTTTCTCTACCTTATGTCGGTAAGAGAAAATAAAAATTTATGATCGTTTTCACAGCTAATAATCGTTTTTTAGCGAGCATGGTTTAGAGAAAATCGAATATAATACTTTTTTTCGTGTATGTATGTGGTGGCCCATTTATGTCATCCAAACTGATTTTGCCCTGCATCCTTTACGTTCATGCTAATACTATCGTGAACTCGATTACAGGCCTACACATATATATACATATATCTGCATATATAATCCTTATATATATATTAAGATATATACATATTTCTCGTTTCTAATATTTAAATTGGTATCGTTAATTAATATGACGTAGTATTTAACATTCTTCTCTTGGCAAGCATTTCTAATAAAATCGTGTTTAAAAAAAAAAAAAAAAAAAAAACTCAATTAAAATCCTATGAAAGGAAGTTCTAGTGCAAAGCATTCTTCACGTAATTTTAAAAATTTTATCATTGCTTTTAAATACAGTTGTGATAGTAAACACCTAAGATATTAAATTAATTAACGAAACATTTTCTGCTACATAATATATGTAAAGATACTCACAAAAATAAGAAATGGATTATGTAAGTGTAACTAATTAGGATACAGCACACATTTCATTCGCTGGAAAAAAAATTAATACGCGAGATATATGTAAATTTAAGTTTCGTAATTAATTAATTATAAATAATTATCTTTCTTCATTTATGCAATTTTGCAATTTACAATAATGTCTCGGATCAAAATGTCGAAAAATAAATAAAAGCTAAAGTCAATTTTTTTCGAATACAATAAACAATAAACTTTGTTTGTGTAATGTTATATACATACATATATTATTCTGGAATTTTTAAAACCCCAATAGCACTGTGATATCGCTTATTATAGAGGTTTGTCGGACTGTCCAATAATATATGCAATTGTTATTTAATAAATGTCGGAGTAAATAAAATTTTGAGAACTTTTCTTAAAAGCAAACAATTTTCAAATTATTTCACATATGAATTTGTTTTATTCGCAATATTTTGAATTTTACTATTTAGTGTTTTCTGTTTTAAACCCTAAGAATGGATCTGGGTTCTAAATATGTGCCAAAGATATTCTGTTTCATTAAATTTTGTAAAAGCGCAATTAAAATCAAACTATTGAGCAAATTGTTGCGTTTTATTTACATGGCGACCACTGATGCAAACACCTGACGACTGCTGGTGAAACGCATTTTTCAAGTGACGAGTACTGGTGCATTTTTATAGGCTTAATTTTTATTTAATTTTTTAAATTGGCTTAATATATTGAAAAATTGAAAGTGCCTAACAACAACTTGAAGAATCAGTGTATAAAATAGACCAAAGTATAATATTGATGCATGAGTACCACATGAATACAACGCGAAAAAAAAACAAATATTTTAAAAATAAGACCTTAAGAGTGACGAGCACTGGTTTCGTTACCTTATTCCAACAGTTACTTGGTCCTATTTTATCAGTTTTCTAAACATAATTTAAAAAAAAAAAAGGAAAAATAAAGTAAATATAGAAAAAGTGTTTGCATTTAAAAGAAAAAAAAAAATAATAATAATAAATAAATAAAATCCATTTCTTAATTATAATCAAGGACTCGTGAAAATTTGTTATTTAAAATATTGCCTAAAACTTAAAAATAATTTCAAAATAAACGAAATTTATCGATCAAAAAAAAGTAGGTTATTAAAAAAATTTATTATCCTAAGAGAAAGCAATTTATTGCAGATGCCAAGAACACCTGTGACGCTAAAATAATTTCGTTTTTAAGTATCGTTGCTTTAGCATTTTTATCTATCTGTTTTTGCTTTGCTTTAGATTGCAGGTTCATGTCGTTTCTAGATCGGCTATTAATAGGACAAGGGTCATTCAAATTCCTTTTATATTTTCAAAGCACCAAAAATATGAAATGCGCGGAGTATAATAGAATTTTAAAAGTGAATATTTTTTTGCACTGACAGCACTAATATCAACCCGAAAGATAACGAATATCTTTTTTTTTTTTTTTTTTTTTCTCAAGTGTTACTTTGTAAAATAATGAAAACACGGATTAGGAATATATATCGTATGATATATATTCCTACAGGGGTATTTAAAATTCAACGTACAAAGTATGGGGAAGTTATAGGGGAACGGTAAAAAATAGGAGATGGCCGGATAAAATGGAATACCTTTACATACTTGCCAATCTAACCCGGAAGATTGTTAGTCCCACCCCTTTCCGAGTATTTTTTCAAAGTAGTATTTTTTTAGAGTATTTTCTTCTTATTTAATCGTGAATATATTTGAAAAGAATTACTCTAAGGAAGTGGTGTACAAAAGGGGCGGGAGCTAACAATCTTCAGAGTTAGGTTCGCAAGTATGCCATTACATCATACCTACAGGGAGCTGCAACTTATCAGAAACACGTCGAACGTCTTCATTGGGTCTCAAATGGGAACGGTAGTTCATATTTTGTCAGTGCGAAAAGTAGTTTTTGTGTCATGCAATTTCTTTAGTTCATCAAAATTCAGTCTTTTTAGGAGGCAAGTATTAAGAATTCTGTAATCTATTTAATAAGTAAAGAAATAAGCAAAAATCATTTCCGGTAGAAGAGTAGTCTGATTCCCGTGAGCTTATTTTTTACCAATGGGTGGTTCAGGTGACTTATTCTCCAAGAAGGCGATTCGGGTAGTATGGAATACCAACTATTCCATATTATTTGCAATATCTGTAAAACTTGATTGCTGATAATTTTTTCAGTACTGTTTATATTCAATAATAATAATAATAACTTCAACATAAAATGTTTATAATGCAATTATCCAGGAGTTCATTCAAAAGTACTATCCTACTCTACATTATAAGGAAATGGGTATTCCCTATTTTCTTTCATAACTATTCCATATTACCTGCTTGGCCCCTATTACGCGAAACTTTTTTTTTTTTTTTTTTACTTTCTTCTGTATTCAATAGAAGAAAGTATTCGATTCGTAAAAATTTCCGACCTCCGGTTTTTGATGGATTTACACCTTTTGAGAGCTGTATAACACGATTTGACCAATTTTAGAAAATGTCTGTCTGTCTGTGTGTGTGCGTGACAAAATTTTGTGGCAACTGTAGCTCAGAAACAACTGCACAGAATTTCATACAAATCAGTATGTAGTTACACATTGACTTATATTAGTGCCTATCAACTTATGGAAGTTATGGAAACGTACTTTTCTTATATCCTTATAATTACCTATAATAAAGTACTGGTTTATTTCTGGAACAGAAGATCACCCTGTATCGGCTGAAATCGCCAAATCTTGCAATCCTACTTTAGGATGATGGTTTCTGACCACATTTTTCGGAAAGAAAACGAACATTACTCAACAGAACAACATTAATTAGAATCAGAACGTTACTGATCCTATTCAAATTATTATTAAAATGTACAAAAGCACGATTTCAAATAAAATGGGGTATAAATATTAATAACGACTCACCAATAGGACCGCAGAGAAATAGGGAGAAAGATTTTAATAAATTTACTTTTATAAATAGAAAAATATTTTTTACATTTTCTCGTAAAAGTAAATTAATGAAGATTGTTTTATATATATATCTAAAATTTTTCTTGTTAAAATCAGCCATTTACTCTTGTTGTAGTATTATTGCTGTGTATATTTCTTACCACTAGATTTGGACGACCAGATGGTTCGTGATAAACATCCGCTTGGTGGCATCAACAGCGCCCTCCTTCCGTTTCAGAACCTAGAATAGCCAGTGCGCTTACCGTGCTAACACGTAAAAGTAATCTGATCGTAAAAGTAAATTAATGAAGATTGTTTTATATATATATCTAAAATTTTTCTTGTTAAAATCAGCCATTTACTCTTGTTGTAGTATTATTGCTGTGTATATTTCTTACCACTAGATTTGGACGACCAGATGGTTCGTGATAAACATCCGCTTGGTGGCATCAACAGCGCCCTCCTTCCGTTTCAGAACCTAGAATAGCCAGTGCGCTTACCGTGCTAACACTTCAAAAAATCGAGTCAAACGAAATTCTTGCACGGTGACGCCTGCGGCACCCTCCTCTAATCCATAACCTAAAACAGCCTGTTTGCTCACCGTGCCAACGACATTTGAAAAGTCTAATCATAGAAAAATACCGTTAGATGGCATCTGTGGTGCTTCCACCTGCCCTCGAGCATTTTAGGTAGATTCCTTATAGAAGATCTACCTATTGCAATGGTTCTCATGACACGACTTCTGGAAAATTTCTTCATATCTTCACCGATCATGACCTCTAGAACCCGAAACCACCCTCCGTTCAAAAGTTTATACACACACACACATATATATATATATATATATATATATGTGTGTGTGTGTGTGTGTGTGTGTATAACGCTTTTTCCCATGTTAAGTTGTGAACACGATAACTGGAGTAATTTTTATTTAAATTTAACCAGCTCGGGATATGTTGTCAGAACAGTAAAAATCTCGTTCGAGTTCGTAGATGGGGTATCCAGCTCAAAGGGGGTGGAAATGGTGGGGGGTGTTAATTTTCTTCTTTAATATTGAAAATAGGAAAATATTTCAAATCAGGCGAATTACTGCCTTACCCTAAAGAACAACTTTTGTATTTACACTTTTTCGATAACTTCAATTGCTTAAAAGTTACAAGTTAAAAAGTGATTTTTCAGCACTTGTGATGAAGCCGACATTTTCTATAGCTTTCATTGCAAAAATTTATAATCTGATGCTTATGTCACGTGCAAACGATAATAAAAAAGATCACTGAAATTATAATAAAATTTTAATCATGTTTTTAAACAATATAATAATCTGATTTTTTTTTTTTTTTTAAGTTTAATTTAACAGAAAATATGACGTCACAATTACAACAATGTACTGCGAAAAATGAAATAAAATTTTATCCGTAATTTTAAACAAATAAAATAAATGTTAATAAAAAAGTAAATAAATAAGTAAATAAAATCCATAGAATAATAATAAAGGAAGAAGGAGCGTACGTGTTTTGGTTTCGGTTTGTAAAATCCAGGAATGCCGGGTATACGGTTGTAACAGTGCTTCCATCTGATTGGTTGGCGACTTGTTGGCGAGATTTTTGAATCGTGTCGTCTCTCTCTCAATCAGTCTGCGAGGCAGCACCCACAACAAACAGCGATAAATGCGTGGAGGATGGGTGCCCTACTTCAAAGTTGAGAGGAGCAAAAGTAGCTTTCGCTGGCATTTCACTAGAAGGGGTTTGTAAGCATTAGAGTATTGGCATGCTCCTTCTTCCTTATAAAATCAACATATCTTAGGGCTAAGCAGATTTAGACCAACGAGATATATAAAGTAGAGTGATAAATGGTAACCCTTGAGAAGGTCCAAGATGAGTCATGTCACATGCTCTCCTTGCACCTGCGTATTCGATGGTTCCCTTGGTAACAGCTTATTTTCAGTCAATTTCTATGGCAACGGCTTGGAGATTGTTCTTCGCTATACTCATAACCGCCAATGTTTGTGTTTACTTACGTAGTTTAATATTCTTTTGTTCTAAATCATTTTGATTTTGATTTTACTTCTTTTTTATTTCGTGTAGTTGAACTTTAACTGACAGAAGGCTTAAAAATAGTTGAAAAGTTATTATTTGTTGTTAAATTTAGCTCTTTAAAAGTTTAAATTTTCTTTTATAAACACTTTTAAACTTCGTTGGGAAACGATGAAAAAAAAGGTATTTTATTATTTATTACAATGTGAAATATGCGTAAAATTATTTTAAAAACAATTTATTTCGGTCATAGGACTGTCATGTTACCTAATAATAATGATAATTTGTCGAACTGATATTTTAAATGCCAAAATAGCGATAAAGGGCCAAACACAGCAACCTATTCGAGCATGTCACGTAATTCATCTTGAACCACGGAAAGTTAATCCTTCATCCATTGAATCAGCACTCTAATTTATATATCTCGTTGATTTAGACTTAGCTTTATGCCATTGATGCTATAATGTAAAAGATAAATGTCATTGTTAAAAAAAAAAAAAAGAAAAAAAAAATCGTGTAAATCGATGATAAACGAATTAAACTGGCATGATAGAAAAAGTAATAAATTTGGGGACATTTAGGTATTATCCCTTTAACAAATGAGCTAGGGATGATTTTAATGAATTTTCCGTTGATGTTTATTTTCCTGAAAACTTAAATTTAAATTAGAGTATTTCATTACTCGAATTCCCTTATTTTGATAAATAAAATTATACCATTTTAAAAAAATAAAGAACACTCTGTTATTGAAAAATAAACTAATAAAGGTTTTAGAAAATTATTACATACTTTTAAATTTTTATTAAAAAAATATTAACTGTTGCCACTCGACATTATACAAATACATCCAAATCCTGTGTCACATACGATAGTTTTGTATAAGTATAGATTTTTCGTTTGCTCCTGGAACCTGCCCCTGATGGGAAAAGTGCCTGGAAACACTTGTATCTAGTATTTTCATTGATTATGAAGTCGTGTGCAAAATTTCAGGTTGTTCGGACGACAAGAAGTTGCCGAAAATTGAATTGCAAAATTCCGTTACATGCATTAATAGTTGCATCATATCAAGTTAATAAAAGTGTGTTAGTTAAAAACCATGTTAAATGCTTTAACTAATCATTTAAAAATATAAAATTAAAATAATACGTCAATCTTAATACAAATATCGTTTGTGGTGAAAGGTTTAGAATGTCAGTTTAGGCAAGAATTTAAAATTTATGATTGAGAGTAATACGTTACAGCTTCCTTTGACTTTTTATCTTGTCGAAACAATATATTGGTCTGTGAAGGGATATGAGGTTTTCGCGTGGAATGAAAATATAATGATGCCAAAGCTGCCTTTCTCCATCGCCAAGCTCGCCAAATTTTGTCGCCAAGTCAAAAATTTCATCGTCGCGGGAACAAAGCCATTGGCTAAGTATTAATTCATATGTAAAATTTCTTTACAATTGTAACATTAACGTAAAGGAATCTACCTTTGCCTTTAAGCTTGCCGAAAAGGGAATTTTTTTTACTTTCAAAAGTAAAAGTTCGCTGCACCCTAAAAGACATCAAAACACGAAATTTTAAAGCTATAGACCTATTTTATAATATTAGAATTATTTGCCCCTCATCTGCCCTTCCTTTAATAATTTTATAGTTTCGAAAATATGCGCATTCGGTCCCTGATTCCCAAAAATTTTACAACACGAAATATCAAATGCTGAGATGATATTATACAAATCATCTAGCTTTTCCCCTGCGAAAATGTTTTGAAAGCGAAACTGAAAACAGCTGGTACGCGTGAACAGTAGAACGTAGCATAGGCAATAAAACGATGCTGTAAATGTAGGAAAATGCGCCATAAAAATAAACGTATAGAATAGTTGTATGCGAGGGTAAAATCAAAAAAAGTTACACAATGTCGTGAAATTTTTTAGGAAAAAGTCTTTAGAAATTATTTTATAAAGGATTCATTTAACTGCGAAGCAGCTGCGCGCCTTGGTGGACAACGAGACTCAGAAACTCGCATTGAATATGAAATATAAAAAGGGTCAAATATAAAGGAAGTGTTGCGTGGTCACTGACGCACAAACTAGGTGGAAAGTTATATAAAATTATTCAATCGTCCATAAAAATCCAGAGATGCGTTATTATCGTGACCAGATGTTAGAAAGTATGAACGCTGACCACGTGTTTGGAAATAGGGACACTAAGGCAAAATTTAAAGAAAAAATTGCAAGAAAATAAACGGGTGAACGTAATGCAATAATATCAATCGTAAAATCACGAGAACCTCTAAAATTTTATAGGGGCGTGTACCTAATCCAATGATTGGAAAAGAGAACTAAAAAGGGACGTAAGAAAAAAAAGATATAGAAAATAATATAAGGAGAGTGTAGAGAAAATTAAGACGAATCTTTGATATTTGTATGTTAAGTGTGCCTGCATTTTTTCGGTGATCTGCATTCTCCTGCCGCTGGTGTTAGCAACAATATGGACCGTCTAGTGGGTAAGCAAATTTTAAAATGATCCCCCTTTTTTATATTTTTAAGGTGGGGTTGAATACGCGAACATTGAGTATAGCTTTCTTTGTACTCAGAGTAAGATGATCTTTAAGTTTACCTCTTCTGGGGTAGAACTATTACCCTTAATAATTCACTGTGAACTTCATCTATAATGAGTAAATATTTTTAATTTGAATATTTATGTTCACAAAATATTATTTAGAAAAAAATCTGTATAATTAATCTGTTATTTAGATGTTTTAATAAATAATTTCTGTGTAATTAAATCTCTGTTTTTCTTTAATATTTCCTTTTATACTTGCGAGTTAGGCCTTAAGAACCTAAATTACGGTTTCTCAATACGATGAATTAAATTTAAGTTATGCACTTAATAATAATAAAGAAAATGATAGGTCCCACTCAGCACAAAGCTTTAGACCTATGTAATAATTTTTTTAATCCCTCTCCTCGGCTGAACACCTGAATATTTTATACTTACAAAAGATTGCGTAATCGTTTCTTCCCTCTCAAAAATCTTGCAACACGAATATTCAAAGGAATATTACTTAATACTGTAATTTAATATCATATATTATATAATAATGTATTAAATATTATATACATACATATATATATTAATTTATTATTATTATTGGTCGACCTTTTTCATCTGCTTCCTTCCTACTAATTTTACATTTTCGAAAGTATGTGCAATTGATTCTTCGCCCTCAAAAATCCTAACACAAGAAACCCCCGTGGAGGGCACACTACCCCAGGCGTAGCATCCTCATATAGTCAATCGGCCTAAATTCCCAACACCGACACCGATGAAACAGGCTCATGGGTACGAAGCCTTTCATACGAAAAAATTTGCAACTGTGGAACGAGTTGAGATATTTAAAAAAAATTAATTTCCAAGATTCATGAAGGTTTTCATTATCTGGAAACCTTACCTCTCAACGGCCGAGCTTAAAATTGCCCGAAACCATGGTCAAGTGGAACCACGAAATGCAACGTTTTCGTCCTATTTTTAAATTATAAAAAGCTCCTATTTCTCAAAAGCTATTTAGTAGTAGTACATGTTTAAAAAATTACAGAAGTGTAGTGTGTCCTGAAGAACAGAGCTCATGGGATCGCATTCGAATTATGCCAAAATATTTTGCTACCCTTACCCCACTTTATTACCACCTTTTCCGATATTAAAGGATAAAAACTACCATCGAAATTCATTTAATAAGAAAGAACTCGGCATGAGATTAAACCAATAATTGACAGTACAAGAAAAACGATAATGTAAGTTTTATATAGGACGAAAGAGTTTATCTTCTGAAAACACAGTGAAACAAGTATATATGAATCATTCTTCTTAATCTTTTAGAGTGAAGAAATTTTTAAAATAAAATTTGAGAAGCATCTGAAATAAAATGGCTTTAAATGGATCAATGATATTTATGAAAAATGAGCAGTGATTAGGCTGGTACGCCGGGTTAAAATTATTTTAACTCTGTCATAGTTTTCATTGCACTTCAAAGCATTTTATGATTCTCGAAATCGGGATGATTAACGGATAACTGGCAAGTTTCATTCTCGCGAAAGTAAATATTCCTCGAACGTTTATGAAAAGCAGCCATCTTCTAAAGAAAAATAATATCTTTGAAATGATGGATGATCTGAAAAGTGTGGAAATTATCCATCATTTTACAGAGGTTAGAAACTTTTGATTATCATATGTTAAACATTCGAGGCATATTATTTTGTTTATCTTTTTATTCCACAAAAGTATTTTTATTTAACATACTTTAAAATCAGGATATATTAAATCAGTTTTTACTTTCTTTAACGTTATCATTTTAATTTTTCTCCGATATATAAATTGTTCCACACTTTCTTGATAAAATGTATTGGTTTGTTAAACGGATGACAATTGAAGAAGATTGCCTAAAAATAGTAAATAATTGTGTCAAGACTTGAAATAGCTAATCTTAACTAAGACACCAGTGATAATCTTTAGCCATTATCGAATAAGCATTAAATACGTAAAAAATAGGTTCGTTGGCAAACATTTTAGCACTAGGGCTGTTTTTATTCAATCCTTTATTTCGATTTCGATTTTCAGGCATGCAATTTGAGAGTAAAAAAAAAAAAAAAAAATGGATCTGCCGAAATTCTTGTGACGATGCCACATTTCCTATAACAATCGCTTTTATTTGTTGTGTCGCTAAAACAGAAAATAAATTTCCGCTTATTTCACAGATCAGAAGGACTTCATTTTGTTTTCACTACTTTTGAAATCTAGAACTCATTTGTCCTGCAATTTATCTCTTAACCTATTACAGTTCAATCTGTACAAGAATACTTAATACTCTTTTTCTTAAAAGTTGCATAGAACTGTTGCAAAAATCAATTACTGCTGGACTACAAATCAAGAGCTATTGAAAAAGATGTTATTTTTCCTGAGCTAATTATAAGCTGACATAAGAGAGGATGGGGGCAATAATAAACAGTTTTTTTTTTTTTTTTTTTTTTTTTTTTTTTGGCTATTGTGTGTTAGTGCCTAAAATGTGGAAAGAAATCAAAGGAAAAAAATCATACAGGAACTCTGAAACTTACTTTACATCATGTAAAAATTTTTATTTCACTTTAATAACTTTGATATTTACTGAAAAAATTGTCGATATAAGTTAATATTACCAATTAATTTACCTAACTAAAATAGCGTTTTTACAAATATTTCAATTTTTGTTATTTTCATAAATGAATTTCTTCCAACTTTTTAAAGGATTTTTAACCTTTGCACTTCTATGATAATCTTCAACCATCTTCAAGTAAGCGTTAAATATTTAAAAAATGGGTTAATCGGCAAGCATTGCAAGTCTGTTACATTTGATACATTTAAATTTAGTTTTGTGGATCCATTTTTAAAATGTCCTGTTTCTTATAATTCTCTTTATATAAAACTACAGGATAATAAGAAAGATTATTATTTCAATCTTAAAAATAACTGATTAAGGAAGGGATTTGCAAGGTATGGTAAGGAAGGGATTTGCAAGGAAGGTGAAGTGTCAAAATATTCCCTACAAGAACTGGAAATAAAAACGTACTTGGTCGTGTTTTACGAATACAGTATAGTAGATCGGACATGTTGCAGACATCGAAGAAAGACCTAGAAGACGATGACACTGCAGAAATACAAAAGGAATTTATTTTTGTATGGACTATTAACACTAAGCGGAAACGGATCTCTCTTGAAAAGATATGACTTGGCTGAAATAAAAGCATTGTTTCAAAATAAGAAAAGAGAATTTGGACTTACAAACTAGTGTCTGTTAGCCTATCATCAAAATAAGTTTAATTTAAAAATGTTTTCCTTCTTTTTATAAACACCTAAAATTTTATTTAATTTGTTTTGTTATGATTTTCTAGTTTTGTATTTAAATATGGAAAATTGTTTAAACGTTTAGTTTGTAACTTTTTTACCCTCAATTTAACTAAGCTCAACTCAGAAGATTTTAAATGAAAATTTTTGAGGGAAAAAAAAAAAAATGGGGTTATAGACTTTGTAGATTATTCTAATTTCCGCATTTGATTATTATTATTATTATTTATTTTTTTTAACAGTGAAAACTGGCTTGTTCCTGAATACCCCAAGTAGGGTAACATGATAGTCACTTGGGGTATTAAGATGGAAATGAATAACTCCTTTACATTTTTTCCTAAAAGGTGTATCATTTTTCTGTAGAAAGCTATTGATAACATATAAACAGTATTAAAAAAACAACTTCATAAACTTAAACTTCAAGGAACTTTTATGTTTCTTATCACTAACAGAGATGCTTTTTATGTTTACTCACAATCTCATTCGGGGAGTTCCATTCTCTTAAATCTTAACCAATCTCCCACCGATCCATTTCAGACTCAAATTAATAAGAAATCAACAATAGGAATTCAATTAATTTGGCAATTAAAATCGCTATCATTTTTAATTTTCAAAATCTTTATAACAACATTATAAATCACTTCATGCTAATTATGGTCCATAAAAACTCAAATTTCTACTTTAATATCAATCATTCAGAATTTCGAACTAAATAATGTTTAGGAGAGGATGAAGCACTTTTTACTTTATTGAGGGTCTACTTATACACTATTAATTCTTTAAAACAAAATCAGTAAAGGCATTAGAAGACACTTACTTGAAAACATTTGCAGACAATTCTTTAAATATCTCTTGTTATATCCTAACTCCTTACATCATACATTCTGAAAATAAATAAATAAATAATGAGATATTACGAAGTGAACCATTGTACCCAGTTTACATGATATAGGGAACTAAACAAACCTCTGTTTTTTTTTTTTTTTTTTTTTTTTTTTTCTTATATTAAACTAATATAAATTATCTTTTTTTAAACTAGTACATAGTAATACTATTCCATTCTAAAGAATATCATAAATATTTTTGGAAATAAAATTACGAAAATTTGAAAAAAATAAAAATTATCAAATAAGAAATAAAATTTAACAACAAAAATTTAGTAAATAAAAATAAATAAGTTGAAAATGAAATAAAGAAAGTTATAGTTGAGAAAGAAATTTTAGAATTTCTTGTGGACCTATTTAGATTAGATACATCTACAAACGTACCGCTTCAGGTTTTAAGGATCTTTGGCCTTAGAAAAATACAAACAGCAACAAAAATATTATTTTAATTATTTACATATTTAGTGTTATCATACAATAATTTTTATTCATTATTATGTTTATGATATTCAAATATTTTTTTTTTAATTCGTGTATTATTAATAATTTTTAAATTACTAGGGGGTTCTCCCCCCTGTTCCCTCCCTCACCAGCCCCCGACTTGCTTCGCTTATCAACGCCAGTTCACTGCTTTGCCTTTCACTGAACAGATATGTTAACAGTGCATAAAACAAAACGAAAATAGAACAATATAGTGGAAATCCCTATATTCAAATGTCAAATTGAAATGCATAAAATTTAATACCACCCCCTTTTTTTTTATGAAATATGTTAAAAAATCTTTTTTTTTTTTTTTTTTTTTTTTTTTTTTTAAGAAAAGAAAGAAGTTTGTAATATCTAGATCAATGTATGTTACAGATTTTTTAAATGATCTTTATGGCGACTTTTAAATTTTTGTCCCTATTTGGTGATGAATTATTTGGTATAATCTTATATATTAAATCACAAAGGTATTTCTTTAAGACCAAAATCGTACGATTTGAGCATGCTGTTCCTTTCTTTAGAGGAAACCAGAGACCAATCGCTGAGAGGGCTTTTCGGAAACAGAGAGCGAGCGAACTCTGAAATCTGAACCAATCAGAATACGAATTTGGCTCATGCCTTCTCGAGATAGTGGCTTACGGTAATTTTAATATTGGATAAAAATTTCACAATTTTCTATAATTAAAAACAGTAAGGTGTGTATGTATTATTTTATTTTATTTTTTCTTTTGTTTTTATCTTATTTCTTTTACTTAGTTAAAATTTATATTTCTCATGAATTCTGGAGTATTGTAATAATATTGTGATAGATGTTTTGTTCAGTGTTCCTGTTAACATTTGTATACGTTTATATTAAATGTTACTGTCAGCATTTTAACCTTCTTTTTAGAGAATTACAATTGCAAAACAAACAAATTAAAAAAAAAAAGTCAAATGTTAAAAATAGAATTCCCCCCCCCCCTCCTTTTATTGACTAAGGACAAGTACTGCTTCAGCATTCAGAATCTAAATTTTCATCAGAAATGCAGAAGGAATTGATCATGTTATTACTTAATCTGTTTTAAAGTTTATTTTCAATTTGATTTTGAGCAAGAGTGCAGTAACTAGAATAACCTAAATTATTTAACATATAATTATTGCAATTTTTAGCCTTCACACTTCGCAGTTGTTTGTTGATATATTCTCTTAACAAATATTTATAATTAACAAGTATTTTGAAATAATTACATAATATTTCCCCCCCTTTTTTTTTTTTTTTTTTTTTGGAATCAAGAAATTTTGTAGAAGAAAAAAAAAAAAAAAAAAAAAAAAGGCACACTACAGGCTTCAAAGCAATTAATATGTTACCCAACTGAACTAAAAAATTGATGAAATACTCATACAGCAATGTGAAAAAAATTAGGGGGAAATCCCCCTTATGATGTATTTTTGAATGAGACTTTTCAAAATATTGTGAGATTCTCGCAATCCCACCCTCTAATGGGAACCTTGAATTAACTGTGCTTATCTGTACAACATAGAAATACTTTGATTTATATTAAATTTTGAAAAATAATTTAATGGAAGATAAATCAAATGTGATAGATACTTACGTAAATATTCACAAGTTTTATCTATAACTGTTATATATATATATATTTTTTTTTTACGAATTACACAATATGTTTCAAATAACTCACAAGTTCTGTGAGAAATCAATTTATGCTGCATACAAATAAATCAAAATGCCTAAATTGACACTTGATTACAACTGAAAAACAAGATTTATGTAGAGTTCTTCATGTTACATAATTTTGCAGGCAAAATATTAATCAGAATTCGAATGAAATTGTGTCCTGCACTTTGTCGTTTTTTCCAAAACAATGCTTTACCTAAAAAAGGATTTTGTTGCAATTTGACCTCCACTGGTGTATGGTCCGAGTTATGAGTTTTTTCTTTGATATCCAAACTATTTTTTATATTATCTTCCTATATGGTCAATTAGAAATATTGTTCTTCTAAACAATATGCAGAAACTACAACCTAACAAGTTTTGGTTTATCAGTGTACTAGACATCAATCAGTGCAAACAACAGTTCCTTATTCATTTAAGTGTGCGCATGTGGCGGCGTGAAGCTTGCATCCACAAGTTATGTAAAGCGTTGAGCCATTGTCGCACTAAGCCTGAATTGAGTCGCCACAAGCCACTAAAACACTAAGCCTTACCACGCTTGACCGATAGATTTGCCGTTAGTATAGGCATCTCTCAGTTGTCATCTCTCAATTTTAGTTTTTTTGTCGCATGCTTATGGGAGCACTGATTTTTTCCTGGAAGAAAGTTTCGCAATGTTTTTCAAACTAGCGATTAAGAATTATTGCTTTTTCTTTTTTTTCATACTTTTAAGAGAGAAAATTCGTGAAGCCGCGCTGGATTTATTTACGAAATATGATTCTTTAAACACAAATCACATGTGGGGAAGGATGTGTGTGTGGGGGGGGGGGGGGGATTTTTTGTTTGTCACATCTTGAAAACGAAAACAAGTAAAACCAATGTAACTTTATAATGAAGACAAGTTAGGTGTACAGATGTGTTTACTAAATTTTGGTAAAAAATTTAAAGTTGTAAATCAGGTCACATTTTATTTTTCTTTATATCTCAAAAACTATTTTAACGATTTTCTTTAAATTCACCATATATACCATCTTGCAGATGCTTGTTATTGGTTAAATGTTCCAGTTTTTTAGTACAATTTTTACTCTGCATTCAATTTCTAAAGCAAAACAAACAAACAAAAATGGTTCTACAAGTTTGTTTTCAAAAACGTTTTGATAAAATTGGATGGAGTACCAACATCGGTATCTAAAAAGGGTCGATTTTCATTAATTTTGCCGCATAAACCTCTGTCTAAATATCTTTTTGTCTGAATTAATTGGTTAGCAAAAAAAATTTGATATGTTTCTGATTATTTAGATCAGATTTATATATTTCTCAAAAGGGTGTTTCAAAAAACAACTTTACATTTTTTTTTTTTTTTTTTTTGCTATATAAAATCTTTAGATGTCTTTACTACAGTCATATTAGTTGGTTATCACAGGTAAATTGGTGTCAACCTTTTTCGTTTCTGATCACTTTATCTCCAAAAAAGACAGGGGAGAATCTTTTCAGGGGCTACATCTTAGTGATAAGCATTTCAATACATTTTTCTGTGTCGACACACTACGTCGGTTTGTCGACGCATCAACATACTTTCAGTAAATTAGTTGATTGGCAGTAGAAAATATTCCTCGGATCACTCTATGTATATATGAATGACTTATGACTTATCAGGGAGGGCAGCCCTCAGCAGGACACTGAGAGCAAGGGAACATCGACCAGAGGTCTATTGTACCCAGACCCAAACACATCCTTAAGAGAAAAGCCTCGTAGCTGAAGCAAAGCTCAGCAGACACCTGACAGGAATATCCTGCAGCTCCCAAGTCTCAATAAGATGCCGACCAAGATGCTCAAACCTGTAAGCAGAAAAGGCCTCACAGTCACACAAAATGTGCCGAGCAGTCTCCTCTTCCAGACAACAACCACGACAGATGGGATCAGAACTGATACCCATAATTTTCAGATGTCTCTTAGAGGTACAATGACCAGTAAGAAGGCCAATAACCTTTCTCAAACCATTCCTGTTAAGCTTTAAAAGCTCCTTATGACGAAGACCAGGATAGTCACGATTAAGCTCTTTTGCTTGCCTTTGACCATCAGAATTACGCCATAGCCTATAGTGCTCCTTACCAAAGAGCTTGAAGATAGAAGCCCTAAAAGTAGTGGGAGAAATACCCAGAACAGGCTCAGGGCCACAAAAGAGTGTGCTGGAACCAGATCTAGCCAACTCATCAGCTAACTCATTACCAGGTATACCCATATGACCAGGTACCCAGTGAAGACTAACCTTATTATAGGAAGAAAGCTCACAAAGTGCCTTGTAGCACTCAAATACGAGAAGAGAGGTGAACTTACACCTCTCCAGTATGTATATATGAATAGATAAATATCACAGAGTAGAATGAAACCAGTGTGACAAACTTCGATACTGTATCGAATTCTGCACAGAGTAATGCGAGGTGTTGGTGACCTTGAAATCTAATGATGTGTTGACACACCAACACATTGGCTCTGTTTCCTACACCTGAATTCCGAATTTTTGAAAATTTTGCTGCCTCTGAATTAGGATAAATTGTTTAGTTTTTATTAAAATTTTTATTCTGCAGGTTTAATTTGCCTTATGTATTATGAACTCCCTAAATAACATTTGTTATTGGTATGAATAAACACTTTTTAAAAATTTTTAATTGAAGCGCAATTTAACTAAATATTGAACCCTTACTTTTATAACTCCATGTTTGAAATTGGTGTAACCACTTTCGCGAGGGAACTCCTCTATTCTCAGATCTCCTTAGTGGTCGGTGACATTCGAGCAAAGTGATATGTTTTTTTCTATCTCCAATAGGTGGCGGGACAGTCAGTCTAAGCCTAGGGACCCTATATAGAGAGAGACTGGACATTGACCGAAAGTCGGCCATCTTAGTGCCAATTCGGAGCGATCCCCGTAGAACGTAATGCTTTTTTCTTCGCGATTGACACTTTACTATACATCATAAATGAAAGAAAACTGTACTAAATTTGTGCAGAAAGTAGTGCAGAAAATAAATATGCAATTTTTTTCGTCTTAGAAAAAAGAATTTTAAGAAAAACGAATTTTGTTTTAACCTTCGACATGATTACTTTTTCAACTCCGATCGGAAAACAGAGGAATTTTTGTTGTATGTTTCTATATTAAGCAAAATACGTTGATTGTGAAAGTAATTCTACCTTAGTGAAATTAATTCTACCTTATTTTTTCTGAGGACATACATTCTATATATGAAAAGTTAGAAATTTTTTTAACAAGTATATTGTAATCTTAGTTTTTGTCAAGTAATTCATGAGTAAATGTAAAACTAGAAACTAGAACATAAATTATTTTTTATTATTTTATAAAAATATTTACGTAATATTTTTACAAGCTAAAAATACATATTTTATTTATTTCAATAACGCATTATTAATTATTAATAATGACTTAATTAAATATTAAAAATAAAAAATTAATTAATAATAATTTGTAAAAATATTAACTAATATCTTTAGAAATTAAAAAATGTTTTTAATTATTTTATTTACATTTGCTTGTTTCATAGATTTTTTAATTTTTTTAGTTTTTTTTTAAAATATTATGTAAATAAAAATAATAACTTATTTAAATATTATTTATAAAATTTATTATGGCAATTATTATTTGAAAGAAATTTATATTTTATATGCTAGCAAATAATATAAACGTTATTTTCTGTTTTTTTAACAATTTATTTAAGAAATCTGATACATTTTGCGTAATCAAAAAATTGCAAGCTAAAAATACATATTTTATTTATTTCGATTACGCTTTATTAATAATAATGACTTAATTAAATATTAAAAATAAAAATTTAATTAATAATAATTTGTAAAAATATTAACTAATGTCTTTAGAAATAAAAAAAATGTTTTTATTTATTTTATTTACATTTGCTTATTTCATTGATTTTTATTTTTATTTATTTTTTTTTTTTTAGTTTTTAAAAATATTATGTAAATAAAAATAATAACTTATTTAAATATTATTTATAAAATTTATTATGGCAATTTTTACTTAAAAGAAAATTATATTTCATATGCTAACAAATAATATACACCTTATTTTCTTTATTTTTATCAATTTCTTTTAAGAAATCTGATACATTTTGTGTTCTAGCAAATAATAAAAAAATATCTTTTTATATAGTTATTTTTAATATGTATTTTAAAATATATCAGAAAAATACATTGAGATCTAACATATTAAATATATTGCAAAACAGAACTTAAAAACTAATAGCTAAAAAATAAATAATGTAATTAATCTCATATTTAGGAAATAAATACGTAAAACAGCATACAATAAGAGAATTCAAAGTATTTAAAGCATGATATAAAATAAATAATTATGCATTTTTATCTTTTAAAAGTATTCTAAAATTAAAGCAATTTGTCTTCCAACAAAGTAAAAATGTAATAAATAAGTTATTTTTCGATTATGACGTAAAATAATCGAAATTTCTTCTCATCGTAATGATAAGCAATGGAGCAACTGGCACTAAAATGGAGAATTTCGTCAAAAAGCCGGCGCGCCAATGTCCAGTCTCTCTCTATATAGGGTCCCTATCTAAGCCTAGGGACCCTATATATAGAGAGACTGGACATTGACCGAAAGTCGGCCATCTTAGTGCCAATTCGGAGCGATCCCCGTAGAACGTAATGCTTTTTTCTTCGCGATTGACGCTTTACTATACAACATAAATGAAAGAAAATTGTACTAATTTTGTGCTGAAAGTAATGCAGAATATAAATATGTAATTTATTTCGTCTTAGAAAAAAGAATTTGAAGAAAAACGAATTTTGTTTTAACCTTCGACATGGTTACTTTTTCAATTCCTATCGGAAAACAGAGGAATTTTTTGTTGTATATTTCTATATTAGCAAAATATGTTGATTGTGAAATCAATTCAACCTTATTTTTTCTGAGGACATACATTCTATATATAAAAAGTTAGAAAAATTAAAAAAAAAAAAAAAAAAAAAAATGGTTATCTTAGTTTTTGTCAAGTAATTCATGAATAAATGTAAAACTACGGTAGAAGAACAGAAATTATTTTTTATTATATTATAAAAATATTTACGTAATATTTTTACAAGCTAAAAATACATATTTTATTTATTTCAATTACGCATTATTAATAATAATGACTTAGTTAAATATTAAAAATAAAAATTTTATTAATAATAATTTGTGAAAATATTAACTAATATATTTAGAAATTAGAAATCAAAAAATGTTTTTATTTATTTTATTTACATTTGCTTATTTTATTGATTTTTATTTTAGGGTTTTTAAATATTATTATGTAAATAAAAATAATTACTTATTTAAATATTATTTATAAATTTATTATGGCAATTATTATTTAAAAGAAATTTATATTTCATATGTTAGCAAATAATATACACCTTATTTTCTTTATTTTTATTAATTTATTTTAAGAAATCTGGTACATTTTGCGTACTAGCAAAAAATCAAAAAATATATTTTTATATAGTTATTTTAAATATGTATTTTAAAATATATCAGAAAAATACATTGAGATCTAACATATTAAATATATTGCACAACAGAACTTAAAAACTGATAGCTTGCAAATAAATAATGTAATTATCTCATATGTTAGGAAATAAATACGCAAAACAGCATGCAATAAGAGAATTCAAAGTATTTAAAGCCTGATATAAAATACATAAATATGCATTTTTATCTTTTAAAAGTATTCCAAAATTAAAGCAATTTATCTCCCAACAAAGTAAAAATGTAATAAATAAGTTCGTTTTCGATTATGACGTAAAATAATCAAAATTCCTTCTCAGCGTAATGATAAGCAATGGAGCAACTGGCACTAAAATGGAGAATTTCGTCAAAAAGCCGGCGCGCCAATGTCCAGTCTCTCTAGCCAGCTTCCAAATAATTGCCATTATGGAAATTGCTATTATTAACTATATTTTTTACCATTTCACGAAAGAACGTGTAGTCAAGGTTATTGTAATTTGCGATTTTTGTAGTTTCATTTAATTTAATGTCAATATTACTGTCTTGGTATGCTTTAGTTAACGCAGTGATAATTTTTCCGTATCTTATATTGTTCTTATGCTCCTTATTTCTGGTGTCAATCTTTCTTTCAGACATTCTGATGTAGCAACCTTCTTTATCGTTAGGGTATGTAAACGGGATTTTGTAGATACCTATGATCCCGAGGGGATATTTATCATAAAAAATTATTGGATAGAAGTTTCAATTAAAATCAAAAATACAACTAGAAAATACAACGTAAATATACCTGTTGAACCTAACCCCAATATCTATGAAATAATTAGTAGCAATAAAGATCACCCTCCCCCCCCCCCCTTCAAGACCGCAGGTATCTACAAAATCCCGTTTACATATTCTAACAACTAAGAAAGTTGCTACATCCGAATATCCATGAACCCCAGACTTAAGAAGCATAAAAACGATATAAGATACAGAAAAACCACCAACTCCCTAAATAAAACATACCAAGACAATAGTAATATTGATATTAAATTTAATGAAATTAACAAAACTTGGAAATTACAATAACCCAGATTACGTATTCTTTTGTAAAATGGTGGAAATAATTAATAATAGCAATTTCTGCGATGGCAACAAATCAAAAACTGGCTTAGACCGACTGTAATGTCACCTACTGGAAGAAAAATTAAAAGATAGAGGAAAACCTCACTTGGCTCCAGCATCCCCGACCACTAAGGAGGGTACAGATGACAGAGTGCATCCCCTTGCAAAAGCAGCTACACCAACTCCAAATATGAAACTATAAAGAAAAGTTTAAACTTTAACTTAGTTAAATAAACCTATAATATATCATTATAAAGTCTCTACTTGCTATTAAATCTGCATGCAAGTAGCAGTTTTCAGGTTTTTACATATTTGTTAGTTTCACCCCTGGTTTACAGTGTGCTTATAGAGCGTAATGGAATTCATATGGTTGTTACTTATCAGACATTTTACAATGTTCGTATTTTACAATATTTCATAAATGTTCCACTTATTTTTCTTCGATTGAATAACATAAAGTATGCTATAATTATATTCAAAAGAGTGAGTGTTGAATTCTGTCATAGAGCGACAACTCCATAAGAAAACAACACACCTTTTTTTACGTTTCATTTAAAGGAGTTGGTTTAAAATGGTGGTTCTCAGCTAGTGTGCTGTAAGAAGATTTCAGTTGCACTTTTACATGTTACTAAGCAGTCAAATTTTGGCAGGTACCAAATAGTTGCTTGTTTAAATAATAAATAAATAAATAATTGAAATATAAATTTAGTACCTAACTGTTGTGATCTTTTAAAAGACCACAATTTTTCCGTTATCCATTATAAGCAAGCGTTTAATTTCGTGATATTTTTTACATTTACGTTTATATTATAACGAATTCTCTCTCTCAGTTTTTTTTTTTTTTTTTTTTTTTTTTTTTTTTTTTTTAGAAGTAACTTGGAAATTTGATCAAAATAGCATTGCTTATGATTCGGATTATTCATTCTTTTTGAAAATTACAGTCCTTGTAAGCACTCACAGCAATGTCAAACCATTTATATTAAACTTTTTCTTGAGAAAAAGTTTCTAATACACAAATATTTTAAAAAAGAGGGGGAAAAATTAAGTAATATCTGAATAATTGACTACATTTCTTTTCGTCTTTAAAGCTTATTTATCTTTTTACAAAAAAAAAAAAAAAAAAAAACATATTTTAAAATACTTCGGGTATATTTTGGCATTTAAAAAAAAAAAAAAAAAAACATATTTTATTATGAAATTCAAACTCATTTATAGGTGATCGAATCTTCTAATTTCGCACTGATAAATTTTACCATTTCAGAATTAAATATTTCTATGATATATTTCATATTTCTAATTATTGGAGGGAAAAAAATCATCATGTTAAACTCTTATAGAGAACCGAGTATATTTTATCCTTCGTTATTTTAAGAAGTAGGCGGGAGAGAAAAATTTGAAGCTGAAGCAGATTTTTCAAAATTAAAATAATAATAAACTTTATATATATTGCCCTAAATTAAATACAAAATTCAATAGTAAAAAGTATAGGCATTAGATATTTCATTATTCACAACAACAACAACAACAATAATCTATCTATACATATAATAAAATAAGATGTGTGTGTGTCATTGTGTGTGTTTCCAGAGAGTTTTAAGAAAACGGCTGATGGCTGAGCTACAAAAATTTGCATGGTGGTTCGCAATGACCTCCCCTGATGCACCTCGAAGCCGGATTTTCGAATTTTGTTTTAGTTTTCTTTTAATTAATTAAAATGTTAAAATAAAAACCTAATTACTGATAAATTGGCCATTTAATTTTAATCATTAATTTAATTGTTGCCAAAAAAAATTATCATTATTTTATCGACAGAAAAAAAAAAACGTGAACAATAAAAATTACATTTACTTAAAATATTTAGGAAAGTAAATTTAAACTAGTATGTTGTGGCCACCAGAAGACTTTCTTCTATATTTTCTCATACAAATCCACGCAGTAACAATATTTAAAAAAATATATATATATGATTTTTTTCCAAAGTTTTCTTTCGTTAAAAGTAAAAAAAATCGATAACTTTGTTTTAAATTATCACATATTTATAGTTCAACCATTCGTTTTAAAGGTATTGACGAGACCTTTTGAAAGATACCCATCTTGAAAATTTACTCCCCTCGAGGGGTGACTTCCCCCCCAGGGGGGGTGGCGAGGCTCCTACGCATACAAAAATTTTTTCCCAGTTGACTATCTCTATTATAAATAATTCTTGTAAATTTCATAATGATTACTAAAATATAATTCTCTTTATGCACATTTATACAAAATTTTGTCGTATATCACCATGTTAAAAATTTAGAAAAAGCGGGATGGCAGCGCAACCTGTAAGACAATTTTTACCAAAAGTTGATAGGCACTAATTTATGTCAAGGTGCAACTACACACCAATTTGTATGAAATTCTGTACAGTAGTTCCTGAGATACAATTGCCACAAAATTTTGTCACACACACACACACACACACACACACACACACGCACACACACAGACAGACAGACAGACATTTTCTAAAAATGGTCAAATCGTGTTCTACAGCTCTCAAAACGTGTAAATCCATCAAAACCCGAGGTCGAAAATTTTTACGAATCCAATACTTTCTCTATATTACATATAGAAGAAAGTAAAAATTAGAAATATCAGTCGTATCATTAAATCCAACGGATTAAACAGCTTATCCATCGGACAATAAGATTTTTTAAAATTAACTAATGTATGTATTTTAGGTGGCAACAGCAGGAGATTGTATGGAAACCGTTTGGAATTTTTTTTAAATGTGCTACTAATTAAGTCACATGTTTTTTTTTTTTTTTTTTTTTTTTTTTTAGTGCTAGAGGCCTATTTCAGTTGGTACAGTTGTCGAATTTTTATAGGTCACTCTTAATTAGTGCTAGAGGCCTATTTCAGTCGGTTTATTGAATGGGGATTTATTGAATGAAGTCCCCCCCAAGGCACAACTTTGACATGAGTCCCACCCCCAGGCCCAACTTTGACATGCGTCCCCCCAAAGGTACCCCTATTTCAGTCGGTACACCGTTGTCGAATTTTTATAATACACTCTTAATAGTGCTAAGGGCCTATTTCAGTCGGTTTATTGAATGGGGATTTATTGAATGAAGTCCCCCCAAGGCACAACTTTGACATGAGTCCCCCCCAGGCCCAACTTTGACATGAGTCCCCCCCAAGGTACAACTTTGACATGAGTCCCCCCCAAGGCACACCTTTGACATGAGTCCCCCCAAGGCACACCTTTGACATGAGTCCCCCCAAGGCACACCTCCCCCTCATTGGGAAAAAGAGAAAAAACGTTGTTTTGCGGCTATAAGACAGTTTGGACTTCCAACGTTATTTGTTACAGTATCTGCAGCTGAAACACATTGGTTTGATTTAATGAAAACTTTATCATGGAATTTAGATCGTCACGAATTAACTAAAGAAGAATTTGTCGATATTAACAAGTTTAGCAGTAGGCCTCTGGCACTAAATTAAAATCTGTCAATGTCAGATTTTCATGTTTTATTTTTATTTTTTTACTTATTTATTTATTTTTTTTTTTTTTAAAGTGGGATTAAAAATTGCAGTTTTGAATTTTTTTTTTAACTTTCTTTCACAAACACAAACATATAGTATACAGCCTGTACAACACTAGACCAAATTGATGTTCAAATTTCATCAATATTTAAATACATAAATGAAAATAAAAATATGTTTAATGGGAAATATATGTAACCATTAAAAGTTTAGTTGTCTAAAATATGGCAGAAATAGCGCTCATAGCATATTGTTACAAGGTATTAAGTCTTATTTTTACAAGGGATTAAATCTAAAATGGTGACAAAAATTCAAAAGTCGCCAAAGAGAACTAACTATATTAAGGCGGTAATATGATCATGCTTACAAACCATGAATTATATATAACCACAAAAAATTAATTGTCTCATGCAACAGACGTAGCCGGTCATAGCATATTATAATATTTAGCGTGAAATTGTTATCATTTTTATGGTTGATCGGGGATAAACAAAATAAACATAGGAAATAACGTAAAAGCAAATATTATGTGCACCACGTATTGTGTTGTTCATATGTGTCTGGAATTCAAATATAAAAGGGATATTTCAATTTTTTCGATACTATGTATTTCGAAACTGTTATCTAATAAGCACCTAAATGCAAGCCTATAATGCATTTCGCAGGTAAGCACTGTAGCAGGTAATAGGGGCAGGCGCCCGAGTTTTAGCGTATGACCAAATCGCTGCCGAAGGCAGCAGGGACCTGAAGCGAGCTTTTGAGCAATTTCAGTATTTTATTTTATTTTTATAAAGCAATATAGAAAAGAGTTTCCTTTAAATTTAGTGACCAGCGAAGCAGGCAAAGCCTGCTAGTATATGTAATAAAATAAGATGTTTGCGTGTGTGTGTCATTGTGTATGTATTTCCAGAGCCTTTTAGGAAAACGGCTGATGGCTGAGCTACACAAATTTGCATGCAGGTTCGTAATGACCTCCCCTGATGCACCTCGAAGCCAGATTTTTGAATTTCTTATTAGCTTTCTTTTAATTAATAAAAATGTTAAAAAAAATAACCTTCTAATTTCTGATAAATTAGCCATTTAAATTTTATCTATAATTTTATTGTTGCCAATTTTTTTTTCGACAGAATAAAAAAAGAAGAAAAAAAGTACATTTATTTAAAATGAGGAAAGTAAATTAAATAAATTAGAAAATAAATTAGAAATATCAGTGGTATCGTTACAAATAAGATACCAAATGAAAGAAGCAATTTTTGTGAATCCAACGGATTAAAGAGCTTATCGATCGGACAATTAGATTTTTTAAAATTAACTAATGTATGAATTGTAGGTGGCAACAGCAGGAGATTGTATGAAAACCGTTTGGAAAAAGAAATTAAATCTGCTACTCATTAAAAGTCACATGTTTTCGGAAGTGGGATTAAATATTGCAGTTTTGAATTTTTTTTAAATATCACTGAGGAGATCCCATACTAAAGCTGTGGCGAAAGTTGTCGCCAATCTAAATACATTTACTTAAACGTTTCAATTATTCAGTTTAAAAAAAATCATTTTAATATAGTGACCAGCGAAGCGGGCAAAGCCTGCTAGTAATAATAATAAAAGAAAAACTAAGATATAAAAAAATTATAAATAACGTAGGAAAGTGCCAGTAAGAAATTCAATTTTTTAAAATTAGAAAAAAAGTGCCTGCAGACGATTAATTACAATTTTAAATTATTTATTTATTTATTTATTTTTTATTAAAAATATCTAAGATGGTCTAAGAAATTTAGCTAAGATTCTAGTCAATTTAGCTAAGAAAAATGGTGGTCCTAAAAAAGATCACAATATTAAGTACTAAATTTATTTTATTTATTTATTTATTATTTAAACAAGCAATTATACAAAAAAAAATTCTTCGCCAAATAGTAACAAAAATTTAAAAGTCGCCAAGGGGAATACATAAAAATTTATACTAAACTTAGATATTTTATAATATTTTTTTTTTATTAAAAATATCTAAGTTTAATACTAATTTATTTTATTTATTAAATTTCTTTGTTACCAAAAGCAACATTGATATTTACTTTATTTTTTATTTATTTATTTACACTATTGATAACATTTTAATTTCCTTGTGGAAAATGACTTACTAAGAGAAATTGTTTGTAAGATGGCAAATAAAGGTTCTCTATAAACCCGAAGTTTTAAATTAATAACTTCGTTGATTAAGACGATATAAATTTCTAACTACCTGAAATGTTACCTTGGAGTACTCGGCACACATTGATACCTCTCATGATGCGGAGGACTTCCGCAGAACAATGCAGTCGCAGACAAAAAAAAAAAAAAAAAAAAAAAGATTCGAGTGACAACATTTTTATTTTTTATTTTAATAATATATATAGAGATTCGTTAGTTTCAAAAATTTAATAATTTTTAAATTTTTATCATGATTAAAACAATAAACATCTGCATATTATTCAGATATGTATTGTTTTAATTAGTTACTTAAGATACTAATATTTTGCATTATATTTGTTGGTAAAAATATTAGCTAAATTAAACTATTATTCTTTACTTCCAGGCACGGTCCACTCTATTCCAATCTGCTCGTCCATTTCAGCTGAAAGATATAGCTTTTGCCGGAAGTTTAATATTAATACATCGGAATAGACTCATATATATATTTTTTTATAATCACACATATCATATCCAAATATATAAATTACATACACTTATTATACATACGTATTAAACACTCACCGACACATCTATACATACTCACACATGCATTTTCTTCTTCTTCTTCCTTAACAAAAAATGCACTTTTGATGTTTTTTAACACCCAAAGTGAGTTTATGTAAATCATTGTGTCTGTAAAAATTGTTATATCTGCTAAAATACCGGATATACAAAGTTACTCGTTATATAACAAATGTGCAATTTAATTGTAACGATAAAGTCTGTTAAGGAAAACACTGTACACGTTTATTTTAAAGTGTTCACGATCTTTATCAATGGCACGGGTAATGAATTTACGCAAAGGCATTGATTGAAATAATCAATATATATATATATATATATATATATATATTTTTTTTTTTTTTTTCCAAAATCAACTCACAAGGAAACATTCAAAAAGGTGTCTTCAAAAGGTATTGAAAAAAATATATGTGATTCTACTCTTCATAAAATACCAGAAAGTGAAAAAATTATCGGCTGAAAGGAATTACAGCGACCACAAAAATTTATCAAAATTAAGCATATTTGACGATTTCACACTGTTAGGCGATTGATTTTGAGTACTTGGCTTGGCGTAGAAGTGAAACACGGTTCTGTTCGTACACAGCAATCTCGGTGCTGGGGAACTTATCGCCTAACAGCGCTAAATCGACAAAAATGTTTAATTTTGATAATTTTTTATAGTCGCTGTCATTTATTTCAGCCGATAATTTTTTCACTTTCTAGAAAATGTTTCTAGTTTTATGAAAAGTAGAATCACATATATTTTTTTCAATATTTTTTGAAGACGACACCTTTTGAATGTTTCCTTGTCAGTAAAATGATAAAACTAAATTTATACGGAATTTCAATATATCTTTTTACTTCCATTACCCTACTATCGTAGGTAATTGGAAGTATTCTATTCGGTCTAAACATTTGATATCGAGTTTTCACCTGATTTACACGTTTTAAGACCTCATGAGTCCAAAAAGTAGTTTTTGGCAATGGGTCAGTGTGTGCGTGTGTATGTATGTGCGGAATCTTCTGGTTATCCTATCTCCGAAACTAACAAAGATAGAACTACGAACCTTCAGAATTGATACAGGTTCGGTGTATAGACGAATTTTTCGAATTTTGGTGAAAATTGGAAAACCGGAAGTAGATCATCGATAAATTGGAAGTAGGTAAGTCCGTATCTTAAAACGACCCTAACGATTTTTTTTTAATTTGCTATATAAACACTATTAGATGTCCTTTCGAATGATATAGTTAGTCAGTTCAGGAAAATTGACAGGCGTTCTGTATAAATAGCTCAATATCAGGTCTCGCAAGTGTGTTCCTTTAAAAACGGCTGTGCGGATCTTTTTTAACTCGCCCTATTAACTCCCTTTTAAATATCCTTTTGTATGTAATTATTGTTTTCCGGTCGATAATTGAGTATACCAAGTTTTGGAAAAAGTTGTGTCTCAAAAACGGCTCTAACGATTTTCTTGAAAATGGTTACATAAATACATTTTAGATACCCTTTCTCATGTCTTACGTGGTTATTACAGGTAAATTAACGGTCATTCTGATTAGGTAGTTTAGTTTTAAATCTCGGAAATTAGAAGTTTTAAAAAATAATTTTTTTTATTTATTTTTTCTTATATTTAACTCGCAATGTAAACTCGTTTTTATATGTATTTTCTCTTACTGAAAAATTCCAAAAAATGCATATAATATGTTTAATAGTGGGTAATGGACGTCGTGTGGTTGTTTCACACCAGATTTTTTATATTTTGTCAGTATTTCTTTAATATTCCAATAAATGTAAATTTATATCTGAATTATCTAAGTTATCTTTCATCTCTAACGTCAAAACTCGCATATACAAAAAATCTTTCTCTTATCTCCCTCATTACTACGATAATGTCGAGAAAGGAGTAAAGTAAGTTGGCTCTAAAACGTTGAAGGAGGGAGAATTCATTTTTTACATTCTGACATGTTGTTGCGGAAGCCTGCACTTTTGTTCTTATTTACTGAAGCTGAGATACTCGTGGGGAAATATATTACACCATTTAATGTGTAGTTCAAAGAAAACGAATGCCATTCATTTTAGGAGGCTTGATTTATGACAACAGAGATTCTTTGTAGTACAGAAAACAAATATCTCACTTTGTAACATCCTTTATTTTCTAGTACTCATATACGGTAGAAAAAGTGCTGTTTTGATGTCGAATTTTCGAAACTGAATACATTACGTAATACAATTAACACACGTTGTTTACATGTATAAAAATATTTTTCTTATAGGTTATGAAAAACATTCACCATGTGTTTACAGGAGAAATTCTACAAAAGAATTCTAATGTATCAGGGATTATGGCAAGAAATTACATCAAATGCATTTCAAAAGCATTTTTTTCTTCCTTTTCTTATTCTAGGCTAAATTCAAATACACTATGTGGTATGAATACAAATTTTAGATAATACACAGGGCTACCCAAAATCAGTGAACTTCATTCTTTTCTATTAGATAAAATCATGAAAGGGTTTTACTTAATTAAACCACGCATAAAATAATTACGGATATAAAAGCTTTATCCTACACAGGTAGGTATAAATAGGAACGTATGTTGTTGTTAATTTTTTTTCCTATTAAAAAGCATGGGAACAGAAAGCAATGCAACTACGAGACCAGATTATTATATATATATATAAATATATATATACGAGGTGTGGCTATTAAATAACGAGACTATTGCTGGTGCAGATGAACTACATATGCGCCAAATGCAAACAACCGACAGCTGTGCAGCGTAAAGTCTTCTCTTTCGATTGCAGCTCTTCCCGTGTTTGTAGAGAAATCAGTCTGGCCGTAACCTTCGTTTGTGTAAGAGGTGTTTGTTTCGTTTTGCCGAAAAGTGTAAAAGTAGAGCAACGACTTGTCGTGAAATTCCACGTGAAACTTTGTAAAAATCGCTAGTGAAACTTATCTTTTATTAAAACAAGTTTATGGCGATGAATGTTTATCACGTGTGCGAGTTTATCAGTGGTTCAACCGTTTCCGAGATGGCTGAGAAGACTTTGGAGATGATGATCGAATTTCAAAGCAATGATGATCCTTTTTTTTCGACATCTATGGTATTGTGTACCTTCACTGGGTTCCTGAGTGTCAAACTATTAATCAACATTACTATCTTGAGGTGCTTGCTCAACTCCGTGAAGGGGTAAGGAAAAGACGACACGAATTGTGGAAGAACAAGTCATGGGTTCTCCATCATGACAATTCGCCGGATCACACGTCATTGTCTGTCAAGGCGTTTATAGCCGAATATAACATCCCAGTTTTAGACCATCCGCCTCATTCGCCCTATGTGACTTTTATCCGTTCCCCAAAGTTAAATCTGTATTAAAAGGAACGAGATTTGAGTCAGTTAAAGCTGTGAAATAAAAAGCGGCACGTCTGATCCAGGAGCTCCCAAAACAAGACTTCCAGCACTTTTTCGAACAATGGAAAATTCGCATGGAGCATTGTAGGGATAGAGGAGGGGTGTATATTGAAGGTGATAATAACTAAATATGTAAAAATTTAAAATAAAATGTTTTACAGCAACAGTCTCGTTATTTAATAGCCACACCTCGTATATATATATATATATATATATATATATATATATATATATTTTAATTCAGGTGTAGTTCGGGTTGTACCAGATAGTTGATAAGTATCGGACAAGCATTGTTTCTAAAATTTGCTACTTGTAGCCTATCCTGTCGGGACACCAGCTTTTTTAAGTTAAAGAAGAAAGATTTTATGCTTCCAAATTAAGTCAAGCGACAATGTTAGCGCGTGTCAGAGAATTTAGTTTTTATATTTACTTATAGTAGTAGTCGTAGTATTTTAAGTTATTTATTTATAATAGTGTTATAGTAGTAATAGTAATATTGTAATATTGTGGTTGTCACAACTTGGCCTGAAAGTTAATATAAATTGTTTCTATTTTTTGTGGAAAACAGCACATTTCTTTAGTTTGTGATCTTTAACTTGTAGATCTTAAATATCATTTACCTTACAATCAATGTAATAATCGTTGCTTTTATAAAGGCCTGCCGCACAATGAGGAGTAGAGATCTGCACAAGCCGAAATTTTGAGAAACGGGCCTGGCCCGGCCCATACGAAAGCTTTGCTTACCCGGTCCGTTTAATTTTTACCTGTGTACGGCCTGGCCCGGACAAAAAACGATAAAATTAGGTCCGAGCCGATTCAAAAATATGTAAAAAAAAAAAAAAAAAGAGAGAGAGAGAGAGAAAAGAAAAGAAATGCATGCCTTTCTATGAAAAAGATTTTTAGTATGTGTTTTCACGAAAATGCAACAATCCTAAAAGCAAACAGGTTTTTCTACGCCTCTGATACTTGCTTTAGCAAAAAGTGTAACTACAAAATGCCTTTAACTTATTATTTTTCCCCCCTACCGTGCTCGGGTGTGTTAAAACGATGACCGTGTATTTTAAATACATTGGGAAAATAAAATTGCTTAAAACCAACAAAAGACTAGTTACTTTATTTATTCTTGTTATCCAATTAAGCAATGAAAATGATATAAATGATCAATTAAAAGTCCATCCTAAAAACGCACTTTATATATACTAGCTGGCTTCACCAGCTAGCTGGCCAGAGACCCAAGAAAATTTTTACCAAAAAACAAGCTCTCGGGCGCCTGCGACGCCAATCGTAATTTGTTCTCTCTAAAAGTCGCATAATATAAAAATATTGAAAATTCAAATATTTTTAAATAAAATCTTAGGCGCCTGCGGCGCCAATCATGACTTGTTCTCTGTAAAAGTGGCTTAATACTAAAATATTAAAAATATAACGATTTTAAATTAACTCTTGGGTGCCTGTGGCGCCAATCGTAACCTATTCTTAGAACATTTGTATCGCTCTTTTATTTTTTAAGAAATAAAACACGTAAAAGAAAATATATAAGAACAAAAACACTTAGAGATGATAATAAATTTGTTGTTGGGTGAGTACACTGTGGGATATAAAAGTTTAAGGCTGAATAATTATGTTATTTTTACAAATTTATAACTATACATATATTTTATAAATCATCAGAAATTTTAATAAATCATCACATTTAAATAACTTTCTACTGCAATGCTATAAATTAAAGAATTTTAACTGTTAATATTAAAATATATTGCAGCAAACAAACAAAAAATGTGCTACCATTTTATAAACGCATAAGAAAAATTTATTAACACATTAAACGCATAAGAACAGTGCCTGAATTGCATTAGTCCAAATCGAAGCTGAAATTTAAATCTTCTGCATTTTCATTAAAACTTTAATCCATTTCTGTAGTTCTTGAATGGTTTAAGATATCTTTCCAGACGATATTACGAGTATGGCGTTGATTTTCTATCGGCAAAAGTACTTTTAATGATGTTTTTCTTTTAACTCTTGAAAAAGCTACATAAAGCATTCCATGCATAAAAACTGGTACTCTCAGATCAACACCTACAAAGTCAAAAGTTTGGCCCTGTGATTTATGCACTGTCATAGCAAATGCTGCTTTTGCAGGAAACTGATGTCTAGATATTGCGCAACCAAGTTGACCTTTTGATGATTGAAGTGTGATTCTTGGTATATGTACATCTCGGCCACAGTGTTCACCAGTTATTATTTTTGCTTTAATAATATGATTGCACAGCTCAGTAACAATTAATATTGTACCATTGCAAAGGCCTTCTGATACATCTATATTACGCATCAACATAATAATAGCATTTTTCTTCAGTTTAAGTTCATGAGGTGGTAAATCGGAATTTTCAACAGAATTTAAAAAGTCAACAGTAAATTGAAGTCCTCCTTCGGGTTGGTTATTTACAGTATCGTAACTGTGATAAGTTTTGTACTCTCCGGGTAATTTCGAAATAATTTCAGTATTTAACCTGTCAACATCTTTGTTAAGAGAAGCAAGTATAGCTCTATTTTTCATCTCTTCATAATTTTCATTGACAAAGCAAAAACCAAAAACCTCATCAATGAGATTTCCATTTGAAATTATGTCTTCGGGTAGCTCAATCTCATCTAAAGACCTAATCGGTAATTCTCCATTACCAACTTTTAAAATATAGTTTGCAAAGTCTCTTTGTTCTGGATCAACCCGCATATTCTCATCCAGTGAATAATTCCTAAATTTACACCAAAGCACACTCTTTTTAATTGATAAGTCAATAAGTTCTTGTTTATTCGCTCGCGGTTGAACTGGAAGACACTGTCTGAAATCTCCTCCTAAAACCATAATTCTTCCACCGAATGGCAAAGTTGCATTTCCAGTTTTACGCAGAATTTCGTCCATTGCATGCAATGCATATTTAGGAAGCATAGGTGCTTCATCCATGAGAAATACTTGAACTTTAGAAAGTTTTTGAGCTTTACAGGAGCCCGGTTTGATTGTGGAACTTGACTCTGGTGAAAGGGGCACCTTCAATCCAAATGTTTTGTGTGATGTGCGTCCTCCAGGAAGTAGAATCGAAACAATGCCTGTAAAAGTCATACACTGCACATTAAAGTTCCCTCCTCGCAGAAGGTAATACAAAGTCTTGTATATGAAAGTTTTTCCAGTACCACCAGGTCCGTCAATAAAAAAGCAATTTGATTGAATATTCTCATCATTGACTAAACGGAAGATAGCATCCACAATTTCAATTTGTTTTCCTCTAAGAAGTTGATACATTTGTTGACCAATAGCTGCTGATTCATTGACATTTGACAATTCTTGATTCGATTCAGTTTCATAATCATCAATATCATCAAATGAAAACTTTTCAACCCAATAATTGAAAATTTCTACCTTCTGTCGCTTCTGAGTCGAGTTTATGGGCAATTACACGGTATGCTCGCTTGATAGAATCTTCAAATGAAATTCCAGTTCTTTCACCTTCATGAATGAAATCTTCTGCGAGATCTTGCTTAAACATTTCCCACAGCCATTTTGGGTTTTCTGGTGAGCCTAGAATCAAAATCTGTGTAAAAAGTGTTCTCATTGCCCTTGGCAGTTTTGAGCTTGCAGATTCGGACAATCCTTCAATCCATTGTTGGTCATCATAGCATAATCCTCGTGCTAGACAAGCTTGCTTGTATGTCGCATGTTCAATATTATTCACTGTCAGTAAATCCTTAAAGATGGTTGCATCTTTTACATGATACAATAACAGTCGTAAGTGATATAATTCAGGCTGTACAACAAAATTGAGATTATGTATTCTTCCAATAACTTTTATCTGTCGTACTCTTTGAATCCATTCATTGTTTCTTGCATCCCATCTAAAGTGTTCAGGCATTTGCCAGTAGTAATAATAGATTGGCTCTTCCTCCGTGTCTCCATTTGATTGTCTAATTTCATGTTCTTCCTTAGCCTTTTTATTGTGCTTGAAATATGCTTCCAGAGTCGAACCTTTTTGTCCTGTATCAGCTAAATTTTCCTGAGCCTGATCTAAATTTACAATTCTGTACTGGCCAGGAAGGTGAATTGATAATCGTAGCACACTATGACTCTTCTTCTGAATTTCATTTCCAAATAAACGCCAACATGCCTCTGGTGGAGTGATGCATCGACCCTCAACATAAGTATTTGCTTCATTGTACATGATTTGTCTTCCTCCTTCAACAACTTTAAGTGAAGCACAATCAAACCCTTTATATATGTACTTGTATAGATACTTCACAGCCATAATGCTTCCAACATATTCAACGTTTATATGACAATTGTACTTTTTCAGTAAATATGCATTATAAGGAACAACATGACGATTATCTCTTGTTATGCGGCTGCCATCAACACTCTTACGATACACTGCACTTTCATGAGAGAAATCTCGACTGTGAGGGTCCAATTTGGGATCATAACGCCTTCGATAATTTGGTTTTGCATTGTCTGCCAATGAAGATACATCCTCAAATGATTTTGGAAATTGAAAGCGGCACTTCATACGTCCACTTTTATTTACCATGCATGCAGCGTTTGGGTTCTGTTCGTCACAGGGGTTATGAATCATCCACTTTATTACAAGTTCTCTCAGTATCTTCAAAGTCGGGAATCTCTGCAGAAATGAGATCATCCAGTTCTTCAGGATTATGAATCTTGTCTTGATAACACATAATTAGAAGACGGTGAATGTGAGGAAGACCTCGCTTTTGAAATTCAATTGAATATACATAAGCAGCAACTTTTCCAAATATCTGCTTCTTATCAAAATCTTCAATTATTTCATCAAATTTCAATTTTGCAACTCGAGTTACAACATCTGGTCGGACTTGAGGAAGTTGTTGTATAAAATATCCATTTTGTAACTGAATGTGCAAAGCGTTTTTTATTTCAGGCCAGTTTGCATTACATGCCATTGTTATGAAGAAATCTGGAGAACCAAGACGGCGAACAATTGCCATAGCATCTTCAAATTGTTCAGTATAATAGCGTGTTGACCCTGGGAAAGATGATGGGAGAATGACTTTCTCTCCAACTGTAGCTTTGTTTTTTTCTACTAAGTCGTTTATCAAACGTGTGACTTCTGTATAATTATCAGCAAGAATCTTCTTTTGATTTGCTTTAATCCACTGAATACGATCTCTTTCGACCCTAATAAAAGTGTCGACAACATACTGTTGAAAAAGTCTGCCACCAAAATGCAATGCATTAAATTGTATTTGTCGCAAGTCATTACCTGTAGAATTCATTCTTGTGGACAAATAATTTATTACTTCAGGTCGAAAAGCAAGTCTGTTCTGAGCCAACTCAAGGCGCGTTGCATGATGCCGCGAAGAATAAGGTGTAGTCAATGGTATATCAAGCAAAAAACCATCCGTACCCTGTGGGTAAAACAGTGGATAAGTGAATGGCTCAATACGTTTATCAATATTTTTTAGAATAACAATTTCCTTGTTTCGCCGATGTACAATCATTTCATTTTCTGGGAAACTCTGATCGGCATTAAGTGTGCAGACAGCGCAAACTTCATTAATGGATGGTGTATTAAATCTTCTGTAATCACTTTCCTGAGGAATTCTGAACAAAAGTTGAACTTCAGGTGCAGATAATCCTTGTGCAGTAGCTTGCTGTTCAACTTCATACTGAACTTCTCGCATCATCATATAACCCTGTGCATAACCATTCTGTGCCCTTATTACGTGCTCTATTAATTCCATGAGTTCACGACTTATTCCATAATTCAGAGGATGATGTAATCGTTCGTCAACAGCATTATCAGGATCCAAAAAATACATCTGACCGTATTGAGGTTTTTCAAATTCTCCATGTATGTCTTGAGTCGGTTGAGCAGCCAAGTTCATTTTGTGGTATACTTGTCCACATGCAATAAAACTGTATATGCCATGACTGTTGATGGTTCTGTCTTCTGACACATTGAAAGAAGAAAAAGCAAAACAGGAATTCAAGTTTCTGATTCTTTTATGAAATTCTTCAGCAAGTGGATGGCAGTGCAAAAACAGTCTTGCTAACTCGTTCGCAAAATATGGTGCTGGCAGTAATAATCGTCCATGAAGACAACAATCACCAAAAGAGTCTCTATGAAGACGATTGCAAACACGTTCCTCTGGAAAATGTGATGCTTTACAATGAACGCATTTCACATTGAATTCTCCTAAAGTACTATAGTTCACATTTCTACAAACTGCTATTTTGTATGTTGGGCACCGATTTCGCAATGCCGCTTCATATCTTGCTTGTCGACGTCTTTTCTCTTCTAGGCGTTGTCGTCTCTCCAGTGTACTCTCTGATGCCCTACGCTGAGAAGCTCGCTGTCTTAGATCTTCAAGTCGCTGGATTCTGTCTTCCGTGCTCTCCCTTGCTCGATGCTGAAAAGCTTGCCTAGATATACTCTCAGAACGTTCCTTTCTGTACATCTGTCCTATTTCCCTTATATTTTGGCGACATTTTAATTTTGATGCACGGATAGGCCTAGCTTGATATAAGGAAGTACGATTAATTAGTTGGTCTGCATTTGAAGTACTTTGTTCTTCTGGATTAACTGGTATCACATCATTTGATCGTTTCATCTTAAGAATATTTATTTAAACTTTTTGATTTCTAAAAACTCGTATTTAAATTTTAAATGAAAGTTGTTTTTGATTTTCTTGCATATAACTTGATGCCACATATCAGTGTTTCAGAGTTTTTAAAATGAACGTGTTTAAATATCATCCTTTGAAATAAAATGTTTATGTTGTAGTTTGATTTTAAAGACTTACTAATAACTCCCTGTTTAAAAGAATCAGAAGGTTTTTTAATTTATACTATTTCAATCACAAAACAAAAAGATTTTTTTTATCAAAAAGAACAACACTTTCGTTTTCACATTTTTTAACCTCAGACTCCTCTCAGTTCAGTTCGTATTTATTCTCAGTAAAGTTGAAAATGCTTTTTCAGTTCAGTTCGTATTTATTCTCAGTAAAGTTGAAAATGTTTTTTTAGTTCAGTTTTTTTAATCAAATTTCAGTAAATTTAAATGGCTTATTTATCAGAAATTAGAAGGTTCTTATTTTCACATTTTAATTAATTATGAAAAAACTAATCATCCGATTGATAAGCTGTTTAATGCATCGGATTTACAAAAATTTTCCCTTTCATTTGGTATCTTATTTGTAACGATGCGACTGATATATCTAATTTATTTTCTAATATTTCTGATTTATTTTCCTCATTTTAAATAAATGTACGTTTATTATTATTATTATTATTATTATTATTATTTTGTCGAAAAAAAAAATTGGCAACAATTAAATCATGGATAAAATGCTAAAATTTAAATGTCTTATTTATCAGAAATTAGAAGGTTACTATTTTCACATTTTAATTAATTAAGAAAAAACTAATCATCCGATTGATAAGCTGTTTAATGCATCGGATTTACAAAAATTTTCCCTTTCATTTGGTATCTTATTTGTAACGATGCGCTGATATTTCTAATTTATTTTCTAATATTTCTGATTTATTTTCCTCATTTTAAATAAATGTACGTTTTTTTTTTTTTTTTTTTTTTTTTTTTTAATTATTATTATTATTTTGTCGAAAAAAAAAATTGGCAACAATTAAATCATGGATAAAATGCTAAAATTTAAATGTCTTATCAGAAATTAGAAGGTTACTATTTTCACATTTTAATTAAGAAAAAACTAATCATCCGATTGATAAGCTGTTTAATGCATCGGATTTACAAAAATTTTCACTTTCATTTGGTATCTTATTTGTAACGATGCGACTGATATTTCTAATTTATTTTCTAATATTTCTGATTTATTTTCCTCATTTTAAATAAATGTACGGTTTTTTTTTTTTTTTTTTTAATTATTATTATTTTGTCGAAAAAAAAATTGGCAACAATTAAATTATGGATAAAATGTTAAAATTTAAATGGCTTTTTTATCAGAAATTAGAAGGTTATTATTTTTACATTTTAATTAATTAAGAAAAAACTAATCAAAAATTCGAAAATCTGACTTCGATGTGCACAATGACCCTTCGGGGGGCACCTTTGTGTTAAATCTCGTGACTGTCCGAGCTACCGTTTTCGAGATCAGTGAAATATACACATATTGCTCACTTAATAGTATAAGATATATATATATATATATATAAAACATAAACAATAATGGTATTTTTTAACACAAATGTTATAAGTAAAACAAAGTACGTAAAAAAAAAAAAAACTAATTTAAGCAACTCAAAAATGTAACTTAAAGAAAAGATAACATTTGTGAAATCTCGAGCAAAATTAAATTGAATATATTTCTGAAAACTCCAAAATGTTTCCAAATAACCCAAGATGAGAATACTTTGGTGAAAGAATACTTCGAAAATTTCTTTTGCGGTAAGTAAAGAAATTTTATTTTGCTCCGAACTTATTTCTATTATTTGGCATGTGATAAGAAATAGAGAGTCATTGAGTGTTTTTTTTTTTTTTTTTTTCACTTTTTAAATAAAGAGCATTTATATAACTCTCATGTTCAAATTTAGTGGATTGTAAAGAAAGAAAATCTACTTTAGATTTTATTTTACATGTAATGCGTATTTTATCAATACCTAAATATTTTATTCTTTATTGCCATCGCTCATTAATGTATAAAAATCTCATAAACAAAGAAGATAGAAAAATCATTCGTTTTGTATGGATGATCGAACATTTTCCAACACTATCTACCTTGTAATAATGTTTAATCTCCAATTTATATCGCATGCCGCACTAAGTTGTTTTGAAGAAATGATGACACTAAGTTATATTTCATCTTTAAAAACCACTTTTAATATAACTGAAAACTATCTATATTCCATAATGTAGTCTATAAATTTTGTGTGACCGTGTAGTAAACTAATTTTTACTGCTAATTATACCCCGTTCAATAGAAAAAATGCTTTGCTACATTTTACAATACCGATGAATAACACTGTTCAGGAATGAAAATTCATTTTTCGTACTCATACCGTAAACAAAGTATTTTTTGAAATTCTGATTTTCTTTTTTATTAATATCACGTTTTGAATGACTCTGAATACGAAAATCCTATTTTTAGCGGTTGATCTGTATGTATACCTGTTAACAGCGTAATTTAAAAACAAATAACAGCAGAAAATTCGAATCTTGTAAGTTGATATTTGGTTGCCACTGGAAAAATTTTATCAAGATTGGCAAGTTTTGAGGAAACATAATTACAGCCTTATATATTAAATAAATGTAAGCACTCCAATTGAAGAAGGGGTTGAGGGGGATGGTAGCCTCCTTCACACAAAATTATATGTCAAATAAAACTACAGTGAACTCTCGTTAAAACGGACAATCAAGGGCCAGCAGTTTTTGTCCATTATAAAAGGTATTCATAAAGTGAAGTTCTATATGAACTCTAAAATTACTATTATGTACACATACACAGTATAATACGAATGAAAATTTGTTTTCTCAAACACTTTTATTCACTAAAATTATAAACGCAGGAAAAACTTCTTTTCTTCAAATAGTAAAACTTAATGTAGTACAAAAAAGAAAAAAAGGGTGATAGTACATAATAGTTTGTTAGTCTATTTTAAAAAAAGAAGTTATCTTGGTTTGTTTTTTTAGGGTAAACAATTTTATTTCAGTGTCATTTTCAATTTTAGCCAATTGTTCAAAAATATTATCTGGAAAATTTTCAGTCGATTGATAAAGTGTCTTAATTGTCTCCAGCATAGGACGGACATCTAGTACATTTGGTGGAGAGATTTCCTCCTCATTTTCCCTATCGCTCAATGTTCCCGCATTTTCCATTACTTCATCAATTAGTACCTGGTCGGTCAATTTCTCAACAATTCCGACATCGTCATCAAAACTTACAAAACCATTGTTGACCTCAACTGTCACTGTCAATCAATACTGTTTACCTCCCATGGTGTAATGGCACAGAGTGAAAGGGATTAACTCTTTTATTATTGCACCTTTTCATGTTAAAAAAAAAAAAAAAAAAAAAAAAAAATACTGGAATTTGAAAAGATTTTGGAAACTGACTCTTTTTCGAAGAAAGTAAGCTTTGAGGGGGAAAAAATGTCCATCTTAACGAATGAATTGTACGTATAAAGCGATGTTTATTACATGCAATTCCTATAGGCCTTAGCCGGAGTTTCGGTTTTTGTACGAGAAATAATAACGAGAAATCCATCTTAAACGGGGCCGTCTTAACGAGAGTTCATTGTATTCCTAAAGCTATTGCGGATTTTTTTCAAATTAGACTGTACTTTATTACGCTACTTTATTGATCTTAATATTCAATCTGCAATTTAATTTTTACTTTCTTCTATCTTCAATAGAAGAAAGTATTGGATTCGTAAAAATTTTCGATTTCGGGTTTTTGATGGATTTACACGTTTTGAGAGCTGTAGAACACGATTTTACCATTTTTAGAAAATGTCTGTCTGTCTGTCTGTCTGTGTGTGACAAAATTTTGTGGCAACTGTATCTCTGGAACTACTGCACAGAATTTCATACAAATGGGTATGTAGTTGCACCTTGACATAAATGAGTGCCTATCAACTTTTGGTAAAAATCGTCTTACAGGTTGCGTTGCCATCCCGCTTTTTCTAAATTTTTAACAGGGTGATATAGGGCAAAAATTTTCAAGATGGGTATCTTTCGAAAGGTCTCGTCAGTACCTTTAAAACGAATGGTTGAACTATAAATCTGTGATAATTTAAAACAAAGTTATCGATTTTTTTTACTTTTTGCGAAAAAAAACTTAGAATTTTTTTTTTTTCTCTCCCCTTAATTTTATCAAACTCCCACGGTTTCCGTGTTTTGACAAACTTTAACAAATTTTCACATTTTACCCAAAATTTTGTCAAAGTCCCACTTTTTTTTTTTTATTTTATTTTTTTTTAATCTCTCCTTTTAATTCTATCAAACTCCCACGGTTTCCGTGTTCTGACAAACTTAAACAAATTTTTGCAGTTTTCCCCCAATTTGTCAAAGTCCCACGGTTTCCGTGTTTTGACAAACTTAGAATAATTTTCACATTTCACCCAAAATTTTGTCAAAGTCCCACTTTTTTTTTTTTTTTAAATTATTGTTACTGAGTGAATTTGTATAGGAAAATATAGAAGAAAGTCTCGTGGTGGCCACAACATACTAGTTATAATATTGAAATGTAGGGTAAGAGAAAGTCGTGTGAGTGACAAGTCCTATAATTTTTAATTGAATTTGAAAAGAAATAGTGCGGTGTCCCCCAATTTCGAGAATGAAATAAATAAATCACCTAAAATTGAAAATTCTTAGTAAATTTTATTGCTGAAGTACCTGGAAATACTTTTTTCAGTTTATAGGTTACATGTACAGGGTGATTATAAATAAAGTTACGATTTCAAAACGCTATCATTTTAAAACTACCCTTCAGAGCGATTTGATATTTTACCAGAGCAATCGTGAGGCAATGAAATTTTGTTCGGCAAAAGAAAAAAAAAAAAGGTTCAAATTGTGCCGTAAAGTATTTGTTTCATGAAGCTCCTCTTTTTCTCTATGACTGTTTCCACTGTAAGCACATATTCTTGTCTGTTTGCTAAAAAAATTGTAGTAAACACTTGGACAACGCCCTCTATAGGAACATGTCGGAACTACTTTTTCCCTCCCCCAAACAAAATTTCATTGCCTCACGATTGCTCTGGTAAAATATCAAATCGCTCTGAAGGGTAGTTTTAAAATGATAGCGTTTTGAAGTCGTCACTTTATTTATAATCACCCTGTACGATAAATTACCATAGTGAAACATTAATAACTTTATATCCAGCCTCCTCCAATCTATTCTATTTTTTGGAGGATGTCTGCTCACCCTAGGCAGCAATCCATTTGTCACAAAATCAAGAAGAATATCCTAATCAGACATTTTTATTTTATTTTATTTTATTGTAAGAGAAATGGTATCAAAGGAAGAATTTGCTGTAAAGTGTGTGCCAACAGCATTTCAGCTGGAAAACCTTCTAATAAAACGATTTTATGTAAACCCTTCGTAAAATACACCCTAAAAGCAGCAGTTGGAACCAACGGCCCTCTTCACTTACCGTCAAAGGAAGCCCGAGCCAATGTTATTCTATGTGGAAATTTTCTTTACAAATAACTTATTAACTAATTCATATTTTTAAATTCTGTTTTCCCATACAGAAAATTCTCACCTGTTAAATGGACGGACCTTTTTCAAAAATGTATTTTTTTTAATTTTTAATATTTTATTTTGAAATTACAAAATGAAAAAAATTTCACCTATTGAAAATTCGTATTTTGCAGCTTCAAAATAAAATATTAACAATTAAAAAAATAATTTTTTAAAAAACTAGGGGGCTCTGCCCCCTGCTCGCTCCGCTCACCAACCCCCGAGGAAGGCTTTCCCTCACCCCGACTTGCTTCGCTCATTAACCCATGCTATATTCTACCCGACTATTCGCAACTTTGTCTTTCATTGAATTGGAATATTAATAATACATAACGCAAGAGAAAAGTTGAACAATATTATAGAAATCCACTATATTTGGTATCACATTGATATACACAATATTTAATATTATATCGTTTATAATACGTGAAAAATCTGTTTTAACGCCCGACAATTTAATAACAATTTGCTATTATTTTGAGAGAAAACATAAGTTAGGAAGCTAGACACACAAAATAAAGAACGATAGCACTAACTGTTTAGAACAGAGAGAAATTCTTAACATCTAAACGATTTAGCGTTACAGCTTTAGTATGCGATCCACTTGTTAAATTTTTGTTACTATTTCACGATGAATTTTTCGGGTATTATTGCTTGATTAAAGAAATTACTAGCAGGCTACGCCCGCTTCGCTGGCCACTATATTTAAACGAATCTCCAAAAGAATTGGATCATTATTTATTTTTCACATCACATTATAAAGAAAAACTAAAATAATTACATTGGAATCGCTCTAGACCTCGCATCGGGTACTCGCTAACTACGGCAGCACTGTATCGGGAGCAGGTTCCCACTACCTGCAGAAATCTCTTTCCTATGTATTTCAATATGGGTATTTATTGACGATAGGTGAGTCTGCCATTATTTAAGAACTACGATTTTAAAGATAACTGTATCTCAGCGTCTATTAAATATTTTAGTTTTTGAACCAAGTATTTTATTGCTCATGCCCCCACTAAAAATAATCTCAAGATATTCTGCAGGTATTTTTAGAGAAAATTTACAGAATATCTTAAGTTATTTGGCCCATTCTTAAGAAAGTTTACAAAATTTCTTTAAAATGTCTTTAAAATGTCTTAAGATATTTTATAGAAAAAGATAAATCTTCAAAATATTTTTAAATATTTGAAGAAAATCTTAAGAAAATACTATTTTCTCAAGAATATCTTCAGATTATTTTTAGTGGGGGCTATTTACACTGTATTACAATTTGATTCCGACCAGTATAATGAAATAAAATAAAAAGTAGATTTTCTTTTAGAAGGAATTAAATACATAAAAAATAAATAAATTCCAATCAGTTTAATCCTTTCTACTATATACTACCATTATTTCCTGACAAATACTATAAATTAGAAAAAAAAAACTTTTAAAGAAATTAAATTAACAAATGAAAAATAATTGTTGTTATACTACAAAAATTATACATAAACATAACTGTTATAAATACATTTTTAAATTTTAAATTTAATATATTTAATTTTTTCTAGTGTATTACCATTTTATTTTCAATAAATATAATAAATTAAAAAGAGAAAAAAGATTCGCCCTCAAATAAATGTATTAAATAAAAAAATAAATTGCATAATATAGCCGTTGCTAAGATACGCAGACGATTACAATCGAAGAATAAATTCTTGAAAAATGAAACATAAAAGCCAATGTTTAAAATCGAAAAAACATTAATTTAAAAAATTCAAATTCGAAATTCGAAAAAATCTCGATGAGGTGCACACCTGCAGGGTCCCAGGTACCTATATGCCAAATTTGGAAGCTCTGCGATCAGTAGTGTGTAGTATTGTTCATGTTTAGATAAATGTATTTATTTTCCTGTTGGAAAAAAAAAAAAAAAACTCTTTTTTTTTTTTGGCAACAATTAAATTATGGATTAAATTTAAATCGCTATTTTTTTGCTATTATTAGCTTATTATTTTCATATTTTTATTAATTAAAAGAAAGCTAAACAGAAATTCGAAATTCTGACTTCGATGTGCACAATGATCCTTCGGGGGGCACATTAGTGTTAAATCTCGTGACTGTCCGAGCTACCGTTTTCGAGAACAGTGAAATATACAATACAAATATTGCTCACTTAATAGTATTATATATACAAATATTGCTCACTTAATAGTATAAGATGAATTTATTTTTTCTAATGCCTATATTTTTTACTATTGAATTTTTTGTTAATTTAGGGCAATATGTAACACTGCATTTATTCCCAGTGTGCAGCAAGGTTTAAAATGATGCTTACAACAGTAAAGATGCAACTTTTTAAAGTGCATTTTTTCTAGAATATGATTTAGTCAGATCCATTGAAAACAAATATCTTATGTGATTAATGCAATTATTTTAAACATTTCATTAGTAGTAGTACGACAGGACAATTTCTTTCAGATAGCGATTTTGCATTGTCGCCATGAATTTGCCAAGATGCCCGTCAATATCTGATTTTACCATTTCTTAAACTATTTTAAATACTAAGTTAAATCGGGGAAAAAAAAAAAAAAAAAAAAAGAGAAAAAAAATCACATTTTTCGAAACCTACTGATATGTGAAAAATTCATCCTTGATTATATTGTAAAAACGAATTGCCGGTTTGAAGTATTCGAGATAGACCCTCACCATTCATAAATTGGATGGCTTTTGAATATTTGTTGAGAATATTTTCTGAATAAATATTCATGATGGCTCCAGAATACTTGTTGGCGACATCTTCTAAATAATTATTATTGTTGGCGATATCTTACTGGTATATATTGATCATAGTTGCTGCCGATATCTCCTGAACTTGTGTTAATGATGGCTTCTGAATATTTGTTGGCTACATCTTCTGGATATATATTGATTACAGCTTGATTTTTTACATATATATTATGTAATATTGAATTTAGAAAATAAAAAATGCATGTGGAGAATGAAATATTATGATATTGGATAATTTAATTTAATTTAATTTATAGAGACATCAATGATACAGGAAAAACTACTTTAGCTATTTTCTTTCTAATAATACGGATAATATTTTACCTGGAGATATTTTGTACATTTAGACCAAATAAAAAATGTTCTTTTTTTTTCCCCTCTTGAATTAAGTTCAAAAATATTTAAAATAAAATTGAAAAAAAAAAAAATGTGCTAAAGCAATAGTACAGTTTAACCTCTTGGCGAAATTTTAAATTTCGCACTGAAGTAGCGAAATTTAACTTTTCTCGCAAAAATCTTGACATGCATAACTGAGATAGATAATTTAAATCATCGTCAAAATAAATGAAAAATTTGAAATCTGCCAGCGAGGTCCTGTATTAGGTGTAACTAAAATATTTTAGCAATGCAGTTACTTCATTCCATTGCATGGAAAAAATACACAAAAAGAAAAAAAAAATCCTGTTGTATTAAATTAAATTCTGTTTTCTGCAAAGTTTTACATCAATGCTTAAAAAACAAAAATAGGCTGCCAATTTTATTATTATTATTGCACTATTTTATAATTTTTCTCTATATTTAAGGCATGGATAGAGTTAAAATGGCTATTGTGGTTTCGTAAATGAATTCCTTGGCGAAAAACGTACGAGCTTCTTCATTTCTAAATTTTAAAAATCGCTAAATTGGTCATAGTAAACATCCATTATTTTAAATATGTTTTGAGTTAAAAAAGCTAAATTTTTATATAAACTAATCTATGTTGTCGTCTTGTAAATTTCATCTTCAAAATTTCTGGGCTTAACCTCTAATTCTATACGCAATCAAAGTGTGATGACACTGACCGTTCGTGGATGTAAGAAAATGATTTCCTATGTTAATCGCCCATTGGATTTTTTGTAAAAAATCATTGAAAATCGAGGAAAATTATTTCCAGATTTTAATGCCCATATTTGGGTGTATATATGTATTAGTTATCATGTGCATGTGTTAGATTCAGTTATTTTGCTGTCAAATTGACAAAATTTTTATTTTTAATTTCAAAACTCAGTCGTCCTTGGCGTTTTTTGTTTTTGGCGATCAGAAACGTAATACGAAAATATACATGCCAGATGTATACTTTCGTAATATGTATTGTACGAAATATTGTTTCATATTATTCATTACTCTTTTAATATAAGTTGTTAAAATAACCATGATTTTTGAAAGGAATTAAATTATGTTCGCCAGATAATTTGGCGATATTTTTTTTTCTGTCAAGAATGACCGATATCAAATCTATTCCGCTGCAACATATTAGTATCTTATATCCGATACTTTATTTAGACATTTGAAAACAAATTTGACTTCAAATTATGATAGAATATTTATCGTTTTCCTTTTAATTAGTATATTAGTTGGATATTTATTGTGTAAATATCATCCTTTGAAATGAAATGTTTATGTTTAAAGTCGAATATGGAAGTTTGCCATTTTTTTTCTAGAGTTTTGAAATTTAAAATTCAAATTTTATCAATTTTACAACAAAAACCACTTAATCTAACGCATGCACATGATAACTAATACATACCTATATCTAATTATGGGGATTAAAATCGGGAAATAATTTTCTCGATTTTTAATAATTTTTTAAGAAAAATCCAATGGGCGTTCAACATAGGAAATATTTTTCTTGCATCCACGAACGGCCAGTGAAGTCATCACTTCGCTTGCGTATAAAAATCGTTGCTTAACATAATCATTATATTCATTAGTAAATCTTTTTCGCCTAATGTTAAAATAAAAACTAATAATACAAACCTAGCTAATACTATAAAATAATAATGTAAAATAAAATAAAAATATAAACTAATTTTCATTTCGTTTTTATTAGACTTTTACTTAAAATTTTTTAAATATCGGTTATTTTCATATTTTGCTATTCTAAATAATTTTTTTCTTCTCTCGAGCATCTCAAAGATGCCAATTTTTCAATTTTTCTTATTTACACCATTGATCAACTTTTAATTTTCCTGAGGAAAGTGACGTCATCAACACAGAAAAAAACGTCATAAGAGAAACTTTTTTTTCGGTGGCAAATAGAGTACCTTTATAAATCCTACGTTTTTGTTAATAACTTCGGTAATTAAAATGATAGAAACTTCTAAGCAGCTGAAATGCCTTCCTTGAAACAGTCGGAATACACTGATACCTCTCATGATGCAGAGCACTTTGCCCTCCGCGAGAAGATGCTGTCGCAGACAAAAAAAAAAAATTGACGCCAGGGAGAGTTACTTTTTTTTATTACACCGTCAATTTAACAGCTGGGGATTTTCTGAATGTGAAAACAGAATTTAAAAATATGTATTAGTTAATAAGTTATTTGTAAAGAAAAATGTCCCATAGAATAACATTAGCTTCGGCTTCCGGCGGCGGTGAGTGAAGAGGGTCCTTAAGCAAATAACTTCTGCTCAAAGCATTTTTTATCTGTCCGTGGGAGTCTATTCATTATTTAAACCAGAAACAACTATTGAGTTTATTTTTAATTTTTAATTTTATTCTTCTTACTGTAAGCTTACAAACTATTTATTCGTCAAGAACCTGCACTAACATAGGATTTAGACAGTAAGATTTAAAAAATGCAATAATGATTAACAGTCAATCTGGAATATTAGACTCGAATAAAACTCCTTCATTAAAAATCAACTTCACTTAAGAGTCAATAAGGAAATTTTAACGAGTCATGAATAGTAAAATGTTTACAGAATCCAAAATGTAGCTTTTTTTAAAAAAATATTTTTATATCATTCTAAATTTATTACATTAGTTATATTTAATAACTAAATAGGTGACTAATCATATAAAAAAATATATATTTGATTTATTTCGGCCCATCGTTAAACTGTATTTTCTTCCTCTAAATATTTATTTCTGAGTTTTTAGGGAAACCATTTTTAAATAATTTTCTGTCGTTCGATCCACTGATCTATTACGAAAAGGTGCAAAAATTTTGAAAAGAAGACACTTTTATTTCAAAATAATTAAAAAATCCACCTATAAGTTCCAGTTTTAGAAAAAAAAAAAAAAAAAAAAAAAATGAAATTCACAAACTATTTTTCTCGCGCTACACAGAAAATGTTACATCCAATAAAAATCATAGGATATACGTTTAAAATTCAATTTTATTCTCTCGTATAGAAGATGAAAATCTTTTCAGAAGAATAAAATATGTTTTGAAAATTTTGGGTAAAGTTGGTATCCGGTTAAAATTTATCGCAAAAGAAATTGTTGCCCAAACGGTACTAAAGTTTGCTTCTCATAGAAAAACTTCTTTTCCTTATAAAAATTAAACCTCCAGGATTTTATATTGGAAAACACTACAATAAAATAGGACTTATATATTTTATTTTTAAACTTAAAACGTCATTTTATAAATGTGTTTTACTAGTTACTAGCGGAGTTTGCCCCTTTCGATACTCACCCTATTTAAAGGAATCACTTATATGTATAAAATCTCAAACTGTCAAACGAAATTCGATTGAAATCAATCAAAGTTTCGGTAAGGGCAACCGCCGCCCTCGGCAGGATTTTCTCGGTCGGAATAAGGACCCATTGCCCCTACCCGGGGACAAAAGCGAATTCATAAACATGAACTCTGATAATAAATTAAGATAATGTTTATCCAATAGTGATCTAAATAAACAACGTGAAAATAGTCGATTACGCATACAATTCAATCAGTTAAATTAGTTTATAAAAAACCTGACCGTACTGCACGTCAGTATAATGAGAGATTTCAATACCAGCTTGCAGGCAATAGATTCACCAAAATCAATAGGGTTCGTGCAACGGTGACCTATAACATACTTATACTTACCAACTTTCAGCTCATTCCAACAAAGCGTTTAGCCGCCATCGTGTTCACTCACATACATGCACACATGCATCATCGTAAAAATAGTAAAAATGAATTCATGGCACCTCAAAACATTTCGAAACACTAAAATCTCAATCTCGGATTTTAGACATGATTACAATACTTTCCTTACATATGTAAGATCTGAAAGTAAAAAGAATAGTGATTATTGGTGATTGTAGACTGAAACTTGCCTATATTCCAGGGCGCGAAATTTCCGCTCGCCATCTCGCCATCGGCGAGTGGAATTTTCACTGTGGCGAGTAAAAATTTGGTCTAGTTATAGACAGAATTCTTACATGGTACGGTGACAGAAAACATTGTTTTTAAAAATTTAAATATGGTAGAATCTTGCCATCTTATAACCTCTCCTTTTTCTCTTCTCGGAGTGCCTAGTCTGTGTGTGCGCTGTCCGACGATCGCCCCATCCTGGGAAAGGAAAAATGCTTAGTACATGCATAAATGTTTTAACTCTTTGGCAGTTTTGTTTCTTCCACTGGGATTTCTTAAAGCAGAGCGAGAATAAACGAGCAGAGAGCCTCTTTGCCCGTCGCCCGCTATCCAAGAAAAGAAAAATGTGAAAGTTTGCCTATGCGATATTGGCACATGAAAATGAGCCCAGACCCTTTTAAAGATACTGCCTATGTTTATTTTGTTGAATAATGATAAAAAAATAGTTCATATTTTCCAGTTTTTTGCTGAAACGCCAAGGATTTGTGCTTGTTATGATTTGTAAGCAACGATTTTATCGAAAAAGTAATTCCGAAATGGCTATTTCAAATGACAACAATAAACAAGTTATACACATCAACATTCTGTCTGATTATAAAAATAAAATGGACAAAAATGACACTTCTCATGTAAAAAGTTAAATAAATATATAGGTAAATAATGAAGCTTAATCTTTCATAATAAAAAGATTTTCACAGAATATTGTTTAACGAAGTTTTTTTTTTTTTTTTTTTTTCTCCTTTTTTTCTTTAATGACTCTTTGCATTTATAGATATTTTAATCTTTTACAAATCTCAAATACAATGCAATATAATGATTTTTGATTATAGATGATTATGAGGCATGATGATATATGACACACTTTTAATAGATATAATTTTAGGCATATTTGTTAAATATGGCCAATATGTTAAATATGGTATATTTTAGGCATTTGAATAGTTAGGAAAAATAAAAAACCCAAAATGCGTAATAAAGGGAAAAAAAAAATGACAACTCTATTTTTAGTCCAGTCAATAAATACATTGTACCTTGCAAAAGGTGGAGTAGAAGATTTTGTTTTTTTAATTTGTACATATTAGTACTAATATGCAAGAAACGAGTTATCCAACATGGTCGACCCAGGGAGAATTTTTGTCGGCTGAAAAACCTCGAAAATTTACTAGTTTTTTTGGCTTTTTTCGAAATATCTCAGAAATGGGTGAATTTAGCAATATTTTTCTATTGTAATGTTTAAAGAGGATTAAATTTCCTACAATTTCTTTCATTACAACTTTTTTGTAGTACTAATAGCAAGCGTGTAACAGCTTCTTGAAAATAAACAGTTTTCTCAACTTTGGAAAAAAAGCGCATTACTCCTTATAAGTAATGTATAGTAATTATTAGAATTAGAAGCTTTATTTACAGAAAGCTTAACAACTTTTAATGGTATAGCTCTGATATCTGTCGTCCTTGGGATTTTTGGATTTGGTGATCAAAAGCGTAATGCGGAAATACACACGCCAGATGTATTTTTTTACAATATATATTGTAAGAAATACTGTTTTATATTCTTGATTGTTCTCTTAACATATACCTTGTTAAAATAATCGTGATTTTTGAAAGGAATTCGCCAGATAAATTGGCGATCATTTTTTTTTTTTTCACTAAGGACGACAGATAACAAATCTGTTCCCTTTTTACTAACCCCCCCCCCCCCCGCCATGCACTGACAATTCTGGCCTAACAACAGTAGTCATCATCAGATTCCAATAACTGCCGATGTATAGTATTCTATCACTGCAACACATAATACACACTCAAACACATACAAAGAAAAATAAATAAAATAAAAAATATTTGTATATAAATGTAAATGAATAAATATTAGGGTGCTAATAAGCAAAAACTCAATGCATTGAAACATAAATATTTTAATTCTACTATTTATTAAATTATAAAACATTAATGATATTTAGATATAATACATAATGTTGTAATAAACATTAATTACTGTTGTATTAATATTGATGACAATATGATTGACAATATACAATCTTAATTTTAAATGAACTTCATAAATAGGCAAACTTGTTTGAAGAACAATAGCAAATAATTACAAAAGTAAATTGTAGAAATTTAACTTTATATATAAATTATAAGGAGATTCATTTAGCCTTGAAACAAATAAAGAAACGTACATTAATGTATAATATACATGTTCATTTTCTTCGTGTTTGTTTTGAAAGCCCGGGTTCTTAAATTTCAATAGTCATCAGAAGTAGAAGGAAGGTGTGTCATCCTCAAATTTTTCCTCTCCGTCTTGCAGTAATTATATAAGCTCTTAGAATAGCTTATCATCTTCTTCAGCCTCGTCCAATGATGAAATTAGTACAGCATTTTCCTGTTGAGGATCAGAGTCCTTTTACTATACCGTTTCACTGAGTATTTTATAGTCAATATTTTGGAAGCAAACTGCTTTCTTGTTAGCAGCTTCGGCTATTAAAACATCTTCACCATATTTTTTGCAAAGGCGATATGCAACCGTTCTGATGCCAAGACGAAAATCACCCTCTATTTTATTCATCAAATACTTTATGAGACTGGCACTCCTCCGAGTCGTTTTCAGGGTAGGTGTAAATTGATCCCATTGCCTGATCAGTGTTACTTGCAGGGTAGTATCCTCGTTTCATCTCACTTTTAGGCCTCCAGTGCAGTTTTTGATGACAAAACCTGTGATACCCAGCATTTATAGCAACTAAACCTACATTTCCGTTGCATTACAGTACTTTTTTTTTTCTCTCATCCCCACGATTTTCGGCACCATTTACAATTGTTTCTTTCACACCCAGTTTCATAGCATGGTGTATAAAATTTCTGTCCTGCTCAGGAAGTCGTTCCTTTTTTTAAAAAAAATCTTCAAGTATCCCCTCTCCACACAAGAAACACTGATCTTTAAAACTGAAACCTTCAGTTCTTGAAGGAAGATATGGAGCCGCACTGTTTGGACCAGCTCCATCACCAGTTGTATGACGCCGTACATATGCTGCAATCATTCGCTCATTTATGTATCGTTTGCAACAGGCATTGTGAATTCTTACTTGTTTTAGGTTCTTCAAAAAACACTAATGTTCTTTATTTTGATAATGTATAATAACGTTTTGCGTTGCACTTTTACAGATTTTTTGTATACCTTTCTCCTTCAGAATCTTTACTTCACGTTTATTCAAACTGATTTCGAAAATAAAACAAACACTCCGGTTATTGTAATAGAAAATGCTCACGGGTTAAAATAGTACGTTCGCACGTTCGAATTGAACTGAATAACATAGACAGATGTTCAGGTTCAGCCGAGGCAGCGTACTACAGGATGAGAAGAGGTGGGAGGGAAGGGAGAGCTTTTTAATTGAAGGGGGGGGGGGGGGGGCAGGCAGTTTTTTTTTTTTTTTTTTAAATACCTTTTTTGCTACGAAGCAGATGTCCTTTCCTAAGGTCAGAGAGCTGAATATGCCCCTTCCTTTCTTTCCATTTTCTAATAAACGTTTATGCACCGACCCATTTTTTGAGTTTTATTTTAATAGCTTGAGAAAAAATGCCGACTTTCATAAGGCTGTAACACGCTTGCTATTAGTACTACAAAAAAGTTGTAATGAAGAAAATTGTAGGAAATTTAATCTTCTTCAAACTTTATAATAGAAAAATATCGCTAAATTTAGCCATTTCTGAGATATTTCAAAAAAAGCCAAAAAAGTAGTAAATTTTCGAGGTTTTTCAGCCGACAAAAATTCTCCCGGGGTCTTTCATGTTGGATAACTCGTTTTTTTCATATTGACACTAATATGTACAAATTAGAAAAGAAAAATCTTCTACCCCACCTTTTGCTAGGTAAGCCCTTTTTTACATACCTATTGACTGGACTATTTGTGGCGAGTAAAGCTTTTTTTTCGGCGAGTGTAATCTGAGATGAAATTTCGGCCCTGTCTATACGATATGACAGTAAAAGTGGAAAAAGATGGTAATTTTTTTTCATTTCTACGAGGGTGGGCATTGACTTGGCGTCAAATTAAGCATTCAAACGTGTCGAAAAATCGTAGGTCAGGATAAACAAAGCTCAAACTCTAACTTCAATAGAAGTCGAGTTATGGAATTTTTTGTAAGGATTCACTGGTTTCTAACACTGTAGTATTATTATGTGATATTAAATATTATATGTTTCTGTTTGACATTGAATAGGGGGATTTTTATAAATTTTTTCTGCTTTTGCATTATGTTATGCCCTGTTGATATTCCTATTCAGTGAAAGGCAAAACAGCCAATAGGTGGGCAGAGCGCCGCAGGGGTTAATAAGTGAAGCGAGTCGGGAGTAAACGAAGCTCCCCTCGGGGACTGATGAGTGGAGCGAGCTGGGGGCAGAACCCTCTAGTTATGTAAGGGGGGGGATGTTTTTTCTCTTGATCTTTTAGTTTTTTTTTAATATAGTTTAAATTATTTTCTTAGAATGAAAGAAAGTGCAGTAATAAAACACATTAAGTTTAATTTTATTTTGTGTCAGAGTTTAGAGAACAATATATTAAAATATCAATAACATAAAGGATACGTGTAGTTAGTTACACGTTACTTGTATACCTTTATTAACTAGATTGCATATTTATTAAACATTTCTCCGCCGATGGATTAAGAAAACTACCATTTTAATTATTTATTTGTTTAAGACAATTTGAATCGCATAATAAAAACAATATATTACTTTTCCTAAAAAAAAAATAATCACACGACTTTCTCTGCATTTCAATACTGTAAAGACATTGAAGAGATTGCACATTATGTCTTCAGATCAATAAGGTAAGATAATAAAGTTCAACGTACTTCAAAAATAATCTAGAATAGGTTTAGGAACAGTTTTGACATAATTCTGTGTGAGCGGGGACTACCACCCCCTTCAACCTCCCGTTCAATTATAGTGCTTATATTTATTTAAAAAAGAAAAAGCAAGGATGTGAGTAATCTTCTTTCAAACTTTGCAATCTTGATCCAATTTTAAATGGCATCGTGCAAAATACCAAACTAAAATTTTCTGCAGTTATTTGTTTTTGCGTTATGCCGATAATACATATAGATCAAATGCTAAATGTTGGACTTTCGTATTCAGGGAACAAGTAAAACGTGATATTATATAAAAAGTCGGAAATGAAAATATAATTTCAAAAAATACTTCTTACAGCATGGGTATGAAAACTCATTTTCCTTCCTGAGCAGTATTCGCCGGCATAGTAAAATGCATCAAAGTGCTTCCATCCATTACATTCAATAGAAAAGAAAGTTTAGCTCAATTTTGGGCAGCCCTGTATATTGTCTATAAACAATACGCACTATAAACTACAGTGTGTACTTAAATTTAGTGTTACATGAAAAACATATAACACAAAATGAATTACAATTCCAACAATTTCCAAGTATAGCTCCAATATAACCAAATATTTTGGGCAGCCCTGTAAACGAATGATGATTTTCATGCCACAATATACACAATACATACTTTTACGTATATTTTATATATATATTCGTTTCATTTGGTTTAGAGCAGCCTATAGATGTTAAACTCTACTTAACTTCAATTTCCTCCATAGACGTAATGTAATATTTGAATTCTCTTGGGTGTCCTGTACACGAACTGTTTGCTTGATCTCAAAGAAAAGTTTAGCGTAGCATCTTTAAATGATACATATTTAGTACAACGAGTTGGGACTTTCAGCTATTATTTGTTCTTGAGATAGGCTGATAACAGACAGACATACAGACCCACCACTAAAAACATGTTTTTTCAATTCAGGGGACTTTGAAACGTGTAAATGTAACAAAAACTCAATTTTGAAAATTTCACTCAAAAACAATACTTTCTCTACCCTATATGTGGGTGAGAGAATGTAAATAAATAAATAAAATAAAATCCTTCCTATTTTCTTTAATACAATAATTTAGTACGTTTTTAATTAAAAGGAACATTTTCAATATTTTTAAGTTATATTTCATAATATAAACTTAAAAATATTTAAATGAATTTTCGAAGCTTAGACAAGAATGTTGAAATTACATTTTGTCGAGAAGATTTTATTTTATATTAAAATTAAAGCCTACGTTCTAGTTACAGAAAGCTGAAAGAAATGTTTTTGCATATAAGATCCATCTACTTCTTTTATGAGTGCTTTAAAACTAGGATCATAGTTGTAAGACTTACTTACAAATAGTTAATTACGAAGCTCAAATAAAAACATGCGTGGAAAATTTATATCTTAAGAACTTTAGTTAAGAAAAATAATTATGTTTCTTAGAATTAAAAAAAAAAAAAAGTTTTTTTTTGGCCTAGATTTTTCCAGATTTTTTAATTCTCCTTTTTATTCCTTCTATTAAATTAAATAAATTTTGCAGAAGAGGCATATCAACATTTTTAAAGGAAAAGGAAAAGATTTTGTATATGAAATAAACTAATTTCTTAATTAAATAGATACAGTAAATCTCACATAATCTCCTCATTTTAGTATTATAAAATACACTCGAAAATAACCCTCCTTATGAAATAATGCGTGGTGTCTAGAGAATAATAAAAGGGTTTTAAACTAGAACTATTTTTTTATGTTAGGGGGGAAAAAACGGAAGAAGTTTTACTTCAGTGCTGAAAACAAAAAAAGAACAGTTAGTTTTTTTTTTTTTTCATTCATTAAGGAACGTAAAAAATGTTCATTGAGCATACATAGTTAACAAAATAAATTTTTAATTCCCATCGCAAATAAAAATAACAGAAATGGGATAAAAAAAAAATATACATATTGAAAAAGATTTAATGTATTTTTAACACGTATCTGAAAAAAATTAAGAAAATAATCCTATTCAAATTTTAGAAAATATAATCTTGCACTTTAAAGCATAAAATAATCCGAATCTGTCTGTATCTTGTCATATCATAAAAATATACATCAACTTCATTCTGTTATATGTAGTATTAGTGGATCTGCAGATCAGGAGCCTCAACGTCCTATTTGCATCACACATTATTCAACAGGTCATTTTTATTTATTCCATATTATATAATGTATATATTGAAGACATTATATTCGATTGACTTGCTACGTTTCTGAGAGGGGCTGCCCCCCCAACCCCCCCCCCTTCCCGCTCTATCTCTCTTTCTATACCTATCTGTATATCATATATGTATGCATTTTTAGTAATTAACAGTCTTGTCATATTTCCCTGAAACTTATAAATATTTGTACCGAATTTCATGTAAAAATATTACATAGCATATCGGAATTATTTTGTTTAACCCTGTAAACTAATAATCAATTCTATTTCCTCACTTTTCCACCGAAAACAGTGCACAATTCCAGTAAATTCCAGCAAATTCCAGCACAATTCCAGTTTACAATTCCAGTAAAATTCCATTATATTTAATGTGTGTGTAACTATGTTAAAATACGCCGACTATAGACCGTAATAGTAGGAAATTCTTTTAACTATCCCGGAAAAGTAGCCACAATTATTATATATGGCAATAATAAGAATACACCTAATTAAGTATAACTTATTAATTTTTCAGACTAATTTGACATCATTTGGATGATTACAGTACGTCATCGGAATTCTTTTGTGTGGTTCCGTAAATAAATTATTTAGTCTATACATATCTTTCTTAAGAGTAAACATGCTTTTAAGCATCTTTACAATGTATGTTAAAGCCGTTCTTTTCAATGGAGCATAAACACATTAACATCAGCTTAAATAAAAAATTGTCCATAGGCTCTAATATCACGAAATTCTTTTCTGTGACCCTGTAAACGCACCATAAACATTATATACACCAGTAAAAACTATGCAGCTTAGTCTGCGTTTTTCATAAATAATCGTTCCAAATTTAACAAAGTTTGGATGATTACATGACAATGTCAGAACACTTTTGTAAGGTCCTGTACATTAATTAGAAAGCCTAAGAGCACATATTTTCTTCAAACAACATAATTTTAAGCATCTTACTCACGTACGCTGATTTCATTTTGTTGATTGCAAAGTAATGATATTAAAAGGCGTTTAAACGAAATTCACCCCATACGCCGTAATGTTCAGAATTTTGGCGTGTCCCTGCACGCAGTTTACAAACAATATATCCATAAAATATTATACAGTTATTTCTATGCAAAGCTTGAACGTGTGTGCCAATTTGCAAGTCAATAGAAGGATTTTTGCGGCCGCTATTGCGGTACATACAAAATCTTCCCATAGGCCGTAATGATAAACACTTTGTCGTGTCCCTGTACACGAACGACAAATGGAATATACACCTAACACTATACAGCTATTTCTGTTCAGCTCATGAACATGTGTACCAAACTACAAGTGAACAGTGTGATTTTTGCGGCCGCTATGGCGGTATGTACAAATTCTTCCCATAGGCCGTAATGATAAGAAAAATTTTGGCGTGTCCCTGTACAGGAACTACTAATGGAATGCACACCCAAAACTATACAGCTGATTTCGTGGGGATCATGAACATGTGTACAAATTTCAAGACAATGGCGGGTTTTTTGCGGCCGCTATCGTGTGACAAACACACAGGCAGACGGAACTCAAAATCTTTCCGAGTCTCAACAGAGGGCCTCCACTGGCGTTTCGGCAATAAAAGTATTATGCTTTACAAAATGTACCTCTCATAGATTGGAATGCATCAAAAAATAGTGTGTGAATCTCTGTACTCACTTTTTATCCATATTTTATATTTGTGTTTTATCTGGTACTAATTACAAACTTTTACTGTTTAGTATCTAAAATTAATAGCTAATCTTGCTAAATTAAAAAAAAAAGAAAAAAAAAAAAAGCTTTTCTTAAAGCTACATTTCCACTTTCAACATGGCAGATGATGACAACACTCCCGTCATCAGACCTAAAGACGTAGATACAGTGTTTTCGGAATACGAAACAGAAGAGGAGACTGAACCTCCAATCACCCGCTCTCGAGCGACTCGGGTCCTATTCAACAGACAGGAGACCTTCAGAACATTTACATTCATTGATGAAATAGCCAAAACGGCAATTAACATCATAACATTGGTTAAGAGCAATAACGACAGACCCCCCCTTGTGCTACTTAAGCATGCTTTTCGTCAAATTAGGGCTCTTCACAAAACCAATGACCCTTCCTCGTCTCAACCAACTTCTCCATCTCAACCAACCTCTCCAACTCAAGCAACCAATCTAATAGCCCTTCCCACGACGGAAAATGCAACCAAGAATATCCAACTACAAGAAATTCAAAACTCTATTATAAACAACTTCTCAGAAATGGACAGAAGACTAAAAGAAATTAAAACCCTGCAGGAACTTATGAATGAAAAGTTACAGCAAGAACAACCCCCACAAAACACTGCCAGTGTTCCACAAGATACTCCTGCCTCCTATGTAGAATCAAACATTATTAACCCCAGCTTCTCACAGGTCACAGGTCACCAAGCGGCAGCAGCACAATCAAACCAAAGCACACAGAACAAAAAGAGAAACAATAAATCTGCACATCCACAGAACAGGCAATTCCAACAAGCCCTACAGGCACTTAACATTTTCAAGAAAACACTATACATTACTTCTGTCAAACCCACAGACAGAGGAACAGAAATCATGGCACTCTTGAAATGTAAAAATTTCAACACTCATGCAAAAATAGTAAAAACTAACATATACAGAAAATCCATAGACGTTACATGTGATTCAGAGACTGATGCCCAACATTTACTAAGAGACCTCGCCTCTCACAGTGACATTCCACAATATCTGAAAATGAAAATGAAACCTTGCCCGATGCAACGCTTCCTAGTTCTAGGTTTGCCGGAGGAAGCTGAAAGCAACCAGCTACTAAAATGCCTCATCGAACTAAGTGGTCTACCTAAAGAACTAGAAGAAGCCATGCAAATCATCCGACAGCAGCAATCCAGAATCGCCGACCTGAAGAACTGGGTTGTTCAAGCACCCTCCCCTCTGGCAGAAGCCTTCTTAAACATCCAATCAATACAACTGGGCCTGCAAATATATCCAATAAGACCACTAACACAAGTCATCAGGTGCTTTAACTGTGAAAGCCTGGAACACCCAACGACTACCTGCTCAAGCAAACAATACTGCTCTCATTGTTCAGGTACACACAAAAATGAGCAGTGCAATTTCAGGCCCAACTGCATAAACTGTCAGAGGGAAAACATGTACAGACTGAAAAATGGATTATCTCCAATAAAATCAGACCACCCGGCCTACTCCAACAAATGCCCCATCTATGAAGAAAGATATAAATTCTGCCGTGAAACACTGGACAAAAAATATCCTATGGTAGCCCTAGGCGCAGCAAGAATTTCGAGAAGAGATGCTGCTACCTGCAACCGCCTAACCCATCAGTCCAACTCTCGCCAACGAAGTAACCAAAACAACCAACAGAATAAATCTAGGATCCGCACAGTCCAACAATCCAGCTCCCGCCCAAGGAGCTACAGGAGATCACAGGAAACAAGATCAAGAAGTCGCCAGACACGCCAAAACTCCAGACCAAGCCTCAATCCAGGGTCCGAAAGAGTCACTCCACAAGACAAAGACTACCCTCCATCAGACAGCAGAGAGCACCCATCCACTTGGCCAATATATCCATACCAATTCTTCCCAATCCCACCTCCATTATCTGCAGATTCAAATCATCTTACACAGCTCTTCATGGACAACCTCAGAAAATACTCTGCGACAACCTACCAACCCACTCCTCTCGGAGCCAGCAGAAGTCCAGGCATCAGTAACTCCGACGAGCCATTATCTTAACTATGGAGCAAGCAGGTAAACAACGTCCTAATTTATCTAATTTCGTTTCAACCCCCAATAAAAATTTTAAATTCAAAGCAAAACGCAAAAAAGTTCTCTCCTCCTCCTACCAAAAAGCAGCATCTTCTTCGACCACCCCACAATCAAACTCCATAGACAGTCTTCGTGTCCTGCAGGTCAATCTCAACAGATGCAAGGCGGCAAACTCGGCGGCGCAAGTATATATGGAGAAAAACTCCATTGATATTGCGCTGCTGCAAGATGCCTATTGCACTCGAGAGGGTGACCTGTATGGTTTCCCTGCCTCCTGGTCCAGATTCAGCTCTAATCAACACTCCGCGCATGTACACATCAACACACAAAATCTTAACTACACTCACCTTTTCACTGGGGAGCATTGTGTCTTTCTGACTTTGACTACACTTGAAGGCGAACTGATCCTTGGCAGTGCCTACGCTGCCCCCTCTTCTGATTTCGAGGAATGTCTGCAAGAATGGCAATTTCTCATCACTCAAAAATCTCTTTTTCTCTGTGGCTGCGACCTCAATGCGAATTCCCCATTATGGTGTTCACCGCGTGAGGACGCTAGAGGGAGCAGCCTAATTGAATTCATAGCTTCAAATAACCTCTGTCTAGCCAATATTGAAAATTCCCACCCAACTTTCGAAAAAAATGAAGCGAAGGGCTGGCCAGATTTTACCCTTGTTAATCCTAAAACTTTTGCAATCATTAACGACTGGTCAGTCCTGGATATCCACAATAAATATATTACTTACTCATTAAATTCGACTCCCTCAACCACTTATTCTAAAAGATTTGCAACCGCACATGGTAATTTTAATAAATTCAAAAAAAACTCAAAATTAATACTTCCTCTCTACATAATACAATGTCTTCAGTAACAAACACTAATCAACTAGAGCGCGCAACTTCTGACTTAATCAAATCCATACATTCAGCCGCCTCCTCTGCCTTCAGACTCAAAAAATCGGGGAGGCAGTTCGCCTACAACTTCTGGTCCCCCCAGCTACGCTCCATGCGTAACCAGCTAACCGCGCTTAAGAGACAATTAAAATATCTAGACCCAACATTACACCCGCAACAAAAACTAAAGATTAAAGAACTCTCGGCCCAGTTCAAAAAACAGGTAAATACTGCTAAAACTTGTGCATGGAGAAAATTCTGCTCCACACAAACCAATAAATTTGGCACCGCTCAAAAATTCTTCACCAATAAATATTTTACCCCAACAGAGCTGAAACTTCAACGACCTACAGCTCGATCCTCTAAACGTAATAACCCAGAATATATCACGAGCATTCTTTTTCCATCTAGTAAATACCCTAATTTCAATCCTCCTCCCTTCTCAGCTCCCTCGGATGACCCTTTCACGGAGCCTGAGGTTAGGGCTACTCTGCACAGTTTCAATGTTAAGAAAGCGCCAGGTCCAGATCATATAGACTTTAAAATACTTAGACATACATTCTACACAGTTCCCCAAATCATTACTGACTGGACAAACCTCTGTCTTAAATTCCAATATTTTCCAATAATTCTACGAAAAGGAGAGGTGGTGTACTTTCTGAAGCAGGGGAAGCTCCCCTCTGAGCCAACTTCATATAGACCAATCTGTCTTTTGCCCACTCTAGGAAAACTACTCGAAAAACTCATCGTTACTAGATTAAATTACTTTTTAGAAACCAATAATTTACTGCATACACACCAATATGGGTTCAGAGAGGGTAGATCGTGCGAAATGCTTTTGGAACAAATCCGGAGCTCCTGCGCCCTCAACGCAAGTGCTAAAGAATACACCACTCTCATCTCCCTCGATATTAAAGGTGCTTTCGATAACATAGAGTGACCCCACATTCTCAATACTCTACGCGATCTCAACTGCCCGGGCAATATAGCGGGAATCATTGCTTCCTACCTTTCCAATAGAAAAATTTTAATTAATTGGGGTAACGGCTACTCAGAAAGATCTCAATCAAAGGCTGCCCTCAGGGCTCATGCCTAGGACCAACTCTTTGGAACCTCATTGCAAACAAAATCCTGCTGCGCATGAACTCTGGGGGTTTCAAAACTTACGCATACGCAGATGATTTCTCGTTACTTCTCTCGGGCAGAATTTGAAAAGATCTGGAGGTTCAGGCCCAGGAGGCTCTCTCTCTTTTCAATAATCTTCTAAAACAACTAGATCTATCTCTCTCCCCAGGTAAAACACAAGCCTTAACATTCTCTCACCCAAGACAATTGAAAAGAATGCCTGTGATGAGAATTGACGGCGTCAGTGTCAGACATGTTCCTCATATCAAGGTCCTTGGCATCACGGTCGACAGGGGTCTCAAATGGCTAGCCCATATTAAAGAACTTAAATTGAAAACTCTCACACACTATCACAATGCAGCTAAAATGGTTGGAAGGAGGTGGGGAATCTCCACCTCCTTTCTTAAAATATGGTACTCAACAATAATAGAAAAAATATTAACTTACGGGGCTGGCATTTGGGGGGTAACCTGTCGGTTGCTGCTCAGGCAAACTTAAACTCAATCCAGAGGAACTTCCTCCTCCAATTATCAAGAGGATATAGAACAATCTCCACTGACGCCCTCACTACTGTTACGGGCATTCCCCACGTCCATCTTCAGCTTCAACAGACGTACTTAAAAACAAACATTCTTCAATTAAAAAATATTTCTTTGGCAAAAACCTTTTTTCCAAACACAGAAATACAACCCACAGTCAATAGTTGGAATATTCATCCCGGCAAAGATGTTGCTTCACAAATAGTAAATTGTAACAAAAATAGCTTTTCTCCTTCTGCTCCTGTGGCTATCTACACTGATGGCTCCAAAACGGACCACGGTGTGGGTGCGGCCTTTTGTGTGATGACCGATGGTTCGGTTGTCCATCAGTGGGCGGGCAGACTGGCCAACTATAACTCTGTTTTCCAAGCGGAATTATTCGCGATCCAAATGGCCATAGACTGGGTTATGACGAATATTAATAACTATCCCTCCCATAATATTTTCAGTGACAGTCTGTCAGGTCTTCTAGCCATTGCTCGCCACAGGAGTAAACATCCACAGGTTATCTCAATTAAATCAAAACTTATTAATCTGGCTAAACATCTTTCCCTGGCACATGTTTCTGCCCACAGGGGAGTTCTCGGCAATGAACTTGCTGATTCACTGGCCAAAGCAGCCACCGAAAACAATTCAATAGATCTTTCACTCCTTGCCCCTCCCTCATACGTTAAACAAGTATTAAAACAACAATTACTTAGAGATTGGCAGGAACTGTGGGATACTTCTCCAAAGGGAAGATACACCTTTAATCTCATCCCACTCGTAAACTTAAATTCTTGGTGTCTTCCCCCCCCCCCCCGTGACTGCTTTTCTGACAGGTCATGGCCCATTTCCCTCCTATTTATACAGATTTCATTGCCGACGCTCTCCCCTGTGTCCTTGCGGGGAGGAGGGAACTCCTAATCACTATTATTACTACTGTAGTTTAACTTCTGCCTTCCACTTAAGAAATCCCACTCCCAGGCCAGCCGATTGGCTGTTTAATATCCTCAATAGAAAAAGCCTGCTTTCTAAACTAAATAATATATTTGAATACCTTATGAATATGACTAATCTCACAGATTAATCTCACATCTGCTTGCTCTTGCTTTAAGCCACTTGCTCTGCCTTGCTCTACTTGCTTGTCACTTTTACAAGCCTTAAGCCACTTGTCACTTTTCTACCAGCATAGAACATGCCGCTCCTTGTCGCGTGGGAGACCTGTCTCTAGCGGCTTTTGTAATTTTTTTTTTTTTTTTTTTTTTTTTAGAGTTTAAATAAACTCCGGAAGAGGGGCCTAGCATAGCTGGAATCGCTCGACACTGCTCCTAGAGCGGTGAGCGGCACCTCTTCCCTGTTAATCTCTGTACTCAAACGAGTTTCACTATTGATACTATTTCTACTCAAAAACATACTTCAGCGATCTGAAATATCGAATTTATTTCAAGACATTCTATTATAAATATTAAAGAAAATTAAAGCGTGGACGGATTGAAAGTACAGATTAATTGAAGGTCCAAATCTTTCGATCTAAGCAGTAAAAAGTAAGTTAGAGGCTTAAATGTTTCTGTAAAACGAATTCATCACCTGCACCTCTCTTTCGTCCTACTGGTCAAATCACTTTGGAGTTTTAGGGTTCCTTTCATCACCCCATTAGTATAGTAATTCTTCGACCACATTTAATGAAACCACGGACGTCTCTGCGCAAGTGTTGATTCAACGAGTCCAGTGTTAAAATGGGGGTAACAGTCATCTGATTCAGTGAAAATAATTAGTTTTAGGAAACGTTATAAGCGGGAATTCTATTTCCTCTGTGTCTACCTTTCATTCTACTGAACTTATCGCTTTGAGATTTTGTCCAACGATTACATCACTCATTTATCATAATCATAGTAACATCTACCTCTAGCCACGACACTGATTTTGTTAACGTACCGGGGATAGTACAACAGGGAAATACGCTTTGGAAGCAGTGGGGACTCCCAACCGAAGGTCATCTTCAAAAAAAGATGGTTCTGCCGCGCAGCAATCTTGGGTAAAGCGCTGCCTCAGGCTTCGGAGACGATAATCATCATATTGTGGGCATGGAAAATGTTGTTATAGGACCGAATTTATTGAAAATTCCTTTCAGATTTTTTTTTTTTTTTTTTTTTTTAGACTTTGTAGTTTTGATTGATTTATTTGTACACGTGACCAGCGAAGTCCGCTAGTCGAAATATAAAATATTTTTTAATATATTTGGTACAGCAATAGCAGAAATGAGAGTTCCGATATTTTCTACTTTCACTTCTATACAGAAACCTTCATTGTATGTATTCGATCAAAAAATTCGTCACCTGACTGACTTGCAGTAAAGTCTCCTGAGGCGAAAATGTGGCTTTCGGCTATGGGTCTGTATGTATGTACGGGGAATCCTGTGACTCAAATATTACTTTCGACACTGACAAGAAACCTATTCATTTGCAACATTCGAATTAAAAAACCTCGTAAGTTAATATAAATTTACGATTTTCTTAACATGGGAGAATAGGACAAAATTTCACTTAAACGTCCATTAAGTAGAAACTTTTTACTGTAAAGATATCAGGACTGTTTTAAAACATCAGTTTTGGATTTGGATTGAATATCATTAACTATAAACATGCTACTCTGAAAATTTCGCAAGTTATTGGAAATTTACGAATTTATTGACATGGCAAAATAGGGCAAAATTTCCCATAAACGTCAATTTTGAGGGATATTTTCATCGTAAAGATTTCAGACCACTTTTGAAATATTATTTAGGACACTGGCATGAATATTATTGGCTATGATTTTTCCAGTATAAAAATTTCGTTATTGGAAATTTATAATTTTTTAACATGGCAAAATAGGGCAAATTTTCACATAAACGTCAATCTTCAGGAATATTTTCATCGTAAAGATGTCAAACCACTTTTCGAATATTATTTAAGATACTCGCATGAATATCATAGACTATATCATAGACAGTTTAAAAAATTCGTAAGTTATTTGGAATTTACGATTTACTTAACATGGCAGAATAGGGTAAAATTGAGCATAAACAACTATTTTGAGGATCATAAATATATCAGACAACTTCAAAATAACATCTATGATACTTGTTTGAACATGATTGAATACAAATATTCTAATAGGAAAATTTCGTAAGTTATTCGTAATTTAAGATTTTTATCAACATAGCAAAATTGAAAATTTTTCATAAAAATGGGACTTTTGAAGATTATTGCATTCAAAATAGAAATAGAACTCTCACAAGAAATTTATGAGAACATAAATATGATGTGGAACTTAGCAGAGTCCACCTATGCCAATTAGTTTTTTTTTTTTTTTTTTTTTTTTTTTTTTTTTTTTGAAAATTGGAAAACCGGAACACTGGAAATGGGAAGTGGTAATTGTTTTTATCTCGAAAACGGCTCGATCAATTTTCTTCAAAGTTGTTATATAACACTTATTAGATGTCCTTTCACATATCATAGTTGGTTAGTTTCGGAAATTTGATAGGCGTTCTGTATAATTAGGCCAATTTGAGATCTCGCGAGTGCGTTCCTTTAGAAACAGCTGTACGGATTTTTTTCTTCCATATTCAACCTATTAACTCTTTTTAACATTTTCCAACTAGGGTGAAAAGTGTTAATGACTTCGGTTCGTCTGTCTGTCTGTCTGCGCTCTGACTCCCGTAAATATTTATGGAATTTCTTGAAACTGATATATGTTATTCAAGTTCACTATCGAATGTTCCCTATTGAAAATGGAGTTTATACCTCTACTGGTTTGTGTACAGGGACCCCCGAAAATATTTCAAAGCATTGTGTTCTATGAGAGGCAATTCTATAAACCATATTTTCAAACCCTTACTGTACACAAATCTTAATGAAATTGAAATATGTTATTCAAGTTCACAATCGGATGTTTCCGGTATAAAATGGAGTAAATACTACCACTGATATACCACAGGGACACACAAAAGTATTCCAAAGCATTGCGTTTTATGAGATATATTTCTATAAACTAAATTTTAAGAACTTTACTTTGTAAAAATTGAAATATGTTATTCAAATAAATCATTCGCAAAATATAATTTCTTCCCTTAAAATTCCCATTATTTTTGCTTTTCCCCCCCTTCATAATCACTTAAATGCTTTAGCTGGTTTCCCCTTGTCGGGTTCTTCGAAGAAATGGAAAACAGGATTTTTAAGAAAATCTTTTTAAATTTAAAAAGCTGCCGCGTAAATAAGGCAAATTACAAATTATTAGATAGACGTTTACACTGACGGATTGAGAGGATTTAACATTGCACTAGAATGATGAACGAGGCCATCGGCGACCAGAGGGGGCTACTGACGACAGTTTGGGAGTCAGCAATAAGTGTTCGAGACATGCATTCTCAGGTTTGCTCAACCACGTAGATGAGGGTTCATCCTCTGTGGCAGTTCAGCAGATTATAACGAAATCGAGCACTTGACGATGTAGAATAACAGATCAATAGAAATAGACACAACATCTCCTCCTTATTTTTTTCGCAGACCAGTCGAGGAAAGATGGAACAAGTCCTATCCTTCGGTGTTCTCGTATGGGAAAACCTGACAATAAGAACATAAACACTTTTGGGTACAGAAAATAGGCTGCTGTATTTTCGGATTTAAATGGAACTCTTCAAAACAATGATTTTGTGACAAAATAATTAATGTATACAAAAATTATTTAATTGCGAATTTTGGCGATTATTTCGCCTTGACTTTCATTCGTTTTCTTGACCTTTTTTCCATCTTAAATAAATAAGAAATGAATCAATAAAAATTGCAGCAAAAAATATCACTTGAAATACATGAAACTGAAATAATGTTGTTTTCTACTGTTCACTCTATGTTTATATTATATTATATTTTTGTCATTTCTGGAAAGAGGAAATAAATTTTCCAAACTTCAATTTATTGAAAATCCTTTCTCCTAGCGAATCCATCTCTTCAATTTATTTCGAGATTCATCCAAACAAAAGATCATTTTCTTATTTCCCGAAGCATTATGATCCCCAATCAGACATTTTTCTAAATATTTGGAGATCACAGTAAATCTCGAGTCAGGTGATTTCGTTCTAGCTGCAGAAAAGTGATTTTTCCTTCGAAAATGGCACATCATTCTTAGGAAACTTATTTTATGGGGCAATAATAGTATAATTTTGTTGCTTAAAAATTTTAACAAAATTCAACATTTTATTTTGTGTAACTTCAGAGAATGAAACAAAACAAGAAAGAAAACGATGTCACATACTATAAAAGGCTTCCGAACTTTACTAAACCTTTCAACTTTCAACGTATTTTACGTGTGTAACGACACTCTAAAATATTTTTTATTTTTAATCACGGAGGAACAAATCTTGCAAAAGATGACATTGTAACTTATTCCTAAGTGCAAAACAGATTACTTTAATGCATTAAATACAAAACTTGAATAAACACCCTAAAATGCAATAAACTCGCAAGAACTCGTGCCTACTTATTCGTCTGACGAAGGATCGTGTGTTCTTTCGACCCGAAACAACTGGAGCGAGTTTATTGCATTTTATGGTGTTTATTCAATGTTTTTTACTTATTACTTTAAACCGCTAGTTCTGTGGTGCTTTCTTATTACTTTAATGTATATATGTACATCCTTAAGTAATTGCTTACGTTCAGTTAGTGTACAAAAAATTTAGTATTTAAAAGAGTATTTAAGAGAAAATTTCCTAACACCTGAAAATGCAGTTGAAAGGATTGAAACCATCAAATGCAGTCGAAACCAATAAATAATTCCGGAAAATTCCAGAACTCGGCTCCTACATAAGTTAGATATTTTAAACTTTGGAAATCCTGAACCACCCATTTTTTAGAAGTTTTGGTGTCAAATTGTGTAATTTGACGCCAAGTCACAAGGTCTGCCGTTAATACCCACCTTCGTGGAAGTAAGAAAAAAAAAAATAAATAAATAAATAAAAAACCTGCCATTTTTTCTTAGAAATAGGCAAGCTCTATCGCATGACACTCGTATCAATGACTCGTATCAATGACTCGTATCAATGACATGTAAATGACTCGTAGCATGACTCGTATCAATGACAATACAGTCTTGATTTATAAAACTTTCGAGGATATTAGTTTTGTGTTCGCTAGAAACCAACGAATCATTCCGAAAATTTTCAGAATTCTCTTCTTGTTGAAGTTAAAGCTTCCATACTTTAGCAACCCTAAAGTACAATTTTTCAGCAAAATCGACATCTAGTGTAATCAACCCCCGGCGTACTTTTTTTAAATGACATAATTGATTAAAAAATATCCGTACATATTCTTTAGGGAAAATAATGATTTCATTGTGTGGCTGTTTTTGATGAAGATTTCTCATTACATGCCTTTAGAAAATAGGATCAAATTCAATTTAAAATTCATCCGGGAAAATAGAAAATTGTTAAAGAACATTTTTATTAAAACTGAGTTCAAAATGTCTCAAATTAAGCCTACACATTCCATAAATAAGTGAAGTATATTTTAAAGAGAATATAGGTAAGTATAAAATGGGATGAGAATTCACGGTTTAATTTAAGCAAATATTGTTTAGAAAATATTATATGGACTGACGAAATACGCAAAATCAATATTTTAGTTTACGTTATTTTTCCTAGAGATTGAAACAACCGTTTATTAACAGGTAGAGTTAAAGAACCGTTCTCTCGAACTTCAAATATTATACTAAAACTGGCAGAAATGACTCCGGACTATTATTTTGAAATTAAATGTACGAGAAAAAAATTTATAATGAAATATTTGGGATTCGATTTTTTTAGGGGGAGGGAAATAACTAAACTAATGTTTTTACACAATTCTAAATTCAAATTTTCATTGAAATTATCTACGATAACTCTTTTTATTATTTATCTGCAGACGAAAATTTTTTTTGCTACCAGTAGCAACACTGACATTTATTTCTTTTTTCACTTTTGATAACATTTTAGTTTCCCGTTGGAAAATGACGTCATTGTGAGAAAAAATGAGAAAAAACAAGAGTAATAAGAGAAACTTTTTGGTTATTTTTGCTAACGTAAAGTTTTTAATTGATAATTTTGCTAATTAAAGCGATAGAAATTTCTAAAAAAGAAAAAAAAAAAAAGTCTTCCTTGGAATATTTGGCAAATATTGATATATCTCATGATGTTGAGGACATATGAGGAGATGCGGTGCGCAGACGAAAAAAATTGACGCCAGCGACAGTTACTTTTTTTTTTTTTTTAATATATAGAGAAAGGAAGAAAAAAAACTCGAAGAATAAATGTAATTTATGTGGAAATATTCTTTTATAATTAAAAAATATAAATTAATTAAAATATTTTTTCTTTTGTTAAAATTGACAATCTCTCTTCTAGCCAGACTTAATTTTGTTTCTCTCGTTCGCATTTTATTTTTTCCCACTACTCTTTTACGAAACTCGTAGGTGAATAAAATAATAAAATAGAGTCACCTACGCATATTACTGAGTGTCTACATAGCTGTTTAAAAATAATAATAATGAAGAGTTCGCCAAATCTTATTATTTCTGAGCTATTTTATCTTTAATTAAAATCTACATGCAAATAATTCGGTTAGTTTTAAAGAGTAATAAGATTACTTTAAAATATAATTACTTTCGACCCCATTTTTTTTTTTTTTTTTTTTTTTTTAGAAAGTTTATATCTGCCACTGCAAAAAATCTTTGTTTTTCATTTAGTTTTTATTAAAAGCTTTTATTTTGTCTTTTTACATACATTTGTATAATATTGAAATTTTGTGTTCACAGATATAGCACAGAAATTTTTTTCTACACGAATGCCAACTATATAAACAAACTCAAGTTAAGAGTTAAATTGTAAACACGTGTCATTATTGTAATAAAAGTTAAAAAACGCGTTAAAAATACATTTCTTAAAAAACTAGCAGGCAACGCCCGCTTCGCTGGTCCCTATTTTTAAATGAATCGCTATAATTACTGAATTCTCAAAATTGCATTGATTTTTATCACGTGAAAAAAAAAAGAAAAAAAATCTTATTAGGAAAAATGTCGCACCGGGTTCTCACTGCCTTCGGAAAAAATTCCCAAAATGCTCTAACTCTTATTTCTATTAATTTCCCCCTTCGCCCCCCCCCTCCCGTCTATCCTAATAATTTTAAAAATTCGAAAATATCCGCAATCGGTTTGTAGGTATCGAAAACCTCTATATACCAATTTTGAATGCTCTAACTCTATTCTATTTTGTTTGCCCCTCCGTCCCCCCCCTTCCCGGCCCTCCTAATAACTATACACTTTCGAAAATATCCCCATTCGACTTGCTGGCCTCTAAAACCTATCTGTACCAATTTTGAACGGCCTAACTGTATTTCTATTTGTTTTTGCCCCCCCCTTCCCACCCCTCCTAATAATTTTAAAAATTCGAAAATATCCGAAATCGATTTGTAAGTATCGAAAACCTCTACATACCAATTTTGAACGATCTAACTCTATTTTTAATTTTTTGCCCCCCCCCTTCTCCCCTTCCCCCTTCTCGCCCCTCCTAATAACTTTACACTTTCGAAAATATCCCCATTCGACTTGCAGACCTTTAAAACCTATTTGTACCAATTTTGAACGGCCTAACTGTATTTCTATTTGTTTTTGCCCCCCCTTCCCACCCCTCCTAATAATTTTAAAAATTCGAAAATATCCGCAATCGATTTGTAAGTATCGAAAACCTCTATGTACCAATTTTGAACGATGTGACATTATTTTTATTTTTTTGCCCCCCCCCCCCCCCAAAAAAAAAAAAAAAAAAAAAAAAAAAAAAACGGAAAAAATCAAAAAATGAGTTTTTGGAAATATTTTCAAGAAGACGCTTGGCGTTTTTTTTTTTTTTTTTTTTACATCTTTGAGCTATTATTTTTGCTCGAAAATTCGTATTTTTCTAAATCATTTTCAGCCCCTCTCCCCCCCTAAAAATCCAAAATTCCAAAATCGCAGAAAATGATTTTTTTGTATTCAAGTCTAGTCTCCCCATCTGCAATATCTTCCTCGTGAAGCAATTTGGAGCCGAGTTATGCTTATAAAGGTGTTTTTGTCTTCAGCAACTCCGAAAATCATTTTCACCCCCTTCCCCCCTTAAAAATAAAAAATTACAAAATCGCAGAAAATGCTTTTTTCGTATTCAAGCCTAGTCTCCCCATCTGCAATTTCTTCCCAGTGAAGTAATTTGGTGCCGAGTTGTACTTATAAATGTGTTTTATGCGCCTCCGAAAATCTCATTTTTACCCCCTACCCCCCTTAAAAATCCAAAATTCCAAAATCGCAGAAAATGACTTTTTTGTATTCAAGCCTAGTCTCCCCATCTGCAATTTCTTCACCGTGAAGTAATTTGGAGCCGAGTTATGCCTATAAAGGTGGTTTTTGCCTTCTGCCCCCCCCCCGGGGTGAACGGGGGGGGGATATTTCGCAAAATCCCGTCTTAGTGAGCGTCAGGGTCCTAAAACCAACCTGCTCACCAAAAATTGTGACTCTATCTCCCATAGGATCGCCACAGCCGTGTTGAGTCAGTGAGTGAATCAGTGAGTTTACTCTTTTATATATATAGATTAAAATCTTCAAAGCTTTTCGCCTACATAAAACAAGAATTGACAATTCCCTGACGATGCCTTGTTTTATCTAGACGAAAAGCTTTGGAAGTTTTTATATTTTTAATAAATGTATTTTTAACGTGTTCTTAAAGTGTTTTTAATTTTTATTATAAATAAGGAAAATATAAAATCTTGCATAAAACTGAATTTAATTTAATATGACAGCACTTACTTCTATTCTTCAATATAAAAGCATGCAATAACTCTGTTTCATTCCCTAGCTATATTTCTTACTATATTCATTTCTTAAAATTATTTATTTGGCACAGCTTCCGCATAGAACTTGGTGGCTTTTAAATTTTTGTTGTCGACGATGAATTAAAATGGCTAGTTGTGTAAATAAAGATACGGGCGAGCAACGTCCGAGCTATTTCGGCGCCAAATTTCAAATTGCGCCAAATGGTTCTATACCAAAAGGCTTCCGTTTCTTTAGTTCCATTTTTCTCAATTTTAATTATATATATATATAATGTTTACACGCTCATTCCTTTCGTGAGAACAATAGCACTAAAACATTTTACCATGAAATATATTTTTGCAAATGTTGCAATTTTGTTTTACAAAATCTCCTTTCGGAAAAACAAAATTTTAGAAATGTTTTAGAAAACGTAACACTTGACCTGCTTAAAAACTAATGAACGATTTCGCTAGTTTGTTTTCCATTTGGCAAGGAATATCGGAATACACGCAGACATCTGGTGAATCAGTCGATCAAATTGAGGCGCGAATTTGGCGGTTTTTGAAAGAGTGGTTAACTGTTGTTGCATGCATGCGTCATAATCTTTTGATTATGATGTCTGGGATTTTGTAATATCCATCTTATGTTGGGTCTCCTTGAAAGGCTTGTTGTCATAACTATGACGTAGCGTAACTTTTCTTAATAATTTAAAGGCTTAAAAACCCATCAAAGAAGGAAATTCTTCATCCTGAGACTTCTGCCAAGACGATGGTGAGGGATTTCAGTCAACAGTTCCTACGTACCCCGGAGAATACCGAATAGATGTGAATAAGGCATTTCAATAATAATAATAAAACGAATCCTCTATAAGAGTCTCCAGATCATCATGAATAAAAAATAAATAACTTTGGTTTGGTGAAATACTAACACCGACAAACAATTGAGATTCACATGACCATTCTGTTCAAAAAGACGAGATAGCCAGACGAGAAAAATTGAAATTTCTAGTAATACTAGGAGGCTCTGCAACCTGCTCGCTCCTCTCACCAACAACCGGGGGAGATTTCAACCCCCCCCCCTACCCGATTCGCTTCACTCATTAACCCTTGCGAAATTTTACCCTATTATTCGCATCTTTGCCTTTCATTCAATTGGAATATTAATAATACATAACCAAGTCAAAAGCAGAACAGTATTATAGAAATCTACCCCATTTGGTATCACACTGAAGTACACAATATTTAATATTATATCGTTTATAATATGTCAAAAATCTGATTTAACGTTCGACAGCTTAATAACAATCTGCCATTATTTTGGGCGTAAACATGTGCTAGACAGCTAGACACCCAAAATAAACAACGACGGCAGTAACTTTTTTTTTTTTCGGAACAGGGCTAAATTCTTAACCTCTAAACCGTTACAGCTTTAGTATATGACCCCCTTGTAAACTTTTAAATTTTTATCACTATTTGGCGATGAATGTTTGAGTATTATTACTTGATTAAAGAAAATATGAACTTATTTTTTTCTAATGCCTATAATTTTTATTAGTTAATTTAAGACAATATGTAGCGCTTTACATTTATTTTCAATGTGCAACTACGTTTAAAAGGGTGCTTGCAACAGTAAAGTTGCAACTTCTTAAAGTGCATTTTTTCTAGAATATGATTTAGTCAGATGCATTGAAAATAATTATCTTATGGGATTATTGTAAATATTTTGAACATTTCAATATTATTTGTAGTAGTAGTACGACAGGAATATTTCTTTCAGAAAACGATTTTGCATTGTCGCCATTTATTGTATTACACCTTAAATTTGCCAAGATCCCTATCAATATCTAATTTTATCATTTAATTTCTTAAACTATCTTAAATACTATGTTAAATCTGAAAAAACCTTTCATATTTTTCAAAACCTACTGATAAATGAGAAATTCATCCTTGATTTTAATGTAAAAACGAATATCCAGTTTGAGGTGTCCGAGATAGACCATCACCCTTCATAAATCGGATGGCTTTTAAATATATGTTGGCAATACCTTCTAAATAACTATTGACGATGGCTCCTGAATAATTCTTGGCGATATCTTCTGGTTATAAATCAATGATGATATATTAATAGTTGTTCGCGATACCACATGAACTTGTATGGATGATGGTAAAATTCGTTGCTTTTGTAAAATTCGTTGCAACACGACTTTTTTTTTTTTTTTTTTTTTTTTTTGTAATAAAAGATTTTCGTTACCTAAAAGGTTGGTTTCGTTGAAAGTGAAACGAATCTTTTTGTAAATTAAAAAAAATTTCCTTCCCAAAACGAATCGATCCATTTTTTTTTTGTAAATAGTGTATGGTTACATATTCAGTGCTTGTACAGAGTTTGCACTTCCTGCTAATATTTGTTCTGAAAATATGCTGATAACAGTCTCCCAGATCCCATCACTAAGAACTTTATTTTCGGTCTCAGGTGACACCAAAATGTGTAAATAGGGCTCAACTTCGAAAATTTGGACAAAAACACCTTCTCTAATCTCCCATGGGTCAGAAAGTGAAACGAAATTGGCGATTCTTTTCAATAAAACTTTAAAATATAAATATTATTCTTGATTTTATTTTAATACACATTCAATTTACAAGGTCTGCCTATACATTTTTATCCGCTCATCAGTTCTATTAATTCAAGTTCAAGCAAAATCTATCGGAATTTGTTTTGCAAAAATAATTGTAAAATATCCCAATTAGGATATTGTGTATCCTATTTCGAATTCTGTTAAAGAATGTCACAAATGGTTCGATAAATGTAGCGTGCACAAAGCATAAAATAAATGAATAAATAAAAAAGCTAAACAGAGCCATTAAAATAAAGAGAAATTGTTTACGAGTTTAATCTTTGAAATAGACGTCTATTTTAATAAACCCGAAATATTTGATATTTGTTAGAGAAACATGGATGTCTTCTAACCTGTATCCCCATAAGATATCTAGGAAAGATAAATAATCTTTTGATATTTCAATTTTCTTTTTTACATTTTTTAAAAGTATTCAATTTAATCTCCCACACATGTCTACTTTAAATATACTTTTTTGAATTAAGTTTTCACGTAAGTACACTCATTTGACTTTTGACATTTAAGTAGGGCTCAAAGGAAGTGTTCTCTTTAAATATCGCAGGCTGTTGTTTTAAATAATGTTAAAAGAATTCAAAAAAGAATGCTTATGATCATCCTGTGATAATAAATTTTAGAAAGGCAAGAAAAATAGAAGTAAAACATCGTTCGCTTTATTTTAAACTTTTTTTTTAAATGACCAGATTGATTGATAATTTTAATAGCATTATTATTTCACTTATTTATGCAATTTATTTGTGCATACATTTTTTTTTTTTTTTTAAACTATTAACCGATTTACTCCCAACTCAATTTAAAGCATAAAAATAAGGAAAAATACTTTAAGTTATGTTTAAGACATGAATATTAAGCTAACCTAGAGGAATAATTACAATCCCATCGTTACAGCTCGAGATAATGGGTGTCCTATGTGTAGGCAGGGATGATTGCGTTCAGGTAATTCATTGGTTTCAGGTTTTTTTTTTTTTTTTTTTTTTTCTTCTTTTAATTTTTGATATCAAAATTCCAGTTTTTTGGGGGGATTTTAAATTCATAAAAACACAAAGACAAAAATATCAAATTCATATGACTGCTAAGTGTAAGTGAAACAAATATTTTTCAAAATGATTTCCTTGCAATAAAGTATATGTTCTCGACCCAAACAAAAACTTTTTTTCGTTAAAATGTCAGTGGGTCTATTCTGGCCTGTTCGCTTCGTTATATTCCTTCGGAATTCAACGATCTTCGGAATATAACGATAATATGGTATTCTGGGCTGATGCGATCGAAATTTTAGCGATATTTATCTTCGTTATTTTTCGAGAGCTCTAAGGCTGTCGTTGAGTGGCTCTTGTATTCGTTAAAATATGGCGCGACTTTTTGATATGATAAAGGTGTTTAATCATTCTTTTTTTGTTTGTTTGATTTTTAAAGAAATAGTTATGATTTATGAAATAAGGAAACTTGGTTAAAGAAATGTTAGCAAAGCTTAAAATACATAGAATGTAAACAAAAATGAATCACTTTTTCCCACACATATCCAAATTTAAATAAAGTGAAAACGGAATAAAATACAAACTTTATTATTTTAAAATTATGAAAATTTCAACTGTATTTGAGAACCTATTTATTTATTTATTATATATATATTTAAGTAATTGTTTGAATGACTCTAAACGATTGCATACATATTTTTTTTTTTTTGATTTAATGTTTATTATTTAAATTTATGATTTAATTTAATATTTTGGGTATAGTAAATCTTCTAAACAATTTTAAAACTTAATATTTTTTAAAAAGCAATGCAATATTCATCATATACATTTATGTAAAAAATTGAGTAATGTACTTTTCATATAAATTTACAAATAATTTTCTGGAAATTAATATACAGATTAAATCAAACTTATATATATATATATATATATTTTTTTTTTTGGGGGGGGGAGTTAAAAAGTTAAAACATTATTTAAAAACAATTCACATTTAATTTAATAAAATCAAACAAATTTTATGATATAAATATAAAACACTCATTAAATATTTTTTAGCATCTCAATCGACAATGACTTTATAAGTTTTAACTTCAAATATTTAAATAAAAATGTGTTTATAAATAGAGAAAAATATTTTTATGTTTTATTTACTAAATTAGAAAAAATGAAAAATATAAAAACTTTCTTCTTTTAAAATTATAACAATTTCAGCTGTAGTTGTGAATCTTTTTATTTTTTATTTTTTTTTTTAATAATTATTTTGAATAATTCTAAACAATTGCATACTTCCATTTAATATTTTGGGCTTAGTAAATCTAAACAACTTTAAAGCTTAATATATTTTAGAAAGCAATATATTATTCATATATTTATGTAAAAAATTAAGAAACGTACTTTTCATATAAATATACAAATAATTTTCTAGAAATTAGTATATGCAGTGTAAATCAAACATTTATATACTTTATTTTCTTTTTTTTTTTAAGCAAAGATTTAATGTCATTAAAATAAATTCCCGTTTAATTTAATAAAATCAAACAAATTTTATCACATTAGTTCAAATCAATATTTAAATATTTATATCATCTCAATAGGCAATGGCTATATAAATTTTAACTTCAATTATTTAAGTAAAAATAAATTTATAAATAAAGAAAAATATTTTTATGTTTTACTCACTAAATTAGCATTACAGTTTAATTAATTTTACTCACTCAAATATATCTAAATATCAAATATTTCAATTGCACTTAAACAAAAAATAGTTCAAACAAGGTGCATTGTACGTACTACATTTCAAAATTAATTTTTGGAAAAAATAATCAAAACATGAGTACATACCATGTAAATAAAATAAATCTATTATTTTGAATCTTTAGAAAGTGATACGTCCTCTTTATTTTGCCGAGTAAATAATTATATCGAGTGGCTGATTTCTTTTTAACAGCCAGTCTAATATAAAACTCTACTTGGCTATTTAAAATTTCCTTTTCATCGAGACGATACAATTAAATCGAACTGGAAAACAGCTCTGCTACAACACATAAGAGAATCCACACTGTGTCTTTGCTTTTTATTTTTTTCATTTTCACAACAAACAAACAACCTATATTTAACATGGCGTATAGCGATCGTCGTCTGCTCTTGCTCACTTGTAATCACAATAAAACAAACCACGTGCTTCGTCCTGATTGGATGAAAGAGTTAACCTCGAACGCAGTTTTCCCCCACCTCGTTTGATTATAACGTTCGGAGGGCAACATCCCTCTCCCGCGGATTATCGTTATGAAAGAGATTTCGATCGAAAAAATAACAATCGGTTTGTCTCTTTAACGAAGAGTCCAGTGGGTCTATTCTGGCCTGTTCGTTAAAAAGACGAAGCGATCGTTATTTTTTCGATCGAAATATCTTTCATAACGATATTCAGGGATACAGCGATTCTGCCCTTCGAACGTTATAATCAAACGAGAATGGGGGAAACTGCGTTCGAGGTTAACTCTTTCATCCAATCAGGACGAAGCACGTGTTTTGTTTTATTATGATTACAAGCGAGTAGCAGACGATGGTCGCCATGTTAAATATAGGTTGTTTGATCGTTAATTTGTTTGTTGTGAAAATTAAAATTAAAAAGCAAAGACACAGTGTGGATTCTTTTATGTGTTGTAGCAGAGCAGTTTTCCAGTTCAATTTAATAGTGTCGGCTAGATGAAAAAGAAATTTAAAATAGCCAAGTATAAATTATTTACTCGGCAAAATAAGGAGGAAGTATTTTCTTATCACTTCTTAAAGATTCAAAATAATAGATTTAGTTTACTTACATGGTATGTACTCATGTTTTAATTATTTTTTCCAAAAATTAATTTTGAAATGTAGTACAATGCATTTCTATTATGTTATTTATTTAAAGTAAACTTTTTTAATCACACGCAAATTTCTGTTAACACATCCGTATTAGAGACTTCTTTTAATAATGAGCGAATATATTTTTAAGTTTGAATATTTGTGTTTTTAATTTCTTTCTTATTTGAAATATATTTTTCATTTAAGTGCAATTGAAATATTTGATATTTATATATATTTAAGTAAAATTAAATAAACTGCAATGCTAATTTAGTGAGTAAAACATAAAAATATTTTTCTTTATTTATAAATTTATTTTTACTTGAATAATTGAAGTTAAAATTTATATAGCCACTTCCTATTGAAATGATATAAATATTTAAATATTGATTTGAACTAATGTGATAAAATTCGTTCGCTTTTATCAAATTAAACGGGAATTTGTTTTAATGATATTAGATCTTTTTTTCTTAAAAAAAAAAAAAAAAAAAAAAAAAAAAGATAAATGTTTGATTTACACTGTATATACTAATTTCTAGAAAATCATTTGTATACTTATATGAAAAGTACGTTTCTTAATTTTTTACATAAATATATGAATAATATATTGCTGTCTAAAATATATTAAGCTTTAAAGTTGTTTAGATTTACTAAGCCCAAAATATTAAATGAAAGTATGCAATTGTTTAGAATCATTCAAAATAATTATTAAAAAAAGAAACTAGATTCACAACTAGAGCTGAAATTTTTATAATTTTAAAAGAAGTAAGTTTTCATATTATATACATACATTTATATAGATATATTTCTAATTTAGTAAATAAAACATAAAAATATTTTTCTCTATTTATAAACACATTTTTATTTAAATATTTGAAGTTAAAACTTATAAAGTCATTGTCAGTTGAGATGATAAAAAATATTCAATGATTGTTTTATATTAATATCATAAAAATTGTTTGATTTTATTAAATTAAATGTGAATTGTTTAAAAAAAAAAAAAAAAATGGTATATAGAAGTTTGATTTAATCTGTATATTGATTTCTAGGAAATTATTTCTAAATTTATATGAAAAGTACGTTACTCAATTTTTTACATAAATTGAATAATGCATTGCTTTTTAAAAAATATTAAGCTTTAAAATTGTTTAGAAGATTAACTATACCAAAAATATTAAATTAAATCATAAATTTAAATAATAAACATTAAATTAAAAAATTAAATTATGTATGGAATCGTTTAGAGTCATTCAAAACAATTACTTAAATATATATATAATAATAATAATAATAAATAAATAACTAGGTTCTCAACTACAGTTGAAATTTTCATAATTTTAAAATAATAAAGTTTGTATTTTATTCCCTTTTCACTTTATTTAAATTTGCGTGTGATTAAAAAAGTTTACTTTAAATAAATAACATAATAAAGATGCATTGTACTATATTTCAAAATTAATTTTTGGAAAAAATAATTAAAACATGAGTACATACTATGTAAATAAACTAAATCTATTATTTTGAATCTTTAGGAATGATGGAATCTTTAGGAATATGTGTGAGAAAAAGTGATTAATTTTTATTTACATTCTATGTATTTTAAGCTTTGCTAACATTTCTTTAACCAAGTTTCCTTATTTCAAAAATCATAACTATTTCTTAAAGAAAAAAAAAAATGTTTAAACACCTTTATCATACCAAATAGGGGCGCCATATTGTAACGAGTGCAAGAGCCACTCAACGACAGCCTTATAGCTCTCGAAAAATAACGAAGATAAATATCGCTAAAATTTCGATCGCAACAGCCCAGAATACCAAATTATCGTTATATTCCGAAGATCGTTGAATTCCGAAGGAATATAACGAAGCGAACAGGCCAGAATAGACCCCAGGTATTTTTTCATAAATTCATAATCACTCCTGATATAGAATGCTGGGCGTTTGTAAAAGTTTGGGATAAATAGGGTTTTGATGTGTGACTTTCATAAAATAAAACTGTCCTATAAATAGGACGCTGGGCGCTAACAGGTTACGTGGATTGAGTTGATTTAAAATGCTAAAATTTAAACCGCAATACACACACACAAATCCCACAGAAAAAAAATGGAATTTTTCACTAAGATATAAAAACACGAAGTGATCTATATACGTGGCTACCATTTTTATGTTTAAACGTGCCTACACATATAAATTCTTTATTTTACATGAAGATTTAAATTAATTATAATAAGAAAAGCCTTTTACATACTTCATGATAAGCGGTAACGCGTTTTCACTGGGGTACCCCGACTTGCTCACCAGCATTTGCGGTGTCAGAAGCCTTACATTTGTAGTTTCTGTTTACTGTTCTTTTAAGCATGCCTCTCCACTGGTCATCGAGCCCCGCCGCATCGTTGCCATCGCAAGAATTACTGGAATAAATAATCTCTACATTCGCAATTTTAGTAACGTTTTCAAAATGAATATTTATATTGTCTTCTTGATTAGCTTTCGTTAACGCGATTGTGATTTTGTTTGCGGCTATGTCGTGGCTGTGTTCCTGGATCCTAGCTTTTATTTTTATTTTTGATTTACCGATATAACATTTATTATTGCATTGGCTGTCAGTGTATGGTATTTTATATATTCAGGCTGTTTCTAAAAGATGGATGGGCTGCCTGTCATTTCTTATGATTTGGTATATATTGGGATTAGGTTTTATGGGAATTTTAAGATTATTTTTAACGGCGATATTTTTAATTTTGCAAGATGCTCCGCGGTCATAAAGAATCGAAGTTGCGAATTTTAGGGGTGGGGGTGGGGGGTGATAAACAGGAATATTGTTTAGGGTTTTAATTCTTTTTCTGTACATTTTATCAACTAAATTTTCAGGGTAACCGACTTTTTTGGTGTACAGCTTAATAGTAGTTAGTTCTTCTTTTAAATCTTTAGGTTCGTTACAAATTATTATGGCTCTGTTTATATAAGATTGTATATCACTAATTTTGTATTTATAGGGCGTTTTGTTTTTGTAATGGATAATTTCGTTACTGCTGGTGGGTTTTCTGTAAACTTTAGTATTCATTATATTATCATAACGGGTTACAGTAACGTCAAGGTAATTTATTTGATTATTACATTCGTTTTCAAGGGTAAATTTTATGTTTGTGTCTATTTCATTTAAGGTGTTCAAAATGTGGTTAAGGTTACTATTACAGACGATAATTGCAAAAATATCATCTATGTATCTGAACCAAAAAAGGATTTTATTTTAAAACTTTTTCATAATTTCATTTTCTATTGTGCGTAATTTAAATTCTGCTAAAAAACCAGATATGGGGGATTCCATTGGGACCCCTTTGAGTTGTTGATGAATTGTGTTGTTAAATTCGAAATAATTTTCTTTTAATAAAAAGTTAGTGGTACTTATTTAGGTTTGGGCTATTTTAGGATTGCTGAATTGTTTGTTGATTTCACTGTTAGTTAAATCGGCTATTTCATTAATATCTATTGAAGGGTACAGATTAACTACGTCAAAACTCAAAAAACGGTAATTTTCTTTAATGTTAATTTCGCAGATTTTACTGATGAAATCTTCAGTGGAGTTCAAACTATGAGGTGAGGGGGGAAGTAAACTGTTATAAATTTCAGAAATATATTTTTCAAGAGGGTAAGTTGGTCCTTCACTTTTGCTTTACGATTGGCCTTATTTTTGGTGGATTTTTGTGGTGTTTATAACGACCAAAGATACGCGGGGGTGTTTGGAGCACGGTTTATATTACAAGAAGGTTTGCCATTGGGCCAGGTGCCTTCTTTAATGATTTTATCCGTAAAATCATTAAATATGTCCTTGCCCTTAGATTAATTAAGCATGTTTTTATTTATGTATGTATAACTTTCCGAAATTTCGAAGTGTTCCAACTGGGAGGATGAGACATTTTGAAAAATAATTAATCTGATAAAACACCATTTTAAAGAATCTTAAAGCGCATTTTTAAAAATTTTCGTTTCGAGAATACCTTTTCAACGAACTAACCGACAAACATTTCCATTTGAAATTTCAAAGTTGCCTCCCTAGATGTGTTTTTCCTTTCACAATACTTTTAAGCCGAACCAGGTTCCTCTTACACTAATTTACCTCTTAACTGCCCCGGGCGTATATAAACGCTTTTCACTTGTGTTGCGCTTCAACCACTGAAACTAGTTCCACGGCTTTGGAATGCATTAAAATGACCTTGAATGAGACCTTGATAGTATTTTTGATGAATTTACTTGTTTCAAAAAAGAAGGATTGGGCAGGTAAGGGGTTAAGCATGTTTCTTTTTATTATTATTATCATTATTACTATTTTTATTACAGTTTTCAGAAACTCAAGTTTTTCCGGAAATAAAGTGAAAAGAAGTAGGTTTTAACAAAAACTTTAATCAGTCCCAATTTCCTGATTAAAAAAAAAGATAAGTAAAAATATCAAAGCACAGTAGGGCAAAACATTTAAAAAGAAGTGTCTATCGGTAAAAGATTTTTCTTTCAAACAAACAACGAACACACTTCTTCCATTTCGAGATTAAATGTTCTTTAGGTACTACTAATGCTTCCCAGCCTTTATTTTCTTTAATTAATCGAGCCTCCCCCCCCCTCCTCAAACTGAAACAGATGCGCTCCTGAGATACAGTGGGTACTGGGTAGGGCTTCTACTTTTAGTAGACTTTGTATATATGTTTGTATGTACGTGACCAAAATGTTTATTGGTGTATTGCAATACGTCCAATGATTTATGCTTAATATACAAATTGTTTATTCTATAAATTAATATCAAGTAAATTTTAGTATTTTTATGGACAGATAAATGATTTTTTACCTTAAAATCAGGACAAATGTAGCATAAAAGACACAAATTAAAAACAACGTGAAACTGAAAAACATTCAAAACAGATACCGGTAGAATAAATATTACACATATATACATATATATATATATAATATAAAATGGAAACAAATTTTACATAAACTAATAGATTTGATAATGAGATTTTTGTTTCTATATTTTTAAACTTAATTACTTTTTTAAGCATTTTATATTTTAAGCTTAAATATTTTACAGGAATTTAATTTTTTAACTGCTTCATTTTTATGCTTCATTACAATATACACTAAAAGAAATAATATATATATATTTTTAAAGAATAACAAAAAGTAATTTGAAAGCATCTCTATGCTATCTCAGCTAACGTTACGAACTATCAAGAAATGTTCTTTCTTGAGACTCTTCTTAAGCTTAACACATACGAATAAAATATTTTGAAAATAACTAGATAATTTAAAAGAATATTTTAAAATATTCTTCAACGATGTCCATTTTCCCGTAAGCTCAGTATTTTGATACTGCAGAAAAATAGGAGGGTTCAATTTTTCATTCATACTCATTACTTTCAGAACACTATAGTGAGGAAAGTATTGTAATCATGTCAAAAATCTGAATTTGAGATTTTCATGTTTCTATACGTTTCGAGGTCCCTGAGTCCGTTTTCACTATTTTTACGATGATATGTGTGTGTGTCTGTGAGTGAACACGCTAGCGTCTAAACGGTTTGTTCGAATAAGCTGAAAGTTGGTACGTATATTGTAAGTCACCATAGTACGAACTCTATAGATTTTGGTGAATCTAGCACTTATAGTTTTTTACAGGGACACAAAGGAAAATTCTTTATCATTATGGCCTATGGGACCAAAATTTTAAAAGTGCGATAGCATCTAAACGCCTTATTCAATTGAGCAAAAATTTTATACACATATTATAGGTCACAGATACTCAATCTGTATAGATTTTGGAGAATCTAGCACTTATAGTTTTTTTTTACAGGGACACAAAGTTATTTTATGGCCTATGGGGTCAAATTTTTAAAAGTGTGATAGCGCCTAAACGCCTTATTAATATGAGCAAAAAATTTGTACACATGTTATAAGTCACAGTTTCACCAACTGTATATATTTTGGTGAATTTAACACTTACAGTTTTTTTACAGGGACACAAAGAAAAATTCTTTATCATTATGGATTATGGGACCCAATTTTTAAAAGTGCGATAGCATCTAAACGCCTTATTCAATTGAGCTGAAAATTAATATGAATATTATAAATCACTGTTGCACTAACTATAAGCATTTTGGTGGATCTAGCATTTATAGGTTTTTACAGGAACACACCAAATTTCTTTAGCATTATGATCTATGGGCTCAAAGTTCAGTAGCATTCAATAAACATCGTGTAATATATGGAGAAAAATACTCAAACACTCTATTATGGTTTTCTCCTTTTTGTTTGTTTAACAACTCCTCTTTCTTTACTTTATCTATAAAACTGTTAATTACTCAATGTTCGGAAAGTCGAGTGGAGTCACTCCAGATTTTTTTTTTAAATATCACGGCAATGGGAATTTGATTTGTTATACAATGCAGTTATCGTTCAATGCTTTAACTGGGGTTAAAATTATGTCAAAAATATAAGATCTGTTTTGGTGTTCAGGGAAGAAAGGGTATAGTAGAACAATGAGTACGTTGGGACAAACGTAATTTTCCTATGATTCCAAAACTCAAAAAGTAGAAATTTAGGCTATAAATTAGTTGATCTGCAGGGCAACATTGTGGAAAACAGTCACTGTCCCATTTCATCTTGTAAAGAAGTTGTAGCCATTTTTGTTTCTACTATCACTGTTAGAAAAATCAGAGAAGCTTCATACTTTTTTCGGATTTGAACACATATTACATTGTCAATTAATCAATATCGTTGTATTAGTTTGAAGATTAGACATGCTTCATTGCATATATTTAATGTTCTGTACTCTATTAATAAACCTTGTGGAACATTTTGACATTTGATTTAAAATGACTTCTTGGGGGGCACAGTGGGACATGTTGATAGGGGTACAGTAGGACACTGAACTGTCCCACTGTTCCCCAATGTAAATATATCTTAGAATATCAAAATTTAAAATTAAGTTATTCACGTAAAATGATATTATTGTTTTTTTTTTTTTTTAATAAAATAGTTTCAATGTCATTTAGATGACATCTAAAACATGCATTCAACAGCCTATCCACCTGCTGACTACTATTACGTTTTTGTTAAATGTTTTTAAATGACATGTTATTTAAACACATTATTTTCAATATTTTTGTTAAGCATAATGTAAAACTTTTTGCCAGGAAACAGTTTTATTTTCGATCCTCAGACCCCCTATTCAGCTTTCTTGCTGTTATTCGAATGAAATTACCAAAATCTATGATTTGCGGGGGACAAAAATAGAATAGCACAAAAATATCATTTCCTGTGGACTTTCGACGTTATTCCAAAATAAAATTAACTTTTGAAACTCTCTTGTATAATTTAAAACAAATGAAAAAATTGTCCTACTGTCCCTCCCACCTTTATAGAGTCAAAAGATAATGTTTTTAAAGAAGAAATATTTTTGCGTTAAAAAAAAAAAAAATGAAATGAAATGTTTAAATTGAAAGTCGAGCGCAGAGACAACAAATTTGCATCAAGACTCCACATTTTAATTTTTCTTCTAAAATCTAAATTTACTTTCAAAGTATTCGGGGCTTCAGGGCATTTTTATAAATAAATTTTTGTGTGATCTTGTTTTGTCTGATCAGTTTTAATGTCTCTTTCAAACACAACATAACATTTGCTTGGTGTATGTAATTTATTGATGAATTCCATTGATAATTAAGATGAAAAAATTTAAAAGTTCCAAATAAAATGCTTATTTAATTAAAATCTCCGTATCTTAGAGAGCACATACTACATATTCTATGTAGGGTAAGTGGACCAGTAAAATAAATATAACCCAGTGTTCCATTCCTCAATTATCGCTTTTTATATGTGACTGCACTATAATTGAAGCATATTTAGGTAGGAGACACCTTTCTGTCCTTGTGACGAAGATCTTTGAAATTTTGCAGAAAAAAGTAAAATAAAATAACTGAAAGGGATACACAAGACCGTAGCCAAGGCCAGCTGGGGGTGGGGGGTGAAAACCCGAAACTCGCATATTTGTCGTAACTTCTTTAGTGTTATAACACTTAACATACTATAGTTTGAACCAGATCGGAAAAAAAAATGTTCGGTTACCGACCTATATATGTACTCAATTAATAAATAATATTTTCTGTTATATCAATGTGTTAACACAACGCAAACTCGTATCATACACAAAAAGCTAATGAAATCTGAAAAATGCAACTTTTTAATTTTAAATAAAAAAATTTTAATGAACATTTGCAGTCACTTAAATTAATCTTTATTCATCATCAATGTTCATTTCAATCAACCTTATTGCACCGGTGTTTTCGGTACAGTTTAAACGGGTGTATTTATTTCTCAATCTTACACACCAGATTGAGGTCCATTTTCCAGGCGCAAAAACAAGCAGAAACAGGAGAAATTCTTCTCGCAAAACAAAGGTGACCGCTTATTCGGCAATGTCCACTAAACAGGTATTTAGTTCAATTAAGTTAATTTAACAGATTAAATTAAGAATAGATTTTGTTCATTTAAAGAACGTTGTAAAAAATAATCTATCTACGAAAGTGTTCTCAGAGGGGATGGGAGGGGGGTGTTTAGAAAAATAAATAAATATCTCTGTTAAAATGAACTTTTAATGAGTTTTGCTCTTTTTGAAAAATTAACTTGAGTTGAGCGGATTCATTTCTTAAAACACGAATTTGAGCGCGAACTGACTCATTTTTTAGACGACGAACTTGAGTCTGAATCAGCTCGTTTATTTTGTGAGTTTGCACAACACTGAATACAACTAGATATACAACTACGGGTAACCTGTTGCTGAGATTTTATATATGTGAGAATTAATTGAGACTATTTTTATGCATTTATGATTTTAACTCATTTTCACCGATTTTCACTTTTACAATATCAAAATTTATGAATCATATACTTTTTATATCTTACTCTTGTTATTTTATAGATTGGTCATGACTAGCATATAAAATGTATGAAATTTATTCAACGCGTATATCTAATTTTTTATATTCGGAAAAAAATATTCTTTATTCACCTTTAGAAAAATTACTAAATTGTTTTCTGTACTACTTTTCTACACTCGCGTATTTAAAAATTTAAATAGTTTTTTTATACATATTTTTTCTATGAAAATATGAGCCACAACGACACAATTATAAACCGCACATTAAAAAATGACTTTTTTTTTGGGGGGGGGGGGGAGAGAGATTGAAGTTATTTTAATTAATATTCTGTTTTTTGAATTCATCTTCTTGAGACGAGAAATTATAACAACCACCTGTGTACCCTTTCACGGCCGTTACCACACACACAGAGACATTACAGATACAGAAAAAAAAAGCATTTTTTTGAAATTGTTTCTTTTTTAAAGACAAGTCATTTAAAGTTAGACCTTGAGTTTCTAAAAAATACAGAGCTAATCCATAATTTTAAATATCCATATTTAAGAGCTTTTAAAAAGTTAATAATGAATAGTTTCTTTTGTAAATACTGCTAAACTTTTGGGTGGGAATGTAAATGTTTACACATTTTCAAACTTTGACTTTACTGTGATTCTGGATTTTTTGTCAATAAAAAAACGAATGTCTATACACGAGTTATACTTTAAAAACTGTTTGGGATAATTCGAAAACTTAAAGTATATTAAAAAATCTGATCAATAGTTGTTCCCTGCCACCCCCCCACCCCCTCCCAAGAAAAAAAAAGTGAAGAAAAGAAAGTTAAATATCGTCAACCTGAATCTCTAGAGAGGAAACAAACCCTCTTCATTAAATTGTATCTCTAGAGGAAAGATGAAAAGTTTTCTGGATAATAGTTATCATCATCTATGAAGGGAGGTTTTAATTTATTTTCTTCTACAGTGAAAAATAAAATTTTTTATTTTATAAATAAAATCAGTTTTTAGTTTCCCAATAATTTAAAGATTTCGAAACACTTTGAATACGATTTTAGAGTAATGTGCCTATTTGCCCAGTTTGTTTTAGAACATTTTCTTTAACATAAAAACTCTTATTTATATGGATTACCATTAAAATCTGTTTCGGTTAGATTTTAGGCGAATATTTTTCTGCAAAATTTTTTTATCAGTTTTCAGTCATGTTTATTCAGAATTTCTGTGAACGTATGATAGTTTGCAGTCAACCATAAACAGTCGAAATATTTCCTCCCATTTCAAACATAATTTTTTCAACTGTTTTCTTTCCAAAAGAAATAAAAAATTAATATACCTGATTTAGAAAAAGTGTTACAAATTACTTACACATTTTCCACAGTCATGGATCAAAATATTTGCCTGTAAAATGCGCATAAGAAAGAGATCTTTTTAACCTATCCATCTACTTTCCGCCGTCATTTTACGTAATACTTTAAATAAATAATTTATAGTCATTTTTCAATCAGTATTTTTTAACTGTGTTTAAACAACGGAATCTTTGATGTTTACTCGGCATTTACGTACGCCTTCATACATAAAACCCACATCGTCCAAAATTATGCGACCCTTTAGTTTGAGTGTTCATGGCTCGACATCGCCATGCCTTTTGCGCGTACATCATTCATTTATCTCATTTTTGCTTATACCGACACGGTAAAAATATTCATACGAAACGTAGCTTCTGAACCTAATTGCATTTTTAAAACTTCGAAACAGTTTATAAAACTCTTTCGAACGTCTACGTTCACGGATATCCGGGTGTTATTCTACTAATTGTAACCTGGCACTGCTTTGGTATTATTTACGGTGGACGTTGAAAATTACTCTTTGAAAGGGCTCTCTTAGAGTTGTGAAATTTGTCAACATGGAGTAGATTGAAATTTCTCGAATAATAATGAAATTGAAAAAATTTTTTTTTCTAACTTAAAATTGCTCTGTGCGACTGAGATTTTAAATTTTTCCTTCCATTTTACATTATTATAGTTTATCAATAAATTATAAACATGCATTACTTCGCGAATGGATTGATAAGTTTTATGTATATGCATTCATTATTATGTTCTAATGCATTTAACATTCAAATATTATTAAAAAAATTAACTTATCCAAGAATCGTTCAAGTCATGCACAGAAATGTTTAGACTATATGAATAAACTATAATAATGTAAAATCGAAAGATAAATTTAAAAACCTCAATCGAATGGAACACTTAAAATCTTTTCAACAAAAATTAAAATTTTTATTCTTTTTAAATTTTCAATCGTTTAAAAAAAAAGTTTATTACACGTAATTCGGATCCATTTCCATGCCTACGTATGCAAACTTTCGCAACTCTAAGAGAATCGTTTCAACGAAAGATTTTCAACCTCCACCGTCTCCTTAAAGTCTTCTATTGGAGGTTTAAATTAAATTTTTTGACCCATTTATAAATATTTTTAAGAGATCAACGGGAATATTCAATCACTTAAGAGTTTTAAGAAAGAAAATGGCAAAGGAAAAATCATGTCATCAGATTTTCTCAAAATACTGAAAACCACATCTTCCTTAGCATGAGGTGTTCCTTGCTAAAATTTCACTATGCATGTGTACTTGGCACTTTAACAAAGGTGCCTATACGTGCAAGTTCGTCAACAAGCTAGTTAAACGTTTTGGAGAAAATGCGTCACGTCACAAAGAAAAGGACCCATTAGACGAAGAAAGGACAAACTTGACCGGATTATTTTAATCTTACACATAGGTAGAGAGAGTTTTGTAGGAAGGGAGTCGTATGCCTAATTGTTAGATACAATTGACCATCCTACTTTTAACGGTCAAATCTACTAGTTAATACCAGTCAAAATTTGACGGATCATGGGCAACTGAAATTGTTTCACGGCATAAAGTTTTAAACATCCCTGTTTTGATATTTCGTATTATGCTCTTAACCAGTTTAAAACCCCCTGCTGTAATCAATTATTTTTTGGTTGAAGGGGAAGGGGGAATAAATTTAATGAAATTTCAATATACAAAATTTAAGGGCGCTCTATACATAAAAATAAAATCCCAAGATTTTTCCTAATTTTACTCGAAATAGAACCAAAAGAATTTGAAGAATAATTAAAGAAAGAATTTATAAATTATGGTAAGAATGGAGAAAGCAAGCACACATAAATAATTTTCATACATGTTTTTTTAATTTGATCGCTAATTTTTATCTTCAACATACTTTTCTGCAAACAGCATAAGACAAAGATCATGACTCAACAAATATTTATTTTACAAATCGCAAATTAAGCTGAAATCTTTTAAATGCTAATTAATGCTAGTGCTTCAATAATTTTGCTGTCGACTGTACACAGCACAAAAATAAAATCTATCGAGCATCGATAACGATAATATTCCATTTCAATTACAATATGACAGTGGCGTCACTGATAATCTATCGATGTTAAAAAAAAAAAAAAAAAAAAAACCTCAGAGGTTTTTTTTTTTTAAATTTATATATAAAAAAATTAAATCACATAAATTTATAAGGTAAAATAATTTAAATTAAAATGAATTTTAATAATGCTTTGTGTTTTCTTCATATTCTATAATTATAATTTTATTTACACTTAGAAATATACTATACTACTTAAAAGTAAATAAATAACATTATTACACTTTATTCTATCAAAATAGTATATTTCAAAAAAAAAAAGTATACTGTTAAATAAATAAATAATAAGAATGAATCTAATATTTTAGCAAGTTAATTTGCTCAGTAAATTTCTTATAAAAAATTATACTATGTAAATTTTTACACGTATAAAATACCATCTTTTAAGGTTATTCGTTCTAAATTATTTTTTCTATAATATATTATGGAAATTAAATATCAAAAATTATTATAATTAGGTTAAAAAAAAAAAAAAAAAAAAAAAACCTTTTTTGATTTTAAATGTCTATTTTCATCTTTTCTAAACGAAGTTTTCAAGTGATAAAAGTTAATTTTTAAAGAACAATAAACTCTGAGAATTTGTTAATTTTAAAAGATTTTTTTTTCTTTTAAGTAATGGAAAACAATTTTAGGAATATATATGTTTTATATGGTAACAGATGGCGCCACAATATAAAATCCAGAAGTACTATCCTGTGTAAGGGAATTTTCGGTGAAAATGCTCATGACGGTAACCGGTAAGAATTCGTGAATTGCTTTATTTTAATATACTGCCTTGGAAAGTATGAAACAATGAATTAATCGTGTGAATTATTTTTATGATTGAGCTTTAATTAGGCGTCTGCCATAGACATATGAAATATTAATGTCGTCTGCTCGATCTCTACCATCGGTATTCATATTGCGCTGCAGAAATGAAAAGGAATATTCCCGTTCCGAATTGGTTCAAAATTTCCTTGCGCATGGCTAGATCGTACGATTTTGGTCTTAAAGTAAGTGCTTTTTGTATTTTGATATAATAGTTTCGGGCGTTCTTTTCAACTGTGCTGTATATAAGGATTCGTACCCAATAGCATGACTAGATAGTAGATTCCATCAAAGGCTGATGGAATGATACAGAAACGTATGTTCGTCAGTCCATTTCTGCATGGTTTTTTAATAAGAATTTCAAAGACAATGGCTAATTTTTTGTCAAAGGTGAATGGGTTGAAACTGCCGGTAAAAATCCAGGCTTGCTGAAAGATGTTTAAAAATATTTACAGCACGAGCTCTTATGGCCCAGCATGAACAAGTTTAAAATATCATTCGTTTGAAATGAAATCAATATAAGGAATAATAGGAAAAGGAAAGCACAAAAACTATGTTTTCTCCAGTAAGTTACTTGTAGGTAAGGCTTGCAGTTCTATTCTAATCTATTTTCCTGCCTATATCTTTCGTGGTATCTTCATAGAGACACCTGCATTGAATTTTAAATAATTTTTGCAAAGATCTTGGATTCAAGATCCCCATAAGTCTTAATGAACGATTATTTTTTAGGCAACTTGTAAAATGGAATATTAAAATTCTGGTTTAGTTTAAATATTTTGCCTGCTATTAAACGGGGGGAAAAAAATCTTATCTTAAAGTAAAACTGTAATTTATAAACAAATTTGTTTTTAATTTAGTTTAATAGTAGTCACATAAATTGTGCGTGAAATTCTCGTTCCTTTATTATGTATTGCGATGTCTAATCAACCTGTATTGCAGGGATGTTCATTTAAAATCCCATTTTGCTTCAATGCGAAAAGGAATGCATCTTCTCCACCAACAGCATGATTAATGACCTGAACGCATGTTTATTTTTTCAGGTGAAAGTTTACTATTTTTTCTTTAATGTTAAGCTTCGTCGAAGATTTAAATAAAGTAGAGGAAAAATTAACGCAGTTAATAATGCTTTGGAAGAATTGTCGTCTTTAACACAAAATCTTTAAAAAACAAGCAGATTTTTTAAAACTTTTTTTTTTTTCCACCGTTCTTTGTCGTTTCTTAGCATACAGGGAAATAAATAAAAAATATACACTAAAGATGTTGTCGATTAATGACAGAGAATGGAACGCAAAAAATAAATAAATAAATAAATAAAAATAGAAATATTTTTACAAAAGTTTAATGAAAAGGGGAATTTATATTTTCTGTTATGATTTTTTTTTTTTCTTTTCTTTAAATCGCAATAATTTTGACATTTTTTTCCCTTCAAAAAAGGAAAAATTATTTTATTTTTTTCTTTTATCGCACGTGTTTAGTTTACATGAAGTCTAAATTAAGTTAATTATTTATGGATTAAAGGTGAAAACTATAGATTCATTTTTTATTTACTATATTTTCAGATAATTTTACCAAACATAAATAGCTTTTTTCATAAATGCTCATTAAAATATGTTAATGACCATGATCAAATTATGAGTTTGGCATTTCATTTGTACATATTGTTTTAATATAGTGTATCTTTACAGACACACTTTAAAACTGATTTTGATGAATCTCCGAATTCTGAAATTCAAAAATCGTTTCAAAGCATTAAAAAAAAAAAAAAAAAAAAAAACTTTCTAAATGTCTATTAATAATTTTTATGCACTGGAAGTACTTCTAAGCGTCATCTGGCACTATTAATTATACAATCATAGTAAAATACTTCATCTGATCATTTAGATGAAGATCACGTGCCACATTTAAAGACTTAAAAAAAAAAAAGTGCCTATCGTAGAGATTTAAATATACAATATTTAGTTGCTATGTTGCCATAATTAACATGTGTGAATTTATTTATCTATGGCTTTATAAAGGGTGTATTTAGATCTGTATAGTGGTTATTAAATTTTCCTTTCTAAAAATAAGCAAAATTTGATAATTTATGAAATAGGAAAAATTAATGAAAATTAAAAATATTTGATTGGAAAAAAAAAAAAAAAAAAAAAAGGATCGGTGAAGTAGTTGTTTATTAAAGGAATATTTCTTCTGATTTTCCTGGTTTTGTTAATAATTGTAGAAATTTTAGATGTGAAACTATAAATACTTTTTTCAACTTGTTATTTGCATATTTCATAACATAAAACATTTTAAATGCAATAATAAATTAGTTACGACAACTGTCCATCTCGTTTCGAAAATTAAATGTATTTATTTGTTTTAAACTATAGTATAATGATTTAAGCATATGTTGTCATGGTTTCTGAAAGTTTCATGAAATTTGGAAAAAAACCATCAGAGTTGTAACTACCTGTGAAACATTTTCGCAATTTTTAATAAAATATTTATAACTTTTTAAATATTAAAGCTATCCATAGAAAACTGTGCTCACACATAAAATATAACATTTATAACCCTATCTAAAATTAGCAGATGATTCGACGCACTTCCATATACAGGAAATTCACAAAATATTTGTTTTATTGGATTTGTTGTTCGTACCCTAAAGGCCTTCGTGACAAAAACTTGACTGAAAAATAGGAAGAAAGACATGATTTTCCAAAAATTGAAGAAGAACAAGTTAATTATTTTTTAGGATATTCGAGAAAACGTAAAAAAATGGAAGTGTTTTCCATTATTTTGCCCTACACCTGCGGTTTTTATAATTTTAATAATCAAATTATGCCCCAAAATTTGTTTACTTTCAGAAATTTCCATTTTCTTTATTCAGTTTTTTCCGGCTTTTTTCCATTTATTTAAAATTTGTTGAAATTGCCATGATTATTTTAGAAACTTTATTTTCAGCAATTTTTAAAATGTTAATTATAAATATTTTCAAATAAATTTGTTAGTTAAGTAATGACCTCGTATCCTTCTAAAATCATAAATATATGCAAATTAACTTTTCTTGTGACTTTTATTTTCAACATATATAAATAATAATGATACATAACTAATATATATCGTTCTATACTGAAGCTGTTCCATTTCTTTACCACGAATTTTCTAAATTTATTTTAATTATATATAAAGTCTGCATCTCAGATTGAAAGAAATAGTCCTGTCGTACTAAAATATAAACTTGTAAGAATTTTATTTAATTATGAGTAAGCAAATGGTAATGATAATAGTAATTTCCCTAGTCATTAAAATAATAATAATAATAATGCGATCTTATCAATTTCTGAAGTGAAATTTTCTTGAGGCATACAGTGCACACACGATATTGAAAAGTGCAAGATATTGATAAAATTTTATCTTTCAAGAATCTGGTGTGAAACAACCACGCGGCTTCCATTACCCACTATTACACGTACTATATACATTTCTTGGAGATATTAACTGCATTTTTTGGAATTTTCCAGTAAGATAACACACATATAAAGCAGAGTTCACATAGCGAGTACTAAAATATATATATATATATATATATATATATATAGAATTATTTTTTTAAACACCAATTTCTGAGATCTAAAGCTGAACTATCTAATCAGGATTACCGTTAATTTTGCCGTGATAACCATACGTAATACATGAGAAAGGGTATCTAAAATGGTTTTAATGCAACAATTTAAAAAAAAAAATCGTTAGAGCCGTCTTTGAAATACCCACTTTTGCCAAAAATTGGCGTACTCAGTTCTTGATCGGAAAACAATAATTACATACAAAAGGATATTTAAAAAGGGAGTTAATAGGACGAGTTTGAAAAAAATCCGTACAGCCGTTTTGAATGGTACGCACTTGCGAGACCTGAAATTGAACTATTTATACAGGACGCCTATCCATTTTCCTAAACTAACCATTTATTTCATTCGAAAGGACATCTATCTAATAGAGAGTTTATATAGCAACTTTAAAGAAAAATGTTAAAGCCGTTTATGAGATACGGAATTACAGTCCCACTTCCGGTTTTCCAATTTTCACCAAAATTTGAAATTCAGGGGCATGAATAGTAGTATTAATGTGAATAGCAATTATATTATTTATATAGAGATGGCACTAAGAACCATTATTTTATAAAGCTTCTAACTTCCGTTGTATATATCAAAGGGAACATTTTAATAGTTTTAAACTTTTCTTTGAATACGCAGATCATTTTCCAAAAAACTGTGCGCAAATCGGTCCAGTAGTTTTTAAGTTTATAAAATACACACACATTATTTGTATATATAAATTATCTTCATTTTTAAGAACCATCTTAACTTAAAAGCCATAATAAATAAATGTGTAATGTTAATTTGAATTATTTCTTTTTTGGCAATGCATGTTCAATTTGAATATTACGATGAAATTCAGTAACATTCCGTAATGAGATTTTATGATCAAGTTCATCTTTTGTGAAATGTAGCTTACTAAAACATACTGTGACACGTACAGTATTCTGTTTATTCAGTCGTCCTCTGTTATCTTTCGCGCTCTAATTGCCAAACATCAGACTAATCTGCTAGAATTCCGTCGATATTTCAGAAAGTTTAAATGAACCTGCCATTCAAGTCGGAATATTGATATGCAATTATGCGCTCGAGCCCGAAATTTATGGATAGAAATTCTTCCACGTCCTTTCTATTTCAGAAATATATTTTCTTACGTGCCATTTTATTTCATTTAGAAATTTCTTTGCTGAACGGATTAAGTTTTCTCTTTATTTATTTCTGTGACATATTTGTTTAAATTAAGAGTACTCACTAATTTTCTAAAGTCGTCTTTCTGTATTACTACACACTAAAAAATGTGTTCTATTTGCTGCCAGAAAGTTTCTGTAATTTGAGAAAATACGCATAATTTACGAAACAATTATTTTGCCAGTATTTTCTCAAATTACAGAGAATTTCTGGCAGCAAATAGAACACATTTTTTATAGTGTATAGAATGTGCACTAGCACTATAAAAACAACGTGTTGTTGAGAAACAAAAATTAGAAATCAAAATCAAAAAGATATCAAAAAGATATGTCGAGAAATGGTTAATTTTATTAAAATATTAATCCTATTTCAGTTTTTATTTTTTCAATAATACGTTTCCTTCTAACTCTTTTTAGGCACAACTTTTAATAGCAAAAGCGTATCATTTAATAGTTAGGTGGTATCACTGACTACGATATTCGATCCTCTTAAAAAAAAAAAAAAAAAAAAAAAAAAAAAAAAACCTTTGTCCATAAGTACAGATAACTAAAAATAATAATAATAATCATTACTTTTTGAATGTGTTGCCGTCGATGCCATTTTTCAGGTTCGATTCAATTAAAGAAGTTTGGACCATCAACGGCTGTCTTCTTTCTAGTAATGATAAATACATAGACATGAGATTATGTTCGTCTTTTAAATACATCTAAATAGAAAAACAATATCTAAAATTTTTCTATCCTTCCTAAAACTTGTATCTCGATTTTCCTTTTTTTTTTTTTTTTTTTTTTAGATTTATGTTCATTGGTTTGTTAAATTAGTGAACAAAACTGTATCACTTAAAAAAGTATATAAATAAATATTTTAGGAAAAATGATTGTAAAAGAAGAGTCAAAAGGGAAGACTTGAGAAGAATACACAAAAAACAGAAACTGAAAAATTGTGAATTTCTGGTAAGATGTCACCGTTCACCTAGGTACGGTGGAGGAAGGCCGATGCCAATAAAAAGGTTTTGTTTTAATGAGGATAGCAATGAACTAGGCTGACAGCCAGACCCATTCGATGATTCAATTGCCCACTGATTATCGTAATCTTTCCCTAATTTCATATATTATTTATCTCATCTTAATTTGATTGGTAACAGAATATTTTAGCTTATTTGCAATTTCTCATAAATTAATCACTATAATGCACATTTTTGCGAAATATGACCTTATTCTAATTTTTTATGAAATTATAATTTTGAATAACTCACGAAATTTATAAAGTAGACAGTTAATATTCGTTAATTTTTATGCTAATAGCCTATACCCTATATTATGACTAGTCCAAACGACTTGTATTAAAATTAATTTTCATAAAATACATTTTTATGAAGATTTGTTCAATTCTGATAGGCTAAGAAAACAGAAAAAATTACGTTTTGAATAACTTATAAAGATTTAAAAGTAAAACTTTAGATTTCAACAGGAGCCTAGCCAGTACTACAAGTAATATTTTAAAACTTGTCCAAGTTCTTTTCGGTCATTTCATTGTTGATATAACATCAGCACAACATCTAACTATCTAATAGACAGACGGACACCTTATTGATTTTCGGATTCCTCTGACCTCAAGAGACGCCAGAAAGACGCCGAAAAATATCGCGAAAATTCAAAAAGTTTTCAGAGATAAAATGAAAAGAATGCCCGTTCCTCTCAAAATAAAAGCTAAACTATGAGGGATTTTTACTCTCACCTTTTTATCTTGATTCAATCAATGCCCAATGGTAATAAAGTATTCGCTGGTTGTAAATAAATATTGATGAAACTCAATATCATCTTCCTTCTTTCTTTCTTTCTTTTTTTTGAGAGAGGAACTGAAATTCTGTTCATTCCACCTCTCATAATTCTTTTGAATTTGCACGATGTTTGTTTGGGGTTTTCATATACGTTGCTCAATACTTTTGACTGTTAAATTATGCAAATAACATTTGTTTTTAAAGCTAGCGCATACATAGTTAAAATTCATTTGGTATAAATGCTCCTATTTCATAATATTTTTAACGTTTTTGCTTTCTGATTGCAGTATGCTAAGTCGAATGTAGTTTGCCAAATTTTCTAAACTAGTTGGCATAGGTGGACTCTGCTCAGTTCCCCATCATATTTATGTTCTCATAAATTTCTAGTTTGAGACATATAATCATGTTAAAAGAAATGAATTTGACAAAAGGTTGATACAGTGACAGAATGACATCCCCGCCTAATAGGCTATCCACCGTTCACTTAGATATATTTATCTTATTCTATCTATTAATTTATTTTATCAGGGTCAATTCCGTTGTATAGTTTTCATGCTACTATTTCAATGCAATAATCCTCAAAAATCATATTTATATGAAAAATTTAAAATTCCGCTATGTTGGTAAAATCGTAAATTACGAATAATTTACGAAATTTTTCTATTAGAATATTTGTATTCAATCGTGTTCAGACAAATATCATAAACGTAATTTTGAAGTTGTCTAATGTATTTAGGATCCTCAAAATGGAAGTTTATGCTCAAATTTGCCTTATTCTGACATGTCAAGTAAATCGTAAATATCAAATAACTTACGAATTTTTTAAATTGGAAAAATCATAGTCTATGATATTCATGCCAGTATCCTAAATAATATTTCGAAAGTGGTTTGACATCTTTACGATGAAAATATCCCTCAAGATGGACGTTTATGTGAAATTTTGCTCTATTCTGCCATGTTAAGAAATTCGTAAATTTCCAATAGCTTTCGAAATTTTTATATTGGAAAATTCATAGTCATTAATATTCATGCCAGTGTCCTAAATGATATTTCAAAAGTAGTCTGACATCTTTACGATGAAAATATCTCTCAAAATTGACGTTTATGTGAAATTTTGCCCTATACTGTCATGTTAAGAAATTTGTAAATTTCCAATAACTTGCGAAATTTTCAAAGTAGCCTATTTATAGTTACTGATGTTCCTTCCGGCATCAAAACTGATATTTTAAAACTGGTCTGATGTTTTTACAGTAAAAAGTTTCCATTTAATGCACGTTTAAGTGAATTTTTGTCCTATTCTCCCATGTTATGAAAATCGTAAATTTCTAATAACTTACGAAGTTTTTAAAATCGAATGTTGCAAATGAATAGTGTTCTTGCCAGTGTCGAAAGTAATATTTTAAAACTGATCTGACCTCTCTGCGAGAATTTCTTCTTGAGATATCGTGTACACAGACTAACGGACTTATACACTAACAGACACCCTATACAGACAGACACCATAGAAATTTTTGTCATTTTCGGATTCCTCACACCTGAAAACGTGTAAAAAATGTCAAAAAACCGAGGTCGAAAATTTTCACGATTACTTAAGTTCCCCATACCTATAGTATGATGGGGAACTAAAATGGCTTTGCACTGGGTATTATAATTAAAAAATCTGGAGTGACTCCACTCGACTTTCCGAACATTGAGTAATAACCAGTTTTGTAGATAAAGTAAAGAAAGAGGAGTTGATAAAAAACAAAAGAGATAAAACCATAATAAAGTGTTTGAGTATTTTTCTCCATATATTAAACGATGTTTTATTTAACGCTACTGAACTTTGAGCCCATACATCATAATGATAAAGAATTTTCGTTGTGTCCCTGTAAAAAACCTATAAATGCTAGATTCACCAAAATGCTTATAGTTAGTGCAACAGTGATTTATAATATTCATATAATTTTTCAGCTCAATTGAATAAGGCGTTTAGATGATATCGCAATTTTAACTAGTGTGTTGTGGCCACCACATGACTTTCTTCTATATTTTCCTATACAAATTTACTCAGTAAAAATAATTTATTAAAATTATTATTTAAAAAATTATCATCCATGATAATGCAGATGATTTCCATATTAGAGAAGTAGTATAACACTAAATATCCAAAAAAAGTCAATTTTATTGTCAATATTACATTTAAAAAAAATCGATAACTTCATTTTAAATTATCGCAGATCTATGGTTCAACCATTCGTTTTAAAGGTACTGGCGAGCTCTTTTGAAAGATACCCATCATGCAAATTTACTCCCCTCGAGGGGGGAGGGGGGGAGAAGGCGAGGCTCTTACACATACAAAAAAATTTTCCCAGTTGACTATCTCTATTACAAATAATTCTGGTAAATTTCATAATGATTATTTAAAAATAATTCTCTTTATGCACATTTATGCAAAATTTTGTACTATACCACCATGTTAAAAATTTAGAAAAAGCGGGATGGCAACGCAACCTGTAAGACAATTTTTACCACAAGTTGTTAGGCACTAATTTATGTCAAGGTGCAAATGCATACCAATTTGTATGAAATTCTGTGAAGTAGTTCCTGAGATACAGTTGCCACAAAAGTTTGTCACACACACACATAGACTGACAGACAAACAGACGGACATTATCTAAAAATGGTCAAATCGTGTTCTACAGCTCTCAAAACGTGTAAATCCATCAAAAACCCGAGGTCGAAAATTTTTACGAATCCAATACTTTCTTCTATTGAATATAGAAGAAAGTAAAAATTTGGTTTTGTCCCACAGGCCATAATGATAAAGAATTTTTCTTTGTGTCCCTGTAAAAAAACTGTAAGTGCTAAATTCACCAAAATCTATACAGTTCGTGCAACTGTGACCTATAACATGTGTACAAATTTTTTGTTCAGATTAAATAAGCGTTTAGACGCTATCGCACTTTTAAAAATTTGGCCCCATAGGCCATAATGATAAAGAATTTTTCTTTGTGTCCCTGTAAAAACACTGTAAGTGCCAGATTCTCCAAATTCTATACAGATTGAGTAACTGCGACCTATAATATGTGTATAAATTTTTTGCTCAATTGAAGAAGGCGTTTAGATTCTATCGCACTTTTCAGATTTTGGTCCCATAGACCATAATGATAAAGAATTTTTCTTTGTGTCCCTGTAAAAAAACTATAAGTGCTAGATTCACCAAAATCTATAGGGTTCGTACTATGGTGACTTACAATATACGCACCAACTTTCAGCTTATTCGAACAAAGCGTTTAGACGCTAGCGTGTTCACTCACAGACATACACACATACATACACACATACACACACACATACATATATCATCGTAAAAATAGTGAAAACGGACTCAGGGGACCTCGAAACGTATAGAAACATCAAAATGTCGAATTCGGATTTTTGACATGATTACAATACTTTCCTCACTATAGTGTTCGGAAAGTAAAAATGGTTTTTTTTTTTTTTTTTTTTTAACCGTTATTTTCCCATGAATATAGGTGGTAACCTCATAAAAATTTATACAGGTAAGGAGAAAAATCCTCATAATCACACGCTTCAGCCAAAACTCATTTCAAGCATTACTTTTTACAAGGTGATCCAGAACATTTTGTTTTTTGTTTAATTTTTAGTGGTCCCCTTTTCCTCTTCAGGACACAACTTCAGCTGAAATATATATGAGGCATAACATGTACTTCACGCTACCAAAGTTTCGAGATGATTCCTAAAGAACTTTTCTAGATATTTGACGAAATTTGTCCAAATACATATTTGGTAGATAGTATATATCTATCTATCTATCTATCTATATATATATAAAGGGTATTAGCTCCAGGGATTGACATGTTACAGTAACTGACATCTTTACAGAAATAATTAATAAATAAGAAAAAACTAAACACACGTTTTACATATAAGAATTTGGTATTGAATGTCAAACACTGAAGCATAGGATGTTAATTACTGGTAAAAAGAAAAACTGGCAGTGTCAGTTACTGAAATATTCAGTAGTTGTAAAATAAAAATTCACAAAAAAAAAAAAAATCATTTTTTATGATTCACTCTATTAAACTCAAAGCTGTATCTCAACATCTGTAGTATATAAACGCACCAAACATGATACTATGGACATTATGTAAAACTAAGCTATTTTAATTTGGGTGCATATCGGATATCGGCCGACAAAAAACGCTGCTGTGTTGCAGTTTACTTCCGTTTACGAGAAGGCAATTTCCTTTCCTTTCCTTTCCTTTGAAAAAAAGTGATCGAATTTCGACCACTGGACGATACTAGTTTTCATTAAAATGTTATTTAATCAATTTTTTGAGTAAGTGTTTGAAACATTTTAATTTATGAACTTAAATTGAAAATAAATTGTAACATATGTATTTTTTTTTTTTTTAATCATCCTTGCAATTAACTTGAAGAAAACATTTTGATTTCAAACACCTATAATTTTTTTTTTTTTTTTTTCCCTTAACTTAAAAATAAGAGGCGATTTTTGTTGATAGTCCACTGTGATAAAACACACGAGTGATGAAAAAAAAAAATAGCAAATTTTTGTGCTGAAAATTGCTTTTTATTTTAATGGAATCACATCTTGAATGGAGTGAAACCATTTTCAAATCATACAACAATTAAACTAATAGTCTCGTTTCCAGGTGAGGCTGACTTATTTAATCTCGTAACCGAAAAGAAATACTCTTGATTACAACAAATGGAAATATTTACCACAGATCTTGACTTCCGAAAGCTAAAATGAAAAAAATATTCATCAGAAACGAGATTAAATCTTTAAATCGTGTCTAACTTCGAAACATTGAAATAAAATTTGAATTTTCGACCGAGGTTTCAGTTCTTTAGCGGCAAGCTTGTAGAGTAGTGAATGACACAGTAAATATTACTCGTATATCGTGGTATTGCAGAACTACGACACTTCAGTAATATCTATTTAGGTGACGCAGTAAAGGGTTTTGACCATCGGTATCTCGGGCGTCCAGTCACTACATTCAGCTATTTTGATTGAACTAATCATTTTCCAAAAGATATATTTTTAGTGTTTTCGGATCTCCCTTTATTTTAAACGTTTGGATTTTGGGCTGTTGCTCTGCGGTGATTTTTTGCACATTTGGGCTCATCAGGACCGGGCCAACGGCTCAATAAGAAATTCGAGCCACTAGGAACATCGATGCTTACACTAGGATTCGAATGAGCATTTGACTACTGAATTCCAAAGTACAACTGAACACCAAATTATCTAATTGTAAACATATTAACTAGGATAGGCAGGAGAAATTCTATAACAGAAACAAAGTTAAATGTAAATTTTTGGCTGAATTCCATTCGCCATTCAGAAAATTCAAAGAAAGGAAACATTTCATTGAAAACAAATTTAATTTTAGACGGTAAGATGGAATCGACTTCTGGCTACTGCTAATACCAATTCGCAAAAATATTTGGACAAATTTTGTAGACAATATCTACTCTAAGTGTAGTTTCAATAAAGCATTTCGGATACATTTTATATAACTTTCGGTTAAGCATACAATTAAAAATGGAAGCGAGTATCCTAACGGTGTACTGAAGCAGCTTTAAATCGGCCTTTAGTTAATAGTTTGCAATGAAAATTTGAAACTAAAATTCGGAAGATTACATGCTTAAACTTCGAAATATGTTTTCTTATGCAATGAACTGTTGAGCTCAATTGTGGTAATGAGTGCCTGCAGAGTCATTAAAAATATAAAAAAAACACAACTAGTACTGATGCTATTTGTAATTAATAAATTTATAGTTAAGAAAACAATATTTTTGTTCATGTAATTTACTTATTTGATTGAAAGAATCACTTAACTATTAGGGGCAAAGGGAATATCAAACGTAAATCTAATAATAATTCATTCATTCAAAATTAACTCGCTGAAAACGGGCCAGATGAAATATAAAAATTCGTATTCCTATAAAGTAATTATCAGTTATAATAATAGGTTTCCACTTCTTTCACAAATCTGACATATTCTAAAACGGTTTCCTTTGAAAAAAAGTACTTCCATAGTACCCAATTAAGCGACCTATCTTTCTTTTCTTAGTTTAATGATTTAACTGTCCGCGAACACCGGAAATGTCTTTGAATTTCACAGAACGGGTCGTAATTGAATGCGTAGAGATTTCAATAAAATATTTCATCGATCTTGAGAATAAATGACCCCATTTTTCTCATAATAAGTCAGTTAGTTGCTATAAGTTTAATGTAGCTTAATACCTTAAAACGAGCTTCTTATAAATCATTCTTTGTTCTGTTTCACTTTATTTCTAGGAATGCTGTTCTATCAGCGAAATACTCTCTACCCATAAATTTATTTAATGTTGTATAAATAACTATTCGAAATGCGTTGGAAATAACTCTTGCTTCATAGCTGAAGAATTAACTTAAGTTATCTATTTTATTTATTTCTTCTTTTTCATGTAAATATTTTAAAAAACAACTTATATTCTAAAATTATTTTAACTATTTGTATCAATACATTAGTGCGTACATTTTTCAGAAATTGTTAAAAATAAACTCCATCACATAAAACAATTTTTATTTTAAAACAAATTTTCTACTTTTGAGTAACATTTTCATTTAATGGATTATCAGAAGTGATGTCTGGAAAAGCAAGTCCATTTTTTATAACGTTGTTTTTAACACATTTGTCGATAGCAGAGAAGTAGAGATATTCATAAAAGTCTATAAAATTACAAATACAGACATATATACATATCCTAATAGTAAAACTGATATCCAATTAAGAAATTTCTAGATTTCATGAGGCAATCGACCGTCCATCTCTTTAGAATGTCACAATTTTATGGATGTTAATTCTGTTAAAGAACAACAAACCTTTTTTTTTTTTTTTTTTTTTTTTTATTATTTAGAAAATAGAATTTTTGATACTACCATGAGGAGATCCTTAGTAACAACAAAATATAATTGGTCATTGAATGGCCTTTCATCGAAAACCAATGAACAGATGAACGGCCGATAACGGAATCTGAGGAATTTTAGAAACTGATCCGATTTAAATCCATTAGAACGATGTATTTTTGTCGACATTTCAGGTGATTTGTTGTAGATTTGACATATGTCTTCGGTAAAATTTTACACACAAAAAAACAATCTTACATATGGGTCGCTACGATATGTCCATTTTAATATTCGAGCACATTTCGAGGAATCTATTAATGCAGAGCATTAATGCTATTAATGCATGTCCCACTAACGGAGCAGTGATTGTTTCAGCGACTCCAAACTGCTGTGGCGTTTGGCACATACCCTCGCCTCCAAAACAGACTACACGCTATAGTCCATGAGGTTTAAATCCAGTGAGTAGGGGGGCATTCCGCAGAAGCGATGAAATCGGGAAAGTGGGTTCTGCACCACTCCAATGTCGACTTCGTCCTGTGAACTGGGGCGGAGTCTTGTTGAAACGTCCAAAACCCATTATGTAAGTGCTGCTTGGCCCACGGAAGTACCACAGCCTCAAGGATGTCACGCTGGTACACATTTTGTTTGATTTTGACCTTTTCCTCAATGAAAACGAGAGGGGTCTTGCCGCTGGCGCAAACGCCGCCCCACACCATGACAGACAGGGTTTTGTCGGTGTTCCACGATTACCGATGTGTCGGGAGCGTCGGAGGACCAATATCTGTCGTTATAGAAGTCGTGCGCCTGCTGCAAGGTGAACAGCTTCTCGTCCGTGAAGAGGATGCTCTCCCATCGTTCAGCTGCAAACCGACGCTTGAGTTGCCGGCATCTTTGGAGTCGAACCCGCTTGTTGTCTTCCGTGAGCTGCTGAACTTTTCGGAACTTATATGGCTTGAGACGGAGTTCATTTTTGGCTATTCGCCAAACTGCTTTGCCATTTATTCCGGTCTCACGGGAGATTTTTCGCATGGAGACTCTCGGATTTCGCTTGACTCGATTCTGGATGACCTTGCGGTTCCTTGGCGTGTTGGCGGTACGTTTTCGTCCTCTTTCAGGACGGTCGCCTTCATGGCCAAGCTCCTTAAAACGTTTGATGGCCTTGGACACAGTCTGTCGCGGCACTTTGAGTAAACGAACAATTTCACACTGCCGCTTTCCTTGACGAAACAGCTCCAAAATTGCAATACGTTTATTTGACATTCTAATAGGAAAAGGAAATATGTGAGTTCACAGTCGTAAATGCATATACTAGTAAAAAAATGCATAGGTATTTCAACAGAACAACTTTTATTTGTATACTTTACAATTAGTTCGCGTCAGGATGTGTTAAACATTGTGTCCGTTATTTTATGTCACCCTCTATTAGAAAGAGACTGGAGATTGGCGCGGCGGCTTTTTTACGAAATCCTCCATATTAGTGCCAGTTGCTCCATTGCTTACCATTACGCTGAGAAGGAATTTCGATTATTTTGCGTCATAATTGGAGGAAAACTTATTTAATACATTTTTCTTTATTGGTAGATAAATTACTTTAATTTTGAAAAAAAATTAAAAGATAAAAATGCATTATTATTTATTTTATATTGTGCTTAAAGTACGTTGAATTATTTTATTGCATGCTGTTTCACGTATTTATTTCCTAACATATGAGGTAATTACATTATTTGTTTTTTAGCTATTAAAGTTCGGTTTTGCAATATATTTAATATGTTAGATCTGAATGTATTTTTCTGATATATTTTGAAACACATAGTTAAAATAAGTATATTAAAAAAAATGTTTTTTGATTATTTGCTAGTACGCAAAATGTATCAATTTTCTTAAAATAATTTGATAAAGGAAAATAAGGTGTATATTATTTGCTAGCATATGAAATATAAATTTCTTTTAAATAGTAATTGCCATAATAAATTTTATAAATAATATTTAAATAAGTTATTTTTATTTACTTAATATTTTAAAAACTAAAAAAGAAAAAAAAATCAATGAAATAGAAATAAGCAAATTTAAAATAAAAAAAAATTTTAATTTCTAAAAATGTTAGTTAATATTTTTACAAATTATTATTAATTAAATTTTTATTTTCAATATTTTTACATAAATAAATATTTAAGTCACTATTAATAATAATGCGTAACTGAAATAAATAAAATATGCATTTTTAACTTATAAAAATATTACATAAATATTTTTATTAAAAAAATAATAATAACTAGTATCGCCCTGTGGTCGAAACTCGACCTTTTATTTTTGCAAAGCGAGGCAAAGCAAAGTCCTATACGGAATGCAATTGCAACACAGTTGCGGCAATTGTTTGCCAATATTCACTCTAACTGAATCAGGAGAGTTTTACTGAATATAACTATTTCTCTCTGTAGATGTTAGCCTTTCCTGAAATGAGAGAAAATCGCAACGTGAAAACGCCCCTTGTTGTGTGATACAGCCCAGAAGCTAATAGGTACCATGTCAGACCAAGGTCCAACCAAGTATCAAATTCTGATAAATTAATTCGATTGGTTCATAAAGTACAGTGTTTGAACAAAAAAAAAATGGTCGAATTGAGTTCGGGAAATTTCAAAACGTGTAACTTTATCGAAAACCGAAAATCTAAAATATTTCTGAATCTTATATTTTCTACTTATATATGCAGAGGAAAGAATATTTCCACTTTTTATCCACTTTTTAAAAAATAAAAATAAGTAGTCAATTTCACTAATTTCACTTAATTAAAATGCAAGTAAATCTCAAAACGTGTAAATTCATCGAAAACCGGAAATCAAAAGTTTTTATGTATCTTCTACTTGCTTCTTCTACCCACAAAAGCTAGCAATAAAGACACTTTTTAAAAAAATAAGTAGCCAATTTCAGTTAATTGAAACGTGAAGAAAGCTCAAAACATGTAAATTCAGCAAAAAACGGAAATCGGAATTTTTTCCGTATCGTCTACTTATACATGCAGCAGTTAGTAACAATCCATTTTCCTTTTATTTAGTATATTAGTTCAATATTTATTGTTTAAATATCACCCTTTGAAATGAAATGTTTATGTTTACATTCGAAACTGGAAGTTTGCCATTTTTTTTTTCTGGAGTTTTGTGATTTTAAATTAAAATTTTATCAATTTTACAGTAAAAATAACTCAAACAAACACATGTAGACAGTAACTTATATATAACTATACCCAAATATCGGAATTAAAATCGGCAGATAATTTCCGTTATTTTTTAATAATTTTTTACAAAAAACTCAATGGACAATTAACATAGAAAATCTTTTACATGGCTCCATGGGCAGACAGTGACGTCATCACTTAGCTTGCGTATAGTGATGCTACATTATACAAATTACTGTGTCTATGGTTTTATTTGAGCTTTATGAAATTGCCAGATTTAACAACTTTCTACTTTTAGGTATATTTTAATGTGAAGGAATAGGGCAGTTCCTTGTTTGTAAACAAACATCTCAACTTTTATGAGTGGTTGGCAAAAAGGCTTGGGATCTCTTGATTACTTGATTACTACCAACGGAAAATCAATGGTGGGCGGGGCGCGGGAAAGTCGAGCGCGCTTTTTTGCCAACCACCAGACGTCACGAGGAAATGCTCTATACGTGTATAAAAGGGAAAAATAGGGGAAAATGCATAAAAAATAAATGTATTTTTAAATACCTTGTTGACATCGTAAGAAAATAATATTTGTATTCGCACCTTCCGGCTAACCATACCTTTCGAATGATACCATTTTCAACCCTCTACTCCCATAATTAATATGTTAAAAAGGGACAACAAATTTTATGCTTGCCTATTAATATATAGATAATTTCTGTTCTTCTGTAGCAGTTTTACATTTATTCATGTAAATTACTTGACAAAAGCTAAGATTACCATATTTTTGTAAAAAAAAATTTATAACTTTTTATAAATTGAATGTATGTCCTGAGAAAAAACAAGGTAGAATTACTTTCACAAATCAACGTATTTGCTTAATTAGAAAGATACGATACAACAAAAAAATTCCTTTGTTTTCCGATCGGAGTTGAAAAAGTAACCCTTTCGAAGGTTAAAACAAAATTCGTTTTTCTTCAAATTCTTTTTCTCTAAGACGAAAAAAATTACATATTTATGTTCTGCATTGCTTTCTGCACAAATTTAGTACAATTTTCTTTCAATGTTGTATAGTAAAGTGTCAATCGCAATGAAAAAAAGCATTACGTTCTACGGGGATCGCTCAGAATTGGCAGTAAAATGGCTGACTTTCCCTCAATGTCCAGTCTCTACATCTAGCAATACCACCATCCCATCTACCGACTAACCCTTTAACTCATTGGGATTTGATATAACGCCGCTACTGCTAAGGTCTCCTTTTCATTTGGGCACACCTTATAATTTGTAATGCACGAAGTTGTGTAAAATTATATAGAAGAAAGTGTTGTGGTGGCCACATCATACTAGTTTACAATTTAATTATAAGGTATAGTAGTGCTATTTTTTATTCAAATTATTTAAAATATTTCTGTTTCAAAATCGTACATGGAGTAAGAGTATTGCATTTATAACGAATAGGTACTTTATAATATATTCTTTGGTATTAAGTAAATTATGCCAAAGAAAATTAGCATGTGATGGTATTAGTACTGTGAAAAAAATTGATATTTTAATTCTATAATTATGATGTGCTTAAAAAAAAAAAAAAACAGCAAAATGCGTTTTTGTGCGTTAGTTCAACCAGAAACAATTGTCGAGAGTTTTATTTTATTTAAACTTTATTGTAAGACTTATAAAGTTCTTATTTTCTAATTTCATGGAGCTCTGCTGCTTATTCTATTGACACACAAAGTAACTCATCATCATTAAATTTATGAGAAACTTATGTCATCTATAAAACATCGACTGATTTTATTATTACAATAAAAACCGTAAATTATTTCCTGTTTTAAAACAATATTTAAATTAACAAATTAAATTGAACTTTATATCATTTAGATTTCCAAACGAGAGATTGGGAGGGGGGGGGATATGAATATTACAAGTTTTAAATAAAAAATATTCATAAAAATGTAAGTTTTTTTTTTTTTTTTTTTTCATAAGGACAAACTGAATGAACCAATATATTTCTTGAAGAATTATGGTTATGTATGTTTTAAACAATGTTTAATTAAAAAAAAAAAAAAAAAAAAAAAAATACAAAAGAAAGGGGAAAAAAAAGAAAAACCTTTCTCTTGAAAGTATTTCATTTAAAATTCTTAATTCAGATAAAAAAAGAAAAAAAAATAATAGAAAAAAAATTTAGTAAGTAAATAAAATCGTAAATTTTGCAAGCATGTTTTTTTTTTTTTATTTTATTTTTTTTTTTTATTTAATCACATAGAATTACTGTTTTAAGTTTATATTTTATTACTGCTTCTACTGTTTACCTTCAACTAGAAAAACTAATATTTGTAATCCGTTTACTATAGGATTTTTTCAACTCCCAAGAGCTATAATCTATTTTTTCCCTTACTTGTCATTTTTTTCTGTTTAAAAAATGCCTTTGAGATAGTGACAGAAAAACTTTTGGTGTTGTGTTTCAAAATAAATTCTGAGGTTGTATATAAAAAGAAACTTTCTTTGAAGATAAATATTTCAGATTATTTTCACTTCTAGTACTTTTATTTCATTAAAAAAAAATAAATAAATAAATAAATAAATAAATAAAAACTTATTTTTCATTTGTTTTATGTGACAACAATATATATATATATATATATATATATATATATATATATATATATGGTTGTTCATAGAAAAAATTGACGTATCACAATAATATTCTAAACAGAATTTTTTTTTTTTTTTCTTGTATATTTTATTATTTTAAAAGTAAAAGATCTGGAATGATTCCACTCGACTTTCCGAACATTTAGTCATTAACGATAATCTAAATAAAAGCTATAGTTAATGAAACAAAAAGGAAAATTTTAGTAACACGTTTGAGTATTTCTTCCAAAAGGTGTATATCGTTTAAGATTCAAATTCTTTTGGTCGTCCCTGTAAAAGACTCCCAACATCAAATGTTTATCTATTCAAACATTTTAACATTACTAAAGCGTACTTTAAATAGACTTCAATGTATAAAAGTTCTACTTTGCATACCGGTAAGGAAAACTGTCAGTCCATGTAAATCTTGAGATTATCTGTAACATGCTCACCAACTTACATCTTAAATCAAATGCAGAGTTTAGATGAGAGCGCACTTCCAATGATTCCAGTCTGTATTCTGTAATAATAAAAATTTCTTTATCTGTGTCTGTAAATAAACTATAAATCCAAAACTTTTAAAAATGTATACAAGTCGTGCGACGGTGACCTAAAGCACATGTATCAATTTTTAAATCGTTCGTATTAGGCGTATTGACGCTATTGCAATTCAAAGAAACAGAGCTGCTGTTAAGAAATATTTATTCTGCTCCCGCGAAAGAACTCTGTCTACTAAACTTATTAAGCACATAGATTTCAATGACTTGTTCCTCCGTCCTCAATATGGTTTTAGGAGTGGCCATATTGGTCAATGTATCCAAGACGCTCAAAATTTGAAGCCAACAAACCACACCGCAGCAGCTTTTCTGGATCTATCTAAGGCCTTTGACAAAGTCTGGCGAAACAGACTTATTGTTAAGCTTTATGAATCCTTTAATATTCGAGGAAGAGCCCTTGCTTGGATTGCTGATTTTATGCAGAACAGACTCATCATAGTAAAATATGGCAGCGCCTTCTCTGACAATTTTAGACTATGTCATGGAATCTCTCATGGCTCAGTTTTCAGCCCCACGCTTTTCTCACTGTTTCTGGTTGAACGCAATTGATGAGGACTCTGGGTTTTCGAGGCTTAGCCCCACTTGGATCCTAACTGATAGCAGGAGCTCTATCCAGTATTTGAGTGCATGGCACAGAGTGGGCGATAGAGTTGGAACGGCAATCTTGCAGCATCTTTGTAGACTTTCAGCGAAGCGAGACATTTACTTGCAATGGATTCCGTCCCATGTAGCCATATATGGGACTGATGTCGCTGACTCCCTCGCAAAGCTCGGCACAACTGGGCCCTTACCGAAAAATTTGGCACTTTACCTTCTCGGAAATTCATTCCATTAGAAAGAGAAGCGTGCGTCTTGTATGGAAAACCCCTTCAGTTTATAACTGGTACTCTGGAGATGTGCTGGATCGCACTCTGTCCTTCAGGAGTGTTAGAGGTGATCAGACTGCGTTCACCAGTTTTATCAGTGGCCACCTTAAGTGCATGAAATTTGAGCAGCACCGAAAAGTCTATCCTACTTGCAATAAATGTTCCTCCAGTGCAGCTAGTCCAGCCCACCTGCTCAGTTGTGTGGATTTTTCAAGGGAAGATTTCCTGCGCGATCCGGTTTTGTTCTTTAATTTTCTGAGGTTGAATGAACTCATGGACCTCCGCTAGACCGGTGGGGATGAACAACAACAAATCAATGTAAATCGGGAAACAGTGACTTATACCTACCAATTTTTAGATCAAGTGAATAAGGCATTTAGACACTATCGCACTTTAACCCCTTCAGGGGCAATGAATATAAGTTCATTTAAAATCAAATGCCTTCAGAGTCTGAGAACAATATTAGAAGAAAAGTAATAAATGAATGTTTTCAGATAAGGTAAAAAAGTAAAATTTTACATAAAATTTCTGGGATGAATTTTGCAGTTGAGAACTGAAATTAGGTGGTATAAAATATATACCACCGCCCCTGAAGGGATTAAATAATTTGATTCCATTGGTTTTAATGGTAAAAAATATTTCTTGGTGTCCCGGTAAAAAAAAAAAAAAAAAAAAAAAGGAATATTTATCAAAATTTATGCAGTTCGTGTGAGAGTTACAATGTACTTACCAACTTTCAGCTGAATCGATCCAAGCGTTAGATTTTATCGTGTTCACAAAGAAAAGACACACATGCACACACACTGTCCTGGAAAAAATGTTAAAGCTAAGCGAAAAACTTAATTTATTTCACAAAGGCTGATAGGAGTTTTATGCAAATTTAAATACAACACAAGAAAAGGCAATTTTAATTATATCTATAAAAATTTTGCAAAAAAATAAATTATTTCTTATTTTAAAGTTTATTTTCTTTTTTCATATATATATATAAAGCTGGCCAAATAAACATATAATTTAAAAAACAGCTAATAATCTAAAACCTTCGCCTTATTTTCAGTTAATTTAATCATTTTTGAGATTATAAAATTTAAAAAACTTGAATGTCTGGGGAAAAAACTTCAAAATATTTACAAATACATATTGAAATTTTATGCATTTTCAAAAACAACGTAATGAATGACTGTTTTAAGTAAATCTATAAAAATATTTCAAAAATTAAAATTACTTTTTATTTTACAATTCATTCTTTTTTAATACATGTAGAGAACTAGAAGAAGTAATACATATAAAATAGTATTACAAGAACTGCTAATAATCAACAACTCCAAACAAGTACGGGTAGTTTAATACTCACTATGTAATTTGGGTGGCACACAATATCTTCTCTCAGAGTTCACTTTTAATCAAAAGAATTCATTTGTAAACACAAACATATTAGAAAACTAATTCTTTTCACACTCATTTAGGAAAGTTAAAATTACGATTCTGTGGTGCAGTTTGTCTGCTTCGAAAAAGAGTATCGGAACTACAAATAGAGGAGCAACAATAACTAGTACATTTTATGAATAAATACTAATAGTTTCTAAACTTGTTTTGCTAAATATAGTTTTACGATCCTTCATTATAAACAGGGCAATACAAAAATTAAGAACTCTTCAAACTAATTCAATTTTTTTCTGTTACAGTACGATATTTTCCTGCAGTACAACGATCAACTATTTATTTTTCTAGCGTTATATATATATTTATTTACGAGGTTCGAACTGCAAAAGTTTAGTGGTTACTACTCATCAACCCCATTTCTTGCGACCCTCGAAGCTTCTGCACAAGTGCGAACTCAACGAGTTCAGTGATAAAATAGGGGTGATTTGAGAGAAAATAGGCGATAGGGGAACACCGAATAATTGGATATTTACTATATCCCCACTGTTAGTCAATTTGGCACCCCTCCAAACGTTTGGACTCGTTCCCACTGTTAGTCTTAGGAAACGTGGTTACATTGTAAGAAATAACTGAGACTGAAACAATTTACATTTCTTGTTCTTAAGACTCCTCTACACAATCGTCATAAGAGAATTACGCATTTACACCTTTTCTCGATCTTTCGAAGGGGGGTCGGAAGCAGAGAATTACTTCTACGGCTCTGATATTAAATACTACAGCAAATACATTATTGTACCATGGATGAAGTTTGATGTTTATAACTTTAAAAATCGGAATTAATAATATTTATGTCTGTAAAATATTTTGACCGTGCTAAAACAGCCATAAATTTTTAATTTATAACCTATTTTTGTTTATATTTATCTTGAATAGACTCTCTTTATACTGCATTTGTGTAAAGAACGTACACTCGTTACCAAAAAATAAGTTGAAATCCTATAATGAAATCTACGTATAATGAAATCATAAAATCTTAAGTAAAAGACTTCTAGGCGTTTCAGCAAGGGAGGTTGTTCATAAATCTTTCAATGTTCCGTAATAATAATTTCCATAAACCATAAATGATGAAATTTTGTTCTTTGCATTTTATTTATTCACTTCACAAAACAACATATAACGGATTCACAATAAAAACATAAAATAACATTTCTTAAGCGCTATATATTTTAAACGGTCAAGCATGACCGACTCCCTTCAGATCACATTTTTAACTAGTCAGTAATCGTACATCGGCGCGTCGAAAAATGACGACTAGTCGCGCCACCTGAGAGGATGCAAAAACAATTCAATTTGCAACATCCTCCCGCCCCGAAAGGTAAGTTAAGTTCAATACAAAATTTTGACAAATCCAAATCAAATACAATTCAAGAATTACAACCAATAAAAAATCACAATACATAAATAATAAATTTCACAACCACAAAATACTGAAAATAGAAATTATATCAAATACAAAAATCAATGTTACCTGGATACAATTGAAAAGAAAACAATATTAATATTACCTTACAGGTGAACAGTTGGTTTAATTAAGGTAAGTCCCCTTGGACTTCCAAGTTACAAAGAAGTTGAATGGATCTTTTTAACATTCCTGATGAAGTTTTTAAGGTTACAGATCTTACCTTATTGTCACGTCCTACATGTGTCTCAATTACTTTTCCTAATTTCCAAATTTGTCTTGGGGCCTTGTCATCACCTATTAGGACTATATCACCTATATTAAAATTAGAAATTGGATTAACAGGTTTTACAACATTAGCATTTCTCAACTGCAAAATATATTCAAATTTCCAGCGCTTCCAGAATTCGTTAAGAAGTCTCTCACGATACAAGTATCGTTTAATTAACAATTTTTGAGAGTTAGATTGACTTGCTATCACTAAACGGCCACTTTGTGGTGGCAATGCAGTTGACCTTTTTCCTATTAAGAAATGGGCTGGGGTGAGAGGGAATGGCTCTACAGGGTCATTGTATACATAAGTTAAAGGTCGAGAGTTAATAATAGATTCAATTTCTGCAAGTATAGTTTGCAGTTCTTCAAATGTAACTAATGCCCTACCAAGAATTTTCCTCAAAATGACCTTTGTCATACGAACCATTCGCTCCCAATAACCCCCCCACCATGAGGCTCTTTCTACTATATAATTCCATTTGATACCCTTATTACCAAAATAGTTCTGAATTTCAAAGTTCTTAATGTTCATATAAAGTTTCTTTAGTTCCTTTTCACTACCTTTAAAAGTCAAAGCGTTATCGGAATTCACAACCTTGCACATACCTCTTCTGGAGATGAAACGTCTGAATGCAAGTAAAAAATGTTCAGAACTGAGACTAGAGACTATTTCCAAGTGCACTGCTCGAGTGACTGCACAAGTGAATAATGCAATGTAAGATTTGTTGTTGTCTCTTGTGAATAAGGGTCCAGCAAAATCGATTCCGACGACTTCAAAGGGTTGAGCCTCACTAGTTCTTGCTATGGGTAGCGGAGCTGTTATTTGCTGTCCTTGTTTGGCCTTAAACCTTCTGCATAGAAAACATTTGTTCAAGCAGGATTTCACAGCTTGCCTGCCCTTAATGATCCAAAAGCGTTCTCTTATTTGAGTGAGTGTGTCAGATATACCAGAATGACCTAAATTTTCGTGTTCCTTCATGATCAAAAGATTAGTAAATCGAGCCTTGTTCGGCAAAATAATTGGATGCTTAGATTCATCAGAAAAATTAGAGCCTTGAATTCTTCCCTTTAATACTATTAGACCTTCTGTTGTCAAAATGGGATTCAAATTATATAACTTAGAATCAGGAGAAACTGAATTTTTTGCCTTTAATGTAGTATATTCTTTGTTAAATTCACTTTGCTGCACAAATAGAAGCCAATAATTTTCTGCTGCAGATATTTCATTTGCTGTCAGCGCTCCTGAACGTTTTTCAGACCTAGATTTGATATTATTTAGAAATCTAAAAACATAGGCGGTTGTTCTCAAAACTCTATTCAAAGTACTGTAATTCTCCAGATTTAATAATGGCATTGGAACTTCTACGTTAACCTGAAGTGTTGTAACTCCATGTCTTTCTTCAACCACGCTGTCCATGTCACAGGAAAATTCCATTAGAGAGTCATACGGTATACTTAATTCTGACAACCAAGCTGGTCCTTGACTCCATACTTTGTCATTCATTAAGGAATTTGCTTTCACACCTCTCGTTAATTTATCCGCCGGATTGACCTTGCCTTTGCAAAAGTGCCATTTTTCAGGATCAGTTTTTTCCTTGATTTCAATCACTCGGTTTTTCACAAATTGCTTATAATCGTTAACTGAACCTTTTATCCAATGAAGGCAAATCTGAGAGTCAGTCCAATAAAAAATATTGCTGGGGTCGAGCATAGGAAAAACAGATTTAAGATATGATCCTAATCTTGCTGAGACTAAAGTGCCAAGTAATTCAAGTCTCGGTAATGTAATCTTCTTCAAAGGGGCTAGTCGAGACTTAGAAATTATAAAACTTGTTTTGCATTCTTCAGAATTCGTAAATCGAAAATAAGCTACTGAACCATAGCATTTTGGGCTAGCATCGGAAAATATGTGTACCTCTACTGAGTTCCAGCAGAATTCATTAAAATACAGCCTAGGAATTCCAGTGAACTTCAAATTTTTAGCTTCATTTAGCCATTCTAAAAACAACATTTCAATTTCATGTGGAACAGGTTCGTCCCACTGTTTACCATTTTCCCATACTGATTGTAATATAATTTTTATGCGAATCAAAAATGGATTCATGATCCCCAATGGATCAAATAACATTCCGCAAACAGCCAAAATATATCGCTTTGTTATAAATCTGTCCTCCGGTAATTTGTTAAATTGTGAAGTGTCAATCAGTAATTCGTCATTCGTATTGTCCCAAATAATTCCTAATATTTTTAGTTCAACATTGGATTCCTCCGGATCTTCTCGACATTCGAAATTGTCTGTCTTCCACAACTGATTAAGTTTAGAAGAGTTGGAAATCCAAGCCCTGAGATTCATGCTAGCTTCACCTAAAATGTACATCATTTCTTTAGACAATTGTAATGCCTTGTTCACATCATCAGTGCCAGAGATGAGATCATCGACGTATAGAGATCTTAATATTTCTGTTGCTTCCGGGTAGTCATTCTCAAATTTTTTCAAATGAAGCCTGATTGTTGCCGATAATAGAAATGGGGAACATTTCACCCCAAAGGGAACTCTGCAGAATTGTAATGTCCTAATTCGTTTAGCAGCATCGGAATGGAGATCGGGCCCCTCCCCATCATTCCATAAAAATTTCAAAAAATTCCTATCCTCATCCGCGATTCCTACTTCTAGAAAAGCTCGTTGAATGTCTGCGCAAAACGCTACAGGGTGTAACCTAAACCTCAAAATTATCCTGAGTAAATCTGGATTTAAATTAGGACCGCTCTCTAAACAATCGTTAAGAGATAATTCATCCCTGCCCTTACATGAACCGTCAAAAACTATCCTAACCTTAGAACTTTTCTTTTGTTCGCGTACTACTGCATGATGCGGCATGTAATAGCCTGTACCCGTATTTTCATTTAAATCCGACGCTACTTCCTCTATGATGCCCAACTTTAAATGTTCCTCAATAATTTCCTTATATTTAAAATATAAGTCCGGATTCCTACCAAAAACAGTGTTCAAATGAGACAAGCGTCGTCTTGCTATCTCATAATTACTGTCCAATTCCTTAACATTATTTTTCCACAACAATCGCGTTTCATATCTTTTATTCCTATAAGTAGTGGTTTGCCTAAATAACTCTAAAATTTCATCATCTGATTTAGAATGTTCTTTGTCCGGATTAATTCCAATTGCCTCTAATTCCCATAAATTTTTAACCCTTTGATGGTCCAATTCCTCCTTAACAACATGTAAATGATTAACGCGCACTTTCTGACAATTCTTAAGTGCTTTAGGGTCCCTTTCCTTTCCTTGTATCACAAATCCAAATAAGGTATCTGTTGCAATTAATCGTTTAGAAATTCTCACGTTCCTTTCTCCGAGAATTTCCCCAATGTAATCCGATCCAATAAGTACATGAATTTTACTTAAATTACCCTTATCTGCCAATTCAATGCCCTTTTCTAGTGCGACATTACGCACCCATTGTGAAGGAATTTTAATTTCCCCAAATGTAATTGAATCAATAACCACAGCCCTTAATTTAATTTTCTTATTAGTTTCTCTTACATTATGTAATACTATTTCTACAATATCATAAGTTTTCCTTTCAGTATTCTCATTTCCAAAAGTATAAATTAAAAGGGTTTCCCTTCCGATTGTTTTTAATCCCAATAAATTGCACACTTCGCGCAATACAAATGTCCTAGAACTTCCATTGTCAATAAGACACCTCAATAAATGGCATTTGGCCTGAACATTAAATACACTTGCCGTTACAGTCTGCAACAACACCGAATCATTCGGCGTGTCCTCAAGCTCTTTATTCTTATTACAAACCAAATTTAAAGAACTTTCTGACTGTATTTGTTTTTTATCATTAACTGAGCGGGATTCATTTCTTTCTGTATTACATATTAATGAGTTATGCCAGGGAGACGCGCAATACTTGCACTTATGATCTTTACGTGAACAAAATTTACTCAAATGGTTTGAAAAACATATAAAACATAATCCCTTGGCCATTAAAGCCCTTTTCTTATCATAAACATTTAAGGAACAATCATGATTCATATGTGCCGAGGAACAAAACAAACAGCCCTGAACTCCAGTATTTTGAGAAAACGAACTCGTATTTCTTTTGTTATTAAATTTAGGCCTATTATTATCATAAGAATACCTATTATGATAACCAGATAAATTTCTTTCCGCCTGAGTCGCTAAAACGGAAGCTGATGATTTAGGGGGATGATATTCGCTCCTTTTAGAATTTAAGTAAGGTTTATTGTGGCCTGTCATTTTATTCCGAAAATTATTTTCATTTGCGCTATTATTTCTGGGATTCGCTAAAATTATCGATGCCTCTCGTATTTCTAATTCTTTACGTATAAAATCAACTAATTTAGAAATATCAAACAATTCATCTGAATTACGCTGTCTATTATAACTTAAATTTAATTCTTCCGGTAGTTTTTGTAATATTACAGGGCATAACAGATTACTGTAAGTGCCTGTTGCTACATTTAATGATTGTAACGAACGAATTTGTACCTCAATCGCGTCGTACATTCTCCTTAATTCAGTAACATTCGCGCATGATTTCACCGGTTCTATTAATAGTAACTTATGCATGTGGGACGATATAATTACGTCACTTCGTCCAAAACGTTCCTTAAGTAATTGTATTGATGCATCGTAATTAGATTCTGTCAATGAAAACCCAGATACAGCGCTCAAGGCGACACCTCCTAAGAAAGATTTCAAATACGAAAATTTCTCAATTTTGCTTAAAGAATTATTATTATGTATCGCTACCTCGAAAGAGTTCCAGAAGTCCAACCATGAACTACAGTCACCAAGAAAATTTACAACTTGTAATTTTGGAAGTTTAACTGTACTTCTGGTTTCAGTTCTAACTGTTAGGTTCTCTGAACCAATCCCTGTTTGATCACTTGATCTAGCGATCTGAATAACACCAGGCAACGGCCTGTCATTTAAATTATCCACTAGCCTTTCTAATTTTGTTTTTACATCGATCCCTTTTTCCCTGTATTCCTCACAGCCTGCCACATCTTCAGCTATATCCTTAACTTTAATTTTTGTTTGTATTTCATAATCGATGTTTACGAGTTCTGCCTGTTTGTCCAGGAGTTGAGCCTTTAATCTAAGAAGCTCCTCAATTTTCATTAATTTCGTGTACTCCTCCGTAATTTCGGAGTTCAGGATTGTTTCTATTTTCCCCAAATATTTCGTAAATGAGGTTCTTAAACCTCTTCTTTTTTCCTTCAATCTTTCTAGATCCATTTTAAACCCAATATCGTAACAAGAGAACAAAAATAAAATTATGAAACCTTCCAATTGCTTAATAATAACCCCTATCCATATATTTATTAAATAAAAATAAACATGTATTATCTATATATCAAAAAATGTAAACATCATCTTTAAATATCATTTAAGAACAAAAATAAATATCGTTAAAAAAGAAGTAAATCAATTTAAAATAGCCTTTAATGAAACCAAAACTAAATAAATAATTTTGTATTAAATCAGAAGTAACTCTATTTTAATAGCATTGCAAGAAACAAAAATAATTAAATAATATTCCATTAAAAAAAAACAATTTCGTTTTCAAAGAAACAAAAAGAAACACCATTTAAACATTTTATGAAACGAAAGTAATTTTCAATTATTTAAATGTTGAATGAAACCATTTATATTTAAAACCCAAACTATTTTTTAATTATTCAAATTTGAAACCATTTATTTCATATATTAGCAAAATTTATAAATTATAAATAATATTATATATAAACCAAATGAATTCGATGTCCCCACAGACTGCAACCATTTAAAACGAAACCATAACTTTTAACCCCCAAACTCGAACCAAAATAATGAAATAACAAGGGAAAAAGCCTACCTCCCATATCCGATGCATGCTCAGCGGATTCATTTCACTCCATAATTATCCAAAAAAAATGCATGTCGTCCAAATAAATGCAAACAGTCACATCCTAGGGTCACCAAAAATTGTGTTCATAAATCTTTCAATGTTCCGTAATAATAATTTCCATAAACCATAAATGATGAAATTTTGTTCTTTGCATTTTATTTATTCACTTCACAAAACAACATATAACGGATTCACAATAAAAACATAAAATAACATTTCTTAAGCGCTATATATTTTAAACGGTCAAGCATGACCGACTCCCTTCAGATCACATTTTTAACTAGTCAGTAATCGTACATCGGCGCGTCGAAAAATGACGACTAGTCGCGCCACCTGAGAGGATGCAAAAACAATTCAATTTGCAACAGAGGTTCTAGGTGAGTTCAGGTACAGTTCTACTCATCCGTGTACTCCACTCCAAAGACCGACCACCGGCACTTGTCGTAGCCTTTAGCCGACCTTAGCTGTGCCTTCTAATTTAGTGGTCTGAAATTGTTGCCAAAGTCTATGAACTACAGAAAATCTCCTATTTATCCATCTGGTCATTTTTGTCTGATTTTGATTCACCTCTATACTTTAAATAGCTCTCCATCGTACTTCTTCTGGCAAAGGATGCCTTGAAGTACTGTAACGAATTGGCAACCTTAAATGTTTTATCTCACTAACAAAACGATCTATAAAGTCTTACTCTTTATCATGCATTTTTAGGATCATCAATTCCGATAGCAGTACGTTCCGATAGCAGTGCCGCTCATTTGCATATTGCAGTTTTATTCAGCACATGTTATTTGACAACTATTCAAATCTTATACGGGTTGGTGTTTTTTTTTTTTTTTTTTGTAAAAGATTGTTATTTGGCGAATTTTCTTAAACTTTTGGGAACCAGTGTGTTTGAAAAAAGGAAATTTCTTCGCTTCGGAACTTTGGAAACAGAACAAACTAGAATAAATTCAGAAAAAGATCGTTAAATGTTGTAAGAAAATTCCTCGCGCCTCTTTTCTAACCTGAAAAAGATCATCGATAAATATATTTAATTATAGAGTGTTGTCATGAATGAAATTTATTTGATTTAAAAAAGTTGAATTAATTTTTACTTGTAAGAACACTTGTAAAAAATCCAGAAAATTTTCCATATTTTCAAATATGGAAAATAAAGTTAGTACATAGTAGTAATAATATAAAAAATATATTTATAAGAAAACTTTGAAGTTTTAAATAAGATGTCCTCATTAATAAAATGCGAAATAATCCATTGCACATGTTCACCCAACGCGAATTACTGAGAATGTTTTACGTCAAATTAATTGAAGTAATTTATTCGAAATTTGTTTTATACGTTATGGTTGCGTGTATTAATTCATATATTGAGTTTAATTCGTTGCAGATCGACTTCATTTAGCTATTCATCAATCTATAATACAAAATTTGTTCTCTATTTCCAGAATACTAAATTAATTCGAACCCATTTCAAAGTCAGATTTAGTAAACGTATTTGTAAACCAGTTTGCATGTGTAGGGCTCCACATCAAACTTCCCACCGAGTACATGAATCAACTGGATCCGTGTTGGGAAGAAAATCACCTTATGCGATTGCACCCATATGAAACTTAATTGTCTCATGAAATTATTGTCATTTGAGTGACTCCCCACTAGGCATAACCCCGTGATCGTACTGTATCTCCCTTAAGATTAAACATTCATGGAAATTGCTCCGTTAACAAACCCAGGATTTAAATGAGTCAATAATCTTCGTAGCTCACTTAATAAAATTAGATAAGAATAAAATCAAATTAAGTTAACTAAATTAGGACAGAGAGTTGATAAGCTAGTTAACTTATATTTATCATTCAACATTAACGGCTTTGCAAATATTTATTCTGGATATTTAGTCTGGATAGTTACATGACGCATGAAATTACAAATAATATTATTATACATATTATATATATTATTATATGTATAGTTTAAATGATAACGGATAAGTGAAATTAAAAATAGTCCTTTCATATTATTGTACATATAGTTCAAATAATAGCTAGAGGTATGAAGTATATAGTATTCAGTTTCTTCAATTTCTATTTTTAAGTTCGTTAAGTGCAGTCCTTGAAGGAAGACTATTTTCTTTTCTTATACCATTTATATTTCCTTAAAATAAGTATTAAATTAATTAGCATAATCATCTATTATCTTCATAACAAATAGTTGGAGTCTGAATTATTACGAACTCCTGGTACTCCCAGCACTGAACCAGTGGCCAGCATGCATTCAATATTCGATACAATAATATACTCTGCAATTTTACATTATGCATGGATATTTTTAGAAAAAGAAATACCTGTTTATTGCAGTCTCTCGATAGTCAGCAGAGTTGCGATAAGATCTTGCCATGGATGCACTTAGAGAATGCGCCATTTTAAATTTAGAATTCTTAGCGCCATTTAGAAGTTCACGCAGAGAGAAACACAAGTTTGATGGCATCCGAAAACCTTGGTCTCTCTTTGCATCCTTCTCTCACTCCCCTTCTTCTCTCTCCTAACAATTTTCTCTTAACCAATCTTGTATTTTTTTTTTCCCCCATTGGTGGAGGGGATTTGTTTTATTAACATTTGTCCTCAGAATTTTATTGCTTGTGATTGATGGGTTCTTTCGTAAATGAGTTGTTGATCAATGCGATGCGATGTTGCTAGAAAGGGGATTGAGTGACTTTCTGATGATTTTTTTTTTTTTCCCTCATCAACAATCCGTAATCTTGTTTCTAAATGTTGGTCACTTTAAAAAAAATAAAGAGAGTAACTTCCTGAACCGAAAGAAATTGTTTATTTCTGCACTGGAAATCAAAAAAAATATATATTAAAAAATTATATTTCTTTTATGAACAACCATTTTTACTTTCTTCTATCTTCAATAGAAGAAAGTATTGGATTCGTAAAAATTTTCGATTTCCGGTTTTTGATGGATTTACACGTTTGGAGAGCTGTAGAACACGATTTTAACATTTTTAGAAAATGTCTGTCTGTGTGTGTGACAAAATTTTGTGGCAACTGTATCTCTGGAACTACTGCACAGAATTTCATACAAATTGGTATGTAGTTGCACCTTGACATAAATGAGTGCCTATCAACTTTTGGTAAAAATCGTCTAACAGGTTGCGTTGCCATCCCGCTTTTTCTAAATTTTTAACATAGGGCAAAAATTTTCAAGATGGGTATCTTTCGAAAGGTCTCGTCAGTACCTTTAAAACGAATGGTTGAACTATAAATCTGTGATAATTTAAAACAAAGTTATCGATTTTTTTTACTTTTTACGAAAATAAACTTAGAAATTTTTTTTTTTTTCCCCTAATTTTGTCAAAGTCCTACGGCTTCCGTGTCTTGACAAACTTTAACATATTTTTGCATTTTCCCCCTAATTTTGTCAAAGTCCCACGGTTTCCGTGTTTTGACAAACTTCGACAAAATTTTGGGTAAAATGTGAAAATTATTCTAAGTTTGTCAAAACACGGAAACCGTGGGACTTTGACAAAATTGGGGAAAAAATGCAAAAATTTGTTTAAGTTTGTCAGAACACGGAAACCGTGGGAGTTTGATAGAATTTAGGGGAGAGAAAAAAAAAAGTGGGACTTTGACAAAATTTTGGGTAAAATGTGAAAATTTGATAAAGTCCCACTTTTTTTTTTCCCTCTCCCCTAAATTCTATACTTTTTATTATTATTATTATTATTATTGTTACTGAGTGAATTTGTATAGGAAAAGATAGAAGAAAGTCTCGTGGTGGCCTAGTTTATAAAAGAAAAAATGTAGTATTTTACTCTTTTCTTTCCTTCCCCTTTTTCTTTTGAAGTGGTAGGGGATATTTTAGAGATAAATACCCGAATTTAAAAAAATAATTTTGTTACTTTATATCGAGACTGCTTAAGTATTTTTTTTTTTTTCATAAAACAATTTCAAGTCACCCACTAATAATGGATGTTCTAAAGCTTTTATTTGCACCTGTAATACTTTATTCTTCGAGAATTTTATCGTCTGTAGAAATGGTTCTTTCGTAAAGAATTCACACTTTTTTTTTTTTTTTTGTATTCTTGTCCTTTCTTAGTATACAAAGAACTGATAATCGCTATTGATGCAAAATCGTCCTCTTTTAGGTATGCTTCATCCTGCATATTGCATAGACGAACCTTTGAAAGAAATTTTTAATAAAGAACGTCATAACACGAGAGCAACTTCCATAAGATAAAATGAAGTGAACAAGATAAAATGCATTTAATTCTTTAACAGATCGTATTACTTTAATTTTCACAGTTAGTCAGAAAACTGGTTTCAATGCGTTTTATGACATACTTTTTATTAATCCCATTTAAATAACTCTCTATTGCAAAAATCATTATAAAATTGACATTTACTGTTAATATTCTAAAATAATGTTTTGCGTAGAGTGCGGTATGTTTAACGTTCGAATTTACAGCGCTACACTAAAATAATCTGATACAGTAAGGACTACACTTGGAAATTGCTAGAATTTCATTTATTTATTTGTTTGTTAAGAATTTTAAGCACTTTATAACAATGTTTAAGAGTGATTAGGATTTCCATGAGCCAATCTGTCTGTCTGTTCAACGAGTATGTACAGTTGGAAAGTGTTAATAATCAATGCGGACCGTATGGTTTTTCGTTCTTGATTTTAAATTATACTTAAAGATAAATGGTTATTATTATTATTATTATTTTTTTAATGGTTCTTGCTTTCTTTTATTGCTTACACGTGTATAGAATTTCCCATAGAAATAAAAAATGCATAAAAAAGATAAATTATACGAATTGCACATAATACAGTCAAAAAATTCATTTATTCGTTATGATTAGGACTTCTTTAAAGTATATTTCTGGAAATATATATTTTCTTGAATATAAATTCGAAAAATTCTCTTCCAGTACTTTTACAGAACAAAAAGTAACACTCACTTCTCCAAACTGTGACACGATGTTTTAAATAATAATCGAGTAGAAAAGCAATTCTTGGAAACACATTAACACGTAGATGTAGTATAAAAAAATATATATGCCGATTGTAGAGAAAATCTTTTTATCACCACATGGTGAGTGATGACTATCAATCTTACTTTTATGTGTTTAATTTATATGTTTTATTGGAGCAGTTGAAACATACATAATAAGAACTTTAAGAATATGAATCCAAATTTTGTTTATGTGCAACGTGTTGTCGAACAGAGCGTCCAACTTCATCATTAATTATGAAGGAATTAAAGTTGCATAAGTACCTTTATAACTTTATTTATACAAAGAAAGTGTCAAAAGTGTTTTTACGTAGCCCTGCATATCTTCAAATTGTCATATGTATCATTCAGTATGCTGAAGAAATTTCTCATGACACTGAAAATTTAAACTAATCTATTTTCTTTTTTTACCCCATAAATTATTTGAGCAAGTTTGTGAGGGTTATGTGGACCAATCAATTACGACAACCATACCTCGTTTTGCATAAAAGTATTTAGCATAGTTCAATAATGTATATAAATTTTAGTGATGCTGAAGTGTAAGGATAAATTTTTATACCATTTATACGAAAAATGCCTGAGCCAGGAATCGAACTTGGGCCCTCTGCTTACCGTACGGATGCTCTATCACTGAGCCATCCTGGCTAATTATCTACTTGCCCTTTTTCACATTATATCTGTTGGCAAGATCTCCCTGTCTGCCACTGCAAATGTAACAGGTGAGCCTATGAGTCGTGGCTACACTACACCGACAGACCACATAATTACTTTGAAACAATGTTCGTCCGCCATTTTCGAGATGTTGGAGTGCAAGTTTGTATTTTTATATCAAGTATGCTACAAGGATCAGAGCCTGGAATCGAATCTTGCCACTTTGCTATGTGGCCACTCGTGCGTATGTGGTAGGGCATCTGACTACTGAACCTTAACTTCATTTTTATATTTTTCTCTGATTGCTCGCGTTGCCCACCATCTAATAAGAGTAATAGGGTCGTTTCGGATTGGTTCAGATTTTTTCGCGCATGCTCAAATATTCTCGTTTTGGTCTTAAAGAAACAGATTTTAGTTAATAAACAATGCTTAGATAAGGCCGATTTTTTGATTTTTTTTTTTTTTTTTTTACTAAATATTTTTTTACTCGTGTATTCTTTTGAACGAAGTTTGAATTTTCCTTTTGTCCGACCAATAAATGGTAGTCCACACCAATAAGAGATTCTATAAATACCACGATATTTATGCAGATGAATAGAGTATTTTAACATAGAAAGGACTGTTTTGTTCGTGGGAGAGAAATTTATTTTGAAATCATATTGTTTGGGAACTTTAGCGATAACCAAAAATTAAACATCTCAGAAAAAAAAAAAAAAATATATATATATATATTCAGAAAATAGCTATGCATATTTTAAGTTTTTAATAAGAAACATTAAAAAATATTTTTCAAAACCTGATTTTTTTTTTTTTGAATGATAAACTATATGTAAAAAATATTTTCTAATGATAAATTATAAATTAGTCCAAATATGCTGAAAATTGTCTAGAAAAAGCGGAGAATATGTTTCTGTCGAATACATTTTATTTACAAAAGAATAAAATAAAGAATAGAATAAAATAAACAATAAATGACAGACGTGAAAAAAATTCTATATATAAAGAAAATGCACCTTGGTGAGTGTTTTACTTTGAATTTAGAATGAAACTTAATCCCACAACATTAATTACGTTTTTACTTAAATTTTTATATTTCTGCAGTTTACCTTCAATTAGAAAGACTGATATTTTGTTATTATTTTTACTTTTTTTTTTTTTTTTTTTTTTTCTCAACTCTTCTGAACTAGGATCTAGTTTTTCTTCCTATTTGTTCTTTTTCCATTTCTAAAAAAAATGCCCCGAGACAGTGGCAGAAAAAATTTTGCTGCGTCTCAAAAAAAGACAGGTATGAAGTTACAAAGAAAGTTTTCTTTTGAAGATAAAAATTTCAGATTCTGTTTAGTTTATTGACATTCACTTATTTCATTAAAAATGTTTTAATGTATGTAGGTTAAATGTCTTGGGGGAACCTCTGGTTAAATGTCTTTTCTTCTCTTTTAAATTCGCTTCATTATTAAATCTAAATTAAAAATTTATATATCTTCTGTGGTGTAGTGTTGCATTTAAAAATAAACGAAAATAACAAATGATTTTTTTTTTTTTTTTAAATATATAAATTTGCTAAAATGTTGTGTTTTAAAAAGCATTGATTTTTCATTTTAACACAAGGAGGCTCTGCCCTCTGCTCGCTCCGCTCACCGACTCCCGAGAGAGGCTTCGCTTCCCTGACTTGCTTCACTAATTAACCTCTGAGGCACTCTGCCCGCCTATTCGTTGCTTCGTCTTTCACTGAACAGGAATATTAATAGTGCATAACAAGACAAAGCAGAAAAATGTTATAGAAATCCCCTTATTCAATGTCATAATATTTAATACATATATATTTATATTTAAAGAAATATTATACTTAATCAGTAATTTTTTCAGAATAGAAAGAAATTCCTCCTGACCATTTTGCGTTACAGCTTTAGTATACGATCTTCTTGGCTACTTTTCAATTTTTTTTTCACTATTTGGCGATGAGTTTTTTAACATAATTGCTTGTTAAAAAAAAAAAAAGAAAGAAAGAAAAAGAAAAAAAAAAAAAAAAGAAAAACTTATTTTTTCTAATGCCGATACTTTGTTTTCAAGTAGCCGCCACTTGAATATTTCAAACATTGTAAAAAGCGTATTTAAAGCTAGATTTGCTTGAATTTTGATGTAAATATAGACCACATAAGGGTCTCAATGAAATTTATTAATGAACTTTATCCGCCATTTTGAATAAAGTGGCGGATATCTTAAGTTACGCGGGGCCACTTGAAATCAGGCTACCACTTGAAAATTTAAATTCACGATAAGTTCCAAAATAATACTCCAAATTGAACCAAATTCGGACAGTGTCTTATCTAATAAATATCTTAGATGAGTTTGTGAACCAAGTTGCTCCACCGTTTTGTTTGCAAGTCGAGACCACTTGAAAATTTCATATTGTCAAAAGCGTATTCCGAATTTGTTTGAATTTTTTTTTTTTAATACATAGATTATATAAGTGTCTCAATGAGCTTTATTAAAGAACTTTATCCGCCATTTATAATAAAGTGACGGATATCTTAAGTTAAGCGAGGCCACTTGAAATCAGGCTGCCACTTGAAATTTTGTCATCACGATAACTTCCGAAATAATGCTCCAAATCCAACCAAATTTGGACAGTGCCTTAACTTACCTTATGAATATCTTGGATGAGTTTCTTATCCAAGTTGCTCCACCATTTTGTTTTCAAGTGGAGAGCACTTGAAAATTTCAAATTCAAATTGTAAAAGGCGTATTCCGAATTTATTTGAATTTTTTTTATTTACATAGACAATATAAATCTCTCAATCAACTTCATTAACGAACTTTATCCGCCCTTTTTAACATAGTGCGGATATTATACACTAAGCGAGACAACTTCAAATTAGGCTTGATTTTTTTAATGTCCTTTATTTTATTTTTTTATTTAAATTTCTGGGGTCGCAGCCATGCGAAAAAGTATACCTGTTATATATTTTACTTTCTTTTTTCTTTTTATAGAGTTATAAGCGTTCAAAGTTTGAAGGTGCTGATGTTAAATTCATCTCGCAAACTTTTATTAATATCTTCACAAAATAATATTTGATCGATATAATGTTTTTGTTACGAGATACAGTGAAGAAACTCTAGCATAATCCATTATCACTTTTGATTCACAAAAATATTTTTAATTATGAAAAATATTAATAAATTTATATTTATAAAAAAAAATATATATATAAATTATGACCTACATTAATTTTTCCATAAAATGATTCCTAATGCTGAAAAATATGGGTGTGAAAATTTACAGCTCATTATAGTTATTAGTTTTCGAGATATAGATCAATGTTTGTTTTGGAAAGGCTTAGGGGCCATCTCTTATAAAATCTGACATGGGATAACAAAGAAAATCTTAAAAAGTAATAGTTTAAATTTTCAATAAAGGGTCAAACTATATACAAAAAACGTCAAATGCAAAAGGAAAGAAAAAAAGGGGGGGGGGACAAAAAAGACGATTTTAATATATTAGTGATAGCAAACGAGAATACTTGTTTTTTAAAGAAAACAAGCCACGCCTTTCAGCGTTCTTCTAAAACAACACAATTACCCAACATAGAAAAAGAAAAGAAAAGTGACTTTCTGTATTCCTTTTTAACCCCTCAAATTACTTTGTCAAATATACACTCAAGTGCAATTTACCTCATAGTTTACTGGTGACCCATTTTGAACCCTTTAAACAAACATAAAATACACTGAATGGGCGGGGCTTATTGTTTAAAATATAAAAACAGATGGACGTAAACTGTCAATTAAAAAAGAAAGAAAAAGGAAAACAAACTGTCTATTGAGAACTATTGGAATGCAATGCAGACTTGTTAGCCGGTTCCTGACTACCATCGAAGTTAAAGGGTTAATTCACATATTGGTTTTTTTTTTTTTTTTTTTGAAGGAAGGGAGGGAATTATTATTTTAAGGACATTTTAGTCTTAAAATGAAAAAATAAATAAATTTATAAATACATTTTAATTAAGAAACTATATTTTCATAGAAATTATGAAACAAATCGTACAGTTTCAGAGTTAAACTAACAAAAAATTAGTAATGTATATCATATATATATTATTGCAATTCATACATTAGATCATCAGTTTATAAAATAATACAATATATATATTTTTTTTTTATAATGAAAGAAAAGTTTTACTACTGATCAGTATTGCCATGACCCATGATAGACATGTTTTACTCGAAAAAATATTGCTTATTTTCCAAACACACTGTCTGACTATCTTAAATGCATAACATTTAAATATATCTAAATTATATTTATGAATTTATTTACATTTTAGACCCAGTTCAATTCGTGGATGAATTTGTGTGACGATAGCATATCAAATATAACGAAAATATAAGCTTTTAATTTGAAACTCAAAAAAAAAAAAAAAAAAAAAAAAAAAAAAAAAAAAAAAAATTTTTTAATTTATAATACACACAGGTTTTTTTTTTTTATGAAAATTACGCCCACTTTCAGAAAAGTTGGAAAAACACTTTTAAAACAATATACTGCAATCGGAATACAAATATCTTAAATATTTCAGGAAATATGAACATTTTTACAAAAAAAAAGTTTTCACTGCGCATGTGCGAAATATTAAAAGAAAATTATTGCATGGGTTGAAAGCTAGATATATTGGTCAACTTTTGTCAAACGTGCATTTGAATAGAGTAAAAAATAAGTAAATTATACGAAAAATAACGAGGTAGATTTGAGATATTTTTCAAGAGTTGAAATTTCTTAAGGAGTTTTTCACATGCCACGTAATTAATTTAAAGATCCAATTGTTTCAAAACCACTTAGCAAAAGTTCTTTTTTGTGAAAAACCCCTTATAAGCTTGTAACTCTAACATATTTTTGTTTATTTACTAAGATTTGTGAGATATGGGGTTTTCCACAAAAAGTAACTTTTGCTAAGTGCTTAAAATAATTGGATCTTTAAATTAATTAAGCGGCCTGTGAAAAACCCCTTAAGAAATTTCAACTCTTGGAAAATATTTAAAATCTAGTTCGGTCTTTTTCGTATAATTTGCTTAACTTTTACTCTATTCAAATGCATTTTTGATAAAAGTTTCTCAATATATCTAGCTTTCAACCTATGCAATAAAAAAAAATTTATCTTTCGCATATGCGCAGTAAAACCGTTTTTCATAAAAATGTTCCTATTTCATGAGATGTTTAAGATATTTGCATCCCGATGGCAGTATATTGTTTTAAAAGTGTCCTTCCAAGTTTTCTGAAAGTGGGAATAATATTCGTTAAAAACTCTGTATAATATAAATAAGAAACATGCTAATTTGTTTTGGAGTTAAATAAATGCTTTTATCTCCGTTCTTTCATATTCTATCGTGACACAAATTCATCCACAAATTAAACTGGGTCTGTATTAAAATACCCTAAAGTTACAGTTCGTTTCGTTCCCTTAAAGATACAGGGTGATCGCAAACATTGTTTTATCTCAATTTTTTTCCGGCCCCCTAAATGTTGTCTTGAACCAATCTTCACTGAAAAATAGGAGGAAGACCCACTTCTTTAAATACCCAATGTTTGAAAACATTTCATCGAGAGAGAAGTTTTTAAATTGAGAAAAACGGGTCGTTTGCAAATCTTGCTAAGCTTTTGAGCAGGAGTGTAACAGCGGGTGTTGCGATTTTTTTTCCCCTTCGACTGTAAATGAGCAACCAATACACCGAAATTTATGAAGAAAACTCTCATAGATTCTGCAGGACAAATTCAGCGTAAAAGAGGAATTCTTAAATTTGCCCACTCGCAAACACTCAAAGTGGACTTTTTGGAAATATACTATAGATGATGTACAGCTGTTTCCAATAAAGTTTTCGGTAAAGTTCTACTGGAAAAATCAGGATTTTACTAAAATCCCCCCCCCCCACCCCCTCATCCCTTAAAAAATCAATTTTTCTCCTTCCTCCCTTAAATATATATATATATATATATATATATAAAATGGCCGAATTTTTCCTTTTTCAACTAGTTTGATCTTCGCTTGTGCAAACTCTTTACCATGGAGTAGTTTGAGGCAGGCTCACAGATGTGTTTTTGCCACCGCCAGCTTCCCAGAGAAGAAAGGGGTGAATTACTTCAAATCCCAATGAATTACTTCAAATCAGTGGGGGGTCAGGGACCCCAAACCAACCTTCGAAACCAAATTAGTGACTTAGTTCTCCACAAAATCGCCACTGGGTTGTTGAGTCAGTATAAGGTTTTACCTCCTACTCCCATACCGGTTAAGACATTTTCCGAATTAGCCCCTTGGGGAGAAAATTTCTGAAATTGGTTTTTAGGTATTGAGGTGTCTACGTCACAGAAGGAATATTTTCACCAAGATTCATGCTTCTAGTCACGAGAGTGTGGTCTGCGCGATGATGAATCATTCAGACAGTCATTCAGAACAAACGATTTTATATTTATAGACAAATGTAAAAATTTAATAATCGTTTGCAGTAGTTGTTTTTGATTGAATCCCGTGGTGATTGATTTGTAATAATTTTGGTATAGAAAAAAAAGTGATTGCGGCAAACCCTAATCTTTTAATAAAGAAAATAAGTAGAATAACATTGCAAATGTGTTATGAACCCAATTTCTCGTGGTTTCTATGTTTAATTGTTTTATCTTTACAAAAATATAGCTTAAACATTTCCAAGCTTATTTAATAAAAATGCCTAAAAAAAATAACATCGCATTATTTTTTTTCTCTAAACGTAGTCGAGGGAAATTTCAATATAAATATATGTACCATCTAACTAAAATGTAGTGTTAGAGAGGTGAAATGAACAAAATTGCTTCTGCTTCCTATTTTTAATCATGTTTGCAAAATTTCAGCTTTAACATCGCGACTGCTTTCTTAATTTATTTTGTCAAAAATATTTTTCCAAATGTTTAAAGAAGCGCATCACTTTATTCTCAAAAAAATGTGTAAGGAAATAAGTATTAACCGAGAAGACTTCTTCTTTCGGAACTATTATCGTGATGAAAAAGCGCCTCAACAGGAGAGATGAGATTACATCGTCCCTATTTATTCATTATGTTCCTTATGATAATAACAGCAATAAAGCTTCGCAGGAATGCCTCGCGAGAATAAAACTTGTGAAAATAACTCTAATTAGGATGAAGGGAAATTTTTATCGTGACACGGTAAACGACCGTTTAAGGAATAATACGATTTCGGTTGAGTTTCTAAATGTTTCCTTTTTCCTCGCTAAAAGAATGAAGCAGAATATTCTTGGAATATTAGAACTAAGCATAAAAAGAATGATTCTGCCTGAATCTAAAATTCAGAAACACTTGTTGAAAGAATTTAAATAATATTTTTAAATCTTATGTTGGTGAGAAGTTAAAAAAAAAAATTATTTGGTATTTGAGTGAAATCTTTGATATTTTACGTTTTTTAAACATTGTTGTGTAATCATTCTACAAGGTTAGAATTTTCGAAGTAAGTAATTCTGAGCATCATTTTAAACGTTATTTCAATCCACTTTAATATATATATATATATTTTCTTGTTATTTCAGGCGCGTCTCGCTCTTTTTTGAGAAACTAATGTTTTTAGCAACGATTTTGTTTACTTTTTAAAAGTTTTAAGTTTAACTGATTTCAAAAACAGTTAAACTTTAGCTGACGGAACTGAACTGCACATCTTTCAAATGTAACCTAACACTTAAATTTTATACTTTGATATTTTCACCTGACATATCAAAAGGAGCCAGTTTTTATTTCAATTTTCAATTAATTTGATGAATAAATGATGCATGTAAATTACAAGTATCGCTCGATTTGTGGGACTCATTGGCTCCTCGATAAAATTCAGCAAAAATTAAAACTGCACTCCGTGGAACACACGTTCAATAGGATTTGGTTTGAGGTCGTGACTCTACGATCCCTTTTTTTCACATTAAGGTTCAGTGGACCGTGCATTGAATAGAAAAATCTATAATAAATCCTCAGTCAGTTTCCTTAAAAATCCGACCTACATGAAAAAACTACAAAATAATACGTTAAAATAGTGTGTACACATCGTTGAGAGAAATGAACCGAACTCGATTTGAAACTTTAAAAATGAATTTTATTCTAAATTTGCAGGAATCTTTATTAACATAAACGTGCGAGCTCATTGAATCAGTGGGAAGGCACTAAAACATCAAAAAGAGGAGTTTAAGTTGAATTTTACATTTTTAACACAATTTCTTTTGTTCATTCTGTCGACTTCATTAGTATTCTTTTCATTACTACTTGAAATTCCCGTGTTGTTTTTCTAAAAATCTTACTTTATTATGTGCTTTAAGTTCTGTTTTAAACTGTACATGGAACAATTTGATAAACTGAAATTATTTCACGGAAAATGTTGTCAGTTCTTTCTCCTGTTTTTGAAATTTTCTTTCTTGCGCAAAATCTGACCGACCCAGACGCACACTTTCACCGACTTTAAAGTATCATTCCATTTCGACCCACATAATGGATCCCAGCTATTCTTTTACTGCTAACCCCATTAAAATAGGCCATTTGCTAATTCTTTCTTGTAATATATCCATACACCATAAGACGTTCGTACATTATATTATTCGAGTTACACTTAAGAACCCGCGTTAGAAATTTTTAATACATTTTCTTATTTAACATACAGGATGGTTATGATTTCAAAACGCTACAATTTTAAAACTACCCTTCAGAGCGATTGGATATTTTAACAGAGCAATCGTGAGGCAATGACATTTTGTTTGGCAAAAAGAAAAAAAAAACAGTTCCAACATGTCTCGTTCATTATCCGTTAAGTATTTGTTTCAAGAAGCTCCTCTTTTTCTCTTGTCACTAGGACTGTTTCCGCTGTAAACACGTATTTTTGTCTGTTTGCTAAAAACATTTGCAGTAAGCTCTTGCAGTAAGCTCTGTTTCCTGCTATTCCATTTTGTTGCTAACAACATTCCTGTGTTGAATGCGTCTATTGAGGCGTTTCCCCTGACATTATCCTGACAGCGCCCTCTATAGGAACATGTTGGAACTACTTTTTCCCTCCCCCAAACAAAATATCATTCCCTCACGATTGCTCTGGTAAAATATCCAATCGCTCTGATGGGTAGTTTTGAAATCGTAACTTTAATTAGAATCACCCTGTACTCTGATTTGGCAAAACTTTTGCTGCCAAATACTTATTTTAAAAATGATTTATAATTCATGCCTACAATAAAAAAAAAAAAAAAAAAATCAAACGGAATCATGGGGGCCGAAGAACTGAATAATTTCTCGCTCTGTCTGATCCTTCAGCCTATAATGCATAACTAATAGTTAAATTTAAATAAAGCTCATAAGAACATTCTTATTCAGAAGATCAGCAAGTTTTAAAATTTCTTATGCGATATTTTTCTCATTTTTCAGCTTACGAAGTTTATTAACACATAACTGAAATAATTCGTTGCGCAATTTGTTACGAGGACTAGTTCATAAGTTTTATGTAAATAACAAAAGTATGTTTTGTTCGGCTAGGTATGGGTTTTATTTGAAATATTTATCGTCAGCAAAGTTTAAGGCGGTTTGCTACCTTTGACTTTGACTTGTCACTACTGAAAGCTTACATATATATCCCTTTAATATTTATATATTAGGTATGTTCAATAAAATAAGCAACAATTCCTATGGTTTTTAATAACTTTTTTCAGATCTGAAATCGTTAAATTTTGTTTGGGTAGTTTGCATTTTTTCATGAATTTAGGATCTTCAAAATGGTAAAACTTTCAACAAATATTGATGAAAATAGCTGAATAATATTTTGCTGGATATTTAACAGAACTTACTTAAAAGAATTAGGAATAGATTTTGAAATTTATTAATTAGATTTTCAGGGAAAAAAAAAAAAAAAAAGATTAAAAAGTGCATGTCTATGTAAAAAATTTCAAAATAAATAAGTAAAAATTTTCAAAATAAATAAATAAAAAATAAACAAACGTGTTTTTGTCCTATTTTTATTTTTAACATTCTTTCTTTTAAAGATATTACAAAATGTTATGAAAAACGCTTATAAATACACCATATTTAAATTTTATCACACACAAATAAATACGAATAAATATTATTGCACACACACGCTCTATTCGGTCCTACCTATAACCAGGATAGATTTTTTTTGCTGATAAAATATGCGCAAAAAGTACTCATTTTTAACTCAAATGAATGCATATATAATACTTTATGTTATTTAAGAGATAATAATTAGAAGATAAAATAAAATTTTACATACCACCTTTTTAAATTTTCTGTTGAATCATAGCGACATTAGCACTTTATCAGTGCGTATAAAATTTTAAAAGTGATAATGACGTCCATTTTTGTGAGAGGCATCATTTAACTTTTTACAAGTTTTTAACGTTCCCGTTTAATTATATGTACTTATTTTGATGTTGAAAGAAAATGAACTCTTTTTTTTTTTTTTTTTTTTCAACCATTAAATTATAGCTAATATTTTAATGACTATTGTTAAAGCTATTATGAGGTTAATATTTTCATATTTTAATTAATTAAAAGAAAACTAATCAAAAATTTGAAAATCGGGCTTTGAAGTATTGTGTTTGTCATTGGGTTCCGAGCTATTCTGAAAGTTTCAAATGTCTAGCTAGTAGGGGAGTTAGTTAAAAATCGATTGGAAGCTTTGTACCGGACAAACAAACAAGAATCGAAGTTAATAACAAGTAATATGAAAGAAAATTTTTAAAGCCAATTCCTGCTTACAAAACACTATCGAAAAAGTTTGTTTGTTTTTAATTAGAAAATAAAAAGCGCGCGTGCAAAATGAAAGAAAAATAATTATAAGATTAATATATATATATATATATATATATATATATATATATATATATACCATGTTTTAAACTTTCTAATGAATCATAGAGCTCTTATCAATGTGCATAAAATTTTTAAAGTGACAATGATGTCAATTTTTGCGAAATGCATAATTTAACTTTTTCTATTTTTTTAATATTCACGTTTAATTAAATGTATTTATTTTTAGGTCGAAAGAAAATGAACTCGTAATTTTTTTAGCAACCATTAAATTATAGCTAATATTTTAACGGCTATATTAACACTATTACCCTAACAGCACATCTCATCCACAAGACATCCTCAGGATATCCTATGGTTGAAGGTACATCTAAGGGACAGCCTCCGGACGTATTATGGATAAGTGTGCTGTTTGGGTAGGATGTTATTATTTTCATATTTTAATTAATTATAAGAAAACTAATCAAAAATTCGGAAATCGGACTTCGAAGTATTGTGTTGTCACCGAGTTCTGAGCAATCCTGAAAGTTTCAAATTTCTAGCCAGTCGGGAAGTGAGTTAAAAATCGATTTCAAGATTTGTACAAGTATATATAGGGAGAGTGTGAACTGATAGTAGGAATTGAAAAACGTAGTAAAAATTCCCACATCAAGCATAAAACATTTTTTTTCAATCTTGAATTGGAATCAATGCAAAGAATCTGACTGTAAATAGCCTTCTACCGAAACACTAAGAAAGATAATGGTGCTAATCATTTCGAGTGACACTGAATAATTTTTAACGAAAATGTTCACAAATTCTTAAAAAATAAATTCCGCTTTTGCATTGAACGAACTGAATACATTATGTTTCAAATTGTTTCTCACATTCATATTTTACTTGAAATGTACCTATTTTAAATGAGTTTTTACAAAACTTAAATCGGAAATAAAAATTGCGTAAAGAGTCGTGTCAGTGAAATATTTAGAATTTTTTATTTGAATAATCTTAATAATAAAATTTACAAAAAATACACTTTTTAACAAAGTTGTTTAGGACTTCGGTTTGTCGATCTGTCCGTGATCTAACTCTCTTAAATATTTACGTAATTTCTTGTGACTGATATCTGTTCATCTTTACTATCGAATGTTCCCTATTGAAAATGCAAAGAATTGTGTTCCATGACTGATATTTCTATAAACCCTATTTTATTAACTTTACTTTGAACAAATCTTAACGAAATATATTTATCTTATGCACAAAAGAATGCTTTCAACAAAATATATTATGATTAGTATTCAGATTTACAGGGTCATACAAAAACATTCAGTTACATACAGGGCTATTATTGGAAATTAGCTGGAAATGCATTTTCGTTTACATTAAGCTTATTTTTACACTTTCTAGCAATTTTTAAGAGTGAATATTATAAGAGTAATCTGTTTCTGTGACTGCCCTCTAGCATCCGTAAATATTTTCAGAAATGGCTCACTGTGGAATGTTCTCTACTTAAAATGGCATCCATAGGCCCTACACGACTGGATTCGTGTACAGTAATACCCGAAAAATGCTGATGCATGGAATTTTAGGAGAGACTTTTTAAAAAATCACATTTAAATTATTTTCTATTGAAATAATCATAATAAAATTGTCTTATTTTGTACACAATATGATATGTTTAGCCTTCAGATTTACAGGGACAACTGAAATATTCAGATGCATTAAGGGCTATAACATAGCCCTTAATGCATCCTAAAATAATGAATCCTAAACTAGATGCCTGTCGCGTAGCTCGGAAACTTGGCAACAGTTCAAGCGGTAGACAGCGCCACCTGGTACAGATTGAGCTTCTTTTTTATTCAACAGCCACCAATAATTTCTGAAAGTGATATAGGATCTATATAATCGACGTTTCTTCGATTCTATTCGCGTTTTATGTATGTAAAATACCACTTTTAGAAAGAAATATGACTGTCCTGTCTGTTGTGTGATAGTGTTGGCAAAAAACATTAAAAGTTAAAATACAAAGACAACATACAGTTGGAAAGTGTCAATAATCCATATATTTCGCATGATTTTTCGTACTTGTTTTAGTACTACAATGTTTAAGCGGCAAAGAATAGTGGTATAGTGTTTTTTTTTTATGTTTAAATTGTTTAAGTAAGAAACTACAACATTGAAGAGCTAAGCGTAGTTGCACATGCTTGATGGAGGCAGGACGAATTCATTTTGACAACAGCGGAAAAAGAACAGGCCACCGTTTCAAAAATGCTTACATATTATGAACACGTAAGTTATTTACCGTTCAAACCTTATTTTGTGCATTTTTTTTTCTTTCATTAGCACGGGGGAAAAAAATGGTGGGATTACTGTCGCACAATTTTCCTGTACTCTGTATTACTGTAAAAAGAGATTATTAGTGTTTAAAGTCTATTTGCTTAACAGGTACTGTGTGTACTGTAAAATTTCCAACTATTCCTGAAGATGTACTTTTGAAACGCTTTTTCAGCACTTAAAAAAAATTTCCAACTATTCCTGAAGATGTACTTCTGAAACGCTTTTTCAGCACTTAAAAATAGAGTTGACAAACGCTTTGGGAACCGTTTCATTTGCCACAGATTACTCACGTATTCATTTTAGGTAACTTGAACGAGAGTGGCTGCCACTGGGAGAACATTGTTTACTGGTTATTGGCAGTCAGTGGAGGACTCTTTGGGATCCAGTTGTGAATACTTTTGAAATTATGGAGAAAACAGCGAGATTAAGGGCCATGACCCATTCACATTCCCCATACACTTCATTTCTACACAATTTAATCACCATGCGCATTGCATGTTTTGAGTTTAATAACACATGCCTATTGTTTTAGATTTTTTATTTATTAGATTAGTGTAAGTACTACGGTTTTGTAGTAGTCGTAGTAGTAGTTTGCATTTAGTCGAGGGAATATTAAATTCTCTTGAACAAATGCCATCCATAATAAATATATATTACTATTTCTAACTTTGACATAAATCCTGGGCAAATTTCCGCCATTTAAAATTAAGTGTTATAACTTATTTTTCAGTTTTCTTAGTCAATGTAAACAAGGGATACGATTCAATTTTGAAATATATATATTCTAAAGAATAAGATTAATAAATAACTGTAGTATACAATCTCAAGTTTCATACTTGTATGTTGAAAAACTGCTAATGCCTAAAGAGTTTAATTTTAATGTACAACACTATCCTAATCTTGTTAAATTTCAATTGATCTCCATTATAAAACGATACAATGTTGCGAAATCACGAACCTGACAGAGCGAATCTATTCATCCCGAGGTTATTTGTCATCTCCTCTCAGCATTCCATTCAATGTCGAACAGAACAGACTGACATTCGAAAGTGTTCGATAAACAATTTATTCAAAATGAAATAACTAAATACGTGTTTTAGAAGGGTGTAAAGAAATTACTTCTGTTTAAGTATAGAGAATGTACTCGACGGAATCTTTAGGATATTAAAATACATAACTCGGTATATAGCCAATATCACTGATACATTTTTATATCACTATCTCGCATTCTATTTAGCTAAATTGAACGAATTAAGTTTTAATATATTATATTATTGTTTTTCGGTTCTTGTGTAACACGGATTTAAAAAATCTGTAAACACATTTAAATAGTTTCTGGGTTTCAGAAAACAGAAGAAAATCGAAATATGTATTTTCTTTAATTATCCGAAATAATCCAGTTTTACATACAATTCGTTTGTTAATAATAAAAAATGCTATGGTTTGGGTTTAAAGAATCACAAACGAATTAGGTCGCATCCGGTTTATGAGAAATACTTCTTTAAATATATTTTAATAAATTTATATTACGCTAAAGATTACAAAAAAAATATTTGAATAAAACACATTTCCTGCAGCATACTATAGTTTATCAATCAACCCACTTGATCGATAGTTTACAGGAACCATAGAAGCTATTCAGTAGAAATTACTGGAAATGCATTATCAGTTCAAAAAACATGTTCGATGAATATGAAAAATTGAAAGTTAACAAATGTAACAGCTGGAAAATGCTGACATTTTCTGTACTGTATTTCTATTCTTTTTTTACAATTCGATAATTTTGACTCTCTGTGTGACAAAAAAAGATTTTTATTATTGTCGAAACTTCAGTGGAGACTCAAAACGATTTTGGGTTCTGTGTGTCTGTCTCGCGATAGCGGCCGTAATAAATCACCCTACTAACTTGCAATTGGATGCACATGTTCATGAACCACAAAAAAATAGCTGTATGGCTTTGGATGTATATTCAATTTTTAGTTCGTGTGCAAGGACGCACCAAAGGTTTTCTTATTATTATCGCCATAGACAGAATTTGTATGGACCGCGATAGTGGCCGCAAAACTCCTCTGATTGGGTGTTCAGACGCTATGCAGAAATAGCTGTATAATTTTTTTATGTGTATATTATTAATAGTTCGTATACAGAGACTTATCATTGTGGCTTATGGGCAGAACATCATATAGACGCATTTAATACCTTGGTACGAGCTATGTACGTAAAAGGTCTCAAGAAAATCGATGCACAGTTACTGTATTTCCTAAAGTTCGAAAGCCGCCAATTTTTATTGAAATAAGAGGGCCAGTATAAAGAACTTCAATCTCCCATCCGCTAAAAATCATCGATTTGTGTTGACGTAAAATTGAAAAAGAAGAAGAGAGGGAAAGATAACTGTTCACTATAAAAAAGATTCAGCCAAGTTAAAACCATATGAAATCATTTAACCGAAATATTTTGATAAAATGTGTTTGAAATTAAGTAACATAACTTTGTCTGTGTCCTACGAGAGTGTCAAAGTATTATTTCACGATCTTATAGAAATATTATAATTTATAATCAAAAGTACTCTAGATGAACTACGTATGATTAGATAAAAAAAAAATTATCGGAATTAAAATATAGTTACATTTGCACAATACCAATCAGCTGAGCAAAATATAAGGTTGGCACGAATAGCTTTTTTCATTCGATAAAGCTCTCACAACTGAAATGTTTTGTCGTACTTCAACATTCAATATCACCTAAAATAATACTTTGACATATAAACGTTTTATTTCTGCATATTTATCACACATTTCTGTACAAAATTACTAATTTCCTGTTTTTATATAAAATGATTTTTGCTGCATAAGCCAAGAAAGCGAAAAAAGGCGGCACGATCAATTGAAACACGGCAGCTGCAGTGGCAGTTTTTTTTTTTTTTTTTTTTTTTTTTTTTTTTGTAAATAAAAATTTTTCAGATTGACAAAAGATTTTGTAATGACAAAATATGACTCAACGACAGTTTCCGCGTAATTTAAAAGTTAATTAAGTCACTTTCAAGTTTATTGATAAATTTGTCTGAGACATTGTGGGCTATGCGTAAATCGAATTTTAAAGGAATTCCGTTCTTAAATCGTTTTTCTTTGTGTTGTATTTAAGATGTGATTTTGAACATTTCAAGTGGCCGCCAATTGGAAACAAAATATCCAATCAAGTAGTCCAAACAAACTCATCCAAGAGATGTCTATAAAAAAATTCATTATCCCACTTTGTTTCGATATTTCGGATGTTACCACGGTGAGAAATTTTCAGGTGGACCCCATTCTGGGACAAGAGAACGAGTCAAGTTCATGAACAAACTTCATTGTTATTTAGATATGGAATTGTATGCAACCCTATTAATAAATACGTTTTTATATAAATTAAAAAAAATTTTGAGTGGCCGCCACTTAGAAATAACTTGGCTGATCAAGTTAGCAAATAAATTAATCAAGATATTTCTAAGGTAAATCTATTGTCCCAGTTTCTTTCAAACTAAATTAGGTATCGAGTAAAAGGTTAGCATCGCGATGACAAATTTTCAAGCTCCGTAATTTAAAATGAGCCCGCGATTTCAGTTGGCCTCCATTTTGAAACTAGATAATGAATCAAGTTGCTTAAGCAAATTTGTTCTTAAAAACAGTTTTAATGTAGATTTGAAAATTTCAAGAGGTTGCCACTTGGAAATAAATTGACGGATCAGTTTGGTTAACGAATTCTTTCAAGATATTTGTATGATATGTCCACTATCCAACTGTTACTGGAATCGATTGAGTATTTCGAAAGTTATCACGACAAAAATTTTCAAGTGTCGCGTGATTTCACGTAGTACCGTAATTTTAAGTGGCCGTCATTTTGAAATAAGAGGGTAGATCAGGTTGTTTGACAAAGTTTGTTGAGACTTTACTATGGGTATCTGTCTACGGTTATTCGCTTAGCGAATCTATTCATGAATGCGCATTTTCTTTTGAGGTAAATTTGAAATTTTCAAATGCTTGTTACTTGAAAATAATGTGTTGAATCAATTTTGTTAATGAGTTCGTCCACGATAAAATAAGTCCACTGTCCAATTCTGGTTAGAATAGCTCAAGTATTTGAAAAGCTATCACAATGACAAATTTTCAAGTGTCCCCATGATTTTAAATTGCAGCCATTTTCAAACAAGGAAATGCTAAGTTAACTAATAAACTTGGTTGTCATCATGATAGGGGCCATGCATGAATTGAATTTTAATGAAAGTCGTTCTTAGGTAATTTTTTACAATCCGAGTTTAATATTTTTAAATAGCCGCCACTTGCAAACAAAATGACGGAGCAATTTATTTGATAAACTCATCCAAGATATTCGTAAGATATCTGTCCAACTTCGATTCTAATAGGGCCCTGGAAAAAATTATTAAGTCAATTAAATAGTCAGTTAACTAAGATTTATGCATACTTGCCAACCATCTCATTAATAACCGCACAATTGTTAACGCCCCCTGAAAAAACGCCCCTTTTCTCACACCACTATATTTTTAGAGTTATTCTCTCCAAATGTTGTTACGATTAAATAAGACTAAAATTACTCTAAAAAATTATTGGTGTGACAAAAAAGGCGGGTACTAAAAATTGTACGGTTCATAATGAGATGGTTGGCAAGTATGTTTATGCAAATTTTTCGGATGGGAAGGCAGCAAAAATACAAAGTATGCAAATGATTTGTTAAGTATAATACACTTGCATTAAAATTTAATTTAATCGAACTAATTACCATATTAGATATTACTCTTATTTGCTGATGGAAAAAAGCATAAGGTCGTCAAATTTTTTGGAGGGATATACAAATTTTCCGCGGTCTGAGAAAGCACGAAATATAAAAAGGCAACCTAACAACGCATTTAAGGTTACTTTAATCTTTCTCTGTGCTATTGACAACGGTGCCGAGACAGAAATAATTGTTCCATGTAGAACGCGGGAAAATCCTTGAAATGAAAGCAAGTGGAATGAGTGGTGCAGCTATTTCCAGGTCTAAAACGGTAATCAATAATTAAAAAAAAATCCTTCAAAGTATGATAAATGCAAGCGCCCAGAAAGACCAAGTGCATTTTCGAGGTGCCAAATATCGACCGTTTTTCGATGGTCGTGAGATTTTAAAAAGTCTCCTTTTGAAATAGCACGTGGTTGAAGCCTATCATGTACAAGTCCAACTAACAGCAATGTTTTAAGTTTCAACCTGGGGGTACAATTCGTAAAATCACAACCTTGACCGCCCTTAGTAGCATAAATTAGTTCGCTTACAATTTGCTAAAATATATGTTTTGCTTGGAGATAAATGGAAATATATAGTTTTTTCGAATGAGAAAAATTTAATTTTGATGGGCCAGACAGCTTTAAAAATTATTAGTATGATATTAAAAAAAAAAAAAAAAAAAAAAAACTTACTTTTCCAAGCGGCAATATGGAGGGGGGATCATTAATGATATGGGGTACGTTTGCTGCTAAGGGGACGTTACCAATTGTTGTAGTTACACAAAAATGAATGCAATAGAGTATAAAGATATGCTGGATGATAGTTTGTTTCCCATTATCACTCTAGTTACATCAGGAGATTGGAAATTTCAGCCAGGATAATGCCAGCATCCATGCGGCTTATTCAACAAAAGCTAGGTTTGAAGCAAATGAGGTCCGTCTGCTTGATTGGTCAATCTGTAGTTCGGATTTAAACCCTTTGGAAAATATTTGGGGCATACTTGTGCAATCTGTTTATAAGGACATGTGACAATATCGAGGAAAAGGCGAACTTCATGAATGCGATCAGCTATGCATGGGAAAATATCAAAAAAGAAACTTATTTCGATTTGGTTCAACGATGATTGACTGATAAAAGTCATTGAAAAAAAAAAAGTGGATTTGTAGGTTGGTTGGGTTTTAATGTCGTGCTAGTACTGCACAATGGGTAATTGGCGACGGTCTGGGACGCAATTTTAAGGATGGTCCGGAGACATGCCATCATAATTTTGATCCTCCACGGATTGGAACATGGAGAACATTCCGACCACGACAGATTTTACACGCACCAGCCACCATTTGCGTACACGACGGTCTTTGGTCGGCTCGAGTATCGAATCCGCAATCTTCCAGTTACGAGCTTGGTACGTGAATTTGTAGGATATTGACTCTATAATTTCATTCATAACACCTCGACCTTATATTTTTTTTTCCAAGATGAAGTGTCATCAAATTTTTGAATTATAATTTAATGATTTCATTATATTTTAAATATGTTAATAACCCATGTTTATGTCTTTTAATTCCATTTCTAAGAAAGAATGATATTAAATTTTTCGAGTTTACCTATGCTTTATACTTTTTTTGCTAATATATTTTATATATATAAATACACATAGACCAGGTGTTGGACAAAACATGGAAATACTTTCATTTTTACTTACGTTTTGTCGAATATCTCGAAAAATACACAATTTGTTGTAGTTATTCTTGAATTTTGGGAAGAATAAGAAAATCATCTCTTTCCTCATATTTTCCAGCATAGATTTTCTCACGAAATCCTTTAGGGGACGAAGAACAAATCCTATAAAATAAAAAAATATTTGTGATTACCTTGTATCTGAAAGTGCATCCATTCACCTGTAAATTTCAGATGTGGTTATAAATATTACATTTTATACATGTATAGTGTTTTGGAAGGCCATCTCGATTATTTAAGAAGTTGTAAATATCTCTATATATATCTGTCGCTGGCGTCAATTTTTTTTTTTTTTTTTTTTTTTTTTTTTTTTTTTTTTTTGTCTGCGACAGCATTTCCTCGCGGAGGGCAAAGTGCTCTGCATCATGAGAGTTATCAATGTGTTCCGGATGCTTCAAGGAAGGCATTTCAGGTAGTTAGAAATCTGTATCGTCTTAATTAACCCCTTAACGCGCGGTGTCCTCGCTGCGAGGACGCTAAATTTAAGATCCAGATGCAAAAATTCATCCCGGAAATTTTTTAGCAAAAATTTACGTTTATAACATATCAGAAAAGGCCGGTTTTTTTAACCTTAAAATCTAAAATTTCTTTTAGTTTAATTTAGTTTATGAATTCCGGTGGCAGTATAATTTAAATGATCCGAATTGTCTTGCGCCGCAAAGGGTTAACGAAGTTATTAACTAAAGTCGTCGGGTTTATAAAGGTACTCTATTTGCCACCGTAGAAAAAGCTTCTCTTACGACGGTTTTCTTTTGTCATGACATCATTTTCCACGGGAAAAATAAAATGTGATCTATGGTGTAAAAAATAATAAAATCAATGTCAATGTTGCTGTTAAGAAAAATATTTTTATTACTAGAAATTTCTTATGTTGTTTATAAATTTTTACTTTCTTCTATATTCAACAGAAGAAAATATTGGATTCGTAAAAATTTTCGACCTCGGGTTTTTGATGGATTTGATCATTAGAACACGATTTGACCCTTTTTAGAAAATGTCTGTCTGTCTGTGTGTATGTGTGTGCGTGACAAAATTTTGTGGCAACTGTATCTCAGAAATTACTGCACAGAATTTCATACAAATTGGTATGTAGTTACACCTTGACATAAATCAGCGCCTATCAACTTTTGGTAAAAATTGTCTTACAGGGGTCGTTGCCATCCCGCTTTTTCTAAATTTTTAACATGGTGGTATAGGACAAAATTCTGTATAAATGTGTATAAAAAGATTTATTTTTTACTAATCATTATGAAATTTACAATTTTTTTTTTTGTATATGTAGGAGCATCGCCTCCCACTCTGGGATGGGGAAGTCCCCCCTCGAGGGGAATAAATTTTCATGATAGGTATCTTTCAAAAGAGTTCACCAGTACCTTTAAAATGAATGGTTGAACCATCGATTTGAGATAATTTAAAATAAAATTATCGATTTTTTTTCATTTTTAACAATACACTAAGCGACAAAAAAAAAAAAAAAAAAAAAAAAAGCCGCACTTGGATATTTTACTTTTCGCCTTCTACAACCGCCAATTTTATCGTTTAAAAAGTGAATTTTCGAACAGATTTTATTATGTTGTCCTTCACATACACTTTAGCTTTGAGTCCAGTGTTAAAAACAAAATGGAATTGTCAGGAAAATTGTAATTTTAGAAATTATTTCGAAAATGGTAAGAATAAGGCAGTTAACGATGCCACAAAAAGTATTAATTTTTGAATGAAAATCAAAAAATATTTTAATACGTGAGATGGCAAAATAATTAAATGTTAACGAAATATTGGTAAAAGGGTTTTTAGCAAGATAAAGAAATTTTTGGCCGTTTAAAGTGGAAATTTGGTTTTAGGCGGCTAGATTGCTCATCTAAGCGAGATGACCGTAAGTTGAAAAGCCATTGCTTATAAAATCGGTTTGTATCACATTTAGAACACAAAAGAGATTCAGAAAAAGTGTTTAGTAGCATAATTTATTTAACTACAGTACAGCAACTATTACACAAAGCAGGTTTAAATGACAGAAAATTTGAAAAAATTCTATTCTTAGTGAAGAGAATTAAGAAAGAAATACCTCAGATGGCTAAAAAAATAAAAAAAAATGATTAGTTAATTATTGAGCTGAACTGGTTCTCTTTGATGATTCAAGTTTAACTTATTTCGAGCTAAAGAAAACAAGCAGATCTGACAACGAATATATGACCGACCTAATGAAAATCGCACTTTTAAAACCGTGACACATTCTCCGTACATTATGGTGCGGAGGTGCATAATTTTTCAAACAGTCGGACAAATTTTTATGCTCAAGGATCAATTAACTCTAAATAAAACACAATCTTCATAAAAGTGGTGCCTGACCGACTCTTTCGGAGGTATCTTGGACATTTCCGCAAACAGCATTTCAAAATGATAATGTAACTTACTACACGGCGTCTGTGGTACGTTTATTTACTTCAGATTGTCAAAATTTCCTATCCATTCCCATGAGAAGCTAGAATTCTGTAAGTAATGATATCTTTTTTCACTTTAAGTTAAATCCCACAAAGGATATAGTAGAATTTCTTCTTTACCAGACATGGAAATAGTCCTAATCGCGATCCGCTCGAAAATATTTCGTCTATAAAAAGGCGGGGCAGAAGGAAGAGTATTCAAAATTTACAGCCTACAACTCTGCCAGAACTAGAAAAAATTATTTCTGATATTTGGCGCATTGAAATTTCTGGGATTTATATTAAAACACTCTATAAAACTATGCCATTGCGCATTAAAGCAGTCATTCCATATAAAGGTGGAATTAACCCAATGTAGAATACATATTTTTAATAAAAAATTGCTTAGATCTAACAAATAAATAGTTTTATTTCATATATTAAAATATAATTTTTTTATTTCATAAAATAAATCATAATAGAATACAAGTGTAGGGTTATTGCATTATGTTCAAAACGAAATTTTTATGCAGATTTTAAAAAAAGTACTTTGTAGAGTGCAATAAAGCGAATTGTTGAATCAAAAATGTACATAGGTATCATTTCATCCCTTTGGTATTATGCAAATAAGGCAGTTTTATTAGTTTCAAACATTAATTTTAAAGTTATTACAAATAAAACAGGTATAAGTCATTTTTTCTGCAGTGCGTTTTTTTTTTTTTTTTTTTTTTTTTTTTTTTTTTTTTTTTGTCGCTTACTGTACATATGTATATATATATATATATTATGTAATATCGAGAATAAAATTAACTTTTTTTTGGATATTTAGTGTTATACTACTTCTCTAATAATGAAATCGTATTATCAAAGGAAGATAATTTTATTAAATAATAATTTTAATAAATTATTTTTACTGAGTGAATTTGCATAGGAAAATATAGAAGAAAATCATGTGGTGGCCAGAAGATTCTAGTTTAATATGTTCTTTCTCTTGAATAATGATCGTGATTTTCCATCATTATCCATTATAGAGCAGGATCAGCATAAGTTTTTAAAAAGTTACTGAATTTAGGTTTGGAAATTTGATTTCCAAAATAGAATGATGAATCAGATTATTTATTCTTTTAAAATTATCCTTTAATTAAAAAAAAAAAAAAAAAAAAAAAAGATAAACTTTTTTAAAACTTAAAAAAAAAGACATTTAATATTTAGTATTCTATTCTATATTTGCTATTTTATTTAACGAAAGATAGGCCTATTTACGGAAACGAAGGTGAAATTTCTGGCAATTTATGAGAGCTGTAGTCACGAAGTTTGGTTCTTGGATTGTTTATATGTATCCGACACCTAAAGTAACGGGATTTATTGAAATCCCCCCCCCTTTCCCCCTGAGGGGCAGGAAGCAAAAAAAACGTTTGTAAATATAACTCGGCCCCAAATTACTTCATGGTGAAGAAATTGCATATGAGGAGACTAGACTTGAGTATAAATAAAACATGTACGATTTTCGAATTCTTGATTCTTACAGAAGGAAGGGGGGAATCATTTGGGAATTTCAGAAATTCCGGATTTTTGAGTAGAGCTCTACTAAAAATGGTTCAAAGGTACTGAAAACAGCCATGTGTCTTCTTTGGGATATTTCCAAAAACGCATTTTCTTTTTTATATTTTTATTTATTTATTTATTTTGTGTGTGTGGGGGGGGGGGGGCATTACGAAGGATCAATTTCGAGACACCCCTTTTAGTGCTGAATTTGTCTTGGGAAATCTATGGAATCTACGGGATTTCGCAGAAATTCGAACTTAACCGCTGGTGAAGGAGAAGTAAGAAGCGGGTAAGTTCCGGTCGAAGGCAGTGGGGACCCGAACTCCTCAATTTGCGAGAGGGAAAACCTCTATCGAACACAGCGGGAACTTTAACGTAGGTTATTATTAATAATATGGGATCTTGACAACTCATTTAAATAGTGCCCAGCGAAGCGGGCAAAGCCAGCTAGTATCTATATAATATTTCTCTAACGTGGACCAGTTGCAATTATTTTTTGTCGAAACGATACGATACGCGAGGATAAAAAAATAATATTTATACATGGACAATATTTAAGCACGCGGACTTAGCTCAATGGACTAATAAGAAAAACTGACGACATTTGTCTAAGGAGATTATTTTACGAAAAAATGTATTTTTGACAGTTGTTTCTTCAGAATCTTTGCAAGCGTCATTTTAAACCTAGCATTATTTTAAAGATATATGCAGAACTATGTCATAAATTGACTAAAAAACATAATCATGAAAAATATAATCAAAATAGGATTTATTTATTTTATTTTATTTATTTTATATTTATTTATTTAAAAAAAAGAAACCAAAATTAATAAAAAGTCATCGCCGACATAGCGACAAAAATTTAAAAGTCCTCGTAGGAGTCCTATATTATAACTGTACTGCCTGTGGAAGTATGAAAATTGGGTCGTGAACCATGAATTTTATTTGGAAACCTTATTTTGAATGATTTTGGTTTCACTGTTGTACAATATTAATTTGGTTTTAATAATAATTTGGCTTCTGGTAAATTAAAATTTTAATTAGGTGGTGAAATGGGTATAACATTTATGAGCTTCAAATTTTAAAGGTAAATAAGAAAAGAAATAAAGTGCGAATATTTCGCAAGGGTTTGCTAGTATATACATATAATCCAAGAGATTACAATGGGGCGATTTCTAAAGAAATCAATTTAGGTTTCCAAATTTATTTCGGACTTTCTATAGGCAAAATCTTAAGTAGTTTAAATTAGAAACTACAATATAAAACTTTATTTGAAAAATTGAACTATTTTACTATCTAATGATATTTAAAATTTGTTCTTAATAACATTTTTTTCCCCTTTTATTGCCTCTGGAAAAAGAAATTTTATCTTATCTACCGAATCAAGTAAAATTTATTTTCCCAAATGATAAAATATTTTCATTTTTAACTTGAACAAAAATTTCTTTTTTTATTAAAAGTTTTGAAAGGAAAAATGTTATGCTAAATTATTAATAAATTTGCTTTCAAACTACTGCCACAACCACTTACGCATTTAATGATTTTTTTTTTTCCGCAGCGTCATGTAAAATAAGAAAAGGAAGAAAGAAAGAAAAGTAAAAAGAGAAAAGTAAAAAGTAAAAAGCAGGAAAACGTAGATCGTAGATTTAATCATTTAATGGATTAAGATTATTGACCCGTTACCCCTTAAGTATTTCTGTAATATATTTTCCACCAGAAAAGTATTACTACCCTGTTAAAATAAAATAAAATTCTCAAATGACATATGAATTTTAATACCACGCTTTGGATAAATTTATACTAGAACTTTTAAGTGATAAAATGAAATGGAAATTTATTCTTTAATATTTTAAGAATGGCGAAAGGTTTGATGAAATAAAAATTTAACTTTACTTAAAATTCTCAAAGTATTTTTATTTAAAATTTAAAATTAAAGTATTTTTATTTCGACACTCCTTATACGGAGAAAATACTTTTAGTAAATCATAGTGACCCGATTTTGATACCTCATCATTTGAGTAACAATGAGAACAATATGTCCGAATCTCATGTACATTCTATATAGAAAATTTTCTCTCATTTTTCAATCTCTCTCTGCAATCGAAATGTTTGTTAAACAAGGCTGAATAAACATGAGTCAAAAACTCTCGCATTATTTATCAAAGAGATTTTTTTAACCTCAACCTTTTTTACGTAATATTGACCTGTTCACTGCTTTATTAGGATGCATTTTCAAATAGGCATGTAATTATTCACAATAGGACATTTTTGTACAATGAAAATGCTGCAGAAAATGATTCTTTATGTTCAATGTTAAATTCGCAGTGACTTAGCCTTTGTTAGACAGCCTGTATATCAATGCATAACTAATTGAGACTATAATATAAAAATTTATTTGAAAATATAACATCGAAGGAATATTTATTTTCTATGTTTTATTTTTAAATATAATATTTGTAAGAAGTGTCTTCTTCTATTTCATCAGGAAAAATTATCGAATTCAGAGAAGTAAAATTCACCTTCCCAAATGACAAAATATTTTCATTTTTTAATTAAAAAGGATTTTTTGTTTTTCCGTTAAAAGTAGTAAAAGAAGAGTAGTCTACTAAATTATTAATTAATCTGCTATCAAACTTCTGCCAACACTACTTACGCAATTAACGTTTTTTTTTTTTTTTTTTTTTTTTTTTTTTTTTCCCCCACACGTTCCTTTTCCCTTCGTGTTTCAGATAGAGAAAAAAAAATGTAAAAACGCAGATAGTACATTTGATGATTTAATGGATTAAGATTATTGCCTCGTTACACCTTAAATAGCATTTCTGCAAGAAGAAATTATTATTACCGGGTTAAAAAAAAAATAAAAATAAATAAATAAATAAATAAATAAATAAAAATAAAACAGCTTTAGAAAAATTTAAGACAGAATTCGCATTCGATTAGTAAATTGGAATGGGAATTTGTCCTTGAATATTTTGAGAATACGGAAAACGTTAGTTAAAGGACGTAATAAAAATTTTTTTGTATTCTATTTTCATGCAGTAATAAAACATTTAGCATACATAGTTTTAGCATAAATTTGGACGTAATAAAAGCTTTTCTATATTTCAAATGCTAAAATTTATAGTTAACGTGTTGAAAATGCTATCGTGTGTGCCTTAGAGTTCTTACGTGGGGTCGCAGTTTGAAATCAATTTGCATTTCAAACAAAACTAGCTGGAACCCGTCGAATTTGACGATCATTTTATTGACCGTAATGTTTCAAAAAACGTCGCATCATTATTTAAATGTATTTCAATTTAAAGCATCTTATATATTTTACGACATTTCACTTAAAAAAAAGAAAGTCAGAAAAATGCTTATAAATAAAAATACTATATGAGACATCACTTTCTACAAAATACAGTCAATGTGACGTCAAACTGACTCCAAATAAACAGTTGCTATCTTTCATTTTCTATTTCGTTTAATACTAAGGCTACATGTTAGCTGACCCGTCCGGCGTTTCCCGGGCCCATGGTAATAACCTTAAATGAACATTAAATTAGTATGGTTTTACATCTTTAACTCGATTTTGTTTGAATTTCTATTTTTAAATAAAAGCATCGTGAAAAAATAATCAGCTGTAACAAAAAAATTACCTCGAACCGAACGAAATTCTTCCTTGTGACCCTGGTGCCTTCGGCAGCGCATACGCCGGTCGCTAATAACATAAAAATATTCCCAAAAATTAACCTGGAACCGAACGAACTCGCCCGGTGTTGCCCGAGCCCATGATACCTTAAATGAACCTTAAATTTGTATGATTTTATACCTATAACTCCATTTAGTTTAAATTTCTGTTTTTAAATGAAAGCATCACGAAAAAAATAATCAGCTGTAACAAAAAAAAAATTACCTCGAACAGAACGAAACTCTGCCTTGTGACCCCCGGTGCCTGCGGCAGCGCCATACGCGGGCAGCTAATAACATAAAAAAAATTCCAAAAAATTACCCTGGAACCAACCGAACCCGCCCGGCAATGCCCGGGCCCATGATAATAACCTTAAATGAACCTTAAATTTGTATGGTTTTATATCTTTAACTCGATTTTGTTTGAATTTCTATTTTTAAATGAAAGCGTCGCGAAAAAAATAATCATCTGTAACAAAAAAAAAACCCCTCAAACAGAACGGAACTTGTGCTCGTGACCCGGTGCCTGCGGCAGCGTATATACAGGCCGCTAATAACATGAAAAGATTCTCAAAAATGAACCTTGAACCGAGCGAACCTCTGACTCATGTTACCTCTGCCTGTGGCTGCTGGACTGTATAGCACGCATGCATGCTACGCACGCGTTGCAAATTCCACTTTCCTCCACCAGGGGGTGCAGTATGTTGTATACGAAAATCCCCAATCGCCTTGAATTTCCAAGACTTTTCAAATAAGGTGTCACTGGTGGTGTCAACTGCAAAATCCTTTAGTTGCACTTTCCACCGCCAGGGGGCACAGCGCGTTCTATATGAACAACACCAACGGTAAGGAAATACCAAGACCTTTAAAATAAGGTGTAGTATGATAGGGTCAACTGCAAAATAACCTAGTTCCATTTTTAATCACCAGGGGTTGCAGTATATTGTATACGAACATCCCCAATCAACATGAAATTTCAAGACCTCTATCACCAATCGTCTTGGATTTCCAAGATCTTTCAAATAAGGTGTCACATGGTGGTGTCAACTGCAAAATCGTTTAGTTGCACTTTCCACCGCCAGGGGCCGCAGTTTGTTCTGTACGAACATCACCAACGGTGAGGAAATACCAAGACCTTTAAAATAAGATATAACATGATAGGGTCTACTACAAAATCACCTAGTTCCATTTTTCACCACCAGGGGGCGCACTATATTGTATACAAACATCCCCAATCAGCATGAAATTTCAAGACCTCTATCACCAATCGCCATGGATTTCCAAGACCTTTTAAATAAGGTGTCACATGGTGGTGTCAACTGCCAAATCCTTTAGTTGCACTTTCCATCGCCAGGGGGCGCACTGTGTTCTGCACGAACATCACCAACGGTCAGGAAATACCAAGACATTTAAAATAAGATGTAACATGATACGGTCTACAGCAAAATCACTTAGTTCCATTTTTCACCACCAGGGGTCGCACTATACTGTATACAAACATCCCCAATCGACATGAAATTTCAAGACCTTTAAAATGAGGTGCTACATGTGTGGATCTAGAACGAATTTCCCTCTCAAAATAATTTCCCCCCCTTTCCCCTCCCCTCCAAATCTACTTTCCCCCTTTAAAATCGAAAATTCGAAATTCGCAGATATTGATTTTTTTTGGTATTCGACTCTAGTCCCCATATGTACAATTTCTTCACCGTGAAGTAATTTGGAGCTTAGTTAAGCTCGTAAGCGTGTTTTTAACCCGATTCCCCCCCGGGGGGGGGACCGTTCGACTTTTTTTTTATTTTTCTCTTTTCATAGCACATCTACAGACCAAGACCTTTTTTTAGACACTCAACCAAATTTTTACACGAAATAGTTCTCTCAATATAGTGGAGACAGACAAAAACATGTTTCACATTAATATATAGATAAACAAAAAAACATTAGGATAAATTTTCAAAAAAAAAAAAGACATAAAAGATCGATTTTGATATTGTCAAGTTTAGCATATGACCTCCACCAAAACAAATTTCTACCAGAATGAAATACTGCAAGCGCAACAAGGCCAAAAAATGAAATACTGCAAGCGCAACAAGGCAAAAAAAAAAAAAAAAAGAAAAGAAAGAAAAGAAACAATTAAAATATTCTTTAAAAAATCCTAAGTACGATAGAATCCCTAAGAAAACTATCGTATGCGTTGACAAACTTTTCGAAAAAATTTAGCTACTTTTTCAATATCTTTTCTAAATCAGTTGAAGCAAATTCAAGTACTACAAATCGCTGGAAATTTAAAATTGACTGGCTTTTTGAGACTACTGAAAAGAATCTCCATGCCTATGAAAGAGACTCCTTTTAATCGATCATTACTTGCAGACCCTTCAGTTGAGAAAAATGAAAAGTGTGTTACGGAAAAGATACGAAATTTAAAGAATGACAGTGCTTTGCCGCAGTGTTTCTAGATAACATAAAAATTTCTCCTTACTGAAAATGATTTTTCTGCGTAATTACCAATTCCCATTAATCTATGCAAATTTGGAAAGTTTAGGGAAAATCTTTCTTACAATCACCTTGCTCTATGCAGCACGTCCATCGTTCAACAGTTACAAAATTAAATTTGTTTAGACTCAAATTTTTAAAGAAAAACTGTTATTGTTTATGATAGTGTTTACTTTTAATGTAAATGCACGTTATTTATAAAAGATAAGACCATTCGGGTAACTGTACCAATACTGAAACTTTAAAGACATCATCTAACTATATTTTATGTATTTTTCTTTATTTTAGACGCTGTAACTATACAGCGAGTAACACACCTTAATTATATCTTTTTGTGCATGGCAAGAGGGGGGGGGGGGGGGAATGATAACTGAAGGAATTTCATACTCTCCCCCCCCCCCTCTCCCACACACACACACAGTGCTTTTAATGTGCCAATAGAAGATAACTGAAAAATCCAGTAGTGGTATCTTTTGACCAGAAATGGTTACAACTGCATATTTCCACTAGTGGACACAGTCACATCTTTTCAGAAAAGTTGAAACGAAATGCAGATTAATTGGAAAAATATATTTAATTAACAAAAGAATGCATAAAAAAATTTGAAAATGATAATTGACAAATTGGAAAAGAAATTTCTCTAAAAACTTTAACTGCAATAGCGTCTAAATACCTTATCCGATTAAACTAAAACTTTATATACAGGGTATAGGTCACTGTCGCACGAACTGTAATAGATTTTGGTGAATCTAGCACTTACAATTTTTTTTTACAAAGGCACAGCAAAAATGTCTTTATCATTTTGATCTATGGGTTCAAATTATTTGAAGTGGAATAGCATTGAATAAAAGAACATACTATATAGGGAGAAGAATACTCAAACACATTATTATAATTTTCTTTTTTGTTTATTTCACAACTTCTCTTACTTTCATTTATTTATGCAACCGTTCATTACTTAAAGTTTGGAAAATCGAGTGGAGTCGCTCCAGATTTTTATTATAATAACAACAATAATAATAATAAAATGAAATATTTCAAATAAAAAATATCCCAGATATTTTCATTAGAATTTTTATGAAAAAAAAAAAAAAAAAAAAAAGAGAAGAAAAAGAAAAAAAAAAAGAAAAACTTAAAATATAAAATTATGAATCGTAAAATTTCCTTCTTCTGCACTATTACTTCACGGGAAAAGAAAAGAAAAGAAAGAATCGAGTCATTTTCTCCAAGACATTAAAAGTGAAATAAGCGGATGGTAACTGGGTAATAAAAGTTTGTTTTAAAGAAACCCATTATTGAAATTGCATTTATAAAACTTATGAAACTTTAGATAAATCGTTATTTTTTGTTGCATGAGGAAAACCTTTTAGAGAACACCTTAAAAGCCATTCGGGACCTTATGTCGATTACTTAAATAGTTTTACATAAAGAAATACAAATATTTCCTTATCATCTTAAGCATCCTCTGCAGCATGAAAAAAAAAAAAAATCTATGTAATAGGTGAGTATTTCGGAAAAGTTAAGGAATAATAATTCACTATAAAACCGCGTGCTTTCATTTTATAGTCACAGGATATAATTGTAAGAGAAATTATTTCGAAAGTACATTGAAATAATTCATAATAACGTCACAAACTGTAGCGATCTGCAAAACATTACATACACCCAAAATCTATACACTTAATTTGATATAATTCATAAATATGAGTACAAAATTTTCAAACTATCAGATAACTGTTGAACCTATCGGAATTATCTTGCGAAACCTTGTTAACTACTTATTAATTCTATGCCTATCATTTTCTACAGTACGGCATTATAACAGCGATACTGAATGAAGAAGTAGCTTCAGGAGAAGACAAAACGACTGAAGCTATTTCACAGGAAGAAGAGAGCGAAGCCACCGAAGTTCTTCAACAAATGTATAACATTATGTAATGTTCCAAAGAACTGGGAAAATGCAATCTTACTTCTTAAGAAAAGATAAAAAGAAGGTATTAGAAACTATCGTCCAGTCAGCCTTCTCTCAATCTTGTATAAAATTCTGATGAAAGTTCTGACAAATTGCTCACAGAAACAATTCTATGCTGCACAACCTAAAGAACAAGCGGCATTTCGAAGTGTTTTTAGAGCCATCAACCGTATTCATGCAGTTAGAGAAATTATTAAAAGCTCTCTCTGGGTGGCTTTTGGGGACTATGAAAAAGCTTTTGACTCTGTATCATCACTAGCAGGGGCGCGCCAAGTGCAGAGTTTTAGTAGGCACTCTATATTAACTTTTCTTTTCTTTTTCCTTTTAAATTTTAAGAATAGTTATCATTCAGAAAGTCAACTGAATCTCGAACCTTAATAATAATAAGTTTAATGAATAGCTAAGGAAAAAGAAATATATAACATAAAAGGAAATTTTAAAAGAAACAAATAAAAAGGGCATCTTGCAGAAAAGGAAAAATCTTCTACAGGGAGTCTCAAAAACGCGGTACAGTTATGAAGGCAAATAGAGGAAGACAAAATAGGCAGATTTAGTGAGACGTTAAACCCATCCCATAAAATTCCTGGATCTATTAAATTATCATTTTTGAAACTGAATTACGTTGCCTTTTTACTCGCCTCAATGGCCTTTTTTCGGTAGAAGAGGGGGAGGAAAGAGATTAAGATGCACTTTTAAGTTTCAAAGGGATCCTTTGATATGTTAAAAAAGACAAAAAAAATTTTGCTGAGGGTAGGTGCATCCTCACCAAGTAAATCCACTTTTAACGCACCCTTTTGCAAAACTGTTTCCGAGCTCAAGCTTTGCCAATACAGTTTCCAAGGCGCCTCTTTTGTCCACACTAGTCACATGGATTCAGACCAGGATTATGAAATCCAATTTAATATATATATATATATATATATACATTTTTTTTTTTCAAATAATCCATTCTCGGCTGGCGCCTGTGTGGGCCGCACACATGACATTGCATTGCTTGCTTCCTCATTTGAGGAACTTCAAGAAATGCTTCAAGAATTGAAAAAAAAAAAAAAAAAATCTGGAGTGACTCCACTCGACTTTCCGAACATTGAGTAATTAACAGTTTTGTAGATAAAGTAAAGAAAAAGGAGTTGTTAAACAAACAAAAGAGAGAAAACCATAATAGAGTGTTTGAGTATTTTTCTCCATATATTACACGATGTTGTATTTAACGCTACTGAACTTTGAGCCCATGATCAAAATGATAAAGAATTTTCGTTGTGTCCCTGTAAAAAACCTATAAATGCCAGATTCACCAAAATGCTTATAATTAGTGCAACAGTGATTTATAATATTCATATAAATTTTCAGCGCAATTGAATAAGACGTTTAGATGCTATCGCACTTTTAACTAGTATCTTGTGGCCACCACATGACTTTCTTCTATATTTTCCTATACAAATTCACTCAGTAAAAATAATTTATTAAAATTTTTATTTAAAAAAATTATCTTCCATGATAATGCAGATGATTTTCATATTAGAGAAGTAGTATAACACTAAATATCCAAAAAAGTCAATTTTATTGTCAATATTACATAAAAAAAAATCGATAACTTCATTTTAAATTATCGCAGATCTATGGTTCAAACATTCGTTTTAAAGGTACTGGCGAGCTCTTTTGAAAGATACCCATCATGAAAATTTACTCCGCTCGAGGGGGAATTCCCCCCCTAGGGGGGGGGAGGCGAGGTTCCTACACATACAAAAAAATTTTCCCAGTTGACTATCTTTATTATAAATAATTCTGGTAAATTTCATAATGATTATTAAAAAATAATTGTCTTTATGCACATTTAAACAAAATTTTGTACTATACCACCATGTTAAAAATTTAGAAAAAGCGGGATGGCAACGCAACCTGTAAGACAATTTTTACCAAAATTTGATAGGCACTAATTTATGTCAAGGTGCAACTACATACCAATTTGTATGAAATTCTGCGAAGTAGTTTCTGAGATACAGTTGCCACTATACTTTGTAACACACACGCAGAGACTGACAGACAAACATACAGACATTTTCTAAAAATGGTTAAATCGTGTTCTACATCTCTCAAAACGTGTAAATCCATCAAAAACCCGTGGTCGAAAATTTTTACGAATCCAATACTTTCTTCTATTGAACATAGAAGAAAGTAAAAGTTTGGTCCCTACAGGCCATAATGATAAAGAATTTTTTTTTGTGTTCCTGTAAAAAACTGTAAGTGCTAAATTCACCAAAATGTATACAGTACGTGCAACTGTGACCTATAACATGTGTTCAATTTTTTTGTTCAGATTAAATAAGCGTTTAGACGCTATCGCACTTTTAAAAATTTGCCACCATAGGCCAAATGATGAAGAATTTTTCTTTGTGCCCCTGTAAAAACACTGTAAGTGCCAGATTCTCCAAACTCTATACAGATTGAGTAACTGTGACCTATAATATGTGTATAAATTTTTTGCTCAATTGATGAAGGCGTTTAGATGCTTTCGCACTTTTAAGATTTTGGTCCCATAGACCATAATGATAAAGAATTTTTCTTTGTGTCCCTGTAAAAAAACTATAAGTGCTAGATTCACCAAAATCTATAGGGTTCGTACTAGGGTGACTTGCAATATACGCACGAACTTTCAGCTTATTCGAAGAAAGCGTTTAGACGCTAGCGTGTTCACTCACAGACATACACATACATATATACATACACACATACACACACACATACATACATCATCGTAAAAATAGTGAAAACGGACTCAGGGGACCTCGAAACGTATAGAAACATCAAAATCTCGAATTCGGATTTTTGACATGATTACAATACTTTCCTCACAATGATTACAATACTTTCAAAGTAAAAAGCAAGCTCGTTGGATTGAAAATGAATGTCAATAAGACAAAAATTATATTAAATTCCTTTATTTCTCCACTGAAGGTCACTGTTGATATGGATGAATTAGAAACTACATGCAGTTATTGGACAAATCCTTACGATGAACTGAAACATCGTCTACGAAATTACCAATAGAGTTAAACTTGCATGGAGAGCTTTCCGAAGAAACAGCATTATATTCAAAAGCGACTTTCCAATTTGTTTGAAAAGAAAATTTTTTTATCACTGTTGTTTTGCCTTTATTAACATATGCTTCAGAAACTTTTACATTATTGTGTAGATACATACAAAAGCTTCAAACAACCCAGAGAAGCATGGAGTGACGTACATTAAGATTTACCCGAAGAGACAGAAAGCGAAACACATGGATTAAGGAGCAAACCAAAGTTACTAATGTCATTTGGAGAGTAAAGCTAAAATGAAATTGGGTTTGGGCATCTTGGCAGAAAAAAACGATGATATATGGACTACCAAAGTCCTATTTTGGATACCGGAAGATAAGAAAAGACCACAGTTTCGTTGGAGAGATGAGACTGAGGTTTGGAAGAGCAAAATGCAGAATTGCTGCAGAAACAAGGCAGAGTGGAATCGCCTAGGAAAGGCCTTCATCCTGCAGTGACTGATAAAGGCTGAAATGAATGATAATTATGCATACTCAAGAGCAATAAAAATTGCGCACTAGGGAGGGAGAGTCGAATTGAAATGTAATTTAATACACATAATGATACAGATGAGAGATTCACTTGATCCCAAAATGACGACAAATACGTTACATCAACAGAGCGTCGGATTGCCTCCTTCTTCGATACATGCCGTAACACGATTGGACATCTCATGTTGTCCTGAGGCAAATGGGACCATGAAGCATCTGGCATTTCAGCTGCTCCCACACATGAATATTAAATGTATTTGTTTTATACTATAGTATAATCATTACGGCCTATGTTATCACGTTTTCTGAAAATTTAATGAAATTTAGAGAAAAACTTTTAGAGTTATAAAATAAAAACTTGCGACCTATTTTTGCATTTTTAAATAAAATATTAATAATAGTTTTAATAGAATATTAATAACTCTTTAAATAGTCTAGTTGTTATCACAAAACTCTACACACGTATAAAACATAACATTTATAACCGTATCTAAGACGAATCGACGAATTTCCAGATAAAGGATAATTATATCATTGGATGTGTTGTTCGTCGCCCTAAGGAGCTACGTGACAAAATCTTTGCCGAAAAATATGAGAAAAGACATGTTTTCTTTATTCCCGAAATTCAAGAACACCACATTAAGTATCTTTCAAGATAAAAAGTAAAAAGGTGAAAGCGTTTCCACTATTTTGTTCAACACCTGTACACAGATATATTTAATTACATTTCAAAGATTTCTTTAAAACGTATGAATTATCTTATTTATATGAATATCTTTTTCTATATTTGGATTTTTTGAATAGATTTGTTTCCAGGTATCTACATTCGTGCACGTGTGTGTTAAAATGTTGCAATCGATATGATTTTAATGCACGTGACTGTATTAGAAATTCTTTAAATAACCGTAGAAAACTCGTGTCTAAGAAAATGTTCACTTGGGCTGCATACAAACACAACAGCAGACATGCACTTGTCAATTTTAAGACCAATGCAGTGAATCGATTTTCATTTTGTCGCATGGATAGGAAAATGTTGGCGGAGCGTAACACTTATGCAGCTGTTTAAACAGAAATATGTAAAGATTTTTTTGCAAACTTTCCTGTTGGAAATAAAACAATAGTAGGGTGATTGACCTGAGGATATGGGTCTATGCACTCAAAAATGTTACGTGCTTGACAGAATACACTAAGATTATTACAAAGCGTGCCATTTTCTAGTATTTGTGTACAAGTTACATAATGTACAAGTTCATAGTCAATTAACCTTTTTTTTTTTTTTTTTTTTTTTTTTTACATACGAGTGATGCATATTTTGGATTCATTAATATATTATGCACTGATACAGTATTACCTCGAAGAGTACATTGCTTTACTGTGATGAAACACACACCTATTTTAACTTTATATTGACCGCTGTAGTCATGCCGAAATCTTATTTCGTATTGAATTGGAGTAAAAATACTTTCGTTACTAAAATTTACAGTTTGTTTTCATATTTAACAAAGAAATGAACGATTAAAAAAAATTAACCTCATACATTTGTAAAATTTGTGTTTAAAAAAAAAAAAAATATTTTTCTTTAATTTCTTCAACTTATTTGTGCGTATGTCGTAATCTTTGTGTACAGAAAAGTAATTTAATACGAATTTTTCCTAATGATATTGTAATATTTTTATTATACAAAACAGAGCTAACGAGATTTACACTGCAGAAACATTTTATAAGCTAGAATTGTTTAAATGAACTTTTAAAATGAATTTAGACTTGACCCATTCTTGACTGATTATCGAACACCGCTTTTAGAATTGGAGCTACTTTCCACGCAAGTCGTCATCGATGCGAGAGATTTCATCCCCTCCGTGGACAATGAAAATTGGAATGATAGGCATCCGTATCAACTTTGGCGACGAGTCCCAGACATCGTAAAGCTCAAACTAAATCTTAACTTCTAGACTTCAAGCGGCTCCATGCTGACCCAGTAAAGCTCAACTAAATTTTCTGTAATCTTTGGACTGTTTTACTGTAACGTCATATGTTTTTATTGATATATAATTTAACTGTTACTACACTTGTTATCAAACCATGCCTTAAAAATCTGTCCTGATGATGCCCTGGTAAGCAGGGCGAAAAGCTTTGACAACATGTTTTTTTTTGTAATTTTAAATGATTTTAATTAAATGTGTCTTTTTTAAAAAGAAAATTTACGTGTTTTAGAGTGTATTTTTTAACAAATTAGTTTTTTGTTTTACAGTGACACGTGGTTTCTAAATGTAATAAAAATAATTTGTTTCAAAATATATTTAAATTCCTGATACTGAACGTTTCATACATATTTCATTTCAATTTATATAAACGATTATTATAATAATAAAAAAAAAAAATCATGTGGTACGTATTGATTAACAACATTGTCCAACTGTAAGTACTTGTTGCACCGTATAACTTTCAATGTTTTTTACCTGCGTTATAACACAGACTGACAGACAGAAATACTGAAAGTCATACAGATAGACTAATTGAATTCACCATCACTCTTAAACATTGTTGAAAACTGTTAAAAATGTTTAACATAAAAGAAAATGCAGCCCTTTAATTCTAATTGCAGAATGTGACAGAATATTTTAGTGTAGCCCTGTATATCTAAAGGTTAACCCTATCCTATTCTATACAAAACATTCTTTTAGCATATTATAAATGTTAATTTCTTTATGATTTTTACATTAAACAATGTTATTTAAATGCGATTTATAAAAATGTCTGTCTAAAACGCAATGCATTGACATTTTTGGGGTATCCCTGTAATCAAACCAGCTGTATTAATGCTGTTTTAAATAGAGAACATTCCATAATGAACTTGAGTAACTTATATCATTTTTCTTTAATTATTGAAAATATTTACGGACGCTGGGAGCGGGCAGACGGACAGATAGAAACATGGACAGTAAGCAAACTGAAATTGTTAGAAAGTGTTAAAAATGATTAATGTAAACGAAAATGCAATTCCAGCAAATTTCCAATAATACCCTTAAATCTAACTGAATATTTTTGTGTGACCCTGTAAATCTAGTGCTAATCATAGTATATTCCATAGAAAGCATTGTTTTGTGCATATGAATAACATATTTCAATTTCATTGAGATTTGTGTAAAGTGAAATTATTAAAATTTGGCTTATAGAAATACCTCTCGTGGAACGCAATGCTTTGGAATACTTTCGGGTGACCCTGTACGCAAACCAGTGGTGATATTTACTCCATTTCCAATAGAAAAATCCCGACAGACAACTTGAATAACATATTAAATTTCATTAAGATTTGTGTAAAGTAAATGTGTTGAAAGAAATAAGTCTCATAAAACACAATATTTTGGAGTACTTTTGAAACTAGTAGAGGTATTGACTTCATTTTGAAAAGGAAACAACCGATAGTGAACTGGAAATACATATATCAGTTTCAAGAAATTCCATGAAAGTTACGAGAGTTAGAGCGCGGACAGACAGGCAAACTGGAATCACTGACACTTTTCAGCCTTGTTGGAAAGGTGATTGTTTTTATATTCTTGCTATTTCAGAAATATCAAACGGTAAAAAAAATCATGTTGTTATTAAAATTTTAAGTATCCCATCATGCGGTTTGTTTTAAGACTAAACATATTAAAACTTTATATAAATCTTAAATATGTATTGTATGTATGTTTAAGAGTGTAGAAGGGGAAATAGTAGTTTAAATGTCTAGTCGTGACCCGTGATTTCCTTACTGAATGGGTGGGTTATTTTAAGCTTTTTAAAAATACAGTAGCTTCAAAAAGTACAGAAATATTTTGAAATATATATATATTTTTAAGGACACCAGGCTTATAACTCAAACACTTCGCGTCAGTTAATCATCATTTATAAAGGTACGGTGTAGTCAGTAAAGAGGAGAAAAAGAATTTTTTCGAGTACAGTTTCTAAGCAGGGTCGTAACTCTTCTGATGTAACATTTCAAGGATCCTTGAGACGGGTAAAGAGAGTTGTAACACTAACTTCAAATTCACGAGTCCTTCACAAGAAGCCTAGCAATTTTTTTTCGCCGCTGCTTGTAGGTTTGGTGATAACAAAAATAACTTGTAGAAATAGAACTTCAAGAATGCACTCTGATTTAGACTCTATGAGTAATAATAAAGCTTTTTATAATATATATATATATAAATATATATATATATAAACAACTATACATATAAAGAGAAAAAATAAAAATAAAACCAGTACGATAATGAACTCAAAAAACATCGAGATTATCACCAGGGAGACCCATTAAATGCAGAGGGCAGAAAGAATAGCAATATATTTCAAGCGATACTAGCAAAAGGCAAAATATTTTCTCCGCTCTGCACTGGAGGGGTGAATGCTTTTTGGGTTACATTATATTTCTGGTTTTATTGTTATTTTTGCTATTAATATTGTTTAATTTTTATTTAGGTTTACATATCTTTTATTGCGCATTTCATATGGAAATTCAGATTTCATTTTATTAACTTTTGTTTTTTTAATTTTTCGATATTTTATTCTCTTCAGGTACATACAATATATATATATATATATATATATTGATTTACTGAAGTACCGTGTTTTAAATCAATTCTTTTAATCTTCTATTCTAAAAGGGGCAAACTTCTCTCTTCCTTTTTTTCTCTCTCTCTCTCTTTAACATTTTCCAACGAAGTTTGTCTGTCTGCGCTCTAAATTTCGTAAATAATGGGATTTCTTAAAACTGATATAAGTTGTTTAAGTTCACTATCGGATGTACCTTATTCAAAATGGAGTCAATACCCTTACTCGTTTGTGCACGGGGCTATCCAAAAGTATTCCAAAGCAGTTTGTTCTACGAGAGGTATTTCTGTAAACCCTATTTTAATAACTTTACTTTGTATCGATCTTAATGTAATCGAAATACATTACTCAAGCTTACTATCGGATATCCCCTATTAAAAACGGAATCAATACCATCCTGGTTCGTGTACATGTACAGGGACTCCCTAAAATATTCTGAAGCACTGCGTTCTAGGAAAGGTATTTCTATAAACAATAATTTAATAACTTTACACAAACTTTAATGAAATTGGAATATTTTGTTCATAGGCACAAAAGAATGCTTTCTGTAGTATATAGTACAATTAACATTACGATTTACAGGGCCGGATAAAATTATTCAAATATATTAAGGGCTACGTAAAGAAATAGTTGGAATTGCTTTTTCATTTTTATCAAGCATTTTAACATTTTCTAACAGTGTTTAAGAGTGAATAGGACATTTTAATGGGTCTATCTGTCCGTCTGCCCGCTTCCAGTGTCCGTAAATATTTTCGGAACTTTTTCGAAATTCTTCATGTTATTCAAGTTCACTATAGAATGCCCTCTTTTTAAAATCGCATTAATAGATACTGTACAACTGGTTTGTGTAAAGGGACACACACACACACACAAAAGCCAATGTATTGCGTTTTTAGGAGAGACATTTTTATTAATCACATTCAAATAACTTTCTACTACAAAATTTATAATGAAATTGACATTTCTTCAAAACATGCTAAAATAATGTTTTGTATTGATATATGCTAAGATGTTTTGTATATATATATATATATATATATGTTTAACGTTCAGAATTACACTAAACGATTGAGATACATTAACGGCTAACTCTGGAACTGTATTTCCGTTTCCAACAATATTTAAGAATGATTATGAATTTAGTTATTCTGCCTTCCTGTCCGACTGTCGGTCCATTGTGCTATAACGTTGCCAAAGAACGTTGTAGGCTAAATGATGCAACGAGTAAGTACAGTTGAAAAGTGATAATAATCTGTGCGGACTTTATGATTTTTCGCTCTTGTTATCATTGCAAACCACTAAACCACCCAAATGAAACATCTTCCCAACCTATCGATCCATAATTTTTGTGTTCTAAAGTAAGAAGTTAAATTCATACACATCTTGTTATCAACCTATGTCTATACAGTAAAACCTAGCATCACATTATTTTCACACAATCCTACAGAGTTATACACAAATGAATACAGGATGTCCCAGAAAGTAATGTATGAAACGAATCAGAATTCAAAAACAAATAACAGTAATTATTACAGAGTAGGCTGTGAATGAGAAAGACCTTAAATGTGACCACCTTCTTTAATAAGGACAACAGTGTGGCTGTTCTGAAATCACTCACGAGCAGACTTTGATTTCATTCGTCGTTGTTCTTATTTACTCATACGGCACCTTTTCTCTATAGGCAACGAAAAGCAGATGCACTGGCAAAACAAGTCATTACTAAAAATATTTTTAACTGCCAGATCTCCTTCCCATATTCATCCACAATAGTTAAATCCTATTTTAAAAACAAGATTGGCAGCAGCATTGGACCTACACCCCTAAAGGCAGAGACACCTACGCGATTCTAAACGTTGTTGATACTAACATTATTTCACCTAATAGAATAGCAACGTTTTTTTTTATCTCAGGCCAGGGTCAATTCCCAACATACTTAAATAAAATAAAAGTCCTACCAAATGACTAATGTAAATGGGATACTAAAAGCTTGGGATCACCTTTTCAGTATAGCTTCCAAAAATGCAAACTTATCCCAAATAATTTGCCTTTTAATAAAAATTTTAATAGGAACCCAACTTTCAGAAAAAAACAAGTCCTTTTAAATCCAAACAATTATAATCAACTAAAATCAATCTTCAATATTTTAATCAAACATTATTCAACTATTCCACACGTGTATTAGCATCATTCGTTTACTGTTGGCTTCGCTCTACTTTATTTTATTGTCTTGCAGACCATTTTATTTATAGGAAAAAAAAAATCTATCACCATTATTAAATCACACCTACCACGGACATGAAATGCCTACAAAATCTTATCTAACAACCCAGAATAATGTAAAATTTTCATATTATGTCCATGGAAATCAAACAATCGTATAATTTATATCTTTTGTAATCGTGAAAGATTTTTTAAATTAAGATGAGGTCTTTCCCTGCTGATTCCCAGGCCTGCAGCTGGGGTTTTGAAATCTCTGGATGGTAGGGGTTTGGCTCGTACGATCTCATATAGGATTTGCCCTGGGGGCCCTGTTTGCAGGTCCACACTCTAAACGGAAAGGTGGGTGGCCTCCCAGCGGCGGTGTTCTCTGCTATTCTAGTATCCGCATAAGAAGAAATACGAAGGGTTAAAGTCCGTGGAAAAATGGCGGCCTTTCGATACCTCCTTCGCTGTACAATCAGTGGCGGATCCAGAACTTAACTTTTGGGGGGGGGGGGGAGCTAAGATTTTTTAGGATGCTATTCCAGATCAATGAAAAATTTACCATTGTAATATTCAATTGTGAATGTCAGTAGTTTTTTGGGGGGTGGGGGGAGGGGTTGAGTACCCTACCCCCCCAGCCCTTCAATCCGCCACTGTGTACAATCCTCTTCAATGATTCGACAAGTGCGTTTCGTTCTTATTTAAGACGCCTATGAAGACACTCGTGAAAATAATACCTAATAATAATTAAAAAAAAAAAAAAAAAAAAAAGATTTTTAAATAATTTGGAAGCATTTTGAGTAACTCGTAAACTGATGCACATTTTATAGTTAGTTTTTGATAAGAAATTCCTCCTGCCATGGCTAAACCTTTTCATGGTATTCAGTAATAGCTAACACAATAAACCTGTGTTTTTCAGTCACTTTTAACATCCACCTCGTAGCTAGTGATAAATAAGCAAAAATACAAAGTTTCTTGGAAAGACATTGTGTGTTGGTTTTTTTTCCATAATACCAATTTGTCTGTATTTTTATCTTTAATTGCAATGATTATAATTTTTTAATTCTGAACAGATATATTTTTTTGTTTGTTTGTTTTTTTAACAGATGGGCATACAATATTTAAAATTCGTAAAAACTTTTATTTAAAAACAAAAATTATTACGTCTATAGTGTATCAGAGTAAATTTTACCCGGTAAAGTCTTTTTCCTATAAAAATAGTTAAAAATAGTGTAATTATTATTATTACTTTTTTTTGACAATTTTATAACTGAAAATAAAATTTGAGATAGCATCATCAATGTGAAAATGGCCAATAGAAATAGTATCATCAATAGAGCGGTTTAAGTGTGTATGGTTATAGTTAAAATTTAGATTATAAACATCAGCAAGAATGCTACAATTACAACCACTTTGGAATATTTCACCCTTTTTACAGATAAATCTTATTTTGAATGATATAGTTATGTGTAATGGCAAAATTATTGATTATTTCAAGATTATATAATTCGAATCACATGTTTAATACGCACAATGCTTAAGATTATTCCCCCACATAAGTAATACGTACATATGTATGTGTGTGTGCGAAAGAGAGAGAGAGTTTACAAACCAATAGTGATCCTTTTTCAAACACTAAGATCCATTAGTAAGTGAAGCATACTACGCTACTGATTAATATCAAACGTCACACTTATTTTGTAGAACGTAGATTTCAGATAGTACCCAAAACTAAATTAACAAATATAGAAAAATAAAATATTTCTTATTAAAATAATAATAATAATAAAAAAATTGTATAATGAATAGAGACTTAAATTACATATTTTAATTACTTCTTAATTTCATATTATTATTACTTTCCGAACACTATAGTGAGGAAAGTATTGTAATCATGTCAAAAATCCGAATTCGAGATTTTGATGTTTCTATACGTTTTGAGGTCCCCTGAGTCCGTTTTCACTATTTTTACGATGATATATGTATGTGTGTGTGTATGTGTGTGTGTATGTGTGTATGTCTGTGAGTGAACACGCTAGCGTCTAAACGCTTTGTTCGATTAACCTGAAAGTTGGTACGCATATTGTAAGTCACCATAGTACGAACCCTATAGATTTTGGTGAATCTAGCACTTATAGTTTTTTTACAGGGACACAAAGAAAAATTCTTTATCATTATGGCCTATGGGAGCAAAATCTTAAAAGTGCGATAGCATCTAAACGCCTTATTCAATTGAGCAAAAAATGTATACACATATTATAGGTCACAAATACTCAATCTGTATAGATTTTGGAGAATCTAGCACTTATAGTTTTTTTACAGGGACACAAAAAAAAATTCTTTATCATTATGCCTATGGGGCCAAATTTTTAAAAGTGTGATAGCGTCTAAACGCCTTATTAATCTGAGCAAAAAATTTGTACACATGTTATAGATCACAGTTGAACTAACTGTATAGACTTTGGTGAATCTAGCACTTACAGTTTTTTTACAGGGACACAAAGAAAAATTCTTTATCATTATGGCCTATGGGACTAAATTTTTAAAAGTACGATAGCATCTAAACGCCTGATTGAATTGAGCTGAAAATTTATGTGAGTATTATAAATCACTGTTGCACTAACTATAAGCATTTTGGTGAATTTAGCATTTATAGGTTTTTACAGGGACACAACGAAAAATTCTTTATCATTATGATCTATGGGCTCAAAGTTCAGTAGCGTTAAATAAAACATCGTGGAGAAAGATACTCAAACACTCTATTATGGTTTTCTCTCTTTTGTTTGTTTAACAACTCCTCTTTCTTTACTTTATCTACAAAACTGTTAATTACTCAATGTTCGGAAAGTCGAGTGGAGTCACTCCAGATTTTTTTTTTTACGAATTCCCCAACATATATCTTATAAAGAAAGCTTTCAATGACCTAGATGTTTTATTTTTTATCACATTCTAAATATATATATAGATAGATATTGAACGATAACGCACAAAATATATTGGTCAAAGTAGAAATAAAAAGCGAGCAAAAGACAAGTTTTTAAAGATCTTTAAAAATCAACTTAATTGTTTGAAAGGGGAAAAAATAATAAATAAATAAACGGTATCCTGCGATATTCTATAACATCGCGTTTCCGCTGAGCAATCATCTAAACTTTGCACTTTTCAGGCCGTGAATTCATAATCAAACTGCTGCGTCTCACACATACGAACCCTTCGTGCATTCATCGCGAAAGAAATAAAAGGCTTTCAATAATGGACTTTTGTGCCCGTCATCCAAAAGAAAGCATTAAAAGGCAGGCATGCAAAGAATAAAGGAATCTTGCGTGTGAGAAATTGTAACCTCTTTAAAATAAATTAACTTCATTTTTAACACTTTTTCCCCTTTGGAGATTGATTTTTAGAAACTACGTTGCATAAAATAGAAAATCTTTAATGACTGTATTGGATAGGTCTCATACATGTAACGCCCAGTGCTCTACTTCCGCTATTCTACAATTGAAATTAAAGATTTGTTTTCACTAGAAATATAGTGTAGACATTGAATGAGTGTTTTAAATGAATAAATTAATTTATATAAGCAATTTAGTCTACCCAACAATATTATGGCTAATTTAAAGAAAAAGTTAATTTCTTATTTTTCGTTAATAAGGATAAAAAAAAAATAATAATTAAATATTAATAAATATTTATAATTTTAGCATTCTTATAGCATTATTTATTTTTCCTGGGAAACAAATGATTGATTTTAAAAGACTCCGTTGTATCCATGACGAAACAGAATATCTTTAATCATTCTATGCGTCTGTCGTCTAGTTGCTCAATCTCCTTAAATTTAAAAAATGCATTTTTTAAGGGTTTATTTTTTTTCAAGTTTTAACTAGCCGCTTTCGCCATCTGGAAAAAAAAAAAAAAAACATGTTAAAGCCAATCCACCCCTGCATGTGCTGCAAAACCGGCTATCTCCATATCTGTGAGATCTCGATTCTGCTCCACTTTGTTTATTAGGTTAGGGTTATCCTTTTTCCTTTCGCCTGTGATTGCTCTTTCTTGGTGCACACTCAGTTTCTAATAATTGAATTTCGTGCTTTCTTCGACAATGGGGAAGTTTGTTGAAGAAGTATCTTCTGATCAATCAAGGAAAAATAAAAGTGACCCTACGACGTGGACAAAGGAACAAAGCCAAAGTTCAAAGGCATGTCTCACCTATTATCGTCAATACAATCATTTTGCAGTAACATAATATTAACCGATAACATCTTAATTAGCATAATAGGATTAATTAATTAAATGTTATTCATTTGTTAACGTACCGTAATTAAGCAAGTTATGGCGATGTGTTTATGTAAGCTTGCCTACAATTCGAATGATTTTACACTTCATTAAAGAATAGCTCGAATTTGGGGCCGTTTATCATACATTTTCATAATTTTCTACAGTTATTTTTTGTCATGGATACCTGATATCTCTTATAAGATTTTTTTTTTTTTAAATCATCATCATCACCATTATTATTATTATTAATCAAAAAAGAGAAGTCAGTTATTTATAAACTAGTTAGTTGTAAGGTGACTATGGCGCCCGTAAAAAAATATCATTTCATTCATTTGTCACTGCAAATAATTCATTTGCTAGCAAGACCGTGCGAAATTTTCGCACTTTATTTATTTCTTCGTTACCTTTAAAATTTAAAAGTATTATTATTTCATAGACGTCATTTTTTAGATTATCACGACATCGTATAGAAGCAAATTTAATATATATATATGATTTCCAGTCGTTTGTGGGCGTTTAAGAACAATTAAATACTAATTCTATTATTTACTAATTACTTAAAATTTAATAAAGAATTACGAGGGTTGATCCAAAAAAAAGTTTACAAGCAGAAGCATTTGAAATGTAATAATTGTGGAGCGAATATTTCCACCCAGGGTGGTTGACAGATGGCACTAGTTGTCCTGCAGCGGTTCTACGAGTAAGTAGCGTCAGTACGCAGTCACTTAAGAGTGACAGTAATGGCACGACGTCTAGAAAAGTGGTCTCGCATAGAGGTGCGAGCCGTAATTCGATTCTTATGAGCCAAGAATGTGGCCACATCCGAAATTCACAGACAAATCGTTGAGGTATACGGGGACAAAGCAATGAGCTTCTGCATGACAATGCCAGGCCCCATACAGCTCGCCAGACTCAGGAATTTCTGCAAATGTTCAAGTGGGAGGTCTAGAATCACCCCCCATACAGCCCGATTTGGCTCCAAGTGACTATTTCCTTTTTCCGGCGTTGAAGCGAAACTTATCTGGAACACGGTTCACCTCAGACGATGCAGTGAAAACAGTTGCCGAGAAATGGCTCAATGAGCAGGGCCCTGATTACTACCAAGACGGGATAAACAAGTTGGTCGAACGTTCTGACAAATGCCTAAACAGGTTTGGCGACTATGTGGAAAAGTGAAGGCCAGATGTGTCTCTTGATTCCCATTTGTATCTTGTTTCTATTGTTAATAAATACTTTTTCATTTGCCTTGTAAACTTTTTTTTGGATCACCCCTCGTAATATGTACAAATATTTACATAAAAACGTTGGTAAATCAGGATGTTACTTAGGTAATGTCCGTCGCCGTCGTACTGTTCGTGATATAAATTATTTATTTATTATTTCACTTTTTAATTTCGTCGAAACACGAAAAACAAAGTTATCAAATACAAGCATTGCATCCGTCAAGTATGCAAGCTTCATCAACTCTCCGTCGAAACTGAATTTCTATCCTCCAAACGCTCTTAGCAGCGGCCTGTTCAGGAAGTAGCGTCATTCACGTCATAAGCACGCACTTCCTCTCATATTCTGATACTCCGTCAATGATCAGTTGGCTAGGATTCTGAGTACGGGAAACAGAAACTAAACTACGTAGCCTTGGATTCAGCAGTTGCGGGCAAGCAAGGTTAGGGGAAAAGAAGAACTTGTTACTACAAGATCGGCCGTCCTGCATCCGGCTAGTCCTCCAGGCGGTCACACTGAAAAATACAAAAAACAAACAAACAAAAAGCAACACAAAATAATAACATACTTATTTACAGTTTATGAGAATTTTCATATTTTTGCTCGTAAGCTAAGTGATCCCATGTCTGAGGATCTTAGCACGAGTAAGCGTGCAATAGGAGCCTTTATGGCATCCATTTCTAACTTTTTCATCAATATTATCATTTTTCATTTTTATTCTTGCATAGTCACAGGAAAAAGTCAATTTTGGATTTGCGGCAACTTGGTTGCCTACGGTAACAGTTTTTGGTGGTTGTCCACTCAACTTGCATTTTGCTTTATTTTTCTTTTTAACTCTAGAAAATTGTTTATTGATATGTGTACTCAAATCTTTATTTTGGGACTCGGAATTACTTTGGGACTCGAACTCGAGACCCTCTAATAGATCATTTTCAGTTTTAATGCCTTTTAAGGCTTCTGTTGCATCAAGTTCAGTCGAAAAGTCTATAATGGCAGTCTTATATGTAGGGAAAACTTCTAATTTTATTTGTACACCTTTGGGAAATAATATGGATATCTCGATAATTGTGGTCGTCAATGGAAGTGATGGGATGAACAACTTTTCCAAATTTACAATGGCAGTCTCTTCTTTTGGCAAATTCTGTCTTTTACACTCAATGGGATCTATTGTTGATGGCTTTTTTCTTGATTTCTTTCTTTTAAGGAGTTTGGAATTTTCGTCAACTTTTCCTTTTAATTTTTTCAACTCTTAGGCTAATTGTGAAATTTTTTTTAAGTAGGACTTGTTTCTCGTCTTTCTTCAAATAAGTGTTTTCTGGATTTGGCGACTTCATTCGGGAAATATTTGTCTGACTTCGTCCCTTTCAGCGCGGCTCCTCCTCTTCCTCACTATCATCATCTGCCTGGAAAATACTCGTCTGATTTTGTTTCTGTCGTCGAAGCACCTCTTCTTCCTCACTATCATCATTTACACTAATATCGTCCTTCAAAAGCATCTTATCGTCATCACTTTCGTCATTTTCGTCTTCATCGTCATTTTCACTTACGGCTTTTTCGGAGGATTCTAATGATTTTTTTTTTTTTTGACAACATAACAGGTTGAGGGGTTACATTTTTACATTTTTTAACACTATTCACTGTTTTATTTATTTCTGGGGATTTTTCAAAAATTTTGTTCTCAAAGTTAATGGGGGTATCAATAACAACATTCGTTTCACTTTCTTTTTCATATGCATTTACTGGAAGTACTGTTACTAAATTTACCTCGAGAGAATTAGACTTACTTTTCACTAAGATACCTTTTTCATTAACTGTTGTTTCACCCAGCATTAATACATTCATACCGATAATTATATCATAGGGTATCACGTCATTTTCTACAACATAAATATTAGTTTTGGTTTCAAAATCATCAACTTTAAGATCGACATCCAATGAGCCTAACGGTTTTATTGAACTTTTCCCGATCCCCTTCAAAGTAGTACTCATAGTATTTAATCTATTAACATTTAATTTTTCAAAAGCATTTTTACGCAACAATGTTGCTTCACTTCCTGTATCGATTATGCCTATGAAATTTATATCATTTACTTGTATAATTTTACTCATATTTGCCGAAACGTCAGTGGAGGCCCTCTGTTGAGACTCAAAACGGTTTTGGGCTGTGTCTGTCTGTCGCGCGATAGCGGCCTCAAAAATAGCGCTATTGACTTGAAATTTGGTACACATGTTCATGAGCCCCACGAAATTAGCTGTATAGTTTTTGGTATGTATTCCATTCGTAGTTCGTATACAGGGACACGCCAAAGTTTTTTTTATCATTACGGCCTATGGGAGAAATTTGTACGTATCGCGATAGCGGCCACTAAAATCACGCTATTGACTTGCAATTTGGTACACATGTTCATGTGCCCCACGAAATCAGCTGTATAGTTTTGGGTGTGTATTCCATTTGTAATTCGTGTACAGGGACACGCTAAAGATTTTCTATCATTACGGCCTATGGGAAGAATATGTATGTACCGCGATAGTTACTGCAAAAATCAAGCTATTGACTTCCAATTTTTGCCGAAACGTGAATGGAGGACCTCTGTTGAGACTCAAAAGGATTTTGGGTTCCGTCTGTCCGTCTGTCTGTCTGTCTGTCTGTCGCGCGATAGCGGCCGCAAAAATCACGCTATTGACTTGAAATTTTGTACACATGTTCATGATCCCCACGAAATTAGCTGTATAGTTTTGGGTGTGCATTCCATTTGTAGTTCGTGTACAGGGACACGCCAAATTTTTTCTTATCTTTACGGCCTATGGGAAGAATTTGTATGTACCGCAATAGCGGCCGCAAAAATCCTTCGATTGACTTGCAAATTGGCGCACACGTTTCAGCTTTGCATATAAGCAGCTGTATAATTTTTATTGCTATATTTTTTTAAACTATGTACACGGACACGCCAAAATTCTTAACATTGCGGCGTATGGGGTGATTTTCGTTTAAACGCATTTTAATATCATTACTTTGCAATGAAGAAAATGAAACTAGCATACGTGAGTAAGATACTTACTCTTATGTTGTTTGAAGAAAATATGTGCTCTTAAGCTTACTAATTAATGTACAGGATCTTACAAAAGTGTTTTGACAATGTCACGTAGTCATCCAAACGATGTTACATTTGGAACAATTATTAATTTTAAACGCAAAATAAGCTGAATAGTTTTTACTGGTGTATACTATGTTTATGGTTCGTTTACAAAGACACACGGAAGAATTTCTTAACATTAGAGCCTATGGACAAATTTTTAATTTAAGCGAGCACTTTAATGCGTTTATGCTGAATTGAATTTAATAAAGTTAACATACATTATAAAGATGCTTAAAATCATGTTTACTCTTAAAAAAGGTTATGTATAGACTAAATAATTTATGGGACCACACAAAATAATTCCGAGTATGTGCTGTAATCATCCAAATGATGTCAAATTAGTTTGAAAAATTAATGAGTTATAATTAATTAGGTTTACTCTTATTATTGGCGTTTATAATGACTGCGGCTACTTTTCCGGAATACATAAAGGAATTTCGTACTATTACGGTCTATAGTCGGTATTTCTTAAAAGTGTATTTTAACATGGTTATATCCCCATCAAATATAATGAAATTTTATTAGAATTTTAAAAGCATGTTTTCCTGTTGGGGTAGAGAATTGATAATTAGTTTAAAGGTCACGCAAAAAATTTCCGATATGCTATGTAATTTTTTTTTTTTTTTTTTGTATGAAATTTGATAGTTATGAAATTTGGTATTTATGAATTTCAGGGGAATAATACAAGACTGTCGTTTATTAAGAATACATATTGTTTCGTACTTGGGGGTTCGTAAGTTGTCCGAAAATGAAAAGCGAAACTTGCAAAAATTCAGTGATTTATTCATAGAAAGTTCCAGAAAAATACAGGTCTATAAACGAAGTATCAGCTTCAATTCAATCAGTAAACATAGCTTAAACAACAGCCGTTAACAACAAAACAAAATTACAAAATGTTTATCAATAACGCATAAAGCAAGTCTTATTCAAAGAGGCTCAAAGCAAAGCAAGCATTTCACAAAACTGACACAGATCTGAGATTGACCACCTTGGCTAAAAAAATGCTCCTTTTATACTATTCTATCGAACACAGACTGTTCTGGAAAATTCTCGTATCTCATCAGCCAATGAGATTAGAGCGTCCATATTTGGTATATTCCTAATAAGGATTTTCCCGCCAATGTCGCCAAAAATCGCCAAAGAGGGAAACAGTCGCCAAATTTGGCGCCAAATCCATTTCTTCCCTTATTGGAGCTTTTTAATGCGTTTTTAAAGGAAAATTAGGCTATTTTAACGCTAAAACGACTAGAAATGCACAAAATTAGCATTTTATCGACTTTCTAAGCCTCTTTGAAAGAATTTATACAAAAATAAATGCAATTATTTACAATTCCGCAACACTTTATATGATATACAAATAAGTATAGAAAGAGAGATACAGCAGGGGTTTGAGGGGGGCGGCAGCCCCCGCTCAGGAATGTATCTGATTATGGTAATAAGTAGATCGAATCAATATATACTATTATATAATAAGGAATATATAAAAATGACCTATTGAATAATGTCTGATGCAAATAGGACGTTGAGGCTCCTGATCTGCAGATCCACTAGTTTAATTTACAGCAATACACAATGCCTCAACTTCTTGTTGAAGAAAATTCAGTCAGTAGTGAAGTAAACATGGCAAATTTTAATAAGCAAAGTGCTAAAGTATTCCTTCCAACCTTAAAAGTGAAACTCATCCCCGAAAACAAGCTAAAAACAGTTCGTTTATTGTTAGATTCAGCATCCCAAAAATCTGATATTTTGAAAAGTATAGCAGAAGAGATGAATTATACTCCCATTCGTCAAGAAAAAATTATGCATTCATTGTTTGACGGAGTTACAACAAAGGAATGCCAACATAATTGTTATAGAATAAAGGTTAAGGATATGAAGGAGAAGTTCACCTGTAATTTTGAAGTGATGGATCAAATTACTATATGTGAAAACATTCAACCGGTCACTAATGGTCCGTGGATTAAAGAGTTGAAAGAATATGGAATCGAATTATCTGATGTAAGTCATTGCCGTGAAGTTATCGAAATATTGATTGGTGCTGATATTATGGGAAAAATGTTAACTGGCAAAAGAAAAGTATTGACATCTGGTCTTGTTGCCATAGAAACATACCTTGGTTGGACATTGATGGGCAAAGCGCCTCACACCGAAGTCTCAACAGATAATTTAGCAATGATGGTGACGTCTTTGCTTGTAAATGAAGCTGATATCTCAAACTTATGGAGATTGGACTTGATCGGAATAACAGATACTATAGAAAAGAAATCTAAAAGTGAGACTGACCGTCAAACAAAGGAACATTTCTTAGAGACAGTAAAAATTAACAAGGATGGTCGTTACGAAATTTGTCTTCCTTGGGCTGACGACACATCTGCATTACCAGATAACTTGATTTTGGCTGTAAGACGTTTGGAAAGTACAACTTCTAAGTTATTATCTAAGAACATGTACGGAAAATATGAAAATATATTTATGGACTGGTTGAATGAGGGGATCATAGAAGAAGTTCCTGCTACCAAAGTGAACTCTTATGGTAATTATTTACCTCATCACCCAGTTATTAAAGAGACTAGAGTACAACACCTATCCGTCCGGTTTTCGATGCTTCAGCAAAGTTGGCTAACCATCCATTTTTAAATCAGTGTCTGCAGTGTGGCCCAAATTTGATTGAGCTTATCCCAGATATTCTTCTACGTTTCAGAGAAAGAAAATTTGGTGTAACCGCTGATATTAGAAAAGCGTTTCTTCAAATTAACATTTGTGAAAAGGATAGAGATTTCCTACGATTTCTATGGTGGAAAGATCTAAAAGAGAAGAAACTTAGAGTATTTAGGCATGCACGAGTCGTTTTCGGTGTAAAGTGTAGCCCTTTTCTTTTATCATCAGTAATTGAATATCACATCAAAAATAGTGCAAGTTTTGAGGAAAATTTCAAGCAAAGGCTTTTGCATAGTTTTTATGTAGACAATGTCGCCACTAGTGTGCACAGTGAAGAAGATCTAAAGAAATTTATCTCGGACTCAAAGAAAATAATGACAAATGGTGGTTTTGATTTAAGACAGTGGGAATACACTGGTGATCACGATGAAACGTCGAACCAGAAGGAAACTCAAGTATTGGGTCTGATTTGGGATAAGGTTTCCGATACATTAAAAGTCAACATGAAATGGCTAAACGATTTCAACACAGAAAGGATTACCAAGCGAAGTATGTTATCGGCAGTTCATAAAATTTTTGATCCTTTTGGTTTTACTGCTCCGGTGATGCTTTATCCTAAATTGATGTTACAGAAAGCTTGGAAATTAGGAATTAATTGGGATGACGAAATAACTGGTGATTAACAAAAAGAATTCCTATTATGGTTTCAAGAACTTAAATATTTAAATGATGTTAAGATACCAAGACATATCCAGATCACTCCAGAAAACTTACATGCATGCACAATTCATACTTTCGTTGATGGTAGTAAAGATGCTTATGCAGCAGTAGTATTCTTGAGGATAGAAAATGAAGATCAAGGGGAAATAATTCTGCTTGCTGCCAAGTCCCGAGTTGCGCCTTTAAAAAATACGACTGTACCAAGAATGGAGCTATTAACGGCTACTATTGGCGCTCGTTTGGCGAAAACTGTTGTGGATGCTTTGGGTTGGCAGGAAATGAAGCGAAATTACTGGAGCGATTCCTCAACAGTGCTTGCTTGGATATCAAGAAATGAGAGCTGGTCTGTGTTTGTCAGAAATCGGGTTCAAGAGATTCAGAAATTAAGCAGTCCTTCATCATGGAAACATATACCAAGTGAGAAGAATCCAGCAGACTTGCCGTCTAGAGGCTGTAAGGCTAAGCAATTAGCTTTAATCAGATGGTGGGAGGGCCCACATTGGATGAAAGATTCAGCAGAATTTAGAAATCACATGAACACTTCCAATGAAGATTGGAATGAGGAAGAAATTCAGAAAGAAAGATCAAAGTCTATTTGTATGTTGACGAAGCCTGAATATCCACCCAACAATAACTGGTATTACAGCTACTTTTCAAGTTATGAAAAAATCATACGTTTAGTTGCTTGGATTCTTCTCTTTAAGCATAATTGTTTAAATCCTGATAAGAAGAGTAAAGGCGAATTGACGGCTACTGAATTTCGGGAAGCTGAGATAAAAACTCTACGTATGGTTCAAAAAGAATCTTTCTCTTCGGAAAGTGATGAAAGATTGAAGACATTACAAACCTGTAAGGATGAACAAGATGTCATTCGTTTGAAAACTAAAATAACTTACAGGAAAGATAGTGAAGATTTTCTCCATCCCATAATTCTCCCTTCAAAGCATGAAGTTGTTAAGCGACTTATTTTTTATATTCATGTAAAGAACTGTAATGCGGGGTTACAAATCCTCTTAAATTTGCTTAGAGAAAGGTATTGGATCCTCAACGGAAGAAAGAGTGTAAAGCTTGTGTTAGCCAGCTGTGTGATTTGTAAAAGGTTTAATTCAAGGGCTTTATGGACATCTAGTGCTCTTCTACCTGAAAACAGAGTAAAAGATTCTGCCGTATTTCAAATTACAGGCATAGATATGGCTGTTCCTTTGTATCTTAAGAACGATAAGAAGAGTTGGATTTTGATTTTCACATGTGCTATATATAGAGCTGTTCATCTAGAGCTAGTGAACTATGCTTCCACAGATGCATTTTTGATGGGTTTGAGAAGATTTGTGGCTCGCAGAGGAAGATGCTCTGTTATCTACTGTGATAACGGAACAAATTTTGTTGGCGCAGCTAATTTATTAAGAAGCTTAGATTGGCAATGTATACAAAAATATGGGTCTGTCAACTCCATAGACTGGAAGTTTATCCCGCCAACGGCGGCGTGGCTTCTGGGAGAGGCTGATTAGGGTAATAAAAGATCTTAAAAGAGTCTTTGGACGCGCCTGTCTTACGTACGAAGAAATGACAACTCTTTTAGCTGATGTTGAAAGTGTAGTGAATTCAAGGCCTCTAACATATCTTTCTGAAGATGCGACTGTAAAGCCCCATCTATGTTTCTTCAAGATGTTCACGAAATTCAGCTTCCAGATGTTGATGCAGTTGAACAAAATTCTTTAACAAAGAGGCTCAGATACAGGCAGTCCCTACTCAGAGCTTTGAGAGATCGATTCCGATCCGAATATTTGGGTGCTCTCATACAGCGAGCAAACAGAAAGCAGCCAGAAAAGGGTATCGCTGTCGGAGATATTGTATTAATTGGATCTGACAACAAGAAACGAATCCACTGGCCACTAGGCCGTATCACAGAGCTTATTCCTGGAAAAGATAATAAAGTTCGACTTGTAAAGGTTCAAACTTCGCAACATGAACTTTTACGACCTATTCAAAGATTATATCCTTTAGAAGTAACATCATCAAATAATAGTTCAAAACTGAAAGAAGCATACCATTCAAAGGAAACCTCTGCTCGAACTGTTAAACCCGTTGTAACTTCAGAAGAGGAACCAGTCAGATATAGCAAAGCGGGAAGGAGAATTAAAGTCCCTGAAAGACTAATGTATTGAGAACTACACCTGCAACATTTGGTTTTGATTATAACCTATAATCAAAAGGTGGGAGGATGTTATAACTGAGCCATTTTCAATTTCAGTGTATAAATTTGTTTATTATTTATCCTCTATTTTTGTAAGTTCACGTGCTGAACAATATGTCAAAGAAAAAAAAGAGTTAAATGAATTTAATGCTTTTAATTTTTATGTAAAATATGAGCGCGTGCTATCTTCAAAATTTGTTAAAATGTAAAGATTATGTGATGCGTGTGGCATCGATGGTTTTTTTTTTTTTTTTTTTTTTTTATTCAAGAAATAGAACAGAATAAAGTTTGCAACGATGTTAGTTGCATTTTTTTCATATAGTTTGAGTTTTTAATTTTAGTGAACTACTTTTTACCGTAGGAATAATTTTACTATGTTTAATGTTATAGGGAATTATTATACGAGCATAAAATATGCTACTTTAATAATTTTAAAGTGTAAATAAGTAGTATTGGCGTCCGCTTTTATACAGTTTAATTTAGTAAGAGAAAAGCTAGGAATTTGCGGTGCTTATTCCGTTGCTTCACAAGAGGCATGAGATTTCTCTTCCATTTTAAGCTTAATCCGACCCATTGTGTGGAGTGGGAATACTGATGTAGGTTATCAAACTTTTAACAAATGAACAAAATAATGGCTGGCGGGAGCAAAGAGCGTACAGCCTAACTCTTAAAGTCCACGAGGTGAACTGAGTGTTGACAGGATTGGGAAAGGTCGTCTGTGATCGACTAACACTATGTTTTATCACTGGAGTTCAAGACGTTTTTTATGACATGTAAAGTATTTTTTTACCGCTCAAGTGTAAAGATTTTTTTGCCAGCACTATAAATCGTTTGTCCAATGTCAATAAAATGCTTCAAGTAATAGTATTCCCGTATCACGCAAATCCAGAATATCAAATTTGGACTTCCTGCTAAAATCCGTTTTTGTTCTTCTGAAAACAGACTTACACAATGAGAGACAAGCTTCTCAAAACCTCTTTTACACATAGTAAGTTAAATCATATGTAAAGTTATAAGTCATTTGTAGTGTCCCTATGATACAAAGTAACCCATAGTATTTGGGCTCTTCTTTAATGTGTGGTCGATCCTCTAACTGCAGTCGTGACTAAATCGATGGTGGAAAATGCGGGTTTATAAATGTTCTTTGCATGTCTGAATATATATATATATTAAGAAAATAGAAATAAAATTTCAAATAATAATAGTTTCACGACTCATTGTGCATAAATATAATATGTATGTCGTTTACAATTTTAGATTTTTTTTTTTCTTTTAGATTTTGATTTATTACGAATAACAATCTCTAAACTATAATTTAAAGCAAAATGAGGGTTATTGTAAGTTTAGGGTGTGATATAAATACCGAGTTAACCAAATTACATATTGAACTTACAAAAATGTCCTATAATTCATCAATGCCTACTACATGAACTCCTTAATCTAAAATAAACGCAAATAGAAATGGTTTGGATAACATATGCATTTTTTTTCTCCAGTAAATGGATGCTCAATACCTAGGATGGTTAGAATGAAACCTCAGTTATAAAAAAACATCCTGCAACTGAAACGGGCGAGTAGATTGATTATGTGACTTATGGATGAGATGCGCTGAAGGAAATTTGGAAAAGTATACTTCAAAAAGATCTTCTGGGAAGCGCGTTGCATGAAAACTACCAAAAGAAATAATTCATAACAAATGTGTAAACAATTTTATTGATTTGTTTTGGATCCCCTGTGGTCATTCCATGTACTAAAACTTACGAATTTTCAGTGGAAAGAATCATCTGGTGTGTTGCCCGTAATGCGCTCGCTTTGACGCGCATCTCTAGTTCAGATTGTCTTCCCGCTTTTAGCGGCAGTGTATTGTTATTCATCCCGAGTGCAACATGTACCCTTCCGATCTACGTTATACAGATGATATGGATCCCATTTGTTGTTCAAGTTGAGTAGGATATCAAACCCCTTGAAAAATAGGACAGTATGTAACCTTTTAATATTTGTATTAAATAAATATTGTGTTCGTTTCATTGTCACGAATATTAGTTCTTATTCGATTTCCACAGTCCACTCGCATACAATAAAAAATCTGAGCGCGAACATTTGTCAAATTATTATTTCTCCTCATATCCGATAAGGTATACTTTGACATCTGCAAAATGCCGTGTTGCCTCGGAAGTTTATAAATAGTTTTCGTATAGGATATTTTGGAAATCATTTACAAACAGGGAATTCTCAGCCTTTTTATATATTTAATATCACGTGACGTAGAAAACTGAAGAGAGTATCAATTAAAATAATTTTTAATTATTATTTTTTTCTTTTTAAGTTTGTCCTAATATATTTTAAAACTTTATTTAACGAAATGATTCGAAACCCAAATACATTATTACCTGCATGCTTCTGACTTTAAAATTGTAAAGTTTTAATTAAAATTCGTCACAGTAAGAGACAACTACGTATATTTTTATCCACTCAATAAATATACATATTCACATAATAAATAAAAAAAGAAAATCCTCTTAAAATTTGTTTTTCGGAATAAAAAACACCGAGAATATATTTTCTACGCTTCCGTTATTTATTCGAGCATTTTGATAACATGAAGAGGCTCAAGTATGCAGAGGATTTTGGAAAACATGATACTTCAAAGCACGAGAATCTTTTTTCAGCTACATTATTTATTCTCTGTACGCCATAATTCACTATTTTCAAGAGACAGTCTACAAAAATATTACACGTTTTTCCCTATATAATTTGATATATTTTTGTTATACACAGTAGCATAGAAAAAAATAAACAAAAATGTAAAATTCGCTTATTTAGATATTAAATAATGCGAGGAGATAAACAATGTAATACATACACACGGGATTTTTTTTTTTTTTTTTTTTTAATAAATTCTAACAAAATCGAGAAAATGTTTATAATTCGATTTCTCTGTGTGTCCGAGTTTTAAATTCTGTAAATATTCATAAAGTTCCTTGTAACTGATATATGTTATTCATGTTTACTATGGTAATTTCTCTGTTGAAAAGGGGGTAAAATATCACCACCATTTTGTATACAGGAACACCTAAAATATTCCAAAGCATTGTTTTCTACGAGACCTATTTCCATAAACAGAAATTCAATCTCATTATTTTGCACAAATCATAATAAATTTTTACATGCATTATTCGCATGCATAAAGAAATGTTTTCTGTAGAATAGAATATGATTAACATTTCCAGAGCCACACAGCACTGTTGGTTGGTTGGTTGTGTTATGGACATGCAGAGAAAAAAAGGACACTATATAGGACCGAAGGCACACGGCTATATTAAGGCAAATGTCCGAGTAGAAATCTTCTTGTGGACAGTCACTAATCTGTTGCAAAGTGGCCAAGATGGCATATGACAGGAGAAGAGATGTTCAGTGCCAGGGCCACAGTTTCTGCAGTGCAGGTGCTTTGTAGTTCCATCATTTTGGATTTTCATCTCTCTCAGGGGGCATGTTCTGAGTCTGGTAAGGATGTTCGGCAGGGTCTTGCTTTTGTCTAGTTCACAGATTTGATGTTTACGTTTCACTCCCTTATCCTTTAATCTTGACTTTGCCACTGCATTAATATCATTAAGTGTTACAACATAGTGTGGTTTATCATTCTTGAGCTTTCTTGCCTCTTTCGCTAAGGCATCCGCGGTCTCATTTTCATCAATTCCAACAAATGCTGGTACCCACTGCATGATGCATTTTTTATTTAAGCTGAAGATTCCTTGCAGTATGCGGTGTATGTTCAGCACGAGTCCCGAGTCTCTTTTTTGAATTGCCTGAAGGGCAGCTTTGGAGTCGCTGAAGATGAAAAGTTCCTTTGCCTTCTCTGTTTCTTGAAGATTAAAATATTCGTTCAAAGTATTTTGGATAGCAAGAAGCTCACAGGTGAAGTTTGAGAATATTTTACCTCCGTAAACTTAGGATTGTTCTGTTCTTTTACATGGTGGAAAGATGAAATTTACAACAGAAATTTGAAATTTCGTATAAATGTGCATAATGAGAGTTATTTTAAACTTCTGATTGTGAAATTAATATGAATTATTGATAATAGTAGTAGTTAACTAGGAAAAAAGTTTTGTGCATGTGGGGGCAATATTTTCAAGATGGGTATCTTTCGAAAGATCTCGTCAATACCTTTAAAACGAATGGTTGAACTATAAATCTGTGATAATTTAAAACAAAGATACCGATTTTTTTTTTTCTTCTGTTGTTGTTACTGAGTGAATTTGTATAGGAAAATATGGAAGAAATTCTTGCGGTGGTCACAACCTGCTAGTTAACAATGCTTAAGAGTGATTATGACTTAGTCTATCTGTCCGCCCCTAGCGTCCGTAAATATTTTCAGAATGTCTTTAAAACGATAGATGTTAATTAAGTTTACTGTGGCATGTTCCTTATTTAAAAGTTTATAATTAGCAAAACTGGTTTGTAACAGCCCCCTCCCCCAAAGAAAGTAAATGTATTGCGTTCTACGGGAGGTATTTTTATTAATCCTATTTAAATATGTTTGTATTGCACAAAACATAGTTAACATTCCCAGAGCTATACTAAAATAGAGAGATACCTTAAAGGATACAATTGAAATCGCATTTCTGTTAGCGTAAGTGTTTTTGACACTTTCTAACAGTGTCTAAGAATGATTATGACTTTAATTCAACTATTTGTCTGTCGTTCTCTCATTCTCTGTGCCCGTTTAGTGATGAGGTAGGTTGACGGTTAATAGACGAAACGAGTACGTACAAAAAGAATGTGTTAACGTACGAACCGCATGATGATGATTCTTCTTCTGCCTTTAATTTTAAAAATTTTAATTTTTAATTACCCTATTAGAGAAATCTGGGTTGTTTTGCAGAACAATATTTAAATAATCAGTTAAAATAATCGTTTAAGAAAAATAAATCTATCGACAAATCTAATGATAGCATTTAAAAATAAAGTGAAGATAGAATATTGGAAGATTCTTCAAATTTTAAGTTAAAATTTATTTCGCTGCATTTTTTGCCAGGACTTCTAACAGCATCCTTTTGAACTAAGACATTTGGAATTTCCTGGAATGGCTGATACTAACTGCTAGAAAGTTAAATAAATCCACAGTTTTTTTTTTTTTTTTTTTTCTTAATTTATTTTTTTAAAAAATGGGGGAAAAAAGGGGGGAGCGTTTCATGCAGGTTTTTTTAGATGTATGTTTTGTGTTTTTTCATTATTGACGGTATAATTGCATAAATAAATCATGTTTAACTCGGCCTGCTATTGGCCTCCAGAACTGCATAATTGTATCATAAGTGTTCAATTGTACGCTACAGCTTTCGCACATTATCAAATTACTTTTAATGTAAGGAATTTCAAAACTACAGCGTTTCTCCCATTTGGATAGCATTTTTGATGCATTTATCACAAGCCGCATTAAGAGAGTTCTAAATTTCATTATTTGTAACCACACTATTCGAAAAAATTTGTTATTTTTGCCTAAAATACAATTTGGATTGTTTTCCAAATATCATATTCGTATCTTCCTGCTTAGTCTTTCATTTTTTAAAAATTTAGATGTCAGACAGTACTCCAAAGTTAGCTCATGAAGTTTTTATAAGCATATTCTAATAAAACTTTTTTTTTTTTTTTTTGTTTTTTTAAATGCAGTCGAACCTTGTTAACGTGAATTTCAAGGGAGATAAAAAATTTGTCCATGCTATCAGTAACTTATCTTCATATAACTAAACAAATCTTCATTTTGACGGGGATTGTGGTAACAGTTCATATTAAAAGTTACTCACGTTAACAGTGTTCACGTTAACGAGGTTCGACTGTATTACAAAATATACGATGAAATAATTGAAATGTTCACATTTATTATTATTAGGTTAACGTATTGTTTTTCCGGGGAAATTTTCGAAACTGTATTTTTGCTATATTTACATATTTTGGAGTTCCTTGAGTCCAGAAAGCAATTTTTAGACATTGGTCTGTGTGTGTGTTATCGGTATTGCTCAAAAACAGATGTTAAAAGCAGTCCAAATAATATACCGGGTGATCCAAAAGTCAGGACAAACTTTAAAAATGAATAATTCGAAAACGAATCAAGATACAAAGATACGGTTTGCACCAAATGGATGAAAAAGAAACCGGGTTTTGTGTGGCAAAGGAAAGAAATTAGTTCTGTTGGCGACCAACAGATGACGCTATAGTGTTTTATTTCACCAAAAGATGATTTACAAATGAAAAAAAAATGTTGACAACTTACAAGTCAGCTTAATTACAGTTAATTAGTACTACTACAGTAACTGTTCAATGTCCATCATTCAGAAGTACAGCTGTGAGATGATTCACCACATCGTTCACAGCATTTAGTAGCATTTCTTGCGTTATGGCAGACAAATTTTGGCGGATGGCTAGTGATGCCGGTTGGTCGCGGTAAACTTTTGACTTCCAAGAATCCCCACAGCCAAAAGTCACAGGGTGTCAGATCGGGAGACCTTGGAGGCCATGCGTGATTAAAGTAGCGACTGAGAATGCGATATTTCGATGCATATAAGCTTCGACTACCATTGCCTGTTGTAGTTGTTCCTTTTTATATCGTTTGTTGCTTTGCATAATCCTACATCAGAAATACGACAGCGCCATCTGTTGGTCGCCAACAGAACTATTTTTTATTTCTTTGCCACACAAAACCCGGCTTCTTTTCCATCCGTTTGGTGCAAACCGTATCTTTGTATCTTGATTCGTTTTCGAATTATTCATTTTTAAAGTTTGTCCTGACTTTTGGATCACCCGGTATTTCAAATCTACCCTACAGGGCAATATTACCTAAAACGTTGTAATGGGATCGGATAACCGTTTCGTTTACAAAGACGTTCAAAGAGTACATCTATTAACATCTTTCTAGACTAAACAGATTAGAATTAACATGTATGTTCAGAAAAGTAAATTCTATATGGAAAGGTTTAAACCGTGATTTTACAGAGCCACACAAAATAATTCTATTAGAGACACTGTTTCAAAATTGCTCCAAGCACCTTCACGCTGTGTTATAAACTTTTCAAAATAATTAAAAATAAATTAACTTTAAATGAAATTTGTGATAATTATGGGGTGTGAATACAATTTATACACAAAATAAGCGAATATATATATATATATATATTTCTCTATTGGGTGCAAATAATTAAAGTTTTTTATTAAATTATTCCACGTCTAAGAGAATGGCTCCTGCTTTCTGTCACTCCTATGTTACACAAAGTACCGTTTGAAATCTGATTTTTAAAGCCGTGTCTTTGCTAAGATTTCACAGCTCTCAATGCGGAAATCAAGCTGTTAGCGGTGGGCGTAGGTGTCAATTTGTTATCAAAGTACAACTGCAAAAAATTCAAATTTAGTATTTTGAAGATGAGGAAGTTTACGGTGATTTTATGATTAATTTAAAGTAAATATTCAAATTGAGAAAAGTTTTTAGGATTGCAGCTACATTATTGAAAAGGAAAATTGAGGGGCTTACCACGCAGAAGAATGTGCCAAATGGATGTTTCATTTGAAATCTGCAGGATTAAATAAAAGGAGTGTATTTACAACTTCAGTTTTTTTTTTTTGTCGCATAGTTATAACATCGACCCAGCGTAAATAACCAGTTCAAAATGAAAAGGTGGAATTTATTTCAACATTCGCGAAAAAAAATGAAAGCGGAATCCAAGTAGGATTCAATGTTTCAATGACTGTGTTACCCTGCCGAAATTCCGTCATTTTATTCGTTCGGTTAGACTTGAAAACAGAAATAAATTATATAAAAGGTAACAAAACCACTTTAAAACACGTATATACAATATTTTTATTAAAAACTACACAAAGCTTTTCGCTATCATAATAATAGCATCATCAGGTGTAATTACGTTACAGAACGTAACTACGTAATTACGTTCTGTGTTTACGTACTGTAACGTAATTACACCTGATGATGCTATTATTATGATAGCGAAAAGCTTTGTGTAGTTTTTAATAAAAATATTGTATATACGTGTTTTAAAGTGGTTTTGTTACCTTTTATATAATTTATACACGTGAAATGTTTTATAATTTTAAACTTTTAATAGTTTTTAATCTTAAGAAATAAATTAGGCATTTTAACCGTTTTAACTATAGTCGTAATTTGCAGAACAAGCAAATTTTTACAACGAATGCAGATACAGTAGAACCTCGTTAACGTGAATTACTTTTAACATGAACTGTTTCCGCAATCCCCGTCAAAATGAAGATTACTTTAATTATATGAAGATTAGTTTATTACTCATAGCATGAACTACTGATAACATGAACAAATTTTTTATCCCGCTTTAGATTCATGTTAATGAAATTCGACAAAATAACTGGCGTGACCATTGGATGCTATAGTTAAAATGAGTTTTTCAATACACTCTTTTTTTTCCTTTTTTTGGCAAAAAATGCATCCAATGCGAATTATGAAAAGATGCAATATGTATAATTCTACATATAATATATACATTCGCATGTACTTCAATGACGTTTCTAAATTACCTCCAGATGATTCTTTAATAATATATACTGTCAACAAAAACTATTAACATATACATTTAATAAAATTTTTAGGAAAAGAATAATACCCCCTTTTTTAGGATCCCTCCGACAAACATTTAAACTGTGATGACATGTCTCCGGACCACTCATAGAAGTGAATCTCATACAGTTGCTAATTTCTCACTGCTTATAGTTCTAGTGCGACGACAAACCCACTTAACCTCAACCTCTCCTTTTTTCTCGACCCCCCCCGCAGAGTATGCTTTAGTGTCAAAATTCTAATGGCATGTATCCGGACCAGGCGTAGGGGGTGCATCCCAGACCGTTTCCAGTTGCATACTGCATAGGTCTAGTACGATGGACGTTAAACCCACTGAACTTCAATTTTTCTTTTTGGTTTCCTATGGAGCTGTTGGTTCTTATCACCCAACGTCTAATTAGAGGAATGCGATCGTTTCGGATTGGCTCAAAGATTTTTACGAACGGTCAAATCCTCTCACTTAAGTCTTATAGAAACAGATCTATGCTTTAATATAAGTTTTTCTTTTTTTTACTTTCTCTTACCCATAGGGTCGAGAAAGAATTGTTTTAGGGTCAAATTTTTGAACGTTAGTTTTTGTTATATTTACATGTTCTGAGGTAACCTGAGTACGAAAATCATGTTTTTAGCGAATGGTCTGTGTGTCTGTTATCAGCATACCTCAAGAACAAATAGTTGCAGAAATTCCAAACTCGGTATTCTAAATGTGTATCATACAGGGATGCTACAGTAAGCTTTTCGTTGAGATGAAGCCAATGGTTCGTGTACAGGAACACATAAGAGAATTCAAATGCATTACGTCTATGGGGGAAATTGCAGGTAAGTAGAGTTTAACATCTATAGACTGCACTAAACCAAATGAAACGAATACATATTTTTTGTAATAGAGATAGTCAACTGGGAAAAAAATTGTGTGTATGTAGGAGCCTCGCCTCTCCCTGGAGGGAAGTCCCCCCTCGAAGGGAGTAAATTTTCGTGATGGGTATCTTTCAAAAGAGCTCGCCAACACCTTGAAAACGAATGGTTGAACCATCGATCTGCGATAATTTAAATAAAGTTATCGATTTTTTTAATTAAAAAAAGAAAAAATTCTGGAGTGATTCCACTCGACTTTCCGAACATTGAGTAATTAACAGATTTGTAAATAAAGTAAAAAAAGAGGAGTTGTTCAACAAACAAAAGAGAGAAAAACATAATAGGGTGTTCGAGTATATTTCTCCATATATTACACGATGTTTTATTTAACGCTACTGAACTTTGAGCCAATACATCGTAATGATAAAGAGTTTTCGTTGTGTCCCTGTAAAACCTATAAATGCTAGATTCACCAAAATGCTTATAGTTAGTGCAACAGAGATTTATAATATTCATATAAATTTTCAGCTCAATTGAATAAGGCGTTTAGATGCTATCGCACTTTTAAAAATTGGGTCCCATAGGCCATAATGATAAAGAATTTTTCTTCGTGCCTCTGTAAAAAAACTAAGTGCTAAATTCACCAAAATCTATACAGTTCGTGCAACTGTGACCTATAACATGTGTACAAATTTTTTGCTCAGATTAATAAAGCATTTAGACGCTATTGCACTCTTAAAAATTTGGCCCCATAGGCAATAATGATAAAGAATTTTTCCTGTGTCCCTGTAAAAAAAACTATAAGTGCTAGATTCACCAAAATCAGTAGGATTCGTGTTATGGGGGCTTACAATATACGTACTAACTTTCAGCTTATTCTAGCGTGTTCACTCACAGACATACACACACACATACATACATACACGCACACACACACATACATCATCGTAAAAATATTGAAAACGGACTCAGGGGACCTCGAAACGTATAGAAACATCAAAATCTCAAATTCGGATTTTTGACATGATTACAATACTTTCCTCACTCTAGTGTTCGGAAAGTAAAAAATTTCTTTTTTAATGTAATATTGAGAATAAAATCAACTTTTTTTTTATATATTTAGTGTTATACTACTTCTCTAATATGGAAATCGTCTGCATTATCATAAAAGATAATTCTTTTTTTTAAGTAATAATTTTAATAAATTATTTTTTAAAAACAGAATTATTTTTTAATAACCGAATTAAATTCTATATAAATGTAGGTGCATTAATGAAACGGGGGGTTGAGGGGGGCGGTAGCCGCCCTCACACAGAACTAATTATCCTATAAAACTCTTCCGAAGCCTAATTCGAATTGTTTTAATATAGGTTTACATAGCAGTACTCGTTATCTTACCTCTTAATCTCCAACCTGTATTTATAGTATTAAATTTCAGGTAAGAGAATGTCGTGTGAGTGACACACCAGATTTTTTTTTTTTTTTAATTGTTGTGGCATATATATTTTTGAAGAGCACATAGCGTAAAATAAAACGGCGTAGTGGAAAAATAGATAATTTGCAAAGCCTTTTATATTAAGAGTTTTTACTTTTGTTACACGTATTTATTCAAATAATTGTTATACAATGCCAATTACATTATAACAGCTTGTTCAGTTCTACTTATTTTGTGAGCAAAAATTTTAAAAAACTTTATTTAAACTTCTTCACACACCATAAAAGTGTACTGCATCTCCAGTGAAAAGTTAAACGAAATCTATACCTGAGTAATTTTAGGTCCTTTAAGTTTAGACAGGATAGGATAACAGAAATGGCACATCTTTCATTCTTTTCTCACGCTTCCTTTATCTCACCGCATTAAATACTGAGTTATCGTTATTACCGCCCAAGTACGATACTCACATCTGGCCTCTCATAGTTTTACAACGCGTAAATGAAAAATTACATTCATAATAAATATCAGTTACGTCTGTGAAGCTGTCAGAATTACTGATGAAAATTTGCACTGGAGAGCCTTAATGGCCTATAAAATAAAGCGACAGGAAAAACTCAAAAGTGCAGCCTCGATACTCATTTTATGTTTAATGTTTTTTCAAAATAGATTAATGTTCTTTATTTATATTTTGGAAACGAGATAGGGACAGAAAGATTTTTTTTCTTTGTTTTTGTTTAAAATCTTTTATTATAATTATGTACTCCAATAAAAGGTTTCATAAAGCATATAAATAGTTCGGCATGCAATATCAATTTTATTAAATTTCTTTTTTTAATGAATAGCTGTGGAAGCTGGAAAAATTTGGAATATTTTTGTGTATATTCTGCTTTAAAAATATTAATTTGCAAGAAATGTTATAAAATAACTAGGTAGGTGTGTTCTAAATGATCTATCAATATTTTACGTCAAGTGTGTTTTTTCGAAAGCGCAAGATATTTTTTATACAACTTTCACGCAATTTGAACAGAATCTGCCTGGCCTAAAACAAAACATGATACTTTAGCCTACAATTTGAACTAATCTTAATATATATAAATCTCGTGTCACAATGTTTGTCCTCAATGGACTCCTAAACCACTTAACCGATTATAATAAAATTCGCACACCATGTGCAGTTCGATCCAACTTGAGAGATAGGATAGTTTAAATCTCAAATTATAGTCGCAATTTTAATTTATTGCTAATTATTTGTCTGTTATTATTTGACAGTCACAATTATCTGTTAACTCCAAATGATTCTAACAGATGTCGATACCTTTCGACTGGGTTGAAATGAAAGCTGAAATATATTTGGTGCTGCCATCTACACAAAGAATCTTCAACTTTTTAACCTATTAATAAATTTCGTATAATTCAATTATTTCCACTTTTTAAATTTTTGGTGTTAGCATAGCCGGCCACGTGTTACTTAGACTGAAGTGTAAATTGAATTCATATTATAATGAAGATAATACAGTGAAATTAATCCTGTTTTTTACTTATTTGTGCTTCATTGATCAAAACTTTATAATTTAATCTGTATATATATATAAATTACGTGTCACGATGTTTGTCCGGGGTAAACTCCTAAACTAAGGAACTGATTTTGATGAAATTTTGCACACTGTGTGCAGTTTGATCCAACTTGAGAGATAGGATAGTTTTTATCTCAATTTATTGTCACAATATTGTTTTATTGCAATTATTTGTTAATTATAGACCTTTATTAAAGTTGCTCCAAAATATCTGTGAGTTCCATTAATTTAATTGTTGCCAAAAAAAAAAAAAAAAAAAAAAATACGAGTTCATTTTCTTTCGACATAAAAATAAATACATTTAATCAAACGTGAACGTTAAAAAATTATAAAAAGTTAAATTATGCATCTCACGAAAATTGACGTCATAATCAATTTAAAGATTTTATACACATTGATAAAGTGCTAATGTAGTTCTATCATAGATATAGTAATATATATAGATCTCTCATCCCCATGTTATCGTAGAAAGATTTTTGATGCCGAAAAAAGATAAAAAATAAAAGCTTTGGAAACAGCCATTAAGTGGTATTGGGAAAAAAAAAAAAAAAAAAAAAGAAAGAAAGAAAGAAATATGAATTTGAAACTGTATCTGGAGTCTTCCATTCCCCTTTAGCAAATAAATTATTCATAAATTTTATTTGCTAAAATATTAGTATGTATTCCCGTGTGTATTCACTCGGGGAAAGACGGCCATATTTTGGTAAAAACGTCGTCTTTTCCCAAATGAAAAGGAATAACTTTTTTCTCCCCAATGATCACTCTATTCTATATATGCTATACTATATCTATGAGTTCTATACGCAAGCGAAGTGTGACTCACTGACCGTCTGTGCAGCCAAGAAAAAGATTTCCTATGTTAATTGCCCACTGGATTTTTTGTAAGAAATTATTAAAAATCGAGGAAATTTATTTCCCGATTTTAATCCTTATATTTGGGTATAGATATGTATTAGTTATCGCGGGTGTTAGATTGAATTATTTTGCTGTCAAATTGACAAAATTTTAATTTTAAATTTTTAAACTCTGTCGCCCTTGGCTTTTTTTATTATTATTATTATTATTTGGCGATCAAAAGCGTAACACAAAAATATACATGCCAGATGTATGCATTGTACGAAATGTAATATGTATTATTCATTGTACGTATGTATGACATGTAATATGTATAGTACGAAATATTGTTTCATATTATTCATTACTCTTTTAATATAAGTTGTTAAAATAACCATGATTTTTGAAAGGAATTAAATATTTTCGCCAGATAATTTGGCGATATTCTTTTTTTTTCGCCAAGGATGACAGAAATGAAATCTATTCCGCTGCAAAATATTAGTATCTTACATCAGATATTTTATTTAGACATTTGAAAACAAATTTGACTTCAAACTATGATAGAATATTTATCATTTTCCTTTTAATTTGTATATTATTAGTATATTAAAATTTAAAAGCATGGTATATAAAAAGTTTTTTTTTTTTTTTTAAATCTTATAATTATTCTTATCTTAATCCTCAATGTTTCCCATCTTTATTGACTTGAATTTACTATTAAAAATTTAACATACTCAAAAACTTCTCATCACTTCGTTAAAATACACTAAACTTTTCCAAAATCTTTTTGTATTTAAAATGATACATGTATTTACTTCAAATGTCCAATATTTCATAAGATTTCCAATTTTAAAGTTTTAAAATATTTATCAAATTTACTTATTTTTCTGGTTTAGCCTTATTGTTTTCCTTTTTATAACTACAGCTGTTGCCCTCTTTAAAATATTTAAAATGATGAGGTCATTTTATAGTAAAATTATCCATTATAGCATATATTATATTTCACTCCTCCATAAAAATTGATTTTAAAATCGTCTGTTTCTTTTATACTTTTATTTTAATAGAATTTAATTTATATATTAGTCATTTTAGCAATTTTATCCAAAGTAGCATTAGAAATAATATATATCACTTCTCCATTAAAATTAATTTGTGCTTAATATCAACACTACGAAAATTTTTATCAATCGCTTCCAAATTTTGACCTAATTTTCAAATCTCAACCCTGAGGGTTTTTACATCGGCTACAACGTTTTCGTCTTTGTTCGTAAATAATAATTTGACTGTACTAAATAGTTTACAGCCGTATAATTCAACGTATAACTTAGTCACAGCAACGCGTGGCCGGGTCTGCTAGTATCTTTATAATCTACAAATTATGAAAGCACTCATAAGACTAATTATTTAAAAAATAGAACCATAATTTTTTATATGCATTTTTAAACTGCTGAATATTTTTTCTCTTTTTGACGAAATCGCTTTGAAAATTACATTTTTTATTATGTATTTGGAATTTCATGTATTTGAGAGATTAAGGAGCAAAAAGTCTTTTAAACCTTCAAAAAATCAGTTATACATACATATGTATATATATATATATATTAGATACATAATTTAGAACGTTAGGAACATTTTCAAACAAAATGCATAAAAATCGAATGATAATTACTTTCGCAACAATTAAAATATACACTGCTTGCTGAGACACGCTCAGACATCTTGGAGTTTCTTTGGAGGAAAATTTAAAGATTTGGAATTTAAGGCATAATAATAACAGCGCGGTTAAACTTAGAGGTGTATTCTTTGAAGTGAATAAAGGAACATTGCAAAAGGCATATTTTCTTAAGAAAAGGAATGGTCACACACGATTTCCCATGAAAGTTAAAGAAGGATAGCTCGCTTATAGGAATTCTTGGGTGGAAAAAAAAATAAAATTATTATTGTGAGAAAATATCGTGTTAGGTAAGAAACGAAATCAACTTTAAGGCCAGGTGTCCGGGATATTTTAAAAATAAAGGCTTGAAAGCAGGGATAATGCTGAAAGGATTGGTTATTCAGGTGTACGATAGTAAAAGTCAAAATCATAACAAAAAATAAAGGCACTGAGTGTAAATTTATAGCACAAGAAATATTTTCGATTAGAATACGTTCAAAAGAAATGTTAGAAGTCAAATTTTGGAAATGTCTTCGCTATAAGAGGAAAGAAAAATTTATGTTACATAAACGGAGCAAAAGGCGCCGCCAATTCAGAGAGTTTTGAATAGGCCGGGGACCAGAATAATGCAAGGATTGTTGGTAAGCGTTCGAGTCTACAAAAGGGTAGAGATGAATACGGATGGAAAGATGCGGAAAGCGCGCGAAAAACCAGCTGAGAAAATAAAATAAAATAAGGCTAGGAAAATTTAAAAAAGGGGAAAAGAAAAGCCAATGACGGAAAATTTCATTCAATTCCTAAAATCCAATAATATTAAGGTTAACGACGAACTAGCCAGAGATTGGAGAGTAGTGTAGGGATATGAAAAATGAAAGAGAACAGGGGAGGAATTTGGATGAGATATAGAGAGATGCCGGACAGATTAAGAGAGAGAGTTCTAGTTTTACTTCGCAGAATTTAGTCAGCTCTTAGTTCTTAGGTAGTTAGGATTTTTAGTTGCTGTGTGTTTTCCATGTACGACTTTTGTGGATATAAAAGTATCTGAGAGAAGAGTCATCCGGGGCCTGATAAACGATGGATCTTAATTCGGTGCTGAGGATTTGTGGTAAGCATTTTTATTTATTAGCCCTTCCTCCTTTGAGTGCTTATAAAAACACAAATTAGGAATCCATATACACCTTAAAATTAATTAATGTTATCCTTATTAATTTTAAACCAGCTACATGGGCTTAATGTATGTCCTACTTATGTAACCAATTTCCACAAATAAATGATTTTGATTTAAATTTTGTGAGTAATTTCCATTATGAGTTTCTGTTTCAATTATATGCTAGGATGACTCCATAAGTGGTAAGTGGGAAATTAGATAACCTGGGTTAAAGTTAATGACATAACTAAACTTTCTTACTTAACTAAATTAAACTGATTATGGGGTTTATTAAGCATGGAGTCAGACAGCAAGTGACTCAACAGGGAGTCATTCAGCATGCTGTTTGTAAAATGCAACACCAAGAAGGAATGAGAATATCATAATGATATTTCTTGGGCACATTCATTATAGTAAGAAGAACAATTGATTAAAATTTCAGAAAATTTGGAGTAACATGTACTGAGAAAACAGTACATAAAGCAGCGACGTCTGAGAGCAATAACAGCACTTATCTGTCTAGGCATTGAATCAAACAGCGATTGGATGACATGTACGGGTAAAGCACTTCATGAAACTTCAACACGATGCCACAATTCATCGATAGTAGTTACTGGTGAGTGGTGGCCAACGATTAAACAGTCATTTTCATTGGTGCGAGATCAGGAGAATGCGCTGGCCAGAGCAACGGTTGAACACATTATGTATTAAAGAAGGTCCAGACTATACTGGCAACTTGCGGTCGTGCATTATCCTGCTTAAATGTGGCGCTGCGGAGGCCTTGAATATAGAGAGGAGGTGCGGGCGTTAACTAACCAGAAATTTAATGACCGCATTTGAGAGTGCCAGGAATGCGAACAAGAAGTAATCGAGACGTGTATCCAATGGGACCCCATACCATCACTGCATGTGGTGGACAGTGTGACGATGTAGAATCCCAGCCGGCATTGTGCATTATTGACAATGCCGTTAAATACGGATAAGGCAATCTTGATATTGTAAACAGGATTGTGATTTGTCTGAAAGGCGACTTCACGCCCTCCCTGCGTCCAGGTTTGTCATTAATCACACATTAAAGGCGTCCAGTGATGCAGTTTTGAGGGTAATCAAAATTTTGATAGCTGCACACTGGGTCACCACCTGGAGTGATGGTATGTGGTACCATTGGATACACGTCTCGATCACCTCTTGGTTTGATTCCCACCACTCTGAATACCAGCCATTACATTTCTGACGAGTTAAGGCCCTTCGCTGTGCCCTAAATTCAAGGCCTACGAAACGTAATACTTAAGCAGAACAATGCATGACCGCAGGTTGTAAATATTGTCCGGATCATCCTTGATGCCGAATGTGTTCGACTGTTGCTCTGGCTAGTGCGTTCTCCTGATCTTGTACTAATGAAAATGACTGTTTAATCGTTGAAAAGCGACTGGCCCCCACCATTCACCAGTAACTACGATCGATGAATTATGGCATCGTGTTGAAACTTCGTGAAGTGCTTTACCCGTACATGTCATCCAATCGCTGTTTGATTCAATGCCTAGGCAGATAAGTGGAATTATTGCTCACAGAGGTCGGTGCTTTATGTACTGTTTCCTCAGTACATATTACTGCAAATTTCCTGAAATTATAATCAATTGTTCTTCTTACTATAATGTATGAGCCCAATAAATATCATTATGATATTCGCATTCCTTCATGGTGTTGCATTTTTTACAAACAGCAGTTTGTAAAAGACTTGCCCTTTTAAAAATGAATCTTTAAAAACTTGATTTTTTTTTCAGTTTTTGATTTTTTATACTTTCCTATAAGATTAAGAAAAAATTTTTGAATGGAAAGTTATCCAATTAGAGTGTTGTATAAATGGAATTTTCATTTTCTTAACCTCAATTTTCATTACATGACCTAAAGACTATTTTACAACATGATTTACAAAAAAGAAAATTAATCAAAAATTCGAAAATCTGACTGTGTTAAATTGTAGAGTCAGACATGACTAATATTTTAGTGAAAACCAGAAGTCTTTAAGTGGTCTGATTGCTGAGATATAAGCAAAAAGATGCGACACATTCGAACAAACGTCGGTGACAGACAGAGCGAATATAAGAAAAGGTCTTAGTAAAAAAAAAAAAAAAAAAAAAAATCTATATAAAATTTTTAATTTTAAAAATATTGAGATATCAGATCTATTTCAAACTTGAAGTTTACAGAATAAAGGCAATATTAGTCTTGAATTTAATAGAAGAACTGCTGCATATTTTAGAAAGTTATTGTTACTATTATGAACTTTCAATTGACTCTTTACTCCATGTACTTTCTCGTGTTTGCAAAGCTTTTACATGTAACGTTTTCTTTGTTCTAATGGCAAGTTCCCTTTCCTGTTCAGTTTATTTATGGTGTAGCATTCGTATGGCGTCTGGTTAATATCCTATGTAACTACAACAAAATTTGTCGTTTTCTGTAGCTACGTTACTTAAAACTCAAGATCTAATCTCTGCTACTTTTAATTTTGTTAAAGTGTTAACAGTTATCTTGTGGGGAATAGGAGGTAGGAATTTTTATTTAAATAAGGGGGTACTGAAAACTAGAACGAAAAATCGGGCGGTTCGCATACATTATTAACAATTTCCAACTGTACATATTCTTTGTACCTTCAAAATACTTTGCGCTCACATGATCCAACAACCAACAGTCAGAATGACAGAGACAGACCGACAGGCTAATTGAATTCATAATCATCGAAGTGACTCATTTCACGTTCTACAGGAATCGTGTTTCAGTGCGTATGTTCATTTCGTTGCGCTTTGTGCTGTAAAAGATACTAAAATGTGCTGTAAAGAAACATCTTCCGTAGACTGGGATGGAATGGAATTATTTCCAATGAATGCCCTCTATTTGTACCATTTTCAATTAAAATCATGTTATCAAGCAGAAACGGTCGTTTTGCCAAGCCAAGCTCAGAGAAAAGCAAAACAAACAAACTACCACTAACACAAAGCAGAACGCGCCAATAATAAAATCGACAGAAATAACCCAAGATCGTTAAATGCTTATTATACAGAAACCAACTTTCCCATGTTAAATCAGCACATTTTTTTTCCGTAAAGTTTTAAATATTGGACGAACCAAATATCGCAGTAAAATGAAACAAAAAGTAAAATATTCGTATCAACGAGATCTTTAATTTGAGATAAAAACGAACTTTCTAAGTTAATAAGTAAAAAAATGGGAGCATTTTCAATTTAGCGTAAAATTAGATGTTTTGACAACTTTTTGAAAAAATTTCTTCTTCAAGAAATTTTTTTTAAAACAAGCTAGAGAATTCATAAATGTGCAGAATTCTTTGAAAACTGGTTTTTCAGATAGACAATTACTTAATCTAGGAACTTTTATAAAATTTAGCTTTTAAAAATCAAAATTTCCTATCTTAATTGCTGAAAAACTGTTAAATATCGCCAAAGAGACATAAATCGCCAAATATGAAATTGCTTCATCTCAGTTTACCCGAAAAATATTAATTTCAAATTGAGCTGCTTTTTCTTTTTATAAGTTATTTTTTTGACCAAAGAATCTTTGCTTTTATTATTTTGTACAATTTTAAATTTTATATCCCTGAAAACAGAAATGAATACATTTTTGAATAACATTTGTTTCAAATCTATAGCTTGAATTGCTGATTTTTTAATATTTTTCATACCTTAGAATAAGAAAGTCAGTACACGATATAGTATCCAATTTTAATATCCTTCAATTCAATCTGGCAATGATAATTATGATGCATAAAGATTTCTACTTCCTTCTATATAGTATACTAGCAGGCTTTGCCCGCTTCGCTTGTCATTTTATTGAAATGAATTTCGACTTTCGGTTTTTAATGGATTTACACGTTGTAAGAGCTCCTGAAAACAATTTGACTATTTTTAGAAAATTTCTATTTGCGTGTGTGTGTTCTATGTGTGTGGTGAAAGTTTTGTTCCAACTAGATATCAGGAGCTACTGATCAGAATTACATATAAATTTATATGCAATTGAACCTTGATGTATAATAGCGTTTATCAATATTTGGTGTCAATTGCTCAACATGGTGCTGCTATACAGTGATTGCCGCAATTTCAGAGAAGGCTATATCTGAGTAACTAATACATGGAATTGCATAAATTTACAAATAAATTTACATTGTTACAAATTATAGTGCTTATCAACTTTTGTACCAATATCTCAACATGTGGCGCTGCTATACAGCGATTTTCGCAATTTAAGGAAAGGTTCTGTTGCATATAATGAAACAAAACTTAATATGTGAAAAGGCCATTATGAGACATTATGCTGATTCAATCTCGATGCCTATCGGCCGATAAGTGGAGCTCATATACTACCATTTTTTTTTAGAACTGAAAGGATGCCGTCTGAATGGTGAAAATTTACTTCCGTTGGACATTTTGTGCAACAATACCTCTCTGAGTTGATAATATTCAGCATTTATAATGAAAAAAATAATAAATTTGTGCTGCGTTAATATGTATAGGAAAATGTAGAAGAAAGTTTTGTGATGGACACGACATACTAGTCTGCATAGAAAACCCATGGATAATGTCTAGCAACCAGAATTATGGAAAGTTTAACGCAAAGAAAACTTTATAATACAGTTTAACGCAAAGAACAACATCGCACGAAAGCTGAGTTGAAATCCAGAACATGTCTGATGTAAAGTATCAGGTTAATTCCTGTAAATATAAAAACTATTTAAAAAAAAATAAATGATATCTACAAAAAAGACACTTAAAATGTACAAAAAAGCCAAGCTCAAAGAAAGTGAATTGATTAAAGTTGTGTCTAAAAAGGGTGTGATATCAAATTCCCAAGCTTACATTCAAATACTTATTTAACCCATTCATGGTCACGCCATTTTTAATTTTTTCGTTTCGAAGCCATTTTAGTGGGATGTGTTTTATATATTTTTAAGTCATTAAGTACTAATAATATTACAAATTTATCAGGAATACTGAGAAACTGATTGTTTTCTATTTAGCCAATTCGTATCAATGAATAAATGATTCAGAAGTAAAAAACTCTGACCGTGTATACACGTTCATGACCATGAAAGGGTTAATATTCCCTTTTAACTAAATTTTCACATGTGAATCAAGTGTCTTATGATATGTTGATAGAAATCCTTCTTTCCTGTACTAAATACATCATAGCGTGTTTCTGAAAAATATTATTATTATTATTTATGTATGATGGGCTTGGCGGCCATCTTTCAAGTAATGAATAAACATTCACACAATTTGAAAGAAGTTTCTTAAAATATATCTCATATAAAATTAATTTTGCTATTCCATTCAGCAGAGACGGAAATATTTCGATAACATGATTTCTTATAATTATTTAGTATTAAGTGCACTTCCATCCTATAAATGCCGGGAATAAAGAATATAAAAATTTAAATTAACGTAAAAACATGAAGGAGAGGGGGGGGGAGCATAGAAGCTTCCACCCCCCGTTATATTTACCCAATTTGAATTTAGCTTCTTGGAATAAATATCTCTTTAAAATAATATGGTTATTCTATTCAACAAGGGTTGAAATATTCAGATTAAAAAAGAGAAAAAAATGCATTAAAAACATCGCAAAAGCTCCGTTAAGCACACAAGTTGAATCAATTTAACTTTTAACAGTGTTAAGTTTGGCGCACTCTCATCCTCCCATCCTATAATTATTTCCCATTGCGCAGCACTAGTGCGATGTAAAACTCAATTAACCAACCAATCAACCAACTCATCCTATAATTGATGAGATTTATAGAATTCAAACTAACGTAAAACTTTGAAAGATGGCCGCCAAGCCCATCATACATAAATAAAAATAATAATATTTTTCAGAAACACGCTATGATGTATTTAGTACAGGAAAGAAGGATTTCTATCAACATATCATAAGGCACTTGATTCACATGTGAAAATTTAGTTAAAAGGGAATATTAAATAAGTATTTGAATGTAAGCTTGGGAATTTGATATCACACCCTTTTTAGACACAACTTTAATCAATTCACTTTCTTTGAGCTTGGCTTTTTTGTACATTTTAAGTGTCTTTTTTGTAGATAGTATATACAATATATGAATAAAACGGTTTAAACCTTTTTTTTTTTTTTTTTTTTCGGTTTAATCATGAAAATAGAAATGCCGGCTTTAAAGAAGGGGAGCAGAATGGATTAAAAAGGAATAAAAGTGAAATTAAAATTTTAAAAGTTAAAAAGTTAAAATAAAATTTAAAGCTTAAATATTAAGTTAAATGGTAAAAATTTATAAAATCTCTATTAAAATTAAAAATCAATAAGATAGGGTACACTAAAAATATCCGTTTCTTTCCCGCCAGTACTGTTGAGTATTTCTAGTAATGTTTTCAGTATTGGCAAGAAAATTGTTCAAATATTTAGTTTTTTTTTTTTTTTATGCGGAGGAAAGTGGGGATTTCAATAGTAACAGCGTTATCCCTCAAAAGGTGTTCAACTTCAACAGTCTGAGGTTTCGCTGTACCATTGAAATCCAAATCAGTAGTCATAATTTTCATTTTGTTTTGAATAATTTTCACAATCATTTTTAGGGCTACTGAGTTCTTTTACAGAATTCAGGTTTCTTAAGGACAGCGAATCCATTTTAGTGAATAACTGAATCTTCCATTAATGAACACTTCCATAGCAAATTAAATTGTTTAAAAAGATTAAGCTTGTCTTTTAGGGAAGTGTTCATTTGTTTAAATTTTAAACAATGATAAAACACACCAAAGAGTTGACATTTCATGTCATTGTCAAAATCTTCAGTATTTAAAATCTATTCTATCAATTCTTTTAAAAGAACCGCCCCGCTTTCATTCGAATGACTTATTTCCAGAAAAGATTTACTAATTAAGTCATCACGTTTAATCTCAATCATTTTAATAGAGGGAGGTGACAAAAATCGCGTCTTCTGAAAGTGGTTAATTTGAGTAATTTGGGTTTGGAGGAGTGCTCGCAGCTTGTGTGAAAACTTCGAAGCCTTTCTGCGCCTGCGTCAGAGTTATGCGTCGTTGACAAACGAGCAACTAATTCACAAATTGGCTCAGGGAGATGATTGGTTGAAATCGAAAGAAGTGACGTAGTGCGTGTCTACTTAGTTTTTGTTGTTATCTCTATTCTGGGTTAATAGATTTTGTGAAAAATCATAACTTTTGTAGTTATTCAAAATACAACAAAAAGATTAAAGTGCGTGTTTACATGATGGTTCCAGACAAAAATTAATTCATTATGATTTGAATAACATTCAGGGGTCCAATATTCAGTATTTTGCAAAAATATTTCACGTTTATTTTAAGATTTATTTATTTATTTTTACACTTTTCAATAAATGTGTTCAGTTCATCTGTTTCAGTGGTGGCATCAGAAATTCCCCAGACAGGGGGACGCTCTATGTAGAAGCATTATTCCAGTCATGTTTAGCACGTTCTGTCATTTTTTGAGTCCACCATGTCAAATATACACTGTTTTTCTGTTTGTTTGTACGATGTTTTTATTTTTATTTTATTTTTTATTTTAGTGCCCTCGTACTATTTTTAACTCCGATTAAGAAATAGAAGGGGGTGTATAAGTTTGAAGCCATTATCTGTGTGTCTGTCTGTGGCACTGTAACTTCCAAACGAATACACCGACTTTAATGCAATTTTTCCCTTTTATTATAAGTGCAAAGAAATTTCATCATTACGATATCCTAAAATATAAATGCAGCGTGAATTTATTTACTTTTAAATTTATGCGCTCGGTAGAATTTAGAAACTTACATATCTATATATTATAACACGCTGCGTATACGTGCTGTTATTTATTAACAGGCAATTGAAAGCCAGTCAGGTCAGTGAAAAAGAGAATTATCGCTTACCTTGCGTACCGTTCAGCAAGCGTGATTTATTCCACTGCAATGAGTTGAATTTGTTATCATTTCTCCTTCGCTCCCGGCATGCAGGTAATGCAGAACACTGGATAATTCACAATTCAGGTATTGATAATTAGTGCAGATGGTGATCCTATGGTTTAATTTGAGTGGCACAATAGTTCGGGTAATCTAATTTTTTTAAAGAGAAAAAAGTGCTCTATTTTTACGAGTACAAAATCTTTATTTTTAGTGTCGAAAAAGAGACGCGTTCTTATCTTATGAATGCTCCATTTCAACTAGCACTGAAACTGGAATTACAGAAAAAACACTGAAGGAATAGAAAATAAAAATGAACTTTGGATATTTATCTATTATTAAATTTAGCTGGAAACAAACGATTACAAGTAATCATACATGATAAATATTCAAAATGATTGTTTATTAGTTTATATTTTACTCTATAAAATATTTAAAATAATAACTGTCAAAAAGTTTGTTTTTGAATATGAGTCCCATGATCATTTAGTGTATTGCCTTGAACAATAAGTGAAGTATAATTTTAGTTGTAGAAGAAAAAAAAAAAAAAACGATTACTAATATACTGTATTCTGGGGAAAGCATTCTTTTGTGCAGATGAATAATATATTTCAATTTCATTAAGATTTGTGTGTAAAGTAAAGGTATGAAAATAGGGTTTATAAAAATACTTCTCATAGAACACAATGTTTTGAAATTCTTTCGGGTGTCCCTGTACGCAAACTACTAAAGGTATTCGCTTCATTTCTAATAGGGAACATCCGATAGTGAACTTGAACAACATATACCAGTTTCAAGAAATTCCATCAATATTTACGGAAGTTACAGCGTTTGGCTGACAGCCAAACTGAAGTCATTAACCTTGTTAGAAAGTGTTAAAAAGAAGACTAAGGAGAAGTTATATTACAGTTTGATCTGGAATGCAGTTAAAAATTAAAAAATTAAATTGACTGAAATCGCTTTTCATTACCTTTTCAATTTCTTTTTTGTTTTTATTATGACTTGTGAAAACAAAAAGGAAGCTAACATATAAGCATGAAATTTGATTATATAGGAGAATGAAGTTTGAATGAGGTATTCTTTATAAAGTTATTCATTGAAGTTTGTGTAATAGTAGCGATGTTTATAGTTTACAATTTTTTTTTTTTTTTTTTTTTAAAGATGATTATACAGAGTAAGGGATTTTTCTGACCTATTTTAAATTTTAATGTAATTGAAGCCCGAATGTGCGCTTTCTGCTTCTTAATGTGAAAGATATTGTCTCTAATCAATTAAATACTCATTTATTACAAGCAAAACTTAAAATTATTATTGCGCACCTCTTACCTGATTTTATATCAAATAATGTGTCAATGTTTTTTGTCCCGTCCTGTATATTTATGCCTATTTTTGCACTCTATTTCAGTTAGATTCCCACCCCACCCCCACCCTCTAAAATCACCGTTCCCCCCCCCCCTTTCTTCAAAAACTGACTTTATGAGAAAACTGCGTTAATATTAATTTAAAATTTTTAATTAATGTCTGTTGAGCCTTCTTCAGAAATTTATTTTAGCGTTGCTTCACGTATACGTCATCATCTATGCAAACACTCACGTACCACAAAAGCATACACTCTCAAAAAAAAAGAAAAAAAATGTAATCACGAAAACATATCGCAGCCTGGCAAGAAAAGTGACAAAACTCAGAAAATGTCCACTTTGAGTCCATGTCATTGAAATACAGGGTGTCCATCATGAAACGGACAGTGCTGACCAACGCGATCTGAATGCAAGAATCACGCCCAAGTTTTTATAAAGATTAAACAAAATTGAAGACGATTAACGGGAAAAAAAAAAATCCAAAAGTCACCGCTAGAGGAATACGTGGGTGGCGCTGTGTAATAAAAAAAAAAAAAGAATTTTAAAATTTCGAAATAACACATGAGAACAAAAGCAGCACTTAAGAAATGTTCACAATTCTCAATTTTAAATTGCGAGTTTCATTTTTCCACAAAGTTTAGTCATTCTTGAAATCAGATCGTGCTTCGTAAACCTGCGAGAGCTGTCAGTTTAAGTATGACCACACTTTAAAAGGTACGAAGCGCCTCGACACAAACAAAAAGCATCTATCTCGAAAATGACTCACCAGAGGGCCCGTTGTGTTAGTTTTATGTCAACGATATTTAAAGCTTTCTCTTGATTTTTCTCAAGCAACTTTATTTTTCTCAAATACTGTTGCGTCATTTTTCTTGCCCGGGTGACGTTCAGAATTTTAATTTTCCTTAAAAAATGACAAAATGTTTCCGAATAAGCAACATGACAACAAATAAACACAATAAACGCATACACTAATCGTCAGGCAATGCCTAAAATATAATACCGAATAGGATTTGACAAATATAAATATTTACAGACTGATCCTGCAAATTGTTTACTAATTTTCTTTCACTTTAATACTGCCTCTGTAATAAATAGTTTTTTTTTTTTTTTTTTTTATGTCACAAAAATGCAGTCATAAGTTATAAAACAGTGAAATTTCGTTTCCACTGTCACCGCCAAAAATGTGTTCTAATGTCACTTTATATAGGATCCCATCTGTCAAAAAAAGAAACATTTTTTTAATAGAAATTCGAGATTCGATTTCCATTCACTAACACGTATTTTCGTGTAACAATTTTTTCTTTCTTTTGAAATAGAGTGTCACCCACAGAAAGTTTCCATTAAAAGACTTCAGTGGATGAAAAGTGATTTTCGATAAGAAAATTCCCTGGCGAAATGAAAAATAAAAATTCCAGCCAGAAGACATCACTGTATATTATGTTCCCTGTACTCTGACATTTCTTTAATATTTCTTATCTACAGCTTCTTCTCACTTTTCGGACAAAACAAACATTGGCTTATATATACTTATGTGCAAGCACGATGCAGAAATCACTTTTAATATTTAAATGTGTATATGTATATAAATTCAAATAATGTATATACAGGGTGATTATAATTAAAGTTACGATTTCAAAACGCTATCATTTTAAAGCTATGGGTCAAAATGACTCGATATTTTACCAGAACAATCGTGAGGCAATGAAATTTTGTTGGGCGAAGGAAAAAAGTATTTATAAAATGTGCCTATAGAGGGCGCTGTCTAGGTCATCTCAAAAGAAATGTCTAAACAGATTCATCATACACAGGAATGTTGTTAGCAATAGAATAGAATAGCAGGAAGCAATAGACTTTAAGGATTTGCGACAACTTTTTTTAGCAAAAAGACAAGAGTACGTGTTTACGGCGGAAACAACGATATAGTGACCAGAGAAAAAGAGGATAGCTTTACGATACAAACATCTTACGAATGATGAACGGAACTTCTTTTTTTCCCCCTTTGCCAAACAAAATTCCATTTCCTAACCATTGTTCGGGTAACATATCAAGTCATTCTCAACAGTGGTTTCACAATGATAGCGTTTTGAAATCCTAACTTTAATTATAATCGCCCTGTATATGTGTTTCCTAAATCAATGTACTTGAAATAATTTCGCTAAATCTCTACATATAATGAAAGAAGAGGTGTGTGTGTTTGTGTGTATGTTCGTCACTTTGTAGCTACAAAATTCTCCATGGAGGACAATACAGACACCGCGAAATTCGGTTTCCGAAATTTTCATTAGTTCTTTTAATTTTTTTTTTTTTTTTTTTTTTTAAATGAGCGACTCTGAAGATAAAAAAAATAAAAGTAATTAGCCTGCCTGTGGCCGATTAGCTCGATTGCTACTAACGCGTAGGTCACCGGTTCGATCCTCCAAGAGACAATGTTTGCAGATAATTAATAGATAATATGCCCATTTGATAAAAGAAAATATTTCAGTGTTTTAACAGTATCCTAAACAGTATGGTTCACGAGAAAGGAACAACAAAAAAAAAGTGACCTCAGAGTGTATTCGCCGCCTTGTAGGTAAACGACTGGTGGCAGAACTATAAAATTTCGCATGGAGGTTCGATGTGACCTCTTCTGATGCACTTCAAAACCCGGGTTTTTTTTTTTTTTTTTTTAATTAAATTTTTTTTCAACTGAAATGATTTTCTGCTGCTTCTATTTTTATTTTTCTTCTATATTCAAAAGAAGAAAGGATTGGATATTTTCGACCTCGGGTTTTTGATGGATTGACACGTTTTGACAGCTGAAGAACACGATTTGACCATTTTTAGAAAATGTCTGTCTGTCTGTGTGAGACAAAATTTTGTGGCAACTGTGTCTCAGGAACTACTGCACAGAATTTCACTTAAACTGGTAAGTAATTACACGTTGACATAAATTAGTATGCCTATCAACTTTTGGTAAAAATTGTGTTACAGTTTGCGTTGCCATCCCGCTTTTACTAAATTTTTAACATGGTGGCATCTGACAAAATTTTGTATAAATGAGCATAAAGAGAATTATTACTTTCTTCTATATTCAATAAAAGAAAGTATTGGATTCGTAAACATTTTCGACCTCAGGTTTTTGATGGATTGACACGTTTTGAGAGCTGTAGAACATGATTTGACCATTTTTAGAAAATGTCTGTCTGTGTGTGTGTGACAAAATTTTGTAGCGACTGTATCTCCGATACAGAATTTCATACAAATTGATATGTAGCTACACATTAAAATAAATTAATGCCTATCAACTTTTGGTAAAAATTGTCCAACAGCTTGTGTTGCCATCCCGCTTTTTCTAAATTTTTAACATGGAGGTATAGGACAAAATTTTGTATAAATGTGTATAAAGATAATTATTTTTAAATAAACATAAAATTTAAAAGATTTATTTGTAATAGAGATAGTCAACTGGGAAAAAAAAATTGTATGTAGGAGCCTCGCCTTCCCCCCTAGGGGAAAAGTAACCCCTCGAAGGGAGTAAATTTTCATGATGGATATCTTTCAAAAGAGCTCACCAATACCTTTAAAACGAATGGTTGAACCATCGATCTGCGATAATTTAAAATAAAAGTTATCAATTTCTTTCATTTTTACCATTTTTTTTTTTTTTTTTTTTTTTTAATGTAATATTGAGAATAAAATTATTATTATTATTATTGGGGGGGGGGGGGGATATTTAGTGTTACAGTACTTCTCTAATATGGAAATCGTCTTCATTATTATGGAAGATAATTTTTTTAAATAATAATTTTAATAAGGAATTTTTACTGGGTGAATTTATATAGGAAAATATAGAACAAAGTCATGTGATGGCCACAACATTCTAGTTTTATTTAGTATTATTTATTTTATCTAAGTGGAATGTTCTGAGAGAATGTTCTAGTTTTTTAATAATCATTATGAAATTTACAAGAATCTCTCTATATATAAATGGCTAAGAAATTTGAGTCTGTTTGTCTGTGTGTTGAGGCAAGTTGCAACTAGCTTTTCATACTTAATTTCATAGTTAATTTCAAAAAATCTAATTGTCCGATCGATAAGTTAATTAAACCGACGGATTCTTATTTGTAGCGAAATTTTGATTAGATTTTTTAAAATTAATTAAAATGCAAAAATAATAACCTGGTAAAAGCTTTAAAAATGGACATTTAAATTTTTAATTGTTAAAAAAAATTACTTTTTTTTTTTCCCAACATAAAATGAAATATGCTTTCACGTGAAAATATATATACATATGTGTGTGTATATATATATATATATTAAATTATTTAATTCCTTTACAATACTCAGCAAATGAGAGAAAGATGAAAATACCAACATTGAATTTAATAATTAGATGTATTACGTATAAATTTATTGTCACAATTACCATTTAAGTAAATTTCACTGAATAGTAAAAACATGTTAAAGTACTTACGCATAAGAGAAATGACGTATATCACTTAAACCTAAACTATGAGTTAGTTGTCTTAATCCATTAGTCCAGTAAAATCATGCAACACAAGATAAGAATTGAAAGAAATTAACCAAAATGACTATTGAAATAAAAAGGAATGCATGAAGGAAAAATGGAGTTAAAAATGCTGAAATCCAGTACCGATCTCATCAGGAAACTAGCAGTACTGTCAACAATTAATGCAAGATTTCGAATATTGTATAGCTTTTCAGCAATATACAACTCTAGTTTCAATCTTGCAGAGGAAAAAAAAAAAAAAAAAAAAAAAAGAAAGAAAGAAAGAAAGAAAGATAAAAGGAAATTGGCTGATAACTTAACCATAATGAAAATTGGAATTCGTGAAAGGAGCTGGCCACATGTAAATCAAATCCAAATCAAATAAAAGTCCGGGCTGTTGCCAAAACGAACAAACTGAAAAGAAATAATTAAAAGTAGAGAATCGATTAATCGAAAGTTTCTGAAATGAAATAAATGTAAGCATGAAGTGATAAATATTGTACTTAAAATTTAAAAGCTGAATTCACAATTAAATAATATTCGAGAGGTAAATTTAAGTATAAATAAGATTAATACGATTTTCACAGTAGGGCATACGTTCGACTCAACGTATGAGCGCGCCATCTAACGTGGAAAAAATAAGTTACTATTAAGTGATTTAAGAAAAAGTGTACGATAGATGTTCTATTTATATGAGTGTAATTTATAGTCTTAAGCTAACATAAGAAAAGGCCAACAAGTGATAATTAAGTTATTATGATTAGGAAATTGGTGAATAATTTTAATTTTAAAAATTATTATTGTTATTAATATTATTATTATTATTATGAAATAGGAAATTGGTGAATAATTTTAATTTTAAAATTTTAATAATTATTATTAGTAATAATAGTCTTAAACTAACAAAAGAATAGGTCAACAAGTGATGATAAAGTCATTATGATTAGGAAATTGGTGAATAATTTTAAAATTTAATAATATTATACTTATTAATATTATTATTATAATTATTATAATTAATAATTTTAATAATTATTATTATTATTGTTATTAGTATAATTATTATTGTGAAGTATTATTAGTATGTACGTTAAGTATGAACACATCAAATTTGAATGATATCTAGTTTTTTTTTTTTTTTTTTTTTTTTTTTTTTTAATTAAGCAAATCTTATATATATTATAAATGTGAATGTCCGTTTATTTGACTGAGTTTCACGCTAAAATTGCTCGATGGATTTCGATAAAATTTGTTATGGAGATAGCTTATACCCTAACTTAAAAAGTTGGCTACCTTTTATTCCGAAAAAAAAATTGTTTTTGCGATTTTTATGCATAAAATAGCAATTTTGTAAGCTAATAATAGGAAAAAATTAGCCATTTTAATTTTATCAATAATTTAATTGTTGCCAAAAGAAAAAAAAAAAAAAAACCGAGTTTATTTCATAGAATAATAATAAAGGAAGAAGGAGCATAAGTGTTTCTAATAAGCTGTTGTGTTGCCACAACAAACAGCGATATTATTATTTTTCTATGGCCCTACTTTAAGGTTTTGAGTAGCAAAAGTAGCTTTCGCTGGCATTTCACTAGAAGGGGTTTGTAAGCATTAAGAGTATTGGCATGCTCCTTCTTCTCTATTATTATTCTATGGTTTATTTATTTTTTTTTTTTTCAACAGGAAAATAAATACATTTATCTAAACGTGAACAATAAAAAATTAAAAATAAATAAAAATAAATTATGCATCTCACAAAAATTGACGTCATTTTTAATTTAAAATTTCTTTTACACATTGATAAAGTTCTAATATAGTTTACGATGCTAATATATGTTGTACTAAAATCAGTTTTATTTATAGATCCTCCTGGGTGATTTTTTAAATTGTTGCGTTGAAGTATACCGAACATTTTTCGCCAAGAGGTTTAATTTAGCAACAGCGATTTTAATCTAGGTAGTTCAAGAAAAATATTTCAAAACGAAAAAAATAAACTGAAATAGTAGTCACATAAATGATCTATTTTTATCTGAGTAGATAATTTTATAGAAAAAAAAGTGCAGTTTTAAAAATAGAAAATTTATTTTATCAAGCACTATTTTAAACCTAAAAACCATTAATAAAATAAACAGAATATGAAGGGTTCTTATATGTTAACGAAAACGTATCCGATAAAACGCTTTCTATTTTTATGCAAGAAATTATACAAAAAAAAAAAAAAAAAAAAGCTAATATGGCGACAAAAATTTAAAAGCCGCCAAGGGAGAGATATAATAAAGTTGTGTAGCACGAAAATGTTTAGTTATTTATTTATTTTTAGGACTGAGGGCCTATTAGTCTCAGACATCGATTTTTGCGTTGTCGTTTTCGATAGTTGGACATTTGTCGAAATCATTTTTCGATAGTTGGACAGTTATCGAAATTATAATTGAATAATTTGAAAGCGATGTTATAATTGGGAAGAAAAAAAAACTAATAGTCCTCCGTCCTAAACTAAATTCTGCTTTTGCCAAAATTTCATCAAAATCTTTTTGAAATGACATTGACATGATTACCCCCAAGGCACAACTATGACATGAGTCCCCCCCCAAGGCACAACTATGATATGAGTCCCCCCCAAGGCACAACTTTGACATCAGTCCCCCCCAGGCACAACTTTGACATGAGTCCCCCCCAAGGCACAACTTTGACATGAGTCCCCCCCAGGCCGAATTTTGACATGAGTCCCCCCAAGGCCCAACTTTGACATGAGTCCCCCCCAAGGTACAACTTTGACATGAGTCCCCCCGAAGGTACAACTTTGACATGAGTCCCCCCCAAGGCACAACTTTGACATGAGTCCCCCCGAAGGCACAACTGTGACATGTACCCCGCAAGGCACATGAGTCCCCCCAAGGCACAACTTTGACATGTCCCCCCCCCAAGGCACATGAGTCCCCCAAGTCACAACTTTGACATGAGTCCCCCCCAAGGTACAACTTTGACATGAGTCCAAGTTTTTTTTTTTTTTTTTTTTTATATATAGAAACTTTATAAACTGGTTTAAATGTAAATTTAAATTCATTTATTTTTTTATATACCAATCACTACGCTAATTTAACATACAAATAAATAAGCTGCTGTGTGTGACTGCACTTGTACGCTGTCGGGCAGAAATATTTTATTAATTCAAATTAATATTTAAATAACTAAATAAAGATATGTTTAATAGAAAGCATAGTCTTGGCGACAAACTTGGCGAGTGGGTTACCAAATTTGGTGAAAAATGGTAGTTTAGGGTTCCCGATGTTTCGAAGCTCTCCGACACACGGGAACATAGACCTTAAGCTTACCAAGGGATTCTCGATGAAGTCATCTCCAAGCCCCATCGCCAAAAGTTATAAGTAGGTGTGAGTTGATTTTTGGGAAAGAGTATGTAGTCACTGCGATCCAAAGTTATTCAGAGACCTATTCTGAGTCACTGCACTTTAGGGATTGAGCTCTAAGCAACTGGACATTTTTCGTGAGTGAGCGAAAATTTTTGCGCTGGTGTAGTTGATGTTATTTGCTTTACTCCTGTGGAACAAGTGACTATTTTTGGACTGTCCCAGAGCATTCATCGAATAATGACTTATATTGTACGAGTAACAGCTTCAACTGTTTCCAGAATATTCGAAGAATTAACACCAGTTATTGGACTGTTTTCGAAAATATTTGTTTTAATAATAGTTTTGTTGTACAGATTCGAGAAGTTCAAAAAATGTTTGATATTGCCGAGGAGGTCCCATATTAAAGCTGTGACGAAAATAGTCGTCAATCGAAATATTTTCAGTTACAAAGAAATCATTTAAATATAGTGTCCAGCGAAGCGGGCAAAGCCTGCTAGTGAATTATATATTGTTGAAACTTAAACAATATCAACCAGAAAGAGATGATGTATCCTGCAATTGCAATAAGACCAAGCTTCTAACTTTTTTTTTTTTTTTTTTTTTTTTTAATTTAAATTCGGCAACCCACCCAACCAACCAGATAAATAAATATATATATATATATTAAATTTGCTCCTGCATATGAAAAAATAAAAATATGAAAATGGAGTAAAAAAAAAATAAATAAATAAAAATAAAATACCTCAATTTTAGATTTTACCCCCCCCCCCCCTTTTGTTTAAATCAGTGATTCTTAACCACTGCGCCGCGGCAGTTTTCTGTGCCACCAAATTTTATAAGTGTATATAATAAATTCTATAATGCTTTTTTTTATTATTATTATTACGAGTAAAGTTTGTTTAAATTGAAAAGTACACTGTAAAAGAAAACGGTTGTTTTTACAGTTAAATGCCATATTTTAAACTGTTTTTATCTTCGATAACTGTGACCTTTCATAAAGTGAAATACTTGCCCCAAGTGAAATGTGTGCCGCCAAATTTTGAAATCGTTAAAAATGTGCCGCAAAAAAAAAAAAAAGAGAATCACTGGTTTAAATAATATGTTTCTGGCACGGATGAATCGCGCTTGGCATGAAAGCTAATTAAGCATTACCTTAAAGAGCTTTAATTATTGATAATCCTGGGTAATATTTTAAAATTTTGATGCTGAAATGGATCGGACATTTTTCACCAAAGACTCCACTTTCATAAAAGCCACTTTAAGCCGAATAGCGCATAAATAATAAATTATAAAATATTGAAAAACAGAAAAGAAAGAAAAGGAATGGAAAACGAAAGAAAGAAAGAAAGAAAAGAAATCTGTACTGGTAAGTATAAAGGATTTAAGTCCAAAAATGTCGATTTTGAGTTAAGTACATAGTCAGACTCAGAAAAAAATTCTCTATCGATTGGTATAAAGGATTTAAATCCATGTCATTGAGTCTTTGAGAAAATCCATTGGTAAAAAAAGATTCAAGTCAGAAATTTAGCATTAATCTTTGGTACAAAATATTTAATTCATTTTTTTCCCTTTATTAAATGAAGATTGACAATCACTGAATGGTATAAAGCGTATAAACCAACATAATCCCTTTTTCCTAATCGATTCTGCTCATTAGTTTTTAGTTAGTTTAACTTTGTTTTTCGTCTCCTGAAAAATCAAGAATATGGACTTAAATCCTTTATACTTATCACTACAGAAATAATAACATAAATTACGTATTTTTGTCTAAAAAGTGACGATAAAAATTCAAAAGTCTCAAGGGGAGCTACATTTAGGCTGTACCATGATCAGGTTTACATATTTCATTATTTCATTATTTATTTTTCTCTATACCAACTACTATTAACTAACTCAATTACTATTATAACCAAAAAAATTGTCTCATGCGATATACGTAGCCGATCATAGCACATTGAAATATTATATTTGGGGCGAAATTGTTGTCATTTTATGGTTGATCGAATAAATCAAATAAATGTAGAAAATAACGTGAACGAAAATATTATGTACACTCCGTATAGTGTTGTTCATATGTAACTGGGATTCAAATATAAAATGGCTACTTCAGTTTTTTCGATACTGTCCGTTTCGAAACTGCCATTTGATAAGCACCCAAATGGATGCCCACTGATAAGCTATTGTCACAGGCTATAGGGACAGACACCCGAAAGTCTGCGAATGAGTGGGATTCAAAGCGGACTTTAAAGCAATTTCATGATTTCGTTAAATTTTATTTTGGTTTGTAAGGCGATATAGAAAAGAGTTTCCTTTAAATAGAGTGACCGGCGAAGCGAGAAAAGCCTTTGTTCATTCCCTACCTTCATTGATTTCATGAATTAAAAAACGGTTTCGTTAACAAACTGATCTATTGGCACGCAGGCAGCATCAGGCCAAATTTTGTACATTTCGAGTTTGATTTTGAAATATTTCCCGCATTCGGAATTCGGTTCGTTCCCGAACAGGGCCTTTGCTAGTTATTTATAATGGAGATAGTCAACTGGGAAATTTTTTTTGTATATGTAGGAGCATTGCCTCCCCATTCAGGGGAAAGTCCCCCCCCCCTCGAGGGGAGTCAATTTCCATGATGGGTGTCTTCCAATACCGTTATAATGAATGGTTGTACCATCGATCTGCGATAATTTAAAATAAAGTTATCGATTTTTTTTTTTTAATGCAATATCGAGAATGAACTTTTTTTAAATATTTCGTGTTATACTACTTCTCTAATATGGAAATCGTCTGCATTATCATGAAAGATAATTTTATTAAATAATGGTTTTAATAAATTATTTTTACAGAGTGAATTTGCATAGGAAAATATAGAAGAAAGTCATGTGATGGCCACAACATTCTAGTTTATTTTCTTTTTTTTTTTTAGTTTTTATTTATGTAGTGATTTAAAATACAGTGATTAATATTTTTTGAAAATTTCTTTCAATATAGTGACTTGGGGAAGCACCCAAACCTACTAGTAAAATAATAAAAATATGACATATACGGAAAAAAAAGGTCGATTTCTAAAGAAATCAACCTAAAAAAATAATAATCTGGAGTGACCCCACTCGACTTTCCGAACATTGAGTAATTAACGGTTTTGTAGATAAAGTAAGGTAAGAGGAGTTGTTAAATAAACAAACGAGAGAAAATTATAATAGGATACTTAAGTATTTCTCTCCATATTGTACATGACGTTTAATTTAACGCTACTGAACTTTGAGCCCATAGATCATTATGATAAAGGATTTTTCGTTGTGTCCCTGTAAAATCACCAAAATGCTTATAGTTAGTGCTACAGTGACTTATAATATTTATATAAATTTTCAGCTCCATCGGATAAGGCATTTAGACGCTATCGCACTTTAAAGTTTGAACCCATAGGCCACAATGATAAGGAAATTTGCATTTTGTCCCTGAAAAAATAACCATAAGTGCTAGATTCGCTAAAGTTTATAATGTTTGTGTGACGGTGACGTATAACATGTATATAAATTTTCAATTCATTTGAATAAGGCGTTTAGTCACTGTGACGCATTAAATAATTTGAGCCTATAGACTATAATGATGAACGATTTTTATTTGTGTCCCTGTAAAACGTTGTAAATGCCACAGTCACCAAATGATAGTGGTATGATAGCGACCTAAAACATGTATATAAAGTTTCAACTCAAACGGGTGAGGCATTTAGACGCTATCGCGCTTTAAATATTTTCATCCCATCATAAAGATACAGGATTATTTGTTGTGTCCCTGTAAAAAAACTATAAGTGCTAGATTCACCAAAATCTATACAGTTCGTGACACTGTGACTTATAACATGTGTATAATTTTTTTGCTCAGTTTACTAAGATGTTTAGACGCTACCACACTTTTAAGATTTTGGTCCCATAGGCCATAATGATACAGTATTTTTCTTGGTGTCCCTGTAAAAAAACTATCAGTGTTAGATTCGCCAAAATCAATAGGGTTTGTGCTACGGTGACATACGTACCAACTTTCTGCTCACTCGAGCGAAGCGTTCAGACGCTAGTGTGTTCACTCACACACATACATACATCATCGTAAAAATTGTGAAAACGTACTCAGGGGACCTCAAAAGTATAGAAACAGTAAAAATCTGAAATTCGGATTTTTGACATGATTACAATACTCTTCTTATATATGTATGTTCGGAAAGTAAAAACTGATGCGGTCACCAGCACCACATGACTTGTTTGAACAATTATTTATTCATAAATATTGTTACGGAAAGATTGACATTTTTATGTGCATGGTAAGTGATTTCTAAATAAACAGGCATATTCTAGAATGATAAAATTGCAACGCAAAGCTGACCTTGAATCTAATTAAATATTATTTTTCTTTATAAACTTAAAAAAAAAATCTTTAGTCCGTAATATCATAATCACTACTTACGGCAATTTAAAGTTTTGTTAAAATCGAATAATACGACGCAAGTTTTAGAAAAAGCTTTTTAGATTTCAAAAAAAAAAAAAAAAAACACGTGACTCATCGTCTAACATTAATTAAAAGTTGGAAGACTGATAGCTTGCTAAATTTAAGATAGGAATAAAAATGGTCAGGGGGAAAAAATTAAATTAGTTAATTAAAAAAAAAAAAAAAAAAACATCAAAGAAGCTGGTTTTACCTAATATAGCTAATATCCCGATTGAACCAGCATAATAATAATAATAATAATAATAAAAGAAGAAGAAAAGGAAAGAAAATCATTGAAATTAGTGTATTAATTTGAGAGTTACAGCCCCCTAGTTACATACACAAACAGAGATTCAATACATACACAAACAATTACATACACAAACAAAGGCTTCCATTGCCATAAGACACTTTTTTTTCGTTATCGGGGTTAAAAATTAAATAAACCTCCTGATGTATGCTAAAAAAAAAAAAGTACGTACGTGCTTGTGTAAGGCGTTGAAAAGAAATTTTTAATGTTTCGCGCCACCCTAAATTCCCTTCTGTGCGGCGGCATTCTTTAAAATCCGATGCCACCCAAAGAGAGAATCCATTAAAAGGCTTCAATGGATGAAAAATGATTTTTGACAAGAAAATTTTCGAGCGGAAAGGAAAGAGAGCCGGAAAAGATCATTACAGTGTTTCCTGCATATTCACACTTCTTTCAAATTCTATCTTCACACTTTCGGCCGAATTTTGACAGGAAAAAAAAAAAAAATCAATATTTATCTTAATATAACTAAATTCTTTTTTTTTTTTTTTTTTTTTTTTTTTGTGTGTGTGTGTGTGTGTGTGTGTGTGTGTGTGTTTATCATATGGAGTCAGAATATAGAATTCACGTAGAATTAAATGCATTTTCTTTAGTTTACTCAACTTTCCAGATGTGGAAAAAATTAAATACGGATGGAGAATTATATCAAGGCTTTCTCGTCATACACGTTTTAATTTTTTATAATATCCTTTAAAAATATATATAGATAGATATCTGGTAATCATTTTAGGTTGGAATCACTGCGCACCTAACGATATAAATTGGCGAAGATATCTATCTAATATTATCTAAATGATGCGCAGTTCATGCATTATACGGTTGTAGAGTGTTACGTATCCGTACACATGTGTCATTGCTTTATGTGTATTCTCAAGTCTAATATATTTTTCTAATTAGGCGGAATAAGTATCTTTTTAAAATTAATTAATTTATAAATCATATCGCACATGCTCAACTTACATTTAAATATACCCTTCCTCCCTCCCCTTGTTTTACTCGATTCTTTAGTCAATTTTCTTGAAGAAATTGTCAAATTGAGAAGAAAAATCTCTTTTTCTATTATCTATAAATAAATTACAAGAATTCTGTGACTTGTTATGAAAGAAAAAGAAAAAAAGTGAGAGAAAATCTGAAATCACTTCATTCGACTTCCTGAACATTTAGAAATAAACGATTGTTTAAATAAATTTCAATAAAAGACACGGTTAAATAAAGAAAACGGAAAATCACAGTGGCAAAGTTTTGAGTATTTCTCCTCAAATTGTATGTCGTTTAGTGGTTTGTAATGTATACATATTCTTTCATACGTCCCTGTAAAGAAATATAACTTGCTCGGAATATCAAATAGTTATTTATTCTTCTATGATTTAAACAATTCTTACTTAATGAAACTTTAAAAGCCAAGAGACTCCAATGTGTAAAAATTCTTCTTTATATACCTATAAAAAAAATCTATAACTCATATAAACATGAATTACCTACATTCATGTAAATCTGTACATTTCTTGCGATGATCACCTACAAGATGCCAAACAATTTATATCTTAATTAAAAGAACAGTTTAAGCGCTAGAGACCGTCAAATAATTCGAATGATTTAAAAAAAAAACTAGTATGTTGTGGCCACCACAAGATTTTCTTCTATATTTTCCTATACAAATTCACTCAGTAACATAAAAAAAAAAAAAAAAAAAAAAAAAAACTTTTTTTGCCCTTTTTTTTTTTTTCATTAAAAGTAAAAAAAAAAAAAAAATCGATAACTTTGTTTTAAATTATCACATATTTATACTTCAACCAAAGGTTTTTAAAGGTATTGACAAGACCTTTCGAAAGATACCCATCTTGAAAATTTACCCCCCCCCCCCCGAGGGCGGAAGCGATGCCCCCACATGCACAAAAATTTTTTTTCAATTAACTACTACTATTATCAATAATTCATATTAATTTTACAATCACAGGTTAAGAATAACTTTCATTATGTACATTTATACGAAATTTTGTCCTATACTGCCATGTTGAAAATTTAGAAAAAATACGATCACAGCGCCACCTGTCCAGCGATTTATCCCCAAATCTAATCAGCACCAGTTTATGTCAGGGGCCAACTAAATACCGAGTTTGGTTAAATTTCGTTAAAAAAAAAAAATCTGAGGTTTTTTTTTTCATTTAAAGTAAAAAAAATCGATAACTTTGTTTTAAATTATCGCAGATTTATAGTTCAACCATTCGTTTTAAAGAAACTGATGAGACCTTTCGAAAGATACCCATCTTGAAAATTTACTCCCCCCCCCCCCCCCCAGAGGCTCCTACATATACAAAAAAATTTTCCCAGTTGACTATCTCTGTTATAAATAATTCTTGTCAATTTCATAATGATTAATAAAAAATAATTCTCTTTATGCACATTTATACAAAATTTTGTCCTATATCACCCTGTTAAAAATTTAGAAAAAGCAGGATGGCAACGCAACCTGTAAGACAATTTTTACCAACAGTTGATAGCCACTAATTTATGTCAAGGTGCAACTACATACCAATTTTTATGAAATTCTGTGCAGTAGTTCCTGAGATACAGTTGCCACAAAATTTTGTCACACACACAGACAGACAGACATTTTCTAAAAATGGTCAAATCGTGTTCCACAACTCTCAAAACGTGTAAATCCATCAAAAACCAGAGGTCGAAAATTTTTACGAATCCAATACTTTCTTCTTTTGAATATAGAAGAAAGTAAAAAGATGGTTGCGTCATGATTAAAAAAAAAAAAAAAAAAAAAAAAAAAAATCTATTCCATGAAATTGTAAATGAACTATAAAGGTCATAAACTCATCAAAATCTGTGTAAATGGGGCGAAAGGGACTTATAAGTAAAAACTTTTAGCTCAATCGAACAAGGTGTTTAGATGCTGCATTTTAAATAATTTAGTCATAGACCTTAATTTTATCTATATATATAAAAATATCTGATGTGGACACCACATGACTTTCTTATACACCCATTGGAACAAACATATTATGAGAACATTGACATTTTCGTGTGAGGTAACTGATTTGTACATAAACAGGCATGTTCTCCAGTCCACGAACATGCCTGAAAAACTGCTATTCCAACCACAAAAAACACGATAATTGGATTATACATACCGCCGAGACAAATATAGTATTCTTCTTTTTCCAAGATATAGTACTACCCGCCTCATTACAGAATTTCATTGACAAATGTTCAATAAAAGTCAAAGAGTTCAAAGAAAATCATTCGAGTACAGATGGCCTACTTTTGTTCTCTTTGGAGAAAATTAGTGGCGAGAAACGATACATTTTACCGAAACAATTCACTCCGTTAAAATTGAGAACGAGTTTACTCTCTGGTTATCCTGAAACAATATTTGCCGCCATATTGGATCGCTAATCTCGCCAAGCCGACACGTTCGTAGTCAACACAGATTCTGAACATTTAGAAATAAAAGATTAATCTTTATCTTGGCATTGATTTTGGAGATTTGCCGTCGAACTTGGCAACTTGGCGACTGAATTTGGCGAAAATTTGTAGTTTAGGGTTGCCAAAGTTTGGAAGCTCTAACTTCAATAAAAACAGAATTCTGGAATTTTCCGGAAAGATTCATTGGTTTATAGAACTGAACTAAATTCTTCGAAAGTTCTATAAATGGCTAACAAGATTGTACAAAAAAGAAGAGTGATTATCGATTAATATAGACTAGAACTTGCCTATATCTTTATGTGCTACTTTCTATACGGTATTACAGTAAAAGTGGAAGCAGCTGGAAATCTTTTCATTTTTACTAAGGTGTTCGTTGACTTAGCGTTAGCCCTTTCATGCGCGGTGGGATATATTTTATACCACCTAACTTCACTTTCCAACTGCAAGAATTCATCCCAGAAATTTTTTAGAAAAAACTTATGTTTTTAACATATCAGAAAAGGCCGGTTTTTTTTTTATCTTAAAATTCAAAATTTCTTTTAATTTAGTTCACGAATTCCGGTGGCAGTGTAATTTAAAAGATCCGAATTGTCTTGCGCCGGAAAGGGTTAAATTAGGCATTCAAATGTGGCGAAAAGTGGTAGTTCAACTTTCCCAAAATTTAGAAACTAAGTTAAATGGGACACGATTTCTAGAATTTTTCGGAATGATTCACTGATTTATAACGCAGCATTACCTCGAAAATTCCATAAATCACTGACCATACTCTTGATGAATTCAAATTCCATTCAGACTTCGAAATTTTCGGTTACTCCTGATTTAGCGAAATTTCTGCTCTGTAATATATTTAACAATGTTTATTTGATTTCTGCAATAAAAATGCCCATTTCATTGGATTGCTCAAGAATATTCCTAGATTAATGAATTTTATATGCACAAAAAAAAGTTTTATTCAGCTGTTTTCTAAATATTCATTAAATTAAGTACTTTCATCGACTAGAGCGTGGTTATATCAATAAAAATAACTTTCTACACGCAAAAATATCGACAGCGGTCATATCAATATCATTACGGTTTCTATCTACGCCTACGGGCTGAATGCTCATTAAATAAAACGCATTCGTCGACTAGAACTTGATTATGTCTTCACAAATTACTTTCTACACGCAAAAATGTCGAAAATTTTCATAATATCATTACGGGCTCAATCATCAGCTTCTTTTGAAATCTCTGTGATTGTAGGTCATATGTAATGACATTTTTTATCATCATATATAGTTACCCTCATCCGTGGCTGATTCTGTCACACTTTAGGCTTAAGAGATTACCTTCAACTCTGTCTCCTAATTTTCCTACTTTAGTCAATTTTAAAAAATCTAATCGTCCGATCGATAAGCAGTTTAAACCAACGGATTCAGAAAAATTACGCCTTTCATTGGGTACCTTATTTGTAACGAAAATACAATTAAATTTTTTAAAATTAATTTAAATATGAAAATAAAAGCTTTAAAATACATTTTGAAATTGTTGTCCCCATTTTTTTTTCAGCATAAAATGAAATATGCTTTCCCGTAAAAAAATAAAAATAAATTTGCTCATGCATATGAAAAAAATGACGTGTATGAAATAATTTTAAAGGTAACGAATAGATAAACAAAGTGAGAAATTTCGCACGGGCGTGCTAGCAAATGAATTATTTAAAGTGAGTGAGAGAAATAAATAAAATAAAACGATTACTTTTCAACGGGTGCCTTAGTCGCCCAACAACAAACTAGTTATGAATGTAATTTTCGTAAATATCTCCAAAACGGAAAATCACAGAGAAATAAAAAAGGAGGTGCACAAACTAAATGTGATAACAAACCTATACACTAACTTTCAACATCTTACGTCCAATTATTTTTGAATTATGCGAGACACATCCATCCATACGTACATACAGATGTCAAGAAAAATCGCAGATATCTTTAAAACGGGAGCTCGTGTTAAGACCAATGTTGGAGGTGTACAACTAGATGTCATGACAGTCACAAATATAATTTTACAACATTCTACGCATATTGGTTTTTGAGCTATGCGAGATAAAATTTCAATTTTTACTTCCTTATACAAAATATAAAGGAAGTATTGTAATTACCTTACTATTGTAATTACATTACAATAGTAGTGCAATTACATTGCAGGATTACAAGACGTCCTTGAACTTTGTATAAAGAAGTAAAAATTGTCTTCATGAAAGAAAAACTATTAGTACTAGATTCATCAAACTCTATACAGGTGATGCAATGGTAACCTATAACATTATAACCGACTTTCAGCGCAATCGATTTTTCTGTTCTGAGATCGTTGTGTTCTGATCGTTGAGTTTGGACGTTATCGTGTTCACTCACACATACATCAATGTAAAAATAAAAATAATGTGACCTAAGGAGACCTTAAAAGTTATACAGGGTGTTTCAAAACTCATGGGCAAAAATTTAAGGTGGTAGAAAACATCTAAACAAGCCATTTTCACCATACAATGCATAGGCGGAGAGCAAGCGGTGACCGCTAGAGGATGCTGTAATGCGTTTTCTTACACATCGTCCATCGTCATTTCTACCGTGGATTTCAGCAGGCACGGCGACATACAGTAATCAGGAAAAGGCGGGCATTATGTATGGTCTGGCGAATGGGAATGCTCTGGAACCCGCAAGACTGTACAGACAGCGTTTCCCAAGAAGTCACGTGTCAGATCGAAAAATACCACAACAGTCTTGCAGCTTCCAGAGCATTCGCATTCGCCAGACCATACATAAAATGCATGTCCGCCTTTTACTAATTTTAGATTGTAAAGATATTACAATGGAACCTATTTCAAATCAAAACCTTTACAACAAACCAAGAACTAAAAATCATGCAGTACGCATTGATTATTAATACTTTCCAACTGCACGCATTTGTTGCATCATATATTTTTCAATATTCTTTGCCTACGTTATCACACAACAGACAGAAGCACTGAAAGGAATACAGATAGACTAATTGAATTTAAAATCACTTTTAGACATTGTTGGATAATGTTAAAAAGGCTTATAAACTCAAAATAAAATGCAGGCGTTAGACTATAATTGTAGCCCTGTAAATCTGAAGGTTAATCATATTACAAAATATTAAGTTACAATATTAACAATACATATTTTTTTTTTTTTTTTTTTTTTTTTTTTACAGTAGAAAAATATTTAAATGTGATTTTTAAAAATGTATCACTTAAAACGCAATGTATAAGAATTTTGTTTTGGTTGTCCCTGTGCATGAACTAGTTGTACGGGACATATCAATACCCTTTTAAATACGAAACATACCATAGTGAACTTGACTAATACATAACATTTTTTAAAAATTCTGAAAATATTAACGGACGCTAGGGCGGGATATAGACAGAAAGATAAACAATCGGACAGACAAATGCACAAATTGAAATCATTTTCACACTTAAAAATTGTTTGAAGGCGCTAAAAACGCTTACTCTAAACGAAAAAGCAATTCAGCAAATTTTTATTCATATCTCTTAAAGAAACTAAATATTTTTGTGTGTCCCTGTAAATCTAATGCTCATCATACAATATTCTACAGCAAGCATTCTTTTGCACATATGAATAACATATTTCAATTTCATTAAGCTTTGTGAAAAGTAAAGTTATTAAAATTTGGCATATAGAAATTCCTCATATAGAACGCAATTGCTTTGGAATACTTTCGAGTGTCCTTGTACACAAACCAGTGCTGATATTTACGCCATTTTACATAAACATTCGATAGTGAACAGGAATGACATATTTCAATTTTATTAAGTTTTGTCTACAGTAAAGGTATTAAAATGTGGTTTATAGAAATACCTTTCTCAGAACACAATGCTCTGAAAAACTTTTGGGTATCCCTGTACACAAACCAGAAGAGGTCCATTTTCACTCCATTTTCAATAGAGAATGTTCGGTAGTGAACTCGAATAACATATCAGTTTCGAAAAATTCTATAAGTATGTAAGGGAGTTAGACCGTGAACGGACAGACGGGCAGACGAACAGACAAATAAACACACAAAATAAAATCTTATTCACACTTAAAAATAGTTAGAAAGTGTTAAAAATACTTAATATAAACGAAAGTGCAATTCCAGCAAAATTTTATTAATAATTCTTAAAGTAACTGAATATTTTTGTGTGGCCCTGTAAATTTAATGCTAATCATACTATATTCTATAGAAAGCAATCTTTTGCGCATATGAATTACATATTTCAATTTCATTAAGCTTTGTGCAAAGTAAAGTTATTAAAATTTGGTTTATAGAAATACCTCTCATAGAATGCAATGCTTTGGAATAATTTCGGGTGTTCCTGTACACAAGCCAGTGCTGGTATTTACTCCACTTTACATCATAAGCATCCGATAGTGAACTTGAATAACATATTTCAATTTCATTAAAATTTGTGTACATTAAAGGTATTAAAAGATTCTTTATAGAAATACCACTCATAGAAGGCAATGCTTTGGAAGACTTTCGGGTGTCCCTGTACATAAAACAGTAGAGGTACGCACTCCACTTTCAATAGGGAACATCCGATAGTGAACTTGAATCACATATATCAGTTTCAGGAACTTCCATAAATATTTACGGGAGTTAGAGCGCGGACGGACAGACAAATGAAGTCATGAACACTTTTCAACCTGGGAAAGTGTTAAAAAGTATAGAAATCGGAGCATCTGTTAAGAAGTTATGAGCTAACAAACAAATAAACAAACAAAAAAAAAAAAAAAAAAAAAAAAAAAAAAAAAACGGTTTGAAAAGAGAACCTCCTTCTTTGTGAAGTTTGTTAAAAAATATCAAAACATGTTTCGAAGCAATTAACATTCTGAAAAATATTTTACATATTTCATTTAATTAAATAATAATAATAAAATACACATATGAAGCTCCATGGAAATTATTCTGAATATTTATATTTCTTTTCCGCTGCATTAGGAAGTTGCGAAGGAGTTGTTCCCTTCAAGGAAGCCAAAATTTCGAGCAGTGCATAAAATTATTTAATCTTATATATATTACTAGCAGGCTTTGCCCGCTTCGCTGGACACTATATTTAAATGATTTCTTTGTAACTGAAAATATTTCGATTGACGACTATTTTCGTCACAGCTTTAATATGGGACCTCCTCGGCAATATCAAACATTTTTTGAACTTCTCGAATCTGTACAACAAAACTATTATTAAAACAAATATTTTCGAAAACAGTCCAATAACTGGTGTTAATTCTTCGAATATTCTGGAAACAGTTGAAGCTGTTACTCGTACAATATAAGTCATTATTCGATGAATGCTCTGGGACAGTCCAAAAATAGTCACTTGTTCCACAGGAGTAAAGCAAATAACATCAACTACACCAGCGCAAAAATTTTCGCTCACTCACGAAAAATGTCCAGTTGCTTAGAGCTCAATCCCTAAAGTGCAGTGACTCAGAATAGGTCTCTGAATAACTTTGGATCGCAGTGACTACATACTCTTTCCCAAAAATCAACTCACACCTACTTATAACTTTTGGCGATGGGGCTTGGAGATGACTTCATCGAGAATCCCTTGGTAAGCTTAAGGTCTATGTTCCCGTGTGTCGGAGAGCTTCGAAACATCGGGAACCCTAAACTACCATTTTTCACCAAATTTGGTAACCCACTCGCCAAGTTTGTCGCCAAGACTATGCTTTCTATTAAACATATCTTTATTTAGTTATTTAAATATTAATTTGAATTAATAAAATATTTCTGCCCGACAGCGTACAAGTGCAGTCACACACAGCAGCTTATTTATTTGTATGTTAAATTAGCGTAGTGATTGGTATATAAAAAAATAAATGAATTTAAATTTACATTTAAACCAGTTTATAAAGTTTCTATATATAAAAAAAAAAAAAAAAAACTTGGACTCATGTCAAAGTTGTACCTTGGGGGGGACTCATGTCAAAGTTGTGCCTTGGGAGGGACTCATGTCAAAGTTGTGACTTGGGGGACTCATGTGCCTTGGGGGGGGGGGACATGTCAAAGTTGTGCCTTGGGGGGACTCATGTGCCTTGCGGGGTACATGTCAAAGTTGTGCCTTGGGGGGGACTCATGTCAAAGCTGTACCTTCGGGGGGACTCATGTCAAAGCTGTACCTTGGGGGGGACTCATGTCAAAGTTGGGCCTTGGGGGGACTCATGTCAAAATTCGGCCTGGGGGGGACTCATGTCAAAGTTGTGCCTTGGGGGGGACTCATGTCAAAGTTGTGCCTGGGGGGGACTGATGTCAAAGTTGTGCCTTGGGGTGACTCATATCATAGTTGTGCCTTGGGGGGGGACTCATGTCATAGTTGTGCCTTGGGGGTAATCATGTCAATGTCATTTCAAAAAGATTTTGATGAAATTTTGGCAAAAGCAGAATTTAGTTTAGGACGGAGGACTATTAGTTTTTTTTTCTTCCCAATTATAACATCGCTTTCAAATTATTCAATTATAATTTCGATAACTGTCCAACTATCGAAAAATGATTTCGACAAATGTCCAACTATCGAAAACGACAACGCAAAAATCGATGTCTGAGACTAATAGGCCCTCAGTCCTAAAAATAAATAAATAACTAAACATTTTCGTGCTACACAACTTTATTATATCTCTCCCTTGGCGGCTTTTAAATTTTTGTCGCCATATTAGCTTTTTTTTTTTTTTTTTTTTTTTTTTGTATAATTTCTTGCATAAAAATAGAAAGCGTTTTATCGGATACGTTTTCGTTAACATATAAGAACCCTTCATATTCTGTTTATTTTATTAATGGTTTTTAGGTTTAAAATAGTGCTTGATAAAATAAATTTTCTATTTTTAAAACTGCACTTTTTTTTCTATAAAATTATCTACTCAGATAAAAATAGATCATTTATGTGACTACTATTTCAGTTTATTTTTTTCGTTTTGAAATATTTTTCTTGAACTACCTAGATTAAAATCGCTGTTGCTAAATTAAACCTCTTGGCGAAAAATGTTCGGTATACTTCAACGCAACAATTTAAAAAATCACCCAGGAGGATCTATAAATAAAACTGATTTTAGTACAACATATATTAGCATCGTAAACTATATTAGAACTTTATCAATGTGTAAAAGAAATTTTAAATTAAAAATGACGTCAATTTTTGTGAGATGCATAATTTATTTTTATTTATTTTTAATTTTTTATTGTTCACGTTTAGATAAATGTATTTATTTTCCTGTTGAAAAAAAAATAAATAAATAAACCATAGAATAATAATAGAGAAGAAGGAGCATGCCAATACTCTTAATGCTTACAAACCCCTTCTAGTGAAATGCCAGCGAAAGCTACTTTTGCTACTCAAAACCTTAAAGTAGGGCCATAGAAAAATAATAATATCGCTGTTTGTTGTGGCAACACAACAGCTTATTAGAAACACTTATGCTCCTTCTTCCTTTATTATTATTCTATGAAATAAACTCGGTTTTTTTTTTTTTTCTTTTGGCAACAATTAAATTATTGATAAAATTAAAATGGCTAATTTTTTCCTATTATTAGCTTACAAAATTGCTATTTTATGCATAAAAATCGCAAAAACAATTTTTTTTTCGGAATAAAAGGTAGCCAACTTTTTAAGTTAGGGTATAAGCTATCTCCATAACAAATTTTATCGAAATCCATCGAGCAATTTTAGCGTGAAACTCAGTCAAATAAACGGACATTCACATTTATAATATATATAAGATAAATGTGAATGTCCGTTTATTTGACTGAGTTTCACGCTAAAATTGCTCGATGGATTTCGATAAAATTTGTTATGGAGATAGCTTATACCCTAACTTAAAAAGTTGGCTACCTTTTATTCCGAAAAAAAAATTGTTTTTGCGATTTTTATGCATAAAATAGCAATTTTGTAAGCTAATAATAGGAAAAAATTAGCCATTTTAATTTTATCAATAATTTAATTGTTGCCAAAAGAAAAAAAAAAAAAAACCGAGTTTATTTCATAGAATAATAATAAAGGAAGAAGGAGCATAAGTGTTTCTAATAAGCTGTTGTGTTGCCACAACAAACAGCGATATTATTATTTTTCTATGGCCCTACTTTAAGGTTTTGAGTAGCAAAAGTAGCTTTCGCTGGCATTTCACTAGAAGGGGTTTGTAAGCATTAAGAGTATTGGCATGCTCCTTCTTCTCTATTATTATTCTATGGTTTATTTATTTTTTTTTTTTTCAACAGGAAAATAAATACATTTATCTAAACGTGAACAATAAAAAATTAAAAATAAATAAAAATAAATTATGCATCTCACAAAAATTGACGTCATTTTTAATTTAAAATTTCTTTTACACATTGATAAAGTTCTAATATAGTTTACGATGCTAATATATGTTGTACTAAAATCAGTTTTATTTATAGATCCTCCTGGGTGATTTTTTAAATTGTTGCGTTGAAGTATACCGAACATTTTTCGCCAAGAGGTTTAATTTAGCAACAGCGATTTTAATCTAGGTAGTTCAAGAAAAATATTTCAAAACGAAAAAATAAACTGAAATAGTAGTCACATAAATGATCTATTTTTATCTGAGTAGATAATTTTATAGAAAAAAAAGTGCAGTTTTAAAAATAGAAAATTTATTTTATCAAGCACTATTTTAAACCTAAAAACCATTAATAAAATAAACAGAATATGAAGGGTTCTTATATGTTAACGAAAACGTATCCGATAAAACGCTTTCTATTTTTATGCAAGAAATTATACAAAAAAAAAAAAAAAAAAAAAAAAGCTAATATGGCGACAAAAATTTAAAAGCCGCCAAGGGAGAGATATAATAAAGTTGTGTAGCACGAAAATGTTTAGTTATTTATTTATTTTTAGGACTGAGGGCCTATTAGTCTCAGACATCGATTTTTGCGTTGTCGTTTTCGATAGTTGGACATTTGTCGAAATCATTTTTCGATAGTTGGACAGTTATCGAAATTATAATTGAATAATTTGAAAGCGATGTTATAATTGGGAAGAAAAAAAAACTAATAGTCCTCCGTCCTAAACTAAATTCTGCTTTTGCCAAAATTTCATCAAAATCTTTTTGAAATGACATTGACATGATTACCCCCAAGGCACAACTATGACATGAGTCCCCCCCCAAGGCACAACTATGATATGAGTCCCCCCCAAGGCACAACTTTGACATCAGTCCCCCCCAGGCACAACTTTGACATGAGTCCCCCCCAAGGCACAACTTTGACATGAGTCCCCCCCAGGCCGAATTTTGACATGAGTCCCCCCAAGGCCCAACTTTGACATGAGTCCCCCCCAAGGTACAACTTTGACATGAGTCCCCCCGAAGGTACAACTTTGACATGAGTCCCCCCCAAGGCACAACTTTGACATGAGTTCCCCCGAAGGCACAACTGTGACATGTACCCCGCAAGGCACATGAGTCCCCCCAAGGCACAACTTTGACATGTCCCCCCCCAAGGCACATGAGTCCCCCAAGTCACAACTTTGACATGAGTCCCTCCCAAGGCACAACTTTGACATGAGTCCCCCCCAAGGTACAACTTTGACATGAGTCCAAGTTTTTTTTTTTTTTTTTTTTATATATAGAAACTTTATAAACTGGTTTAAATGTAAATTTAAATTCATTTATTTTTTTATATACCAATCACTACGCTAATTTAACATACAAATAAATAAGCTGCTGTGTGTGACTGCACTTGTACGCTGTCGGGCAGAAATATTTTATTAATTCAAATTAATATTTAAATAACTAAATAAAGATATGTTTAATAGAAAGCATAGTCTTGGCGACAAACTTGGCGAGTGGGTTACCAAATTTGGTGAAAAATGGTAGTTTAGGGTTCCCGATGTTTCGAAGCTCTCCGACACACGGGAACATAGACCTTAAGCTTACCAAGGGATTCTCGATGAAGTCATCTCCAAGCCCCATCGCCAAAAGTTATAAGTAGGTGTGAGTTGATTTTTGGGAAAGAGTATGTAGTCACTGCGATCCAAAGTTATTCAGAGACCTATTCTGAGTCACTGCACTTTAGGGATTGAGCTCTAAGCAACTGGACATTTTTCGTGAGTGAGCGAAAATTTTTGCGCTGGTGTAGTTGATGTTATTTGCTTTACTCCTGTGGAACAAGTGACTATTTTTGGACTGTCCCAGAGCATTCATCGAATAATGACTTATATTGTACGAGTAACAGCTTCAACTGTTTCCAGAATATTCGAAGAATTAACACCAGTTATTGGACTGTTTTCGAAAATATTTGTTTTAATAATAGTTTTGTTGTACAGATTCGAGAAGTTCAAAAAATGTTTGATATTGCCGAGGAGGTCCCATATTAAAGCTGTGACGAAAATAGTCGTCAATCGAAATATTTTCAGTTACAAAGAAATCATTTAAATATAGTGTCCAGCGAAGCGGGCAAAGCCTGCTAGTCACGCATAAAATCTAAGTTCTCCAGAATAACTGTATGCATATAAACATTATTTCAGTACCAAGAGAGCAGTCATTTATTTTTTAGATTTCTTTACACAGTTTAAATTTCATCATGAGGATCGCTTTCTTCGCTCTCTCTTAAGGTGTTCTCTTTCTCCGAAGCCCATCTGGGCATGCCACCCTTTCTATATTCTTCCCATTCCACGATCTGACACCATTTTTCAAAATCCTTCGCGCATTCTTCCCTTGTTTGGATGATCATGTAAGCACATATCGTGCCCACGAGCATGAGTAAGATAAAAATGAGTATTCCAATCGTCAGTAGCACGTTCCTGTTATTCAAAAATTCCAGAAATTTGGGTACTGGAGGCAGGACTTCCACTTTTACTACATTAGATGTCCACTGTCTGTTGGACAGAGGATCGTCAATTCTGCAGGACCACTTACCTGAAAATAAATCAATCAATAAATATTACAAGCATTATTAAAAAATCTCTTCATTCTCTTCAGATAGCAATCTTTGAAATGAACATACTTCAATCTATTTCAACATGAGTCGATTCCGTTTATACCACAGTGAAATGAGAGGGTCACTCGATACCGTGAATGAAGAATCGTGAATGGTAACAATTGGACGAACAAACCAATTTCTTCAATTCAATTTTGAAACTACCAACGAAAACCCACTCGAATTGCAAATAAAAATAGACTATGTAATAAAATTATACTAGCATCGCCCGAAGACCGAAACTCGACCAATTTTTAAAATAAACATTTAAATACTAAATATTCGAAATTCCCGTTTAAACACTCTTCTTAGGCCTAAAAATAAATAAATATAATACATAGCGAGTTTGTTAACCCTAGAGAGTGATTATAATTGAAGTTGCTATTTCAAAACGATCTAGTAAAAATTGCCGGTCAGAATAGCTTCATATTTTAACAGAACAATTCTGAGGCAATGGGATTCTGTTTAACGAAGAAAAAAAATAGTTTCAAAATATGCCGATAAATCGCATTGTCAGGGGAATGATCCAAAGGCCCTGGATAGAGAGAAACTGGACATTGAACAAATAGGGCGTCATTTGTTCAAAAGCCACTCGATCGGCGCACAGTGGATCGAACAATGTTAAAATACGAACATAGGGCCAAAAATCAACCTCTAAAAAACTGATATTTTGCAGTGAAATAATTTAAAAGAATGTCTAAAAAATACAGATATAGGGTTATTTCTTCAATTACACGAAGTTTTGTTGTATATAAATAAGTTCAAAACGAAAACTTTCAGAAATAAGATTTTTCGATGAATTTCAGTGACTTTATTTGAATAGCCATCAAGTGGCACTTACGATAACTATGAAAAAATACGAAATAAAAATACTTTTAATAATGTCCTAATAAAGGTTTAAGGTACTTCTGCCAACATTTTGTTGGTTTTTCTGTGTTGTGATTCACGCATGAAATGTGAATATAAAATTAAGAACAAAATTAAATTTATAAGTTGCGTAACTTTTTTTGTCCAAAATTGTCCAAAATTTCAAACACATTTTACTACTCCCAAAAGTATGCACTTTAATCTGTGAAAAGGATTTGCGCCATAAATCGCCACTTTTAGAGTAAAATAAATTTTTATTCTGTTTACCCTCAAATTATCAATCGAGAAATTTATCTGAATTTATCTGAAATTTATCAGTATTCATTAATGACAGAAAATATATTAAAATTTTTATCGTGAAAATATTATAGAATTTAGATGATTAAAATAAATTTAATAAATCATAAATTAATTTTATATTTTTTAAATATTTAATAAACTAATTAATTTTACTTTAATGGTACTGAAAAGTACCGTTGGACCCAAAAAAGGAGGGAAATGTAAATAGTTGCCGTGATATGTCATAAAATGTTAAAATTAAGTAAATGTTTAACGTTAAATAATCAAATGTTAAAACTAAATAATGTAATAACATATGACGATTTAAAGTAAAAGTTCCTGTGTTTCAGGAAAAAGTGTCTTCTTTTGCACATTTCTTTTATTCGTTCTCATGCTTAAAATCAGGGGGTCAGATGTTAATAACAAGTGATGTAGCAAATCTTCGTTACAAGCTCTTCGATTTATTTTTCTCGTGTGGTATTCTCTGTATTTACGAAACTCTTTATTTCGGGCTTCGCTAGCTTCTTCTGACAATTGTCCAATTGGAATAGAAAAAATTTCTATTATGTCTTTTCCATGAATCAATAGTTTGTGAACTGAAGCTGGCATATAGTACCACACATATTCTGAGACACATTGTTTCGCTGTTTCCAGTGCAATTTTTCCAAATTTGTCTCCTAAATTTGCCATCCAAAATTGCCCTCCTAAAAATAACAGAACCTAGAAACAACGTTTTTTAAAATTTCTTTGATAAGAATTCACTTTATTTGCTTATTTGTTTAAAAATTATTTCTGATAGCAAAATAAAACAAATAAAAAATCCAGTTCAATCAAAAAAATTCATTAATTATTGATCGCCTGCCTTCCATAAATCTTTAGTAAAATAAAGACAAAAGTAATTTTTTTAATAGAGTTTGTCAGTAAATGCCTGCATGAGTTTTCTATTGAAAAACTACATAAAAAAAAGAAAAGAAAAAAGAAGCAGTAATCTAATGATATATTTATCATTGTGAAATTTTTATTTATTTTCTTTTATTGTCTTCTTTTATACAACATTTGTTTCTTTACCAGGTATGTTTCTAAATACCTATTTGCAGCAGAAGAATATGATACCGCTTAACCCCTTTATTAAACCATTTTTTCCTCAAATGGCACATTAAACTATTTTCACGAATAAAATTTGATGTAAAGTAAAAAATTCATTTAGCCTATTAGAAATAATTAATTTTACTTTTGGCATCTTATTCTCTTAGTCAATCGCATACTTCTCACAACCCATCGTATTAGCATAAGCAGGATTGTCACAAACAACTACTTTTTAATTTTTTTCCCACTAGAATTATCAAAATAATTTTCATAGTGATGTTTTTCCAGAAAAATGATACACAGAAATCATTATTTTAAAAATTGGTGCCAGGTTAATAAAACGATAACGAATTTGGTGGGGAAAATATTCCCTCGGCCTTATAAAGGGTTAAAAAAAAGCATGGAATCGCTTTAACTATCATACATATATACATATTTAAATCGAAATGTGACAAAAAACATCATACATAGATAATAATAATACCATAACGTTCCTATGTTCGCCTCTGCCTATACTTCGATCCACTGTGCGGCGTAAGACGCATTTATTTTTATTAGCGACTGATACTTTCCGTTTAATTAAAATCTCGATAAAACTTCGTTGTTTATCTCTAGAAAGCCTTGCAGAGTGTCATTTGAAATTTTGCAGAGCATAATGGTATCATACATAACAGGCTGAACAATAATGGCGATAGCACATGAAGTAGCACAGTTTTACCTAATATCCACCTTATATACCAAATTTTACGTGTTTAGATATAGTTGAGATATATTCTTCACTTAAATGGGATGAATCACAGCATAGTGACGCTACCTGTGGGTGATATATTCCAAAAGCTTATCATCAATTTAAGTCAAGGTCTAAGAAAATATCAATTTTGGTCTGTTGGTTCGTGAAATACAAAATTTTGCTAAATACATGCACATACATCATAACCCAGATTGGGTTACACTTACCCAGTGCGGTATTCTCGAGTTGAGAGGAGGACGGTTTATAGTGTAGGGGGAGGGAGACTGTACTGTTGAAGTCCAACGTATACGAAGTATTGTTCAAGTTATGTCATATTATTATTATTATTTGAAGCATTGTCCCGCAATAACACAAATATCCAAAGTCTTGAAAGTAAAATGAAGTTTTTTTATTGAACTTCTTTTAAGTCACATTATGTAAAAATATACTTTTCAGGTTCTTAAACAATACATAAGTTCAGGAATAAATTCCTAAATTCGAGGAGCGACGGAGAAAAAGAGGGCGCGTTTTTAAATCGACGTCTTTTTGATACCACTCACAGAAGTCGAAAGTGGGGTATTTCGTTTTACTCCCTCGGAGTGGTCCGCCAAGCAGGGAAGCCATCTGCCTCTGTTATCAGTGTTTTTCGCCAAATACATGCCAATTTCAATTCTTTGTTTCCAAGTATAAACTAATGTTAATTTTTTGAATTATCAAAGACGGTTTATAAAATCATTAACCCTGCATTTGGCCAGCTTCTGCCAAGAGTTTAAGTGTCGACTTGAAAGCAGGTGCAAATCTTAAACATTATTATTATTGCGCAATTTCAAATGAATTATAACTTCCGCTATTAAACCACATTAATTCTGACAATAAGTTTTCTTGTTTAGAATTATTTGAGAACACTTTTTAAGCTATTGTATAGCTTTTATCGCGGGCTTTGAGCGCGGCGACCGAATCGAAAAATTCCGTAACGAAAAAAAAACTTAACACAGTTCGGTAGACTTCGGCTGTACGAAGCTCGCACAGATCGAGACGAGCTGCTCCGAAATCGGACGAATACATAAGCAGCTGTTTGTGAGAAAGTATATAGGTGTATAGGTATCTATCATCTATGTACAACAGTGAATAGCTGTACGCGTAAAATTTGTGTATAAAGCAGATCAGATAAAACTTGAATATCTCCATTCGACTTGAAGGCCTTTAAAACCTATTAAATACCATTTCTCTATTAAAATTTCTTTTCTTATCATTATTGTTATCTTATCATTATTGTTATCTTATTCATTAACTAGCAGGCTTTGCCCGCTTCGCTGGAAATTAAACTTAAATGAGTTGTCAAAATCCCATAACTTTATTAATAACCCAAGTTCTCGCTGTGATTGGTAGAGGTTTTCTCGCTCGCAAAGTGAGGAGTCTAGGTCTCCACTGTCTTCGACACAACTTACCCACTTCTTACTTCCCCTTCCTCAGCGGGTGAGTTCGAAGTTTTGCAAAATCACACTAATGTACATAATGCGTACACTTAATCAATATACAGTCTGGGTCCCCACTGCCTTAGGCACAACTTACCCACTTGTTACTTCCCCTTCCTCAGTGGGTGAGTTCGAAGTTTTGCAAAATCCCACTAACGTACATAATGCGTACACTTAATCAATATCCGCACACCAAAATTCGCCATTCTAAGATAATTCAAAGCGAATTCAAACGGAAAAACATGTTTTTACACATGTTTATTGGGAACGACTTCAGTATAAACCCACAACGATATTTGGCGATTTTTTTTTGTTGGCGATTATGGCTAAATCATAAATCTAAAAATCATAAATCATATATGATAAATGATAAAATCATAATCTAAATCATAAATCCAAAATAAACAAAATATTAGGCTGCCATATTATATCGCAAACAGTCCAGAACGACATCGTTATCCTTCAAAACAACGCCAAAGAAAAATCGCCAAATTCAGCTGTGGGGTTATACAGAAGTTATACCGTTTATTGCCCTCCGACTCCGAGAAGGGGGGGGGAGATTTCGAATTTCGTGAAATCCAGTTACAATAAGTGCCGGATGCAAACAAACAATTTACGCACCAAATTTCGTGACCACAGAAGTCTTTAATAGAAAATATAAATAAATAAGTACAAAATGCACAGCTTTAGTATGGGAACCCTTTGGTGACTTTAAATATTTTAAGCCATTTTTGCGATGAACTGAATTGGCTATCTCAATTGTGCAATCAAAGATCTTGGCGAGAAACGTCCGAGCTACTTCGGTTCCGAATTTCAAATTTTGCCAAAGGGATCCAATACTAAAGCTGTTCCATATCGAATCTAGGTGGAAAACGGAAAAAGAGTAAAATAAATTAGAAATATCAGACCTATATTTATAAATTTGGTACCAAATGAAAGAGGCGATTTTTTTTAATACAGGGGTGCAAACAGTTTTTCGATGCGACAATTAGATATTAAAAAAATAACTAAAGTATGAAATTTAAGTGGCAACGGAAAAACGGAAAAAGGGGAAAATAAATTAGAAGTATCAGACCTATCGTTACAAATTCAGTACCAAATTAAAGAGATGATTTTTCTGAATCCTGGGGTGTAAACAGTTTTTCGATACGACAATTAGATGTTTTAAAATTAACTAAAGTATGAAACTCAGATGGCAAAACTTCATTTAAATCTTTTCATAATTTGTAGTGCGATTCACGCGAATGAAAAAAGTCTTTATCTTAAAAATTTATTTTTGCATTTATTTTTCCATTCAAAGCGTTTTAGTGAAAAAATATTTATGGCGCATGCGCAGGCGTTTTTTACCCACAATTTAAACACTAATTATAATTTTGAAAATTTCTATATATATAATTTCAAGTTGGGTGAAGACCTAAATTTCTGCCAAGCGCCGTCGAATTCCGTCCAGCCATTCTCGAGTGATGCCCGGACAAACGTGTTTTAGTCTTTTACCCCCCAGGGGGGAACGGGGGAGAATTTCTGAAAAGTTGATGGATATAATTTTAAGTTGGGTGAAGACCTAAATTCCTGCCAAGCGCCGTTGAATTCCGTCCAGCCGTTCTCGAGTGATGCCCGGACAAACGTGTTTTAGTGTTTTACCCCCTGAGGGGGGGAACGGGGGGGGAATTTCCGAAAAGTTGATAGATATAATTTTAAGTTGGGTGAAGACCTAAATTCCTGCCAAGCGTCGTTGAATTCCGTCCAGCCGTTCCCGAGTGATGCCCGGACAAAAAAAGCGACATTCGGACACGATGACATACACACAGACACACACACACACAGGCAAAATTTTCTGAAGTCATTTTCGGCTTTCAGGGGGTGTGAAACGTGAAGATATCGCAAAATTTTTCGATTCCGACAAATTTACAGACAAAACTCTGATTTTATTAATATAGATAGATATCAAAGAAAAACCTTGAATATCCCCATTCGACTTGCAGCCCTTTAAAACCTATTAAATACCTTTTCTCTATTAAAATTTGTTTTATATCGATCACCACGCTCAAAAAGTGTAACTTGAATTAATATCAAAGAAAAAACTTGAATATCCCCATTCGACTTGCAGGCCTTTAAAACCTATTAAACACCTTTTCTCTATTAAAATTTGTTTTCTTATCGGTCACCACGCTCAAAAAGTGTAACTTGAATTAATATCAAAGAAAAACCTTGAATATCCTCATTCGACTTGCAGGCCTTTAAAACCTATTAAATACCTTTTCTCTATTAAAATTTGCTTTATATCGGTCACCATGCTCAAAAAGTGCAACTTGAATTAATATCAAAGAAAAAACTTGAATATCCCCATTCAACATGCAGACCTTTAAAACCTATTACATACCTTTTCTCAATTAAAATTTGTTTTCTTATCGGTCACCACGCTCAAAAAGTGTAACTTGAATTAATATCAAAGAAAAAACTTGAATATCCCCATTCGACTTGCAGGCCTTTAAAACCTATTAAATGCCTTTTCTGTATTAAAATTTGTTTTCTTATCATTATTGTTATCTTATTCATTAATATCAAAGAAAAAACTTGAATGTCCCCATTCGACTTGCAGGCCTTTAAAACCTATTAAATACCTTTTCTCTATTAAAATTTGCTTTCTTATCGGTCACCACGCTCAAAAAGTGTAACTTGAATTAATATCAAAGAAAAAACTTGAATATCCCCATTCGACTTGCAGGCCTTTAAAACCTATTAAATACCTTTTCTGTATTAAAATTTGTTTTCTTATCGGTCACCACGCTCAAAAAGTGTAACTTGAAATTATATCAAAGAAAAAACTTGAATATCTCCATTCGACTTGCAGGCCTTTAAAAACCTATTAAAATACCTTTTTTCAAAAAATAGAGTTAGATCATTGAAATTTGGTACATCGAGGTTTTCGATACCTACAAATCGATTGCGGATATTTTTGATATATTCTCATTGCGGATATATTCTCATTTATTCAATAAAACAAAAAAAATTGTTTTCTTATCGGTCACCACGCTCAAAAAGTGTAACTTGAATTAATATCAAAGAAACAACTTGAATATCCGCTTTCGACTTGCAGGCTTTTAAAACCTATTAAATACCTTTTCTCTATTAAAATTTGTTTTCTTATCGGTCACCACGCTCAAAAAGTGTAACTTGAATTAATATCAAAGAAAAAACTTGAATATCCCCATTCGACTTGCAGGCCTTTAAAACCTATTAAATACCTTTTCTCTATTAAAATTTGTTTTCTTATCGGTCACCACGCTCAAAAAGTGTAACTTGAATTAATATCAAAGAAAAAACTTGAATATCCTCATTCGACTTGCAGGCCTTTAAAACCTATTAAAATACCTTTTCTCTATTAAAATTTGTTTTCTTATCATTATTGTTATCTTATTTCTTAATATCAAAGGAAAAACTTGAATATCCCCATTCGACTTGCAGGCCTTTAAAACCTATTAAATACCTTTTCTCTATTAAAATTTGTTTTCTTATCGGTCACCACGCTCAAAAAGTGTAACTTGAATTAATATCAAAGAAAAAACTTGAATATCCCCATTCGACTTACAGGCCTTTAAAACCTATTAAAATACCTTTTCTCTATTAAAATTTGTTTTCTTATCATTATTGTTATCTTATTCATAATATCAAAGGAAAAACTTGAATATCCCCATTCGACTTGCAGGCCTTTAAAACCTATTAAATACCTTTTCTCTATTAAAATTTGTTTTCTTATCGGTCACCACGCTCAAAAAGTGTAACTTGAATTAATATCAAAGAAAAAACTTGAATATCCCCATTCGACTTACAGGCCTTTAAAACCTATTAAAATACCTTTTCTCTATTAAAATTTGTTTTCTTATCATTATTGTTATCTTATTCATAATATCAAAGGAAAAACTTGAATATCCCCATTCGACTTGCAGGCCTTTAAAACCTATTAAATACCTTTTCTCTATTAAAATTTGTTTTCTTATCGGTCACCACGCTCAAAAAGTGTAACTTGAAATTATATCAAAGAAAAAACTTGAATATCCCCATTCGGCTTTCAGGCGTTTAAAAACCTATTAAAATACCTTTTCTCAAAAAATAGAGCTTGATCATTCAAATTTGGTACATCGAGGTTTTCGATACCTACAAATCGATTGCGGATATTTTTGATATATTCTCATTGCGGATATATTCTCATTTATTTAATAAAACAAAAAAATTGTTTTCTTATCGGTCACCACGCTCAAAAAGTGTAACTTGAATTAATATCAAAGAAACAACTTGAATATCCGCTTTCGACTTGCAGGCCTTTAAAACCTATTAAATACCTTTTCTCTATTAAAATTTGTTTTCTTATCGGTCACCACGCTCAAAAAGTGTAACTTGAATTAATATCAAAGAAAAAACTTGAATTAATATCAAAGAAAAAAAAATACTGCATAAATAAAATAAATAAATAATTATAATTGCATAAGTTGATAAAAAATGCTATGCAATAGCTTTACCGCGGCAGTCCTCGAGTGCCACACGTATTTTTTTTTTTATATATATCTGTACTTAATGTCAGAATTTCTTCGTTACATTTTATTTCTTTCTTTATTTTTTTTTTTTTAATCTTATTAAAGGAAGTACATTTATATTAAAAAATAATATGAACATTTTTATTTATGATTTTAGATTTTCAGTTATAAAACATATAAAATTTAGGTCTATGAATGATGTCTGTCTGTTAACATTTCATGTTGACATTTCTGTTAACATGTCTGTTAACATTTCATGTTTTGAGGATAATCAAAATTTTGGTAGCCGCATAGTGGTTCACCACCAGGAGTGATGGTATTCGGTACCATCGGATACACATCTCGATCGCCTCTTGTTTTGACTCTCGCCACTCTGAATACCAGTCATTACATTTCTGACGAGTTAAGGCCCGTCGCTCAATCCTATATTCAAGGCCTCCGAATAGTCCAAGCGGCGGCTGCAAAAAATTGACTTGAGAAGGTACGAAGCTGATTTTTTTCATATAGATAGAATTCATGGTTACAATGAAAATCTGATAGGGTTGCCTGGTCAAAGCCGTCAAGTTTAAGAGAAACAACCTCACTTCCGGTCACAATTTAAACGATTTTCGAACCCCAAAAGGTATGAAGATGAAACCGGTGCTAAAATGTAGAGATTAATATGCTCTTTAAAATGGCATAGGGTTGCCTGGTCAAAACCGTCAAGTTTCAGGGTTGCCTCGATAATAGGGGTCAAATTTAAACGATTTTCGAACCCCAAAAGGTATGAAGATGAAACCGGTGCTAAAATGTAGGGATTAATATGCTCTTTAAAATGGCATAGGGTTGCCTGGTCAAAACCGTCAAGTTTCAGAGGTTGCCTCGATAATAGGGGTCAAATTTAAACGATTTTCGAACCCCAAAAGGTATGAAGATGAAACCGGTGCTAAAATGTAGGGATTAATATGCTCTTTAAAATGGCATAGGGTTGCCTGGTCAAAACCGTCAAGTTTCAGAGGTTGCCTCGATAATAGGGGTCAAATTTAAACGATTTTCGAACCCCAAAAGGTATGAAGATGAAACCGGTGCTAAAATGTAGAGATTAATATGCTCTTTAAAATGGCATAGGGTTGCCTGGTCAAAACCGTCAAGTTTCAGGGTTGCCTCGATAATAGGGGTCAAATTTAAACGATTTTCGAACCCCAAAAGGTATGAAGATGAAACCGGTGCTAAAATGTAGGGATTAATATGCTCTTTAAAATGGCATAGGGTTGCCTGGTCAAAACCGTCAAGTTTCAGAGGTTGCCTCGATAATAGGGGTCAAATTTAAACGATTTTCGAACCCCAAAAGGTATGAAGATGAAACCGGTGCTAAAATGTAGAGATTAATATGCTCTTTAAAATGGCATAGGGTTGCCTGGTCAAAACCATCAAGTTTCAGAGGTTGCCTAGATAATAGGGGTCAAATTTAAACGATTTTCGAACCCCACCAGTGTAAAAATGAAATCGGTGCTAAAATGTAGGTATTAATATGCTCTTTAAAATGGCATAGAGTTGAATGGTCAAAGCCGTCAAGAAACAGAGGTTGCCACGTAAATAGGAGAAGTATTTTACGATTTATTTACCCAAGTAAAAAGTGAGTTACCCAACTGTAAAGATGAAACCGGTGCTAAAATATAGATATTAATATGCTCTTTAAAATGGCATAAGGTTGCCTGTTCAAAACCGTCAAGACTCGGAGGTTGCCTCGAAAATAGGTCAAATCTGTCAAGTAAAGCAGTCAACCACAAAAAAATAGGCGAGTTTTGAAGATTTGTTAACGAAGTGTAAAAAAAATACGAATAGCATTAACAAAGAAAATTAATAAGGATGAAATTATATGAATATTTGAAATGTGTAGCTGGTTCCAGAATGTACAGCGTAGGAGTTATTTTAAAATGGCACATGTTTGCCTGGTAAAATTCGTAAAGAAATAGCGGTCAGTCTCCAAAAAGCTAACAAATATTAAAGATGTTTAACACAAAGTGAAACACACATGAAGACTATTTTAAAAAGGTTAAACACGAAATGATTAATATTTAAAAGATGAAATTGCTAGCTAAATGTAGAACATACAACACTTTTTCAATTTCCTTACGATTGTGCTTCAAAACCTGTCAAGGTATAGCGGTCAGCTTAGAAAAGGAAGCGAATTTCAATATTCGTTTATTTTATTTGTTTAATGATATAAGAGATTTTAAAGCATAAAGAAAATTAAATTATTATGCGTGACCATTCTTTTTCTAATCTGTATAAAACTAATTTCAGCTCACGAGCTCGTTTTTTCCCCATTTTTCAATACTTAAAATATTCAAATTGTGTCAAAGTATTGAGAAGATAATTCCCTGAAGCGACTGCTTTGTAGAATTTTATACGAAAATATTGGGTTGTGCCGATTTTGTTATATTAAGAATTTGTCAATTTTAGAAAATTTTCTCAATTTTTTTTTATATCTAATTAAAATAATCCATAATACCTTCTGCAAATTGATTATGGGTACAAATAAAGCGAAAGACATTTTTAAAAAATTGATAAATTTTTTATTATGAGAATTTTTTATTATGAGTTTCTTGGGCATTATTATCTTCATTTCTGTTAACTTTTGCGGTCGTATTTTCTTATCCGTATCCGCATGCTACATTTTTAATTTTTACTATTAATTCGTTGTTTTTATGGGAAATTTTAGAACAGTTTCATTACAGTTTATTTTTTATTTTTTAAATACTTTTCATATTTTTTCTTCTCATTGTATAAAAAAACCCTTCAAAATTAGCTTTTCTCTTTCTTTAGAGGCAACCACTATTTTTCGAGATTTTCACCTGGCAACCCTATGATGCTCAAAAGAGAATATTATTCTCTATATTTTATAAACGGTTTCATTTTTAAATATGTTAGGGTAAGAAAACCGCGAAAATTCGCCCCCCCCCCCCCCCACACTCACACACTTTTCATGGCGCCGAAGTAGGGAGGAATGACAAGTGGCGCCCTCAATATTTACCAAAAATTTAGATCACAGTTTCGTAGCTTTCTCCCATTGGACCTTCAACTCCTATTAATATTACTCCGTGGGTAGCATCTACACAGAACAGTGGACATTTTTCACAATGCAGAATTTATGTTTCTACGAAGTTAGAGTTTTCTTTGCAAATTTGGTATAACTTTGATAACTATCATCCTTGGTGGCTTTTGGATTTGGCGTTGAAAACGTATTGCAAAAATATACACGCAAGATGTATATTTTCATAATACATTTTGTACGAAGTATTGTTTCATATTCTTGATTACTCTCTTAATATACCTTATCAAATTAATCATGATATCCCAAAGAAATTAAATATGTTTGCCAGATAATTTTGCGATTTTTCTTTCACCAAGGACGTCAGATACCAGCATCTTCGCCAACTTTTGCTGCTTACAAAATCTTATTTGTTTTCTTGAATCAAAATAGTTTTCGGCTACGTTTTGCAGGTGACAATGTGAGATGTGTAGTTTGAATAGGATTCGATTTTTGTATTGAATAAAGGTATCAATTTTTATTTAATTTTGCGCCGACTTCAAAAGTTATGATTAATTGTAGTGTTATAGGTTGTTTGGCGAAGGAAATTATTTTATACTTTTTGGCGCAATTTAGTTTCATTTCATACAATTTTTTGAATTCGGTTAAAAAAAATACTTCCCCTTCGTGAACGATATGGCGTAGAGGTAAGGCGCCGCGCTACGAACCTAAAGGTCCAGTGTTCGATCCCCGTCAGGGGAAATTTTTAAAAAATGGTTTTTGTTAATTCTAAGTTATTTTAATTAAAGATTTAAATGTATGTAAATATTACGGTGTATCACTCACACGATTTTCTCTTACCCTGAATCTTAATACTAAGATAGATATTTTGTGCTTTTTAGTTCACATTTCTATAAAAGCGTGTTCTTTAATTTTTTAAAACTATAATATATATATATATATATATATTTTTTTTTTTTAAGCTATTGCATAGCTTTTATCGCGGGCTTTGAGCGCGGCGACCGAATCAAGAAATTCCGTAACGAAAATAAACCTAACACTCTCTTCCTTGAAGTGGTTCCCATGGTAACTAAAAGCGGCAATGAACACGTAATACAATCTCATCGAAGGAAGGTCGCGTATTCTATTTCAATGGGTTTAAAGCGCGAAATTAAAAAAATTATAACTCATTCAGTTTTTAATAGCATAAGGGATAAAGTATTATTAGAATTAAGATATCTATTATAGACAAAAGCGAATAAATATAAAAGTAATTTAGAATTCCGTTATCTATTTTTATTAGCCATTTAATTTATTGAAAATATAGTAATTAATTATTGCCTTTATTTAAAGCTATATTTAAAACTCATATATGTGAAGGAACGACTCCCCATGCAGTCCCCCCCAAAGCACAACTTTAACATGAGTCCCCTCCCCAAGGCACAACTTTGACATGAGTCCCCCCAAGGCACAACTTTGACATGAGTCTTCCCCAGGCACAACTTTGACATGAGTCCCCTCCCCAAGGCACAACTTTGACATGAGTCTCCCCCAAGGCACAACTTTGACATGAGTCCCCTCCCCAAGGTACAACTTTGACATGAGTCCCCCCAAGGCACATGAGTCTCCCAAAAGGCACAACTTTGACATGAGTCCCCCCAAGGCCCAACTTTGACATGAGTCCCCCCCAAGGTACAACTTTGACATGAGTCCCCCAAGGCAAAACTTTGACATGAGTCCCCCTTCCAAGGCACAACTTTGACATGAGTCCCCCCAAGGCACAACTTTGACATGAGTCCCCCCCAGGCACAACTTTGACATGAGTCCCCTCCCCAAGGCACAACTTTGACATGAGTCCCCCCCAAGGCACAACTTTGACATGAGTCCCCTCCCCAAGGTGCAACTTTGACATGAGTCCCCCCAAGGCACATGAGTCTCCCAAAAGGCACAACTTTGACATGAGTCCCCCACAAGGCACAACTTTGACATGAGTCACCCCAGGCACAACTTTGACATGAGTCCCCCCAAGGCCCAACTTTGACATGAGTCCCCCCCAAGGTACAACTTTGACATGAGTCCCCCAAGGCAAAACTTTGACATGAGTCCCCCCAAGGCACAACTTTGACATGAGTCCCCCTTCCAAGGCACAACTTTGACATGAGTCCCCCCAAGGCACAACTTTGACATGAGTCCCCCCCCAAGGCACAACTTTGACATGAGTCCCCCCCATGTCCAACTTTGACATGAGTCCCCCTCCCAGGCACAAGCAACAATTTAATGCTATAAAATACTAATACTGTCCGAAAACTTCATGAAAGCGAGGAAGGTTAAGTTAAAAAATTTTAATTATTATTTTTACTGCACAATTATTATTTATACTGCGTAAATAAAATAAATAAATAATTATAATTGCATAAGTTGAAAAAAAAAAATGCTATGCAATAGCTTTACCGCGGCAGTCCTCGAGTGCCACACGTATTTTTTTAATCTCTACATTTTAGCACCGGTTTCATCTTCATACCTTTTGGGGTTCGAAAATCGTTTAAATTTGACCCCTATTATCGAGGCAACCTCTGAAACTTGACGGTTTTGACCAGGCAACCCTATGCCATTTTAAAGAGCATATTAATCTCTACATTTTAGCACCGGTTTCATCTTCATACCTTTTGGGGTTCGAAAATCGTTTAAATTGTGACCGGAAGTGAGGTTGTTTCTCTTAAACTTGACGGTTTTGACCAGGCAACCCTATCAGATTTTCATTGTAACAATGAATTCTATCTATAGGAAAAAAATCAGCTTCGTACCTTCTCAAGTCAATTTTTTGCAGCCGCCGCTTAGACTAGAAGCACAATAGTTAAACAGGAAAATGCACGACCGCATATTGTCCTGATTGTCCGGACATTCCTTGACGCAGAATATGTTCGACTGTTGCTCTGGCTAGCGCGTTCTACTGATCTTGCACCAATGAAAATGACTGTTTAATCATTAAAAACGACTACCCCCCCCCCCCCACCACCACTGACCAGTAACTACGATCAATAAATAATGGCATCGTGTTAAAACTTCATGAAGTGCTTTACCCGTACATGTCATCCAATCGCTGTTTGATTCAATGCCTAGGCAGATAAGAGCTGTTATTGCTCACAAAGGTCGCTGCTTCATGGACTGTTTTCTCAGTACATATTACTCCAAATTTTATGAAATCTTGATCAAATGTTCTTAATACTATAATGTAACTGCCCAATAAATATCATTCGGATATTCGCATTCTTTCATGGTGTTGCAATTTTCACAATCATGAGTATATATATATAAGTATGTATGTATAAACCTAGTACCTATTTTTTCTAATTCCAATACATTTTACTTTACTTTACTTTTTTCCTTTTTTAGTTAATTTAGAGCAGTATTCAATACTCTCTATGTATTTCTAATGATTTATGAATAATTTCTAAGCAATGATTTTACACATTCAAAAACTAGTTGGCATAGGTGGACTCTGCTCAGTTCCCCATCCTATTTATGTTGTCATAAATTTCTAGTGCGAGACATACTATAATCATGTTAAAAGAAATTAATTTGACCAAAGCTTGATACAGTGACAGAATGAAATCCCCGCCTAATAGGCTATCCACCGTTCACTTCGATATACTTATCCTATTCTAATCTATTAATTTATTTTATCAGAGTCAATTCCGTTGTTTAGTTTTCATGCTACTATTTCCAATGCAATAATTCTCAAAATTCAGATTTATATGAAAAATTTACAATTTTGCTATGTTGATAAAATCGTAAATTACGAATAATTTACGAAACTTTCCTATTAGAATATTTGTATTCAATCATGTTTAAACAAATATCGTAAAAGTAATTTTGAAATTGTCTAATGTATTTAGGATCCTCAAAATGGAAGTTTATGCTCAATTTTACCTTATTCTGACATGTTAAGTAAATCGTAAATTCCAAATAACTCACGGATTTTTTAAATTGGAAAAATCATAGTCCATGATATTCATGCCAGTATCCAAAATAATATTTAAAAAGTGGTTCGAAATCTTTACGATGAAAATATCCCTCAAGATGGACGTTTATGTGAAATTTTGCTCTATTCTGCCATGTTAAGAAATTCGTAAGTTTTTAATAGCTTAAGAAATTTTTATATTGGAAAATTCATAGTCATTAATATTCATGCCAGTGTTTTAAATAATATTTCAAAGTAGTCTGGCATATTTACGATGAAAATATCTCTCAAAATTGATGTTTATGTAAAATTTTGTCCTATACTGCCATGTTAAGAAATTCGTAAGTTTCCAATAACTTGCGAAATTCTCAAAGTAGCCTATTTATAGTTACTGATGTTCATTCCGGCATCAAAACTGATATTTTAAAACTGGTCTGACATTTTTACAGTAAAAAGTTTCCATTTAATGCACGTTTAAGTGAATTTTTGTCCTATTCTCCCATGTTAAGAAAATCGTAAATTTCTAATAACTTACGAAGTTTTTTTAATTCGAGTGTGGCAATTGAATAGGGTTCTTGCCTGTATCGAAAGTAATATTTTAAAACTGATCTGACCTCTCTGCGACCATTTGTTCGTGAGATATAGTGTAAACAGACTAACAAACTAACGGATTAACACACTAACAGACACCATACAAATTTTGTCATTTTCGGATTTCTCACACCTCAAAACGTGCAAAAACGTAAAAAAAAAAAAAAAAAAAAAAAAAAACCGAGGTCGAAATTTTTCACGATTACCTAAGTTCCCCATACCTATAGTATAATGGAGAACTAATATCTGAAAAGAAAAAAAAATTCGCTAGAAACTTTTCCATTACATAAAATATTATCAGAATATGTGGGGCAGAATTGTAAACTGTTTCTTTTGAAATGAGTATGGTGCTAGGTTAAACTTAATAAATTTAAATAAATAAGTTGGTGAATAGTCAATGCTCACTTTGAAATAAATAAATTGTTCTAGGAAGTAAATCTGATTTTACAAATTTTTTTCAGGTGCTTTAGAGTCTGAAATTTGTTAAAAAAAAAAAAAAAAAAAAAAAACTTAAAATATTTTTAAAGGTAGTGTGATAATTGTTGTGGCAACTCAGGAATTGTGTTTGTTAAGTAAAATAATGTTTTAATAGTTTAGTTTCCAGGGTGTGCATGTTTCGTTTAATTCTTTTGCAAAAGTGGAATTTATAAATGTTTTGCAAATTATCATTTGGAAATGACCTGTTCTGTGGATGTAGTTCTGCAGTACTTTACTTAAGCTACAACTTAGCTTCTAATGTGGTTTTACAGAATTATGTTTGAGAGAACAAGTGATTTTCCAATAATGACAAATTTCTAAGTACTTTCATTTAGGATGTATAATCTGTATTTTGTTTAACTAGTTTTAGTTCCCCATCATACTATAGGTATGGGGAACTTCGGTAATCGTGAAAAATTTCGACCTCGGTTTTTTGACTTTTTTATACGTTTTCAGGTGTGAGGAATCCGAAAATGACAAAATTTGTATGGTGTCCGTCTGTAGGGTGTCCGTTAGTGTGCTAGTCCGTTAGTTTGTTAGTCTGTTTACACGATATCTCACGAACAAATGATCGCAGAGAAGTCAGATCAGTTTTAAAATATTACTTTCGATACTGCCAAGAACCCGATTCATTTGCAACATTCGAACTAAAAAACTTCGTAAGTTATTAGAAATTTAAGATTTTCTTAACATGGGAGAATAGGACAAAAATTCACTTAAACGTGCATTAAATGGAAACTTTTTACTCTAAAAATGTCAGACCAGTTTTAAGTTTTAAAATATCAGTTTTGATGCCGGAAGGAACATCAGTCACTTTATAGTGGCTGATGTTCCTTCCGGCTACTTTGAAAATTTCACAAATTATTGGAAATTTACGAATTTCTTAATACGGCAGTATACGACAAAATTTCACATAAACGTCAATTTTGAGAGATATTTTCATCGTAAAGATGTCAGACTACTTTTGAAATATTATTTAGGACACTGGCATGAATATTAATGACTATGAATTTTCCAATATAAAAATTTCGTAAGTTATTGGAAATTTACGAATTTCTTAACATGGCAGAATAAGGCAAAATTGAGCATAAACGTTCATTTTGAAGATCATAAATACATTAGACAACTTCAAAATTACATTTATGATATTGGTTTGAACATGATTGAATACAAATATTCTAATAGGAAAATTTCTAAAATTATTCGTAATTTACGATTTTATCAACATAGCGAAATTGTAAATTTTTCATATAAATCTGAATTTTGAGGATTAGTGCATTGGAAATAGTAGCATGAAAACTAAACAACGGAATGGACCCTGATAAAATAAATGAATAGATTAGAATAAGATAAATATATAATGAAGTGAACGGTGGATAGCCTATTAGGCGGGGATTTCATTCTGTCACTGTATCAAGCTTTCGTGATATTCATTTCTTTTAACATGATTATAATATGTCTCGCACTAGAAATTTGTGAGAACATAAATAGGATGGGGAACTGAGCAGACTCCACCTATGACAACTAGTTTCTGAAACTTACGATTTGCAATTTCTCCTGTATCATTTAAAACCATGCAGTTTTCATCGATGGCGGGGATTTCATTCTGTCACTGTATCAAGCTTTCGTGATATTCATTTCTTTTAACATGATTATAATATGTCTCGCACTAGAAATTTGTGAGAACATAAATAGGTTGGGGAACTGAGCAGAGTCCACCTATGACAACTAGTTTCTGAAACTTACGATTTGCAATTTCTCTTGTATCATTTGAAACCATGCAGTTTTCATCGATGGTTAAATGAAGTTGGTTGTTGCTCCCTGTTTTTTAGGATAAAGGGATTTTAGGTAAAATTAAAAACCATAAAAATAAATTAAATGGAATCGCGTAGGCTTGTTAGGGCTTGTCATTTTAAAGAAAAGTGAGTTTTTATTAATTCTATAGGATTATAGTGGGCCTGGGATTAACGTTAATCAAAGCTACAGAAAACGAAAATAACTGAATAAATAAAGAAACCGTAACAACTATAAGTCATTCACTGTTATTTCAATAAAGAGCAAATGATAGTTACATAAAGCTCCAAACCAATAGTTAACATGGTGATATAAAAACAACCATTTCTTCCCTGTGCCCCCTTTCTTTTAAAATATATGTAACACTAATTTTCTTAAGCAACAAGTGGTATTTACAAAGTTTTATTTAAATCGATTATAGGAAGGTTTTTTTTTTTAAATCATTTTTCGATTATAGGAAGGTTTTTTTTTTTTAATCATTTTTAAAGTTTTATTTAAATCGATTATAGGAAGGTTTTTTTTTTTAATCATTTTTCGATTATAGGAAGGTTTTTTTTTTTTAATCATTTTTCCGTCTGCATTAAACCTTGCCTCCCTCAGCTATATATAACTATCATTATGATTTTCAAAAACAGTAAGTGATAGTTATCGAGGATATCATTATAAATGGCAACAATGTGGTATAAAAAATAATTTTTTTCCCTCTTCCTCCCCCTTCATTCCACAGGTATGTGTGACTCTGATTTTTTTTATTTACAAAGTTTTATTTAAATCGATTATAGGAAGGTTTTTTTTTTTAAATCATTTTTCGATTATAGGAAGGTTTTTTTTAAAATCATTTTTAAAGTTTTATTTAAATCGATTATAGGAAGGTTTTTTTTTTTTAATCATTTTTCGATTATAGGAAGGTTTTTTTTAAAAAAAATCATTTTTCCGTCTGCATTAAACCTTGCCTCCCTCAGCTATATATAACTATCATTATGATTTTCAAAAACAGTAAGTGATAGTTATCGAGGATATCATTATAAATGGCAACAATGTGGTATAAAAATAATTTTTTCCCTCTTCCTCCCCCTTCATTCCACAGGTATGTGTGACTCTGATTTTTTCACAAATAGTAAGCGACTATTATACAAAGTTTCATTTAAATCAGTAGAAAGGTGATATAAAAATAATCATTTTTCTTTCAATCTGCTTACCCCAATCAATCTCCCCCCGCCCCCTGTCCCTAGGTATATACTAAGTGAATGCTGCACTAATTTAATTGAAATTTCTAAAAATGTAGTGTGAAAGTCATTCTTTAAATTCATTCTCCTTTCTTTTAAAATATATGTAACACTAATTTTCTTAAGCAACAAGTGGTATTTACAAAGTTTTATTTAAATCGATTATAGGAAGGTTTTTTTTTTAATCATTTTTCGATTATAGGAAGGTTTTTTTTTTAATCATTTTTAAAGTTTTATTTAAATCGATTGTAGGAAGGTTTTTTTTTTTTAATCATTTTTCGATTATAGGAAGGTTTTTTTTTTTTTAATCATTTTTCCGTCTGCATTAAACCTTGCCTCCCTCAGCTATATATAACTATCATTATGATTTTCAAAAACAGTAAGTGATAGTTATCGAGGATATCATTATAAATGGCAACAATGTGGTATAAAAAATAATTTTTTTCCCTCTTCCTCCCCCTTCATTCCACAGGTATGTGTGACTCTGATTTTTTTTATTTACAAAGTTTTATTTAAATCGATTATAGGAAGGTTTTTTTTTTTTAATCATTTTTCGATTATAGGAAGGTTTTTTTTTTTAATCATTTTTCCGTCTGCATTAAACCTTGCCTCCCTCAGCTATATATAACTATCATTATGATTTTCAAAAACAGTAAGTGATAGTTATCGAGGATATCATTATAAATGGCAACAATGTGGTATAAAAAATAATTTTTTTCCCTCTTCCTCCCCCTTCATTCCACAGGTATGTGTGACTCTGATTTTTTCACAAATAGTAAGCGACTATTATACAAAGTTTCATTTAAATCAGTAGAAAGGTGATATAAAAATAATCATTTTTCTTTCAATCTGCTTACCCCAATCAATCTCCCCCCGCCCCCTGTCCCTAGGTATATACTAAGTGAATGCTGCACTAATTTAATTGAAATTTCTAAAAATGACAACTAGTTTCTAAAAATGACAACTAGTTTCTGAAACTTACGATTTGCAATTTCTCCTGTATCATTTGAAACCATGCAGTTTTCATCGATGGTTAAATGAAGTTGGTTGTTGTTCCCTGTTTTTTAGGATAAAGGGATTTTAGGTAAAATTAAAAACCATAAAAATAAATTAAATGGAATCGCGTAGGCTTGTTAGGGCTTGTCATTTTAAAGAAAAGTGAGTTTTTATTAATTCTATAGGATTATAGTGGGCCTGGGATTAACGTTAATCAAAGCTACAGAAAACGAAAATAACTGAATAAATAAAGAAACCGTAACAACTATAAGTCATTCACTGTTATTTCAATAAAGAGCAAATGATAGTTACACAAAGCTCCAAACCAATAGTTAACATGGTGATATAAAAACAACCATTTCTTCCCTGTGCCCCCTTTCTTTTAAAATATATGTAACACTAATTTTCTTAAGCAACAAGTGGTATTTACAAAGTTTTATTTAAATCAATTATAGGAAGGTTTTTTTTTTAATCATTTTTCGATTATAGGAAGGTTTTTTTTTTTATTTAATCATTTTTAAAGTTTTATTTAAATCGATTATAGGAAGGTTTTTTTTTTTAATCATTTTTCGATTATAGGAAGGTTTTTTTTTTTAAATCATTTTTCGATTATAGGAAGGTTTTTTTTTTAAATCATTTTTCCGTCTGCATTAAACCTTGCCTCCCTCAGCTATATATAACTATCATTATGATTTTCAAAAACAGTAAGTGATAGTTATCGAGGATATCATTATAAATGGCAACAATGTGGTATAAAAAATAATTTTTTTCCCTCTTCCTCCCCCTTCATTCCACAGGTATGTGTGACTCTGATTTTTTTTATTTACAAAGTTTTATTTAAATCGATTATAGGAAGGTTTTTTTTTTTAATCATTTTTCGATTATAGGAAGGTTTTTTTTTAAAATCATTTTTAAAGTTTTATTTAAATCGATTATAGGAAGGTTTTTTTTTTAATCATTTTTCGATTATAGGAAGGGTTTTTTTTTTATCATTTTTCCGTCTGCATTAAACCTTGCCTCCCTCAGCTATATATAACTATCATTATGATTTTCAAAAACAGTAAGTGATAGTTATCGAGGATATCATTATAAATGGCAACAATGTGGTATAAAAATTAATTTTTTCCCTCTTCCTCCCCATTCATTCCACAGGTATGTGTGACTCTGATTTTTTCACAAATAGTAAGCGACTATTATACAAAGTTTCATTTAAATCAGTAGAAAGATGATATAAAAATAATCATTTTTCTTTCAATCTGCTTACCCCAATCAATCTCCCCCCGCCCCCTATCCCTAGGTATATACTAAGTGAATGCTGCACTAATTTAATTGAAATTTCTAAAAATGTCGTGTGAAAGTCATTCTTTAAATTCATTCTCCTTTCTTTTAAAATATATGTAACACTAATTTTCTTAAGCAACAAGTGGTATTTACAAAGTTTTATTTAAATCGATTATAGGAAGGTTTTTTTTTTAATCATTTTTCGATTATAGGAAGGTTTTTTTTTTTTTTTTTTTTTTTTTTTTTTAATCATTTTTCGATTATAGGAAGGTTTTTTTTTTTTTTTTTAAATCATTTTTCCGTCTGCATTAAACCTTGCCTCCCTCAGCTATATATAACTATCATTATGATTTTCAAAGCAGTAAGTGATAGTTATCGAGGATATCATTATAAATGGCAACAATGTGGTATAAAAAATAATTTTTTTCCCTCTTCCTCCCCCTTCATTCCACAGGTATGTGTGACTCTGATTTTTTCACAAATAGTAAGCGACTATTATACAAAGTTTCATTTAAATCAGTAGAAAGGTGATATAAAAATAATCATTTTTCTTTCAATCTGCTTACCCCAATCAATCTCCCCCCGCCCCCTGTCCCTAGGTATATACTAAGTGAATGCTGCACTAATTTAATTGAAATTTCTAAAAATGACAACTAGTTTCTAAAAATGACAACTAGTTTCTGAAACTTACGATTTGCAATTTCTCCTGTATCATTTGAAACCATGCAGTTTTCATCGATGGTTAAATGAAGTTGGTTGTTGTTCCCTGTTTTTTAGGATAAAGGGATTTTAGGTAAAATTAAAAACCATAAAAATAAATTAAATGGAATCGCGTAGGCTTGTTAGGGCTTGTCATTTTAAAGAAAAGTGAGTTTTTATTAATTCTATAGGATTATAGTGGGCCTGGGATTAACGTTAATCAAAGCTACAGAAAACGAAAATAACTGAATAAATAAAGAAACCGTAACAACTATAAGTCATTCACTGTTATTTCAATAAAGAGCAAATGATAGTTACACAAAGCTCCAAACCAATAGTTAACATGGTGATATAAAAACAACCATTTCTTCCCTGTGCCCCCTTTCTTTTAAAATATATGTAACACTAATTTTCTTAAGCAACAAGTGGTATTTACAAAGTTTTATTTAAATCAATTATAGGAAGGTTTTTTTTTTAATCATTTTTCGATTATAGGAAGGTTTTTTTTTTATTTAATCATTTTTAAAGTTTTATTTAAATCGATTATAGGAAGGTTTTTTTTTTTAATCATTTTTCGATTATAGGAAGGTTTTTTTTTTAAAATCATTTTTCGATTATAGGAAGGTTTTTTTTTTTAAATCATTTTTCCGTCTGCATTAAACCTTGCCTCCCTCAGCTATATATAACTATCATTATGATTTTCAAAAACAGTAAGTGATAGTTATCGAGGATATCATTATAAATGGCAACAATGTGGTATAAAAAATAATTTTTTTCCCTCTTCCTTCCCCTTCATTCCACAGGTATGTGTGACTCTGATTTTTTTTATTTACAAAGTTTTATTTAAATCGATTATAGGAAGGTTTTTTTTTTTTAATCATTTTTCGATTATAGGAAGGTTTTTTTTTAAAATCATTTTTAAAGTTTTATTTAAATCGATTATAGGAAGGTTTTTTTTTTAATCATTTTTCGATTATAGGAAGGGTTTTTTTTTTTATCATTTTTCCGTCTGCATTAAACCTTGCCTCCCTCAGCTATATATAACTATCATTATGATTTTCAAAAACAGTAAGTGATAGTTATCGAGGATATCATTATAAATGGCAACAATGTGGTATAAAAAATAATTTTTTTCCCTCTTCCTCCCCCTTCATTCCACAGGTATGTGTGACTCTGATTTTTTCACAAATAGTAAGCGACTATTATACAAAGTTTCATTTAAATCAGTAGAAAGATGATATAAAAATAATCATTTTTCTTTCAATCTGCTTACCCCAATCAATCTCCCCCCGCCCCCTATCCCTAGGTATATACTAAGTGAATGCTGCACTAATTTAATTGAAATTTCTAAAAATGTCGTGTGAAAGTCATTCTTTAAATTCATTCTCCTTTCTTTTAAAATATATGTAACACTAATTTTCTTAAGCAACAAGTGGTATTTACAAAGTTTTATTTAAATCGATTATAGGAAGGTTTTTTTTAATCATTTTTCGATTATAGGAAGGTTTTTTTTTTTTTTTAATCATTTTTCGATTATAGGAAGGTTTTTTTTTTTTTTTTTTTTAAATCATTTTTCCGTCTGCATTAAACCTTGCCTCCCTCAGCTATATATAACTATCATTATGATTTTCAAAGCAGTAAGTGATAGTTATCGAGGATATCATTATAAATGGCAACAATGTGGTATAAAAAATAATTTTTTTCCCTCTTCCTCCCCCTTCATTCCACAGGTATGTGTGACTCTGATTTTTTTTATTTACAAAGTTTTATTTAAATCGATTATAGGAAGGTTTTTTTTTTTTAATCATTTTTCGATTGTAGGAAGGTTTTTTTTTTAATCATTTTTAAAGTTTTATTTAAATCGATTATAGGAAGGTTTTTTTTTTTTAAATCATTTTTCGATTATAGGAAGGTTTTTTTTTTTAAATCATTTTTCCGTCTGCATTAAACCTTGCCTCCCTCAGCTATATATAACTATCATTATGATTTTCAAAAACAGTAAGTGATAGTTATCGAGGATATCATTATAAATGGCAACAATGTGGTATAAAAAATAATTTTTTTCCCTCTTCCTCCCCCTTCATTCCACAGGTATGTGTGACTCTGATTTTTTCACAAATAGTAAGCGACTATTATACAAAGTTTCATTTAAATCAGTAGAAAGGTGATATAAAAATAATCATTTTTCTTTCAATCTGCTTACCCCAATCAATCTCCCCCCGCCCCCTGTCCCTAGGTATATACTAAGTGAATGCTGCACCTAATTTAATTGAAATTTCTAAAAATGTAGTGTGAAAGTCATTCTTTAAATTCATTCTTCAAAATTTATTGTTTTTAAAATTTCCAAATTGTAAAAATGCTTCATTTTTTTATTTTTTAAGGTGTAGGGGGACTATTAGTTTCAATCTGGGTAAAAACGTCGTGGCCTATTTTTATAGACCAGTTTTGTGTAACACCAAAATAAATTAGAAATATCAGTCCTATCGTTACAAATTCGGTACCCAATGAATGGGGCGATTTTTCTGAATGCAGGGGTGTGAACAGTTCTTCAGGACGGCAATTAGATTTTTAAAATTAACTAAAGTGTTAAATTGAGGTAGCAACACTTCATTTTAATTCATTTCAGTCATTTTGAAAAGTGCGTGGCCCAGATTTACGGTCAAAAAACTAGACAAAAAATAAATAAAAATTAAATAATTAAAAGGTTTAAATATATATATATATGCCACATTTTTAAATTTTCCGTTGACTCATATAAACTTGACACATTACCCGAATTAAATAAATGCATGGTCATCGTGTTCTGAGCTATTCTAAAATTTCAAATGTCTAGCTAGTCTGGAAGTTAGATAAAAATCGATTGCAAGATTTGTACTGGACAAACAAGAAAGCGAGTTGAAAGCGATATCAAAAAACGTTGGTTTTAAAAATACAATATTAATCCTTTTAGAAAAACATATATTAGCACCCATGAACTACATCAGCACTTTATCAATGTGTAGAAATTTTTTTAAATTATAATGACGTCAATTTTTTTGTGAGATGCATAGTTTAACTTTTTATAATTTTTTATTGTTCACGTTTAATTAAATGTATATATTTTTATGCCGAAAGGAAATGAACTCGTAAATTTTTTTGGCAACAATTAAATCATAGCTAATATTTAAATAGGTAAATTTAAAGGTATTAAGAGGTTATTATTTTCATATTTTAATTCATTAAAAGAAAACTAATCAAAAATTCGAAAATAGGGCTTCGAATTATTGCATTGACATCGTGTTCTGAGCTATTCTAAAAGTTTCAAATCTCTAACTTTTCGGAAAGTTAGTTAAAAATCGATTGCAAGATTTGTACTGGACACACAAACAAGAAAACGAGTTAATAAAAACATGGTAAAATTAAGAAACAAAAATTTTACAAATTGAAATTAATAGTCCTCCGTACTGAACTAAATTCTGTTTTTGACAGAACTTTTACTTTTTTTTTTTTTTGAACAGAGTAAATATTATTTCCTTCTATAATTTGATGCGAAAACAATATGGAGTGTTACCATTTTCTCACAACTGCAAATGTAAAAATTAAATACATTAAAATTTTTCACAATGGATTTAAATAATGATGTAACATGTAAATCAAAAGTAAGATTTATTTAACTTCAGTGTTTTTTTTTTTTTTTTTTTTTTTTTAAGAATTAAAAGGGTAAAAGTAAGTAAGATTTAAAACTTACCAGACATGTTCTTTTTCACATTTTCTATTTCGTACACATTATTTTGAAGAGGTGACACTGCGCCAAAATGTTTATATTCCTTTCCATTTAATAACCATGTCTGTGTGGTATTTTTAAAAAACTTAGCCAGATGCACACCATTACAAACAAGAGTCATGCTCTGCTCGGCAGGAACTCGAATGTCGGGCGTAGAGGAAGAGACCGCTACCGCTGCTACTGAAATGGGTTTCACTGTCAGCGGAGCATAGTTGACACTGCAAACGTAAATTCCACTGTCGTTTGCCGAAAGCTTTCGGATTTTTAACTCAGTGAGTTTAATATCCATGCGATCATGATCCATTTTTAAAATTTTCCCGTTTTTAGTCCACATCAGCGAAGTTTTGGGATATTCTTCGAATACTTTTGAGACGGCTGTTGGGGAGCATATCAGTTGAACTGTTTCTCCTTCATTTTTCTCAAAATTGTAATTTTCCTGAAAAGTATCATTTAAGAAGTTCACGCATTGTATATAACATTCAATATAATTTAGCAGAACTCTATTGCTCTTAAATATTATGCAATGACGCCATTTCAAAGAAACTCGTAGAAAATTATTATAATTAAACTTCCGCTGTAGACGGACTTCTGGTAACAAAACATACAGACGAATCGACACAAAAACGGGTACAAACAATTGACTAGATACAGTCGCCACAAAAGTATCCAAGCACTAGCAAAAATTCCTATATAAAAAAAGTACACTTAATACTGTTTTATTAAATAAATCCTTGTCGAATCATGTTCTTAGACTCACTAAGAACAGGATTCGACAAGGATTTATTTTACAAAACTGTATTAAGTGTACTTTCTTTTAATATAGGAATTTTTGCTAGTGCTCGGATACTTTTGTGGCGATTGTATTAGAGTAGACCCCGGACTAGTAACCTTTCTGTTCCCGAATATCAAATACCCACCCATCCACCCATTAATTCGCCAAACCGTTTTTTTTTTTTTTCCGCCGAACCGTCATTTCATTTCCACCGAAGCAGGTTTCCTCCTCCTCGCCCTGTCACAGAATTTCTGTGTTGTATGCTCTTCAGTTTGACAGTGACACGTTTAAAGAGGTTTTTTTTCAGCGTTTTTTATTATATTCTTATTGTAATTTCGTGCGAGACTTTTCTTCGGAGTTTTGGTGATACGAGGAACAAATTATTTAAAACATGCAAAATCCAAGAACTAGTTGCCAAGAAATCGATTATCGCCAAAAGAAGGCGCAAGAACTGCTGCGATATTCGCAGAATTTTCCTCCTTAGCCAGTATAGGGAATCCGTATTCTACTTCTATCACTACTCAAGGATACAAACACGTTGCAAGAGACGCGTTCAAAAAGCATTAAAAAAATATTTTTAGAAAATGTTCACTAGAGGGTGTTTAGCCTTAAAAAAAAAAAAAAAAACTGTAATAAGAAATATAGTTCATAGAAAATGTGTGAACAATTGTAATCTTTATTAATGAGTTTCTGGTCGTTTATGCTTCATTGCATTGCTTAATTTGTCACTTTTCCACACAAAGCCTCTTTTTTTTTTTTTTTTTTTTTTTGTCCAAACGGAAATATTTTTTTACACCTTAGACGCATACACTGAAGCGTATAAGTACTGGTCTTGGTGACAATTAGAACAATCAGTTTGGTTACAGAATGCTGTAGCTAAGTTTAATGATAACCACCCCCGTATCATTTCTAAGCGTTACTCTTTCTTAAAAGCAGCTTATTGAGGAGCAAAACGATATAAATTGCAGACAAAGATTCATTAGGGTCTTTGCAATTTTGATGTCTACTACCTATTTTGGAAGGAAAGACCGAATCACTTTTAACAAAAGCGACCACTTCAGCAGTCGAAGGCTAGTCCTTGGTATCACCCAAAAATACTTTACTAGTCGTTAATTTATAATAGTACAGATTAGAGATGGACGACCTGCTTACGAATTAATGAAAAATATCATATCGCGCGGCCCGACCCGCACTAAGGCTTTGCTTACCTTTGCCCAGAATGATATCTAAAAATTCTGTCTGGATCTGGCCCAAACTTTTTTTTTTTTTTTTTAACAGAATAGGGTCCGGCCCGACCCGATTAAAAGAAATTAAAAACTAGTATGTTGTGGCCACCACAAGACTTTCTTCTATATTTTCCTATACGAATTCACACAGTAACAATATTTAAAAAAAAAAAAAAAAAAAAAAAAAAAATGATTTTTTTTTTTTTATTTATTTTTTTTTTTTTCGTTAAAAGTAAAAAAAATCGATAACTTTGTTTTAAATTATCACAGATTTATAGCTCAACCATTCGTTTTAAAGGTATTGACGAGACCTTTCGAAAGATACCCATCTTGAAAATTTACTCCCCTCGAGGGGGGGACTCCCCCCCCCAGGGGGGGTGGCGAGGCTCCTACGCATACAATTTTTTTTTCCCAGTTGACTATCTCTATTATGAATAATTCTTGTAAATTTCATAATGATTACTGAAAAATAATTCTCTTTATGCACATTTATACAAAATTTTGTCCTATATCACCATGTTAAAAATTTAGAAAAAGCGGGATGGCAACGGAACCTGTAAGACAATTTTTACCAAAAGTTGATAGGCACTAATTTATGTGAAGGTGCAACTACATACCAATTTGAATAAAATTCTGTGCAGTACGTTTTGAGATACAGTTGCCACAAAATTTTGTCACACACACACACACACACACACACACACACACACACACACACACACACACACACACACACACACACACACACACACACACACACACACACACACACACACACACACACACACACACACACAGACAGACAGACAGACAGACAGACAGACATTTTCTAAAAATGGTCGAATCGTGTTCTACAGCTCTCAAAACGTGTAAATTCATCAAAAACCCGAGGTCGAAAACTTTTACGAATCCAATACTTTCTCTATATTACATATAGAAGAAAGTAATAAATAAATAAATAAAAAAGAATGATTAAAAAAAAAGAAATCTCAAAACTAATGTTGTCCTTTTTACTTTCTTCTATATGTAATATAGAGAAAGTATTGGATTCGCGAAAATTTTCGACCTCCGTTTTTTGACGGATCTACACGTTTTGGGATGTCCTGAACACGAATTGATAGTTTTTAAAAAATGTCTGTCTGTCTGTCTGTGTGTCTGTCTGTCTGTCTGTGTGTCTGTATCATTTTTTTGTGGACGCTGTATCTCACGAACCAATGAATGAAATTTAACCAAACTTGGTATTTAGTTGCACCCTGACATGAACTGGTGCCCATTAGATTTGGGGATCAATAGCTCAACAGGTGGCGTTGTGATCGCATTTTATGCAAATTTTTAACATGGCAGCATAGGACAAAATTCCGTATAAATGAGCATAAAGAGAGTTAATTTAAACTTGTGATTGTAAAATTAATATGAATTATTGATAATAGTAGTAGTTAACTAGGAAAAAAAATTTGTGCATGGGGGGGCATCGGTTCCCCCCCTGGGGGGTAAGTACCCCCCCGGGAGGGTTAAATTTTGAAGATGGGTATCATTCGAAAGATCTCGTCAATACCTTTAAAACGAATGGTTGAACCATAAATCTGTGATAATTTAAAACAAAGTTATCGAATTTTTTTACTTTTAACAAAAAAAAAACTTAGAAAAAAATCGTTTTTTTTTTTTTTTTTTTTTTTTTTTTAACGAAATTTTACCAAACTTGGTATTTAGTTGGTCCCCGACATAAACTGGTGCTGATTATATTTGGGGATGAATAGCTCAACAGGAGGCGCTGTGATAGCATTTTATCTAAATTTTTAACATGGCAGAATAGGACAAAAATTCGTATAAATGTGCATAATAAGAGTTATTTTACACTTGTGATTGTAAAATTAATATGAATTATTGATAATAGTAGTACGTAACTAGGAAAAAATTTTTGTGCATGTGGGGGCATCGCTTCCCCCCCTGGGGGGGAAGTACCCCCCCGTGGGGGGTAAATTTTGAAGATGGATATCATTCGAAAGATCTCGTCAATACCTTTAATACGAATGGTTGAATTATAAATCTGTGATAATTTAAAACAAAGTTATCGATTTTTTTTACTTTTAACCAAAAAAAAAAAAAAGAAAAAAATTCACTTTTTTTTTTTTTTTTTTTAATATTGTTATTGATTGAATATGTATAGGAAAATATAGAAGAAAGTCTTGTGGTGGCCACAACATACTAGTTTCTTATTATATCATTGATCTGACTCCACGAACTTAAATATTGTCCATTTATAAATCTTATTTTATTTCATTTTGAACGCGCTTCTAATTCAAAATTATTTAAAAAAAAAAAACTTTTTCGATACTGATTATTATTAATTTTTTTTTTTCCCTCTCTTAAAAAAAAAAAAAAGATTTTGATGAAATTTCGGCAAAAGCAGAATTTAGTTTAGTACGAAGGACTATTAGTTATTATTTTTCAAATTATAACATCGCTTTCAAATTATTCAATTATATTTTCGATAAATTTTCGATTTCGATATATGTCCAACTATCGTAAAAATACGTAGATTGAGACTTATAGTTCTCAGTCCTAAAAAAAGAAAATGCACGAGTTTCCATGAAAAAATCTGTTTTAGATTATTTTGCAAAGAGTCAAGAAAAAGATTATAAAATAACAAAAGCACTTATCTTTTACATGATAATAACATATAAGCAGAAAATCCTTATTATGGACGGACAGGAGGCACACCAACAGGCAAAGTCAAATCGAAAATATTAGTATTCATCAAACAATGTAAGAAGGTACTGAAAAAGGCTAATACAAATAAGAATGCACTTTCATCCATTTCCACTTATGTAATGTAAGGCGTCCAAATCCTTTTATCTAATCCTGTAAACGAAACTTTAATACTCTAAAAAGGATGATGCTAATTTCATTAAATTCAGTGCCCTGGAAAGTAACACAAACTAGTAGCGACATGCATATTATTTTGAACAGAAAACTTGCTATCCAGCAGAAACGGTCGTTTTGCCAAGCAAAGCTCAGAGAAAAGCAAAACAAACAAACTACCACTAACACAAAGCAGAACGCGCCAATAATAAAATCGACAGAAATAACCCAAGATCGTTAAATGCTTATTATACAGAAACCAACTTTCCCATGTTAAATCGGCAAATTTTTTTTCCGTAAAGTTTTAAATATTAAACGAACCAAATATCGCAGTAAAATGAAACAAAAAGTAAAATATTCGTATCAACGAGATCTTTAATTTGAGATAAAAACGAACTTTCTAAGTTAATAAGTAAAAAAATGGGAGCATTTTCAATTTAGCGTAAAATTAGATGTTTTGACAACTTTTTGAAAATATTTCTTCTTCAAGAAATTTTTTTTTAAAGCAAGCTAGAGAATTCATAAATGTGCAGAATTCTTTGAAAACTGTTTTTTCAGATAGACAATTACTTAATCTAGGAACTTTTATAAAATTTAGCTTTTAAAAATCAAAATTTCCTATCTTAATTGCTAAAAAACTGTTAAATATCGCCAAAGAGACATAAATCGCCAAATAATGAAATTGCTTCATCTCAGTTTACCCGAAAAATATTAATTTCAAATTGAGCTGCTTTTTCTTTTTATAAGTTATTTTTTTAACCAAAGAATCTTTGCTTTTATTATTTTGTACAATTTTAAATTTTGTATCCCTGAAAACAGAAATGAATACATTTTTGAATAACATTTGTTTCAAATCTATAGCTTGAATTGCTGATTTTTTAATATTTTTGATACCTTAGAATCAGAAAGTCAGTACACGATATAGTATCCAATTTTAATATCCTTCAATTCAATCTGGCAATGATAATTATGATGCATAAAGATTTCTACTTCCTTCTATATAGTACAGTGAAACCTCTCAAGTTGGACACCCCTATAAGTTGGACACCCCTCTAAGTTGGACGCTTTTTCTCGGAACGGAATGTATCCATTAACATTATGTCTAACCCCTATAAGTTGGACACCTCTCTAAGTTGGACACTTTTTCTTGGAACCGTAGGTGTCCAACTTAGAGAGGTTTTACTGTATACTAGCAGGCTTTGCCCGCTTCGCTTGTCATTTTATTGAAATGAATTTCGACTTTCGGTTTTTAATGGATTTACACATTGTAAGAGCTCCTCAAAACAATTTGACTATTTTTAGAAAATTTCTATTTGCGTGTGTGTGTTCTATGTGTGTGGCGAAAGTTTTGTCCCAACTAGATATCAGGAGCTACTGCTCAGAATTACATATAAATTTATATGCAATTGAACCTTGATGTATAATAGCGTTTATCAATATTTGGTGTCAATTGCTCAACATGGTGCTGCTATACAGTGATTGCCGCAATTTCAGAGAAGGTTATATCTGAGTAACTAATACATGGAATTGCATAAATTTACAAATAAATTTACATTGTTACAAATTATAGTGCTTATCAACTTTTGTACCAATATGTCAACATGTGGCGCTGCTATACAGCGATTTTCGCAATTTAAGGAAAGGTTCTGTTGCATATAATGAAACAAAACGTAATATGTGAAAAGGCCATTATGAGACATTATGCTGATTCAATCTCGATGCCTATCGGCCGATAGGTGGAGCCCATATACTACAATTTTTTTTTTAGAACTGAAAGGATGCCATCTGCATGGTGAAAATTTACTTCCGTTGGACATTTTGTGCAACAATACCTCTCTGAGTTGATAATATTCAGCATTCATAATGAAAAAAATAATAAATAATTTGTGCTGCGTTAATATGTATAGGAAAATGTAGAAGAAAGTTTTGTGATGGACACGACATACTAGTCTGCATAGAAAACCCATGGATAATGTCTAGCAACCAGAATTATGGAAAGTTTAACGCAAAGAAAACTTTGTAATACAGTTTAACGCAAAGAACAACATCGCACGAAAGCTGAGTTGAAATCCAGGACATATCTGATGTAAAGTATCAGGTTAATTCCAGTAAATATAAAAACTATTTAAAAAAAATAAATGATATCTACAAAAAAGACACTTAAAATGTATAAAAAAGCCAAGCTCAAAGAAAGAGAATTGATTAAAGTTGTGTCTAAAAAGGGTGTGATATCAAATTCCCAAGCTTACATTCAAATACTTATTTAATATTCCCTTTTAACTAAATTTTCACATGTGAATCAAGTGCCTTATGATATGTTGATAGAAATCCTTCTTTCCTGTACTAAATACATCATAGCGTGTTTCTGAAAAATATTATTATTTTTATTTATGTATGATGGGCTTGGCGGCCATTTTTCAAAGTTTTACGTTAGTTTGAATTCTATAAATCGCAAAAGCCCCGTTAAGCACACAAGTTGAATCAATTTAAGTTTTAACAGTGTTAAGTTTGGCGCACTCCCATCCTCCCATCCTATAATTATTTCTCATTGCGCAGCACTAGTGCGATATAAAACTCAATTAACCAACCAATCAACCAACTCATCCTATAATTGATGAGATTTATAGAATTCAAACTAACGTAAAACTTTGAAAGATGGCCGCCAAGCCCATCATACATAAATAAAAATAATATTTTTCAGAAACACGCTATGATGTATTTAGTACAGGAAAGAAGGATTTCTATCAACATATCATAAGGCACTTGATTCACATGTGAAAATTTAGTTAAAAGGGAATACTAAATAAGTATTTGAATGTAAGCTTGGGAATTTGATATCACACCCTTTTTAGACACAACTTTAATCAATTCTCTTTCTTTGAGCTTGGCTTTTTTATACATTTTAAGTGTCTTTTTTGTAGATTGTTATATACAGGGTGACAAGAAATAACTTGGACACACATGATGCATTATAACTTTAATGCTAATGAAATTATTACGACCAAACTTCGATAAATATGAATACATTATTTTGTCTATTATATTTACAAATTTTTAAAGTGGCTACCTTTAGCCTTCATACAGAGCTTTAAACGTGACACAAAATTTTCGGCTATGGGCCGCAACTCACTTACTGATATTTGATCCCATTCCTTGCATAAGAATTCCTTTAGGGATACCAAAGTTTTATGAGGTTTAGCACACACCCTTGTCTCCAAGATGGACCAAACAGAATAATCCATTGGAATAATCCATTCTCTTTTTGGAGTGTGCGCGCTAGAGGTCTGCACGGGCCGGGCTTACGGCCCGAGGTTCGGGCCAACTTTTTTTCAATTTGCTCTCGAGCCGGGCCGGGCTGAATTTTTTTTGTGTGTACTCGGATCGGGCAGGGCCTGGATGAAATGTTTTCCAGGCCATGTTGGCCCGAATCTTTTTCTAGTTTCCTCGTTAATCAACGAAAAAGGAAAATGATAAAATATTTCATCAGTCATTTATTTTACATAATTTTGCAGACTGCTATGTCACATGAAATTTTATTTTGTTAAAAAATGTCTGTGACTTCAATTTAATTGCCTAACAGTCGGTTCGCGATCTGATTTTCCGCAAACATTTTTATCATGTTTCGAAATTAATATACTTTATTTAAAGTAATATTAGATGCTTTCCTATTCAAAATAGCATGCATGTCACTACTAGTTTGCACACATGTACAAATACTGTGCATAAGGCTTTGTGTCCTATGGTCTGTAGAGTTTAGGTGGTATGAAGACTATAAAAATCCTTCCGCTGTAACTTTTTCTTTAAGGCTCTTTTTTTTTTTTCTCTACAATGCACTGGATGAAAATAGTATCATTTTTAGCATGTGTAAAAGCATCTATTCGAATGAATATGGTTGGATTAGCATTAAAGTTTTGTTTACCGAAACGCATGAAAGATTCAGATACATTACGAGTATAAGAGGAAATGATTGAAAGTGCATTTTTAGTAGTATTAAACATTCCAAATACCTTACTATATTGTTTGATAAATGCTAATATTTTCTATTTGACTTTCTGTCAGTCTTTGTGCCTTCTATACGCCTCTAATAATGAATTTCTGTATAATTATCTTATAAAAGTTCAGCAGTTTTGTTAAAGAACACTGTATTGCTTGGCTATATAAAACCTCTGCAAAACACATACTAAAAATCGTTTTCATAGAAAGGTATACTTTTTTTTTTTTTTTGTTATTTTACATATTTTTGAATCGGGCTGGGCCGGGCTGTACACTGCTAAAAAATAAAAGGGCCTGGCCGGGCCCGGGCCGAACTTTTCGATTTCATACCGGGCCGGGCCTGGTAAACAAAGCTTTCGTACGGACCGGGTCGGGCCCGGTCCTCAAAATTTCGGCCCGTGCAGACCTCTAGTGTGCGCTGCCCGACGATCGCCCCAGTCTGGGAAAGGAAAAGTGCTTAGTGCATGCATAAAAGTTTTAATCTCTTCGGCAGTTTCGTTTTTCCCAGTGCGATTTCTCCAAGTAGAATGAGAATAGACGAACAGAGAGCCTCTTTGCCCGTCGCCCATTATCGAGAGAAAAAAATGCGAAAGTTTGCCTATGCGATATTGGCGCATGAAAATGAGCCCGAGCCCTTTTAAAGATACTGCTTATGTTTATTTTGTTGAACAATGACAAAAAAGCAGTTCACATTTTCCAGTTTTTTACTGAAACGCCATGGATTTACGCTTGTAATGATTTGTAAGTAACGATTTTATCGAAAAAGTTATTCCGAAAGGGCTATTTCAAATGACAACAATGAACAAGCTTTACACATCAACATTCCGTCTGATTACGAAAGTAAAATGAACGAAAAAGACATTTCTGATGTAAAAAGTTGAATAAATAAATAGGTAAATAAAGAATCTTATTCTTTCATAATAAAAAGATTTTCAAAGGATATTGTTTGACGAAGAGTTTTTTTTTTTTCTTCTATTTTTCTTTAATGACTCTTTACATTTATGTTATTAGATATTTTCATCTTTTTCAAATCTCAAATACAATACATTATTATGATTTTTAATTAGAGAGAGACATGATGATAAACGACACACTTTTAATATATATAATTTTAGGCACATTTGTAAAAGCATTTCAAATAGTTAGGAAAAACAAAACAAGACCTTCCGGCTTATTCGGAAGGGTAGGTTGATTTCTTTTTCCTTATCAAGTAGCCGTCATTTTGTTTGAAAATGGCGGCTACAAATTATTAATGCATTTGGTAGAAATATTGATGTAGGCTATGCACATATGGATTTTTAAGCAAATCGGTTCATAAATACCTTTTTATGTGAATTGAAAATTTTCAAGTGGCGGGCGCTTGGAAGCAAAATGGTGAGATAAGTTGACAAATACATGAAATGTATTTGTGAGATAAGTCTATTGTACACATATAGTTCGAATTAATTCAAAATCTCAAAAGTCATCGTGTTGAAAAATTAAGTGGCTGGCACTTCGATCAAAATGACAGAGAAAGTTCCTCATCTAAAATATCGTTTCAAATTTGAAAATAATTTTTTTTGTAGAAATTCTTTCAATTAGTAAGTTGATAAAATGTTAGTTTTCTGCATTTCTAGCTTGTTTTAGCACTAAAATAGCCTAATTTTTCCTTAAAAACGCATTAAAAAGATCCAACAACGCAGGTAATAGATTTGGCGCCAAATTTGGCGACTTTTCCACTGTGGCGACTTTTTTGGCGACTTTTGGCGAGAAAATACTCATTATCGATATACCAAAGATGGACGTAATAACGTGATTGGTTCACGAGTTACGTGAATTTTCTAGATTTTTGTTGTTTGAATGATAAATCCAATTTTCAACTTTGATTTGAATTGATTAAGTATTTCTAAAGTTACCGTGATAACAAATTTTCAAGGGGCCACCACTTGGAAACAATACAGTGGAATAAGCCCAGCAAACACATCCAAGATATTTGAAGCATAGGTTCACTGTCTAACAGTGGTTTAAATCAGTGCCGTGTTTCAAAAGTTATTATTATGGCAAATTTTCAAGTGGCAGTCTAAGTGGCTGCAACTTGGAAATAAAATGACAAAACAACTTGCCCATCGAAATCATCCAGTATATTTTTATGATAAGTTCATTGTCCAGTTCTAGTTTAAATTAAATCAGTATTTAAAAAATTATCGTCAAAAGATTTTATCAGGTGGCACCACTTGTAAAACAAAGTGGAATGAGATACCCAGCGAACTTAAGTGAGATATTTGAATGATAAATCCACTACCCAAATTTGATGCGAATTGATTCTGTATTACTAAAGTTACCATAATGACAAATTTTCAAGTGGCCGCCACTTGGAAATAAAATTGCGGATCAAGTCACCAAGTGAACTTATCCTAGATATTTGAACCATAAGTTCACTATCCAACTTTTATTTGAATCAGTTTAGTATTTTAAAAGTTATCGTGATGGCATATTTTCAAGTAGCAGTGTGATTTCAAGTGGCTGGAACTTAGATACAAGATGTCGGGACAAGTTGCCCAGTGAAAACATTCAAGATAATTATATGATAATATCACTGTCCAAATTTGGTTCGATTCGGAGTATTATTTCAGAAGTTATCGTGATTTTAAATTTTCAAGTGGGAGCCTGATTTCAAGTGGCCCCACCTAACACAAGATTTCTGCCACTTTATTAAAAATGGCGGATGTAGTTTATTAATAAACATCATTGAGATCCTTACGTGGTCTGTATTTAGATCACAATTCAAACAATTTCGGAATACGCTTTTTACAATTTAAATATCAAATTTTCAAGTGGTCCTCACATGAAAACAAAATGGCGGTGCAACTTGGTTGACAAACTCATCTAAGATATTTATAAGATAAGTTAAGACACTGTTCAAATTTGGTTCCATTTGGAGTATTATTTCGGAAGTTATCACGGTTTTAAATTTTCAAGTGGTGGCCTGATTTCAAGTGGTCCCGTTTAACTTAAGATATCCACCACTTTATTAAAAATGGCGGATAAAGTTCATTAATAAAGTTATTTGAGACACTTGTATAATCTATGTATGCATCAAAATTTAAAAAAACATCGGAATACGCTTTTTAAAATTTAAATATCAAATTTTCAAGTGGTCCCCACTTGAAAACAAAATGGCGGTGCAACTTGATTGACAAATTCATCTAAACTGTTTATAAGATAGGTTAAGACACTGTCCAAATTTGGTTCGATTTGGAGTATTATTTCAGAAGTTATTGTGATTTTAAATTTTCAAGTGGTAGCGTGGTTTCAAGTGGCCCCGCTTAACTTAAGATATCTACCACTTTATTAAAAATGACGGATATATTTCATTAATAAACATTATTGAGACCCTTATGTGGTCTATATTTACATCAAATTTAAAACAAATTCGGAATACGCTTTTTACAATTTGAATTTGAAATTTTCAAGTGGTCTCCACTTGAAAACAAAATGGCGGAGCAACTTGGTTAACAAACTCATCTAAGATATTTATAAGATAAATTAAGACACTGTCCAAATTTGGTTCGATTTGGAGTATTATTTCGGAAGTTATAGTGATTTTAAATTTTCAAGTGGTAGCCTGATTTCAAGTGGTCCCGCTTAACTTAAAATATCTGCCACTTTATTAAAAATGGCGGATAAACTTCATTAATAAACTTCATTGAGACCCTTATGTGGCCTGTATTTACATCAAAATTCAAGCAAATCTTGCTTTAAATATGCTTTTTACAATGTCGGTTTGAAATTTTCAAGTGGCTGCCACTTGAAAACAAAAAGTCGGAGCAACTTGGTTAACGAACTCATCCAAGATATTTATAAGATCAGTCCACTGTCCAAATTTGGTTCCATTTCGAGTATTATTTCGGGAGTTATCGTGATGACAAAATTTTCATTATAGATAGATAGATAGATAGATAGATAGATATATAGATAAACGAAGTGATTGCAATAGGTCGATTTCTAAAGAAATCAACCTAAAACCCAAAATGCGTAAAAAAGAAAAAAAAAAAAATGACAACCCTATTTTGTGGCCAGTAAAACTTTTTTTTGGCGAGTGTAATCTGAGTTGAAATTTCGGACCCTGCCTATAGTATGATGGGGAACTAATAAACAGTTCATACACGTAATTTTCTATGCCATTTTGTAAAAATATTTAATTTGTTGAGAGTAACAGCGCAGTCTTGATTATATTAGGACTTTAATTATGTTCTTACTCCTTTACTGCTATTTGCACCCGATAGACGGAGCTGAACTTCCTGAACAAATGAACTAAGTATGAAAAATTATATTGCCCAATATTGTCTATTTTAGGATTTGTCAAGCGTAACGAAGAAAGAGGATTGCACCTAACGTCAACAAATTTAAGAACAACCGGATTTCGTCTGCAGTTCATGCTGCCCTCGTGTCTAAATTTTCATTGGATGTAAGGTCGCACTTAAATATTTCATCCAAGAAATATTTTGCAAATATTTGCAATGAATGGCATTTGCTCACAAAGTCTTTGTTCATCCTTATTCAACACGAGATTTTACTACAAAAAATTCGAAATACTTACTGTATCTAAAGCGTTTTTAATCCTATCGGACGTCATGGGTGAAAGAGTATAGATTTCGTCAGGGCATTTCTGCATATTGCACTTTCCTTTTTCTTCTGCTGTGCCTTCGCAGTCTTCTCCGCCAAACATCGGTTTTGGATTAGTACAGCTTCGTTTTTGCACCCCTTCTCCTCCGCCACAAGTGACTGTACATTCCCAGGCCTGCCAAGAACTCCATCCTCCGTCGATCGGACACGTTACCTTAGTATCACAATTCTTTAAAACTCCTACGTTGCCTCGACATCGTCTCGATTTTTCGCTTCCGCTGTAGCTACAAATCCTGACCTTTCTTCTGACACCGATGCCACATGTTTTACTGCACTCGCTCCACGGTCCATAGGTACTCCACTGCGCAGGTGTACCTGTTGTTTTCTTCGATTGAGCGGGATTTAATAAAAATAGGAAGGATACTAGTGGGATGAACATAACTGTAAAGATAAGATGGTAATAAATTATCTTATTGAAACTATACCAGAATTCATATTAGATTATTAATTATTTAATAGGAGGATGGCGGCGAAAAACGTCTTTTTTGACCCCTGCTGAATCTCAGTATTTGTTGTGCCTACTTATGCACTATTGGAGAGGAGGAAAAAAAAACAAAAACAAAAAAACCATGATTTATCGAAAGAACAGTAAAATTACAGCAATATTGATATGTAAATATATACCTCATAATCAGTTCGTATTATAAACTATTTAGTCTGACGATTGTCATGTTTTTTGGCGCATTTCGCTACTCATGCACACGGAAAGATCCAAAACGATAGTGCTATCTGAAAACTATGCTTTCATAAACTTTCAATATTTTGTACAACATATATTATGAAATATACATCTATCATGTATATTTTCGCATTGCGTTTTTGAGTTAGACTATATTTGAGGGTGCCCGTTGATTCTCGCCAAGTTGTGATCGCGGTAAATATATTAAGTTTAGCCTATTTATATGTATAGGTTATATGAATATAGTGCATATGTATAGGTTATATGTATATAGTGCATATGTATAGGTTATATGTATATAGTCTTATAGGTTATTAACAAAAATGCGCCAAGCAATTTCTCCAAGGGGACACCCTCAAATATATTTTTACCCGTTTTTGATCGCCAAATGCAAAATCCGCCAAGGACGACAGATAACAAAGTTATACACAATTGATGTTGTACATCAATATTTTACTACTTTTTTTCATATATTAAAAATTCTTATTAAAAAAAAAAAAAAAGGAAAAAAGAAAAAGAAAGAAACAGATAAATTTCGTTTTTATTTTGGTACAACTGTAGTATTTCCCCACAGCTGAATTTGGCGATTTTTCTTTGGCGCCGATTTGATCGATAACGATGTCGTTCTGGATTGTTTGCGATATAATATGACAGCCTGTATGCTATTTATTTTGGATTTATGATTTTATGATTTATAATGTAGCTTATGATTTTATCATTTATGATATGATTTTAGATTTATGATTTAGCCATAATCGCCAAAAATAAATCGCCAAATTCAGCTGTGGGGAAATACTACAGTTGTTCCTTTATTTTGGAGTAGATTTGATATGGATCGTCCTTAGTGGAGAAAAAAAAGATCGCCATGTTATCGGGCGAACATATTTAACTCCTTTTAAAAATCATGGTAATTTTAATAACGTATATTAAGAAAGCAATCAATAATATGAAACAATATTTCTAACAATATATATTACGAATATATACATCTAGCGATCTAGCATGTATATTTTTGTATTAAGTTTTTGATCGCCAAATATAAAAATCGCCAATGACGACATATCTTTCACATAGGACCCATAGGACCCATCAAATCTATACGTAAATTTTGGAAATACTTAACGAATAAGAATAAATGTGAATTCTAAAAAAATAATTTACGGAACACAAATAAAATTGAAAGCAGTTAATGAAACAAATTTAGATTCAAGATTTAATTAAAAGTCTATCTTTTAATGAACAACTTGCAGGAAGGATACTAACCACAACTAAGTTTGACGTTTTGTTTGGTGATTACAGCGCAAGGAAATTTCCAAATATAATTGCCATGGATTCCAAATGTAAACAAAGCGAAAACGCGTTTTTCAAAATGGCGTCTGCTTTGTTATTCTCTATAACAAAGAAATTAAGCCTATTTTTAAATATTAATAAAACAAATATTTTAAACTAAATTTCTTAATTTTGCATTAAAAAATAACTAACATGTAGTTCTATACTTGCAAGGATCCTCAAATGCGTAAATATATATATATGTACTTCCGGTACATTTACCCCATTTAAATGTTCTATAGTTGCCGGGAAAATACGATTGTATAAACTAGATTTCCTAACCCATATTTTTTTAAAAATTCAAAAAACATTTCTCCCTCTCTGAACAATTCACTCAAAAAATTTCAGTATATTCACCTTCTTTCCCGCAAATAGGCCAATCTTTAGTCAAATAAAATATGAAAAATGGAATGGAATACTGAATGTTTGAATGTCGATCAAGTCATCTTCATAAATAATTTGAGTGTTCGTTGCCATAATCATAAAAAATAAGCAGCAAACAGGCTGCCATATCGCGTTGCAGAGAATTCAGAAAGTCATAGTTATCGTTCAAAACGGCTCCAAAAGAAAATCGCCAAATACGGTTGTGGGCGTACCTGCAAGTTGTACCCATTTTAAGATTTCAGAAACGCATTGTAAGTTTCAAAAATCTTTTTGCAATGAACAAAGTTTTGAGTAATATTTTTTACAAGATTAATATAATTACTCGTGCATTTTTCTGTACCTTATTCTTCTTTTATCTTTCCCTGTAACTTTATTTTATTTTTCCCCAAATTCTTATGCACTCTCTCTCATCTGGAACGGTACGTTTGTGAATTTGTCGTTTGAAATTTCATTTAAAAGAAAAAGTATCAGATAAAATAGAAGTGATGATCCGATTTTTTCAGAATCGGTATCAGATAGGGATAAATTTTTCTGAATCCAGGAGTACAATTCGCTAATCTATGTGATAATTAGAATTTTATTTTAACTAACTAAACTAATGTTTCTAATGGCAACAATTGATTTCTCAATGTATCATCCCGGAGAAATGTCTAAGAAAATAATTTATACAAAATCTTTTGGTGTTGAAATTATCACGTGACGTAAATAAAATTTAAGTTGCAAATTAACTTTTAACGATTAAGAATCTATTGTTGTCGGCAACAAAGTTTGCTAGACGAGATTTTGTAATGTTAAAAAACTATCGAAGTGAAATTAGAAGACGAGTTTATATATGAGTTATACGAGTCATTTCACGGCCTTACTAGATCACTCCTCGGCGCCAACACGCCAACGTCGTAAGCGGCCGTAACAAAACCATAGAATAATAATAGAGGAAGAAGGAGCACGCCAATAGTCTTAATGCTTACAAACCACTTCTAGTGAAATGTCAGCGAAAGCTACTTTTGCTCCTCTCAACATTGAAGTTTTTTAATAAAGGCTTGTTAATAATCGCTGTTTTTTGTGGCAACACAACAGCTTATGTAGAAACCTTATGCTCCTTCTTCCTTTATTATTATTCTATGAACAAAACTGCAAAGATCAATGTATGCCGAGGAATCGATTTTCAGGGTCGGCAACAAGCGCCATCTACTTTCCCAGGCTTTAGCAAACGTGGAAAATGCCAAGAAACATTAAATATTCATCCATGGTTCAACAAAATAATAATATATGTATATAATATAATTTTTAAAAAGACACAATTTAAAATTCTTTTTATAAAAGTCTTTCTAATTCTTATTTATTTTCTTTCATGCAAAACAGAAATTGGAAGAAGAGTATCTTTTATTTAAGAGAAAACGACTAACATCATTTATCATTTTTCAATGAATTGATTTAAAATTATTGCCACAATTATTTTTATGATTCATATATTTTTGCGTATCGGAAGACTGCATTTTGAATTTAATTAAATCAATTTAAATGCTCTGAAAACGGAACAAATTTATGCAGTTTCATATACAAAACTAAGTTAATTTTGCCGTGGTGGCGCTGTGTGCCATCCCTAACATCCAATGCATTTGATTCCGGAAAAATCGTCGATTGTTATGGCCGCTTTCACGACGTTGGCGCTGAGGAGTGATCTAGTAGGGCCGTGGTCATTTATAAATGAGTTTGAATTTGGCTCTATTTTATTTTATTTTTTTTATTCCAAAATATATTCGAAGTATTTAAAAATATATTTTTTATTAAAAAAATCTGATGTGACCACCAAATGACGCCATCATTAAAGGAGACATATGTGAAAAAAAAAAATAAATAAATAAGTAAAAAACATGAAGAAACTGACGGCCTATTTAATTGCAGATTTCATAAAATTTTTGAAAACAACTAACGTCATGATAAAGAAATGATATATTTATTAAAAATAAACGTAAAAAATTTGTGAAATTAGGAAAAAACAATTTGATTACGTTTATTTTTACTCACCACGACGACAACAACAACTACGTGTTCTGGTCGGACAAAGCCAGTGTACATTACGCTAAAGTCGTGCTGGAGCACTTGGAACAAGAAGGGATCCATTTCGTCCCCAACGAAGACAACCCTGCCAACCTCCCGGAGGCCAGATGTATTGAGGACTTTTGGGCTCTGTTGAAAATCCAAGTCAATGGCAATGCCAGGAGAGCCTAAAACGCTCTCCAGCTCACGAATCGCATCAAGTTATGCCTGCGACAAATGGACGTAGGACTTGTACAGCGCCTGGTGGAGAGCACTGAAACAGGATCGATCAGATTAAGCGCAATGGTTTAGTTGAGAGTTGAATAAATGTGCGTTTCGTAGAACTTGTGTTTCCCTTTCTATTGCTCCCTTCCTTCTTGTTAACAACTTCCTACTGATATGTTTAGTTGCAGGCAGTTCAGATTTTGCTGCATCACCCACTACTTGCAAGAAATTTCCTTTTCAGATTTTACTAATTTATGTTTTTGAATGTTAAAACAAGTCCTTCAGGTTCATTCGGACGGGTAGGTTGATTTCTTTTTTCTTATCCAGTAGCTGCCATTTTGTTTCAAAATAGCGGCTAAAAATTAATGGACTTGGTAGAAATAAATTTGCCGGCACTTGGAAACAAGATGGTGGATCAAGTTGGCAAACAATTATGTCAAATGCATTTGGGAGATATGTCTATTCTACAAATTTAGTTCGAATGAATTCAGAATTTCAAAAGTTATCGTGTTGACAAATTAAGTGACGGCCATTTCGATGGAAATGACGGAGTAAGTTGCTCAGTGAACTAATACAAGATATTTGTAAGACAAGTCCACAGTACAACTTTGGTTCGAATAAATTCAGTATTTCAAAAGTTGTTGTGATAAATTCTCAAGTGGCAAAGTTCAAGTAGCCGCAAGATGGAAACAAAATTGCGGAGAAACTTTGCCACCGAAATCTTAGATATTTAAATGATAAATCCATTGTTCAACTTTAGTTCGAATAGATTAAGTATTCAAAAAATTATAGTGATAGCAAATTTTCAAGTGGCCTCCACTTGAAAACAATATGGCGGAGCAAGTTGCCTAGCAAACTCATCCGAGATATTTGAAGCATAAGTTCACTGTCCAACCTTGGTTCGAATTCATTCAATATTTCAAAAGTTATCGTAGTAAGAAATTTTCAAGTGACAGCCTGATTTTAAATGGCCGCAACTTGGAAATAAAATTGCGGGACAACTTGTCCAACAACATTATTCAGGATATTTGCATGATAAATTCACTGTCCAACTTTGGTTCGAACAAATTCAGTATTTCAAAAATTATCGCGATAAGAAATTTTCAAGTGGCACCCTAAATTCAAGTGGCCACCATTTCGAAGCAAAAGAGCGGAGTGAGATGCCCAGCGAACTTATCCGAGATATTTAAATGATAAATCCACTACTCAAATTTGATTCAGTAATATAAAAGTTATAATGACAAATTTTCAAGTGGCTGTGCTCGTTGGAAATAAAAAGGCGGAGCAAGTTGCCTAGCTAATTTATCCAAGATATATGAACCTCAAGTTCACTATCCACCTTTGGTTTGATTCAGTTTAGTATTTCAAAAGATATCATGATAGCACATTTTCAAATGGAAGCCTGATTTCAAGTGGCCGCAACTTGGAAACAAAATGTCGAACAAGTTGCACAGTGAACTCATATAAGACATTTGTATGATAAGTTCACTGTCCAACTTTAGTTTGAATTGAATCGGTATTTAAAAAGTTATATTTATAAATTTTCCAGCGACAGCGTGATTTCAAGTTCTCCCGCTTAGTTTAAGATATCCGCCACTTTGTTAAAAATGGTGGAAGTTCATTAATAAAAGTGTTTGAGACCCTTCTATGGTCTACATAAAAATTCAAGCACATTCGGTCTTGAATACGCTTTTTACAATGTAAGTTTGAAATTTTGAAGTAGCTTCCACTTGAAAACAAAATGACGGAGCAACTTGGATAACAAACTCATCCAAGACATTTATAAGATGTCCAAATTTGGTTTCGATTTCGGAAGTTATCGTGCTGACAAAATGTTCATTCTACATAAACGAAGGGATTTCCAATGAAATCAACCTAACAGAACGTTGTAGAGCGTCCGTAAATTATAGTTTTCATTCAGTTGAATTGAAGAGAAATAAGGTGAATATAAGCTCTGATTTCTGCCTTTTAACATGAAAATAAATAGAGCATCATTAAATACACTCGTACGTATAATGTATGCGCATAATTTAATGCATAAAAACATATTTAACTATTAAGGGAAAAATATATAAACTCTTTGTAATTGCTAATAGGGAATATTTTCGAAGAGTTCACCCTTGGCCACTGTCATACACATCCGCAATTGCAATTTCTTTACACACAATTTATCATCACAGACATTGTCACATCACTGAAATCATCTGAGAATAGACCTATTCCCTCCGTTAAATGTTTTTAACTTTAATGCAATGCCCTAAAAAGAAATTCAACAGTTTGAGGTCATGAGATTGTGAAGGCTGTTCAACAGTACCCTCTTATGGGATGATTCATTTCTCAAAACAGTCTCGGAAAAGGAATCGTGCATCTCTCTCATCTCACCCCTGGAAGGGGACACTGCCATAGTGGAGCTACATGAGTATGCGGAATGTGGCACGAGAGGAGTCTGTTGAAAAACTCCAGAATACTGTTCTGTCATTGTTCGAAGTACCTGCGTTGTGTAACACACGGGCTTCATTACCTTTTCTTCTAAATTAAATGATAATTTGTCACTATTTGGTTCATGCATACCTAAAACACATAAAGAGTATCTACTGCATGAAGTGGGTTAGAGCCACTACGGATACACAGACACGAACCTGGCATCTGTCAATAGGAGGCCAAAGAATTGACTTTTCAGCTACCCGGTTGGCCAACCCTTAATCTTATATAAAATATAAAAGAGGGGGACTGCATAAAATGTTAGAATAAGACTGAATTTTTAGTTTTCAAATAATTTCATACGATTATTGACCTTCTTTGGAATTCTAATTAATGTAATAGGTGTATAACACATAATGCATTTTTGGTAGAAATAAAAAGCAATGGGGCTAAACATTTTTTACTTAATGTTTACCGTTAAATGAAGACACGGAAAAAAAAAAAAAAAGAGGGGGAATTATTTCGGCAAATAGAAGGGAGTAAATTGTTAAATGAAACAAAAATATTAAATTTGAAAGAACGGTTCAGCATCCTTCTTCCCATCTATTATTTACTCGCCTCAATGACAGTACTTCCTTTGCCGATTGATTTATTAGTACCTCTGCAGCAATTTTACTTCCATATCTATAATTTTTAGATGATCACTTTTTCAAAGAGTAAAGAGAATGAATGCTATTTTATTCAAGCTACAATAAAGAGAAAATAATACATTATTTTCTTGTAAATGATAAATTCGAAGGGATAGAATAAATTTATTTTATCTCAGTTTTTTAGTAGGAGATGAAATTTTAATGCATTCCTACAATCTATATAATATTTCCCTAACGTGGACCAGTTAGAATTATTTTTTGTCGAAACGATACGATAGTGATGAAATTATTAAAATACGCGATGATTTAAAAAATAATTAAAAATGAACAAAAGCACGCGGACATTCAGCTCAATGAACGAAAAAGAAAAAATGATGGCATTTGTATGATGACATTATTTTATGGAAAAAAGTATTTTTAAAAGTTGCTTCTTCAGAATCTTTGCAAGCGTCATTTTAAACCTAGCATTATTTTAAAGATATATATAAAGAATAGGATTTATCATCATAAATTGATTAAAAACCGTATTCATGAAAAGTATAACCAAAATAGGTTTTTTTTTTTTACAAAAAAATTATGCTAAAATAAATATCTCATCGCACTCTCGGTGGTAAAAATTTAAAAGGCATGATGGGGGATCTTTAATGAAACTGTACTGCCTACGGAAGTATGAAAAGTGGGTCGTCAACCATGAATTTTATTTTGAAACTTTTCTTTGAAGGATTCTGGTTTCACTGTTGCACGATATTTATTGGGTTCTAATAATAATTTGGTTTCTGATAAATTAAAATTTTTAGTACATGGTGAAATAGGTATAATATTTATGAATTTCAATTTTTAAAGGTAAATAAGAAAAGAAATAAAGTGCGAAAATTTCTCACGGGTTTGCTAGTCATTAAATACAAACGCACGTATTCAGAATATTTTTCAGCGGTACTTACCTGTTACGTTCTTTAAAAAATCATTAAATTTTATCTTCAATCAAACTTTCAGTATACAAGGTGGACACAAATGTCTACCCAGATTTTACAACAGTTTCTCTCGCGAGATTGCACTGCGATTCTCTCCCCCCCCCCATTTATGTTGTTCTCTTAATGAAGTTTTTTCGTGATGCCTGAAATGTATACATCATTAGGGTTGCCGCTGCTGCTCACTTTGAAAACGTGGCTTCTGCACAAGAAAGCGCGCAGGCAGTCAAGAGGTTGTATGAGCCGAAAACTGCATAGGGAAAGTTCGGAACTCGCAATGGTAAATAAACACCAGTGGGTCTATTCTGGCCTGTTCATTAAAAAGCCAAACCGATCGTTATTTTTTCGATCGAAATCTTTCATAACGATAATCAGCGGTAGAGCGATTCTGCCCTCCGTACGTTATAATCAAACGAGAATGGGGGGAAACTGCGTTTGAGGTTAACTCTTTCATCCAATCAGGACGAAGTATACTGATGTACGCGGTGTGTTTCATCATGATTACAAGCGAGTAGCAGCAAGCAGACAGGATCGCCATGTTAGATGAACATTGTTAATTTGTTTGTTGTGAAAATGAAAAAAGAAAAAAAAGAAAAAGCAAAGGCACAGTGTGGATACTTTAATGGGCTGTAGCAGTACAGTTTTCCAGTTCAATTTAATTGTGTTGTCAGGAAGAAAACTAAATTTAAAATAGCCAAGTAATGTTTAATGTTAGACTTGGCTGTTAAAATGAAATCAGCCACTCGATATAAATAATTTACTCGGCAAAATAAAGAGGAAGTATGTGCTTATCATTTTCTAAAAATTCAAAATGATAGATTTATTTTATTTACATTGTATGTACTCATGTTTTAATTATCTTTTCCAAAAATTAATTTTGAAATATAGTACAATACATTTATTATGCTATTTATTTACAGTAAACATTTTAGTCACGTGGAAATTTCTGTTAACACATCCGTATTAGAGAATTATTTTATTAATGAGCGAATATATTTTTAAGTTTGAAATTTTGTGGTGCAATTGAAATATTTGGTATTTAGATATATTTACGTAAAATTAATTAAACTGTAATCCTAATTTAGTGAGTAAAACATAAAAATATTTTTCTCTATTTATAAATTTATTTTTACTTAAATAATTGAAGTTAAAATTTGTATAGCCATTGCCTATTGAAATGATATAAATATTTAAATATTGATTTGAACTAATATGATAAAATTTCTTTGATTTTATTAAATTAAACGGAAATTTGTCAGTTTTTTTTTTTTTTTTTTTTTTTTTTTTTGCGAAATTCCCTCATCGTTTTCTTTCCTTTAAGAGCGGCGCGGGGGGAGGCTAAAAAACACGTTTTAAAAAATAACTCTGCTTCAAATAATCTCAGGATTCAGATTTTTGAATGTGTCGGTTAGGTATGTGCATGCAACATGCACTATAAAGGGATTTTGTTAAGTGTGGAAAGTGGAAAAACCGCTACCGAAGGTAGCGAGAACTGTAACTTAGATTTTAACTGATATCATCATTATTATTATTATTAACGATATAGTATTTTGAGAATTCATTTCAATATAATGACCAGAGAAGCGGACAAAGGCTACTAGTACTTTATATATATATATATATATAAGCATATTTTTTGAAAATTCGGTTAAATGACATTTACGAAAAAACTTAAATCTTAGCTTTACAAAGATCTTAGATCTATATATGAAAATCTTGATTTCACGAAAGTCATAAAAAAGATTAATTTCACAAAAAATAAAATATATTAATAATTACAAAAAATAAAAATAAATAAAATAAATTCGGATAAATGACATTAACAAAACAATACGTAAAAATTACCCAAAATAGACTTACTAATTGTAATTAAAACATATCAACAGAATCAAAATAAATTCAATTTCTACTTTATCACAGAAATTGATGCGGAAGGCGGAAAAGTTCTCCTTCACGTTATACAAATTTAACAGTATGCGCGAATTATAAAAAGGCTCTATCTTCTCCGATATAAACATACCGAATCTTATATCATATTAAAGATAATAAAAGTTTTAAGATTTTTAAACATATATTGACTATTATTTTAATACCGAGATTAAAAAAAAGTATCAAAAACGTTAAGAAAAAAGGAAATTTGGATATTTAGAAAATTTTACTGACTGAACTATCGGCTGTAAAAAATGTTGCAACTACAAAAACTTAAAAAAAAAAAAAGTTTTCGTAACAATTTAAAAACTAGTATGTTGTGGCCACCACAAGACTTTCTTCTATATTTTCTTATACAAATTCACGCAGTAACAATATTTAAAAAATATATATATATGATTTTTTTCCAAAGTTTTTTTTCGTTAAAAGTAAAAAATATCGATAACATTGTTTTAAATTATTACATATTTATAGTTGAACCATTCGTTTTAAAGGTATTGACGAGACCTTTCGAAAGATTCCGATCTCGAAAATTTACCCCCCCCCCGGGGGGGAAGGAAGCGATGACCCAAATTTTTTTCCTAATTAACTACTACTATTATCAATAATTCATATTAATTTCACAATCACAGGTTAAGAATAACTCTCATTATGTACATTTATACGAAATTTTGTACTACTTTTGTCCATGTTAAAAATTTAGAAAAAATACGATCACAGCGCCACCTGTTGAGCGATTGATACCCAAATCTAATCAGCCACAGTTTATGTCAGGGGCCAACTAAATACCAAGTCTGGTTAAATTTCGTTTAAAAAAAAAAAAAAAAAAAAAAAAAAAAAAAACACGATTTTTTTTTTCTAAGTTTTTTTTTTTTTTCGTTAAAAGTAAAAAAATCGATAACTTTGTTTTAAATTATCACAGATTTATAGTTCAACCATTCGTTTTAAAGGTATTGACGAGACCTTTCGAAAGATACCCATCTTGAAAATTTACTCCCCTCGAGGGGTGACTTCCCCCCCAGGGGGTGTGGCGAGGCTCCTACGCATACAAAATTTTTTTCCCAGTTGATTATATCTATTATAAATAATTTTTGTAAATTTCACAATGATTACTAAAAAATAATTCTCTTTATGCACATTTATACAAAATTTTGTCCTATATCACCATGTTAAAAATTTAGAAAAAGCGGGATGGCAACGCAACCTGTAAGACAATTTTTACCAAAAGTTGATAGGCACTAATTTATGTCAAGGTGCAACTACACACCAATTTGTATGAAATTCTGTATAGTAGTTCCTGAGATACAGTTGCCACAAAATTTTGTCTCACACACACACACACACACACACACACACAGACAGACAGACAGACAGACAGACAGACATTTTCTAAAAATGGTCAAATCGTGTTCTACAGCTCTCAAAACGTGTAAATCCATCAAAAACCCGAGGTCGAAAATTTTTACGAATCCAATACTTTCTCTATATTACATATAGAAGAAAGTAATAAAGAATGAAACGCTAAAATTTTTAGAAGCAATTAAGTAAAGGTCTTAATTGCTTCTTTCGTAATTGCCACTTTAAGGGAACTGGGGCGGGGGGGGGGGGATACTGGCCCAGGGGTGCGGTGGGGACTTTTGTAAAAATACATTTCTTAGTAGTGTCGATCGACTGTAAAAAATTCAACTTTATCGAATTTGTTCTGAAAAAATCCTTTATTTATCTGACTGTTTCCAGTGCCACCGTTTTTCAGACAGGCGTGCATAGTGATGAGTTCATTGTTCCAAAAACATTTCTTTTACCATTCTTTCCTACTCCCTTCTCCGAAATGAGTAAATCCATCGAAAGCACTGTCGAGGCCACATTGAAGATCCTTTTATTGCATTTCAAAGCCGAGGCTCCTTTCGTATTCAAGGCACCTCAAAACGTGGCATTACATAAAAGCAAACACAGATAAAAATAGAATTTCAAAAAATATTTTGTTGACAGTCTGGATATGAAAAATAATTTTTATATCCTGAGCATAATAAAATGTAACAAAGCACTTCTTTCAATTATATTCATTAGAAAAGAACGTTTATATGAATTTTGAGTGGAACTATAGATCGTCTGTAAACTATATGCACATCCCATTCTGTACTTAAATTTAGTATTATATGAAAACAGCCGACAAAAAAGGGATCAGAATGATTCTTGTTCTTCTGGGTAGCGCCGTAAAGGAATGATTTTCTTACCACAATCTACACAAAACATGCTTTTCTGCATATAAAAAATTTGTTCATTCCATTTTGTTTAAGGCAGCTTAAAAGATGTTACACATCACTTACCAGAAATCCCCCCAATAGATACAATATATTTGAATTATTTTGGATGTCTCTGTACACGAGTTATTTGCTTGATCGCAATGAAAAGTTTAGTGTAGCATCACTATAGGATAAAGGTTTAGAATACAGAGTTTGGATTTTCTACTACTATTTGTTCACGAGATACGCTGATGACAGACACACACAGACAGACGCACAGACCAACAGCTTAAAACGTGATTTCCGGATTCAGGGAAACCTCTCTACTATATATATGGGTAAGAGAAATTCAAAAGAAAAATATGTATATATTTCTTTGTGGATAAAGCGAGTCGTGGTACTGCCGAACGATAGCAAATAGTCTAATCGCGAGCCACGTGTGGCAGTTGTACTATACTACTTTTGAGATAGCGCAACGATTCACAAAGTGATTTATATCATACATTAGTTATTTATATAAGTATTCGCTTTTTTTGTTTTTACCGTCTTTTTTTATGCTTTTCATCCCATGTAAATCCAAAATGAATTATCAGGCTGTAGGTATTATTCTCTGAAAGATGACTACATAATGCTAAAAATTAAATTTGTATAAAGAAGTAGAGCGCTAACTCCGAAAACAAATCTTTAATTTAGCAAATGATGTTTCTCAGTGATCCCATATGAAGCTCTGTCATCCCAGTACTATATTTAAATAATATTATAGTTTTAAAATATTAAAGAACACGTTTTTATAGAAATGTGAACTAAATAGCACAAAATATCTATCTTAGTATTAAAATGCAGGCTAAGAGAAAAACGTGTGAATGACACACCATAATATTTACATACATTTAAATCTTTCATTAAAATAATTTAGAATTACACAAAAACCATTTTTAAAAAATCTCTCCTGACTGGGATCGAACGCTGGACCTTTAGGTTCGTAGCGCGGCTCTTTACCTCGCAGCCACGGCGTTCGATACGGAAAGCCTTTTTTTACAATATAGATTTTTTGTTTGCTCCCAGAGCGTTTACAAGCATACATACATACATACATACATACAGGTGAAGCTAATAAAAGCCTGTTAAAAAATGGTCAAATCGTGTTCTACAGTTCTCAAAACGTGTAAATCCATCAAAAACTCGAGGTCGAAAATTTTTACGAATACGATACTTTCTTCTATTCAACATAGAAGAAAGTAATAAAGCATGCAAAATTGGTCATATATGTTGGGAGGAAATTGATTAAACGCGCTTATATTACAAAGAAGGGCTACCAAGCACAAATTCGATCCGAGTCATTTTCAGTATTTGATCAATGCAATGTATTTCATTCAAATAAATTAAACCGATAATGCATGTTTTTAAACTAAATATTCAGAAGAATAAAAACTGTTTATTTAACATCAGAATTAAAAAAAAAAAAAAGAAAAAAAAAAAAGAAAAAACTGCATCCATCTGTATGCTCACAGCAGCAATACACTCGTATATCAACGATAATTACAAACTAGTTGGCATAGGTTCACTCTGCTCAGTTTCCTATCATATGTATGTTTTCATAAATTTCCAGTACGAACATCATGCTAAGAGAAATGCATTCGACCATTCGCTCGACACAGTGATAGAAGGAAATCCCCACCAAACAGGCTAATCACCGCTCAATTCGATATATTTACTTTATTCTAATCTATTAATTTATTTTAGTCAGGTCAGTTTCGTAGTTTAGTTTTCGTGCAATTCCACACTATTTCCATCGCAACAATCTCCAAAATACAAATTTATATGGAATATCGCCCCATTTCACTTAGTTCATAAAATCTTGAATTTCGAATAACTCACGAAATTTTCAAATTAGAATATTTGTAGGCAATGATGTTCAAGCAAGTATGGTAAGTGTCACTTTAAAAATGGTCTGTTACATTTACGATGAAAATATCCCTCAAAATGGACGTTTATGTGAAATTTTGCCCTATTCTGCTATGTTAAGTAAATCGTAAATTTCGAATATTTTAGGAAGTTTTAAATTAGAAAATTCATAGTCAAGGATGTTTATGCCAGTATGTTAAAGTATATTTTAAAAGTGGTCTGACATCTTTATGAGGAAAATATGTTTATGTAAAATTTTATCCTATTCTCTCATGTAAATACATTCGTAAATTTCCAATAACTTGCGAAATTTCAAAGTAGTACGTTTATAGTTAATGATGTTCATGCCGACATCAAAACTAATATTTAAAAGCTGTTCTTACATCTTTACGATACAAATATTTGTTTTCCTGCACGTCAAAGTGAAATTTTGCTTTATTCTTCCACGTTAAGAAAATCATAAATTTCGAATCATTTCTGAAGTTTTTTCATTAGAATGTTGCAAATGAATGGGGTTCTTTCCAGTGTCATAAATATGTTAAAACTGGTCTGACCTCTCTGCGATAATTTGTTCGTGAGATATCGTGTACACAAATTGACAAACTAACGGACTAACATACTAACGAACACCCTACAGACTGACACCATGCCCATTTTGATATTTTCGGATTCCTCACTCCTGAAAACATGTAAAAAGTAAAAAAATCGAGGTTGAATATTTTCACGATTATTTAAGATTCCCATGCTTATAATACGACGGGGAACTAAAAAACATAACGCATAAAAAAACCGTTTGTGAATTGAAATTATTTTCATTAAAACACCACCACAGGTAGCGGATGGGGGGGGGGGCGCTGTAAAAAGTCGTAAAACAAAAATTATGAATTTATGTTCAGGATTAAACAATAAATATCAAGGTTTATATTATAAATTTACTACGACATTCTCGATATAGACTGAACAATAAAATATTCCAAAACTGAATACACAAATTCAGTTACCTTTTCACTCCATCTTTTGGAAAGGTGATATTACGGAAGAAACTGTTTCTTTTTTCTTTCATGTGACCAAACAAGCAGCAAAAATAAACGTTAAGTTGTGGAGTGCAAAATTCCCCCTTCTAGTTCGATACGTCTCAGCGTTACTCCGATAAACACAATTTCGAAATTTCCACAATTACAAATCTGCTTAATGAACAGTTTTAAACCGTTTATATTTAAAGCACCAGAAAACCATTTTGCTGCAAAAGTTAATTAAAACACAATTTTCGTAGTTTCATCTAACAAACAGGAAAAGTTATCATAACTTCTGAAGCAATTTTAATGATACTTTTAACACAACATCAATGGAATTTCAAGTAAACAACAAACATTTTTACCGAAATATGTGCACGCATGGAATGACAATGTTGTGTCATTACGATTACGATATCTAATCGAATCAAAAAGTTCGGAAAGATTTTGTATTTTGCAGAAAAAATTACACATCGTTACATTTTGAAAGAATTTTGTGTTTAAGACAAAATTCGAATTGAATCACTATCAAAATAGAATTTTCTTGTTAACGTCCTTGGCGAAAATGTAAGTAATTCATAATTCAAGATTCAATCGAAATAAACATAATTTGCAAATATTTCAATTATTTATTCTATATAATGCAGCTGATTTATCTAAATATTTAATCTTACTTCGTGCAAATGGCATATTGCAGGTTTCAAATTAATTGGTGGTGGTGGTGGTGAGGGGGTTGCTTTGAGACCTGTTTCAAATAAATTGATTGTTAATAAATAATGGTGATAAAATTCGTCATGACGTCGAATGGCAAAATCATGTCGTCAATTGGGGGAACCATTCTTTTCACCCTTTCCTCTTAGAGTACACCCCGGGCTAGTAACCTTTTTGTTTCCGAACATCACACCCTCACCCTTCCACCCATTCATTCACCAAACTGACATTCCACATCCACCAAAGCGTGCCTCCTCCACCTTTGTCATCACCATTTTATATTTCGATTGGGGATAAATTAAACACAAACCACAACCTACACCAGCTAAAATGAAAAGCAAGTAATCGAATCCTTGCTATTGATTGAAAGCTGTTCTGTTTCACTTTTCACTGGAGTTTTGGTGGTAAGAGGAACAAACCATTTAAATCCTGCAAAATCCAAAGAACCAGATGCCAAGAAAGCGATTACCGCCAAAAGAAGGCGCAAAAACGGCAGATTCCGGAAATTTTTCTCCATAGCCAGTAAGGGGAATCCTACTACTACTAGTATTACTACGAACTCGTCTACTAGTACAGTCGGTAATAAAAGTATCCGAACACTAGCAAAAATTCCTACGTAAAAAAAGTACACTTAATACAGTTTTCTTAAATAAATCCTTGTCGAATCCTGTTTTTAGACTGACTAAGAACAGGATTCGACAAGGATTTATTTAGCAAAACTGTATTAAGTGCACTTTTTTTCTATAGGAATTTTCGCTAGTGTTCGGAGACTTTTGTTACCGACTGTACATCTGCTAGATAGTTGGTTGGTCGGGCTTAATGTCGCATTAGTACTGCGTTATGGATAACTGATGACGATCTGGGACATCCAGGAACATCCGGGACGGTGTGGAAACATGCCATCACAATTTTATCCTCCACGGAAGGGATGACTCCGTCACTTCGGTGACCTCCAGAGGTATAATTTGATGGGGAACTTGGAGGACATTGTTGCCACGATGGATTTTACGTGCATCAGTCACCATTGGTGTACACGACAGTCTTTGGCCGGCTCGAGTATCGAATCAGCAGTCTTCTAATAATGAACTCGGCGTTCTACTGAGCGGGCTACGCGGCCCCAATCAGCTGGGAAATTAATTCTATTGGAAATTACCAAAGCGAAGGATTCCTCTCCTCTACTACATGCTCACCAAATGTCCTCATTTTCTGGGGACAAATTCGGTTTTTTTTTTTTTTTTTTTTTTTTTTTTTGAAGGCATTTTTTTAAGTTTCAAAAAATTGTAGAAAGTAAATTATTAATCAGTAATACTTTATTTTTAGTCCTTATTTATTAGGAATGAAAAAATACATCCATAATTGGATAATTGTAGCAATTTTCAACGTTTCTCTATTGTAAAGGTACTTTGATCTGGCCAGCCTACTCTAGTTGGATCATGATGACATGTCTCTTGACCACCTCTTACAGGTGAATCCCCAGACCGTCGTCAATCGCTCGCTGCATAGTTAAGTGCAGTTTTAAAGCCCCACTCCCCAATGAAGCGGACGTAACATTGAATTATCTTTAAATTATGTCAATTTAGTAGAGTCTTTTATTATACAGTCGGTAACAAAAGTGTGCGAACACTAGCAAAAATTCCTATGTAAAAAAAGTACACTTAATACTGTTTTGTTAAATAAATCCTTGTCGAATCCTGTTCTTAGTCAGTCTAAAAACAGGATTCGACAAGGATTTATTTAACAAAACCTTATGAAGTGTATCTTTTTTACATAGGAATTTTTGCTAGTGTTCGGACACTTTCGTTACCGACTGTATATTAAAAATCACAAATATAGTTCGTAAAAACTTTCTGTTTTGATTGTGATCCAAATAGAATTTTGATTTAAAATCGAAATTTTCATAAAATGTCACACATAAGTTTGAGACAGCAAGGTGTTCTACGTTTAAAATTTACGCAAGACTTCGCAACTGTCTGTTTATGCTAAGCATTGTCACGCATTCGTTTTCGTCGGCAAAAAACGGAATCGTTATCGAATTTTTGCATCGATTATATATCGTAATCGCAATGAAACAAAATTGCCCAATGTACGACGCATATTTCAGTAAAAATATTTGTTGTGTAAACAAACAAAAAATGTTGAAATTTCTGGAATTATGTACTGTACAAGTATTACATCGGCTCTATTGTACATTCAAAAATAAACGTTTGATTATTATGATCATTCAACAAGATGGAGTAAAAAGATAAGTGGATTATGTATATTGAGTTAAGGATTATTTTTACTGCTCGGACTACTTGTACTACATTTTTTTTGACTGCTTGAAAATATTGCATAAATATATGAAAATATTGCTGATTAAAAATGTTACTTTGTGGAATCCTGGGTGTAAATTTATTATGTTTATTTCTCTGTCGGTTTTATATTTACTAATGAATAAGTTACATGGGTTAAATTTTTCAAAGGACTTCGAATACTACAAATAGAACAAATTTGCCGTCGGTAGTTTGGCAGACACTCTTTTGTAAAATAAATGCCTTTGAACAAAGTAGCCATTTGACGCAAGACAAATTTTTAATGTGTCTGTATGCATTATTACATATTTATATATAGACCCATACAGGAAATAGGTAGAGGAATGCGATTATTTTCTCGTCCTTGAAAATGTTTATTTAAAGAAATTATGATGTTGCACTCACCATACTACATCCTTCTGCTCATAAAAACGTTTTTTTTTTTTTTTTTTTAAGCTATTGCATAGCTTCTATCGCGGGCTTTGAGCGCGGCGACCGAATCAAGAAATTCCGTAACGAAAAAAAAACCTAACACAGTTCGGCAGACTTCGGCACTTCAAAACGTAATTTCACAAAATCCTTCATTTCTCAAACAAAAAAACAGATATCCGTAAAATTTTTGCTTTAAAATATAGCTAATAGAAATGTATAAAAATCGGTTTCTGGAATTTTTGAAATTCGGTCCCCAAGGGGGGCAAAACGTGATTTCACATGCGTAAAACGTGATTTCGCATAATCCTATATATCTCAAAAAAAAAAAAAAAAAATAGATAAACGTGAAATTTTTGCTTTAAAATATAGCTAATGCAACTATCAAAAACCAATTTCTGGAATTTTAGAAATTCAGCCCCCAGGTGGGGCAGCAAGGGGGGGGGGGCTATGGAGCAAAAACAAATAGAAACACAGTAAGCTGTTCAAAATTGGTACAGATAGGTTTTAAAGGCCTGCAAGTCGAATAGGGATATTTTCGATTGTGTAAAGTTATTAGGAGGGGCGAGAAGGGGGGGAGGGGAGGGGGGGCAAAAAAATAAAAATAGTGTCAGATCGTTCAAAATTGGTACATAGAGGATTTCGATACTTACAAATCGATTGCGGATGATTTTGAATTTGTAAAATTATTAGGAGGGGCGTGTAGGGGGGTGAGGCGGTAAGGGGGGGGCTATGGGGCAAAAACAAATAGAAATACAGTTAGGCCGTTCAAAATTGGTACAGATAGGTTTAAGAGGCCTGCAAGTCGAATGGGGATATTTTCGATTGTGTAAAGTTATTAGGAGGGGCGAGAAGGGGGGGAGGGGAGGGGGGGCAAAAAAATAAAAATAGTGTCAGATCGTTCAAAATTGGTACATACAGGTTTTCGATACTTACAAATCGATTGCGGATGATTTTGAATTTGTAAAATTATTAGGAGGGGCGGGTAGGGGGTGGGGCGGTAAGTGTGGGCTATGGGGTAAAAACAAATAAAAATACAGTTAGGCCGTTCAAAATTGGTACAGATAGGTTTAAGAGGCCTGCAAGTCGAATGGAGATATTTTCGAAAGTGTAATTAGGAGGGAAGATAAGGGGGGAGGGGAGAGGGGGGCAAAAAAATAAAAATACAGTTAGATCTTTCAAAATTGGTATATACAGGTTTTCGATACTTACAAATCGATTGCGGATATTTTCGAATTGGTAAAATTATTACGAGGGGCGGTAAGGGGGGACTATGGGCAAAAACAAATAGAAATACAGTTAAGCCATTGAAAATTGGTACAGATAGGTTTTAGAGGCCTGCAAATCGAATGGGGATATTTTTGAAAGTGTAAAGTTATTAGAAGGGCCGGGGAGGGGGGGACAGAGCGGCAAAAAAAAAATAGAGTTAGATCATTCAAATTTGGTACATCGAGGTTTTCGATATCTACAAATCGATTGCGGATATTTTTGAATTTTTAAAATTATTGGGAGGGGCGGGAAAGGGGGGAGGGAGCGGAAGGGTAAAAAATAAAATAAATAAATAATTATAATTGCATAAGTTGATAAAAAATGCTATGCAATAGCTTTACCGCGGCAGTCCCCGAGTGCCACACGTATTTTTTTTTTAATATATTTTTGAACCAAGAACCAGATGCCTAGAAAGCGATTATCGCCAAAAGAAGGCACAAAAACCGCAGTGATGTTCCGGGATTTTTTTCCGTACTCTACATCTGCTCGATGGTCGGCTGGTTAGACTTAATGTCGCACTAATAGTGCTCTATGAATATTTGACGACGGTCTGGGACGTACTCATAAGGATGGTCCGGAGAGATGTCATCACAATTTTATCCTCCACGGAGGGGATAAATCCTCCGCTACGGTGACCCCCAGAGGTATAATTTGGATGGGAATTTGTAGGACATTGTAGCCACGATGGATTTTACGTGCATCAGCCACCATTAGTGTACTCGACAGTCTTTGGCCGACACGAGTTCGAACAAAGCTTCTAAACGTTTTGTTCGCATATATATTATAAGTCGCCGTAGCAAGGAACCCTATTGATTTTGGTGAATCTAGCTCTTATAGGTTTTTTTTAACAGGGACACAAAGAAAAATGCTTTATCATTATGGTCTATATCGGCCCAAATTTTTGAAATTGCGATAGCGTCTAAATGCTTTATTCCACAGAGCTGAAAATTTGTACACATGATATAGATCATCGTTGCATCAAGTATACAAATTTTGGTAAATCTGGCACGAATAGTTTTTTTTTTTTTTTTTTTTTTTTTTTTGTAGGAAAAAACAAAAAATTTTTCATCATTATTGCCTGTAGGCTGAAATTATTCTAAATGCGATTCGTCTAAATGCCTTATGCGATTGAGATGAAAATTTTTATACGCGTTAAAGGTCACCGTTGTTCGAACTGTACAGTACTTGGTGAATCTAGTACTTATAGTTATTTTATAGGGACACAACAAAAAATTATCATTTTGGCCCATGGGCTGAAACACCATTAGCATCTGAATGCCTTATCCAAATAAGCTGAAAATTTATATACTTACTGTAGATCACCTTCGCACGTGAACCATAAAGATTATGGTGAATCTTGCACCTGTGGTTTTTTTTATAGGGACACAAAGAAAAATTCTTTATCATTATGCCCTATGAGTTCAAATTATTTAAATGGCGATTGCGTCTAAACACCTTATTTGAATGAGCTGAAAATTCATACACATGGTACAGCTCGCAGTCGCACAAACTATATAGATTTTGGTGAATCTAACACTTATAGTTTTTTACAGAGACACAAAGAAAAATACTTTATCATTGTGGCTTGTAGGCTCAATTTATTTAAAATGTGACAGAGTCTCTAAATGGCTCATCCGATTGATCTGAAAATGTATATGCATGTTATAGGTAACCATCGCACGAGCTTTATAGATTTTGGTGAGTCTAGTACTTATATATTTTTACAGGGACACAACGAAAATTTATCACTCTAAACTATGGGCTCAAATTATTTGAAGGGCAATACAGTTAAATTTAAGAACATAATATAAGAAGAGAAATACTCATACACCCTATTAAAATTTTCTCTTTTGTTTATTTAACGGCCTCTCTTACTTTTATTTATTTCTATAACAGTTAATGGTCCGAAAGTCGAGATTAAGTTCATAATGGGGTTTTCACAAAAAAGAACTTTTGCAACGTGATTGAAATAATTGTATTTTCAAATTAAATACGCAGCCTATGGGAAAACTCCTTATAAAATCTCAACTCTGGAAAACACCTAAAATCTAGCTCGTTCTTTTGCCGGCAATTTGCTTCATTTTCACTCTTTTCAAACGAACTTTTGACAAAAGTTGCCCAATATAGGTAGCTTTCAATCTGTGTAATAAAAAAATTTCTTATCTTTTACCCATGCGCAGTAAAACAACATTTACTATAAATGCCCATATCTCAGCGAATATTACACATGTGAAATTTATGTTTCAGAATAATACTTCTCATATCTTTTGTTAATTTGTCTGGAAGTTTTCTAAAATTTTGTAGAAATCCGTTCTAATTATAAGAAAAAAACTTGTTAAAAAAATTAATAGATTTTGAAAAAATCATATCTGCCTAAATAATTGTGCAATTTCCCACCAAAAAATATACGAATATTTTGCATAGTATAGGCAACAATTTATTAAAGTTGCCATTTGTATCTTTTACACGCCATTTGTATCTTTTTATACAGGGTGATCCAAAGTATTTTTGGCTTTCTTCAATTTGTGATGGGTCTCCTATAATTGTTCTGTGGACAAAATCGATAATGGAAACAATGAGTTTTTAAATTCTCTTTGCATGCCTAAATTTCCAGGCTAGTTTACGCAGTATTTTTTTCAGAAAATTGAAAAAAAAAAAAAAAATATGACAAAAATAAATAAATAAATAAATAAATAAAACTAATTTGATCATTCACTGTATTTCTGACACAGTTACCGTTAATGAAATTTTATTTATTTAACTAATTTGTATTTTATGTTTTCCAACTTTTTTTCCCAGCTAAAATACTGAAAAGTAAGTCTTGCCAATCTCAAATGCAATTTAGCAGAAATCTCAGTTCTATTTATAGTGATCAAAATATAGAAACACAAACAATTTCACCTTACTTTATCTCTAAATGACAGTTAGCACGCTATAAATATTGAGCAATGCGAAAAATAATGATATTTGAAAGAGTCGAATATATCGGGTCGATCGATAAATCTGTTCTTTCCTCTTAAAGTAAACGAAAATGAAAAGGGAAAAAAATCAGATAAAGACAATCGTAATAATTTAATTTTAAAATTTTAAATGAGAAATTTCACATGTTGTGCACAATTCTTGTATTTATTTATTTTATTTTGTAAACGACTAAAAAAAGTAGTGAATAAAAAACTTTATAGCCAAATAAAATTGCCTAAATTTGTATTAATGAATTTGGGTTATAAATATTGCTACGAGGTAATGAAAGATCGTTTTCATTTTGACCAGAAACAAGAACTGCCAAATGATGAAGGACCGTACTCATTTCGACTTAAGGAGGGGAATTTTTTTATTTATTTTTTTTATTTTCGTGTTTTGCTTTACAAACATCTTTTATAAATACCTTTCTAAACTAATTATTAGGGGAATTTTATTTCATTAGTAAAGATGATAATCGAAAATTTCTGCAGAAGTTGAGAAATCCATATTTTAAGAATTTACTATACTGCTGATTCTAATTAAAAAGCGAACAAAGATCGCAAATTGTTTTCTTTCATTATTTTTACTTTCTCTTACCCTTACGGTTGAAAAAGTACTGCCTTAGGGTCAAATTTTCGAAAGTGAGTTTCTGTTAGATTTACATGTTCTGAGGTCCCCTGAATACGAAAATCATGTTTTTAGTGAATGGTCTGTGTCTCTGTGTGTGTTATCAGCATATCTCAAGAACAAATAGTAGCAGAAATTCCAAACTCGGTATTCTAAATGTGTATCCTATAGGGGTGCTACACTAAGCTTTTCGCTGAGATGAAGCCAATGGTTCGTGTACAGGGACACTCAAAAGTAAATACATTACGTCTACGGGGGAAATTGCAGGTAAGTAGAGTTTAATATCTATAGACTGCACTAAACTAAATAAAACGAATATATATTTTTTGTAATAGAGATAGTCAACAGAAAAAAAAAAATTGTGTATGTAGGAGCCTCGCCTCCGCGCCTGGGGGTGAAGTCCCCCCTCGAGGGGAGTAAACTTTCATGATGGTAATCTTTCAAAAGAGCTCGCCAATACCTTTAAAACGAATGGTTGAACCATCGATCTGCGATAATTTAAAATAAAGTTATCGGTTTTTTTTTTAATGTAATATTGAGAACAAATTCAACTTTTTTTGGATATTTAGTGTTATATTTCTTCTGTAATATGGAAATCGTCTGCATTATCATGGAAGATAATTTTTTTTAAATAATAATTTTAACAAATTATTTTTACTGAGTGAATTTGTATAGGAAAATATAGAAGAAAGTCATGTGGTGGCCAGAACACGCTAGTTATTTTTTGTATATTTACACGTTGTGAGGCTTCCTGATTACCGTAGCCGAGTTTTTTAACGTTTGATCTTTGTCTGTGTCTCTTAGAGTTAATTAAAAACGAATAATTTTAGGAGATCCAAATGTTGTATTTTGAAGTTAATATAAGTTTGTTGCGTGAAAAGTTTGATCAAGATTGATAAATTTCAATGAATGTTGCATGTGAAAATTGTCTGTATAATTTTAAGTAAACTTTTAATTTTAATAACAGAATTAAATTCTATATAAATGTAGGTGCATTAATGAAACGGAGGGGGGGGGGGGTGAGAGGTGGCTACAGAACTAATTATCATACAAAACTCTTCAGAAGTCTAATATGAATTGTTTAACATAGGTTTACATAACAGTACTCGTTATCTGACCTCTTAATCTTCAACCTGTATTTATAGTATTAAATTTCAAGGTAAGAGAAAGTCGTGTGAGTTTCACACCAGATTATTTTCTTTCTCTATTTTTTCATTTTTTTTTTTTTTTTCATTGAGTCAAAACTTAAACCCCACTTAAAGATTCTTCAGAGATAAAAATTGAAAAAGTGTGTCATTTTTATTACTTTAAAAGCATTAATAAACCAATTAGAAAAAAAAAAAATCTCAAAGCAATAATTTTGCTTTATTTAATAAAATCTGATATAGCATAAAATTTAAAATAAAAATGAATCTACAGTGATTCCACTCGACTTTTTGAACATTAAGTTATTAAAGGTTGCGTAAATAAACTAAGACAAGACGTTGAATAAAGAAAAGTGAAAATTATAATTAGGGTTGCAATGTTTCAAGCTGTGATGTTTCGAACAAACAGAGTAGACTGAAAGTCTACGATTTTGACATTATTTAACAAAAGGATAGCCGCCCTGTAACGCCTTGACATGCGTTGCATTTCCCTGAGAAATGTCGAAAGAGGGACTCCATGGGACGGACTTCACCACCTTGGCGCCACAACTTAGCAAATGAGAGATCAACGGATCACCTCCTTCTAAAAGACTATTGGAGATTTAAGGGACAATTTCACCCCCCTCCAAAAACCGAGTCTTCTTGTGAAGGAAGAGCAGACAGAGAAGGAATTAAGTTTCGGTGTACGAGCCGAGGCTCGAACTTGCTCTTCTTTAGAAGTCAGAACTTTGCCTGGTAACGGCAGATAACATTTATATTTTACTTAATAGCAGATAATTAGCCTTGTGAAGGCAGACTCTCAAAAACTATATTTTTACTTGGTATCTAACTAGTTCATGTAAACCTTTTCACCGACTTGACTGTTGAACCTACTTTTACGATTAATTGTATTTAAAAATAAAGAATTGTATTTTAAGGCTGTGATACTCCATTAACGCTACCTCATCTTGAATTCCTGACGGAGACGTTACAGCGTGTTTGAGTTATTTTTTTTCCATTCTTTAATTTTACGCTATAGCATCTCAAATAATTTGAGCCCATTGAACATAATGAAAAAAGTTTTTCGTTGTATCCCTGTCAAACTCTTTAAGGGCTAGATTCACCAAAACCAATGCAATTCGTGCGACTGCGACCTATAATAGGTCATATGTGTATCAATTTTCAGCTTAATCGAATAATGTGTTTAAAAGCTATCGCACTTAAAAAATCTGATGTAGGCACTCCATGACTTCCTTATACACGATTAGAAATATCTACATAAAGTTAAAAAGCATTGTCATTGGACCCGAGACAGTTCGCTAAAAATATTTTAAAAATGCATCATCACCGTGTTCTTAGCTTTTCTGAAAGTTTCAAATGTCTAGTCGTCGGGAAGTTAGTTAAAAATCAATTGCAAAATTTGTACTGGTAACGTTAACGAAGGCTGCAGAGACCCGAAACTGTTGGCTAAAAGTATTTAAAAAATACATTTTTACCGTGTTCTGAACTTTTCTGAACGTTTCAAATTTCTATTTATTTTAAACAATTTAAGCCTTTTCCTGCCTTTTGCATTTGTTTTAATCTATCTATCTATATATATATATATAAACGAATGTATGTATGTTGTTTGTTCTTTATGCATTACTACACCATTCATCCGATCGCCATGAAACTTTGGGAAATTGTTGACTGCACTCTCGCATAGGTTTCTGGCATAATTTTTCCTTAATTTCATCCCCAAGGGGGCAGCGAAAGTCAAAACCGGGATTAAAACATATTTTTCACATTTCCTTTATTTCTGACTGATTTTTACCATTTATTTATTTCATCGTGAGTTTATCGATTTGAATTCTCATAATCTTTCGAATACTGAATTTTTCCATTGATTTATTTTCAGCGAATTTGCGAGCATCGTCGACAGTTATGCCCTCCAAACGGAAATCGACTGATCGATCTATATCTGAAGCTCAAAAGCAAAAGTCATTACGAGCTTCAGAGACAGACACGCAACAGGAAACAATATTAGAAGCTGTTCGAATACAAACTGCTCAAGCCCGCTCGAATGAAACAGGAGAGCAACGAGAATCAAAATCGGAAGCCGATCGATCGAGTACGCACTGCTCATGCCTGTTCGAATGAAACAATTGACCAACGGAAAGCAAGACTGGGAACCAATCGAGACCTCAATGTTCGATCAAGACGGACATTGCACGCTAATTTGAATCTTGCTGCGTTCCATTACGATGCTGATTATGATTACAGTCTTCATCGAAGTTATTGGAAAAATGGACTAGTTACGCGAATTTTGCTGTGCATTGAAATTCAAAAATGGAACTCCAGGAATGTGCTGCGCAGGTGCAAAAGTGAAACTGCCAGAATTGCATTTACCACCCGAACTATTATCAACGTTGATATCAGGCGACACAAGCCAGTCGTAACATTTTTTGGCAAACATACGCAAGTGCAATTCATGTTACCAAATGACATCGTTCGGTGCAACAGAAATCGAACGTGACAATGACATGCCAACGTTCAATGTCCAAGGACGAATTTATCATCGCGTTGTATCACTTCTACCACTGCCGAATTTTTGTTACAAATTTCTCCAAATTTATTTCATGGAAACCACTGATGAACTACTTGCTCAACGTTGTCGATTCAATACCAGCACTCATCGAAAAATTGTTGCTGCATTACAAAATTTAATTACTCAACCAAGTACTCTGAATCCAAGTACTAAGTTGACTTTTGACTGTTCTGTTTAAGATGTCGTCCTTGGCCTGTTACAAAATTTTTCCTAGAATTAGCGCAAAGTAGTCCTGGTGCTACCTTGATCTATCTCAACCTAAGCCTAAGAATTCAAACAAAAATCGACTTTTTGGTTCAAGTTGTCTTCTGCTGTAACCGTTTGAAGATCCTCGGATATATAAAGTTGCTGTCTCTTCTACTTTTTTGTAAAGATGTTTTACCTGATGTTGCCATAATAGGATGACGTAAAGCTTAGTAAATGTTTTTTATAAAATGATTTTGATAAAAGTTTTATAACGTGTTCTTTATCTGTTTTTAATTACAATGTTAACACGTGGATTTTATACGAAATCTAAACTTCCAGAAGATTCGTGTTTTAGTTAAAATTTATTCGATCGACACAACGAATTAATTCGACTGTTCAGGACGGCCCTCGAGCGAATGCCAGCTGATGATTACGTTGTTGTCATTAGAGCTGACAAAACACCAGCCGAACAACACGAAAGACAATACAACGCCCCAACAATTAATGAAGTAGCGATCGTCATAGTTGGCGAAGAATTTAACTCGCGTGAGACAGTTCTTCATCGCAGAAATGGTAATGTTCAGCGTCTCTCTGAAACTCATCGATCATACGATGCATTGCAATATCTAATTTTATTCTCGCAAAAAGAAGATGAATGTCATTTCAACATCAAAATAAGAAATCCACAACACATAACGAGACCAATAAGAAAGTCGGTGCCATGAATTACTATATCGATTGATGATTCGTGAGAACCCAGACAATCACATTTTGGAATGTCCGCAATTGTTCCATGAATGCATTGTCGATATGTATGCAAAAATCGAAACCGAACGACGTCTCTTCATTCGACTCAATCAAACCAAACTGCGCTCAGAAGAATATATTCATTTACGCGATGTATTTGATGCTGATGGAAATCCAAATGAACTGGGGAAAAGGGTCACACACCCAGCTACATTCACAGGAAGCCCACGGCGCATACATGAATACGCCCAAGGTGCAATGACTTATGTTCGCGCATACGGATGTCCAGATATTTTTCATAACATGAGATGAAATTAAAAAACTTCTGTTGCCTTCTTCGGATCGCCATGACATCCATGCACGTGTGTTCAATCAAAAATTGAAATTTATGATGGATTCCACTGTCAATCATGTTTTTGGGGCGACACGCTGTTGGATGTATTCCACTGAATGGCAGAAAAGAGGATTACCGCATGCACACGTTTTGATTTGATTGACCGACAAAATTACACCAAACAAAATTGATGAAGTCATCTCAGAAGAATTACCAGATATTGACATTGATCCAAGATTATTCAAAGTCGTTACCAAAAACATGATTCATGATCCATGGGGCGCGATCAATGACAATTCTCCGTGCATGAAGGATGGAAAATGCACAAAACGCCATTCAAGAGACTTACACTCCGAAACTATCACTGAAAATGATGGATACCACAATATTGTCGACGATCAACTGAAGAGGGGGGGGGGGCAGGCAAATTCATAAGGAAGTCATATAGCTCTTTTCAACATCTTTGTTCCATTTTTAGTAGAGTACTACTCAAAAATCCGGAATTTGCGAATTTTCCCGTCAAATACAAATTTTCCCCTTCCTCTTCTTAAAAATCGAAAATTCCCAAATCGCAGATAGTGTTTCATTCGTACTCATGTCTAGTCTCCCCATGTGCAATTTCTTTATTGTGCAGTAATTCGGAGCTGAGTTATGCTTACGTGTATTTGACTTCCCCTCCCAGTGGGGGGAGGGGAGAGAATTAAAAAAAATATTGATAGATATAATTTTAAGTTGGGTAAAGTTCTAAGTTTCTGCCCAGTGCAATTGAATTCCGTCCAGCCATTCTCAAGTGATGCCCGGACAAAAATAGCGTTACAGATATATAGACATGACACACACACACACAAACAAAATTTTCTGAAGTCATTTTCGGCTTTCATTGTGTGTGAAACGTGTCGATATTGCAAAAGTCTGATTTTATTAATATCGATTATATTATATTGGCATAATGTTTTGTTAGAAACACTTAATGGGGAAAATTAACATTTTGTACCCTGACTAAGCCTTTTTGAATAAAATTACATAAAAATAACGACAATTATTTACAAATTCGTAAGAATAATAAACATACTTTTTAATAGAGTGGTATTACTTTATTAAATCAGGTAAACAATGCATTTGATTTTTCTTTTTTTCAACTTGGAAATTCAGTTTTAAGAAATGACATTTATTTTCCTTATTTACATTTAGTAGTTGCATTATTATCCTTTTTTATCCCTTTAAATGCCATTATTTCTACTGCTTGTCCAAATGGTTCATTAGGGCATTTATTTTGGCCTGTCAAAAATTCTTTCCTTATGCATCACGTTCATTAAGTTCACTGAATCTAAAATTTTCTTTGGCACAAATTTCTATGGGAAAATAAATAAATTCACTTCCTTATTTCATTTCTTTCTTTTACACATGGAAATCAATTTAGAGCATTTTTCATTGAATTTTTACTGTTTACATAAGCTTGATTTAAAATGATAATAATAGTAATAAATAAATCAAGTTAAAGATAACCGAAAAATTTCAAACAAATTTACATAATATATTGAACTAAAATATAAAATTGAGAATTTAATACAATAATATTTGAAAATATATAAAACAAAGTCAATAAATATATAAATAAATAAACACAAGCAATATTTTTTAAATAATCTTATTCAAATTAATAAAATAAATCGTGTTTTATATTCTCTGATATTGAAATGAATTACTAAATTTTTAACAAAATTGAGACCGATGTGCTAATTAAGAGATATTAAAAAAAAAAAAAGAAAAAAATATGGAAAATTAAATCTAGAGTTATTATACTTGTAGACCATTTAAAAATACCGTTTCATAAATATAAGGGTACTGCTAGAATGTATCAAAGACTATTTAAATGATCACGTATTCATCAAAATATTCGTTGTTACAGACATTAGATGCAACAATTTGTAAAACGATTGTAAAAAGGAGGGAAAAATCGCACCTTTTCTTTTACACATTTCTTTACATACTGTTGTGACAGATGCGTACGAGACACTTGCGTACAAGCTGAAAATGGTGGCACTTGCGTACATGTCCAAGTGGTTTAAATATTAGAGGTTATATACAAGTTTCGGATGAAATTTTTAAAATTTTTTAAATGAAAATTAATTTTACGTGTTTTTAATATAAATTATAGAGGTGTGTTTTCGAAAAATCTAGGGGCACTTGCGTACAACATTTCTTTCGCTTTATTTGAGGATTGTTGCATTAAGGGGTTGTATCCATATAATACAAACATTAAAACTTTTTCCTTTCTTTCTTTCTTTTCTTTGTATGTATGTGTGTAAAACTGCATGGTGCTTACTTATTGCGAAAACGTCAATGAAGTGAATTTAACACGATTACACAGAAATACATAACAGATTACTTATAATAGATTACATAGAAATTCCAGTGTACTATGTCATCATCCTATACGCTGTTAAAATTTCGTGCGGAATTTTCAGAGATAATCACGGAAAACTCAGAATGTCTTCATTCTTTTATACTTTGCAAAATTTTTGTTATGTTTCGTTCACGCGAGAGAGAGTGTAAAAGATTGCATTTCTTTTGTATTTTATAGACTTATAAGTTGATATACTGCGCTGAAATTTCGTACGGGAGAAAACTACGAAAAACTCGGAACGGCTTTTTTTTTTTTTTTTTTTTTTTTTCTTTTATATTTTGAAGACATTCGAAATTCGATACTCCTTTGTAATTTCTTACTAATGACTTTTATTGGTATTTACGCAAGCTTCGGAGGAAACCAAGGAAAAGTCAGACACATATTTTTAATACAATATTCATATTACTTTTGTATCTCAGTTTCGATTTAATATGAGTTCATAAGTAATATATCTGTTTAAAACTTATATGAATTGGAATTGAAAAGTAGATGTCGCAAATCACAGTCGCCAGTTGGCACTTTAATATTTAAAAATTTCAATATCTCCAATTCTAATTATGAATAAATTGTTTATAGGGGGTAGATTAGGAGACCGTAGGCAACACCAGATTGGGGGTTTGACACGAACAGAAATTTCAAAGATCGGTGAGCGAACAGGCTGTTTCATATCATCAAATGTAAAGGGGTGTCGCAATCGTCAAAGAGCGGAAATTGGCTACAGTTAGAATTTTCAAAGATATTTGCACTATGAGCGAGTAAGCTATTGTAGGTCCTAAAACGAGAAGGCGGCGCAACAGGCGCCATCGAGCGGGAGCTTAATACAGTGAGATTTTTCAGGACGAGCTAGTCGAGTATTTCTCTTCGAGTTTGTCTTACGCACAAAACCCCTTGGTACTACATAGACAAGAAACATAGCGAGACAAATTTTGTACCGGAAGTGCCACTAGATTTTTCGAACACACATTAGTACATTTGAAACACCTGGAACTGTACGCAAGTGTCACCCATTTCAGCTTGTACGCATCTACCACAAAAAGAAACGTAATCGTTTCTGATTCGCTCAAAAGAATTTTGCGCATGTTATGTCTCTCTGATTTTTTTCTTAGCAGCCTTGTTTCATTATATAAGACGTGTTATCATTGCAATAAACTGTAATCAGAAATACACAGGCATGAAATCTTAAATGTCATAATGATCTTTTAAAAAATAATAACAACAACAAAAAGGCGATTACTGCATTCTTAGTAAAATTACGATTTTTTTTTCTCAACTTTATTTAAAATTCAGTATTTTTATCAAAATCTTTTAACATTTCTCTACTCTTTTTCAAGTACTTAAATTTCTTGATAAATCAACTTAATTAAATGTGAGCTGATATATTGCTTGCATTAGTACTTTGATGTTGCCATTTCCTGATTAAAAGATCTTTTACTTGATTATTTACTCATTGACTTGATTAAGTGACGCAAAGGCAATGTTTATTTGAGTTAATTTTCCGATTTAAGTGGCAAAGTCAGCAAATTTCATCGAAACACCAAGATGAAAATTCATTACACGTATATTTTTTCCCAGGAGATTGTTCTTGTATTTCTTCGAGGACTTTTTCTCTGTTTTATTTTCTCTCTATTACAAGTGTAATTTCTGAATATATTATAAACAGAGTTTTACTTCTAAAAAAAAAATAACCATGCAGATTAAATTAATTAATTAAATTAATTTAAAAAAGCATATGATAAACTTGATTTATTTTCTATATTATGCAGTTTATATGCGATAGGACTTCAAATATGTTTTTAATCCTGTTTATGTAAATTTTGATTCCAAAGAATAATAAAAAAAAAAAAAAAAAAAAAAAATCTGGTGTGAAACAACTACACGACTTCCATTACCCACTATTACACGTATTATATGCATTTTTTGGAGATACTATGATCAGAAGACATAAAATTGACCGAAAGAAGTAAAAACATAATTTTTTTCCGGTAAGAAAAACTTTATACACATGTAAGGACATATAAAACGAAACTTACATATAGCGAGGTAAAAAATAAGAAAAAAAAAAATAGTGATAGAGTTATTTTTTGAAACACTAATTTCCGAAATCTAGAACTGACCTAGCTGAGCAGGAAGACTGTTAATTTTCCTCTAATAACCACGTAATACATGCGAAAGGAATGAGTTTGTATAAAAAATTTTAAGAAAATCGTTAGAGCAGTTTTTGAGATACAATTACCAAAGCTGAATTATCGACCAGAAAACAATAATTACACACAAAAGTATATTTAAAAGTGAGTTAAATCTGGCGAGTTTGGAAAAAACTCCGTACAGCCGTTTTAAAAGGAACACGCTTCCGAGACCTGAAATTGAGCTATTTATACAGGACGCCTATCCATTTTCCTGAACTAACCAACACTATCATTCGAAAGGACATTCGAAACAAGTATTTATATAGCATATTTGAAGAACATCGTTAGAACCGTTTTTGAGATACGGACTTACGGTCCCACTTCCGGTTTTTCAATTTTTACTAAAATTTGGAAAATTCATCTGTACCCTAGACGTGTTTCAATTCTGAAGTTTTGTAGTTCTATCTTTATTAGTTTCGGAGATACGATAGCCAGAAGATTCCATACATACACACTGACCCATTGCCAAAAAACACTTTTTTGGACTCAGGGTACCTTAAAACGTGTAAATCAGGTGAAATCTCGATCTCGAATTTTTGGACCGAATACAGTACCATTATCTACGTTAGGTAGTAGGGTAATGGAAGTAAAAATGCATTAAACATATTGAGAAAGTAATTTTTCTTAAATGATAAAACAAACTACATATATATTTGTATCGGTCTTAGTTTTATATTATGGTAATGGTGAAATCTTTATTTAAACAACACACTTACCCTCAAGTAAATCCCGATAAGATGTACTTTTATTCTCAGGATATCCTAAAAATGTCCTGGGGAAGAAGTTACGATTTCAGGATTGTCCGCGGATTTTAAAAGATATCATAAATTTATCATCGTAATTCATCCTGCTGTATGCGTATATCTATTACAAGTCACCTGATTTAGTCGTTTAATGTAAGAGAAGGATGAAAGCCTATTGATACAACGTATTACATGGTATTTTTAATGAATTTAAAACGTTTTCATATAAATACTCAAACTTATTTCTAATGTGATATTCTGATATATAATTTTCTCTTTAACAGTATTAAATATAAAAAATTACAGACATATACAAGAAAATAATTTATGCATTCAATTACTTATATGTGAAAACCTAATAAATAATACATATTCTTAAATTAAAAAAAAATTCTTAAGTACTTTGAAACGAAAACTGAATTCGCATTATTCACATAAATAATTAAAGAGTGGTAAATAGTAATATAGAAGTAACAGTTGAAAAAAAAATCTGGTGTGCCACTCACACGACTTTCTCTTACCCTGAAATTTAATACAATAAATACAGGTTGCAGATTAATAGGTAAGATAACGAGTACTGTTATGTAAACCTATGTTAAACAATTCATATTAGGCTTCTGAAGAGTTTTATATGATAATTAGTTCTGTGTGAGGGGGGCTACCGCCCCCCTCAACCCCCCCGTTTCATTAATGCACCTACATTTATATAGAATTTAATTCGGTTATTAAAAAATAAGTCTGTTTTTAAAAAATAATTTATTAAAATTATTATTTAAAAAAATTATCTTTCAGGATAATGCAGACGATTTCCATATTAGAGAAGTAGTATAACACCAAATATAAAAAAAAAAAAAGTCCATTTTATTCTCAAAATTAAAAAAAAAAAGTACGATTTTTTTTCGAAGTTTTTTTTTCGTTAAAAGTAAAAAAAATCGATAACTTTGTTTTAAATTATCGCAGATCGATGGTTCAACCATTCGTTTTAAAGGTATTGGCGAGCTCTTTTGAAAGATACCCATCATGAAAATTTACTCCCCTCGAGGGGGGACTTCCCCCCTACGGGGGGGGGGGGAGGCGAGGCTCCTACATACAAAAAAAAAATTTCCCAGTTAACTATCTCTATTACAAAATATATATATTCGTTTCATTTGGTTTAGTGCAGTCTATAGACGTTAAACTCTACTTTCCTGCAATTTCCCCCATAGACGTAATGTATTAGAATTCTCTTGATTGTCCCTGTACACAAACCATTAGCTTGATCTTAACGAAAAACTTACTGTAGCATCCCTATATGATACACATTTAGAATACCAAGTTTGAACTTTCAGCCATAATTTGTTTTTGAGATATGCTGATAACAGACAGACACGCAGACAGACACACAGACATACACACAGACATAACAGACATACACAGAGACCATTTGCTAAAAACATGATTTTCGTATTCAGGGGACCTCAAAACGTGTAAATATAACAAAATCTCACGTTCGAAAATTTGACCCCAAAACAATACTTTCTCTACCTTATGGGTAAGAGAAAGTAAAAAAGTAAAAATAGTCAATAAAAACATATTTCTACTAGGAATAAATTAATTGTAATTTATATTTCAATTAGTAAAACGTAAAAAAAACTCTCAAAAAATGCATTTTTTTTTCATTAACATAATTTATTTAATTTTATTCAACGGTTTTTAAGAAGGCAAAATTATATTGAAATATACAATATACCTGACCGTACGAAAGTTCCGCTTGGTGGTGACTGCGGCGCCTTTTTCCCGTTTCAGGACCTAGAACGGCTTACTGACATGAAATGCAAATAGCTTTATTAAAAACTAGCCACCTTCGGCGACCAGCGGGTTCGCGATCCTTGAAAAATCCGACTTTACGAAACACCCGCTCGGTGGCGGCTGCGGCGGCTTTTTCCCGTTCCAGGACTTACAACAGCTTATTGAACTATAGTGAAAATAGCTTTATTGAAAAATTTAATCGCAGTAAATTCCCGCTCGGTAGCGCCTGCGGCGCACTATTCCAGTTTCAATATCTGAAACAGCATGTTCGCTCACCAGGTTATGATCTTTCAAATTTCTGACTTTAGCAAAGTCCCGCTCGGTGGCGCCTGCGGCGCCTTAACCCCGTTTTAGAACTTACAACACCTTCCTCGCTCATTAGAATTTAAAATATTGAAATTTTAAAATATAACAGCGCCATCTGACGGTAGAAATTTCTGTAATCTACTGTTCGATTCTAAATCAACAAAGTTTTCAAATGAGGCATTACTTATGAAATTATTTTAATTAGTAGCTGAGATACAAAAGAAAACCTAATCAGGACACCTCAAAACGTGTAATTAAGGTGAAATCTCGAATTCCACTTTCGATAATATAAAAGAACTTTAAAATATCTTTTGAATGATGTATTAATTAAAAATAATTTAATCATAATTAGAATTTGAAATACGCGTATTAGAATAAAATTTAATTTGCAATTAAAATGTTTTTTTGTTTAGTCTCCGAAATCGATGAAATTTGAACTATAAGTTTGTCTTGTGATGAAAAACTCTGTATAGTAAGTTTCGTGTTCGACAAAGGAAAATTGAAGAATTTTGAAATTTGCAATTTTTAATCGCAGTTCAAAAACATGTGACCTCAATCAGAAAAAGATCTTTCTCTTTCGCTCTATTTTCGAAATATCGTCTGCGAACTTAAAAGAGAGTTTCCACTGTTGTTCGAACGCAAACGCGGATTCTGAATGTCATCAAAAACTGCAGACATGCAGAAAATTAAACAAAAATTATAACGGATTCAGTTTTTGAAAAAAAAAACACATTAAAAAAAAAAAAAAAAAAAAAGAAACAAATTATATATCTGTAAAAGATTTTGAGTTATAAAATGTTTTGTGAAAAAATCGATGTTTCGTAAAATCAAAAAATATGGATCGCTAATCCGTATTTGGAAAATGTTTATATGGTTCGAAAGAGGATTAAATGACCTTTCACAATATACCAGTTGTTAAGAAAGGGGTCAATTAGTCTTTCGTACAGGGCGATTTAAAAATGACGATGGAAAAAAAAAGATTTTGGAACCCTTTTAAAACTTTTTTTAAAAATATAAAAAAATCCGTATTTTTCAAAAAAAAAAAATAAATAAATAAATAAATAAATAAATAAATAAATCGTACCGTAAGAATCGGTAATAAATGCTCTTTCTTGTGGTACAGGTGTATTTACAATATCTGTAGCCGTTGAGCCGGGATGACTTTACAAAAACGCGCGAAATTTTCTCTCCGTGTTCCTTCTTTTGAGGAACGGGCTAAATTTTGTTTGGAGGGGGAAAATACGATCAACTCGCTTTTTAATTAGACATTGGTCGACGTTTTAATTAATATTTCCGGAACTAATTAAAAATTTTAAATTCTTTTTTCACTATGCACTCGGGCAGGCTTCTGAGCACCCGTATGTCAAATTTTGTAGTTCTGCGTTCAATAGGGGCTGAACGTATAGATGCTCAGACAGAGAGACAGACATCTTCCTTCATTATTATAGATTTTGACTGTAGTAAATCGTCGCTCGATAGCACCGCGTCGGCGCCCGAAAAGCCTGTTCGCTCACCGTGTTATGATTTTTTGGAAATTCTGAGCGTAGCAAAGTCCGCCCGGTGGTGCCTGCAGCGCCTTGTCTCCGTTTTAGAACTTATAATAGCTTGCTCGAGCTCTCTCACAGTGCACACTGTTAAAATCTTTTACCATCTGACGCTTTTACCACCTGAATAAAATTTAATTACCCAGAAAACTAATGAAAAATTCGAACTCGTGCTTCGAGGTGCATACGGAGAGATCAAAACGGACCCCGATGTAAAATTTTGTAACTCTGCCATCAGTCATTTGCATAAAAAGCGACCAACACATCTCTAAGTTTAACGTTTTTTTGTGGGGGAGGGGCATTTTTTCAACCATCTTTGTGATTTAGGATACTGTTAAGACACTAAAAGATTGCCTTCTATCCATTGGCATCTTTTACCATGTTTTTATTAACTTCGATTCTCGTTTGTTTGTTTGTATGTATGTTTGTTTGTTTGTTTGTCCGGTACAAATCTTGTAATCTATTTTTAACTAACTTCCCTTCTAGACATTCCCATTTTACATTTGAAACTTTCACAGTAGCTCAGAACCCGGTGACAACACAATATTTCGAAAAGTCAGATTTTCGAATTTTTTATTAGTTTTCTTTTAATTAATTAAAATATGAAAATAATAACCTCCTAATAGCATATAAATAGCCATTAAAATATTACCTATAATTTAATGGTTGCCAAAAAAAATTTACGAGTTCATTTTCTTTCGACATAAAAATAAATTTATTTAATTAAACGCGAACGTTAAAAAGTTGAAAAGTTAAAATATGCATCTTACAAAAATGTACGTCATTATCAATTTAAAAATTTTATTTGCAGTAAAATTGATAAAATTTTAATTTTAAATAAACTGTAGAAAAAAAAAATCTCTAACTTCCATTTTCGAATGTAAACATAAACATTTCATTTCAAAGGGTTATAACACAATAAATATCCAAATAATGTAGTAATTAGAAAGGAAATAATAAATATTCTATCGTAATTTGAAGTCAAATTTGTTTTCAAATGTCTAAATAAAGTGTCTGATATAAAATATTAATATAAAGCAGCAGAATATTTGATATCTGTCGTCCTTGGCAAGAAAAAAAAAGCTAAATATCATGGTTATTTCAACAACGTATATTAAGAGAGCAATCAATAATGTGAAACAATGTATCGTACAATGCATATTACGAAAATATACACCTAGTATATATATTTTTGTACTACATTTTTGATTGCCAAATGCAAAAATCGCCAAGGACGACACAATTTTGAAATTTAAAATTAAAAGCTTATCAATTTTACAGCAAAAGCAACTCAATCTAACACATGTAGACAATAACTTATATATAACTATATCCAAATATGGGGATTAAAATCAGAAAATAATCTTTCTTAATTTTTAATATTTTTTTTTTACAAAAAATCCAATGGATAATTAACATAGGATTTTTTTTTTTTTTTTCCCACTGACGGTTAGTGACGCCACGCTTCGCTTGCGTATAGCTATGATTCAACAATTCAACAGAAAATTTCAAAACATGGTATATAGCAAAAAGCAGCACATTGACCCTTGGAGGATCCAACCCACGACTTCGGGTTATTAGCATTACGCTCTAACCACCCAAGCTAATGGGCTACGGAAAGTCTCTTTAGTCTCATTTATATCTTTAGAGAATTTGTACATTTTAATTAATTAAAAAATAAATAATTAATTAATCAAAACTTCGGAAATTTGGCTTCAAGATGCATCAGATGTCAATACGGGCCTAAATGCAAAGTTCTGTAACTCTGCGTTCAGGCATTGGCCGACAATGCCACGGACAAACACACATATTTAATTTTATTACAGGTAGAGATAAATTTGGATCCGAGAACAGTATGTTAACTTCTAATCGCAATTTTCTTAAATTATAAATTAAAAGATTAAAAAAAAAAAAAAAGTTTCCAATGTTTTTAATAATAAATTTCCTAGAACAATTATAATTTTTACACATTAAACATTTCATACTATTTGAACTTACCTATTATACTTTTAAAAATAACCACAGGTGGAAACTAAATACTTAAAAAGTTTTCTTTCTTCCTAATTAATTTTATAAGAGTTTGTGTTAATGAACTTCTCATATATTCGTTATTAGTTCATTATTTTCCCAAAACTTTCGTTTATTAATTACCATAAATTAATCGAAAGGGGTTTAATAAATTATTTTTAATTATATGTACAGTTTAAGAATTATTAATTTAAATTCTGATTAATGAGCCAATTTCCTTCGTAAAGGAAGATTGTTCTTTTAGAATTTGATTTAGATCGCCATTGTTTTGTGAATGATGAGGTTTATTTTATGGCACATGCTTCTCGGCAATTTTCTTCGAACAAATCTAAATATATTTTAAAATTTTTAAGTAAGTAATTACCGTTAATATTGATCACTTTTACGTCATTTAAATGTTTAAACATCTTTTTAAAAGTTTATGTTCAGTTTTGAAGTTTTATTTTTAGTATTACAACAAACTATTTTCTTAAGTTTAGAAAATTGAAGTTTAGTTCTCTGTCTCTATTTTTTCAAGTATTCTCAACAAACTATTTTCTTAAAAATATTGACAATAATTTATCGAAGTTTATAAAGCACCTTCTTCTGTAATAACCTAAACTTAATTCATATTACCTGCTCAAGCTGAAGCTTGTAATTGAAATTCAAATTATCTATTTTAATTTAGAAAAAGTTACTCGCTAGAAAGGACTCGAGACAACGTCGGTAAACCTAGCTACTACAGCAATGAGGTTCGAAGCTTCTTATTTTAGGGACGATTTGGCTCCAATTTGGCTGACGATTTGGCTGGCAATTCTCTGCCAGTTTTTTTTTTTTTTTCCCTAAATCATTCGTTATTCCTATACTGGAGAATCATTTCTACTTCACCCAGAAAGTCTCAAATCAAACACCTCTCAAATATTTCGTCGAAAATTACTTTTTACACTCTCAAAGTACTTTTAAAACCTATAATCCCCCTTCTTTCGCAAACTACTCGAATGCCTTTCTTCCACGGCCCACCAGCGGCCGAGCGGTTCTACGCTCAAAGCTGGTAGACGTGAGGTGTCGGGTTCGACCTAGCGTTTATGAGTTTTCCGTGGTTTTCTCCGAAACTCGCAAGATTAAATTCCGAAATGGGCTAGAACACCTCAGAAAGATCCCAACGGAGAGCATTCCTCCTATAAGCCTAGGACACCTAAAAGTCTTCCACCTATACGCCTCGTTTGGTTTATTCAAATGCCTATTACTTTCTTCGTTTTAATTCGCGCTAAACATGGTTTCTGCATGAATATTATAACTGAGAATTTTCCTTTAAATCAAATTGGAGTGTAAAGGTTGATATTTTTATTTATTACCAACTACGTGAAAAATACCAGAGCCGGGAATCGAACCCGGGCACTTCCGCTTAACGAACGGATGCTCTACCACTGAGCTACCCTGGCTGACAACCAGCTAGGTACTTCTCACATAATATTCATTCTAAATTTCTAAATTGAAATTTCGTGGTCTATGGAGTTGTGCTACAATTATTATTGTCTCACCTGATATATCTGCGTTTGCAGACTCGGTGACTTTGCCAATGAATATTATGTGAGAAGTACCTAGCTGGTTGTCAGCCAGGGTAGCTCAGTGGTAGAGCATCCGTGCGTTAAGCGGAAGTGCCCGGGTTCGATTCCCGGCTCTGGTATTTTTCACATAGTTGGTAATAAATAAAAGTATCAACCTTTACACTCCAATTTGATTTAAATAAATATTCACGGTCGATGAATTTATGAATAAAAATTTCTAAAATGAGAATTTTCCTTTAAATCTTAAAAATGAAACCGTTGAGAGCAGTGATGTGCTTATTTTTTTATGTGCATTATACCATTTCAAATGTGCCAATATGGAATAATATTTATTTGCAAATTCCCTCTTATTGCAATGTAAAATTTCATCTGAAAATAATAATATAATAAAGGACTAGCTGGAACCCGTCGAATTCGACGGTCACTTTATTGACTGAAATGTTTCAAAAATTGTCACATCACTATTTAAATGTATTTAAGGTTAAAACATCTAATATAATTTACGACATTTCACTTAAAAAAAGAAATTTGGAAAAATGCTTATAAATAGAAATGAACCTTAAATTTGTATGATTTCATATCTTTAACTCGATTTTGCTTGAATTTCTATTTTTAAATAAAAGCATCGCAAAAAAAATAATCAGCTGTAACAAAAATATTACCTCAAACTAAACAAAACTCTGATTTGTGACCCTGAGGCCTGCGGCGGCGCATACACCGGCCGCTAATTACATAAAAAAAATTAACCTCGAACTGAACGAACCCGCTCGGTGTTACCCAGGCCCATGATACCTTAAATTCATATGATTTTATATCCTTAACTCGATCTTGTTTGAATTTCTGTTTTTGAATGAAAGCATCACGGAAAAAATTACCTCGAACCGAATGAAACTCTGCCTTGTGACCCCAGTGCCTGCAGCAGCACATACGCGGGCCGTTAATGTAAAAAAATTCCTAAAAATTAATCTGGAACCGAATAAACCCGCCCGGTGTTGCCTAGGCACCTGATAATAACCTTAAATTCATATATGATTTTATATCTTTAACTCAATCTTGTTTGAATTTCTGTTTTTGAATGAAAGCATCATGAAAAAAATTACCTCGAACCGAATGAAATTCTGATTTGTGACCTCGAGGCCTGCGGCAGCGCATACGCCGGCCGCTAATAACATAAAAAAAATTAACCTGGAACTGAACGAACCCGCTCGGTGTTACCCAGGCCCATGATACCTTAAATGAACCTTAAATTCATATGATTTTATATCTTTAACTCGATCTTGTTTGAATTTCTGTTTTTGAATGAAAGCATCATGAAAAAAATTACCTCGAACCGAATGAAACTCTGCCTTGTGACCCCGGTGCCTGCAGCAGCGCATACGTGGGCCGCTAATATAATAAAATTCCTAAAAATTAATCTGGAACCGAATAAACACGCCCAGTGTTGCCCGGGCCCATAATAACCTTAAATTTGTAGGATTTTACATCTTTAACTCGATTTTCTTTGAATTTCTATTTTTAAATGAAAGCATCACGAAATAAATAATCAGCTGTAACAAAAAAAATTACCTCGAACCAAACGAAACTCTACCCTGTGACAGCGCATACACGGACCGCTAATAACATGAAAAAATTCCCAAAAATTAACCTTGAACCGAACGAACCTTTGACTCGTGTTTCCGCTGCCTGTGGCTGCGGCACCGTATAACAGGCATGCTACGCAAAATTCACTTTCTTCCAACAGGACGCGCAGTTACACGAACGCGTTACGCAGTTATTTTCGAACATCACCAGTTGCCTTGAATTTCCAAGACCTTTTAAATAAGGTGTCACATGGTAATGTCAACTGTAAGTCCTTTAGTTACACTTTTCACCACCAGGGGCACAGTGTGTTCTGTACGAACATCACCAACAATCAGGAAATACTAAGACCTTTAAAATAAGGTGTAACATGATAGGGTCTACTACAAAATCACCTAGTTCCATTTTTCACCACCAGGGGGCGCACTATGTTGTATACAAACATCTCCTATCTACATGAAATTTGAAGACCTTTAAAATGAGGTGCTACATGTGTGAGTCTAGAACGGATTTCCCTCTCAAACTAATTTTCCCCTTTCCTCCCCAAAAATCGAAAATTCCAAAATCGCAGAAATTGATTTTTTAGTATTCGAGTCTAGTCCCCCCCATGTACAACTTCTTCACTGTGAAGTAATTTGGAGCTGAGTAAAGCTCGCAAACTTTTTTTAACCCCTGCCTCCTAGGAGGGGAAATGTTCGACTTTTTTTTTTTTCTCTCTTTTGATGACAAATCTACAGACCAAGATCTTTCTTTAGACACCTCAACCAAATTTTTACACCTAGCCGTTCTCTCAATTTAGTGGATACAGACAACACACATTTCAAATTAATATATAGATACTGCACATTCAATCAGAGATTCAGAAGTAGTCAAAACTAAAATATAGGAAATATTAAGCGACAATTAAAAAATGTAGAAAAAATAGGAGATTACATAAATAATAATACAGGAAATATAGGAGCGCTGCGAGACCTGCAAATGTGGTAGTCGTTTTTGCTGAATATTTTCACTACTCGTAACTTTCCAACGATTGTTTTGAAATGCCGCCCGATAGCTAATAGCAATTGGCGCTGCTGTATGCGGACATTATTTTGTGATACGTTGAGCCGCTTAATATTGTATGTGCTTTGGTCTATTAATTTTATGTGAGTTTTAAGAAACTGCCAGATTTAACAACTTTCTACTTGTAGGTATTTTTTAATGTAAAAGAATACTTGTATGAAAGGGAAAAATGCATAAAAAAAATAAAAGTATTTTTAAACATCCTCTCGACATCATAAGAAAATAATTATTGTATTCTGCACATCTGGCTAACCATACCTTTCAAATAATACCATTTTCAACCCTCTACTTCCATAAACCTATAAATTAAAACACAAAGGTATTTCTTTAAAACCAAAATCGCATGATCTGGGCTTGTGCGAAGGCTGTTCCTTCCTTTAGAGCACGGATTAAAAGAGAAGGATGGATTACTGATGTTAGTAAAGGTAGTAATTTTCATCTTACGGATAGAGGGCGACCAATCTCGAAAATACACCAATCAGTGCGTTTTTACATTTCTGGCTGTTCGTTCGCTGGATGACTGAAGCCGAAGGGGCGGGCTTTCCCTTTCTTCCGATGAGTTTCAAAGATACTACACCAGGCGGCGATCGGATCGCTTAGTCTGTTCGGCTGAATTAATGCGGAAAATAAAGCTCCGTTCCCCACGCTGACCGCCCTATCTAGTTTATCATCCTGTATCCTAATCCGTGCTTTAGAAGAATCCAGTGACCAATCGGTGAGGGGTCTTTTCGGATACCTAGATGCAGGCGACCTCTGAAACCTGAACCCATGGATTAGTCAGAATATGAATTTGACTCATGCCTTCTGTGGTATCCTGGCGTGGTTTACGGTGATGATGATAGGGTAATTTATAAATACTGGGTTAGATTCTCACAATTTCCTATTTTTGAAAAACAGCAAGGTGTGTATGCATTTCTTTGTTATTATCTTATTTTTTTTTACTTAGTTTATACTTTGAATTCTAGAGTATTGTAATAGTATTGAAAGATGTGTTCCTTTCCTGTTAACATTTGTATACATTTATATGAAATGTTAGTGTTAAAATTTTAACCTTCTTACTACTTTGTATTTATACGAAATATTACTATTAGCATTTTTTAATGTTTTGTGTGCATATAGTATATTCAAAATGTTAGATTATTACAATTTTTGCGAAATTGCACCTGATGAAAATTGCATCGAACTTTATCAATATTTCTGTATTGCACCGAAAATAAGTATTTTTATTTTTAGTTACTCCCGTTTTTTTCTTCGTTTATTTTTGAATTCTTATTATAACAGTATGAATAAATTTAATCTAAAGTGATTATTTTATGTTTATATGCTTGATGGATTACTTTTAGCGTATAATTTTTTTCTTGAAATAATGATAGTGCACAAACCAATTTCCATCAGGTACAATCTCGCGATTATTGTAAGCATATATAATTTTTGAATATACTAAATAAGATATAGATGCAGTAGAAAATAAAATGTAAACAATAACATTTTAAATAAACACATAAAAAGCAGAAAAAAAGTAGAGTTTCCAGTGCTATATACACAATACTCGAACTCATACAAAAGCGTAAGCTTTACACATAGAGGAATAAATAATGCATATGCACCTTATTGTGTTTAAAAAAAAAAAAAAATAATAATAATCAAGTGGGATATTTGAAATTTAAGTGAGAAATTACAAAATTTACTTTTTGCAAATTTCTTTTTAGAGAATTACAATTGCAAATTAAACAATTAAAAAAAAAAGTCAAATGTTAATTTTCTTTCCCTTTTTAGTTCCCCATCATACTATAGGTATGGGGAACTTAGGTAATCGTGAAAATTTTCGACCTCGGTTTTTTGACTTTTCTACACGTTTTCAGGTGTGAGGAATCCGAAAATGACAAAATTTCTATGGTGTCTGTCTGTAGGGTGTCTGTTAGTGTGTCAGTGTGTCAGTCCGTTAGTGTATTAGTCCGTTAGTTTGTTAGTCTGTTAACACGATATCTCACGAACAAATGATCGCAGAGAGGTCAGATCAGTTTTAAAATATTACTTTCGATACTGGCAAGAACCCTATTCATTTGCAACATTCGAATTTAAAAACTTCGTAAGTTATTAGAAATTTACGATTTTCTTAACATGGGAGAATAGGACAAAAATTCACTTAAACGTGCATTAAATGGAAACTTTTTACTGTAAAAATGTCAGACCAGTTTTAAAATATCAGTTTTGATGCCGGAATGAACATCAGTAACTATAAATATGCTACTTTATAAATTTCGCAAGTTATTGGAAATTTACGAATTTCTTAACATGGCAGTATAGGGCAAAATTTCACATAAACGTCAATTTTGAGAGATATTTTCATCGTAAAGATGTCAGACTACTTTTGATATATTATTTAGGACACTGGCATGAATATGAATGACTATGAATTTTCCAATATAAAGGTTTCGTAAGTTATTGGAAATTTACGAATTTCTTAACATGGCTGAATAGAGCAAAATTTCACATAAACGTCAATCTTGAGGGATATTTTCATCGTAAAGATGTCAAACCACTTTCGAAATAATATTTAGGATACTGGCATGAATATCATAGACTATGATTTTTCCAATTTAAAAAATTCGTAAGTTATTTGGAATTTGCGATTTACTTAACATGTCAGAATAAGGCAAAATTGAGCATAAACTTCCATTTTGAGGATCCTAAATACATTAGACAACTTCAAAATTACGTTTATGATATTTGTTTGAACATGATTGAATACAAATATTCTGATAGGAAAATTTCGTAAATTATTCGTAATTTACGATTTTATCAACATAGCGAAATTGTAAATTTTTCATCTATATATATAAAAATGAATGTTTGCCTGTATGTCCTTTATAAAATCGTAAACGGCTTGACCGATTTCGATCATTCTTTTTTTGTTTTTTTCCTTATAGGTCAGGGATGGTTTTGGAAAACAAAAAAAATTGAAAAAATTCGCCCCCCAAGGGGGGGGGAGAGGGCTAAACGTGAATTCAAAAAACCTTCATATCTCAAACAAAAAAACAGATATCCGTAAAATTTTTGCTTTAAAATATAGCTAATATAAATGTTTAAAAACCAATTTCTGGAATTTTCGAAATTCGGTCCCCAAGGGGGGTGGGGGGCAAAACGGGATTTCACATGCGTAAAACGCGATTTCACATAATCCTATATATCTCAAACAAAAAAAAAAAAAAAACAGATATACGTGAAATTTTTGCTATAAAATATAGCTAATACAAATATCTAAAAACTAATTTCTGGAATTTTAAAAATTCAGCCCCCAGGTGGGGCAGCAGGGGGAGGAGGGGCAGCAGGGGCAAAAACAATTAGAAATACAGTTAGGCCTTTCAAAATTGGTAAAGATAGGTTTCAATAGCCTGCAAGTCGAATGGGGATATTTTCGAAAGTGTAAAGTTATTAGGAGGGGAGAGAATGGGGGAGGGGAGAGGGAGGGGGGCAAAAAAAAATAAAAATAGAGTTAGATCGTTCAAATTTGGTATATAGAGGTTTTCGATACTTACAAATCGATTGCGGATATTTTCGAATTTGTAAAATTATTAGGAGGTGCGGGAAGGGGTGGAGCGGTAAGGGGGGGGGCTATGGGCAAAAACAAAAAGAAATACAGTTAGGTCATTCAAAATTGGTACAGATAGGCTTTAAAGGCCTGCAAGTCGAATGGGGATATTTTCGAAAGTGTAAAATTATTAGGAGGGGCGAGAAGAGAGGAGGGGCAAAAAAATAAAAATAGAGTTAGATCGTTCAAAATTGGTACACAAATGGTTTTCGATACTTAAAATCGAATGCGGATATTTTTGAATTTGTAAAATTATTAGGAGAGTCGGTAAGGGGAGTGGGGCGGCAAGGGGGAAGGGGGGGCTATGGGCAAGAACAAATAGAAATGCATTTAGGCCGTTCAAAATTGGTACAGATTGGTTTTAGAGGCCTGCAAGTCGAATGGGGATATTTTCGAAAGTGTAACGTTATTAGGAGGGACGGGAGGGGGGGGCGGAGAGGCAAAACAAATAAAATAGAGTTAGATCATTCAAAATTGGTACACAGAGGTTTTTGATACTTACAAATCGATTGCGGATATTTTCGAATTTTTAAAATTATTGGGAGGGGGGGTGAGTGGGGGGGCCAAAAAATAAAAATAGAGATAGATCGTTCAAAACTGGTGCACAGAGGTTTTTGAAATTTGCAAATCGATTGCGGATATTTTCGAATTTGTAAAATTATTAGGATAGACGGGAGGGGGGGGGGGCGAAGGGGGAAAATAACAGAAATAAGAGTTAGAGCATTATGGGAATTTTTTCCGAAGGCAGTAAGAACCCGGTACGACATTTTTCCTAATCAGATTTTGTTTCGCTTTTTTTTTTCGCGTGATAAAAATTAATGAAATTTTGAGAATTCAGTAATTATAGTGATTCATTTAAAAATAGTGACCAGCGAAGCGGGCAAAGCCTGCTATTATAAATATGAATTTTGAGGATTATTGCATTGGAAATAGTAGCATGAAAACTAAACAACGGAATCGACCCCGATAAAATAAATTAATAGATTAGAATAAGATAAATATATCGAAGTGAACGGTGGATAGCCTATTAGGCGGGGATTTCATTCTGCCACTGTATCAAGCTTTGGTCAAATTCATTTCTTTTAACATGATTATAATATGTCTCGCACTAGAAATTTCTGAGAACATAAATATGATGGGGAACTGAGCAGAGTCCACCTATGCCAACTAGTTTGACTAAGAAGAGGTACTTCTTTAGTATTCAGGATCTAAATTTTCATAAGAAACGTAGAAGGAATTGCTCATGTTATTACTTAATCTCTTTTAAAATTTATTTTCAATTTTATTTTGAGCATTCAGAAAGTGCAGTAACTGGAATAACTTAAACTATTTAATGTATAATCACTGCAATTTATAGCCTTCACACTTGTTGTTTGTTGTTATAATACACACTTCATATATCCTCCTAACAGATATTTATAATTAAGAAGTATTTCGAAATAATTACATATATATATACCCTTATTATTTTTTTTTTTTTTTAATCACGAAATTTTATAGAAGTTTTAAAAAAAAGATCACTACAGGCTTCAAAGCCCAACTGAACTAAACTAGTTGGCATAGGTGGACTCTGCTCAGTTCCCCACCATATTTATGGTCTCATAAATTTCTAGTGCGAGACATATTATAATCATGTTAAAAAAATCAATTTGACCAAAGCTTGATACAGGGACAGAAAGAAATCCCCGCCTAATAGGCTATCCATCGTTCACTTCGATATATTTATCGTATTGTAATCTATTAATTTATTTTATCAGGGTCAATTTCGTTGTTTATGTTTCATGCGAATGTTTTCATTTCCAATGCAATAATCCTCAAAATTCATATTTATATGAAAAAATTACAATTTCGCTATGTTGATAAAATCGTAAATTACGAATAATTTACGAAATTTTCCTATTAGAATATTTGTATTCAATCATGTTCAACAAAATATGATAAATGTAATTTTGAAGTTGTCTAATGTATTTATGATCCTCAAAATGGAAGTTTATGCTCAATTTTGCCTTATTCTGGCATGTTAAGTAAATCGTAAATTCCAAATAACTTACGAATTTTTTAAATTGGAAAAATCATAGTCTATGATATTCATGCCAGTAACCTAAATAATATTTCGAAAGTGGTTTGACATCTTTACGATGAAAATATCCCTCAAAATTGACGTTTATGTTAAAATTTGCTCTATTATGCCATGTTAAGAAATTCGTAAATTTCCAGTAACTTGCGAAATTTTCAAAGTAGCATATTTATAGTTACTGATGTTCATTCCGGTATCAAAACGGATATTTTAAATGTGGTCTGACATTTTTAGAGTAAAAAGTTTCCATTTAATGCACGTTTAAGTGAATTTTTGTCCTATTCTCCCATGTTAAGAAATTCGTAAATTTTCAATAACTTACGAAATTTTTAGATTTGAAAATTCATAGTCATTAATGTTCATGCCAGTGTCCTAAATAATATTTCAAAAGTAGTCTGACATCTTTACGATGAAAATATCGCTCAAAATTGACGTTTATGTGAAATTTTGCCTTATACTGCCATGTTAAGAAATTCGTAAATTTCCAATAACTTGCGAAAATTTCAAAGTAGCATATTTATAGTTACTGATGTTCATTCCGACATCAAAACGGATATTTTAAAACTGGTCTGACATTTTTAGAGTAAAAAGTTTACCTTTAATGCACGTTTAAGTGAATTTTTGTCCTATTCTCCCATGTTAAGAAAATCGTAAATTTCTAATAACTTACGAAGTTTTAAAATCGAATGTTGCAAATGAATAGGGTTCTTGCCAGTGTCGAAAGTAATATTTTAAAACTGATCTGACCTCTCTGCGACAATTTGTTCTTGAGATATCGTGTACACAGACTAACGAACTAACGGACTAACAGACACCCTGCAGACAGACACCATACAAATTTTGTCATTTTCGGATTCCTCACACCTGAAAACGTGTAGAAAAGTCAAACCGAGGTCGAAAATTTTCACGATTACCTAAGTTCCCCATACCTATAGTATGATGGGGAACTAAAAATTGATGAAATACTCATAGAGCAATGTGAAAAAATTAGGGCGAAATCCCCCTTATGATATATTTTTGAGCGAGACTTTCCAAAATATTCAAAGATTCTCGCAATCCCAACCTCTAATCTAATAGGAACCTTGAATTAACTGCGCTTATCTGTACATCATTGAATGAAATACTTTGATTTAAATAAAATTCTGAAAAATAATTCAATGGAAAGTAAATCAAATGTGATAGATACTTACGTATGTTAGCATAATTATTTGTGAACCAAAAACTTTTCGCAGCTTAAAGAGTTAGGTACCAAACATAAATATTTTAGAGAATTTTCCAATCCTTATTATATATTCAATTCAGGTTTATGAATATTTAAAGTACAACCATAATTTTAAAAGCCTAAATTTACAGAAGTCATGTCAGTGAGTACAAAAGAAAGAGAGTTTGAATTATATTTTACAGAAATAAAAATATTAAACGTAAAATTAATGATAAATTTGGGATGTTGCATTATGACATAGGCTGGTGTACCATTGAGTTATTTTGAGTTGTAAATTTTTTTGTAATACTATATTCGCCTTGAAATTGCTGTCATTTTTGGTTAACCACCCTCCGCCCCTCTAAAAGTAATAAGTAAATACTTTTTACATTCATTATAAACAGAACTTAAATTAGTACGACAGGACTATTATTCCATATAAAGACATGCAGTCATTGTATCTCCATCCCTAGCATAAGTTACTATATTCATTTCTTAAACTTACTGTGGTATAGCTTTCGTTTAGGGACCATTCAGCGGCTTTTTACCATCATTTCAGTAATGAATAAAAATGGATATTGCAATTGCGTAAATGAAAAACCTTGGCAAGAAACTTCCAAATAATTCAGTGCCAAATTGAAAATTTTGCAAAGGGATTTTATACTGAAGCTGTTCTATTTCTTCACACGATTTTTCTCAATTATATATATATATATATATATATATATTATTAGGCAAGCATAAAATTTGTGGTACACTTTTAACTTATTAATTATGGAAGTAGAGGGTTGAAAATGGTATCATTCGAAAGGTATGGTTAGCCAGATGTGCAGAATAGAAAAAATTATTTACTAAATTATTTATCTATTAAGAGGATATATGACGTGTGTATTATAACAACAAACAACTACGAAGTGTGAAGGCTAAAAATTGCAATGATTATGCATTAAATAATTTAAGTTATTCCAATTACTGCACTTTTAGAATGCTCAAAATAAAATTGAAAATATTATATAGCACTGGAAACTCTACTTTTATTTTCTGCTTTTTATGTGTTTATTTAAAATGTTATTGTTTACATTTTATTTTCTACTGCATCTATATCTTATTTAGTATATTCCAAAATTATATATGCTTACAATAATCGCGAGATTTTACCTGATGGAAATTGGTTTGTGCATTATCATTATTTCAAAAAATAATCTACATTAAGCAGCGGTGTTAAGAGCGTCCAAGAATGCAAAAAGAAATTCATACACTAAAAGTAATCCATCAAGCATATAAACATAAAATAATCACTTTAGATTAAATTTATTCACACTATTATAATAAGAATTCAAAAATAAACGAAGTAAATAATGTGAGTATCTAAAAATAAAAATACTTATTTTCGGTGCAATACAGAAATATTGATAAAGCTCGATACAATTTTTATCAGGTGCAATTTCGCGAAAATTGTAATAATCTAACATTTTGAATATATTATGTGCACACAAAACATTAAAAAATGCTAATAGTAATATTTCGTATAATACATACAAAGTAGTAAGAAGGTTAAAATTTCAAAGTATAAACTTTAACTAAGTAAAAGAAATAAGATAATAACAAAAATAATAATAATAATAATAATGCATACATACCTTGCTGTAAAAAAAAAAAAAAAAAAAAAAAAAAAACAGAAAATTGTGAAAATCTAATGCAGTATTTACAAATATCACCATCACCGTAAAGCCACGCTAGGATAGCACAGAAGACATGAGCTAAATCCGTATTCTGATTGGTTCAGGTTTCTGAATTCGCTCGCTCTAAAAATCCGAAGAGGCTCTGAGCGATTGGTCATCAGTTTCATCTAAAGACAGGAACAGCCTCCGCGCATGCCAAAATCGTGCGATTTTGGTCTAAAAGAAAACAGCTTGTGTTTTAATATATAAGATACTTTAGGTAATTCAAATAGTAAAATGTATTGAGCAACTACTATTAAAGTTGAAATTTATTTATTTAATTTTTTTTTTCTATAATTTTTACTTTCTTAACTTACATCTGTAAGGAAAGTACTGTGATCATTACAATAATTCGACTTCGAGATTTTGGTGCATGTATACGTTTTAAAATCTCCCGAGTTCATTTTTGTTATTTTTACGGTGATGTTGGTATGCATGTCAGTGAACACGATACTATCTGAAAGTTTTGATCGATTGACGAATCAGAAACTGGACATTTCTTTGAGAATTGTGATTAGTTTTCTACTCTTATAACGTGTCACCTTTTATCTTATTGGGCAAAGAAAATAATCCGTACGGTTTTGGGAATGGGTTAAGTCATAGCGGTGAATGTCCTAAACAGCATGCTAAAAGTCCCGGCCACCAGGAGAGGCGCGGGTGGACGTTAGCTGGGAAGCATTGAAAACGGACGTCTTAAGTTTTTCTTAGATATTTTATAAACATGGGACATTTCGTCGGCAGGTAAAGGGTTACTTTACCTGCCGACGAAAATTTACAAGATTCTCTGTCAACTCTGAAGTGTGTAAATATTTCAAAAACACTGCCAACATCACTTTGAAGGTTATTTTACTCTATTGTCAAACCGTGTCAGTAGCTTCACTGGTAGTAGATACAATGGAACATACTTCAGAAAGTCGTCTATATACGCCCGAGGCCATTAAGGGGTTGAAAGAGGGAAAGATATTTTCTAAACTATTCATCATACCAATAATAATAATAAGAAGAAGAAGACATTTTTATAGTAAACTTCATGTAGACTATTTTTTGTAATTGAATTTTCTCTAAATCCGACATTTAATAAAAATAGAAACGTGCCCTCTTGACTCCCGGCTCATCTTCCACGGACTTTTAGTACGTTGTTTAGAATACTCTTCACTATGACTGAGCTCATTTTTAAAACTACACCATTATTTTCTCCTGTCTGTCAATTTTTGGTCTTCGTCATCTGAATGGGTACTTAAAACGTCATTTAACCCTACATGCCTCAGAGTTATTAAACACGTACATAATTAATATATAAATCGAAAATATTGGACCAGAACCATTTTTATTACAGTCTTTCGTTGGTTTAACTACTCCAAAAAAGGATTTTTTCAAAAAAATGTGATATTTCATCTCCCTGTATATTCATTCCCCTGTATCCCTGTATATTTTGGCCTTCGTTGTCTGGACTACTTCTCAACTTGTTGACTTTCTTCAAATGATGATAGCAGACATACAACTTCGTAGTCGTACCGAGAGACCGCATACACCTTCACACCAACAACAATTGTGGTTTTCTCTAGAAAGCCCCCTCTCTCTTTGTTCTCCACTGTTCATTCAACTGCCGTACTAATGGATCCAAGTCTATTCAATCCGACAGTTCCTAGTACATTTATAACTTCCTCTTTCAGATACACTTGAAGTTGCATATTCTTGAACAAATTGTCAAACAAAATCGTGTGGTTTGGGTTTCTTGGAATTGTACGTAATAGATGAATAACAATATTCCCGCTAACACCATTTGGAAGCCATGCATTATCTGAAGCGCCAGTGAAAATTTCAAAGTGATAGCTGAGCTTCGACTGACGATTAAGATAGGCTGACCAGATCAAAGTACCTTTATAATAGAGAAGCATTAAAAATTGCTACAATTATCATATTATGGATGCATTTTTTCATTCCTAATAAGTAAGGACTAAAAATAAAGTGTTATTGATTAATAATTTAGTTTCTACAATTGTTTATTAGAAAAATGCCTTCAAAAAAAGGGCTGGGGACGTTTGGTCAGTATAGATTAAGAACGTGGATTGTTTTGTTTGATGAAGATTCGGCGTGTGAAAAGGGTTGATTTGTTCATCGATGCACGTTTTTTTTTTTTTTTTTTTTTTTTTTCTTCTTCTTTGCCCAATTAGCTCGAAGTATCGAAAGACTACTGTTTATCAATACGGATCTAAATTGTTAAGAATTAGCAAGTTAAGAACAAGTGTTTGTCATTTGAAAACAAATCACTCTCTAAATTCTTAAATATCGTAAATGTAATTTTAGTCATACAAAAAAGTAAAATCATTATTATCCAAAGTTATATATCCTTTTTCTTCCAGTTATATTCAATTTTCCTACGATAATTCTATTTTTGAATAATTCGGAGTATTCCTTGAAAAAGAAATATGAAAAACACACCTCTGTGTCTAACAATCACTTTCTTCATTGCTTACTCTTTTGAACTACACTACATTTGTTTAACCCCAAAAACACTAGTGGTGCGTAAATTTTTATGCGTGCAGTCTTCATTGATTGGTTGTTTTCTACCCTTTTCATACTACTGATACAATTGTTTGAGCTTGAGTGCTACGACATAATTATTCAGTTAATGAAAAAATAGTCCTATTGGATAAAACAGCAAATAATTAAACCTATTTAAAACCAACATTAATGCAATGTAAGCAAATAAAAGGACTTTTACAGAAGCACGTCAATTTATATACGTATCTCGAGCGATAGCGGCCTATAGGAACATGCTAGTGTTCTGGGGTTAAAGGATCGGAAGATGGCAGCCCTTGTTTAGTGCGAATCACTAGAAGTGTACTTCTAATCCTGTAAGGAAGACACACTTTCAAACCTCTGAGTACACAATGGTTTTTCGGTTTGGCTCATATATACACTCCGCGACAAAAAGATAGCTACAAAGGGTTTTTTCTTTGATTTTTCATAAAATAACATTATCTAAATTGTGCTTATCATTTATTATTATCATAAAATAACACTATTCCCGGACTCATTTTTGTTTTAAGGCTCATTTAGAAAATTTTTAAGACTAAAATTTTTCTAATTTAAGACTACACTCCGCGGCAAAAAGATAGGAACAAAGGGTTTTTTTAAATTTTTCATAAAATAACATTCTCTAAATTGTGCTGATCATTTATTATCATAACAAAATATTATCGTATCAAAAACATATTAAATATTTGAATCATATTCAAAATAACCATATTCAAAAAAAATAATAATAATAATAATAAATAAAAAAAAATCTTTGTTCCTATCTTTTTGTCGCGGTGTGTAGTCTTAAATTAGAAAAATTTTAGTCTTAATTTTTTCTAAATTAGTCTTAGAACAAAAATGAGTCCGGGAATAGTGTTATTTTATGATAATAATAAATGATAAGCACAATTTAGATAATGTTATTTTATGAAAAATCAAAGAAAAACCCTTTTGTACCTATCTTCTTGTCGCGGGGTGTAGACCGCTATGCAGAATAATATAATGGGTAAATGCATTTGGATAGCATTTTAGATTTCGAAATATATATATATTGTTCCTATCTTCTATCTATAATAATAAATGGAAAGGTTTGTCTGTCTGTCTGTCTGTCTGTCTGTCTGTCTGTCTGTCTGTTCTTTTATACGTTCAGCCCCTATTGAACGCAGAAGTACAAGAATTGACATACGGATGCTCTAGAGCCTTTCCGATGTTTTCCTCGAAACAGAATTTAAAAATCTTAATTAGTTTCGGAGATATTAATTAAAATGCTGACCCATATCGATCGCGAAAATGAACAAAAATCCTTATTGCTTAAAAAGATGCATTCTATCAGCATTCAGCAGACGATTTAAACGGCTGTCTCTCTAACAGAAAAAAAACATGTGCAAGTCATTAATGTCACATGATCTTTAACTGGGGTTAAAAATTGCAAATTTCAAAGTGCTTCAAATTTTCTTTTTCGTACATAACACTTAATATACAACCTATTCAGCACAAAACTAACCTGCAGTTAAAATTTCATCAAATTTCATTAATAAACAAAGCAGTTACATTTTAATTGCTAATTTAATTTTATTCTAACACGTAATCTATCTTTCAATAGACGATAGGAGTTTCCATAGCAACAAAATACATTTGAAGGAACTAAAAAATACTTTTTCTTTTTCTTTTTACTTCCATTACCCGACTACCGTGGTATAGGTTTTGGCGAAATAAAAAATATTTATTTTTCTTTTTACTTCCATTAATAAAACTACCGTAGATAATGGAATTAGAGATTTCACGTGATTTACATGTTTTAGAATTTCCTGATTAGGTTTTCTTTTGTATCACAGCTACTAATTAAAATAATTTCATAAGTAACACATTATTTGAAAGCTTTGTTGATTTGGAATTGAACAGTAGATTACAGAAATTTCTACCGCCAGATATTTTAAAATTTCGATATTTCAAATTCCAATTAAATTATTTTTGATACATCATTCGAAAGATATTTTAAATTTCTTTTAAATTATCGAAAGTTTTCACCAGATTTACACGCTTTGAGGTCTCCTGAATTAGTTTTCTTTTGTATCTCAGCTACTAATTAAAATAATTTCATGAGTAATGCATCATTAGAAAGCTTTTTTAGATTTGGAATCGAACAGTGGAATACAGAAATTTGTACCGCCAGATGGCGCTGTAATATTTTAAAATTTCAAAATTTCAATTTCTAATTATGATTAAATTATTTTTAATACATCATTCGAAAGATATTTTAAAGTTCTTTTAAATTATCGAAAGTTTTCACCAGATTTACACGTTTTGAGGTGTCCTGAATCAGTTTTCTTTTATATCTCAGTTATTAATTAAAAAAATTTCATAAGTAATACATCATTTGAAAGCTTTGTTGACTTGATATGCATCATTAGAAAGCTTTTTTAGATATGGAATCGAACAGTGGAATACAGAAATTTGTACCGCCAGATGGCGCTGTAATATTTTAAAATTTCAAAATTTCAATTTCTAATTATGATTAAATTATTTTTAATACATCATTCGAAAGATATTTTAAAGTTCTTTTAAATTATCGAAAGTTTTCACCAGATTTACACGTTTTGAGGTGTCCTGAATCAGTTTTCTTTTATATCTCCGTTATTAATTAAAAAAATTTCATAAGTAATACATCATTTGAAAGCTTTGTTGACTTGATACACATTTTAAAGTACTTTTACATTAACGAAAATGGGGTTCGAGATTTCACCCGATTTACACGTTTTGAGGTTTCCTGATTAGGTTTAATTTTGCATCTCAGCTACTAATTAAAATAATTTTATAAGTAATACATCATTAGAAAGCTTTTTTGATTTGGAATCGAACAGTGGATTACAGAAATTTCTACCGCCAGATGGCGCTGTAATATTTTCAAATTTCAATATTTGAATTTCTAATTATGATTAAATTATTTTTAATGCATCATTCGAAAGATATTTTAAAGTTCTTTTATATTATCGACAGTTTTCACCAGATTTACACGTTTTGAGGTCTCCTGAATTAGTTTTCTTTTGTATCTCAGCTACTAATTAAAATAATTTCGTAAGTAGTACATCATTAGAAAGCTTTTTTGATTTGGAATCGAACAGTGGAATACAGAAATTTGTACCGCCAGATGGCGCTGTAATATTTAATAAATTCAATATTTCAATTTCTAATTATGATTAAATTATTTGTAATACATCATTCGAAAGATATTTTAAAGTCCTTTTAAATTATCGAAAGTTTTCACCAGATTTACACTTTTTGAGGTGCCCTGAATCAGTTTTTTTTTTTTTTTTTTTTGTATCTCAGTTATTAATTAAAAAAAGTTCATAAGTAATACATTATTTGAAAGCTTATTTTAGTTGATACACATTTTAAAGTACTTTTACATTATCGAAAAATGGAATTCGAGATTTCACCCGATTTACACGTTTTGAGGTATCCTGATTACGTTTTCTTTTGTATCTCATCTACTAATTAAAATAATTTCATGAGTAACACATCATTTGAAAGCTTTGTTAGTCTGGAATGGAACAATAGATTACAGAAATTTCTACCGCCAGATGGCGCTGTAATATTTTTAAATTTCAATAGTTCATATTCTAATTATGATTAAATTATTTCTAATACATCATTCGAAAGATATTTTAAAGTTCTTTTACATTATCGAAAGTGGAATTCGAGATTTCACCTGATTTACAATTTAAAGTGTCCTGATCAGGTTTTCTTTTGCATCTCAGCTAATTGAGTAAGAATAAGTAACTGGAATGGAACAATAGATTACAGAAATTTCTACCGCCAGATAGCTCTGTAATATTTTTAAATTTCAATATTTCATATTATAATTATGATTAAATTATTTCTAATACATCATTCGAAAGATATTTTTAAGTTCTTTTACATTATCGAAAGTGGAATTCGAGATTTCACCTGATTTACAATTTAAAGTGTCCTGATCAGGTTTTCTTTTGCATCTCAGCTAATTGAGTAAGACCGTTCAAAATTGGTATATGCAAGTTAATTAGGAGGGGCTGGAACGGTGGGGAAGGAATAGGCGCGCAGCGCGCATGGGTTTGGAACCCGGTGCGAGTTTTTACCCGATGATAAAAGATTTTTTTTTTTTTCTTAATAATGAAAGTTTGAGTTGAAAAGGAATATGCGTGTACAGCGCACGTATATCCTCGAAAATGCGCGCGCAGCGCGCATGGGTCTGCGCTGCCGAAGGCAGTGGCGTCCCGGTGTGAGTTTTTACCCGATGCTAAATGATATATTTTTTAATTCTTTTTCTTGAGAATGAAAGTTTATGAGTAATAACATTGAATTTTGAGAAGTCATAAGGATAGTGAAGGAATACGTGCTCGCAGCGCACGGGTCTACGCTGCCGAAGGCAGTGGGGACCCGGTGCGACATTTTTCCCGATCAGAATTTTTTTTCTCTTTTTTTATCACATGATAGAAATTAGTGCAAATTTGAGAATTCATTAATTATTGTGATTCATTTAAAAATAGTGACCAGCGAAGCGGGCGTAGCCTGCTAGTTTATAAATAAGTAGAAAATAAATGAATTAAATCATTAAATACGATTAGAAAATATTTTCAGCTAGTGAAATTTATACACTTCTGAATAATAATAATAATAATAATTAAAAAAATGTTTTAGCTATTTTAAAAGGAAAAAAAAAAAAAACATTTGTTTTGCTTTATTGAAAGCTGTTAATTTACTAGGGTAAAAAAAAAAAGTAATGATTTTTAAACTGAGTGAAACAAAAATGAACTTAAATTAAATATTTGATGAAGGACGATCTTTGAAAGGAACAATAATCAATTTCTTTGGGAATAAAATTTTTATCCTGTTGCATAGAAGTGCAGAAAACGTTTCATATACTTTTAAAATTTCTGTAGGCCATCTATGATGGGCAGACAAGTTTTCTAAACCTTAAATAAATTTATTCAAGAGAATTTTCCTTGCAAATATTATGAGCTTCTACAGTTGAATAAATATTTGCGTTTGGACTGAGAGATAAAATTTGTGAATTTTATTTTCGATGAGAAAATATGAATTTTATTTTCATATACTAAAATAAGTTGAGATTTATACCGGAGCCTACATTGAGTCGATGATACTTTTTTACGGTTCTCATTTTTACAGTAACTGCATCAATGTATTTATCATTATAAATATTAAAGTAGATTTTACAGAATATAAAAGATCTAATTGGAGTCAAAGTGCTTTGTGGTAGAATTTCCGTTTGTAAATTTCTAAAAATGCGATGATTAATCATTTTTTCGATTAGTAAATTTATGACAAAATATTTTTTATTATAAATTTGTTATCATGTATCAAACAATTTTCATAAATGTCAGCCAAACACCCTTGTTAACAAAAGTTTGTTTTGTCTCTATGGGCCATAACAGAAGTTATGAACATCATACAATTGATTTAAAATTGGTTATAAATATTTCTGAGTTAGATGGACATAGCTTTTGGAGAGACATCCTTCAGCTACAGCGTTTGTTTTCGTGTCAGAAGACAGCAAAAGAATCTCGATTCGACATTTCTTTTAGGTGCATTTTTGCAACGTATTCAGTATAATAAAAATAATACACATTACTAAAATTTTAAGAATCTGTACCTCACGTATTATGCCACTAACTACTTGAGTGTATATTTTCCATTATTTCATTCTCATACTGAGTAAAAAAAGCGAATTTTTAACAGGTGGTTTAGGGGGACTACATTATTTAAGCCTCATGCAGAAATATATTCCATTATTAAAAAGTTAATGATACATATACTAGCAGGTCTACCAACGCTTCTCGGATAGCTTATAAAATTTTTGAATTAAAAAAGAATAAAAACCAAAAAGAAATACGAGGCGGAATATAAATAAATAAAATAATAATAAAACCTTCCAGTTTTATGATATTGCGAGTAAAACTTTTGAATTAAATGGATTCTAAACTCAACCCAAGAGGTGAATAAAACATACTGGCGGATTTATACAATTTCCGTGTAAGCGATCATTTTAATTTTTCCTGGAAGGATATAACATAAAGATTATTCCCAGTTAAAAAAATTCTTCAAAAAAAAAAAAAAAAAAAAAAAAAAAACTATGAAAAACTCCAAAAAACTGCAAATAATTTGAAGGTATTTGGAACAATAATAAGTTTAAAGGGGGTGGGGTGGGGGAATACTATCTGTAAATTTTTTGCTTTCAAACTGCAGTTATTCCGCAGATTTTATGATTCTTGTTCCAAATACCTTCAGACTGTCGAATTTTTTTTATTTTTATTTTTATTTATTTATTTATTTTTTTTTTTGTAGTTTTTCCGAAGACTTTTTTTCAGCTGGGTCGGAAGTTCCTATTCGGCAGCATCCAACATGTAATGAATGGATCGCGAGAGAAGTGCATGAGCATGGCGCATAGCATTAGGTCGGATTCGAAAATGAGGTTTCTCTTCTGTTCTTATTTGTAAATGAGATTTTTGAGCATCTGCGTCGTATTTAGCTTGACTCCATTCGTCAACTTCTCCTCTTCGAGCCATGAATGCATGCTCCAGACGCTTGGTTTCCGTCGATTCTTTTCTCTTCTCTTTGTTTTATAGCCGCTATCCGTTAATCACCTGCACGATATCGGACATGTCGCTTTTCGCCAGTTTCTTTTCGTGTTCTACCAACTTTCCTTTCGGCTTGTTTCTGACGTAAGGTTTGTGCATGTTCTTCAGGCCGCTATCTGTTGAGCATCTGCACAATAACTTTCTTGTCACTGTGGATCGTTTTCGTCTCTTCTTCCAGCAGCTTTTCTTTGACTTCTGTAACTCGATATGAGTTGTTCCAGAATTTCTTCTCCAATTAATTTAAATGAGCGATTACGCGTAAAAATTGAATTTATAATGTATGACACAGTATGTTAAACGTTAAAATACATAGTTTAAAAAAACTTAATTTAAAAAGTTAAAATATAAAATATATAAAAATTATGACGACGTTTCATTCGAGCACAATCGCTCATGAATTTCATCAGGTCTGGTTCTTGAAACCTTAAAATCTTTATCTTTTAATAGATGCAGAACAGGTTGCCACATTCTCGCCAAGTCTCTGAAATGGGTATAATTAATGGCGCGTTTATCGAACACCAGTATTCATTATAGCGAACATCAAAATTCATTACGCTCTCTGTATGGTATTACAGCTGAAAAAGCAAAACCGGTATGGAATCAAGCAAAAATAACAGCAACTCCCCCAAACCCCATTAAACTTGAAATTCAGAAGAGATTGCAAATAATAAAGTATGATAAACGTGCCATTAATTAAACCCACCCCCAGAGACTTGGCGAGAATGCGGCAACCTGTTCTGCATCTATTAAAAGATAAAGATTTTAAGGTTTCAAGAACCAGACCTGATGAAATCCATGAGCGATTATGCTCGGATGAAACGTCGTCATAATTTTTATATTTTTTATATCTTAACTTTTTAAATTAAGTTTTTTTAAAACTATGTATTTTAACGTTTAACATACTGTGTTATACATTATAAATTCTCGAATTAATCTAACCTGTCGCTACTGCAATTTTTATTGCTGCTGTTCTCTTTTTAATTTTCGTTGACCTTTACATATAATTAAGTAGAATATATAAAATTGTTTGCTCGGTTATGAATAATGTAAGTCTTTGTATTAATTGCAAATTAAAGCATCGTGCAAATAAATAAAATTAAATTTTGCATTTTATTTCTTTTATCTAACGTAAATAATGTTTATTATCAAGGAATATTTTCACTCCGGTTTCCTAAAACTGAACACATAAAAAATAAATAAATAAAATATCTATGTACGACACTTTTAATTTAAATTTTATTGCTTTAAAATAATTTCACTTTGATTGCTTGTTGTGCTCTTGTGCTATTGACTCGCTTTTTAGGCTTTTTAAACGAGAGTTATTAATTTTCGTTACATTGCATATTAATCTGGTCATTTACAAATAACTCTTTTTAGTCATTCGTACAGATATTCAAAAACTAACATTTTTGGTACCACTTAACTTTTATTTTTATTTACTTTTTACATAATCAAACTTCTGTCATAAACAGCCTTCTGATTACAGATTTAGTGAGCGGATTACCATTAAATTTTGGTATACTGACGATTTGCAAGACGTCTTCAAGGAATTAAATAACGACTGTCTCTTACCCTGCATTTCGATACTACAATGATAGATTGCATATTAAGTCTTAAGATCAATAGTGTAAGATAATAAAGTTCAATGCACTTTTAAAATAATCTAAAATAGGTTTAGGAACAGTTTTATTTGACATGGAATTCTGTGTGAAGGAGGCTAATGCCCCATTACCCCCCTCCCCCGTTTAATTATAGTGCACAATTTAATAATATTTTATTATTATTATTAAGGCAGTTATCAATTTCCTCTTTCAACTTCATCAAAATTTTCAAGTGGCAACGTAATTCGAACTTCAAAATACCAAATTTGAATTCCTCTATACGTTATGCAGATGACAAATATACAATACAAATCAACCGCTAAAAAGTTGACTTTCGTATTCGGGGGATCTCAAAACGGGATATTATACAAAAACCAGAAAAGAAAATTAAATTTCACGAATACTTCATTTACAGTATAGGTATGAAAAATTAATTTTCCTACCTGAGCAGTCTTCGACGACCTAGTAAAATATAACAAAGCACTTCCATCCATTACATTCAATAGAAAATAACGTTTAGCTTAATTTTGTGTAGCACTGTATATTGTCTATAAATTATACACACATCACACTGTGTACGTAAATTTAGTATTATATGAAAAACACATAATACAAAATGAAATACACATCCAGCAATTGCCGACTACACAGCCAAAATATTCAAATACTTTGTTTTGCTCTGTAAATGAATGATGTATGATTATCTTATACATCTACACAAAATATGCTTTTACGCCTATACGTGAAAGATAGATTAATTCTATTTTGTTTAGGCAGCCTATAGATGTTACACTGTACTTAAGAGGAATTTCGCCCACAGACGTGATGTATTTGAAATCTTTTGAGTGGCCCTGTGCACGAACTTTTTCTTGATCTCAATGAAAAGTTTAGTGTAGAATCCCTATATCATACATACGTAGAATACAGAGATTCGACTTACTGCTCCTACTCGTTCTTGAGACAGGGTGATGACAGACACACAGATACATAGACCCACCGCTAAAAACATGATTTGCGGATTCAGAGAACCTCAAAACGTGTCAATATAACAGAAAGTCACTTTCGAAAATTTGACCTCAAAACAATACTTTCTGTACCCTATATGTGGGTAAGAGAAAGTAAAGAACAAATTAGGTAAACTATCTCGACTAGTTGACAGTTTGAATAAAAATAAGAGTTTAGGTTTGGGGTGTCTGTCTGCGATCCATCTTGCTCATAAAGTCTTACTTTACCTGGACATGGAAATATGAACGAAGAAAAGGACTCCTACTAATGTATGAAATTTTTATCCTTTATGGGTTCCCTTAGTTAAATTTGCCATTTTATACGCGGTGTAGTATCGGGTGGACATTCAAATCATTTTCTTATCTTGAGCGCATCTTTTGAACTACCCACATATGAAATTAGGTGATAACCCTCACGCATGTTTTAAGTACAGGCTGCTCTCAAGGCAGAAACGTAATTTTAACGACCCGTATGGAATGGCTTATTCAATACGCGGGACCAGCTTAACCAAGCTGCGTATTATTCGAAACAATCCAAAACAGAAGTAAAAATAGTTGAAAGAATTAGCTAGAAATTTATAAAAAATACTTCGTGTTAAATCGTAGAGGGCTGCTTCACAAAAGGATCAAAAATGTATTGCTGACTGATTTGTATTGTACTAATTCGAAATCGCAAACTGTATGACAATGTTTTGTTCCTTTCCTTTTAAACTAATTAAAATATTAGTGTCTTATTGTATTTTATAATTTATATCATTTTACCACTCTATTTTATGTTATTTCGATTCTTCTTAATGTTCGTTTATCCGGGGCAAAGCATTTCTCGGACAGACCATTTCATGGAGACATTCAAAACTTTTTGAATCAAAGTATAAAGTTATAGAAAATATTTTATTCATTGTTTTTTTTTTTTTGTTTTTTTTTCCCAAGTGCCATCTAATAATTTAAATTTTGTTCTAGAAATTAATTCGTGGTGATTTTCTCCGAAACTTGTGTAAATTCTAGCTGATACAACTTAAAAAGACACCCCCCCCTTCCCGCTACGGAAGGGAAAAATACAGTTATAAAAGAAGGTGTTTATGATAATAATTAAATTATTATATTTAATTGAAATTGATTTTAACCCTTTCCTTCCCCGCGATTCTAATTAGAATCATAACATTTCAGATTTTCTTTCTTACTATCTAACAATCCCGCTTATTCAAAATGAACAATATTAAAATCTATATACATTTTCCCACCGAAAAATACCTATTTTGGATGACTTCACTATCTTTGTTAATAATTGAAAGTATATTCTACGCTGTTCTGATAATAATATCGGAATCAGTTTCCTGTTTTGGGCAATTTAAGTAAATTAACTATTTGAAATATTTTTTATTTTATTCTTTAATGTTTATAAAATGTATTTTAATTAATTGCAATATGTATTTCTCCAAAATTTTGATATTTTTATTTATTGAAAAGTTATGATTTTTAATGGCATCAGTGGTTATATTAAACATAAATAAACATCTATCAGTTGCTTTGTTAGCTATATTAATTCGTATTCTGCTATAACTCCTATTTAAAAAAAATATTCATATACATTACGTTTGAAATAAATTTATGACTAAATATAAGATTTATTGTTTTATGGAGGGAAAAAGTTAGGAATGAAAGGGTTAATGCATGTCTTTAAATAATAGGAAATTTTGTCTATGCAATTGATTATTCTTAAAACTTCTCAACTCGTAAATAGTCTTAATCTTATTTTAAAACAAGTATCAATTTCTCTATCTTATACTCATGTAAAAACTATGTTAATCAATTAAATTTTTAATGGTTTTTTCGTTAAGTTTTAATTATTTCTTGCTTATATATATATATATATATATTGGTAATTATCTCCATTTTCACTTTTTGTACTTCGTTATTATATGGTTTTTTAGAGGTTTTATAGAAAATGGGGCGCCCTGAAAACTTGTTTAACTCGATTCGCCTGTCTTAAGCCGTGGTTGCCCCTGCTCCTTCTTATTCTAGTTTATGCATTTCTTTGCTCATTCATTCTGGTCTTCCTTCCTGGTTGTAATGAATTATTATTATTATACAGAACTAAAACCCAATGAGGATTTTTCGAACACCTTGTATTTAAAGATAGTTAATATTTTTCTCTAAGTTCTAGTTTTCTTTGCATATTTTAGAAAAGAATTTGTAAATCAAATTTAATTGACCTCCTTCCTCCCTCATGCGTAATCTCGATTATCATCGTTATTTTTCGCTCTCTTAAGACGAAGCAATATCAGCAAAAATAACTTGAGTGAGAAAATTAATTAAAATATTTTCCCCTTCCTGAATAATTTCAAGCTCGGAAGAGTTCGAAAAATGCTTACTGACGGAATCGGTTTAATCTTATTTATACAACTTGTTAACAGAGAATGATTTCAGTTTATTATAATGTTGGTATGTCATTAATTGTAATAAATAGCTTCATTTTTAACATGAATGTTTAAAATAGGCATGTTTCAATACAATATCATGTACATATAAACTAACATAATAAAAAATTAAGGTAAGAACTGCGAAACGTTGACTGTTTAAAATATCTAATATTTGAAATGACTGACTCTAGGGTGTTTCGAGCTGCCTGTAAAATAAAATCAGTACAAAAAACCCTTAACGGCTGGCTTAAAAGTTTGTGACGCCGCTACTTTATGGCTATAAGAATTTGAAATAGGAGTCTTAAAAATAATGATATCAAATTTTAAGTGACGCTTTGCAATTAGTTAAAATATACATAGATTTTCTTATTCGGTCATTTACTTTTTTCTTTTATTTATATTTATAATGCAAACGTAATATTTTTAACTTCAAGATCAGACAGATATATAAAATACACACACTGATGCTTTTTCATTCGCATTTCAAATTCAAAATAACAGTTTTAAAAGTGAATCGGATATTTTAAAGGTGGATCTATGGTACTCTGGGGAATTGTCTCTACTGAAGGCAGAATGAATTTAGTAATTTTTTCTATTATTATGAACACCAAGAGAATATCCGCAAATTTTTAACGTGGAATTCTCAGATTTTTGTTAGATTTTAGAGGGGGAGGGGGGTAATAATTTGTTTTTCAACAAGACTTGCAATTTTGCTCTACTTCTAGAGCAACAGAAAATAGTTTGAAGAAATAAATTTCTGTATTATTGCCTTTCCCGTGGCCTAAAAGTTGAAAAGACCTTAACTTATCCTATTAGAAAAGTGCATGCAAGTGGAAAGCAATTTTAAATAGTTTAAATGTATTCAGAGTATCATCTATGCTGTGTGAAATCTGAAATGGTATTGAAACCGAATATTAAATATCTAATTATTAAATTCATTGTTGGTATTTTCATCTTTCTCTCATTTGCTGAGTATTGTAAAGGAATTAAATAATTTAATATATATATATATATATATATACCAGAGAGAACGTCTGACTGTTTCACCCTAAAAAGAGACCCCATAAAATAATAATTTAAAGAATAACTGAAAAAAAAAAAAAATTACTAAGATTCGGCTGTCCTTATAATTGTGAACACCTGAAAAATTATTTTATTTAAATATTTAAATATTTATTTATTTTATTTATTTATTTGTATTTATTTTTATTTTTATTTTTACTGTATTTAAAGTTTTTTTAAGACAGAAAAAAGACAAAACTGTCTAAATATCGTCTATTAATAAAATTCAAATTAATAAAAAAATATTTGTTTAAAAAATAGTGTTTAGTGTTCAGTGTTTAGTTATTATAGAAAAACGGGTGTCCTTATAATTATGAGAACCAGTGTAATTGTTTTATATCACTATGCTTTCCATTTTAATAAAATTTAATGTAAATATCGCTTTGTGTTAAGGAAAATGTACGCTGATTGTTATATGTACTTTGAGGGGGCTGTGGGGGAGGCAGAAGAGAAAAATGATTGCTAATTACAATTTTAATAAATGTAATTAAACTTTGAACAAATATAGCCTATTCAATAAAAAAGTTATAGCTAGTCTACGTATACCTAAGGAGGAGGGGGAAGGAAGAGAAAGAAAATGATAGTTTTTAAATCATCCCGCTTCACATTTATAGGAAAGTTTTATAAATATCACTTATTGTTTCTGAAAAATTATAGAGAAGGCTACGTATCAGAGTTTTTCTTTTCCTAAGTTAGTACGTTAAATTCAATGTTTGATTAAAATCTGTAAAAAGGTTATTCTAAAACAGAATTTTTTTCATTTAATCTGTTCCTATAGTACCCCCTCTCTCCCGTAAGGAAAAAAAAAAAAATACGCTCTTGTTCATATTTAGCATGCATTGTACAAGTAGAAGTTAAGAAAAATGCCCTTTTTTGTGGATCGCGGAAAGAAGGACACTTTTTCACAATATTTACTTGTACAAAACATGTGCCCTCCGATTTATTATTATTATTATTATTATGTTATTTTATTTATTTATTTATTTATTTATTTTATTTATTTATTTATTATTATTTTATTTATTTATTTATTATTTTATTTTATTTATTTATTTATTTTTATTTATTTATTTATTTTTTTTTTTGGGGGGGGGGGAGGAGAGAAAAAGAAAATGATATTATGATACAAAAAATATTACTCGATTTTTCTCAGCACCTTAACCCTAAAAAAATGTTGCAAGCCCACATTTATATATTTTATAAGTAGTACTTGTGAATCGTGGCTTTTTTTCGCGATCTGGAAAAAAGGGCACTTTTCTTATTTTCTACTTGTAAAATACATGCTAAATATCGACGAGAGCGTAAGTTTTTTGTTTCTACGGGGGGGGGGGGGAGGACTAAAGGGACAGATTAAACGAAAAAAATTCGTTTTTGAATCACCTTTTTTTATATAGATTTAAATCATACATTGAATTTTTGCGTGCAAACTTAGAAAGGGAAAGCGACATGTGATACGTAAACCTCACTGCATTTTTTTTTTTTATAAACAGCAAGTAATATTTTTGCAGTGTTTTATTACATCAGCAACAGGGGGTATAAAAATGTCATATTCTTTCCATGTCCCCCCACCACCTTTCCCCAGATAAGGTCCCTGTCTGCAATTTTTTATAAACAATAGGAGGTATTTTTACAAAGTTTTTTATAAATATAAAATAATTATAGTAAAATAATTTGCCTAGGTGATATAAAATAATTTGCCTTTCCGTATGCCTCCCCCCTTACTCCTAGGTATAAGTAACGCTCATTTTAATTTTTCATTAGATGATAGTTGTTGAAATTGTAATTAAAGTTGATAACATTGTAGTATTTAACCAATCTCGTTTTTCTCTTCTGTTCTCTACCCCGTTCAAGATATATATATAGCAATTAGTGAAAAATTCCCTAAACAATAAGTGATATTTATAATAAATTTTACTAAAATATAAAACATTTTCTTTCCCTCTTTCCTTCACGGCCCCAGACATATAACCCTCACTGTAATTTTTCATTAACAATAAGTGATGTATATACAGACTTTCTACAAAAAATCAATAATAGAGCGATTAAATATATATATATATATATATATATATCCATCTGCTCCCCTAGCCCCCCTTCAAATGTATGCCATTCACTATAAATTTAATAAAGAGTAAATGATAGTTATACAAGGTTTCAATATGGTGATATAAAAACAACCGTTTCTTCCCTCTGTCCACCCCCCATGAGCCCCCTTCCAAGATATGTGTAACACTCACTATAATTTTTCTTAAGCAGTAATTGGTATTTACACAAACTTTTATTTAAATCGGTAATAGGGTGGCTTAAAACAATCATTTTTCCATCTGCACCACTCCCTTCGCCATATAACACTCATTGTGATTTTCATAAAGGATATGTGATAATTATAGAAGATAATCAATAAAATGGTTAACAAGATTATATATATATCCCACCCCCCACCCCCACAAGAGTGTGTGACACGTAATTTTTTCATAAATAATAAGTGATTATTATTTATGAAAAAAATTTATGAAAAAGTTTTATTAAAATCAATGAGAAGGTGATGTAAAACAATTATTTTCTTTCAATCTGCTCCCAGCCTACCCCCTCCCCTTCATTCACCCAGATGTATACTAAGTGCATTTTGTCCCAATTTCTAAAAATGCAATATGAAAGTCATTGCTTAAATTCATTATTTATTTATTTATTTATTTTTACTATTTGTAAATTGCAGAAGTGACCTTTTTTTCCGGTGCCCCTTCTACGGGTGCCTTTTCCCGATGTCCTTTTTTGTAGGATCCCTGAAACACATAAGAAAAAAAATTACTTGCTTCTATTCAAATCCTGATCAAATCCTAAAAGCTACATGCTTTAAGATAATTATTCTCAATAACTGCGCACTACATTCATGGTTTAGCGCTTGGGTTGAATCAAGTTAAAAGCTACTTAAATGTGTTGGATGTCATAATTTCGGTTTGTATTTTGTTTGGATTCCCCTTTTGTCAAATAGATTTCGGATTCATATTAATAAAAACTAGTATCGCCCAGTGGTCGAAACTCGACCAATTTTTTTTTTTTTTTTTTTTGCAAAGCGAGGCAAAGCAAAGTTATTGCCTTGTCTTAACCGGAATGCAATTGCAACACAGCTACGGCAATTGTTTGCCGATATTCACTCTAACTGAATCAGCAGAGTTTTACTTAATATAAATATTTCTCTCTGTAGATGTTAGCCTTTCCTGAAATGAGAGAAAATCGCAACGTCAAAACGCCCCTTGTTGTGTGATACAGCCCAGAAGCTTATAGGTACCATGTCAAACCAAGGCCCAACCAAGTATCAAAATCTGTTAAATTAATTCGATTGGTTCATAAAGTACAGTGTTTGAACAAAAAAAAAAAAAAAGATAATTTTCAAAAATGGTCGAATTGAGTTCGGGAAATTTCAAAACGTGTAACTTTATCGAAAACCGAAAATCTAAAACTTTTCTGAATCTTATATTTTCTACTTATATATGCAGAGGAAAGAATAATAAATCCACTTTTTAAAAAATAAAAATAAGTTGTCAATTTCACTTAATTAAAATGCAAGGAAATCTCAAAACGTGTAAATTCATCGAAAACCGGAAATCAAAAGTTTTTATGTATCTTCTACTTGCTTCTTCTACCCACAAAAGCTAGCAATAACGACACTTTTTTTAAAAAATAAGTAGCCAATTTCAGTTAATTGAAACGTAAAGAAAGCTCAAAACATGTAAATTCAGCAAAAAACGGAAATCGGAATGTTTTCCGTATCGTCTACTTATACATGCAACAGTTAGTAACAAATCCATTTTCCTTTTATTTAGTATATTAGTTGAATATTTGTTTAAATATCACCCTTTGAAATGAAATGTTTATGTTTACATTCGAAACTGGAAGTTTGCCATTTTTATTTTTTCTGGAGTTTTGTGATTTTAAATTAAAATTTTATCAATTTTACAGAAAAAATAACTCAATCAAACACATGTAGACAGTAAGTTATATATAAATATACCCAAATATCGGAATTAAAATCGGCAGATAATTTCCGTTATTTTTTAATAATTTTTTACAAAAAATCCAATGGACGATTAACATATAAAATCTTTTTCATGCTCCATGGACAGACAGTGACGTCATCACTTCGCTTGCGTATAGTGATGCTACATTGGCTACATTATACAAATTACTGTGTCTATGGTTTTATTTGAGCTTTATGAAATTGCCAGATTTAACAACTTTCTATTTTTAGGTATTTTTTAATGTAAAGGAATACGTGTATAAAAGGGAAAAATGGGGGAAAATGCATAAAAAATAAATGTATTTTTAAATACCTTCTTGACATCGTAAGAAAATAATATTTGTATTCGCACCTTCCGGCTAACCATACCTTTCGAATGATACCATTTTCAACCCTCTACTCCCATAATTAATATGTTAAAAAGGGACTACAAATTTTATGCTTGCCTATTAATATATAGATAATATTTTATAATTGTATGCATGTAGCTTAGATTTTAATTTTTTAACATTGTGCGTTTTTAATAGAAAAATTATAGAATGAGAGGAGTGCTTTTAAATAAATATTTACAGAATTTCTTAACTTATCCTTAGTTTCTCTAGTAAAAACATATGAAGTGAAATGTGCGAAATCATATATAATTAGTTATTCATTCAACTCTTTTTTGTTTCACTTTTTAATTTTAATTGAATTTTATTATTACCTTTTGAAAGTTATTAAGTTTGTATTTCAAGTTTGTTTAACTGTACTTTCTTTTCAATAGGACTGGATGTCAAGAAAAATCTTCTTCCATTTTTTAAACAGTTCGTCGAAATATTTCTGTAAGGGTACATCGAATCCCGTTATAGAAAACTGTAAATCAAATAGTTTTCCCTTAAGAACTGTGAGGACGTTTTACATTAAGTCAGCGGGTTGTTAAAATGAAGTCTTCATTTGCTCAAGAAATCAAATAAAAATCTTAAACAGGAACGAAGTATTGATCCATCCCTAACGTCACTTCGATTGTTCTAAAACTGTGTTTAAAAGTGTAAGAAAAATTCCCAACGGAAACTCATTTTTAAATAAAACTTATCTAAAAATAAAATTCATCACCTTTCTAGAATTTTAATTGTACGTAAAGAATTTAAAAGGAGTTCTTCCACATAAAGTATAATTCTCTCGACTCGCTTAAATATGGACAGAGTTAAATGTAAATAGTTCGCAAAAGTGTCTGTAAATGCATTGTCTCAAATTAGATAAAAGTTGTCTTGAAACTTTATCGATTCTTAGGAAGAAATGGGAATGTGTATTAGAATTTGTATAATATTCTGAAACTAAAACTTTAGTCGTCTTTGGTATCATTTACTTTTAAGAACGTATAACTCGAACTCAGTACCCTATGAATGTATCTTAATTCTATGACTAATAAGACTTTTTTTGCGTGTGTGTGTGGGGGGGGGTGCATTTTTTGAAATGTTAAAATAATAGAATCGAAATAAAACATTGTTTGACGTCTTATGAATGTGTCGCTGCTTTACTTACTTAACATGTTCTGTCATGTGTATGAGATGACTAGAAATCTAAAAAGCTCACCAGCGGCCGAGCGATTCTGCGCTCAAAAGCTGGTAGACGTGAGGTGCCGGGTCCGATACCAGGTCGCGCTCGTCGGTCTAGCCTTTCGGAGTTTTCCGTGATTTTCTCCGAAACTTGCGTAAATACGGTTTGGGATCCCTCAAAAAGACCCCGACGGAGGGCACTCTCCCTCAAGCCTAGGACCCTTGAGTAGTCAATCGGCCTTACTCCCTAATCCAATCCAATCCATCCAGAAATCTAAAAGTTGAGATAAAATAAAAGGGTCTGAATATCGTATTGTATAGAATTCCAAAAAAGTTCCCTTCCTGATAAAGAATAATTTTTATATTAAATGGAGAGATGCCATTTTTACATGTCGAATATGTCACTTACTAAAATAGGACGCTAGGCAAAATTGGATACTTGTGGTTTACTTTTCTACGTCACAACCTGCGTGAACGAAATCACCCGATATAATAGTGTGGCTTGTGGATGTCGTGCATGCAGAGTGTCCTAAACATTTTAATACATACATGGAGAAAGACACTGGTAACATAGCGTATTTAAAAAAAGTGTGGGGGAGGGGGGGGGGCATTGAAAATGCATTTATTGCTAATGCTCAAAGTGTCACCCTCTTTCTTGAGCACAAATCTGAAGTCGTTTGTATTGAGTGCAACGGAAACACACTGAAAATAACATGTGATAGCCTCGGAACAGTGGCAGATTTCAGATTATCTTCCTAAAAAATTCACCTCACAAAAAAAAAAAAAAAATCTTCACTGTAAAAAGGTCAGGGATTTCTGATCACAGCATTTACATAACCAAGAATTTCCTGAGTGAGTCAAGCGCCCCCCCCCCCCCCCCCAAAAAAAAAAAAAAAAAAAAAAAAATTACATTTTAAAGCATGTCTATAGTTATATTATTTCCATGATATTCATGTTAAAATCAAAGTTTGGAAAGAGCCCTTTTAAGGGATTTGAACTTTGTGAAGAGGCCTTTTTTAGATAGTGAAAATTTTAGTAGTCGAATGAAACGGCCCCGGTTTTTGCCTAAATAGACACTGAAATTTTACAAATTATTGGATAAGTCCTCGGTTTTAAAGAACTGGAATGACTCCACTTTTCGTAAACTTTCGCAGATATTAGGCATTTAAACAAATTTGAATCATTTTCTGTTTCAGTGAAAAAGAAATAAGAAATATATTACAGGATTTTTGAGTACTTTGTTTTTATCCATGTTTGCATGTTTCTACAATGTATGCAAACTCTTTTGTGTGTACCTGCAAATAAATCATGAATGTTCACAACGCCATTTCCAGTGAAAGAGCATGCGGTAAGGAAAATTTATACTGTGCATTATTTTCATTTTCATAATAATGGATGAACCCCAGATAATTAACCTCCATAAGACGTAATGCGTAAATACTTCCATACTTTCCTGTAAATAATAAGACCATTTTTTTTTTTTTTTTTTTTTTTTTTTTAAATTCGTCATAAATTAGGAAAGCAGTATAATACACGTCAGTTGTATGTGGATAACATTTTAAATGACGTCTAAGCAAATAGAGTAAATATTAAAACTGTTACCGTCGATAAAACGAAATAGATTTTTGTTTCTCAACGATCTTGGTCCGACAGCTTCCCGATGAAAATTCTTTCTCAATCCCTCATTCTTAAAGATAACGTATTAACTGTCTGACTGACTCACCTCCAGAAGGTTACTTCATCGATTTTTCTGATTTGCAGACTCACGGTGTTTAAAACCGTGTAATAAATAAAACTGAAGTTGCGAATATCGAAGTTCTCAATGCAAACAGTATGCGATGGGGAATTATTAAAACAAAATATACTGTTGATAGACTCTTATTCTATTTCAGTACCTTCTTTCTGATAGCTTTATTCCGAAACAATAAAATGTATGGAGAGGGCCGATCTATTGATACATTTAAAAAAAAAAAAAAAAAAAAAAAAAATGCTCGAACTTCAACAATAAAAATGTATTTACTTTTTATCTTCTCGCCTGAAGTAACAAAATTGCACATCATTAATTACGCTGATAAGATTATATTGAAATGCTTTATTTGACTACAAGGAATCATTAATTATTTCGAAAGAATAATTTTCAAATGTAACGCATGACTAATATGTTTTTGCAACAAGTAAAAAATTAGCTTTATTTCTTTGATATGTTTATTAAGAAAAAAACATTTATTATAAAAAAGAAAATGATTACATATGATTTATCAGCGAGTTCAGATAAGCTTTTTTTCTCCCATTATTATCGGTAGTAAATGGAATTTTTTTTCTTTGTTTGAAATCAGAACAAAATAGTTACTTTTTAGTTTAATAATTAGATTTTGTTAATTGCATAAAGAGTTTTTCGGGAGTTATTCAGTTGTAAAAAAAGGAAAAGTTTTTCGCCATGAAATCTTAATGAAAAATATTTTTCTCAGATTTAAAAATAAAATTAAAGTAAAGTAAATAATAATAATAAAAAAAAAAAAAAAATTAAAAGATTTTTCCCATTAGTTGGATTCGCACTAAAATGTATGAAAAGTTTAAAATGAAGTGTTCCACCTAAATTTCAAACTTTAGTTAATTTAAAGAAAAATCTAATTGTCGTGTGGAAAAACTGTTTCTTCCCTGGATTAAAAAAAAAAAAATCACCCCTTTCATTGGGTACCGACTTTGTAACGAGCCACGTACTTTTTAAAATGACTGAAAAGAATTAAAATGACGTGTTGCCACCTAAATTTCATACTTAAGTTAATAAAAAAAAAAAAATCTAATTGACGTGTCGAAAACTATTTGCAACCCTGGATTTGGAAAAATTGTCTCTTTTATTGGGTACTGAATTTGGAACTATAGGACTGATATTACTAATTCATTTTTCCCTTTTCCCGTTTTCAACCCGGATTCGGCAGAAGGTTTATAACAGAGAATGTAAGCTTTAAAAAAAAAAAAAAAAAAAAAAGGTTTTTAATAAATAAAACCTTTTAGTAAAAAATAGAACCGACTCCAAAAAACAACTATTATTCAAACAACTATAAAAAATAAAAATAAAAAGGAAATTGTATTGTAAATTGCGCTTAAAAGTATGAAATAATTTTTTTTAACAAACAACAGAAACACTACCATTAATTATAACTTTTGAAATCGGCGCAAAATTAAGTAAAAAAAAAAGATAATTTTATTCAATACAAAAATTAAATTCTATTCAAAATATACTTCCCACATTGGCATCTGCAAAACATAACCGAAAATTACTTTGATTCAAATAAACATTTAAGATTTAGTTTAGGTATTAAGTTTACGTATCTGTAGTTCTTGGCGGGAAAAAAAAAAAAAAAAATCGACGCATCATCTGGACACCCTATTTAATTCCTTTAAAAAATCATGGTTGTTTTAATCTCTATATATAAAATCGTTCTTCCTGACTGAGTGAGGGGGTGATTCATCATCGCCCAGACCAAACCCCTGGACCTAGAAGCATGAAATTTTGTGACAATGTTCTTCCTATGACGAAGGCATCCACTATGAAGCGATTTTACAAAATTCACCCCCCAAGGGGGGGAGGGGGCAAAACGTGGTTTCACAAAATCCTTCATATCTCAAACAAAAAACAGATATCCGTAAAATTTTTGCTTTAAAATATAGCTAATACAAATTTCTAAAAACCGATTTCTGGAATTTTCAAAATTCGGTCCCCCAAGGGGAGCGGGGGGGGGGGGGGGGAGCAAAACGTGATTTCACATGCGTAAAACGTGATTTCGCATAATCCTATTTGTCGCATAATCCTATATATCTCAAACAAAAAAATAGATATATGTGAAATTTTTGCTCTAAAATATAGCTAATACAAATATCTAAAAACTAATTTCTGGAATTTTAGAAATTCAGTCCCCAGGTGGGGCAGCAAGGGGGGGGGCTATGGGGCAAAAACAAATAGAAATACAGTTAGCCGTTCAAAATTGGTACAGATAGGTTTAAAAGGCCTGCAAGTCGAATGGGGATATTTTCGAAAGTGTAAAGTTATTAGGAGGGGCGAGAAGGGGGGCAGGGAAGAGGGCGGGGGGCAACAAAATAAAAATAGAGTTAGTTCAAAATTGGTATATAGGGGTTTTCGATACTTACAAATCCATTGAGGATATTTTCGAATTTGTAAAATTATTAGGAGGGGCGGGGCTATGGGCAAAAACAAATAGAAATACAGTTAGGCTGTTTAAAATTGGTACAGATAGGTTTTAGAGGCCTGCAAGTCGAATGGAAAAAAAAGTTTGAAAAAAAAGTTTGAATAAGAAAATGCTTTTCAAAAATAAATAAATATTGCAAAATATTTATTCAAATTATTATTATATCAAAGTTTAAAGAAATAACACAAAACATTGATTTTATTGTTAAGAATTATAATTCCCCCCCCCCCCCCCCTTCAATTGCTTAGGATAAGACGCGTTCATTTTAAGAAGTGATGTGTAAGCTTATGTATACGACACTTATCCCGATTTCGCTTATCTCAATACGACAGAGAATTTATCCTATTTATTTGATAGAAAAAAAGAAAAAAATTTAAAATTAATCATCTTTGAAATTATTTTGCTCGACTTATTTTAATAAATCATTGTTTGGCGACATTTACTTTTGACATTTCTGACGTATTGCGATTGATTAAAAAAAAAGTTCAGAGTTGAAAAATGCTTTAAACACATTAGATCATCCTCGTCTCTCTTTAAACCGTTTTTGATAAAAATTTCTTTTCTTTTTCTCCTAGATAATAATTGAGGAATAAAAGCAAGGCATAAATAGGAAGATAGTTTTTAATAATTTCCATGATGTCGCTTCGTCTGTCTGCCTCTCAATCATCCCGTGTTTTAATCTCTTAAAATAGTGTCAGAATGCCTTGAAACTGATGTGTGTCAAGCTGGTTCATTGCAGCATGTATTCTACCGAGAAGGGTTGTAGATGGCCCTACCGGTTATTACGCAGGGACACGCAAAATAAATCCTATACACGGGTTTTTAGTTGTGTTATACGCTTTTAATATTTTTCTTTAACGTTGAAAAGTGTAATATTAGACGATGTAAAGGAAAAGTACATTATTATTATTATTAGGACTAGAAGGACTGTTTGTTTCAATCTGGGCAGACCAGTTTTGTGTAACACCAAAATAAATTAGAAAATATATGTCTTATCGTTACAAATTGAGCACCCAATAAAAGGGGCAATTTTTCTCAATCCAGAGGTGCAAACAGTTTTCCGACACAACAGTTAGATTTTTTAAAATTTATTAAAGCATGAAATTGAGGTGGCAACACTTCCTTTTAATTCATTTCAGTCATTTTAAAAAGTACGTGACCCAGTTTTACGATCAAAAAATGAAGTAAAAAATGAACTAAAATTGAAAAATAAAAATTTTATAGAATGAAGTTAATAGTCCGCCATACTAAAATAAATACTGTCGTTGACAAAATTTTTATTTTTATTTATTATTATTATATTCTTGCGATTTCCGAGAAAAATGACTCATGAAAAATGACTGCATTAAACCTTAAAATTTTAAAAACTTAACTGATAAATTCATTTTTTTTACTGTAAATTATACAACGAACCTTATTTTGTAAATGTTCAATATCCAATGCAAGTTTAATTTAAAGATAAGATTTTGTATCCGAAAGTAACGTCATTTCTAGAAAAGTTATTTTGCATAGTTAAATCATCTTGTGCACTGAAAAAAGGTAGAAATTCAAACACATATATTTTAAAACAAAGTCGAATATAACTCACGATATACGAATTTTGATGGTTTGTCGAATCAATTTCAAAAAGAACGAAAAGCAGAACGGGGTTTGAAACTGGGACGTTTGACTTTACCTGAAAATGCTTTACCACTAAACTGTTCTGTTCGATACCAGGATAATGGTAAGACTACTATATAACAGGCTGAATCATTCGCCGCCATTTGTCCGTCAAGTCCGTCATTGTTAAAACTAAGACTATTGTATACGACTATTATATGAGATTATATAAGACTATTATATAATAGTCTTAGGTTTGGCAGAACGAACTACCCTATAAGATTATTATATGAGACTATATAAGACTATTATATAGTAATCTTAAGTTTAGCAATGACGGACTTGACGTACAAATGGCGGCGACTGATTCAGCCTGTTATTTAGTAGTCTTAGATAATGGATTCCCGCGTGTGAGCCTCACCTAGTAGACAACTTCATTTTCAATGAAAGAATCCTTCGAATGGATTGGATCTGCACGTTCCCCAGACACGAATCCAACAGAATATATTTTAAACTTGCTATAGGGAGAAGTGTTACTACTCGCTCATCCATTCGGAAAGCTCTCTTTTACAGGACCTCTTGTTGAAACTCATTTCTAGCCAAGATATCACATATTTTGTTTGCTTGTATAATATGCATGGACTGCGCATTTTTTGTTTACCGATAAATTTAATTATTCCTCGTTGACTTTTCTCTTGTCTTACAACACCTAACATATTATATCAGCCAACAAAGCATTTCCTCATACAAGGTTTATATCTAAAATCATAATATCCCCCCCCCCCCAAAGAAAAAAAAAAAAAAACCGTGAAATCCATGAGATTTCTGTTTTAAAATATAATAAACATAAATATATATAAACCAATTTAACAAATATCAGGAATATGCTTCCTTTAGAGGTAGGCGGGGGGGGGACAGTGAGGGGAGGGGAGGAATGCAAAAGATGTACAAAAACAGTGTATTATAACAGATCCTATTATAACAGAATGAAGATTAGAAAAACAAAGTTCCGTGACCAGATCTCACTTTTACAGGGTGTCGCGTCTGAAATATTTATAAGATATAAATAGCCATTAATAAAATCGTTGTTCTTGAATAATAAAAGAGCCTTTTCTCATTCGCTACGCCCAAACTGAAGCGCGAGATTAAGGCGTTACCGAAAACAGGCAGGTCCCGAATCAAGGATCGGGCAATTTTAATGAAATTATTATTATTTATAAAGTAATACAAGTATAAACAACAGATTGCTTTTTATTTGTAAAATTTATTTAAATACATAGCAACAATTTTCGTACAATCTAATGACTCTTTAGAACTCAGAAGTTAAATGGAAGGTTAATTCAGTATAAACAGAGTGCATTTTTTCTTAATACTCATATATACTCAAAAGCAAATTAACTTTTTTTTTTATTTATTTATTTATTTATCTTTATTTTTATTTTATTTTTTTAAAGTGAAAGTCATTTTAGTAGAATTTATCGTTTACATTATCTATATTTTCATGTTTTCAAATCCAAATTATTTGTTTAAATCATTTTCTACCAGGCTTTCAATGCTTAAATTTATGTTATTTAAAATGAACCTGCTTCTTTTTATAGAACTAGGGGGGCCCCGCTCACCTACCTCCGACGGAGGCTTTGCATCCCCCCGAATCGCTTCACTTTATAACCCGTGCAAGGATCTGTCCGCCTATTCGTTGATTTCTCTTTCACTGAACAGGAATATTAATAGTGCATAACACAAGACAAAAGCAGAAAATATTATAAAAATGCCCATATTTAATGTCAAATTGAAATACATAACATTTAATACCACATTATTATTATTATTTTAATGAGATTTTACGTTAAAAATTGGTAATTTTATTTTATTTATTAATTATATATATATATATATATATATATATATATTATAAGAATAGAATTTTTTTTACATAATATCTAGATCATTTTGCGTTACAGCCTTAGTATATGACGCCCTTGGCGACTTTTATATTTTTTGTCACTATTACCTGGCGATGATTTTTTTTAAATCTAGTACCTATTTTTACTTTCTCTTACCCATTATGGTAGCGAAAGCATTGTTTTACGGTCAAATTTTCAAACTTGAGTTTTTGTTGTATTGACACGTTTTGAGGTCCCCTGAATCTGAAAATCATGTTTTTAGCGGTGGGTCTGTCTGTGTGTCTATGATCAGCATATCTCAAGAACAAATAGTAGCAGAAAGTCCAAACTTAATATTCGAAATGTGTATGATATAGGGATGCTACACGAAGATTTTCGTTGAGATGAAGCAAATGCTTCGTGTACAGGGACACCCAAGAGAATTCAAATACATTATGTCTATCGGCGAAAGTGCAGGTAAGTAGAGTTTGACATCTACAGACTGCACTAAAACAAATGAAGTTAATATATATTTTTTTATACGCGTAAAAACATGTCTCATGCAGAATAGGGTAATGATATCATTCACTGTTCGTTTGCAGGGCTACACAAAAAGACTAGATTATAGTGCAAAAATAGTTGAAAATTGGTGGAAATATATTTCACGTGGCGCCGTGTATTATAACTATAGGATTATGTTTAGGTGCACCATATGGTTTGTACATAATCTTCAAAATATATACAGGGCTGCCAATATTTAAGCAATAACATTCTTTTTCACTGTTAGTGGAAGTGCTGTTCTATAATATTTTACCATTTCCAGGAAAGCTGTTCGGGAATTAAAATGAATTCTTCATAGAGATAGTGTAAATAATGTATGTTTTTAAGCTAAATATTCATCGCTTGTTTTTTGCATATTTACACGTTTTAAGAATTCTAATTACCGAAGTCAAGTTTTTTAACGTTTGATGTTTGTCTGTGTGTCTTAGAGTAACTTAAAAATGAATAATTTTAGGAGATCCAAATGTTGTATTTTGAAGTTAATATAAGCTTGTTACTGGAAAAGTTTGATCAAGACTGATAAGTTTCAAGGAATGTTGCATGTGAAAGTTGTCTGTGTAGTTTTAAGTTAACTTTTAATTTTAATAACACACTTAAATTCTATATAAATGTCGGTGCATTAATGAAACGGGGGAGTTCATGGGGGCGGTAGTCCCCCTCACACAGAACTAATCATCATATAAAACTCTTCCGAAGCCTAGTTTGAATTGTTTAACATAGGTTTACATAACAGTACTCGTTATCTTATCTCTTAGTCTCCAACTTGTATTTATAGTATTAGATTTCCGGGTAAGAGAAAGTCGTGCGAGTGACACACCAGATTATTTTCTAATGCGAATAGCTTTTGCTATTGATTTTTTTTAGTTAATTTAGGACAGTATATATAATACTCTATATGTATTTCTAACGTACAGCTAGTTATTAATTTTACATATTTGAATGTATCTGAAAAGAAAAGTATTTATTATTATTATTTTAATTTCACAAATCTCCTACAGCGTCAATTTTTAATTATTTCCTACCTACTTTTTAAAATAACGAGGGTTAAAATGCACTCGATTCTTTATAAGACTTTATAAATTTTTTTCTCGCCATAATTACAGGGTGGCTATTAAATATCCGGAAAAAGTATCTGATAATAAATAATTTGTCAAATGGCAATCAAATTTAAAGCTTCTATTTTTACAACAAGTAATGTCTAACAATTATTTTTTACTATGAGCTTTCGAGGGTTTGACACAGAGGCGCAAGTAGTTTGGATCTAAATCATTCCATATTTTGCTCAGGGCTTTTTTTTTTAGTCTATTAAATGTATGATTTGCTGTGTTCGCAATTGTTCTTCTAACAAGGAAACATTCAAAAAGGTGTCTTCAAAAAATATTGTAAAAAGAATATGCGATTCTACTCTTCATACAACACCAGAAAGTGAAAAAATTATCGGCTGAAAGAAATTACAGCGACCACAAAAAATTATCAAAATTAAGTATATTTGGCGATTTCACGCGATTCATTTTGTGTACTTGGCGAAGAAGCAAAACGCGGTTCTGTTGGTACACGGCAATCTCGTTGCTAGGGAACTTTTCGCCTAACAGCGCTAAATCGACAAAAATGCTTAAATTTGATAATTTTTTGTGGTCGCTGTCATTCATTTCAGACGATAATTTTTTCACTTTCTGGTGTTTTATGAAGAGTACACCCACATATATTATTTTCAATATATTTTGAAGAGACACCTTTAGAATGTTTCCTTTTAAGAACCCACACACTCAAAAATGCATTAGATATAAATCAAAGCTGTTAGAAGAACACCTTCTCACTTTGACAACGATTAAAGGAAACGTTGATTTGACTCCATGGACCAGAGCACAACTTGATGAAAGATCGTATCCGGGTGATTTTGCTTCCATGGAAGTACAGCTTTATCTAAAACATCTTTTTGATAAACTTTTCCATTATTTTTTGCGTTTTCTTAAAAAAACAGTTGGGTCTTTCCATTGTTGTTAATCTCAGCCCAAACCATCAAAAATTTTAGAAACAAAGACCTAGTTGCATCTTTTCGTTTTCTGATGTTCTTGAGAGCTAGACCCAAAAATTTGCGATTAAATTGAGAGTTTTTAGCGACTTAAACAGTAAAAACTTTCTCATCGAAACACAAAATATCTTAGATGCGCCGCACTTTTAAAAAATCACGAAACTTTTTCATTTATCTACTAGATTTTGCTTTCCCTTATCGCTGAAAAACGGCCCGTTGAGTAAATGCAAATTATTTTATAAATTTTAATAAATAATATTTAAAGATAAAAGCATTACAACAACAAAAAAGTTGTCATAATGAAGTAGGTAGTCCATAGGTAGGTAGTCCTCCTCAATTTTTTTTTTTTCCGGACACTTAGTAGCCACCCTGTAGAAATATGAAATAAATTGTAGAAATGCCTATAATGTTAAATATATATATATATATCAGCGGGGAAATTAGAACATGAATTTATATACGAGTTAGTATAATGAGTCATATGAGTCATTTATATATGAGTTTGACTCTATTTTTTTTTTATACCAAAATATATTCGAAGTATTTTAAAATATGTTTTTAAATAAAAAAAAGATAAATACACTTTTATTACACAAAAAGAACTGCAGTCTATATAGACACGACATTATTTCATTATTCATTAAAAAGAAGAAAAGAAAAATTATAAACAACATAAAAGATTGTCAGTCAGAAAATTAATTTTCCAAAAGTGTGTGTGTGCGGGGGGGGGGGGGGGATTATTTTTAAACGACAAATTACAATCCTTAATTTATTTCTTCATTGAAAATATCTAAAATAACTCTTTTTTATTTATTTGAAGACGAAAAATTTCTTTGTTACTAATAGCAACATTGATATTTATTTTATTTTATTTTTACACCATGGATCACATTTTAATTTTTCCGGGGAAAAGGACATCACGATAGAAAAACAACGCCATAACAGAAACTTTTTTCAAGGTAGCAGATAGATTATCTTAATTAACCCGTCATTTTTAATCAATAACTTCGTTAATTAAAATCATAGAAATTTCTAAGCAACTGAAATGTCTTCTTTGATGTATTCGGCAAAAGTTGATACCTCTCATGACACTGCCTTCTGCGAGAAGATGCGTTCGCAGAAGGCATCGCTGGCCCTATTGACGCCAGCGATAGTAACTTTTTTTAATACATAGAGAAATAAATTCCTAACTAATTTTTAAAGTGTGGAGAAAGTTATTTATGTGGATTATTTCTTTCCCATTAGATTTTGAAAAAATCTTATTATTGGGCACTATATAAAAAGCTTGAAAATATAGAAATATTTCATTTAAAGGAAACAAAAATAAATTTGACTATAAGCAAAAGTTATTTAAGTTGCAAATAATTACATTTTTATAGGATAATATATTCTCTCTGCATTTATCTATGGCATCTTAATAGTTATTAACAACAGTTTAAGATCACACAAGGATTTTTCGAAATTAATTTAAACCATTGTTGATAGCTATACAAATAAAACATGAAGCATTCACTTTTATAATTTATATATAAAAAAAATAATAATAATAAAAAAAAAATTCGCAGATGAGTATTATTATTTAAATTTATTATTTAATTTACTCTTTAAATATTTTAGAGAAACTCCTAATTTAAGTTCATATTTATCATTTATATCTTTTGAAATGTTATTAAATGGTTTTAGGAAATTTTTATCCAGTTTCATATTGAATGGTTCAAATTTTTGTCAAAATTTAGCACCCGAAAATATTTACATTCTGAAAACTCTTTTAATGGTATGTAATGAGTCTCGAGCATGTTTAGAACCTGAATGTTTGAAAAAAAAAAAAAAAAAAAAAAAAGATGCAATGGCACAAATACACACAGCTGCAATAATTATCTTTTTTTTTTTTTTTTTCGTTAATTCCTATTCGCGTATATATTAGCGCATTTAGCCTTTCAAATTTTACATATTTATTGAAACTATAGAAACTAATATTTTCTTTTTTAAAATTGTTTGATAAAATTTCATGTGAGCATTTCATTAATAACATTTTCTTGATTTTTTTTTTTTTTTTTTACTTCTTTTCTATCTTCATATGAGAAATTATTGGATTTATAAAATTTTTCTATTCCCATTTTACGCATTTTGAGATTTCCTGAACAAGATTTGACTATTTTTAGAGAATGTCCATTTGTGTACGTGTGGCAAAAATTTTTATGGACGGGTGTAGATCAAGAGATTATGTAAAAAAATTCAAAAACATTTATATTTATTTACATTTTGACAAGATGTTGCTTGTCAAATTTTGGTGTCCATTACCCAACAGATTGCGCTGCTATGCTGAAATTTCTGTTTTCGGGAACACTATCCCAGTTTTTGTAATTGCATAAAATTTATTAAGTGCGAAAGTGGCATTATGATAAATTAAATTGATTCAATTCAGGTGCATATCGGCAGTAAAATGACGATATTATGCTGTTTTTTTTTTTTTTTTTTTTTTTTTTCCCTCGCGTGTGAGGAGTTTAGAGGCATTTCTATAGCTATATAAGTGATCATTTGATATGTGAGACGGGGAAAAAAAGAGTTTTGGTTTAATTTGTGTTTATACCGGTCGACAGGTTTTCGATATTATATCCCAGCACTTCTTAATTAAAATTCCACCAAACTACATAAATAAAATCACTCTTTTGAGAAGCTGTGATAAAATTTTTGGGCATCTTAACCGGTCGGTTTCACTATAATAGGTAACGATATGGAAAAATATTTAGTGACGGCCGAAGCATATTAATTTTAGAAATATTAACCGAAAATTGACTGGAAGTGTTTCTTTTAGTTTTTAATTAAGTTTAAATCCTTTCAAAATAATTAAAGTTTTCATTTAACCTTTCTTATCTTAAACTGTTGACAAAATATTACTAATCTTAAATTTATATTCTTTTTGTGTATTAACAGGAACAGAAATGCAGCCTCAGCAATACTTTTTCAGAAATATCCAAATCAGTTTTTCCCACACCGTTACCGATGAGAAATTTGTTATTCATGAAATTAACTGAAATTGTTAAGTTAACTGATGAAATGGATAATGAGTACCGTTTTGTTAAATTGCTTGAACAAAATATCAACAATAAATAAATGAAGTAAACATAGGCACTATTTTTTAAAAACAGCAACGAATAAGAAGTGCGTCTAATAAACACATCTTCATTGTTTTCTTAAAAGAAACAAATATACTGACGCCATTGTTTTGGGAAGAAACTGCTTAATATATCACCCCGATGCATCAAATTGCTTTTTTCACAGCTATATTACTTCTCATGTTATTTTCCTTTGTACCAGAAATGATGAAAAGCAACTACGAAAAAGCAAGATAAAAACATTCTTTTTCATAACGCTAATAGAGAGCAAATGAATTCGTTTTTCCTCTTTCTTGAATAAGACAAAGTTTAGATAAAAAAGTTAATTTCTTTTTTCTTTCTTTGCAGTTAAATTCTAGGCCCTTTTTTTTTTTTTTTTAAATACGGTAATTATAATTTTCACTGTTTTTTATACGTAATAATAATAAAAAACATATAAGTTTATTGAAATATAAATTTGACTAGTTTTGACAAATAAATTAAAGGTAATATAGAAATAAATTAAAATTTAGATATAATAATTTAGGAAATTCTTTAGATTATTCCGGTTAATTTGGAATAAACAGAACTTAATTACTGATCATTAGAAATGATTGATAGTTTTGAAACTTTGTGTCAGTTTTTGGCTTTCCCGTCAAACACTTTTTTTAAACTTGGGACAAACTTTTGCTGAACTTGTGAAACCAATTCAGCTTATTTCTGGCTGCAGTTTCTGTCGTTAAGAGATGCAAGGTAATCAATAAAGTTTTTGGTATTTTTAATAGCCAAAAAGAAAATGATTTACAGAAAATGTAGCCTATTGTTCGTCCTTTGGCATCCAGCACCTTCTACCAACGTGTCTCCAGCCGTGAAATCCTTGTGGTAAAACACGAAGGTTTTGGACGCAAAGAAGTCCGTGAGTGCTTAGTGCAAGTCTCTTTCATGGGTGAAGAATTTTGTAGGGAGGTGGAAATCGGAGGGCGCAAGGTCAGGCGAATAAGGAGGATGGCACAAAATCTCCCAACCAAGTCGTTATGTGGTATCTCTGACCACCCGCGCGACATGCGGCTTGGCGTTGTCATAAAGGAAGAGTACACCTTTGTGATTCACCAGTGCTGGCTCTTTTTGTTTTAATGCCTGTTGTACACGTTCCAACTGCTACGAGTATAGGCCTACAGTGACCGTTTAGCCGCTGGTAGCAGCTCATAGTGAACCACTTGACGATTTGTCCGCCAGAAACAAAGCATAATCTTGCATGGGTGCACAGGCGGTCTTGCGCTCTGAGGGACAGTATCCTCGGTTGAGAATCAATGTTCGGAACGCTTGGGAGTGTTATACTGGAACCACTTTTCGTCACTGGTAAGCATTGATTGAATATGGATGCGGTACGGTGGCTAGAAACCAATAACATACAGATGGCAACTCATTGTCTCTTGTGGACTTACAATAGGGTGTGCGGAACCCAGTCGTTCCACGTCTTACCTAAGCGGTGCAGGTGAAGTCCAACTGTTTCCTCAGAAACTTTAAGCTGTCATCACTCGTTAGACAATTGTCCTCTTCAGAATAACCGATGATTAAAAAAAAATCCCGAGAAAAACAATAAAATTTGTGATCCCCCCCCCCCCTTCCTTATACAAAAAAGTATAAGGAAGTATTGAAATCCCGATTTCCGAAATTGATTTTGTATCACCAATAGATCAAAAACGAATGATCGTAGAATGTTTCAAATTCATATCTGTGACTGTCATGATGTCTAGTTCTACACCTGCAACTTTGGTCTTAATAGGAGCACCCGTTTTAGAGGTACTTGCGACTTTATACGAATTTTCGTGCCGTCTCTACTATATACGTATGTGTGTATCTCGCATAACTATAAAATAATTTATAATCACTGCAAAACAAAGCAAATTCTCAGTTTTTTTTTTTTTTTTTTTTTTTTTGGGGGGGGGGGCTGATTTATTTAAAATTCTGCTGCAGACTATGCAAAAGTGTATAAAAACTTGACTTGACGCTAAATACACACCTGCTCAAAACTTTAGCAAGATTTGCAAACAACCAATTTTTTCTCAATTTAAAAACTTATCTCTCGATGAAATAATTCTTTAAATACCCAATTGTTTGGAAACATTTCATCGAGAGATACGTTTTTAAATTGAGAAAAAACTGGTTGTTTGCAGATCCTGCTAAATTTTGTAGATATAGCAAAATTAATTTCCACCAATATCAAAATACGCATTCTGCAGTTTTGTAGGTATTAAGTATCGGCCCACACGAACTTGATTTTCTTGAAGATTTCATATTAATGATATATTAATGATTTCATATTAATGATTTCATATTAATGATTTCATATTAATGATTTCATATCATGAATTGCGATTTCGGGTACCCCTTTTGTCGGATTATCCATTTTTTTTTCTCCTACCATTTCTACAACTCTGTATATCTCAAGATCTTAGTTAATGCCTCCTTGTATTTCACTATTCTACCTGCTGGATAATCCAGCTCTTGAATCCGCTTACCCGTGTACATAGAGAAACAATAATCAGTTTTGTTAGTCTGCGCTTATAACGGTAAACTGCACAGTATCGAAACTGCTTATTTTACATGTTTTATTTTGGGTCCATAACATCGGTGTAAAGTTACTTTGGTACGTACAAAAATATAATCATTTCCCTCTCTGAGGGTTATAAAACTTTACTTTATAAAATAAATATACCTGTTCAATTTAATATGTAAATACTTTTCGAAATTGCATTTCCTTATTTATAAACAGGAAAATATCAGTCTTTTCTTTACAACGAGAAAAAATAATAAATAAATAAAAATAAAAATAAATAAATAATGTATGATATAAATATAAATCATCCATAATGTATAATTTAACAAAAATCTTTCATCCCAAAATATTTTTACTTACTTAGTTAATTTTAATTTTTTTTTTTTTTTTTTCACATCAAATGGCAATCAAAAAATTTTCACATCAAAAAGCGCTTTAAAATTCTGTCAAGAAAAATACGTTATATAATTTTATTCATTTTATTTAATTATTTAAGATTCGAAATTTTAGTTTAGTACTTTACAAAATTATACTGCACATGCATGTTGACATGTGACACTTGCTAAAAAGATAGCACTGGTAATGCATCAAAAGAATTACATCAACAATAAATACAGAAAAACAATGAATAAATACACTATTGAAAATTCCTTATTATTACTATTATTATTATTATTAACGTTAAATATTTATTTTTTTTCAGTCAGATATTTAATGTATTTTAAAACTTTTTTTTTTTTTTTTTTTAACGCGCTTTTCACATAAATGATAAGCTGGCTAAATATTTAAACATCTCTAAGTAAATGATAAAGTGTTATAATTTTGTCGAATAAAAGAGCATTTGATGATTTAAAATATCTTGAGAATAAATCTTGCAAAATGAAATATAGTGTGTGTTTAATTACTTTATGTTACATAACTGCAATATATATATATATTTGCGTGTGCGTTTAAATGCGAAATAAATATATATATATTTTTTCATTTATACATTCAAAACTTCAAAAAATTACAAATATTTTATGGAAATTATTTTGTAAATCTTTCTGTGGAGATTTACAAAAATTTTATAAACATGCCAATTTATGCCAATTAATTCCATGTAAAACATATAAATCATGTTAAAAAAGAGGTTCTTCATAAGTTAGTAAAAGGAAAATAAGAAATGACTTATATTTTTGAGATTATCTTACTTGATAGTGTAACGGCAGTGCGACTAAATATCAATTACAGAACTTTTAATTCGAAATTTTTTTTAAATGCCCTACACATTGAACCACTTTTCGTTACTTTTAAATTTCCTGTAGCAAAAAATACAAATACGAAATACTTCTTATGAAAAAAACGCAATTCGATATTATCCAAATTGTTAATTTTAAACATAAGCGAATTTTTTTTAATAAAATCTTACGCTACCAGATATAGTAATGAAATGAGTTTATGTATATATATATACACACCAGATGTCCCATCTGTAGATATTTTAAAAATTCATAAAAAAAAAAAAATAATAATAAATAAATAAATAAAAAATAGAGGAATTTAACGTGGTTTACGAAAAAGTTGTGTTTTGTGCTAAAGGAAAAATAGTTAGCCTTTTCACCGATAGATGGCGCTGCACGAATGCGTAACTAGAAATCCTTTAGTAAACTGAGTTTAGTAAACTTAGTTTACTGAAGGATTTCTAGCGTAACGAGAAATATGCAAATCAGAGTCCTATTAATTGCCTGTTTTTACGATTAACACATCTTATTTCTGTTTTTGCCTCCTCCTTGTGCATGCATGAAGTTTTAATGGCGGTGCTGACTTGCTGATAAAGCGTTATAGGTGAAGATGTTTTTCCCTCAGGTAAGAATTGCCGACGGAAGCCGCAGTTAGGCATGTTGTAACTCGTTAGTAAACTGTGGTCATATAAAATTGGATTTATATGCCTGGAAATATTTGCGTGTTGTAAATATATTTTTTCACGGAAATCTATGATTTTATTACATACAGAGCCTTCTATCGACGATTTTTTAACTGTTATTAGTTCCCCATCATACTATAGGTATGGGGAACTTAGGTAATCGTGAAAATTTTCGACCTCGGTTTTTTTTACTTTTTTTACACATTTTCAGGTGTGAGGAATCCGAAAATGACAAAATTTCTATGGTGTCTGTCTGTAGGGTGTCTGTTAGTCCGTTAGTTTATTAGTCTGTTTACACGATATCTCACGAACAAATAATCGCAGAGAGGTCAGATCATTTTTAAAATATTACTTTCGATACTGGTAAGATTCCTATTCATTTGCAACATTCGAATTAAAGAACTTCGTAAGTTATGAGAAATTTATGATTTTCTTAACATGGGAGAATAGGACAAAAATTCACTTAAACGTGCTTTAAATGGAAACTTTTTACTGTAAAAATGTCAGACCAGTTTTAAAACATCAGTTTTGATGCCGGAAGTAACTATAAATAGGCTACTTTCAAAATTTCGGAAGTTACTGGAAATTTACGAATTTCTTAACATGGCAGTATAGGGCAAAATTTCACATAAACGTCAATTTTGAGAGAGATTTTCATCGTAAAGATGCCAGACTACTTTTGAAATATTATTTAGGACATTGGCATGAATATTAATGACTATGAATTTTCCAATATAAAAATTTCGTAAGTTATTGGAAATTTACGAATTTTTTAACATGGCAGAATAGAGCAAAATTTCACATAAACGTCAATCTTGAGGGATGTTTTCATTGTAAAGATGTCAAACCACTTTCGAAATATTATTTAGGATACTGGAACGAATATCATAGACTATGATTTTTCCAATTAAAAAAATTCGTAAGTTATTTGGAATTTACGATTTACTGAACATGTCAGAATAAGGCAAAATTGAGCATAAACTTCCATTTAGAGGATCACAAATACATTAGACAACTTCAAAATTACATTTATGATATCTGTTTGAACATGATTGAATACAAATATTCTAATAGGAAAATTTCATAAATTATTCGCAATTTACGATTTTATCAACATAGCAAAATTGTAAATTTTTCATATAAATAGGAATTTTGAGAATTATTGCATTAGAAATAGTAGCATGAAAACTAAACAACGGAATTGACCCTGACAAAATAAATTAATAGATTAGAATAAGATAAATATATCGAAGTGAACAGTGGATAGCCTATTAGGCGGGGATTTCATTCTGTCACTGTATTAAGTTTTGGTCAAATTAATTTCTTTTAACGTGATTATGTCTCGCACTAGAAATTTCTGAGAACATAAATAGGATGGGGAACTGAGCAGAGTCCACCTATGCCAACTAGTTTTTTTCTAAAGATAGATTGCATATGAGTTTTAAGATCAATAGCGTAAGATAATAAAGTTCATACAGAATTACATGCCAAATAAAACTGCTCCTAAACCATATTTTATATTATTTTTAAAGTACCCATAACTCCCTTTCACATATAGTGAATATAATTATTTAAAAAAAAAAAAAAAAAAATCAAAGCTCTTATTAATTTGCCTTCAAACTGCTAAAATCTTCATCCAATTTTTAAATGGTATCCTAATACGGAATCCAAAATACCAAATTTGAATTTCTTGTAGTTATTTGTTTTTAAGTTAAGCTGATAACAGATACACATACAGATCGACCGATAAAATTGGACTTTCGTAATCAAGAGACCTCGAAACGTGATATTATACAAAAGATCAGAGTTGAAAATTACAAAAATACTTTGTTTACAGCATGCGTATAAAAAATTAATTTACTTCCTGAGCAGTGTTCGTCGACCTACACTGTAAAAAATGAACATGCCAGATTACATCACAATGTGCGGGTAAAAAAATCGCCAACACCATGTGCGTTAAATTTCAAGTCTGATGTAAATAGATGCGTGCTTGAATTTTCAAAGAGGCTGTTTTAATTTTACAACACGCTGTGTTGTATTTATTTTTTTCATTCTAAAATAAAAAAAAAAAAAAAGGGTGGGGGTGGACTATATTTGTTTTCTTTTTTAATTCATTTTTCTTTTTTTATTTATCTTAATCTGTATGTGTTTTAATCTTTATTTAAGTTATTTTGTTTTAATTTTTTATTTATTTCATCTTTATTATTCTATCAATATAAGTTTGGAAAGGTTATGATTTTTTAACATGAAATATAATACCTTTAAAGCTTTCAATAAATTCTATTTTATGAATGAATATTAGAATTATAATACAGTAACAACTTCGTTTCAAAATAAAAGTATTTAATCATTTAAAAACTAATAATAATAAAGTGTTTTATTAACAACTTATATTGCTATTACCATTAAAATAATAATAATAATAATGCATAAATTTTTACTTCACTAAAGAAATATTTAAAAAAAGTAAAATCAGAAGCATTATATTTAATAAGTACATCAAATAATTAAAACTTATATTTAATATCTTTTAGAACGCATGAAAATTAAAATGACCGTTTTCCAATGCTTTATTAAACTACATTTTGTAGCATACATATATCTGTACAATTTTAGCAAATATATTAATTTTACAAAATAAACAAGAAATAAAAACTTTATCAATACATTCTACGCAACAAACTACAATGAAATTATCTGAAAAAGCGAACAAAATTTAAAAAATAAAATATAAGCATAATACATACAATTTATAAAGGAAACTTGAAAGAAACAAAACTAAACTAAAAAGTAATAAAATACTAAAAAACGTACAAAAATTTCATATTAAGTATTTATTAAATAATGTTCTATTTTAAATGTCATAATATTTTTCAGAATTAAAAACTAATACATCCTTTTTATCATCAATAGGTAATAGTAATTTAAATTATTTTTAAAATAAATTAGTTTGAAAATGTTGGAGTTTAATAGTTTTATTTCGGGAGGAAATAATTATTGTGTTGGAAATTTTAATGTTCATAACTTAAAATACAGTTTCATGAGACAGAGCTTTTAAATAAGATTAAATTTTATTAATAAAACGCAGAGACTTATCAAACTTATATTGACAGAATTAAAAAAGAGAAGAAATAAAATCAAAATTAAAACAATTATAACTTACTTGTTACTTAAAATTTTGTGTTGGTCATTATATGAATCCTAATCGAGGCTTCGTTCCTCCATTTTTTGCATTTTCCGTTTATGATAGCAAAAGGCGTGACGTAACATAACATTTAAAAGTTTTAGTTCATGTTTGAAGGTCATTGGCGTATCTGTGTCACATGGCTCTTTGACGCCATAGTAAATGTAAAAAAACAGCACGTTTTGCTTGAAAATTTTTTACAGCACGAATGTGTGATTTTATCACATCACAAGATGAGGGATATTCGTTGTAATTTTACAACATTTTTTTACAGTGTAGTAAAATGTAGCAAAGCGCTTCCATCAATTATGTTCAATAGAAAAGAACTTTTAGCTAAATTTCAAGTAGCCCTGTATATTGTCTATAAACAATATTCTGTACTTAAATTCAGTCTTACTCAAAAAACATCTAACACAAGAGGACTTTCAATTCCAGCCATTTCCAAGTATTGCCGCAATATAATCAAATACCTTGGGTAGCCCTGTCAATAAACGATGAAGGATTTTCATATCATAATCTACACAAAACATGTTTTTATGCATTAAGAAAAAAAAAATGTTTATTCTGTCTTGTTTCAGGCAGCCTATAGATCTTAAAGTGTACCGGCCGGCAATTTTCTTGCTAGATGTAATATATTTAAATTATCCAAGAACCATTTGCTTGGTCTCAACGAAAAGTTTAGTGTAGCATCTCTATAGGATACATATTTAGAATAATGAATTTGGATTCTCTGCTGCTATTTGTTCTTGAGATAGGCTAATAACGGACAGACACACACACAGACCTATCGTTAAAAACATTATTTTCGGGTTCAGGACACCTCAGAACGTGTCAATATAACAGAAACTCAATTTGGAAAACTTCACCCAGAAACAATTTCTTTCTCTACCCTATGGTTAAGAGAAAGTAAAAAGTGATTGTTTAAAGTAAAAGATAATTTTCCAACAGACTATTCGGGTGGTACATAGTTAAATTGTGAAATTTATGGAATATTTAAACTATGTATTCGTATGGACTTACTAGATTACATTGAAAGAAATTGTGTCACTCAAAACTTTTATATAGAGGAGACCTGTGTATCTAGGGTGACCCCACTTTATCTGAATAATTTTTAGTTTCAAGTTTTACTATTCAAGTGGATGTGTAATAACATCCATTTTTATTTTATCAGCCGTCTAGAAATTTTTGAGGAGAATGTTTTGACGATTTGTAAGTGGAAAAATGTTTTGTTCAATCTAAAGTAAAGTTTCGCAGCTCATCTAATTTATAGTTTTACAAAGGCAAGCCAAATACTTTTCTTTCTTTTTTCCTAGCACATAATTTCACTTATTATATGAGATTAAATATTAAATGAGATAATAAATAAGTCTCTTCTTCATTTGAGTTTTTTAGCGGAAGACATTTTGAATGAAATTACCTAGTCTTGTACTTAGGGCCATGGCCTTAAGGTACAACTATGATCCTGTTTTTTATATTGCGATTTTATAGAAATAATTTTGATAATTAAGTATAGGAAAATGGTTTTAATTAATTGACATGACTATCCCTTTGGCTTTTACGACTGTAAACATTCTAACAAGTTTCGTGTGTTTTGTGTAGAGTCAGCGAATCAAAAAGATATTCATCGATGATGAATATTTGAATTCATTTCAAGTGGACATTGCATGAATTTTCCATAAAAATAAATAAAGAAAGAAAAATAAAAGAAATAATAAAGAAATAAATAAAATATAAAAAGATGAATTGTACACAAATCTCCGATTTCTTTTACATTTAAGTACCATTGGATCATTTCCTGACGTTGTTGAATCAGTTGTGTCGTCCTGTCTTCCGTTTAACATGTTTCTCACTTCACGCGTTGTTCGAAATGAACGAGATTGGTTTTAATTCTTCTGTACTTCTTTTTTCCTTCTGTCTCTCTGTCTTTTTTCTTTCCTTTTTATTTTTCTTATTTTTTTTTTTTTTTTTTTTTATATGTTAAATTAATATTGTATTTTAACTTTTTTTTAAATTTAAATTTAACTTTCGAAATTTAATACTAAAGGGAATTCCTTTAATAGTTTCATCTTCGAATGAGAATGCTGGGACACGGAGATGGATGAAGTAAGTATTTGTGTCTACCTCGAGAAGGCAGGTAAGTTTTCCCCTGTAGCCCCTATCTCCTTCTCTGAAACAAAAGATACTGAAAGAGATTGATCTTTGCTCTAGTCTGAAAAGGACTCTTTCTAATTTACAATAGTTTCGACACGGAATGATCCTGCGTTTAGGACAACCCTTTCCTGAAACCAGGCTGACTTAATTGTAGAATGTCCGAGTGAATATTGCATTTGAAATGTATTTAGTACCAATCGAGGACGAGTAGTCTTAATAACGTTACGTTTGCTGAAACAGTTTGTTTCATTTCTAAGTAAATGAGTTTAATTTATACTCTTTCTTAGCTCGATAAATTTTGGTCGACGTTATAACGATGCACTCATGAAAGATCGGGCTTTATTATTTAGATTGGATTTTCTTTTTTTTTTTTTCCTCATTTGTGTGTATTATAGTGGCTGTTTACAAAGCAAATATTTTCCAGTATCTTATTTATATACTATTTTGATTATAACGCTTCTAGATGAGGAGAAATGTGTATTTTTTCTAAACAAATATTCCTGTTGAAATGCAACTCTTTCTCAAGGAAATACAACAAAAATGCCTAAATTAGAAAATCCAATTAATTTATTTTCTTGTTTCTAGAAAATTAACCTTATATACGCATTTAGAAACAATTATTCGAATAAGGCGCGTCCTTTGTTTCCTTAAGAGTTTTTTCCCGCGCTTTTGCTCCTTTTATTTGTTATAATACTTACTTGTAAGCTTTTCATCAGAAAGCCTGGGCCACATAATAGATTAATGAAATCACATATTGCAGTGTAATCTAATTTTTGGGAGAACATTAAACGATCCGTTTGCCCTCATTGTCTCGTTTCGTCATTCAAGAAATCATTGTTATTACGGCATTTAAGTTATTGAATCTCATTTTGGGCTCTTTGATTTCCCAAGGGTTTCTAAAAGACTCTCTAATTTTAATCCAACATTGCATTTGTTTTAGGATTATATTTATGTTTGTGAACACTCAAGCTTAGTCTAAAATAAATCATGCGAAAAAAAAGAAGAAAATTAAAAATGTAAAAGGAATAATTGTTTTTCTTTATTAATTAGTTTCACTTTGATGACTAAAGGTTCATGTATGTACTATGTGTGAAATAATTATAAAATATGTATATAATATATTGAAATGTGTGAATGCATGTGTCTAGATTTCTGCTTTATCAGTTAAACTAATCGATGGCCATCGTTGACGACGTCATGACTGACTACAGGAAACCTTCAATGTGAAGAACCTGCGAAGCAATTGATAAAGCAAGATTTACGAAGAACCCCTAATTTAATGAATATTCGATTTCACGGAAATAATTTAATCCGAAAAGGACCTGTGTTTTTTTATTAATACAGTAGTATTAAAACAATTCGTGCTTCCAAATTTCAAAGCAGTTGGCACCTCATTTTTAAAATTTGCGTGATACAGGTACTTCTATTTTAATATACTCCAAAGCAAGCGCCATGGATGCTACCGAATCTTGTTACCTGTACTGTCTGTTGCTAGTTGCAAGCAGAGTTTTTTAATTTATTGTTAGAGCTTCTTTAACCCTAAAAGTATGAGTTCAACTTTGATGAGTGAAAAGCAGTCAGAGTGCGGGTCATCCTTTTAATTGCAATTCGAAATAATAATCACCACAGACCCTGCAAATACGGAAAAGGATATTATTTATGAGGAATACAGGATTGTTCTCTACCCTAATACGGATGTTGTCTCCTGCACGTTTCAATATCCACTCTATAAAGTTCTTCCTTGTTCACTTTCTATGACTCTATCCAGTTATATGGGAAAGTGTTTCACTCTACTTTATTCCAGGTGCTCTACTGCAAATAGTAGCAACATCCTTTATGTTCTAAGTATTGACAGCAGTAAAACTAAACGGCAAATTAAAACAGATGCATTCAAAATGACGAAGTATAGTTAGAAGACAGGCCGTTTCAAGTTTAGATTAGGACTTTTTGAAAGCTACGTAGGGTAAGTGCAACAGTGATTGACACTTTTAGAGCAATCTCTGATGTTTTCAATGTTCTAGTCATCAGAAAATATTTTTAGAAATCTTAAGTTAGTACATATGGGATGAAAGACATTCAGAACCACATATATGTTAAAATGTATACATTTAATAACAATTATTATTATTATTATTATTTTATGAATTTTTATTTGACACCCACTCAATGTTCCAGTCATTGACGCTGCCAGTTTTTCATTTTGTCAGTAACTGGCACCCTATCTTCCAGTGTTTGACACTGCCAGTTATTCATTTTACCAGTTATTAGCCCCCTGTGCTCCAGTGTTTGACATAAAATGTTAAAATTCTTACTAGCTGGAACCCGTCGAATTCGACGGTCACTTCATTGACCGTAATGTTTCAAAAATCGTCGCATCGTTATTTAAATGTATTTCAAGTTAAAACATCTAATATAATTTACATTTCACAAAAAAAAGATATTCGGAAAAATACTTATAAATAGAAATACTATATATGACATCACTTTCTACAAAGTACTGTAAATGTGACGTCAAACTGACTTCAAATAAACGGTTGCTATCTTTTATTTTCTATTTTGTTTAATACTAAAACTACATGTTAGCTGATCCGCCCGGCTTTGTCCGGGCCCATGATAATAACCTTAAATGAACCTTAAATTTGTATGATTTTATATCTTAAACTCAATTTTGTTTGAATTTCTATTTTTAAATAAAAGCATCGCGAAAAATTTATCAGATGTAACAAGAAAATTACCTTGAACCGAACGAAACTCTGCCTTGTGACCCCGGTGCCTGCGGCAGCGCATACGCTGGCCGCTAATAACATAAAAAAATTCCCAAAAAATAACCTGGAGCCAAACGTATCCGACCGGCGTTGCCCGGGCCCTTGATAATAACCTTAAATGAACCTTAAATTTGTATGATTTTATATCTTTAACTCGATTTTGTTTGAATTTCTATTTTTAAATGAAAGCGTAGCGAAAAAAATAATCATCTGTAACAAAAAAAAATTACCTCAAACCGAAAGGAACTCGGGCTCGTGACCCCGGTACCTGCAGCAGCGTATATGCGGACCGCTAATAACATGAAAAAATTCTTAAAAATTAACCTTGAACCGAACGAACCTTTCAATTGTATGTCCGCTGTCTGTGGCTGCGGCACCGTATAGCAGACATGCTACGCACGCTCTGGAAAATCCACTTTCCTCCACCAGGGGACGCAGTATGTTGTATACGAACATCACCATCCGCCTTGAATTTCCAAGACCTTTCAAATAAGGTGTCATTTGGTGGTGTCAACTGCAAAATCCTTTAGTTGCACTTTCCACCGCCAGGGGGCACAGTGTGTTCTGTACGATCATCATCAACGGTCAGGAAATACCAAGACCTTTAAAATAAGATGTAACGTGACAGGGTCTACTACAAAACTACCTAGTTCCCTTTTTCACCACCAGGGGCGCACTACATTGTATACAAACATCCCCAATCAACATGAAATTTCAAGACCTTTATCACCAATCGCCTTGGATTTCCAAGACCTTTCAAATAAGGTGGAACATGGTGGTGTCAACTGAAAAATCCTTTAGTTGCACTTTCCACCGCCAGGGGGCGCAGTGTGTTCTGAACGAACATCACCAACGATCAGGAAATACCAAGACCTTTAAAATAAGGTGTAACATGATAGGGTCTACATTAAAATCATCTACCACCAGGGGGCGCACTATATTTTATACGAACATCACCAATCAACATGAAATTTCAAGACCTTTAAAATGAGGTGCTACATGTGTGGGTCTAGAACGGATTTCCTTCTCAAACTAATTTCGCCCTTTCTCCCCTTCCAAATCTACTTTCCCCCTTTAAAATCGAAAATTCTAAAATCGCAAGTATTGATTTTTTAGTATTTGAGTCTAGTCCCCTCATGTACAATTTCTTCACCGTGAAGTAATTTGGAGCTGAGTTAAGCTCGCATACGTGTTTTAACCCCTGCCCCCAGTGGGGGGGGGGACCGTTCGACTTTTTTTATTTTTCTCTTTTCATAGCACATCTACAGACCAAGACCTTTTTTTAGACACCTTAACCAAATTTTTACACCTATAGCCGTTCTCTCAATTTAGTGGAGACAGACAAAAACACGTTTCAAATTAATATATAGATACGTAAAATATATGATTTTATTGTTTTTCTTATTTATTAATTATTTCGGGATAGATGTCAATTACTGGAGCATGTCAATCACTAGAGCACCTACCCTATGAATTTCTCCAAATTTTGGAAAAGCTAGACTTTTAACTAAATTTTAAGAGTAATTTCCTTTCATGTTTGTCAGTTTACGTCCAGTCGTATACTAAATTAAGAAAAAAAAAAAAAAAAAACATGCCACAGATGAATTCAGTAATAACAAAGTCATAAAAAAGTTCGAGTGAAATCAAATTATTTGCAACCTTATCCACATACACTTAACGAAAAACTACATTTTCCCCATTTCCCCACAACAAATATTTTCTGCGTTATTGTAGGAAAAAAGTAACGTATTATTTGAAACAAGATTTACCCACTCAATCAGTCCCTTTTGTAATGATAATATAAATCATAAAAGAAAGTGCTACATCATTATCCTGCATGAATGGATCGAATATTGAATGAAGTCTTTCAAACTACCGGAGTGGAAAAACACTTAATAGAATCAAAAAGAATAAAGGCTTCCGAGAAGTATTCAAATAGAGACGTGTCTAACAAAAGAAACGGTGAAAAATAATCATAATATTTCAGTCAAAATGCATTTAGAGTTCTTGAATATGCTTTTGAAATTACAAATTACTATTCTAGATTTTTAAAAAAAATCTTATTTTACTTGTTTAGTTTTATTTTTTAAACAATTAATTTCAGTGTATACATATATATATATATTTTAAACCTTTAGCACCTTTCGAAAAAAATAAAAAGGGAGGAAGTGTTCTACATATACAGTTTGTTTTTCTCATGGTTCTTCTGTTCGCCCTCTCATTTCTGTAGATATTTTTACAAAACTTTTAAACACGTTATTCGGGTCAATAAGGTTGACGACTGCAAATGGCAAAGCAGTAGGAGGAGTGAATTGCTTTCTTTTCTGCTTTAAAAATATCGCGTCTTTGCAAAATAGTAGCGAATAAATTTTACTAATAAAACGGATTGATCCACAGAAAAATGCGTTTTTCTTCAAGTAGCCACCCTTTTGAAACGTATTGATAAAATATTGGAAACATTTTTGAAATTTCGGGAATGAAGAAAAACATGTCTTTCCTCCTATTTTCCGGCAAAGATTTCGTCACGAACGCTTTTAGGGGGCGAACAACAAATCCATTAAAATGAAAAATATTTGTGATTACCTTGTACCTAGAAGTGCGTCCATTCATTTGCAAATTTTAGATCTGGTTACAATTGTTATTTTTTTATACGTGTAGAGTTTTGTGAGGCCAACTTGACTATTTAAAGACTTATATTTTATTGAAAAATGCAAAAATTTTTCGCAAGTTTTTATTTTATAACTGTAGTGTTTTTTTTTTTTTTTTTTTTTTTTTTTTTTTTTTTTTCAAAATTTCATGAAATTTTCAGAAAGCATGACAACCTATAGGTCACAACATCACTTCGTTCTAACGCATTAAAGAAAAATGAAATTGGAGTTTAAAAATTTTTCTGAACGATATGAATGTCTGTCCCATTCATTTAACACCAGCATCCTCTAGCTTTAACAGCTATTAAAAGTTTGAGAAAAACATAAACTGTCATTTTCCGGATTCATTCGATCCAAATAATCCCCAAAAAATTGTCAAAATGGGTACTGTCATTTAAAAAAAAAAAAAAAATCAAATTAGTGCAAGTATGTAGACGACACCCAAAATAAAATCTGTGTATACCATTATAAAATAGACTTTATGACTACTCGATCCGCAACAGCAGCACATTTATACGACGATTTGCGGGCAAATCAGCAAAGGGTAGGGGTGGAGTGGCCTTTATTTATTTGCTTATTTATTATTATTATTATTATTTTAATTAAAAAAAGAGAAAAAGAAACAAGAAAGCATGGTTTTAATTATATATATGTATTTAATGCGTGTGTGTGTGAAATCTAAGAATTTAATTTTAACATCCGATGAGCTATAATTCTTCATACATATGCAGCACCGATAAATTTACATGCTCAAGTAGCACTTAGGGCAGTAGCCCTGAACCCTTAACTTTAGTTCAAAGTTTGTTTTGAATTTAGTCCACTTTCTTTCGTCCAACTGAGCTGAAATTTGGCCTATCTCTATCGCTCCGAGGGTCATACATAATCAAGTTGTGATGGAGTTATGCACTGTAAAAAAAACCACAGTAAAATTACAGCAAAAAATGCTGGCAATATGGGTGCCAGCATATTTTGCTGTTAATATACAGCAATTGCGTTTTTCCAAAGAAACAGCAGCTTTGTCAATTTTACAGTAATTTGTGCTGTTTTTTTACAGCAATTTTGTATTTCAACTTTTACAGTTCTTTTGTAAATTATACAGCATTTTTTGCTGTTTTTTTTTACAGAAATTTTGTATTTTAGCTTTTACTGCACATTTGTCAATTTTACAGCATTTTCTGCTATTTTTTTTACAGATGATTTGTATTTTAGCTTTTACAGTAAAATTGTACTTTTTACTGCTAATTTCTGCTGCTTTTTACAGCAGTTTTGGATTTTACACTCCTGCTCAAAAGCTTAGCAAGATTTGCAAACGATCAGTTTTTTTCCATTTAAAAACTTATCCCTCGACGAAATGTTTTCACACATAGGGTATTTAAAGAGCTGGGTCTTCCTCGTGTTTTTCAGTGAAGATTGGTTTAAGACAACAATTAGGGAGCCGGTAACAAATTGAGCAAAATCAATTGTGTTTGTGATCACCCTGTATCGTTAAGGGAACGAAATGAACCGTAACTTTAGAATATGTTAATGTAGATCCAATTCAATTTGTAGATGAACTTGTGTGACGATAGCATGTTAAATAACACAGATATAAGTATTTATTTTAAAGCTAAAAAAGAAAAAAAAAATCAACATATTTTCCGTTTATAATATACAGAGTTTTTAACGCAAATTATTTCCACTTTCAGATAAGTAGGAAAAAACTTTTAAAATAATATACTGCAATCGGAATAAAAAAAAAATAATATCTCGGGAAATATGAGCATTTTTATGAAAAACGTTTTCCCTACGCATGTGGGAAAGATTAAAAAAAGTTTTATTGCATAGGTTGAAAGCTAGATATATTGGGCAACTTTTGTCAAAAGTGCATTTGAATAGAGTAAAAATTTAGTAAATTATACGAAAAAGAATGAGCTAGATTTTAGATATTTTCCTACAGTTTGAATTTCTTAATCGGATTTTCACATGCCGCGTAATTAATGTAAAGATCCAAATATTTTATCCACTTAGCAAAAGCTCTATTTTGTGAAAAACCCTTTATTATCTTACAAATCTTAGTAAATAAACATAAAGATGTTAGAGTTACAAGCTTGTAAGGGATTTTTTTCTTCTTTTTTAATCTTTCTCAGATGCGCAGTGAAAGCGTTTTTCATAAAAATGCTCAAATTTCATGAGATATTAAAGATATTTAAAATCCGATTACTGTATATTGTTTTAAAAGTGTTTATCCAAATTATCTGAAAGTGGAAATAATTTGCGTTAAAAACTCTGTATAGTATAAATAGAAAAACATGTTGATTTTTTTCTTTCTTTGAGCTTTAAAATAAATGCTTATATCTGTGTTATTTAACATGCTATCGTCACACAAATTCATCAACACATTGAACTGGGTCTATGTTAACATATCCTAAAGTTGCAGCTCATTTCGTTTACTTAACGATACAGGGTAATCACAAACATTTTTTTTTTTTTTTTGTCATTTTATTACCGGCCTCTTAAATGCTGTCATAAACCTATCTTCACTGAAAAACAGGAGGAAGACTTAGTTCTTTAAATACTCAATGTTTAAAAACATTTCATCGAGAGATAAATTTTTTAATTGAAAAAAAAAACTGATCGTTTGCAAATCTTGCTAAACTTTTGAGCAGAAGTGTAATTTTTATAGCACATTTGCAGATACATTGTTTCATTTGCTAAAAGTGCAATTTTAAAGTTAAAAAATTAATATATGCTTCGATACCTCTATTATAACATTACCTTTGACTTTTTATGCATTTTTATTTTTTGGCATCTGTGGATTATCAGGCAAATTCAGTTTTTCTTTATAGTATACATGCAGTAGATATAACTATATTTTTAGAAAATTTATGATGTTTCATTGCACATAGTATTTTTTATTGTAAAAATTTATATTGTTTCTCTTATGATAGCTGGATAATAAAACTTAGACAGAAAAATTAATCCGGTTATCATATAAAATAATGGAAATTTTCATTTGCAAAAAACATTGTGCAATAAAATATTATATAAATTTGCCGAAAATATGGTTAAAGCTACTTTAGAAATACAGCAGACAAAAAAAAAAAAAAAAAAAAAAAAAAAAAAAACGAATTTTCACAAGAATCCGTAGATGGCGCTGAAATGAGAAATGAAAATATATAAAAAATCGAAGATTGTGTGATAGTTGAAACAGTCTTGAAAAATATACCTTGTGGTATCGAAACATATGTTAATATTTTAACTTTTATATATTTTTAACAAATAAATCAATGTTTCATTATATTTAGTGTTTTATTCCTATTTGTATAGACATTTGTAGACTTTATATAACTTTTTGATGTTATTTTGTTTATTTATTTATTTTTCTAAGATTTTGTGTCATTTTGTAAATTTTATGGTATTTTCCCTTGTTAATTTCACAGCAAAAATTTGCTGCAAATTTTATTAAAAAACAATTATTCTGTAAAAGTATAATTTCTGAGAATGTTTCTCTGATTTCAGAACAGTTTAAGTATTATGAGAGTTTGGTATCTTATTATTACATATTTTTTTTTCTTTTTTACACCGTTCCCTTTCATGTGTAATTTTTATAAATTCATGCCTTATTGGCAGAGAAACTGAACTTTTACAGAGTTTTATTTATTTCATTTTTCTTTTGTTTCTTTTAGACCGCCTCATATACAGCTTAAGAACATGAAATATTCAATCATGTATAGTTTTCCATAACTATACCTATTAGGTACAGCATAGAATTAGATACAGAACAGCATAAAAATATTTTTTTTAAATTTTTATATTATGTTTTCTATGCTACACTGTATTTTCATATGTTTTCCATATTATCAACATTCTAAAAAGATACTTAAAAAAAAATAAAATAAATAAACATCTTAATTAAAATGTTTTCTATTTTTATTCATTCATTTATTTATTTTTTAAAGAAATATAAGAATTGCTATACCAAACACTTTATAACTTAAAATAATAATAAGAAGAAGAAGAGTTCGGCTGTTTTCTTTCTGAGGAAACTTACATCCAGCAACTAAATTAAAAATAAAAAAAAAATTACTTCAAAGAATTTTGTACGAATGAACAAATGTGTTCCCTTAAAATAAAAACTTTAAAACTTTTTTATCATTAAAAAAAAGAGAGAGAGAGATTGGCCTTAGTTTTAAAAAGAGATCTGGGTGGTATCCGCCTTTAAACATACTGTAGTGGCAATCTATCTAACAAAGAATATAGTTTAACTATTAGTTGTTTGTTCAGCACAATTAAATTTGTATATATTCTATAATTATATTGTTTCTTTGTTCAATTTTACTGTATTTTTAGTTTTCTCTCTCGCTCTAAGGTATCATAAAAATGATTTGAGATTGTTTTCCTATAATTTGTTTTTTACATAATAATAATTATCTCTCTTTCTATACTAAAAAGCATCAGGTTCAGGATAAATAGGGTGACCAGTTGTTGTCCTCCTCGAAAATTTGAAGACATCATTAAAAAACGTTACAACTACACATTTACAGAGTATAACTTACGTTAAAAAATGAGTTTCTAAAGGGTTAAAATTACAATACATAATTTACTTGCTGAAATTTTTGAAAACTTAAGGAACATCATTTCAAAATATGAACTTTTCTAGAAATTCGAAGACATATAGTCACATTAGGCTAAAGGAAGGGGGGGGGGGGGGGATACTGATTTGCCAATTATGACTTTTAACAATTTAAAATATTTTTATGTAGAATGTTTGTTTATAATTTGAAAATTTGATTAGAAAAGGAACAAACAAACAAACAATAAATAAATAAATAAATAATAATATACGCTTCATTTAGTGATTAAAGGTATTTTCAACATAATAAGTAAACACTAGTATACATGCATCTGGTTCAAAAATGTATTGCTACGATATAGGCGTTAAATATTATCACCAAGAAAATTAAATTCGATGAAGTGTCCATATTCAATAATAATTTTCTTATTTATTTATTTATTTATTTTTATTTTATTTTTATTTATTTATTTTTTTGTCTGCATAGTGTGATAAAAATTTCTACAACCTTCTACATTCATAAATGCGCATACTCTTGACATTTCAGTGAAATAACCCAGATGCACATCAACATTAATCAGTTCATTAAAATTTAATAACAATGAATTGTGATTTGACCATAAGTAATTTTATATTGCATTTTAAAAATATGTTGGTAAATATATTTGTGAATGGTGAATAAAGACTTACTGAGAAAACAGAAACAATAATTTAAAAAAAAAAAAAAAAAAAAAAAAAAAAAATGCACTAGATTTTCAAGACTGTCCTTAATTTGCAGACACCTAAGTCCTTTGACATCAATCACATTTAAAACATACAGTTTTAAAACTTATGTATAACATGTTATTCATACACAAAATAAGATAGACAAACTAAATCTACCAAAAAAAGTAAAAAAAAAAAAAAAAAAAATCAGCAAATTTGTATGTGTTTACATATATGTTTATTTAAATTCAAAAATTAAACTCGTGAGATCACTATTTAAAAAAAAAAAAAACTTTTTTGTTATAAAATTTTGCGTCAGATTTCTTTCTAAGATATTCTATTTTCGTTTACCGATGTATATTCTGAAATGAAATTTAATAATTCAACAAAGAAAAATTCAATTTTCAATGGCATACAAAATATATGAAGTAAAAAACTTTTACTGATTAAAAGAGCTTTCGAAAAAATCTATAAATTTTCCCTCCTGTTTTATGTCGTTGGTTTTAATATGATATATTTTTTTTTGATTGACTTAAAAATTACTAGCGCAGAATTGTTATATTAAACATATTAACCCTTTGCCGGTTCTATTTAATTTCACTCCTCTTGCCAGTGTTGCTAAATTGAGGGATTTCTTTTATTCAATATCCACCATGAAAATTTAACTGTGTCGGTCCCCTAATCATTTCGAAGGTTATTTGTCCATTATATATATCAAATATTACTCCTGAAAATCATTGGTTATTGTTGAAAAAAAGTAGCCCTAAATTTTGTAATACTGCTTAGAACGTTTTAGAGAGTTAGGGCCGACAAAGGGTTAAAATGAAGCTGAAAGATCTCTTAAGGAATGGCAGTTTGTGAAGTGACGTAAGATGAAGAGGTATAATAACAGACGCTATTTTTTTTTTCTCTATAACTATTTTCAAACAAAAGAAATAAAAATAAAAATAAAACAACAGAATAATAATAATAATAATAATGAAAAAATAATATTGTAATATCTAAATTGTGTTTTAAAACTACAGTTAACAACAAAAAAAAAAAAAACTTGTATATACTTACAAAAAGTGGGAGAAAAAATGGTAACATTTTGTTTACGGCATATCTTTTCAGGAAGAATCATTGCTGATAAGAAATGTAAAAAACTAAAATGATGATTTTGTTTCCCTTTTGACTGACATTCTTAAATTTTGAAGTAACAGGGAAAAAGCTCTTCATTAATTGTATAATATATAGTATATGCAAAATAATTTTTAGAAATTTGAATATATGTAGTTAAAATCTTTGAACATTTATAAATAAAAATGATTTTATAAATGTGTCAAAATATGCAATCTTGGATTTTAGAACAAATAAATATAGGCAGAATAAAGATAATATTGAATTTATTTGATTGAAAATTTTCAACTTACTTACCATATATGTTGAAAATTAAAAAAGAAAAAAAAATCGAAATTTTATGAGTTATTTTCTAAAAAAAAAAAAAAAAAAAATCGAAAATCTATGAGTTATTTTCTTAAAAAAAAAAAAAAAAAAAATCAAAAGCCTCCTTTCCCCTTTCCATTCTTCTTCTTCTTCTTCTTCTTTTTTCTTTTTTTTTTTTTCCCCTTTTTTAACGTTAATGAAAATTCAACATTTTATTTATACTATTCTTGCATTTACATGTAAAACGAAGCTAAAAGGTAATTATCTAAAACATTAATATGGAACACAATATCACGTGAAAACTACAATTAAAAATGTTTAATTTTTAAACGAACTTATATACATTTATTAAAAATTTTGTATGACATTTATTTACATATCAAAACCATTCATAATTCGATAGGTTATTCATCAACAATTACAACGCGCGGGGCATGACTCCATCTTTAATGCTATTTTTTCTTTGTTTATTTTCCATGCTCGGGTTGATATTCATCAAGCACTTGGAATAAAAGAGATTAAAAAAAATTTCATTTAGAAAACAATAATCTCAAAGGAATTGTGTTTTACCTTTGAAAATATTACACACAGAGAAACAGCATAGGGCTATATATGTATATATATGTATGTATACACGCAACATTATGCATAATAGATAACTTCTTGATTTCATCTATAATTTAATTTTTTATTTCATTTGGCAGAAAAATTGACCAATTTTCATAAAAATCAAAATTTATTGGTAGAATAAAATCTGCTTTTATCATTAGCTTTGCCCCAATAATTTCCTTCCATTAATTTTTCTTATATAATTATGAGAAATGTCAGCTTTAACCCGATCCACCAGTGGCCAAGAGGTTCTGCTCTGAAAGCTGGTAGACGTAAGGTGACAATTTCGACCGCAGGTCTCGCTCGTCAGCCTAGACGTTTCGAATTCCCAGTAGTTTTCTTCAAAACTTGCGTAAATATGATTTAGGACTCCGGAGAAAAAAAAAAAAAAAAAAAAAACTGGCGAGGGCGCTCTCCTTAGACCAAGGCACATAGCGCAGTCAATTTGTCTTAACCCCAACACCGCCACACCCTTTTTTTTTTTTTTTTTTTTTTAACCCCGTAATTCAAATTACATTTTCTTAAAAGCACATGCATTTTTATTAAGTCCCCACCTTCCCATACAACACATAATGCATTCGAAATCAAATGTTGCTGCTACAATAGCTTCAGTACCTGGACACTCAACACACGCTTTTAGCAAACAATTTTTATTGTTAACATGACATAAACATTTCATTAGAATATTTCACAAGCTAAGTAAATCAATTATTAACCCAATAAACATTGTTATTTAGTTTTTCAATTTATTTTAAATAGATATATACTTCATTTTCCACAAAAATGATTAAAGGTTTTTGTTCAAAATTGTTTAATACCCAGAAAGAGACATCTGCTTGTCACGAATAACAAGAAACTGTCTCTTCCCCTTCTTTGAAAGGCATATCAAAATATTTATTCAGAAACAATGATATCTTAGTTTGTTTAAAAGATTATTCTGAACCACTGATTTATATACACATAGGAAAAGAAATTGTTTTAAATTTTGCACAATAATTTAAAAAAATAGTTACGTAAATAAAAAGACCTTTTAGGGAAAAAAAGTTTAGAGATATTTCACTTAGTAATGATCTTTTTATTACTTATTTAACTTTTTTTTTTTTTAATAATCTAATGATGGTGATCAGACATATCCTTCCTGAGGTGAGATGAAATCATCGTTTAGAACGCTGTTACATAAAACAATCAAATGAACAAATAAATAAATAAATTTAAAAAAAAAACTTTTTCAGACGTTCCCAATTTTTTTTTTTTTTTTAAACATTTTAAAATCTTGTGCAATGAATTTCATACTTCATTTTGAGCAAAATGTTTCATATACAAGGAAAACAAATGCGGAAAAATATTTTTAAATTATGAAAAGTATGAAAAATTTTGAGAAAACTCAATCATCAATTCATTTTTTTTTTATTCAATGGGCCAATTCGTATTAAAATTTTTGAGATATATGTTATTAATGTAAAATTTCCGAGAAATAAATAGTAACGTAACTTTCGCTTGAAGTCACAGTAAGAAAATCATAATTTAAATGTAGTTTCTATGACAGTAATAAATTAAATATCTCTACTTTAAACTGGGAAAAAAAAAAAAATGAAATTAAACACTTAGCAAAAATTGAAAAAAAAAAAAGAGAGAGAGAGAGAGAGAGAGAAATAATTTCAGGAAGAAATTCAACTCTGAAAATTAACCCTATAAAAATCGCCATTTTTAAAAAGAAAGACCTGGCAAAAAAAGGCAAATTTAAAACTAACTCTAAACGAAAATCGACGAACTTAAAACGACCTTTTTCAAAAATAGGACGAGTTTAACATTGCTTCAGAAAAAAAAAAAAAAAAAAGAATGATGGAAAAAAAAAAATTCTAAAAATCTCTTTTAAAATTCACGTTTGTATTATACATAAAAATTCCATAAGTTTGGAACCAATAATAAAAACAGTGTTTAAAATAGAACGAGAAATATATAAACTTTCACAAATAATACAGTAGGCAAAATAATCTGATTAAGTAAAAATTATATTGTACTTTATCTCAACAAATAATATAAAAATTTACATTTCATGATAAGAATTTCTATCGTACTTAATAATTATACAATAGGTTGTATAAAATAATGGAAGATTTATGACTAGATCTTTGTGAATCAAGTATATAAGTCTCATACATTTATAACAATAAAAGAATACAAAGCGATTAAAATTGCACTTACCAGAAATCGAAGAGCAGGAATTAAAATTCACCTGCTTGAAGTTTCAGCTTCCTTTTGTCGGAATCCCTGGATAATAAAATAATGGCGCACGCAGCCGTAGAACAACCAGATATAAAACATCAGCAGACGATTTCACAAATTACAGTAAAAAACTAAAATGCTGTTTTTCCTCAGCTTGCGAAAGATTTACAGCAGATTATGCAGTTTTTTACCCGTTTTTTTTTTACAGTGTGGGTGGGATCTTGAGGCTCCAGTTTTAAATTTGTTCCAAATTTTAACTCCCTTTCTGTCATCTGATTGAGCTGAAATTTGTCATACATTTATAACTATAATGAGAATATAGGATCTAGTAGTAATGTATTTAGAAGGAGGAAGGGGGTCCTGGGCCTCTAAGCCTGCTTGGATTTTTTCCCCCTCGAGTTTTAGCCTACTTCCTATCGTCCGATTGAACTGAAATTTTACATACAAGTATAAGCCAACTGCAACACATGTTCAAGTTGGAAAGGATTTTTCGGTAGTACCTAGGAGCCAACTCCAGTTCAAATTTTACTTCGAATTTTAACCCACTTTCTGTCGTCCGATTGGCTGAAATTTTGCACACACACACACACATATATTATATATACACTAAGCGACAAAAAAAAAAAAAAGCCGCACTGCAGAAAAAATGACTTATACCTTTTTTATTTGTAATAACTTTAAAATTAATGTTTGAAACAAATAAAACTGTCTTGTTTGCATAATACCAAATGTATGAAATGATACCTATGTATATTTTCGATTTAATAATTCGCTTTATTGCACTTTACAAAGTACTTTTTTAAAAATCTGCATAAAACTTTCTTTTTGAACATAATGCAATAACTATACACTTTGCATTCTATTATGATTTATTATATGAAATAAACAAGTTATATTCTAATATATGAAATAAAACTATTTATTTGTTAGATCTAAGCAATTTTTTGTTAAAAATATGTATTCTGCATTGGGTTAATTCCACCTTTATATGGAATTACTGCATTAATGCGCAATGGCATAGTTTTATACAGTGTTTTAATATAAATCTCAGAAATTTCAATGTGCCAAATATCACAAATAAATTTTTCTTGTTCTGGCATAGTTATAGGTTGCAAATTTCGAATCAGCTCCCCTCTCCCCCGCCTTTTTATAGACGAAACATTTTCGAGCGGATCGTAATTTTGACCATTTCCATGTCTGGTAAAGAAGAAATTCTACTATATCCTTTGTGGTATTTAACTTAAAGTGAAAAAAAGTATGATTACTTACAGAATTATAGGTTCTCATGGGAATGTATAAGAAATTTTGAAATTTGAAGTGAATAAACTTACCACAGACGCCGTGTAGTAAGGTGCCTTATTATCTTCAAATGTTGTTTACGGAAATGTCTAAGATACCTCCAAAATAGTCGGTCAGGCACCACTTTTATGCAGATTGTGTTTTATGTCGAGTTAATTGATCCCTTGAGCATAAAAATCTCCCAGGGTGTTTGAAAAGTTATGCACCTCCGTACCATAATGTACGGAGAATGTGTCACTGTTTTAAAAGTGCGATTTCCATTAAGTCGGTCACATTTTCGTCTTCATTCTAGCTTTTTTCAACTGCACGAAATAAAGAAAACTTGATTCATCAGAGAAAACCAGTTCAGACTAATAATTAACTGATAATGTTTTTAAATTTTGGTCAACTAAAGTACTGTTTTTTCTAATTCTTTTCCTTAATAATGGCTTTTTTCGCAGATCTTCCGTTCTTTAACCCGCTTTGTTTAATTGTTCCCGCATTATTTTTGAAGAAAGTAATTCACTATACACTTTTTTTTTTTAAATCTTTTTTAAGTTCTGAACATGATACAAATCGATTTTTTAAACATTCGCATTTTAACTTGCGGTTATCTTGCTTGGATGAGCAACATGACCGCCTAAAGCCAAATTCCCAGTTTAAACGGCCAAAAAAATTTATATTTTGCTAAAATTCATTTTACCAATATTTCGTTAGCATTTAATTATTTTGCCATCTCACGTATTAAAATATTTTTTGATTTTCATTTAAAAATTAATACTTTTTGTGGCATCGTTAACTGCCTTATTCTTACCATTTTTGAAATAAATTCTAAAATTACAATTTTCCTGACAATATCATTTTGTTTTTAACACTAGACTCAAAGCTAAAGTGTGTGTGGAGGACAACATAGTAAAATCTGTTCGAAAATTTGCTTTTTAAACAATAAAATTGGCGGTTGTAGAAGGCGAAAAGGAAAGCATCCAAGTGCGGTTTTTTTTTTTTTTGTCGCTTAGTGTATATATATATTAATGTAATTTCGATAACAATACTTGCTTAAACAGTAGCAGATTTGAAAAGGCAGGGTGGCCCCCAGAGAGTGAACTTGGTTGATATTTTGTTACGGACTATGTGTAGACAGAGTTTTAAGCAAATCGGTTCATAAATGCATCTTTAATGCGAAATTGAAATTTTCAAGTGGCCAGCCTTTGGAAAGTAGGTGGTTAATAAACTCATTCGAGATATTTCTCAGGTAAAATCCACTGTTCAATTTTTGTTCTCATCTATTCAGAAGTTATCGCGATATCATTTTATATATAATATCGTGACAGATAAGTTAAATGATTCGAATAGCTCGATTTCTAAAGATATCAACCTAAATAGAATTTCTCGTTTGGGTTAAGGAACTCCCAAAAGTGTTTAAATATATTATATCAAAAGTATTTAAAAGTCAAACTATTTTAAGACTTTTATACTATAAGACTTTTATACTAACGAAATTAAAACGCATTACTAGAATGCACAAAAGTTATTTAACACCTACTATAGATATAACTTAAAAAAAAAATAATAGCGCATTTTCATTTAAAAGATTGTGAAACACAAATTATAAAAATAATATATTAAATTGGATTAAGCTTTTTAATGTGCCATGAATACATAGATGAAAATATTTTTTACTATAAAATATGATATTTTTAACATAAGTGTATAGTGAAATCGTTTATAGTATCTGCAACGATTCTTCTTGGGGTTTTACGAATAGAAGTGTGAAACATTCTAAAACTTTGACATCGCACCCATTTACAAATATCAGTCAAACAGAGAATTTTGAATCGAAGATCTGAGAATGTCATGCATAAGCAATGGCGCTACATTTTAAATGAGAAATAAACTGATTCCATGTAACTGATAATTAACTTACTAAGTTTTTTTTTTAAATTACTGACATTCATTTATAGTAAAAAGAAGCTATTATTCACTGACCATCACAAAACTTTTTACAGTAGCATCATCTATCGGTTATCGTCGGTAAAAATTTAATCAGCGTAGCTTCTGGACACTCGTCGGCCATAATGCTTCATAATAACCTTTTCACATATAAAGCTTGATGCACTTATATGTCATATAAGCTGAGATATAATCTTCCCGTAAATGAAAAAAAAAATGCAGCATGACAACACCATGTTGTAAAATTTCAGTAACTTTCAGATTTCAGCATTTCCATTTAAAGGTCATAAAATAACTGAGCGCTCCTACGCCAAAAAGATTTTTTTTCACTTAACGTTATACGTTTTTAACATTATATGTTGATGACATCTTTTTATTAATTGAAGAAAAACATGTAAATGAGGTTGGTGCTTTTTCTAATTCATTTTGTCCAGAAATTCAATTTAGTTTGGAAATTGAACAAAATAATAGTTTGTCCTTTCTTGATGTATTTGTTGAACGCACTTCTAAATCACTAATATATTTCAAACTTCTGTTTATCGTAAGTCCACTTTTATAGGTCATTATCTAAATTTCCATTCTGCTAATCCTAATTCTCATAAAATTGCCGTTTTTCAGACTTTGGTCAGTAGAGCTCTTCAGTTATGCAGTAACGAGACACTGTTTAAGTTGGAATTTACAAGAATTTTTCAGGATTTAATAAATAAGGATTACCCTCTTAACTGGTTGAAACGAATTTATCGTGAAAAAATTATCCGCTTTCCCTCTTTTTCTTTACCTCCTACAATTTTCCCCTCTCTTCCATTGCAGACGAGCAATTCAATAGCTACTAACAGAACTTATATTTCCATGCCCTATTTTCGTTTTCCTTCAGAAAGTATTGCTAAATTATTTATACCTATTTCCGTCCGATTAAACTATTATAAAATTAATTTTTTTAACTTTAAACTTAAAATTCCTTCTTTGGATCTAACGGGTGTAATACATCTAATTCCATTCAAATATTGTAAATATGTTTATATAGGTGAAACTGGCCGTACAACCAGAATTAGATTGCAGGAGCACAGACGATCCTATAAAAATTGTAACCAACATTCTAAAATTGTAATCCATTCAGGGGCGTAGCGTGAAAATTTGATTGGGGGGGGGAGACCCGACATTTGGCGCCCTTTCGTATTCCTCATCTGAAAATGCCACCCACATACTTTCAAGAGTATTGCCCTCTTTGGGATCGAGGGCACAGGCCCTCTCGTCGGTTAATACGTGCCCCCCTCCCCTCTCCTTCGAGGCACATTCCTAAAATCTGCCAAGAAAAAAAACTTTTTTTTTTCCCACCATTTAGTAGCTTTTTTTTTTATACATCTTTGGAGCATTCTAAATTTTTTCAGTGAATCTATATATTAATACACACACATGAAATTCCTCTTACATTTTTAGCCTATTCAATAAAAGGAAGGGCTTACAAGTAGTATCGTTCAAAAGATATGGTTAATGTACTTTGCAGAAATAAATACATATATATATATATATACATTTTTTAATCTAATTAATTTATCTATTTATTTTCTTCTTTTATTTCATAATTATGTGGGACTGACTCTAGGCTATTTTGGCAGGGTGCCCTTTTAAACAGCTTTTAGCACCCTGTGGCCCTTTTTCAACATATTTTAGCACCTGGCGGCCGTTTTAAAAACATTTTGGTACAAAGTAGCCTTTTCTAACATTTTAAATGTTTAGAGGACTTTAGATTTTTTTTTCCCCTGACTTTTAAACTTTCATGGCAACAGTTCTTCAGCATTCCTGGAATAACAAATGCATACAGCCTATATATATATATACATATATATACAAGGAAAATTAGTAATTTACGAAGTTACGTACAAAAATCATAACATAGAACACCGCAAATTATGCAAATAATGCTCTTTTTTATTGAATTCCCCCAGACGGCCCTGTTATTTTAGAGTCAGCACTATTCTCCTCACACCAGTATTTATGTTTACATTCATCTGTATATATTTTTGATGTTCACTTAAAACGGTTCTGTGTGTTGCTGCTTTGACTGCAGCACTTGTGCCTACTTATTTCGCCTGACGAAGGATCGCGTGTTCTTTTGAACTGAAACAATTATTGCAAGTTTATTCATTTTATGGTGTTTATTCAAAGTTTTGTAATTATTGCTTTTAAACGCCAGTTCTGTGATGTTTTCTTATTATGAAATTAGGTATTGTTCACTCTTAAGGAAAAAGAAAATCAGTAATTTATTTATTATTGTTATTTTACATATTTAAACCAATTAAAAAACATTTTTCTTTTTTCCCATATTGTGTGAAAAATATTTTAAGAAATGTAGTAGCCATTGCTAAGGAACACGACAGAATTACCGCATGCCTTTATGTGGAAGAACAAACTAAAAAAGAGTCCCATTGTCCAAAATTAAATCTTTTTTATACAGAAATTTATATCTTACTTAGGTGTTGGTGTCTGTGTTTGGGAAAAAGGACGAGTGACTGCTCTAGGGTCCTAGGACTGAGGGAGAATGCTTTCTGTGGAGGGCTTTCTAAGGGATACTAGCCTGTATTTATGCAAGTTTCGGAGAAAACCATGGAAAATTGCGAAAGACTAGGCCGACAAGCGCAATCTGGGATCGTACCCAACACCTCACGTCTACCAGCTTGACAGAACGATTGCGGATTCAATAATCGAGCCAATTCAAGACTATCATGAAAGTCAGTCTCTGGTGCATGTAAACTCTGCCGTAGCTGCAATATCCTCCATGCTCCGTGCAAATAATACCTCTGGGAGATACTGAAGCGGGGGAGCCCTCTTCCGCAGAAGATAAAAATTGTGATGGCTTGTCTTCGGATCGCCACTGGGGCGTTAATCCCAAATCATCTCCAATTGTCCAATATGTACCTATTAATACGACGTTAAATCAGCTTCCTCGTGCTATTTCATGTCAAGAAACACTAGTTGAATTCTATAGACTTATAAATATTTCAAAACCCGTAAGCGATGAAACTAAAATAAAAAAATTGCTTAAAGGATCACTTAGAATCAAAAATTGTTAGTGAGAAATCGTTCTAACCAAATCAAACCTTATCTAATTTCGTTTTTATACAATAGCCATAACGTACAATAAACTGCTTTTTTTTTTCGAGCTAAGGTCTTGAAAAATCGTAATTTTAAGTTTTTGCAGGTTAGAAAGCAATTATGCTTACTTACGAGTCAGTTGTAAGTATCTGAAATGGGAGAAGGGCGCCACAGAGTGCGAATTTGCTATGGTTAGAATTTTCAAGGGTCGTTGCATGGTAAGCGAACATGCTGTTGTAGGTGTCTGAACAGGGAAGAGTGCTGCTCAGTTGGAGTTTGCTGCAAACTTATTCTTAAAGTGTCCTAAATACGATCAAAGTTTTCAATTGTCTTTTGCACGGTAAGCGAACAGACTATTGTAAGTGTTTGAAATGGGAAATCATGCCATAGGCGACCCCAAACAGGAATTTGTTATAATCAAATTTTTTTAAGGGTCGTGAATACGAAGAGAATTTTCAAGGATTGTTTGCACAGTAGGAAAATAGGTTGTTTGTTATACACGTTTAAAAAGGCTGTTTTAGGCGTCTAATTAGTTAAGAGGGCGCCACCTAACGGGAGTTTGCTACAGTCAGACATTTTAATGCGAACTTTTTTTGCTGGTCGGTGAACCAGTTGGTCACCGAAGGCAGCTTCTGATGCATAAAAATCTTAAGTATTTTTGGTAACTAACGATAATCAACAAAATTATGATACACTTTCAAATGAACTTCAAGGCGCAAAACAGCGCCCCAGAAACCTCATTATGCCTTTGAAGGTGCCTGAACAGGGAAGGGTGCTGCTCAGCTGGAGTTTGCTACTCTTAAAGGGTCCCGAATATGTTTAGAATTTTCAACGGTCTTTTGTACGGTAAGCGAACAGGCTATTGTAAGTAAACAAAACGGGAAATCATGCCATAGGCGCCCCCAAACAGGAATTTATTATGATCAGATTTTTTTAAGCGTCATGAATACGATGAGAATTTTTAAGGGTCGTTTGCACGATAGGAAAACAGGCTGTTTTAGGCGTCTAATTAGTTTAGAGGGAACCGCAGGCGCCACCAAACGGGAGTTTGCTACAGTCAGACACAACTTTTTTTTTGCTGGTCGGTGAACTAGTTGATCAGCTTGTGATACATAAAACTCTTAAGTTTTTTTTTGGTAACTAACGATAATTAACAAAATTATGATCCACTTTAAAATGAACTTTAAGTTGCAAAACAGTGCCCCAGAAACTTCAATATGCCGCCCTATTTTTTAAAACATTGGGGGGGGAGACTCCCCCCCCTCCCCCCCCTCAAGCTACGCCCCTGAATCCATTCAATAGAAACAGACAATATACCCGATTTCGATAATAGAAAAGTTTTAAACTCTTGTTATAATAAGTCTCATATTTTCCTCGAGGGTTGGCATACTGCCAACTATCTCCATATAGTATCGATGAAGCATGCGCACTGGCACCTCAATATTCTATATTGATATAAATTCTTTGAGTGTATGTAATGTTTGCGAAATAGGATGTTGTTTTTAAATACTGAAGAAGAAACTCGGACGAGTTTCGAAATGTCTATATTTAAATTGTTATTAAACTGATATTGTATTGTCTGGCAATAAAAAAGTTTTTGTTTTTATGTATACAATTGAGACGGTGCGATGTTTGTATATGTTAGATATTAAATCGTTTAATATATGTAATGATTATACAGGATGTATTTTGTGATCATTCACGCACTTTTGCTCTATCCGTATACAGGATTATAGTTTTCATTTATTTTTTATCCAACGAAGAGATTAATGTATATATATATATAAATAAATTTTAAGTTTTAATTGTGTGTGTGAACAAATTATAATCAAATGACAAAATGTATGGTTTATTTTATTTATTTATTTATTTATTTATTTAGCATTTAAAAATGTTTTAACATTTGTTTTACTAAAAATTAAAAATAAAATATAAAAGACTTTTCTTATAATCGACATTTTGCACTAAATATTAAAGCGCTCCTAACAAACCGACGACAAAATATTTATTAAATCAAATGACATCATGAGTTACATTTCTCAGAATAATAACTTTTACTCCACTTCGCAAACAATAAACACGTCTATGTTTTCCATACAAGAGGGAAGTTTAGAAGAATACTGCGACAAGATTTACCTTGTCTGTCAGCAGCCGTTGTCATAGATGCAAACAGGGATCATCCAAGAAAGGGGCGAGTTCATTATCACGCATGGTTACGTCTAATATTGAATCAGGATGTTGGAAGCACCTGGGGCAGAAAAACAATGCAAAATGAATGTGGGCATGAAAAGACAAAGATAACTTATTTTTAAGGAAGATACCCCGGTTTTCCAAAGTATTTAAAAGATGTGTGGTAGTAAAAAGAAAAAAATCATTTTCAGAATGCTAAATATTAAATAAAAATTATTACTTATATTTTTATTAATACAAATAAAATTTCCTGTGTGATATTTGAATTCCCAATATTAATATTGGATCACAAATCAACATTTTTTTTTTTTTTTTTTTTTTTAAGCGAATGTGATTTTTTACTTTCTCTTACCCATATGGGGGGGGGGGGGGAGGGGAGAAATAGAGTCTAATTTTAGAAATTGAGTTTTTGTCATAATTAAGTATCTTGAGCTCCCCTGAAAATCAAATCTATAGAGGATGTTCTGTGCGATTCTACCGGTATCACTAAAGAACGTATAGCAGCAGGCATTTTTATTTCGGTATTCTAAATGAGTTTCATAGGGTGATATTATGTGTAACATTTTGTTTATTGAGATTGGACACGTCATTGACGTACAGGCATATACAAATTATTCAGATACATTACACATTTTACCAAAAGTTTTCGCTGGTACTTTTTAAAATCTTTAGACTGCACTCGGCAAAAGGATGGGAACCCACATCGGTTTCTATGCACGTGAACAGCATTCGTTTACAAGGCCGCACACGACTGACAGAGTTTGGACTTTCTTGAAGCGGATTTAAAAGTGTGTTTTGCATTTTTTTGTTCGCTGGGCTCAATCTAAGTACACTACGCGGTGCATTTATAATTTAGAGTCGATACGCCTCAGAATAATTCAAACGAGTTTCAAAGAAGGGGGCCGAAAAACTCGCTTAAGAATTTCAAGTAAATTTTAATACTTCGATATCTTATGAAAATAGTTAGAATAATCAAATGGGAGGATTCCAGATAGAAATATTTACAAAACAATTTTCAGCTCTTACTGAATGCATTTCGGAAGTAACAATCAGTTTACATAGAAAAGCAAGGTAAGACAAACTATCGACCTTTATCTATTCTTTGATGTATCGTATCTTTGATTTTCCCCTTCCTCTCTAAGATGAACGGCCTCAGAAGTCTATTTGAAGCAGCGATTTTCGACTAAAATTCCTTTGTATTTTTAAAGTTAAAAGTGTGAAGAATTGTATTTTCTCAAACGAAAAAAGTATTCCTATACAGTATGTTCGTCATTAAACTTGGCCTATTCAGAGCACTCTGTCATAGCAACTAAAATACGAACTGAGTCGAAAATTTTTAGACACACCTTTTGAATAAAGCGCTGAAAGGAATCTGAAATAAATAAATAAATCTGCTAGAACAGGCACTATAGTCAGAATGCTTGAAAGGGTATGTAATAGATAACTGTAGTCTATTTTCACGTTTTCAAATATTGCAACCTTTAAAACTGTTTTTTCACATTTTGAAGCATTATGACAGTATAGAGAATGATAATTGTGGCACTGCAAGTCAGGTGGATTCAGCGTATGTTCTGGGTAAAAAAAAAAAAAATGAGTATTCTTTGAGTTACGATAACTGTCAGTTTACCAGAAAGTGGGGGTAATCTCGGAATGGCTTGAAGGAAACTCGGCTCAAGTAAAGGACAATGGGCGACAGATCACTGACGATCAGCCGTCGATAGGTCACTGTTCATCGAATGCTCACCCATAAATGAGGGCCCCCATTGAACACACATTTATGCTTTTCACAGCTGAACAGTCTCAGACAAATACCAAAAATGTTTGTTATAAATATTCATATTTGTATAGAAATTTGTAGCTTGTACTTAGTTTGATGTATTGGGCCCTAAGCGGAATATATATATATATATATATATATATATGTACAGTAGACTCCCCATTAATCAGGATCGGATTATCCGAGTTGCGGATTACGGCTCAAAAAAAAAAAAAAAAAAAAAAAAAAAAGCTGAATCCGGAAATATGCTGGAAGACCACTTTCTTCTCAACCCTTCATTCTGTAATGGACTCGTCCAGTTGACTTTGAGCCTAGCCGACAGGTGTTTCTCCCGTTCTGGAATGCGGGGTCAGGACAGGAGATGATTCGTCCACCATTGCAGTATTGGAGCCGGTTTCCATTGCGGTTGGAACTTCGAGGTTCAAAAAACCATTAATCATGCTCCCGACACAAAGAGCCAAATGTCTTGTCATCAGTTGTAACCTTTTTTTATCAGATTGCGCAGTTACTTCAAAGGAAAGCATGCAAAATTGACAAAGATATCTGCCTCTGGCCCCTTAATTATCTCAGCTGGGGGTTAAAGCCAGGGACTTTCTCCCTTCGAACCACCTCCAACCGCTTGACCACATCAAAGGATTCTGAATAGCGCCGCTCGAAACGACTTCCAACCAACCGCAGTGGAAACTGCACTTCAGTGCTGTTTAGATTATTAGTTTCACACGTGCTATACATTCTGTTCGAAGTATTAAGAGTCGTTCTTAGTATAAATCAAAAGCTGGAATTAATTAATAAATCAGAAAATGGACATACAGTGAAATCATTAATGTGTGAATATGAGATGGGTGATCAAACTGTGCGAGACATTATTAAAAAGAAACAAAAATGACTCGAATTTGCTGGAAATTCAGATAGTCCAAAAGGAATGTGTAATAGAAAAACGATGAAAATCTCAACATATGAAGACTTCGATAAAGCCATGGTTGTGTGGTTTATCCAACAGAGAGCTGCCGGAATTCCTGCATCAGGTGCTGTTTGTGCGGCTAAAGCAAAACATTTTTTGAAGAGCTTGAAATACCCGGTGATTTCAATGCTCCGAGTGGCTGGTTAACGAGATTCAAACAGAGATATGGTATTCGCCAAATAACTGTGCAAGGTAAAAAACTCAATAGTGACAAATCTGCATCTGAAAATTTTGTTTTGGAATTCTAAAATTTTGTACGTGAAGAAAATTCGAGTGCCGAACAAATATACAATGCCGACGAAACTGGTTTATATTGGAAGTGTTCGCCCCAAAAGACATTAGCATATGAAACAGAAAAAAATGCATCAGGACACTAGAAACAAAAACAGTGCATAACGGTATTGTGTTGTGCTAATGACTCCGGCTCACATTTTTTAGATTTGTGTGTTATTGGAACTGCAAGAAAGCCGAGAGCTTTTTCAAAAATGAAGAAAGATTCAAGTTTGCCTGTAAGTTATTGCAGTAATAAAACGGCTTGGATGACTGTAGAAATCTTTTCTGACTGGTTTAAAACTAAGTTCGTTCCTGCAGTACGAAAACATTTGGAAAATGTCGGTCTTCCTCAAAAAGCTGTTCTTCTGCTGGACAATGCACCTAGTCACCAAATGAAGAAATTTAAAAATCAGAAGACGGGAATATCTTTGTGAAATATCTGCCCCTAAATGTGACAGCTGACATCCAACCTATGGATCAGGCTGTTATTCAAAACCTTAAAACAGCATACCTTAGAAATTTGCTCCTTAAGTTGGTAGAGGAAGGATACCGATAATTTGCTTTCTTTTTGGAAAAATTTAACAATTCTGGATGCAATTTATTATGTTGCTGATGCTTGGAATTCAATAAAAAGCACCACGGTTAAGAAATCATCGAAGGCAATTTTACCGGAAAAAGAAAAGGAAATTCCTATAGAAGACGATGATAGTACAGATTTGCAGAGAAAAATCTTAGAAGATTTGAGAAAGTTACTGTTTTGAAAATGTTGACGAAGAAGCAGTGCAGAAATGGATTAACGAAGATTCTAAAATAGAATGTTACGAAGTTTTAAGTGACGATGATATTGTGTTACGAGTCGCTTGTGATTCAGAAAAAAAAGGAATTAGAAGAATGTTCTGAAAGCGATGAGGAAAATCTTGTAACTCATCAAAAATTAAGTCACAGTGACGCATTAGTACACACTGAGACTTTACTTAATTACTTGGAGCAAGAAGATGAAAGCACACCTGCTGAAACAATGATGTTGAGAAATTTGCGTAGCAAAATTCGTCGAAGAGTAAACGAGAAACAAAAACAAACTTCTTTTACTTCATTCTTCACAAAAATGTGAGGTAAACTAAATTTATTTTTTGGAAATTATTCTAATTGTAAATCTAAATAACAAAAACAACTATGTTGATTCGCTTCCTTATGTTCCATCAAAATTTATATAAATTCGATTATCCAGGATATTCGCTTATCCGGGACTAGGCATTTCTTGACCATCCCGGTTAGTCGAGAGTCTACTGTATATATATATATATACAGTCGGTAACAACGGCTAGTGTCGGTCCGAACACTAGCAAAAATTCCTATGTAAATACAAACATTTTCGACTCAATTTGCATTTTAGTTACAGCTACAGAGTGTTTTGGACGGGGGGGTGAAACGGGGGGTTGAGGGGGGCGGTAGCCCCCCCTCACACAGAACTAATTATCATATAAAACTCTTCAGAAGCCTAATATGAATTGTTTAACATAGGTTTACATAACAGTACTCGTTATCTTACCTGTTAATCTGCAAGCTGTATTTATAGTATTAAATTTTAGGGTAAGAGAAAGTCGTGTGAGTGACACACCAGATTATTCTGGTTTATATTGTCGTTGGTAGAATTTTATTACGAATATTTGCTACGTACCAGGTGATCCAAAAGACAGAAAAAAAAAATCGAAAAGGGCCGAGTGTAGTTCTGTGCGGTTTTCACTGAAATATACAGCAAAGCATAGGATCTTCTATATATATAAAAGAAGACTTCCTGAGTGAGGGGGTGATCTATCAACGCCCAGACCAAACCCCTGGACCTAGAAGCATGAAATTTTGTGACAATGTTCTTTCCATGACGTAGGCATCCACTAAGAAGCGATTTTACAAAATTCGCCCCCCCAAGGGGGGGAGGGGGGGAAAAACGTGATTTCACAAAATCCTTCATATCTCAAACAAAAAAAAACAGATATCCGTAAAATTTTTGCTTTAAAATATAGCTAACACAAATGTCTAAAAACCAATTTCTGGAATTTTCAAAATTCGGTCCCCAAGGGGGGCGGGGGGGCAAAACGTGATTTCACATGCGTAAAAACGTGATTTCGCATAATCCTATATATCTCAAACAAAAAAATAGATATGCGTGAAATTTTTGCTCTAAAATATAGCTAATGCAAATATCTAAAAACCAATTTCTGGAATTTTAGAAATTCAGCCCCGAGGTGGGGCAGCAGGGGGGGGAGAGGGGGGGGGGCAAAAAATAAAAAGAGAGTTAGATCGTTCAAAATTGGTATATAGAGGTTTTCGATACCTGCAAATCGATTTCGGATATTTTCGAATTTATAAAATTATTAGGAGGTGCGGGAAGGGGGGGGCGGCAAGGGGGGGCTATGGGGCAAAAACAAATAGAAATACAGTTAGGCCGTTCAAAATTGGTACAGTTAGGTTTTAGATGCCTGCAAGTCGAATGGGGATATTTTCGAAAGTGTAAAGTTATTAAGAGGGCCGGGAAAGGGGGACGGGGGGGACAAAAAAATAAAAATAGAGTTAGATCGTTCAAAATTGGTACATAGATGTTTTCGATATTTACAAATCGATTGCGGATATTTTCGAATTTTTAAAATTATTAGGTGGGGCAGGAAGGGGGGGCAGGAAGGGGGGGGGGCTATGGTCAAAAACAAATAGAAATACAGTTAGGCCATTCAAAATTGGTACAGATAGGTTTTAGAGGCCTGCAAGTCGAATGGGGATATTTTCGAAAGTGTAAAGTTATTAGGAGGGCCGGGAAGGGGGGCGGAAAGGCAAAAAATTAAAATAGATTTTGATCGTTCTAAATTGGTACATGGAGGTTTTCGATACCTAGAAATTGATTGCGTATATATTTTCGAATTTGTAACGTTATTAGGGTAGACGGGAAGAGGAGGGAGGGGGAGAAGGGGCAAGGGTATAGAAATAAGAGTTACTCTCACTTATCTCACGAAGGCGAATTTTTGGTGTATGTGTTAGTTATGTGTACCCGAAACACAGTTTAATAAATTTTTGTGATTTTTTTACGGAGAATTCGGCAGAAAACATTACAAGTTATCTCAAGAATGCGATTTTTTGGTATATAGGTTAGTTATGTGTACCCAACATACATTCTAATAAAATTTTGGAATTTTTTTACGGAGAAGACGGCAAAAAATAATTTTGACCGATTTCAATGATTTTTTTTTTTTATTATTATTAATCAGTTAGATTTAATTTTGAGAATTCCTTTTAATATAGTGACTTGCGAAATGGGCAAAGCCTGCTAAGAAACGTGATTTCACAAGACTCTTCCTATCTCAATAAAATTTCAGGCTTTCTTTTTTTTTTTTTTTTTTTTTTTTTTTTAAATTATGTGATAAGTATATTAATACTGCATGTCAATTTAGAATGTCTGTACCAATAGGCATCTAAGCGCCTTTAAAAGATAATATAAATTAATATTATGGCAGTGTTCATTCGTATTCAATTAGAGTACTTAAAAATATTTTATTTTATTTAAAATGGAAAAATATGAGTAGATTTTAAAAGTAACGCTAAAATGGGTAAATTTATATTGGCGAGGTTACTACTGATAACAAAAAATTTATCGTCTGCGAAAGATGGTTGGTTGTTAGGTTGGATTAATAAAAAGCATTACTTTAGATATCGTCTGCATTTATCGTCTGCAGATTATTATTAATTACTATTATCATCTGCAGAATTTTTTTTTTTTTTTTTTTTAGAAATTTACATTTCGCAGTGGCAGTTTTCTTATGCTATTTATGGATTTTCTTTATACATTTGTTTTATGAATAATCAAATAGCGTTCGAAAAGATTCGTGTTCCGCACAAGTATTGCACATCAGAATGTTTATTTTTTGTAAGTAAAATCTTATTTAGTCATTTTTTGCAACAGCATCACATGCATCTATTATTGTAATAATATCCTGTATTTCTACATTTAAACTTTCATTAGATTGATGAAAAATTAGTGTGGTTCTTCAAATATCATCATAAATAACGCATTTCGCAACATTAATATCTTCAGTGATTTATTGTAATATTGAAAATATCAAACACATTAAAACATGAAAATGTTACGTAAATGAAAGAATGCTGCCACACTGAACATATAGAATATATTGAACATATTGAAACATTGATCATATTGAGTAAATGGCAGTGGCACAATGCTGTCTATTGTTTTTGAACTATTTAACGCAAATTGTGCACACACACACTTCAGTGATATTTTAATTATTGCAATATTATTTCATTGTATATATATATAAGTTTATCATATTTAAGAAAAATATTTCACGTAAACTGTGCACACACACTTCAGTGATACTTTAATTATTGCAATATTATTTCATATTTATATATATCACGCACTTCAGTAATATTTAAATTATTGCAATACTGTTTCATATTTATATATATAAATTATCTTATTTAGTCATTTTTTTGCAATAGTAATATGCATCTATTATTGTAATAATATCCTGTATTTCTACATTTAAACTTTTATTATATTAATGAAAAATTAGTGTGGTGTTTGAAATATCATCAGAAATAACGCATTTTCGCAACATTAATATCGTCAGTGATTTATTGTAACATTGAAATTATTAAACATATTCAAAAATTTAAATATTAAGTTAATGGCCGAATGCTGCCACATTGAACATATTGAAACATTGATCATATTGAATAAATGGCAGAATGACGTCTGTTGTTTTTGAAATATTTAACGTAAATTGTGCACATACACTTCAGTGAAATTTAAATTATTGCAATATTATTTCATATTTATATATATAAATTTATCATGTTTAAGAAAAATATTTAATGTAAATTGTGCACACACACTTTAGTGATATTTTAATTACTGCAATATTATTTCATATTTATATATATAAATTCATATATTTACGAAAATTTAGTATGGCTTACGAAATTTTGAACATTAATGGCACAATGACGCCACATGCCATTATTCCAATTATTGGTGACGGAGCTTGCCTGTTTAGGGCAATATCTTTTGTTTTATATGACACTCAAGTTATGGCCAGAGAGGTACGTGAAAAGATAGTTTCTCACGTTGTTAGTCACTGGGAAGAATTTTCTATCATGTCACATGACAGCGATGGAAATAACTACAGTAGTTCTACTGAGTATTTTATTGATATGTCGCGCTGTGATACTTATGGAGGTTTGTGCGAATTAGTAGCAGCAGGTCAGATATATTTTACAGTGTTCGAGGTCTATCTCAATGGACAGCTATACGAAAAATTTGGAGTAGAAGGGAATCCCGTAAAGAGACTGCGTTTTAGTTCGATGGGAAATCTATCATATGGACACTTTGATGTTTATTTGCCTCATGAAGATAGGCTCAATACAAACATTTCTCAAACTGCTGACTATGGTATAATACCCAGATCTCCCAAGCATACTAAAAAACGTCGTGCCAGATTTACAAACATAATTAGAAAAAGACAGCTCATAGAATCTGCCACTAAATATCAAGTAAAAAGGAAAAAAAAAATCACACAGCAGCAATAGCTAAGTATAAAAAAAATCACCCAAAGCTTAACAAAGCAGCCAAAGCTAAGTATCAACGAAATCACCCACAGCTTCATCGAGCAGCCAAAGCTAAGCATCAACGAAATCACCCTGAGCTTCACAGAGATGCCGTTCGTAAACATGAACAGAATAATCCGTGTGGGCGATGGGAAAGGCAATTGCGTCTATGGAAAATTAAAGCTTTTTCTGGGATGGAATATGACTCGGAGATAGCTTATGAAGACGATAAAATCGTATCATTGGGTGTTATGAATCATAAATGCGTATTCTGTAATGCCCTTAAGTTTAAAGAAGAAGCTCCTGGTATGTGTTGTTATGCTGGTAAAGTGCAGCTTCCACCTTTCTTTCCTCCGCCTCAGCCGCTCTATGACTTAATCACAGGTCTGCATTCGGAGCACATACATTTCATGAATCGTATTAGAAAATACAATGGCTGCTTCCAAATGACTTCTTTTGGAGCGAGACAAATTATAGAAGATGGGTTTATGCCTACTTTCAAAGTGCAGGGGCAAGTATATCATTTGATTGGTAGTCTGCAACCTTTGCCTCAAAAAGACCCTCAATTAATACAGATATATTTTGTTGGGGATGATGAGAGAGAGACACAATTAAGATGCAACAAATTCCCTGATGTAAAGCAAGACCTGGTAAAGCAATTGCAGGTGATGTTGCACCACAATAACCCGTACATAAAGGACTTAAAAACTACTCTCGAGAAAGTACCTGAAAATTGTAAAAGTTTTGAAATTGTAATACACGCTGATAGGAAACCAGCCAATGCTCACAGAGGACGTTTTACTGTGCCAACAGCAAGCGAAGTAGCAGTGGTCATAGTTGGACAACAATTTGATAAACGAGATATTATTTTACAACATCGTGATAACAAATTACAACGTATTAGCGAACTGCACCGTTCATATGACACCTTACAGTACCCGCTACTTTTCTGTCGTGGTGAGGATGGTTACTCCATTGACATTTGCCAAATTGATCCAAAAACGAAATTACCCCTTCAAAAAACAGTTTCCGCACTGAACTTTTATTCCTACCGTATCATGATCAGGCAAAATGAAACTAACCCTTTGCTGTACTGTCGATCACTTTTTAGTCAGTACTTAGTTGATATGTACGCAAAAATTGAGACAGAAAGATTAAATTTCATCAGAAGCAACCAAGCGCAATTAAGAGCTGATAGTTACATACATCTTAGAGATGCTATAGGAAGACAAGATACGGATGTCTCTCAGCTTGGCCAAATAGTAGTGCTTCCGTCATCTTTCACTGGATCACCGCGATATATGCATGAAAAGACTCAGGACGCCATGACATATGTTCGCTATTACGGTCGTCCTGAGTTATTCATTACATTTACATGTAATCCTCGATGGAAAGATATTGCAAATGCATTACTGCCTGGGCAAAAACCCTACGACCGTCATAATATAATAGCTAGAATATTTCACTTAAAAGTTAAGTCCTTAATGTCGTTGCTAACGAAAGGGAATTTGTTTGGGGAAGTCCGTTGTTTTATATACTCTGTTGAATGGCAAAAGCGTGGTTTACCTCATATACACATTTTGCTGTGGTTACAACAACGGATTTCTCCAGATAAAATAGATAGCGTTATTTGTGCAGAAATACCAGACCCTGCTAAAGATCCTCTGTTGTATGAAATTATCAAGACCAATATGATCCATGGGCCTTGCGGTAATTTAAATAAAAAGTCACCCTGTATGAAAGAAGGTAGCTGCAGTAAGAAATTTCCTAAACATCTCCTTCAAGAAACTCAAACAGGAGAAGACGGATACCCAAAGTACAGACGAAGAGATCCAGGAAAGGGTGGTTTTACAGTAGAAATCAAAAGTGTGATCCTCGACAACCGCTGGGTAGTGCCATATAACCCTGTGCTTTCCCGTACTTTCAATGCTCATATTAACGTTGAGTATTGTAACTCCGTAAAATCTATAAAATACATATGCAAGTATGTTAATAAAGGGAGTGATCAGGCAGCATTTGCTCTTGAAAATGAAAAGGATGAAGTCAAACTCTATGAAAGTGGACGATACATTAGCTGCTCCGAAGCTGTATGGAGAATTCTGGCTTTTCCCATCCATGAGAGGTTCCCGACAGTATTTCATCTTGCTGTGCATTTGGAAAATGGTCAGCGAGTCTATTTTAATCCGAATGTTTCCAATAACTGGACAAGTATCGTTAACAATCCACCAAAAACTACACTTTTAGCATTTTTTGACTTATGCCAAACAGATGATTTTGCGAAAACACTTCTTTATGTTGAAGTTCCATCTTACTACGTGTGGAAAAATAATAGATTTGAAAGAAGAAAACGTGGAAATGACGTCAGTGGATGGCCAGGAGTAAAAAAAGATCAGGCTTTAGGTAGGGTATATACCATTCACCCTAATAATTCCGAATGTTATTATCTTCGGCTTTTACTTCATGAAATCCGAGGCCCGACTTCTTTCTTAGAGTTGAAGACACAACTCATCCCACATACCAGTCAGCATGTAAAGCTTTAGGCTTGCTAGAAGATGAAAAGCACTGGGATGCAACTATGGATGAAGCTGCCCTGTGTGATTCTCCATTAAGATTAAGAGAACTTTTTGCAGTAATGTTAGTATTTTGCCATTTATCAGTTGCTTTGAGTATTTGGTTGAAATACAAAGATAGCCTTTCCGAGGATATACGACGTCGAATGGAGTTACAGTTACAAGATGCGAATGTTAATCTTATTTTAAATGAAATATACAATAAATGCTTGATTTGTATTGAAGATACAGTACTATCTCTGGGAGGCCAATGCATACAGCAGTATGGTTTACCTCAAACATCAAGAAGTGAAACTATCATACAAAATAGGGACTATCTCCGGGAGATAAGCTACGATCCGCATATTTTAGCACAGGTTGTATCTACTAACGAAAATTTGTTAAACGATCAGCAGTTAAATGTTTATAACCAAATTCTAGAGAGCATTGAAAAGGGCTCTGGTCAAATATTTTTCTTAGATGCTCCTGCGGGTACCGGAAAGACATTTGTAATAAATCTTTTATTGGCCAGAATAAGAAGTAATCGTGGGATAGCTTTGGCTGTTGCCTCTTCAGGCATTGCAGCTACGTTGCTTGAAGGCGGTAAAACAGCTCACTCTGCCTTCAAATTGCCCTTTAACATGATGCGAGAAGAAACACCTATATGTAATATTTCTAAACAGAGTAATATGGCCCAAGTTTTGAAAGAATGTAAATTAGTAGTTTGGGATGAAAGCACAATGGCCCATAAGGGCGGATTCGAGGCTCTAAACAGAACACTACAAGATATAAAAGGAAACAGTGGCTTAATGGGAAGAATTACTGTGTTGTTAGCTGGAGATTTCCGACAAACATTACCTGTAGTACCTAGGGGTACACGTGCAGATGAAGTAAAATCTTGCTTAAAATCTTCATATTTATGGCCACACATCCGAAAACTCGCACTTAATAAAAATATGAGGGTTCTTTTAAGAGGTGATGCATCTGCTGAGCTCTTTGCTGACATTCTACTTAAAATAGGCGAAGGCAACTACCCTGCCCTGGAAAGTAAAATCACCATCCCTTCAGATTTAGGTATAATAGTTACCTCTCTGAAAGATTTAACTCACAGAATACATCCTGATATATGTAATATCAAGTTTAAGCCAATAGAGTGGTTGAGTGAGCGCGCTATATTAACTCCAAAAAACGATAAAGCAGAAGAAATTAATAATATTTTATTAAATGCATTTGAAGAAGAAGACAAAGAATACAGGTCTTTTGATTCAGTAATACGAATGGACGATGCAGTCCACTACCCTGTAGAATTTTTGAATACTCTCAACCCCTCTGGTTTTCCATCACATAAACTCTTTCTGAAAATCGGAGCACCTGTGATATTACTAAGAAATCTCAATCCTCCTAAATTATGCAATGGTACTAGACTACAAGTCAAAACTCTGCATAAAAACATCATAGAAGCCACTGTGATCACTGGGTGTGCTCGAGGAGAGACAGTTTTCATTCCAAGAATACCATTAATTCCTTCGGAATATCCATTCGAATTTAAGAGAATACAGTTTCCTGTCAAAGCATGTTTCGCCATGACTATAAATAAATCTCAAGGACAGTCACTAAAGATTGCCGGCATAGACTTAAGAAATGATTGTTTCTCACATGGACAACTCTATGTTGCCTGTTCTAGAGTGAGCTCTGCAAGTAGCCTGGTCATCTTAGCCCCAGAAAGCAAAACCAGAAATGTTGTTTACAAAGAGGTACTGGGCTAAATTAAACGCATTTTTTCTTATTATTAAATGGCAGTAGGCAAGGGGTCCTGCCATAATAATTAAAACTCCCCTGGCAGTAGGCAAGGGGACCTGCCATTATAATTAAAACTCCCCGAGAGAAACGACGCATGGCGACCTCCACGTGGTGTTTCTTGGGTAACGCTAACAGCCATGCAAACTTTAAGGCCCGATAAATCGAATGAGGATATTTTCGAAAATATAGAATTATTAAGAGGATGGGAACAGTGGGAGTAGGAACTATCGCGCCGTGCGCGCAGCTAAACGATGCCGCAGGCAGTGGGAGTCCAGATCGATTATCTCACCGATGAGAGAAGAATTTTTTTGTATTTTATGCTTTTTGCCTTTTGTTAATATAGTCATTCATTAAGATCGTCTAACATAAATGTGCGCGCGCAACGCACAATGGCCTGCGCTGCCGAAGGCAGTGGGAACCCGGTGCGACATTTTCCTGATCAGATTTTGTTTCTCTTTTTTTTTCACGCGATAAAAATTAATGCAATTTTGAGAATTCATTATAGTGATTCATTTAAAAATAGGGACCAGCAAAGCGGGCATAGCCTGCTAGTCTATATATATAAAAGAACACTTCCTGAGTGAGTGAGGGGGTGATCTATCAACGCCCAGACCAAACCACTGGACCTAGAAGCATGAAATTTTGTGACAATGTTCTTTCTATGACGTAGGCATCCACTAAGAAGCGATTTTACAAAATTCGCCTCCCAAGGGGGGGAGGGGGGGGGCAAAACGTGATTTCACAAAATCCTTCATATCTCGAACAAAAAAACAGATATCCGTAAAATTTTTGCTTTAAAATATAGCTAACATAAATGTCAAAAAACCAATTTCTGGAATTTTCAAAATTCGGTCCCCAAGGGGGGGCGGGGGGGGCAAAACGTGATTTCACATGCGTAAAACGTTATTTCGCATAATCGTATATATCTTAAACAAAAAAATAGATATGCGTGAAATTTTTGCTCTAAAATATAGCTAATGCGAATATCTAAAAACTAATTTCTGGAATTTTAGAAATTCAGCCCCCAGGTGGGGCAGCAGGGGGGGGGAGGGGTTAAGGGGCAAAAACAAATAGAAATACAGTTAGGCCGCTCAAAATTGATACAGATAGGTTTTAGAGGCCTGCAAGTCGAATGAGGATATTTTCGATTGTGTAAAGTTATTATGAGGGGCAGGAAGGGGGGGAGGGGAGAGGGGGGGGCAAAAAATAAAAATAGAGTTAGATCGTTCAAAATTGGTATATAGAGGTTTTCGATACCTACAAATCGATTTCGGATATTTTCGAATTTGTAAAATTATTAGGAGGGGCGGGAAGGGGGGTGGGGCGGCAAGGGGGGGGCTATGGGGCAAAAACAAATATAAATACAGTTAGGCCGTTCAAAATTTTTACAGATAGGTTTTAGATGCCTGCAAGTCGAATGGGGATATTTTCGAAAGTGTAAAGTTATTAGGAGGGCCGGGAAAGGGGAGGGGAGAGGGGGGGGGCAAAAAAATAAAAATAGAGTTAGATCGTTCAAAATTGGTATATAGATGTTTTCGATACTTAAAAATCGATTGCGGATATTTTCGAATTTTTAAAATTATTAGGTGGGGCGGGATGGGGGGGGGCGGTAAGGGGGGGCTATGGTCAAAAACAAATAGAAATACAGTTAGGCCGTTCAAAATTGGTAGAGATAGGTTTTAGAGGCCTGCAAGTCGAATGGGGATATTTTCGAAAGTGTAAAGTTATTAGGAGAGCCGGGAAGGGAGGGGGCGGAGGGGCAAAAAAAATAAAATAGAGTTAGATCATTCAAAATCAGTACATAGAGGTTTTCGATACCTACAAATCGATTGCGGATATTTTCGAAATTTTAAAATTATTGGGAGGGACGGGAAGGGGGAGAGCGGCGGGGCAAAAAAATAAAAATAGAGATAGATCGTTCAAAACTGGTTCTTAGAGGTTTTTGATACTTACAAATCGATTGCGGATATTTTCGAATTTGTAAAATTATTGCGATAGACGGGAGGGGGGGCGAAGGGGAAAAATAATAGAAATAAGAGTTAGAGCATTTTGGGAATTTTTTCCGAAGGCAGTGAGAACCCGGTGCGACATTTTTCCTAATCAGATTTTGTTTCTCTTTTTTTTCACGTGATGAAAATTAATGCAATTTTGAGAATTCATTATAGTAATTTATTTAAAAATAGGGACCAGCGAAGCGGTCGTTGCCTGCTAGTTATATATATATACACATACATTAGAAACAATTTCAGTTAAATTTTTCACAAGCGCTGTATTTGCAGTATCTTCTTACATTTGAAATAGATTTGCCTGATCCAACGAAGCCCTATTTTCGAATACTGAAGCTTTATTGAGGAGAATTTCCAATGCGCAACGCAACGTCTGATGGTCTTACTAATGAATGAGGACCGTTACACTTAGAATTTATAGTTCTAATTATGTCATTACACGTACTGTGTCGCTGTAAAAAAAAAAAAAAAGTAATTTTGCAATAAAAGCGCCACCTGGTGAAGAAAATTTACGCTCAGTTGCGAATAATTTTTTTTGTTACCCAAGAAAATAAATATCCTATGTCTTTCTGTGCATTACAATGAAAACCTCATAGTGCTACGGCCATTACTTTTTGAATCAGATATTCTAGGTTTTTTTTTTTTTTTTTTTTTTTTTCCCGTGTGATTTTTGGATCGCCCGGTATTTATAGCTCGTTATTTTTTATGAGCGAGATCATTGACACTATATTACTGCTTTAGCCTTTAAACTTAAAAAAAAAAAAAAAAAAAAAAAAACGAAATGCGTATTTTAAAATTTTTTAGGTTTACAAGAGATAGAGAAAAAAGAGAGAAAAAATAAGTATTTTACAACCATTCTTAAAATAATATATCATCAGTAGAAATAAATATAAGAGTTTAGTCAGACATGCATTTTAAATTTATTAAATGATTCGTAAATCGAAAAAGTCTTGAAATCGAACCTAAAGACCACTTTACTGTTTTTATTTTGCATTCTAATAGCAAAAATAAGGGTTGTTTTTCACCTTCAAACGAGAATATCTTCTGACGCATAGGAATAAATCCAATTACAAGGAAGCATTGCTTCGTTTGACTTTCTCGGTTCAAAAGACTTTTCTCCCAAAAATAATAAAATATTTTTAAAATTCAAGAAAAAGACCATGTTAGAGGGCTGCAGAAATACGTATTTTAATTTTTCAAATTTTTTTGCAGGGATACAAGTTAAAAGTGGAGATAAATGATTAAGAAAAATTGAGTGAAATTTATGTCAGTGCAGTTAAATTACAAAATGCGTATTCTTGTAAACCTATTTTAGAAAAGAATTCTAAGGTGGAATGGATGTAGTCGAAGAAAGAGTAAAAGTAAACCTTTTTACATATTATATATATATATATATATCAATTTATAATTATTTCTTATGATACTAGCTAAAATTTAAGGAGAAAATTCAATCCTGTAAAAACGATTTCCTACTAAAATTCTGTTCTTAAAATTATTGAAAAATTAAACCCGTATCATAAAAAAATTCTGATAAACTGACGTCATTATAGTCAATTTTTAAAAAACTAGACAGCTCTGTCCCCTGCTCGCTCCGCTCGTCAACCTCCGGCTTGTTTCACTTGTTAACCTCTGCGAGGCTTTGTTTGCCTATTCGCTGCTTTGCCTTTTAATGAATGGGAATATTAATAGTGCAAATACAAATAACAATAATAGTGCACAATACAAAAGCAGAAAAGTGTTACACAAAAACCCAAATTCAACGTCAAATTGAAATGCATAATATTTAATACCACATTTTTAAAAATGAAATAGTATGCTTAAAATCAGTAATTTTTTTAGAATAAGAAGAAAATCGAGATATCTAGTTGATTTTGCATTACAGCTTTAGTATAGGATCCCTTTGGTGATTTTTAAATTTTGGTCACAATTTGGTGATAAATTTTTTAATATAATTGCTTGTTAAAAAAAATAAAGAAAGACAAATTAAAATTAAAATTCTGCTTACATTCTTTGTGAACAGAATTTAATTTTGTACAACAGAACTTAATTGAATCTATTCTTTCCTATGAAGGCATGTAGTATTCACTCGCTAACATCGGTTACTATATTCATTTCTTAAAGTTATTTTGGTATAGCTTTAGCCTAGAAACACCTTTAAGTTTTTTTTTTTTTTTTTTTTTTGTATTTTACTTTCATTTTTATTTATTTATTTTGCCATTTTGGCGATGAATTAAAATGTGCATCGCAATTGCGTAAGTAAGCATCTTAGCAAGAAACGATACAGCTATTTCAATTTCAAATTTCGATTATTTGTTTAAGCCTACTAAGATACAGGCAACAAATATTAAGATATAGATAATAAAATATAAAGATACAGGCAACAAATATTAAGAAGCAATCATCAATAATATTCAGACGAATATAGCCAACAAAAAATTAACAAATCATCCCCAATTTATATCCAGAAGATTTACTGCCAATAGTTATTTAGAAGCCAACATCAATACTTATTTAGAATATGTTACCAATAAATATCCAGTTTATGAATAGTGACGGTCTCGGATAACGAAACTTGATATAATGCAAATAGAAATATCACCCAATTAAATACTTCCCTTTTATGGATAACAAAGGCCATTATTTTTCAGAAAAGAAACATATAAAAAGTTGATAAACAACTTAAAAAAATGCCAATAATAAAATTCATTTTCTTAATAGCAATACTGATATTTATTTATTTATTAAGAAAGCTCGGAAGTTTAATTACAACTACCGTGTATTTATACAGCAGATAAATAATATAATTTCATCTGAGTTATTAAAAACATTTTCACAAGCGTCCAGTAATACGATATAGTAATAAGCGATGTAATAGTCCAACAGGGAAAATAGACACAGGCGAAAGAAAAAAATATATATATATGTTACTTAAATAAATTTTATCAAGGGACGAAAGATTGGCGCAAAGATATCTCGGTACTACCTCTAAAACGTGCTGACACTTCAGTCACAATGGTCGCATAAATTGTCTTCGTTGAAATAAATTATAACACGGCTGAACTGGAGATCCTTTGGTCTTTCGCCTCGTCTTTTCTCAAGAGAAAAAAAAATGAATATTTTTATTGAAAAATATGAATTAAGTAAAAATTCGGAAGTCTTATAAGAGTTACGTGTATAAAAGATTTGCATTCACTTCACTTAATCCCCCCCCCCCCCCATTTTGTAGTTTTTATTACTACAAAATTATGACTGATCTTTAAATTAAAATCTACCATTAAAGATTCAGATAAATTTTATAAATTATTATCTTATCCTATATGAATTAAAACTATATATTTTTTTTTAGATATAATGGTCAGAAAAAGTTGTCTCTTTGCTAATAGACTGGAAAATTCGAGCAAAGTTTTCAGAAGTTAGCTTTTATTTTCGAAAGGGCAATCTAACTTTTAAGATTCGAGAATAAGTGGGAAATTGGTTATATATATTTCATCTTGTTGAGATAAAAATACATGTATCAACATTTTTATACCTATGTCTAAAGTATGAGACGCAATTGTAGATTCAAAAAATGTTATGAAAGTATTTCTATATTTCTATTAAAGACTTATTTTGAAATATATCATTTAACCAATGCTTAAATTTTGTCGGATTTTTATTAGATTTATGAATAAGTAAATAGAAGTGTCTGTTTATCTCTCTGTGTACACTCCTGCGCCATAAAAAATACATCTTGGCAAGATTTTTATTTTATTATACTTTATTTTATCTATTTATTTATTTACTTTGGTTATTCATTTTTTTTTTCTTTTTAAATTTGAGGTATTTTAATCAAATGAATAAGAATAGTATTTTTTTTTTTTTTTTCACCTTTTAAAAATTGTCCTATCGTAGCAGTTTAATATTGGAATTTCGGATTCATTTGGAAGTCGTTACGTCATTCACTTTATCTTGTTGGACTACCCAAACAAGTTTAATCAAATTATAAGTATTTTATTTATATTAGTGCAGATTTATTTCGTTTGATTGATATTATTAATATTATAAATTACTTAACATTTTAATTGTTTTATATTAGTTATATTCAACCCTTATACCGGAACATCGGTCTCAGAGACCGCTAAAGGTTAGGCTTAGTGTAGGGATTTAACGGATGCATATTCCTAGAACAGGGTACCGGCACGTTTGGCGATAAATGTCCAAGACGCCAAGGATGTCTAACTGAAGTACTGTACTAGTGCGATGTAAAATGAACTCAACCTGTAGAGGATGGCATGTCTCAGAACCACCCTTAAGGGCGAATCCCGAACCGTTGCTAATTGTTCACAGCGTAGAACTAGTGCAACGTAAAACCCGCTCAAACAAGGGAAGATACCCTTGGTGGTTGGCAGTGAGCAAGGGGCGGAGCCCTTACTGTTGAAAAGAAACCTGTAAAATGTTATTAGAATGATAGGAATCTCAATTTTTGAGCGCTAACAGACACATTACGTAGAAATTTCAGTAATTGAGAATTTTTCCTGAAAGTTTAAAGTTCGATTGGTATTAGGTAGAATGAGAGTGCTATGAAGAAAGTTGCAGATGGAGTTACGATTTTTAGGGAAGTTGTGAGTTTCTTACGGAATTATGGTTTACGGCGAGTTTTTAGTGTTCGAGTTGGATTGGAAAGTATTTTAGCTAAAGTTCTGTTGCGATGATTTATTCAAAGTTTTTTCCAGTCGTCAGATATATTTAAGTAGTAAGTCATTCAAAGCAAAGAAGAGTTATTTGTAGGAAGTCTTCCAGAGCCAAATCATTCACAAACGAGTCATTACATGGAGTTTCCTTGAGGATTTATTTGCCCTTTGAAAGGTATTTTTATCAGTAGCTATCATTTTTACCCATTGCGCAGTACTAATGCGACATAAAGCCAATCAACCATACAATATACCCTGCCGCCCCTATGATACGTCATGATTGAGAGAGTAAATTTATGGCTTCAAGAATTCATTCTTTATCGCCACAAAATTTCGACAAATACATTCAGCACCCTTTTTTCAAAAAGCGGTCTGTGAGACCGATGTTCCTGGTAAGCATGATGAAAATATGTTCCGGCCAAACCCAAGTAGCACATGAACGTTCTCTGAACGTCTAATAACGGTTACACTGGTTCAAACACCGTGTTTCGTGTCAAAAGAACGTTCTACTCGACGTTCAAAAGCAGTATTATTCAGAACGTTCTAAAAAGGTGTGTTTTGTACCATTCATAAAACGTGCAATTTCAGTTTTATAAAAAACGTTAAGGGAAACACCGTCGTAACACGTTCTGTTTCAGTACAATTATAACGAAAATGACAAAGTGCTCTATTTTCCGTTATAATGTATAAAATTTTTGAAAACAAGGCAGAACTTGATTTTGTTGATACAATTTATAATAATATTCATTGGGAAATAAAAGTGAAGAGGTGGTTTTGTTTTTTAACATAATTTTAAATTATAATTATCTGATATTTGCAATTGAATTTCTCTTCGCGAAAACTCTAATTAAAATGAACGCATAATCATGTAATTTTGTTGACTTACTCTATATAAAATTATTATTTGATTGTTATATTAGTTTGCTGTATTGGAAAATATTTTGGAATAAAATGGAATTATTTAATTCGATCAAGTATTTCGATATTACACTTTTGCCTAATTTATATGTTTTTAGAGTACAAAGAAATGGTTTTTGCAATTCGTCAGTGTATATGTGTATGCACGCGATTTAAATGCCCTTCCGTATGTATTAGTTGGTTAGTTAAAAAAATAAAAATAAAAAATTATAAGCCTTCTATATGAATATGGAAATTTTAAACCTCGCAAGTGCGTAAATATGATTCCACGGATTTTCTTCAAACTCGCCATTTTACCTTTCATCTAGATGTACATTCGTATGTAATTTAAGGTTTACGGTGAAAAGGTTAATTTGTAGAAAATCGTAAGTGAGAATATATATAATTCTATCAAAAAGGGCTCGAACGATTTTCTTCAAATTTGCTACATAAACCCTTTTTAGATGTCTTTCCACGTATATTACTTAATTACTACAAGAAAATTGACAGGCATCCTAATTAAGTAGCTCGGAAATTGGTGTTTCAAAAAAAGGTTTTATATATATATATTTTAACTTGCTATGTAAAATCCTTTTTATGTGTTTTTCACGACGCATGCATTAGGTTTTTTACAAGAAAATTGTTATATGTTTAATATGTTAAATCCAATTTATGTATTCTGATCGCACTATATCTGAAAAGAGTATATAATATGTATAGTAGTGAATTATGGAAGTCATATTGTTACAAATTAAAAAATATATATTTTTTAAAAATTTTACACTATTCGTGATTTTTTTTTTCAAATTTCACTTCATTATTTTGTTTAAAAAAATCGTAAAAAATATTTTAATATAATAATATACACATATTATATATTTGATGATAAAAATTCTTTGATTTAGAAGTTATTCAAATATTGAACTACTTACATACTGAATGTTATAATATTACTTGAATCTACAAATTCATTATTTTTATATCAATCTACCTTTTAGAAAATATATAAAAAAATAATATAATTTGAAATAATAAAATAAATTTGAATTATATATATATATATGAAATATATTAAAGGATTAATTTTTGAATGTAAAATTCTAGCTATTAGAAACGTTAGAGCTGAAACCGGAAACTCATAATTATTTGCATTCGCAAAAACATCTGCACTGGTACAGAGACGGTTGGTAATTTATGCGCGTATTTCGCTTCTTGGCGATTTTCTCACTTGTTATTTTTCCCTTTTGCTTTTAAATAGCAAATGGTCAATTTTAAAAGCGAAAAGTTTTTACTAGAGATGGGGCAGTAAATATAAAACTGTAATCTTTAATAATGTTTAAATTATAAACTTTTATTTTTTATTAATCTGACATTAGTTTTCACTTATTAATAACAAAAAATATATAAAAATATGCAACGCAATTCTCAGTGCAAAAAGGTATTTTTATTTAGTTATTTCTAATTAATTAAATAATGAAGTTTTTTTTTTATATATAAGTTTTATATATTACATATTTTAGATTTTTTTTTCTTTATAAAGAAGTAAAAATTCTTTTTTCTACATCATTCTTAAGAAAAAGAATACCGATTATCAGAATATAGATTAATATCTTTTGAAGAATTACTTAAAACGTATAACTTCAGCAATGAATAAAACTTGATACAAGGTATTCCCACTTTCATTACTTTCTATACCTTCACTCGCAGTTATTAAGCAAATTTAATGCATTTCTGTAAAAATGTTTGTTTTGCACTTGGAAAAATAAAAAAATAAATAAATAGATTTTCAAAACAATCTGTAGAATTTTAATCTTCTTGCTATTAATTTGATTTGATATCAAACATCAGCTTAAAAATAACAACTTCATAAACAGCTAATCGTACACTTTTTACGATTCCATGTGCTGCTATTCATTTTTTCAAACGGTAATGGATTAAAGAAGGATTTTTTTTTTTTTTTTTTCATAATAACTGGTTATTTAACTTGTCATTTAAAACGCATAAGACTATGAAAATGCGCATCAACAAATTTTCAATCATATCGAATACTTTTAAGGCCCTTTAAATCAATTACAGTTAATCAACCTTGGTTTAATTTATTTCATGAGAAATATGTATGTTAGTTTCTTTATGATTATTGCAGCGTAGTATTTTAGAATTTAACTAGTAAAAATATCTCTTTTAGACCAATATTTATTCGAATTATTTTTTATACTTTTACATAAATTACTCGTACCACATGCAAGATACTTAATAAGGAATTTTCTAATAAAACTAAATACCTGATCGACACATATTAATTTCAATGAATTCTAAAACTATTTATGGAAATGAGAACGCAGGCAGATTGATACACCATTCTACAGACAAACAAAAGTTATTAATTCTTTTCAATTTTATTTGAAAATTTTAAAAACGCATAACTGATAACTCAACAGAAATGCACTTCGATCAAATTCCATTCATATTCAGGATATTACAGCGAAATTTTCAGGATGTTTTAGAAAATATTCGTCATAGAACGCAATATATCCTAATTCTTTCGTAAATCCTTGTATAAAATCTAGTCGTATTTTTATACTATTTTCAATAAAGAACATGCCATAATCAGCTGAATAATAATGTATCAGTATATCAGATTAAACTTATTCTAAAAATAATCAAGGAAAGGAAAGAGTAGACAGACAGATGAACCGAAATCTTAAATGCTGTTCAGTTTTCTTGGAAAGTGTTAAAAAAGATAGAGCGTTAATTGTGTTGAATAATACTTGCGCTGTGCGATCCCAGATACTGTCCGTTTTCGTAAACCATGTCTACCTCTCGCGGAACGATCCTACTCGGAAAAGGGGTGATGCGTTGAATGAGATGGGCACTTAGCCAAATGCGCTTTTCGTTCTACACGTGTTCGTTTTCTTTTTATGAGCAGCATTTTGCCTTTATACGAATATAACGAAGAAGTATCGCCTCAAAATTCAATAATGTCCTGAAAAGAAAAAAAAAAGAAAAAAGAAACCGCAACTTATCTCTCACTCGTAAAATGTAAACATTCTCTCATCTTCTACGCTTCTACCCTATTTTAACAAAATCAATGCAGACCTCACGCATGCGCATAGGTGAGCAGGGTCACAGCTAACGAAAACAAACAATATGTGTTTGTGTGTGTTTATTTAGCAATACACAAGCCATTATTTTTTTTATTTTTCAACATTTCCCAGCAAAGTTGACAAGCTTATATGATACCAGTTTTTCTATCTCTTGAACTGCTTCTTCGCGCTTTAATTTTATAAATATTTTTAACATACTCCAAAACCTATATATATATGTATACATTTCAATTTAACTATGTCTTGCTCTTGACTGAAAATGGTATAAATAGCACTAGTGCTTTAGATGCGGTGATGCCTGAAAAGAACACTGATATATTATGGTCTACCAGAGATATTTCAGTAAAACTTATTTTATTATATTTTTATACAGCGTAAAACATAAGAAAACATATATTACATACATACGTTCACTTATATTACATAATTTATGTAATTCATATGCCTAAATACATGCTTTGTATAAAATGTGGCATGATTAGCATAATATTCACTTTGCGACAAATAAAATATTAAGGTGCATTGGGGGATATATGTGAGAATTTCTGAGTTCATATTTAGTTCTTTTATGCTTTTCAACAATCTAACAAAATCAAAAAGCGTTTGTGATTTGGGTTTGTTTGTCTATCTGTATTTTTGCTCATTTATTCAGTAAATAATTTTAGAATATTATATTTTTGATATGTTGTTCAGGTTTACTTTGGCTCTATTTTTATTGAGAATAATAAAAATAGTACTGTTTTATGCACAGAAACTCAGAAAACAATTCCGACACATTAGGATCTATGGGAGGTCTTTCCTTAAAGCATATTTTAAAAGTTGTATATTTTGCACAAAATAACAGAATTAGCATACATTATTCTGCTGTAAAATGAAGTGTTTCCTGTAGAATATGATTAGCAAAATTAATAAGTTTATAGGGCTTTACAATCGTTTTCAGATACATTATGAGATATAAGTCGAAATTGCGCATGTAAACTTTCAGTGTTGTAAAGGTTTTTTCGCCCTTTCTTTTTTCTTTGGTATTGTATGTAGAACGTATGGAAACTTTAAACAATATACAAGCTTATAAAAAAATAATGATCCACTTCATGCTTTCCCTTTCGTAATAATAATAATAATAATAGTAATAATAATAATAAAGGTATAAAGCAAGCTTTTATGAGATTTCTTTCTCCGTAATTAAAAACACTATACAGTTTAAGGCATCATCATTGAGGTAAATTTCACTTCAGATTGAACGATATAACGGACAAAGTGTACTTGGAAAGAGTTTTCTAATTTATACGAACTGCAAAACTTTTCTCTTTTATTAATTAATAAATTGGTAAAACATGTGTGATTGCTGCAATAATTGAATAAAATTATTATTATTGTTTTCAAATTACATAATACAATAGTTATGTTTCATACCGTTTAAACAGATTTTTCTATTAACCCATTATTTGCCAAACTATTTTTCAAATTTTTTCTTAATTAGTGAGTTTTATAAGTTTTAGTAAAAACTATTTAAGAATTATAACAAATTTCAAGAAATTAAGCATACTACCGCAGATCGTCTTATTTCTGGGACAGTGGCAGAATACATTATCTAAAACTATATTTCCATTATCACATTGTCTAAAACTATTAAAAAAAAAAAAAGTAACGTCCCAAAAAAAGTAATAAAAACAAAACACAACAGCAAGAATAAATATAAATTTCTAAATATTCCATATGAATTTAAAATATTCAGTCTGGAACAAATAAAAAAGCTAACAATTTTATTGTGTTTCTTTCTTTATGATTATAGTTTTTCTATGCAATTTTTATTAATTTTCATTAACAGTTTTCTTTCATAAAAATAACAGTGCGTGTAATTCATTTAAGCAAACGAATTAAACAGGCATTTAGTATTTTAACTACGATCAATTTAAAAAAAATTATTAAAAATTTTTGAAAAAAAAAAAAAAAAAAAATACATAGACTGAAAATAAATTAATTCCTTTTTAATAATAAAATTAAAATAATAATAGTGTGTTTTGTTAAATCTCGCCAAACGCCAAATCGCTGTCGCCAAACTTCCTCTAGGTTGCCAGCCTATGTTGCGAGCCAAAATGCAAAGTCAATGCAGTGTTGCCACACTTGGGGATTTCTCCCCATTTTGGGGAGTTTTAAAGCTTCAGGGGAAATATTTGGGGACAGAGATTTAGTGGGGAACAGTTTGGGGAAAAGAAAAATTTTGGGGAAATACACGGGGATTTTCTTTAAAATTTGTAAAAGATGACATTTTCCTAAAATTCAATTAAAAAAAAAAAAAAAAAAATGGGCAATTCTGGAGGGTATTTGTATTTCAGAAATAGAAAAGCAACTTTTTCATCTTTTTGATTATAAAATTTATTTATTTTATTTTATTTTTTCCCCCCACTTGTAATCTCGGATTCCAGGAATTATTTGGTTTATATATGTTGTAGCAAGTATAATGAATGCTAAATACTTATTGATTACTGCATCGCTTGAATAATCAAACTTATAGTAAGCTGGACTAGTATAAATTTGTATGCTTTGTCTTAGTTAGCTTGAATTAAACTTGCAGGGATGGAATATTCAGTTTGACGAAAGCTCTTTAAGTTCCCTGGGTATACCTTGTTTTTCATGCATTTAAAAAAAAAAAAAAAAAAAAAAAAACCTGTTTTTATATATAATTATGGGTTAAGTACAAATTATTAGACATGAGGAATCTCAAAAAATTAGACAAATAGACAAAAGTTACACAAATTTAAAATTTTCCGAAAACTAGCGTATTGAAATTAATTTTTGTAAATGAGGATTTTTTTCTATAAAGAGCTTCATTTGGTGAAAAATGTGAGCTTAAATTTATTAATTATTTTTTAACATTTTCCTTAAAATTTACACTTTTAGTATAAATTGAGTTGGGGATTTTTTTGGAAAAAACCCTTGTTTTGGGGAAATTTGAGAACTGTTTGGGGAAATTCACTTTGGACCACCTGGCAACACTGAGTCAATGGCATAGGCATATGGCAATTGGCAATGAGTGTTTAACATCACATCACCCGACACGTTGAAAAAAGAGAACTACAGAACACAGATAAGTTTTTCATTTTACATTATATATATACATCAAAATTTAACAATTCTATTAAGTATGTAAAAAATTCTCGAAAACTGTTTAAATTTAAAGCCAAATTAACCTAATATATATATATATTTCAAAATTTTAAAATGTTCCATTTTAGTTCTTTTATTTTTTTCCGTTAATTTTATATTATTATAGTTTAACGATAAATATATTTGAGTATTAATTTGTAGTAAAGTGATAAGTAAGATACTTCTTAAAAATATTTTTGTGTTTGAGTGCTGAAATTTAATTTTTAGCATTTAAGCATAAAAATATTTTTAAAACTAACTTATTAATGAATCCACAAAAAAATTAAAATAATAAAAATAATAAAAATCAGATATGTTTAGATGTTATTATTACATTATAGTAATGCAAAATCAAGGGATAATATTAAAAATTAGTTGGCAGGAAGTTCTTAAAAAAAAAAAAAAGTACGTTTCTGGAATTTAAAATTTTATTTTGTTTTATTTCAGCGCATATAGATTTTTCAGCGCATAGAAAATTTATAATTTCGTAAGTCAATAATTTAAATAAAATTTTCATACATATGCATTAAAATATAATATTGTTAAGTATATTAAAATTTCTCGAAATCTATTTAAATTTACAATAGCAAATTTTTTTTAAATTTTAGTCTTTTGAAAATATTTTAGATGTACCTCTTGACAAATGTTTGTTTTAGTTTTCCATCTGTTGTGCATTATAATAATTTTGAAATAGAATCTACACACGTTTAGGTAAATTTATTCATAAGTTAATGTTTTAAAAATATTTTTATATTTAAATGCTGAAACTTGGGAATAAATTTCATCATTCAAAAAAAAATATTTTTTAAATTTTATCTATGAATGATTAATTAATAGTCAGAAATATCTAAATTATGTAACTAAACGTTAATAATGCACAATCGATGGAATAAAATAAAACTTTGATAAGAGGAATCTTAAAATCTTAACAGTGTCTTTAAATGTTAACAGTGTGTTTTAACAATGTCTTTGTTAAAATATACATTTAAAGTATTAAAAAAACTTTGAAATTAAAAAAATTATTGTTATTGTCAATTTAAATAGATTTCGAGAAATTGCTTTCTATGTAATAATATTATAATTCAATGCATTTATGTAAAATTGCATAATAATATGACAGTAATTTACAAAAACAAACAAACACACACACACACACACAAAAAAAAAAAAGAAGAAAAAAGAAAGAAAGTAAAGGAAAAGAGAAAAAAAAATAAATAAAGTACACACGTCACACAATTTTAAGGGAACATACGACCCTTAGAACTTCAAAAAACATCGATTTAATTATAGTCTTTTTTTAAGTAAATCATTGTTAACTAAGCTTTATTGGGCATGTCTAATTGTTACCTATAAGATTATTATGTATTTTGGAATTTAATTTAAATTCTGTGGTGAATTATTTAATAATTTATGTGTTAATAATAAATGTTTTTTTTTTTTTTTTCACCTTGCACGCAGGATACCTGTAAAACTATTTAATATTTTTTCTTGAAATTTTCACAGATTATGTAACATATCAGATCCTTCAAACTGAACCTAAATTTGTTCCAGATTAGGTTAAAAAAATAAAAAAAAGTTCAAAGATAATTTATTTTTTAATAAAATCTGAAGTATCACCTGTATAAAAAAATATGGGGGGGGGGGGGGGGATACAAATTTAGATTCAGTTTGAAGGATCTGATATTTTACATAATCTGTGAAAATTTCAAGAAAAAATATTAGTTTCAGAGATATCTTGCGCGTAAGGTGGGAAAAAAAACGCATTTATTATTAACACATAAATTATTAAATAATTCACAACAGAATTTAAATTATATTCCAAAATACATAATAAACTTATATGTAACAATTAGACATGTTCAATGAAGCGTAGTTAACAATGATTTACTTTAAAAAAGACTATAACTAAATCGATGTTCTAAGGGTCGTATGTCCCCTTAAAACGTACAAAGAACGTTCGAAGAACGATTCAAAGAACGTTTTAAAACGTTCAAAGAACGATTTTAAAACGTTCAAACAATGTTCAGGACGTTGCAAAAACGTGCATGAAGAACGTTCTGAGAACGTGTCTATAGAAACAATGGTGATGTTTACACGTGTGCAGAACGTGTTTTGTACCGTACTATTCGACGTCTTCAAGATGGACAAATAGACGTCTATAAAACGTTCAAACTGAACGTTCATAGAACATGTTAGTAGAACTATTTTTAAACGTTCAGAGAACGTTTCCGTGCTGCTTGGGAAGGGTTAATTTACATTGCGTTTTAACTAAACATTTCGAACCTAATGCGGCAATTTATTGTAGAATTAGATAATCAGTATTAAATATTGGTTTAAATATCAAATATTTACTCGTACAAACTAGTATGTTGTGGCCACCACAAGACTTTCTTCTATATCTTCCTATACAAATTCACGCAGTAACAATATTAAAAAAAAAAAAAAAAAATCGATAACTTTGTTTTAAATTACCACATATTTATAGTTCAACCATTCATTTTAAAGGTATTGACGAGACCTTTCGAAAGATACCGATCTTGAAAATTTGCACCCCCCCCCCGGGGGGGTACTTCCCCCTAGGCGGGGGGAAGCGATGCCCCAAATTTTTTCCCTAATTAACTACTACTATTATCAATAATTCATATTAATTTCACAATCACAGGTTAAGAATAACTCTCATTATGTACATTTATACGAAATTTTTTCCTATACTGCCATTTTAAAAATTTAGAAAAAATACGATCACAGCGCCACCTGTTGAGCGATTGATCCCCAAATCTAATCAGCCTCAGTTTATGTCAGGGGCCAACTAAATACCAAGTCTGGTTAATTTTCGTTAAAAAAAAAAAAAAAAAAAAAAAAAGAAAAACGATTTGTTCTAAGTTTTTTTTCGTTAAAAGTAAAAAAAATCGATAACTTTGTTTTAAATTATCACAGATTTATAGTTCAACCGTTCGTTTTAAAGGTATTGACGAGACCTTTCGAAAGATATCCATCTTGAAAATTTACTCCCCTCGAGGGGGGACGTCCCCCCCACGGGGGGTGGCGAGGCTCCTACGCATACAAAATTTTTTTCCCAGTTGACTATCTCTATTTTAAATAATTCTTGTAAATTTCATAATGATTACTAAAAAATAATTCTCTTTATGCACATTTATACAAAATTTTGTCCTATATCACCATGTTAAAAATTTAGAAAAAGCGGGATGGCAACGCAACCTGTAAGACAATTTTTACCAAAAGTTGATAGGCACTAATTTATGTCAAGGTACAACTACATACCAATTTGTATGAAATTCTGTGCAGTAGTTCTTGAGATACAGTTGCCACAAAATTTTGTCACACACACACACAGACAGACAGACATTTTCTAAAAATGGTCAAATCGTGTTCTACAGCTCTCAAAACGTGTAAATTCATCAAAAACCCGAGGTCGAAAATTTTTACGAATCCAATACTTTCTCTATATTACATATAGAAGAAAGTAAAAAAGGAAAAACAATAAGATTTACAATAGGTGTCAACGGCTCGTGATAGAATTTTCAATACTATGAAGCCTTTTTACTCTTTACAGTGAACATGAAATGGATTCATTGAACATCTATTTTTTTTTTTTTTTGTCCAATTAATTGACTTTTTGATTTATTTTGCCGTTTTAACAATAGTTTTCATCAGTAAATCCAATCAACGTGAAAGAAGAGTCATAGATCTATCTGTGTAACTCCGTCAAAGATAAATCTCCGTAAACAGAAAATGAGCGAGCGATGTGCTAGATCAATAAAACTATCTATTTCAATCCATTTTGTTGACTTTAAAAAATTTCGAATGAATCCACAAAGCTGTTTGGTTAAAACAGGAAAAATAATGCGTAACAAAATTTTTGTTGAGGCTGTATCGATAGAAATGTCGGGTCATTTTAAAAAACCTCGCCCTCTTTGTGTGCGTGCGTCCATTCTATTTCATAGTATTCTACAATCCATGCGAAACGCGCGTTTTTTCCTTTGTTTTCAGTTCAAGTCTCCGCTTAGTCATTTTTCTTTAAAAAGACGTAACTTGCAAATTGTCTTTTTATAACTAGTTGCCTATTTTCATCTTTAAACATGCATTCAATATCTTTGACGGACGAGCAATGTATTCATTTCGGAGCGAGCCCTGACTCCTATTAATTAAAACGCAGCTTGCTGAGAGCTTAAGTAGTTTTAACGAAGCTTCGGGTGAATTTTAATTTTCTACGTTACTCGCTTCGGTAACGAAGTACACGTAGGCCGCCATTTTCAATAATTCATGAGTATCGGAGAGCTTCGCAAAATAAAATTTAATCTAGACAGGTAATAAATCTCATTTATTTGAAAATCAAAATTGAGAAGTCGCGTTAATATACGATAATCGTTTTGAGTCGAGCCATTTATAACCGTATTCATCTAATTAGAAGAAAACAAGCACATGTGCAATCCATATGCTTGAATAGATAGAAAGGCCCACCGTAATGGAAGTGTATTGTGTAAAAAAAAAAAAAAAAAATGCACAATAACTTTTAAAATGGAAGGGAAAAAATAATTTTAAAATTTATTTCTTTAATGTGCGAGTTCAATTTTGTGAGAACAAACGTTGGAAAATTTATTCCCTCTAACTGCATCCATTTTTCTTTTATCTTTATTCCTAATTAAAAAAGTTGAAAGCTTTGATATTTTTTTTGTGTGTGTGTGTGTGTGTGTGTTAGTGAAACGTGTTCTTTTCTTTCGCTGAGGGTGGAATAAAGCGTGAAATGTTTGGATTTCCTGCTCGTTCTTGTGTTCCTTACACGCTCCAAAGAATTTTTGCAAGATTTGTCTTGCTTAAAAACAAAAAATGATCCTATGCATGAGTCAATTCATTTTTATGTTATCGTTTGTTTACAGAGGAAAGGTTTATTTTAAAAGTAAAGACTTTTTTTGTGTGTGCGTGTGTGTGCGTATGAAAACATTAAATAAATTAAAAATTAAAATAATATGTAAAAATAATATAATCCCCCCCCACCCCCACTAAGTTCATAAATTAAATGATATCCTATTGTTCGTATGATAGCAATGGATACATTTCTTTCACGGAGAGGTTTCATAAAATTATTGGAATTTTCCATTTTGAATCGTCATCGCTTATGATTTTGCATGATTATAGCTCTTTTTTCTTCTTTGGGTATTTTATTGAATCTATTCAATATTCAGATAATCTTTGATCTCTTCATAAACAGTAGTTTGTTGTGTTTTCGTACAGAATTGACTAGCAAAGCCCCAGTTCGGGAATGAACCGAATTCCGAATGCGGGAAAATTTTCGAAATCAAACTCGAAATGTGCAAAACTCGGCCTGATGCTGCCTACGTGCCAATAGATCAAAGTTTGTTAACGAAACCATTTTTTAATTCATGAAATCAAGTAAGGTAGTGAATCAACGAAGACTTTTCTCGCATCGCTGGTCACTCTATTTAAAGGAAACTCTTTTCTATATCGCTTTACAAACAAAAATAAAATTTAAAGAAATCACGAAATTAATTTAAAGCCCGCTTTGGTTCCCCGCTGCATTCGGCAGCGACCCACTCATTCGCAGACTCTCGGGTGTCTGTCCCTATTGCCGGTGACAATAGCTTACCAGTGCGCTTCCATTTAGGTGCTTATCACATGACAGTTTCGAAACGGACAATATCGAAAAAAATGAAGTAGTCATTTTATATTTCAATCCCAGTTACATATGAACAACACAATACGGGGTGTACATAATATTTTCTTTCACGTTATTAGTGCTAGAGGCCTATTTCAGTCGGTACAGTTGTCGAATTTTTATAATACACTCTTAATTAGTGCTAAGGGCCTATTTCAGTCGGTTTATTGAATGGGGATTTATTGAATTAAGTCTCCCCAAGGCACAACTTTGACATGAGTCCCCCCCCCCAGGCACAACTTTGACATGAGTCCCCCCCAAGGCCCAACTTTGACATGAGTCCCCCCCAGGCCCAACTTTGACATGAGTCCCCCCCCAGGCCCAACTTTGACATGAGTCCCCCCCCAGGCCCAACTTTGACATGAGTCCCCCCCAGGCCCAACTTTGACATGAGTACCCCCAAGGCCCAACTTTGACATGAGTCCCCCCCCAAGGCCCAACTTTGACATGAGTCTCCCCCAAGGTACCCCTATTTCAGTCGGTACAGCGTTGTCGAATTTTTATAATACACTCTTAATAGTGCTAAGGGCATATTTCAGTCGGTTTATTGAATGGGGATTTATTGAATGAAGTCCCCTCAAGGCACAACTTTGACATGAGTTCCCCCCAAGGCCCAACTTTGACATGAGTCCCCCCCCCAAGGCCCAACTTTGACATGAGTCCCCCCCCCCAGGCCCAACTTTGACATGAGTCCCCCCCAAGGCACACCTCCCCCTCATTGGGAAAGAGAGAAAAAATGTTGTTTTGCGGCTATAAGACAGTTTGGACTTCCAACGTTATTTGTTACAATATCTGCAGCTGAAACACATTGGTTTGATTTAATGAAAACTTTATCATGGAATTTAGATCGTCACGAATTAACTAAAGAAGAATTTGTCGATATTAACAAGTTTAGCAGTAGGCCTCTGGCACTAAATTAAAATCTGTCAATGTCAGATTTTCATGTTTTAAATAATGAAATAATGTCGTGTCTGTATAATTTTTTTTCTTTTTTTTTTTCTTCTATATTTATTTGATTTATTTGATCAACCATAAAATGACAACAATTTCACACCAAATATAATATTACAATGTACTAGGATCGGCTACGTCTATCGCATGAGACAATTTTTGTGCTTATATTAGTAGTTGAGTTAGTTAAAGTAGTTGGTATATAGAAAAATAAATAATGAAATATGTAAACCTGATCATGGTAGAGCCTTAATGTAGCTCCCATTGGCAACTTTTGAATTTTTATCGTTACTTTAGACAAAAATACATAATTTTATTATTATTATTATTATTTTGTTTGTTTGTTTCTTTCTTTCTTTTCGTTTCGTTTTCCTTTCCTTTCCTTTCTGTTTTTCAATATTTATAATTTATTTATATTTTTTATGCGCTACTTGGTTTAAAGTGGCTTTTACGAAAGTGGAGTCCTTGTCGACAAATATCCGATCTATTTCTGCATCAAAATTTTAAAAATTACCCAAGATTATCAGTAAGTGAAGCTCTTTAATGTAATGCTGAATTAACTTTTATACCAAGCGCGATTTAACCGTGTCAAAAACACACTACAAAAGGGGGGGGGAATCTAAAAATCAGGTATATTATTTTTATTTATTTATTCATTTTACTCCATTTTAATTTTTTCATGTGCAGGAGCAAATTTAATATTTAATATTTATTTATTTACTTATTTATTTTGCAACAATTAAAAATTTAAATGTCCATTTTTAAAGCTTTCATCAGGTTATTATTTTCACATTTTAATTAATTAAAAAAAATCTAATCAAAATTTCGTTACAAATAAGGTACCCAATGAAAGGGACATTTTTTCTGAATCCGTCGGTTAATTAACTTATCAATCGGACTATTAGATTTTTTTACAATTAACTAAAGTATGAAAAGCTAGTGGCAACTTGCGTCAGCACACATACTGCCCTTTCCATCCCTGGAGATCTAAGAATGCTCATTGGATACTTCTTTCTGAGACGAGAAAAATTGTAATTGGGTGGAATTTACAATGTATTAAAATGAAAGTTATTTTAACATGAGAGTAAATGTAAAATGATGCATAGGGATATAAATATTATGGATATTATACAGGGTGGGACAAAAGTCTCTGACGCCTTTCGAACTTCAATACGAAAACAAGTAAGTGTGACATTCGACAGTGCACTCCGTTTGTATTAGAGTGCTTTTTTGCCGAAACGTCAGTGGAGGTCCTCTGTTGAGACTCAAAAAGTTTTGGGCTCTGTCTGTGTGTCTGTCTGTTTCGCGATAGCGGCCGCAAGAATCCCGCTATTGACTTGTAATTTGGTACACATGTTCATGTGCCTCACGGAATCGGCTGTATAGTTTTGGGTGTGTATTCCATTCGTAGTTCGTGTACAGGGATACGCCAAAGTTTTTTTTTTTTTTTTTTTTTTTTTATCATTACGGCCTATGGGAGGAATTTGTATGTACCGCGATAGCGGCTACAAAAATCACGCTGTTGACTTGCAATTTGGCACAATATTCATGAGCCCAACGGAATTAGCTGTATAGTATTAGGTGTGTATTCCATTTGTCGTTCGTGCACAGGGACACGCTAAAGTGTTTCTTATCCTTACGGCCTATGGGAAGAATTTGTATGTACCGCGATAGCGGCCGCAAAAATCCTTCGATTAACTTGCAAATTGGCACACACGTTCCAGCTTTGCATATAAGTAGCTGCATAATTTTTATTGCTATATTGTTTATAAACTGTGTACAGGGACACGCCAAAATTCTTAACATTACGGCGTATGGGGTGAATTTCATTTAAACGCATTTTAATATCATTACTTTGCAATGAAGAAAATGGAACTAGCGTAGGTGAGTAAGATGCTTAAACTTTTATTGTGTGAAGAAAATATGTGCTCTTAAGCTTTCTAATTAATGTACAGGTCCTTACAAAAGTGTTCTGACAATGTCACGTAGTCATCTAAACGATGTTAAATTTGGAACAATTATTAATTTTAAACGCAAAATAAGCTGAATAGTTTTTTCTGGTGTATACAATGTTTATGGTTTGTTCACAAAGACACACGAAAGAATTCCGTAACATTAGAGCCTATGGACAAATTTTTATTTAAGCACGCACTTTAATGCGTTTATGCTGAATTGAACTTAATAAAGTTAAGATACATAATAAAGATGCTTAAAATCATGTTTATTCTTAAAAAAGGTTATGTATAGACTAAATAATTTATGGGACCACACAAAATAATTCCGAGTATGTACTGTAATCATCCAAATGATGTCAAATTAGTTTGAAAAATTAATGAGTTATGATTAAGTAGGTTTATTCTTATTATTGGCGTTTATAATGACTGTGGCTACTTTTCCGGGATATATAAAAGAATTTCGTACTATTACGGTCTATAGTCGGTATTTCTTAAAAGTTTATTTTAACATGGTTACACCCCATCAAATATAATGAAATTTTATTAGAATTTTAAAAGCATGTTTTCCTGTTGAAAATTGTGGGCATAGAATTAGTAATTACTTTAAAGGTTACGCAAAATATTTCCGATACGCTACGTTTTTTTTTTTTTTTTTTTTTTTTTTTTTTATGAAATTTGGTATTTATGAATTTCAGAGAAATAATACAAGACCGTCGTTTATTATGAATACATATTGTTGCGTACTTGGGGGTTCGTAAGTTGCCCGAGAATGAAAGGCTAAACTTGTAAAAAATCAGTGATTTATTCACAGAAAGTTCCAGAAAAATACAGGTCTATAAACCAAGTATCAGCTTCGATTCAACCAGTAAACATAGCTTAAACAACAGCCGTTAACAGCAAAACAACAGTACAAACTGTTTAGCAATAACACATAAAGCAAGTCTCATTCAAAGAGGCTCAAAGCAAAGCAAGCATTTGACGAAACTGACACAGATCTGAGACTGACCGCCTTGGCGAGAAAATACTCCTTTTATACTTTTCTATCGAACACAGACTGTTGTGGAAAATTCTCGTATCTGATCAGCCAATGAGATTAGAACTTCCATATTTGGTATATCCCTAATAAGGATTTTCTCGCCAAGATCGCCAAAAAATCACCAAAGAGAGAAACAGTTGCCAAATTTGGCGCCAAATCCATTTTTTCCCTTGTTGGAGCTTTTAAGGCGTTTTTAAGGGAAAATTAGGCTATTTTAACGCTAAAACGACTAGAAATGCACAAAATTAGCATTTTATCAACTTACTAAGCCTCTTTGAAAGAATTTATACAAAAATAAATGCAATTATTTACAATTCCGTAACTCTTTATATGACATACAAATAGGTATACAAAGAGAGATACAACGAGGGGTCGAGAGGGCGGCAGCCCCCCCTCAGGAATGTATCTGATTATGGTAACAAGTCGATCGAATCAATATATACTATTATATAATAAGGAATAAATAAAAATGACCTATTCAATAATGTCTGATGAAAATAGGACGCTGAGACTCTTGATCTGCAGATCCACTAGCATAGTGAAAAGATTAGTTTAAACAAATAAATATAGTTTCAAAATTTTTAAATAGATTAAAATTTTGTATTTAGATTATCTTATACTATTAAGTGAGCAATATTTGTATGTTCACTGTTCTCGAAAACGGTAGCTCGGACAGTCACGAGAATTAACACAAAGGTGCCCCCCGAAGGATCATTGCGCACATCGAAGTCAGAATTTCGAATTTCTGTTAAGTTTTCTTTTAATTAATAAAAATATGAAAAAAATTAGCTAATAATAGAAAAAAATTCGCCATTTAAATTGAATCCATAATTTAATTGTTGCCAAAAAAAAAATAATAATAATAATAATAATAAAAAAAAATACGAGTTTATTTTTTTTCCAACAGGAAAATAAATACATTTATCTAATCTAAACATGAACAATACTACACACTACTGATCGCAGAGCTTCTAAATTTGGCATATAGGTACCTGGGACCCTGCAGGTGTGCACCTCATCGAGAGTTTTTCGAATTTCGAATTTGAATTTTTTAAATTAATGTTTTTTCGATTTTAAACATTGGCTTTTATGTTTCCTTTTTCATGAATTTATTCTTCGATTGTAATCGTCTGCGTATCTTAGCAACGGCTATATTATGCAATTTATTATTTTATTTAATACATTTATTTGAGGGCGAATCTTTTTTCTCTTTTTAATTTATTATATTTATTGAAAATAAAATGGTAATGCAGCAGAAAAAATTAAATATATTAAATTTAAAAACGTATTTATAACAGTTATGTTTATGTATAATTTTTGTAGTATAACAACAATTATTTTTCATTTGTTAATTTAATTTATTTAGAAGTTTTTTTTTTTTTTTTTTTTTTTTTTTTTTCTAATTTATAGTATTTGTCAGGAAATAATGGTAGTATATAGTAGAAAGGATTAAACTGATTGGAATTTATTTGTTTTTTATGTATTTAATTCCTTCTAAAAAAAAATCTACTTTTTATTTTATTTCATTACATTGGTCGGAATCAAATTGTAATACAGTGTAAATAGCATGAGCAATAAAGTACTTGGTTCAAAAACTAAAATATTTAATAGACGCTGAGATACAGTTATCTTTAAAATCGTAGTTCTTAAATAATGGCAGACCCACCTATCGTCAATAAACACCCATATTGAAATACATAGGAAAGAGATTTCTGCAGGCAGTGGGAACCTGCTTCCGATACAGTGCGAGCAGAGAAAGAGCTGCCGTAGTCAGCGAGTACCCGATGCGAGGTCTAGAGCGATTCCAATGTAATTATTTTAGTTTTTATTTATAATGTGATGTGAAAAATAAATAATGATTCAATTCTTTTGGAGATTCATTTAAATATAGTGGCCAGCGAAGTGGGCGTAGCCTGCTAGTAGAGGATTAATAGAGCCAGTATCTGTCCCCAGTGATCAGAAATCTAGATATTCGATAAAACTTCTAAAATAATTTCAACTTTTTTCATTACATAGTGTAAAAATTTCTCTCTGCGTCTGTTTAGTATTTTTGAAGTGTAAACTTCTTTAAGAACAATCTTTTTTTTATTTTTTCAAATATAACAATGCTTAGATAATATTTCATTGTTTTTTTTTTTTTAATATATATCTCATTTTGCAGAATTGTATACATTCAAAAAATTACTTTGTAAACATCGAAAATATTTCCATGTCGTCACACTAAACGTCTTTTTTCAAACATCCTGCTTTCAAAATTTTACAACTATTAGCTACAGGTGCGTTTACCAATCAATCTCATTTTTGTTGGAAACCATTTGCTTTAAGCTTTGGTTACGATATTTTAATTCTAAGAAGATTAGCAATTCAGATTTGGAAACAGATTGTACGCTGAGCAATAATAGGGCTTTGGAAACCATTATCAATAAACTGAAGAAAAAAAAAGTAATAATAGTTTATTTTAAACATTTACGCAATATAAAATGTCTTAAAAAAAAAAAAAAAAAAAAAATCACTATGTTTTCTCCGTTATTTCACTTTAATATGGACACATAGAAATGGATACTCTGAATTAATTTTAATTTTCTGGAAAATTTAATCTGCTCCATTTGTCTAAAGACATTTTTACATACTAACATTGTTTTAGAAATATAACTTAATATTTTAATGTAGGAAGGGTTAATTTATAGTTAATTTATTTTAATGTCTAAATGACGGTTCAATTTGCTAAGCATTTTTAAAATCGAATGTTTATTTATTTTTTCCTCATAAATTTAACATAAATGAATAAATACAAATAATAATTTTAATAAATATGCTCCTACTCAAAAAGATTTACAAATGATCTTTATTTTTTTTTTTTTTTTTTGACAATTTAAAAGCTTACCTCTTGACGAAATGTTTTTAAACACGGGATATGTAAAGAACAGGGTCTTTCTCATGTTTTTCAGTGAATATTAGGTTACGACAATTGTTAGAGAACCAGCAACGAACTGAGTAACATCAATAATGTCTGGGATCACCCTGTATCATTAAGTAAATGAAATGATCTGTAACTATAAAATATGTTAATATAGATCTTGTACAATTTGTGGATGCATTTGTGTAGCGATAGCATGTTAAATAAAGAAGATATAAGCCTTTCTTTTAAAACTTATATGTATATCAGCATGTTTTTAATTTATAATATGCAGAGTAAAAAACATTTTTTGCATAATTTGATAGCCAGTTTGCCTCATATCACAAGCATTGTCAAATATCATTGAAATTCAGAAAATTGTACTCAAGAAAAGTAAGCAGTTTTTCAGTTACTGATCAAAATTGATATTCTTTTCAGGTGTCATTCCTAGATTGATTTTTTTTTTTTTTTTTTCCCAGTATGTCAATAGAAAATTTCGGTGAATTACAGAAATCCACTGAATGTTTTAATCACGGATAATAAATGCGTCGGGAATATTGTAATAAAAGTTTTTTCATTCATTGAATCACAAAAAGCTTGAGTTTTTTAAATTAATAATTTATAAATAAATTATTTACAAATAATTAAGAAAGTAATAAAATTTAGTTTAACGAAAAAATATCTTTTTTTCCCCTTATTAAGGACTGTGACGAATGATATTGGTCAATTTCGCAAATGTATAATTATTTTATTTCTACGTTTATTCATATAAAACAAATTTCTTTTTCAGGTATCAACCTTGAAGAATACAAGTTCATGACATTTATATTATAAATTACAGTAGTTTAAGAAAAAGAATATAGAGAAAGGATTGTTGCCGAATTCTTAAAGAATCCGCAGAAACCATGACATAACATTGCTAAAAACTTAAAAATTCCCAGAAGTACTGTAAATAGATTAAATTAAATAGATTTAGTGAAACATTGTCGACGAAAAGGAAATCTCGTTGTAAAGAAAAATGTGGAGCTCATGATATTCAACTCGACAAAAATATAGAAAGAACACTACGTCGAAATAGAGGAATGTCAGTCAGAGATGTGGCAAAAAAATATGGAACAAATGAATCAATGGTTTAGGGGGCCAAAAATCGATTGAACTTAAGAACGTATAAAAAAACGAAGAATACCTAAAATGATAGAAAACAAAACAAAAAAATCTAGAAAACTAAACGCTAGGAAATTGTATGAATATACAAGCAAGAATAAGTTTAATTGGATTTTAGGCGATGAAAACTACGTGAAAGCTGACTTTTCTTACTCTTCCTTACTCTTACTTTTCTTACTACTTCTATTATTAAAAAAAAAAAAAAAAAAAAAAAAAAAAAAACTTTGAAAATCTGCCTGAATCAGAGACATCTATTAGTTTGGAAAAAAAAAATACCTTGTTTGGATCGCTATTTGTCAGTGTGGAGATAACAGTAAGCCATTTGTAACGGAAGGTGCAATTGATCAAGAAATTTATGTAAATGAATGCCTCAGGAAGCGTTTCCTACCTTAAAAAAAAAAAAAAAAACGATATGCCTACATTATTTTTGCCCGATTTAGCCACAGTTCATTTTTCAAAAAAAGCAACGAATTTTATGAAACTGAATTCCATCCATTTCGTCCCAAAAAACCATGAACCCATCCAATGTTCCACAGTGTCGCCCCATTGAAAGATATTGGACTCTATTAAAAAAAAATTAAGATTCTCAAAGAAATGTGACTTCAGCAAAGAACATTTCACTCGTTTGATCAAAAAAGCTATCAAAGGGGTTTCAAAAGAGAACGTCAAATCACTCATGAAAAACATTCGTACAAACTTGCGAAAAGAATATGAAAAACTAAAAAAAATTTGTTTTCACTACTAACGTATTTTTGTACACCCAATTCACCGTACTCATGTAAAGAATGCTGAATAAATTTAAAATTAATAAGCGTTATATTTATTTGAAAATGACCAATATCATTTCATCACCATATTTATCATGTAATTTTTAAGATATTGCAAGCTATTAAGTTTATTATATATTAAAAAACAGATCATTTAGAAGAATAAACAGTCAAAGTACTATATACCTGCATTATATGTTTTCAAATTTTTCCTTAATTAAAAAATCAATATTTTATTATAAATAAATAAATAAAAATGAAAATGTTTTATACGCATTCTTTATACATATATATTTTTTACTTTCCCTTATCCATAAGATAGACAAAGTATATTGTCTTTGGGGGGAATTTTCGAAATTGAGAATTTGGTATATGTGCCGGTTTGGAGGTCCTCAAGAACGTGTAAACAACAGGAAATTTAAACACGGTTTTCTGAATACGCATCAGAATCACACACAGAAATTCTGATCTCACGCAGAAATTTTCTCAAATAAAACATTTTCTAAAAAGGTTTTGAAGTGCTTTTAAAATACAGTAAAAATATTCAGATACACCATTTCATATTTTACACCTTAAATTATAACTAATGTCGGTTAGTTATTTCAGTTCTTTGTATAGCAACACACAGTTTCATATTTTATATATTTTTATTCAAAGATTAAAAATATAGGAAAGATAAATTAAATCTTCATTATGACATTTTATTATATTAATAAGCAATTTATGACTATTTATTGACTACGGAGAATGTTCACACATTTTTGTAATGATTTTTCAAAGATATATATATATATATATATAAACAAATCTAAGAATTTTATTTTCTAATATGTTCAGTCTGATAGCCCTTTTGTGTAACTATCCTATTACATCTTGATTTCCAAGATAACGGAGCATTTCTTAAAACATCGAGGTTGATTCTGTTTCACTCCTTCTCCAGAATCTTCCAAAGTGTATCCAATGTTTTGGGATGCTTCTTATAAAGATCTTCTTTTAAAAGACCCAATGCACAGAAGTACATAAGCGACACATGAGGGGTCTTCGGTGGGGTGCATTTAAAAGAAATACCTTCAATTCCGGTGTTATTCCCCATTAAAAAAAAGCAGCAAGATTTAAGAGGTTAGGTTTCGTAGCCTTATCCTATAATGGAACTCAATACAGTGAACATTGTTTGGTATGAGGGATGGAAATTATTGTTTGAAAATAGGTGTTAATACGTATTTCTGACAGTTATCCTAGTTAATTTTGACATTTCGTCTGTTTTCCTTATTTTAAGTTTTCCGTTATAAGATAATTCAGTAACAACTATAAAACTCTTAGCAAAACTTTCATTGTTTTCTCTGAACCAACATTTGAAGTTTTTTTTTTTTTTTTTCTTCCCTTTTCTGTTGAAATCAGATAATAATATCCAAACCTCTTTAATTGTAACGATATTATTTCGATTTTTCACCTGTCAAATACCTTTCATACAACAATATACACATAGTCTTACGCTGAAAAACATATTTCGGCTTTACGTGATAAAGATCATGGTTTTTTTTCCCTTCTTTATGATTAGCTTTACATCAGATTTTATAATATTATTCACCGTTCCTACAGGAATATTTAAAGATTTTGCGGTAGTTTTCGGAGGTTGGATTTCTTAAAAAACATAGAATGTGACTTTAGATTTAATCAGAAGTGTACATATCTTTGTTGGATATGCCTTTTTTGCCTTTTCCCCAGTATAATGCAAACTTTAACACTTATTTACTTTTTTATTAATTATGTCCTTTATTTTACATACAAAAATATTAAATCCATGCTTTTCACCTTTTTTTTTTTTTTTTTTTTTTTAAATAACCGATCAAAATCATTTCTCTTCGGAAAGCTTAAAAATATAGCCTTACATACATTGTCTATTTTCTAGCGACATTTAAAAGTAAAAATTATTTTTAATGCTGCAAAAGATAAATAAACTCTATTACAGTTTGATGTCATTCCCGTTTTTATTTTAAAATTTAAATTTAAGTTCAAGGAGTAAGTCAAAATCGTTACAAAAATGAGTGAACAACCCTCTGTAATTATTAAACTACGAAATAAACAAATTTTGTTATAATTTAAACCATAAAATGGAATTTATTACAATATCCACTACGCATTTACTATTCGTGCTTGAAAAATTCAGTGGATTTCTGTAATTGAGCGAAATTCTCTATTGACATACTAAAAAAACGCCAATGTTGTCCCCTGAAAAGAAAGTAAACTTCAGTTTACTTCATACTTAAACTTCAGTAATTGAAAGACTGCTTAGTTTTTTTTGCGTACAATTTTCTGAATTTCAATGATATTTGACAATGCTTGTGATATGAGGTAAATAAGACATTTAGCTATCAAATTATGAAAAAATTAATAAAAATGCTCATATTTTATGAGATATTTAAAATATTAAATAAAATTTAAAGTATATTTAAAATTTAAACTATTTCGATTGCAGTATACTGTTTCAAAAGCGTTTTTTCCATTTATCTGAAAGTAGGAATAATTTTCGTTTTAAACTCAGCGTATTATAAATAAAACACTTTTTTATTTAATATGCTATGCATCAAATACACACAAATGCATCCTCAAATTGTACTAGGTCTATATTAACATATCCTACAGTTACAGATCATTCCGTTCACTTAATGATACAGGATCACAAACATTATTGATATTACTCAGTTTGTTACCGACCCCCTAACTTAATCTCCACTGAAAAACATGAGGAAAACCCGGTTCGCTACACGATCAATGTTTAAAAACATTTCATCAAGAGATAAATTTTTAAATTGAAAAACTGACCATTTGTAAATCCTGCTAAATTTAGTGTAATTTAACTTTCCGTGCATTAAACAGGATGACTTTACTAAACTTTATAGAAGTAAAATTAATTAGATAGTAGCTGTGTTTTAAGAGATTCAACTATCACCAACAGGATGTCAATTTTGCAGCTTCGAAGTTTCTTATTATAGTTATTACTAATTATGTATTATTTTTATTATATAATTATATTTATTAGTATCAATTTATTTTTACGCCATATTTATTAATATCAATTTATTTCTTTTAATTAGAATAGAAAAACTGGACATATTTCATTTATAACAACTTTTGTATATATTTTTCTTTTCGGTTGCCCATAATAAATCCTTTTAATCAATAATTTGTTCTACGAGATTTTGTAATAATATTTTCCTACAGCTAAATCTGCTCTTGAAATTAGTAGATGTTCTCTCCTCGACTTAGTCAAAGTTTTAGGATGTTTTTCTGAAACTCGCGCAAATAAGGATAAGACCCCTCCGCAGGGTATAATACTCAGGCCTAGAGCCTTTGTGTAGCTAACTGTGACTAACCTTTTGTAGCTAAGCCCCCTACAAAAAAAAAAAAAAAAAAAAAAAAAAAAAAAAATTACACCATCATCCTACGGCTAAATTTCAAAATAAATAATAGGGTGAAATGGGAAAAGTGTAACCAAGGAGTATAAACATCGGCTTAAAGTGTGATAAGCTGAATTAGCAACAATAAGTAACAGCTGTGAAGCTGATTTTGGAGACAGTAGTCATCCCATCTTATTGTGAGAATATTTTGTCATTTTTAACATTGATCAATCCAACCAAATAGAAAATAGTGATATTTTTAGAAGTTTGAAAAATTGCTTATATTTCCAGTCTTCGACAAAATGCTGATTTCATAATTTGGAATTTCGTCGTTGTTCAATTTAAAAAGTAAATTTGGTGATCGAATCAAGTTTTTTTTTTTTTTTTTTTTTTTTTTTTTTTATTTATTTATTTTTAATATAACTTCAGATTTGTTCTGTTTATTAAGCGTTCGCCCCCCCACCCCCCTCCAATGTTTGTACTACCTCAGAAATTCTGTACATGCAACAATCTTACACTTACTCCAGACAACTTATAATTTATGAAATTCCCGCTTTACTATGGTCAAAAAATACATCTGGGAATTACCGAAGCGTGCCAGCCACCCCTTCTGCGGAGGATCCAAATTGGTGTGACGTGCTTCCGGCGTACGAAATGAATTCCAGCTCTAGAAAACTTGAAACATCCAATACTCGTAAGGTATGCTGAAGAAGAAAAGGAATATCTTCAACCTATAAAAAATGTTTAAATAGGGCATTGGGTTATAAAGCGGTTTGACTGGGGGAGGATGGGGGGGGGGGAGAAAGTAAGAAAATTAATGAGCTCGATTATTTACTAAATAAAGTAAGTAACTCAAAGGTGTCTTTTCCAAAGCGACATACTGTAACCGAACACAGAACCACATTTTTGTGGCCCAGATCAAGAGATGGGGTAGAAATATCGTCAAAAGACATTGTCACAATTCTCCCTGAACCCAAATTAGGGCATAAGGGAGAGCTGACTTTTAGGTTTTCTTTGGACTCTTATAAAATTCAGTAGAGCAAAAGTACTTGCCTATTCATGATTTGCTTTTGCGAAGTAAGGTTGCCCTTTTTTTTTTTTTTTTTGATTTATTTATATTTACTCAATTTAATTTTTTTTGTTTTAAATGTCAGAATTCTTCTTTAACCCGTTAGTAGTCCCTATAGACAGCGCCCCCTAAACAGATTGCGCACTTTTTTATTCAAATGTCACCAATAATTTTAAGACGTGATATATAATACATGTAATCACCGTTTCTTCTATTCTATTCGCCTTATATGTATATCAAATGCAACTTATAACAATTTTTGGTGGCTATTGAATAAAAAAATCTGCAACACTGAAGGGATGGGCGGCAAATCGACTAACTAGCGATACTAACGCGTTAACTTAGCACAATTCATTTTTCAAAGAAATTTTGCTTATTTTTGATTTTTTCTTATTGCATGTTTTCCATAATAATAAAAAAAAAAAAAAAAAAAAAAAAAACGCATTATTTTGGTAAATGCAATTAGGTCCATGTTATGAGTCATGCTGCTTTAAATTACTTCGGAGAAAAAGTGTCCTCCAACCTCTGCATCCAAAAACTTTCATATAAAAAACAGCAAAAAAGTCTACTTTTTTTTTTTTTTGGGGGGGGGGGGGCAGGTAGAGACCACACTTGGCCCGATACAGGACTCTACTCCAGACATAGCCTCTCTTACTTTTGTTCTCTCGTTAGCATTAAAATGTTTCCAATGTCGAGAAGTTAATTTTGTCGTTTGTTATAACCTCTTTGAATTCGACAAATTGCTTTTAGGCAGTTTTTTAACTTTCTCTCTTATTCCCCGTCGCGATCTCAAATTTCTTGAAATAGGTTGCACATTAGAAGCATTCCAACCTTCTATAATATTTTGTCTGAATGTTGCATTAAATTTTAAATAACCAACAGAACATCTTTTCAAATTTAAATTATATCGAATTGGAAAAAAAAAAAATATGGTATTTCTTCCTCATTTTTTAACTCGAGGAATCTTCGACGCCTGTAGATGATTTACATTCAAATGAGATTTAAGGGAATATGTGTTTGTGAAGGTATTTTGCACGTTTAGTGTATCCTCACTCTTCTTGTTATTTAAGATGTATGATTTTTGATTATCCGTGTAGTTTAATGTGAGAGTTTTTTCCAAATAAACTTACCAGTTTGGTTTGCGTCTAATAAATGCCTCTAATTCTTACCCCAAGTTTGACAGATCTTTAAGTACTATTTTTTTACGTTTCTGCTTTTCAACGAGAATATCAGAAATATTTCATTTTGAAGAATATTTTGAACTCATTAAATGCTTTGTCTGTCCGCACCGTCGATATAATTTTTAAATGTATTGCTTGAATATATTTTCCACGAACTACAGACTACATGAACTTTAATTCTATTTTTAACTACTACAGAACTCAGAACTCAAGTGAAACTCCTTGTTCGGCTATCAAGTTTACTTTTTGATTATCCCTTTATTATCCAATGCACTGAGCGAAAGCCGCGTCAGCAGAAACAACTCTTGCGAGAGAGTTAATTAAAACTGTGTTCCTTCTTAATAATTGCTTTCCTTTCTAAATCATTTCAGACTCGAAAGAGTTTGAAAAATGATTACAACCGGAATTCACCATGCTTATTAACATTGTAGGATTTCAGTTTATCGCAATGTTAGTACGTAATTTTTCCGAATAAACAGCTTCATTTGTAAAGTTTATATCTGCGAATTTTTGATAATTTATGTATTTGGATGTATTAAAATCATTAAGATGCATTTATGTAGAACTCTTGTAAATTGGAAACATGCAGATTATAAAAAATAACAGATTTCTTTTTACGATATCTGTGCAATTAGAAGGAAATTCCTGAGTTTTCTTAACTATCGTGCTGGTACACGATTGGCGACCCATTTATAAGGATGACAAATAATTTTCTTACTAAGCGTACGAAATATCAAAACCGGTTGATACCAGTGAAAATATGAAAAATAACTTAAATTCTTCAGGACAGTAGCAAACTATTCCAGTTTTACTGTGAGGTGTAATACCTTATTTCCGAATAGTAATCTTCATTATTATTCACTTCTAGTTTTACAACCAAATTTAAAAGAAAATTAAGTTTCAGCACGAAAATTCTATTACAGGCAAAATACACAAAAGAAATCATCAAACTTAAGTCAACGCATTTTGCGTTGACGTGACAATTTTATTTTATTTTACACTGCTGAGCTGAAGTTTCGCTAAACAATGAAAACGAGAGCTGTGATTAGCTGCATGCATTTATATCACTTTCAGTGCATGTCAACTATCACGCTCAGTGCACGTGATAATTATTTGAGGTAAGAATTTAATTACGTAAATAGAAAACAAAACCTGATTCTATTGTAATATTGATTTGAGACCTGATGATTCAATGTCAATAACAACTGGTCTGATAGTTAAAATGTTATAATTTGTGGCTTCCTAATGAACAAAATGACAAATTTCAAGTAAATAGTACAAAAGAACTTTGTAAGGTTACGTTGTCTGGTGTCACCTCTGGAATCGACATCTTGTTGCTAGGGGGATTCAATAGAGTCGAGACTTGCGTAAAACCAAAATATGGGTTTATTCGGCTGAAAACTGGAAGAAAAGGCTACTTAGTACTACTTAAATATGTACATTGTGCAGCCGCCATGATAAACGGAGGTGAAGTGGCGTGGAAATGTTATATTACCTTATTGAACACTTAGCTTAAATGGAGGACGTGAACTCCCAGCGTCAGCATCAAACTATCATTGGTATGGAATTAGTTTTTATTTAAATATTATCACTGGAAAAAAATTGCATACCATCGCATCCCAATCTTTACAAAATCCGTTCTAATTCAACAATTTCCAAAAGCCTAGCAGATCCTGAAATCCTCAAACAGATTTTGTAAAATATTTTCCGAAAAAGACTGTTCCTTCAGTAAACCGAATCTCCATTCCACGTTTTCGTCTAAATTTCAAGAATTCTTCCTAACTTACTAAATCCAGCCTTCATAAAGTCCTAGAATTCCTACGAAATGAGTAAGTCCCCGAACAAAACTTCTCAAAATATTAGGTGTAAGGGAAAGTTTTGTCGTTGTGTGGCACCCAAACAGAGAGATTGGACACGAAACCAAGGCTTTTAATGGGATCCAAAGCAGTAGCCTGATGAATTCCAAGCTTGAAGCCCACTTCTGTGGAAGTTAAAGTGGGATATTGTAGTACTTCGTCATTGACACCTGACAGCCTTCCTGATCTGGGTTCATCTTTCAAAGAAAAATCACCCAAACGAAATTTCGCAAACCCTCTTTGGCATATTCGAGCTGTTACTGCGTCCTCTTTAAACACGTCACACAAGTTTTTTTTTTGTTGTTGTTGCCTCCATCGCGTTATTCCCTTTTTAGAACCCGTACGACATACAATATCTTAAGTGCACTTTTTCTTCACCCATAGTGACAGTTCTACAAATTTGAAAAAACCGACTAAAATACGAAGAAATGTGTAAATCATCAATAATACTCTACCCTAACTGTTTAAACCGGTTTCAGTCGATAATCGACAACGTGTTCAAAAACGTTACACCTAATAACTAATACGAATGAAAGTTGAAAAATGCTGTTATTAGGAAACATCTTTTATAGCTTATAAAACGAATTCAAAATTTCAAAATATCGAGTAATTTCTAAATTATAAAGACAGACCATGACAAACCCTGTAAAACAATATGAAATCTACATATTTTTCGAAATTTTAATTTTAAAATATATTTGAAATAAGAAAGAAAATAATTCCTGCTTATGATAAAAGAAGATGCCTTGTATGGCAAATGGTGAATCGCAGAGCTACAGAATTTTGCGTGGAGGTTCTTTCTGACCTCTTCTGAAGCCCGATTTCCGCATTTCTGATTGGTTTTTTTAAATTAATTTATATAAATTTCTGAAACGATCGATTCTGGTTGTAGAAATGTATATATAAAAAGTCCTTCGTGGCTCATTAGCTCAGTGGGTTACAACTTCATGCTCAATAAGCGAGGTCGTGGATTCGATCCTCCAAGTGCCAATGCGTTACATTTTGCAGATAATTAAGAGAAAAAATGTCAATTGATAAAAGAAAAAATTTCAGTATCTTCACAGTATTCTAAACTGAATGGATGAAGAGAAAGGGGAAAAAATGTAAAGTTAAATTTAGAGGAGTGTGGGTCTCTTTTATGGGCAAGCGGTTGATTGCAGAGCAACAAAATTTTCTGTAGAGGTCCGTCTGTAGAGACCATCTTCTGGTATACCTCGACGACCCATTTTCGAATTTTTTATTAGTTTTTAATAAAAAGTTTTGCAGGTGTGAAGATAGTCTTGCTCTGCCATCTGTTGTCTTAGAGGGAAGATGATAATCTTTTCTTGAATAACAGCAGCGCCCCTTATCGTCCAGTTAACACCGACATCGAAATTTCCGATTAAGGCGCAAATGCAAGCAGTGGAGGTCCAGAACCGATATAGCGCAGGCGAGGAAAACGCTGCCGAAAGCAGTGGGTATCTGAAGAGAGGTTTTAAGCGATTTTAACGAATAAATATATAAAAATGCATTTAAATACAGTGATTGATGTTTTTTGAAAATTTCTTTAAATAGAGTGACTAGCGAAGCAGGCAAAGCCTGCTAGTCTTTAATAAATTATTCAGTTCGGATAATTTTCAAAGCGCTTATCATTTTTTATGAAATTAAAGTTCTGCCTGATAAAGTGCACACACATTTTGTATTATTCATAGACAATTAACCTGAAAAATCTCTTGCTCTACGAAAAATCAAGGCAACTTTGAAAACGCGAACAAAAAAAAGGAGGGAGTTTTATGAAACGTAAAGAAAAAAGCGAAAAAGAAAAAAATCCCTAAAAAGAATTGTTGGGATCATTCTGCTTAGTTGGAATATATTTTTACTCCATTTGAATTTCATGCAACGTTGACTGAATGCAGCTGTCTGCATTGTAGAAAAAATCCCAAAAGAACTCCTGAACAACAAAGAAAAAGAAAAAAAAAATGTTTTTTCTCATACACTTATATATATATATATATATATATATATATATATATATATATATATATATTTAAAAAAAAAGAACTAAGCATTTTCGATATTGATTAAATAATTTTCTGCAGTGCAAAATTTAAATAATTATATTTTGAAAAAATTAATCACTTTTTTTTTTCTTCTATACTGAATACGAGAAAGCACAGGATTTAAAAAAAATTTCGACTTTAAGATTCTGATGGATTGACAAATTTCGACAGTTCCAAAACACAATTTCACTCATTTTAGGTAATGGCTGTTCGACTGCGTGTCTCTGTGTGTGTGACAAAATTTGGTAACATCTCTAGGTAAAAAACAAATAATAATGCAGGGAGTTTCAAGTTAATTTACTTAAAAAAAAAAAAAAAAAAAAAAAAAAGAATCATTATTAGCATTTTTATTTACGTGATGCTGTATGAACTTCTGTATCTATTTAACTTAATTTACCTCAATCCGGCTGATTAAAGTGTTTCCTCTGGGCGTTTCAATAGCAAAGAACACATTTCATATCGAAACAATATGTCTGTAGCAGTTTGAAAATAAATGAAATTATAATCACATCTGTGTGTGTGTGTGTTGCCAGACAAATAAAAAATAAATACGGTAAAATGAAGCCACAAAAATAAGCTGAATCACGAGATGGCATATTATTTGCATATTAACGCACCAACATGAATTTTATCGTACGGCTAATATCTCTTAAAACTTGAGCTGATGCATCATTAAAAAAAAACATAAATCAATTTTTAGGGCTGAGGGCCTATTAGTCTCAATCTGGGATTTTTGCGTTTTCGATTTCGATAGTTGGACATTTGTCGAAATCTAAAATTTATCGAAAATATAATTGAATATTTGAAAGCGATGTTATAATTTGAAAAAAGAAAGAAAGAAAGAAAAAAAAAAAAACTAATAGTCGTCCGTCCTAAACTAAATTCTGCTTGCTTTTTCCAGAATTTCATCAATTTTTTTTTTTTTTTTTTTTTTAATTTGCGTATAAAATTTCGAGCCGTTTCTATAGGTGCGCGGACGATTGAAATGAAAGGAATATTAAATACAAAAGAATACGGGTATAAATAAATGAAAGTGCATAAAAAATGAAAGTATTTTTTCATACCTTCTTGACATCGTAAGAAAATAATTTTTGTATTCTGCAAATCTGGCTAACCATACCTTTCGAATGATACCACTTTCAACCGTCTACTCCCGTAATTAATATGTTACAAAGTGTACCACAAATTTCCTGCTTGACTATTAACGTATGGATTTTATTTTATTTTCGGGGAAAAAATAAACTCGTATTTTGTTTCCTTATTTTGGCTTAAAATATTTCTTTCTTTTTAATCCATTTTAAAGTTAAAATAAGGTTTTTATTTAATAACCTTTGATCCAATTATACGAATGAGCTAAAAAAAATATTTTTTTCTTAGTAATAAGTATGCCACTTTTTGTAGCTGTCAAATGAACGGTATAGATTTTTACAGTGAACTAAAAATCCACACAAACAAACAATCAGCTTTATATATATAGATTGCACCCTAACACAAAAAACCACTTTTTCTCAATTTTTGATACAGCAATAAAGAACAAAATTTCATATGAAAATTTAAAATTATCTATAATGAGTCATTGCGAAATTAAAAGGAATTACTTCTAATCGTAACAGTCAATTATGAAATATTTTCTGCATGAGTATTTTTTCAAAAGATCTCGTAATACATTTTAAAACGAATGATTGTATCATAGAGTTACAATAATTTATAACAAAACATTCGACTTTCTTTTTCACCCCCCCCCCCAAAAAAAAAAAAAAAAAACTGCTGCCTATAGGACACAAAATGGATTTTCTTTTCGGCCTTTTGTGTATACTTCCTTGAGATCTAAGTCGTCTGAAATCGTCATGTAAAATAAATTTAATAAATAACAATTTGTATTGCGTGAATTTGTATCGCTAAATGTAGAAGAAATTTCTCTGAGGACTATAACGCCCTAATGTTACATTATTTTTTAATTTTTCATTATTGTATTAAAATTTTATCTAATTTGAAAAGGAAAAAAATAAACATTTTGGCAGATCTTTCAAAAGTTTAGTGTTTGTAACATTTAGCATACATAATTAAGCACAGACCGAGCTTTCCTAAAAAGTAAATTTTAGAGATAGAGAGAAAACCTTCCATGTAATATAAAAGTTTTGTATTATAAAAAGTTTATATATTTCATAGCAATTTCTTGCTTTTATAAAATAAAAAAAACATTTAATTATGTTTATTAAAAATTTACTAATGATGTTTTGATGCACTTTTATTTTCCCCCACTTTTACAAATTAATTGGACTAAAATTTATAAAATATAAAAATTTAGTATATAAAAGAAAAAGAAAAAATTCTAGTAAAATAATTGTGTCATTAGCTTATCCTACACATATAATAAAATAAGATGTTTGTGTGTCTGTCATTGTGTATGTATGTCCGGAGCATTTTAGGAAAACAGCTGATCGCAGAGCTACACAAATTTGCATGAAGCTCGTAATGACCTCCCCTAATACACCTCGAAGCCCGATTTTCGAATTTTTGATTAGTTTTCTTTTAATTAGACTTTTTTTTTTTTTTTAATTGGATTTTGCCATGGTGTTTCTGTGTCAAGCTAAAAAACAAGGAATTTCCATTTGAAAGTAAATGTGAGATATTCCTTATGTTGATCAGTGGTTCAGTCGGTTAAAGCGTCAAGTTGTTAATGCGATGGTCGGGGGTTCTATACTCGAGGGCGGATGTGTTACTTTTTTTGCAGATAATTCATAGATAAAATGTCAAATTGTGAAAGAAAACATTTCATTGTCTACGCAGTATCCTAAGAAATCTGATTAGATTTTTTAAAAAGCTTTCTTTTAGTTACTAAAACGCACAGAATAAAAATTAAAAACCACTGGAGCCCTAAAAATTATAAAATAAATATTTATTCTTTAAGAGATACGGCTACAAAAAAATAAACGTGTCATCAATAAGTAAATTTTAAAGAAAAATATAGATGTTTCACTTTTGCAAGAGAGGAAATATTTTAACTAATCAAGATTCGAGATTCTTTTTATATGTTAGATTTTTTTTTTTTTTTTTTTAATTAATTAAATAAAATATGCAATTTATTTCCTTATAATAGCTTGAAAATTAGCCATTTAAATATTAGTTTTAAATTTAATTGTTGCCAAAAAAGTTTTCATTTCATTGTTTTCGACAAAAAAAGAAATATATTTTCACGCGAATAGTGAAATTTTGCTACTCAATAATGAAACTAAAATATTTAATAGATGTTGGGATACAGTCATTTTTGAAATCGTAGTTCCTAAATAATAACAAATCTATCTTTCGCCGATAAATACCCAAATTGAAGTACCCGGAATAGACCTTCCTACAGGCAGTGCTAAGCTGGACCGGATGCAGTGCCGGCGGAAAAAGACCTGCCGTAGGCAGCATGTACCCGAAGCAAGGTTTAGAGCGATTTCAATGTAGGTATTTTTTATTTATTTCTTTATTTATATTTAGTTTTTATTTATAATATGATATAAAAAATAAACATTGATTTAATTCTTTTGAAAAATCATTTAAATATAGTGACCTGCGAAGCGGGCGTAGCCTGCTAGTATTAAATGAATTAATCACGTGATTTCTTTTATATCTTGAGTTTCTTGGAAACGGCTCTAACGATTTTGATGAGAATTTGGGGTTCAGGATTTTTCGGGATAAAAAATCGATTGGATTTAACCTAATCTTCAGGAAAATTTGCATTCACTGTTAACCCCTTTTTCGCCGTTTTCAAAGTACGTCAGAAAATGTGTTTACTCGGAAATGGAGACAACTATTTTGAGGGAAGTTTGTGGGTTATTTTTATAGTGAGAAAAATTAGCGTTCATTGTTAACCGTCACAACACTCAGTGAAAAATAAGGCAAAAACTTTTTCGAAAATGATTTTGATAAAAAGTTAGGAATTTTTTGTAGACGATAAATGTATTTGACACCAGTTCATCTTTTCAAAATTAGCATTCAGTTTAACCTTTACTCAGCTGGTTGCAAAATATGGGAAAAATATTTTGTTAACGCGAGAAGGGATCTAACGATTGTGATAAAAACGTAGATTTGAGATTTACAAGAGGAAAAACTCATCTGATTAATCTTCGTCTTCAGAAAATTAGCATTTATAGTAAACTCTCGCTCCACCTGCTGCAAAATAGGACAGACATTTGATTTTCTCAGAAAGAATCTAACGATTTCGATAAAAACTTTTGGTTGAAGATTTGTGAGATGACAAATCCACTCGATTTGAATTTATCTTTAAGAAAATTAGTGTTCACTGTAAACCCCTACTCTACTCATTGTAAAATAGGACAGAAACTTGGTTCTCTCAAAGATGGCTCTAACGATTTTTTAAAGAGGACTCATTCACCAGGCCCATCACGAAAATTAATGGCGACAACTGTTAATCCCCATTCTACCCATAGAAGAATAGGGCAGAGATTTGTGGTTTTCTTAGACACTACTTGAATAATTATAATAATAATTTAGATTTAAAGTCTTTTTGAGTTTACAATTCAGCCTGAATTGCCCTCCTCTTCACTAAAGTTTAGCGGTATCTCGCGCTTAAAAAAAAAAAAAAAAAAAAAGGCAAAAACTTCAAATTATTTTTAAAAAAATTTAGAGTTCATGTGTTTTTGAGATGGCACTTCAATCAGAAGTACACTTATCTTCAGTATAATTAGCGTTAACTGGTAACTCGCACTTAATCCGGGAAAAATACAGTTTTATTATAAATCTATGGAATTATTTTTAAAAAGAAAGAAAGAAAGAAAAGAAAAAAGAAAAATGAGGATGAGTTTTTTAAAAATATGAAAAATTTATCTGGCTTATCTTTCTCTTCAGGAAAATTAGCAGTTACTCCACTGTCACCGTTCTTCCTGTGTAGTTAAATATTGCAGAAAGATGTTTTTCCAGGAAACAGCTTGGATGATTTTGATAAAAATTTACAATTAGGGGTTGATTATTTGATTTGAAATTTTCTTATCTCCAAGATAATCAGAGTTTCACTAGTAACCCATGCTCCGCCAAGGGCAAACAAATGGGAACTATATTTAAGGATAAAATAAATAAAAAGAATCACTGGATTTACACTACAAATGAATTTTTCAATGACATTGAGTGAACTCTGTCAACCAGGTGCTATATGCTTATAAATATTTTTTAGCTCTAGATTTCCAGAAAAATAAATTTAAGACAGACGTTGATCTGTATTATTGTTATTACCAGATAACATAGTTTTTACATTATAACTGGAAGTTATAATTTTATGAATTTAAACAATGTTTAAGTACTTTTAACTATTTCACTTTTTCTTTCTTTTTTTTTTCCATAAATAATGAATTGCATTAAAATCATGCACATTTTCAAGCATATAAAAAAAGAAAGAAATCTAGCAAAAAATAGTATAATCTAGCTTAGTTTCTTAGCTTTTCCAGCAAATTTGAAAGATATTTAGTTTATTTCTTTTTCTATTTGACATTAAATAATTAATGGAAGTTTAACAAGTATTTTTTTAATATTTTGTAACAATTTCATATTGTTCTTGAAAAAAAAAAAAAAAACAATAATAGAAAAAAAAATCAGCATGAATATGGCATTTATATTATAAATACATTCTATTTATTTATAATATTTATAAATACATATTATTTATATAAGTAATATTTAAATAGTACCCATCTTGATACATTTTGCCGATATAAATATGTAATGTATACCTGAACGACAAAATTAGCTATTGGTTACACTAATTAAGTTTAGAATATATTTGAAAAGTAAAAAAAAATAAATAATTAAATAAATCAGATCATAAATTTCTCCTTTATTTTACATTTTTATTAAAAAAAAAAAAATCTGAAAAATGTTTCCCTCATTTATCCTTATCTCTGATATATATATTTTTTCTTTGTTTTTTCATCAAATTTTATTGATTTGAGCCGTACACACTAACAGACAAATTTCTTTTCATTTAATTAGAAACTAAAACAGTTATTACACAAATCATTACATGTTTTACATTTTTTTTCTTTTTGTTTTTAATACGGATTTAAAATTATGATATAACACATTATAATTTAAAAATAAATTAATAAATAATTCGAAGAATTAGTACTGAATACATATATATATATATATATATATATATATATATATATATATATATATACTTAAATAAAATATTTCTACCTATTTTCAAAATTTATTTTTCAACTATTATAGTTTTTGTCAACAATTACTTTTCTTTCAAAAAATAATAAATATATCAACATATTCATTACTTTTCTTTCAAAAAATAATAAATATATCAACATATTCATTACTTTTCTTTCAAAAAATAATAAATATCAACATATTCATTACTTTTCTTTCAAAAATAATAAATATATCAACATATTCATTTCTTGAAGAATGTTACATATAATGAACTTTAAATAAATTTCAAACATTCAATTCAATAATTAAAATTTTTTTCGTCCGTATTTTGAATTGGTAATGCGTCTTATTTGCTTAAAACGTACTCTGTATATCTAAAAGAATTATTTGAATTCTGTACGGAACGAAAAATTAGTTACAAAAATTGCCTCATTTCTTTAAAATATTCCTTGTTCTATATTTAAAGCAATGGCAAGATTTTAAAATTTCGTATCGTTGGTTCGTACATTTTGTATGTTTGGAAACGTAGTTACTTTAAATAAAGCAATAAAAGAAAAGGAGTCTATTTTTTGTAATATCAATATTATATCCAAAAGCATTATTCTTCTTGAATGAGTATGAAGATTTTATCCAAGATTTATGTTCATATTCATAAAAAGCGAAAAAGTGAGAATGTAGATTTCAAAATATATACTGTGAAAAAAGTAATGCAATTTTCTTATTTTACTGTTGTCATTTTTTCTTCAGCAGGTTAATATTCATTTGTGAGTTCATTTTGTTCCATATCTCTCATTAAAAATCTGTGTGGAAATTAAAAATAAAAAATAATTTCAGGCAATTTCTAAAATTATATCAAAACCTCCATCAAATATATGTTTTAAACGCTCTTTATTAAACATACACACACACACAAATGCTGGTCTGAAAACTTCAAATTTCGCTTTGTTTTAAAAAGGGGGGGGGGGGACACACAAAAACAGTATAAAACTTTTGAAGATATTTACATTTTTTTCTGAAATTTTTGACTCATTTAAGTGTAAAGATTTTTAATGTGCCCTTCCCAGTCTAATCGTGTTGGTAAATTTTTTTAATGTATATATTTTGCATTTTTCTTTCGAAGTTTTCCTTTTTTTTCCTTTTTCATACATATTGTAAATTCTTTCTTTATTTCTTTCTTTTTTTTTTTTTTTTTTTTTAATAAAAAGAGAACATTGATAAATATCTGAAAATGCCATTAAATTATCTGACGTGAAGTCAGATAATTTGTTATCCAATATTTCTTCGTCCTTCATTGCTTAACGATCACCGAGTCGTCAACAGGAATCGAAATATTGTGAAAGGTGTGCTTTTAAATATTAATGCGAAAGTTATCCCGGAAGACTCATTCATAAAAGCACTTCGAATATAAATGTTTTATTCAAAACTTGTCACACGACAGAGAATTTCAATTTACGTACTCTCGAATACATTAGGTCTTACAAATATTGCCAAATAGTATCCAGAAAATGGCGACAGAATACATCTGGGAGCTTCAGAATCCGTAATTTAGTAATGACTCGTAAACGTGTTAGAAAATGAACGTTTATTGATGGATTTGTAGATTTTTCACGGTACGTCAATTAAATTAGGATGCATACACCGCTGTCTGTTGGTAATTCGTAACGTTAATTGTCTTAAGTAAAGTGTTTAATTTTGAACACATTATTCACAATTCATTTAATCCGTAGTTCAATGAAATTTACTATTCAAGAGTTCAGTCATTTTAACTGAAGACAATGAACCGTTACTTTTATCAATTGATTCTTTTGGACAGATTCACCCATAAATTTACACACTACATTAAAGCCTAGTTTCTGTGATCGTACAGACATTTTGCTTGATAACGGCTCTTGCAATATAAGATCTTCTTTTCTCTCTTTCTCCATGTACATTTAAGTAAAGAAGCTCTGTATATGTAAAAATAATACTAAAATAATTGAGTGTAGTTTGAAGGAATTAATTAGAGCAGCCTATACTCTATTTCCTTTACGCAGTCGCCTCAAGGCCAAGCTCAGATGAACTGTGATTTCACTTTCCCCGTCCGTTGCTAGGTTACTGAAGAAACAACGATATCTCATTGGATGGAATTGAGCACGTGATCTCATTCACGTGATCTCTCTCTCTGAATTCCGTGGCCTTGAAGTGCCTCTGATGAGGAAATGGACTTTTTATTGTCGCCCACTCCATCATACCTCTAAGGGTAGCTTGGAGATGTACCATCTCAATTTTCGATCCTTCACGAATGGGATGAATCTTCCCTGTAGTCTGACACCCTGCGATAAACACTTGACCGTCACCTCGTTACAGTCTTTGAAGACGACCCGAGAAAGGTATTACCCCTCCCAAGTATTAACCGCAGTCTGTGCTGCTTGACGTTCGGTGTTCTAATCGGTACCGAGCTCAAAAAGCTACTTCACTGCGAGTTTGGGTAGAAAAAAAAGATTGATAGAACCAAAAAAGACTTAATTGCAATACACTTTTCAGAAAAAAACTGAAGACTTGAAATAAAATTTACGACAATTTTTTGTAATGTATCTTTTTGTAACAGTGAATTGTTATTGAGTTCTTTGTAATAATAACTAAAGTTTTCTCGATCACTTGATATATTAGTCACAATAACTTTACATAAAATTTTGTTTGTGGTCTTCTCAAGTGTTACAGTATTGTTTATTAGTAGTCATTAACTTTATTACCGAAACATTGAATTTTCATAAATATAAATTGTTCTTTGTGAAAAAAGACGATGCGTATTATCTTCCATAATATATATCTTGCGATTTCGGTGTATAAACTTTCATACAAGAAAGATTTCTTTATTTTCGTAATTTCTATCCTATTTATTCTTTTATAAACTTGCACAAATCTTTCACTCGCCAATGATTCAAAAAATGTGATTAGACATCTGACTTATTCATGCGCAATAGTGATAGAACACATTCTTTCATAACATCACCACTAAAGCGATGAATCGATAAAATTTAGGATAAATCCCTTTCTTACAGATTCGTGAGAAATAATGTCTAAACAGAATGTGTATTGAATCCATCTTTCTGAGATAAAATTTATATAAAAAGTTCAATTATTTAATTCTGTGCATTAAAACTGTTTTCGACTTAAAAGAAAAGAAAAGAAAAATTCTATCTTTGCCGAAGATTTATCTTTGCATTATAAGATAAAAAGGTAAATAAATGTTTTTTTTTTTTTTTTTTTCTTTGTTACAATTTAATGAGGTTTGACAATGTGTCAGTATAGATATAGGAAAACACTTGTACCTTCTGATGGCGAAAAAAAAAGTCGGGTGTTTTATATGAAAAGAATTCCTAGTAAGACGGAGGACATAAAAACAGAATTTAATTCTACGTTTAGTTATCCTGTCGAGTTTGATTTATTCTAACAATCAATTTTCATCAGAGTTACTTTTACTTTCTCTTACTCGTATACACTGTTCAAAAAATGAAATGATATCGGGGGTTCGATCCATATTCAGGAAAAATGAATTTTGGTGACCAAGGGATTATTCACAAACATAATATGCTGTAAGATAGGAAGTCATACATGATTGAAAAGATAAAAATTAATTTATTTCGGTATTTTGGTACAAAACGTAAAATACACAATTTTTTTTTAAAGAAAAATAACAGCGTAATTCTTTCACAGAAATATATTTGAATATATTATAATTTCTTCTGGAGGGGCACCAGAGTCGGATACCTCTTTGGTGTGGATCAGTTTAGGAGTGAGGAAATAAAGTATTTCATACCACTCTTTCAACTGTCAACCATTTGTGAGGTTGACGGGAAAGCAATAACTCCCCTTCCGAACATATACGAAACATTTTCCATAAAGGCCTGTTTCCACTGGAGGTTCAAGACCAAGGTTCAAAAAGTCATCAATCACGCTTCCGACACAAAGAGCCAAATGTCTTGTCATCAGTTGTAGCCTTTTTTTATCAGATTGCGCAGTTACTTCAAAGGAAAGCATGCAAAACTGACAAAGATATCTGCCTCTGGCCCCTCAATTATCTCAGTTGCGGGTTAGAACCAGAGGCTCTCCCTTTTCAAACCAACCCGTAGACCCAGGTCCAACCGCTTGACCACATCAAAGGATTCTGAATAGCGCCGCTCGAAACATTTCCAACCGACCCTCAGTGGAAACTGCACTTTAGACTCATCTCGAGAGAACATGCTGGCTAAAGGGTTCGTTGACATCTTCATTGTAAAATAAATTGTCCAGAAACCCCGGGCGATGTGGACTGCAACTGATATTCATTAAAACGAAATTATCCTCCATTGCTCTGGCGTAAAGAGCTACAATGGTATTTTATCTCTGTCAGGGATCCATTCGTAATCATCCGGATCACATTACGCCTTCTCTAAATCTGATATTTTCTTTCACAAATACAGAATTGTTTCGACAGCAGGACTTGTCCCAGAAGATTGCGTAGCTTCTTTGTCTTCGTGTCCTACCCACTTTTGTGGTTTCCTCCGAAACTCGCGTAAATACGGGCTAGGACCCCTAAGAAAGACCCCCACGGAGGGCATTCCCCCCCTAGGCCTAGGACACATCAGGAGTCAATCGGCCTTAACTCCTACAACCAACCTACCCACTTTCTGTGGGCAGTACTAATACACGCTGCTGACGATTGACATAGTACAGAGTGTCCTAAAAGTTCCAGTACTGACGCTGATGTATTCTTTATTTACAAAACAACAAACCTTAAAACGATTATTTTTATGCTAATGATAAAAGGCACATTTAAAATAACGGAGGAAAAAATACAGAACTTGCATTTATAATAAATGTTCAAAATGTCCACCTTTTTCTAGGAGGCAATGCTGAATTCGTTTGCGCATGCAGGGCCTGATTACCCAAAAGGCTCAGGAAGCACAAGCTTCCCCTCTATAATTTAAGAGGGGGCCTTAAAATGACTAAAAACAGTTTCTTGGAATTTCTGTTTCATATTTTCACCCTCAGATTGAATTTTTTCTGAGAAAGGTCGCCTAAAGCAAGGTGAAATACTCACTATTTTGGGAAAAATCTGTTATTTAGCCTCAAAAATCTGAATGCTCTTAATTAATAAGTTATACGATTTTAATGTTGTGTGTAGAAACTATCCAGGTATATGAATGAAAAAAAAAAAAAAAAATCCGAAATGAAAGGGGGGCCCAGAAATGATACTGAGCTTCCCCTAGCTTTAAAGCTTAATCGGGCCCTGTGCGCAAGTGTTTAAAAACGCGTTTTAACATGCTGGGAGTGACTTCTTGTAGAGAAATGTGTACCCACCTGCACAAAACCTGTATTATGAAATTGTCGAATGAACTGATATAGCATATTTTTACTCGGTGTTGCATCATCTGGATATTTATATCGCCAAACATCTTTGCATCTTTCATACGATTTACATTCAAAATAAGCTTCAAACAGCGAAATTCTCTGAATGCGTGATAAAAACATTTCACTATGAAGAACAAAATAACATAAAACTTTATTCTCACACAACTTGAGCGAGAAAAGAAACAAACTATAAAAAATAAAGAACTGATGCAATAATAAGCAGTCGATAAAATTTAATATTAAAAAAAGTCATGGACACAATGAGTTCATTAAGTTGGAGTACTGGAACTTTTAGGACACCCTGTATAAGGTCTACGAGCATAAAAGCTCACAGAGTTGTTTGACCCGAAGCTTTGGTGCCAATAACCAGTGAGTGTGGTGTCGGAGAAGAGTGGCATTCATTGTTCGATTATTTTTTACTGGAAGGCAACCTTAGGTATCGGTTGTTATTTTGCGTCGTGGTTCGTCTAAAATCTGGGTCTGCTCTTCGATATGACTTTACAGTATTTTAAAATAATCTGGTATGTAACTCACACGACTTTCTCTTACCCGGCATTTAAATACAATACACAAGATTGCATATTAAGTTTTAAGATCAATATCGTAAGATAATAAAGGTCAATGTACTTTTAAAATAATCTAAAATGAATTCAGGAACAGTTTTATTTGACATGCAATTCTGTGTGAGGGGGTCTACGCCCCCTCCCCCATTCAATTATAGTGCATACAATTATTAAAAAAAAAATTAAAAATCAAAATTGTTATTAATTTGCCTTCAAACTTGCCAATCTTCATAATTATTTTGAGTGGTTACCTAATACGGACTTCAAACTACCCAATTTGAATTTCGTTATTTGTTTTTAAATTATGCTGATAATAGATAATAATACATTGGACTTTAGTAAACAGGGCACCTTAAAACGTGATATTATGCAAAAAACAGTGTTAAAAAATACTTCGTTTACAGTATGCGTATGAATTTTCCTTCCTGAGCAGTTTTCGTCGACATAGTAAAATGTAGCAAATCACTTCCATCCATCATTACATCCAATAGGAAAGAACGTTTAGCTCAGTTTTGGGTAGTATATTTGTTTATAATCAATATGCATATTGATTAATCAATATAATCAATTATAACCAAGATACATATCGATAATCAATATGTATATGGGTTATAATCAATACTATTCTTGGAAAGATTTATGGGCAATTTTACGGAAAAGTAAAAAATAAAACAAATTGAAAAGCTTTGCTGGTGGGCAATTTTACGGAAAAGTAAAAAATAAAACAATTTGAAAAGCTTTGCTGGTCCAGTGGACCACTAAAATTTATATTTTACTGGTCCGTTGACTTTTTTTGTAGTGTCGGGCCAACGGGCCACTATTAATTTCGAGCCCTGAATGCATATATATATATATATATATATATAATAAACTATCTGGATCTTATAATTAATTTTAACGATAATCAAATTAATACTGACATTTATGATAAACGACAAGATTTTAACATTAAAGTAAATTTGTTTACTCATTTCAAATCATGCTTGCATCTCTCTGTATACAGAAATATAAATTTTTAATCACTTATACCAAATAATGTTCACTTATACCAAATAAATTTATGTTCAGCTAAATATAAAAATAAAAGCATAATTAAACTTACTGAGGAAACTTTACATATGGGTTTCCGAAAAAAGTTTATTTATTCTTTGATCTATTAATAAATTTATCTATCCAAAAAAAAAAAAAAAAAAAAAAAAATATATATATATATATATATATATGCACTTATGTGTATTAAAAAATAAATAAATAAAAAAAAATAGATAAAAGTCAATAAAAAAGGTGGCTGTTGGGCGGGCAGATGTTTGATTAAGGTGGATGGGTGGAGTTGTTGGCCGGTTGGTTGGGTGGGTTGATGAATTATATTTTAAAAAAGAAATTATTTCTGCATGTCATTTTTATAATACCATTGAATGCTTGTTTCAGAAAAGTTTAATTACTGGAACAATCTATATTAATAAAATCAGAGTTTTGTCTGTAAATTTGTCAGAATCGAAAAGTTTTGCGATATCTTCACGTTTCACACCCCATGAAAGCCGAAAATGACTTCAGAAAATTTTGCCTGTGTGTGTGTGTGTGTGTGTGTGTGTCATCGTGTCCGAATGTCGCTTTTTTTGTCCGGGCATCACTTGAGAACGGCTGGACGGAATTCAACAGCGCTTGGCAGGAATTTAGGTCTTCACCCAACTTAAAAGTATATCTATTAACTTTTCAGAAATTCCCCCCCCCGTTCCCCCCTAGGGGGTAAAAGACAAACACGTTTGTCCGGGCATCACTCAAGAACGGCTGTACGGAGTTCAATGGCGCTTGGCAGAAATTTAGGTCTTCACCCAACTTGAAATTATATCTATAGAAATTTTCAAAATTATGATTAGTGTTTAAATTGTGGGTAAAAAAACCCCTGCGCATGCGCCATAAATATTTTTCACTAAAATGCTTTGAATGGAAAAATAAAATATAAAAATATTTTTTTAAGTTAAAGACTTTTGTATTCGCGTGATTCGCACCACAAATTATGAAAAGATTGAAATGAAGTGTTGCCATCTAAGTTCCATACTTTAGTTAATTTTAAAAAATCTAATTGTCGTATCGAAAAACTGTTTACACCCCAGGATTCAGAAAAATCATCTTTTCATTTGGTACTGAATTTGTAATGATAGGTCTGATATTTCTAATTTATTTTTCCCTTTATCCGTTTTTCCGTTGCCACTTAAATTTCATACTTTAGTTATTTTTTAAAAATCTAATTGTCGCATCGAAAAACTGTTTGAACCCCTGGATTCAGCAAAATCACCCCTTTCATTTGGTATCAAATTTATAAATATAGGTCTGATATTTCTAATTTATTTTACCCTTTTTCCGTTTTCAACCCAGATTCGATATGGAACAGCTTTAGTATTGGATCCCTTTGGCAAAATTTGAAATTCGGCACCGAAGTAGCTCTGACGTTTCTCGCCAAGATCTTTAATTGCACAATTGAGATAGCCAATTCAGTTCATCGCAAAAATGGCTTAAAAAATTTAAAGCCGCCAAAGGGGTCCCATACTAAAGCTGTGCTTTTTGTATTTATTTATTTATAATATTTTCTATTAAAGACTTCTGTGGTCACGAAATTTGGTGCGTAAATTGTTTGTATGCATCCGGCACTTATTGTAACTGGATTTCATGAAATTCGAAATCCCCCCCCCCCTTCTCGGAGTCGGAGGGCAATAAACATGTGTAAAAACGCGTTTTTCCGTTTGAATTCGCTTTGAATTATCTTAGAATGGCGAATTTTGGTGTGTGGATATTGATTAAGTGTACGCATTATATACATTAGTGGGATTATGCAAAACTTCGAACTCACCCGCTGAGGAAGGGGAAGTAAGAAGTGGGTAAGTTGTGCCGAAGACAGTGGGAACTCAGACTCCTCACGTTGCGAGCGAGAAAACTTCTACCAATCACAGCGAGAACTTAGGTTATTAATAAAGATATGGGATTTTGACAACTCATTTAAGTTTAATGTCCAGCGAAGCGGGCAAAGCCTGCTAGTTACAAATAAAAATAAATCTTTCAAAGATTACAGGCCAAAATACCTGTTTGAAATGTGAAATCAGTTGATGGGTTTTTGTGAAAAAAGTTTAATTTTAAAGAAATTAATTACCTTCTAATTAAATTGTTTAGTTTAAATGCAACTTAAATTTCTGTTATTGCATTTTATTATAGTAAGTATAGTGTAGTCACTATAGTAAGTTGGCATCGTTAAAAGTAAAAAAGTAATTTGGCATAGTTTAAAATATATATATATATATATATATATATATATATATATATATATATATATATATATATATAAATTGTTGTTTTTTAAATGTAATATAGATGGCAGCACTTTGCACATTTTAATGATTCCTCTCCCTCGGTTACAAAAAAACTTAAACACAAAATCATGTTTAATTAATGAAATCTGTGCACTTACAAAAGAAAAAATTATTTGAAACAAAATTAATTGAAACAAACACTAATAATTTTAGGATACTAATAAATTTAAAATTTATTTGTAAAAAATAAAATTAAAAATTATTTTTGTTGAACATTTAATTTGTAGTAAATTTCACACACGCCATTTTATGAAATACGATGATCTGTATCTGCTTGTTAAGGTTTCGATTTTTATTATGTTGAAATTTTCAATTAAAAATTTTCAGGAAGTGTTTTGTCACTATTTTATTCGTTTCTATTCATGGTATTTTTATTGTAGGTCCGTGCTGTCTCTCGGCATTTTGTCTGAATGCTTGCCCGTAACAGAAAACCTACAATTCTGTGCTCAGTGCAATAGGGATAGCACCTGATGAGTCCTATTGCATTTTGAGCATTTTAATGGAATTTCCATCATGTTTTTGTCCAATGATTTGGTTCATTTTTTTTTTTTTTTTAATGCTGTTGTTTGTCTCAACTTTAAACGGTTTCTTTCATTTATTAAGATCGATATTTCCCATTTTAGTGTTGTCCATAACTATTCTAATCTTCTAATGTATCACAATGCAGGGTCCTTTTTTTCTATTATCAACTGGTTTTTTAATCTTATAAATTAATGTAAGTTTTTTTTTTTTTTTTTTTTTTTTTTTTTTTTTTAATAAATAAATAAAAACTTAATTCGGATAACTTGTTACCTTATTTGCATCTGTGTGTTTCTGTGGTATTTATATGATTGTCTCATCTTCATTCTCAATCTTTTCATTTTAATCACATAAATTCAACATTTTATATATAAGTTTTCAGAAAACCTCAAAACGCACATATATACAAGAAACAAGCTCTAAAAATCTAAAACTTAACAAACTTTAAAAACATAAATAATAATTTGTTTACAGTATAAGTGTAAGAATTAATTTTCATTTCTGAGCAGTTTTCCTCGTGAAGTATATCATAGTAAAATACTTCCACCCATGACATTCAACAAGAAAACTTTCGTTTGTTTATCGGTGGCCCTGTATGCCTTCTATAAGTTATGTGAACACAACGTTATGTACTTCAATATAGTCTTATTAATAACATACAGTACAACCTTAAAATATACTTCCAGTAATTTTTCAAGTATAGTCGCACTCTATTCCAGTTCTTTTGGGTTGTCCTGTAAACTATCGGAAAATGTTTGGAGATCCTATATTCTACATGAAACATACTTTTATGCATATAAAAAGTATGTGTTCATTTCATTTTGTTTAGTGCAAACTATAGATGTTAACCTGAACATACCAAAAATTTCGTCTATAAATGCAATGTATTTGAATTCTCTCTTGGATGTCCTTGTATACGAACCATTCACTTGATCTCAACAAAAAGTTTAGTGTAGACTCCGTGTAGGATACAAACTTAGAAGGGCGATTTTAAATTTCTTACTAACATTTATTCTTGAAATATTCTGTTAAGACACACATAGAGACGCACACACACAGACCCACCGCTAAAAACATGTTTTACAGATTTATTGAACCTGAAAACGTGCAAATTTAACAAAAAATCAAATTCAAAAGTTTGTCCCCAAAACAGCACTGGTGTTTTAATGGAAGGTGATCGAATAAAGCTAAAGGATTTTTTTTTTTTTTTAAATTAATTAAAGTCATTTTCTACTCTAAGATAACTTTAAGGTTGAGTGTGAGTGAATTTAAGAGATTCCTGCATAAGCGAGAATGTCATCTCACCAGACGTTTTAAATCGGAAAAAATTCTTTTTAAAAATCCTACTTTAACATCATTTCTACTCTTTTATAGAATTAGATTTTTCTTTTCCGGATGTTTCGAAATTTTAATCCTTAAGTGCAGATTAAAATACAATTTGTTTCTTCTCGAAACTTTATTCCTACAAAAAGTACACATACAAGAAATCTATGATTAAATTTCTACCTATTCACAATCATCAGAAGAGGAAACAGTTTGATAAAAGAGAAATATTTCTAAAAAGCGTGGACTTATTATACTTTTGCGGTTTCCACTGTGTATTCTCTGAAGTGAATCTGTGATTTTCTGCTGATTTACTAGAGCTAAGCAGGAACAGTTCTTTAGGAAAAAGTTAATTAAAAGTTTATGCATTTCTGAAATATCTTTAGATCTGAGGAAACTTGAAAGATACTTGCAAACGTGGACATCGGCCACCTCAAAAGAAGAATGCCTTTGTTTTAAATTATTCTGGTTTGAGATAATAGGCACCAGTTTAGTTTTTGATATCATTTTATAAATTGTTTAGAAAATTTAATAGGGAAAATGCATAATAAAAAGTTACTTATTTCTTAGGAATATTTTATTTGAAAAGAAATGAATAAAAGGTTTCTGTGCATGCACCGTAAATTGGAAAAAAAAAAAAAAAAAACATAGAAGATCGTTTCGTGTATAAATAATTAAACTTGCATTTATTTTATACTTGTACCGAAATTTCCAGTAACAGAAATATTTTTCTTAACAGCAACATTGACATTGATTTTATTATATTTTACACCATGGATCACATTTTAATTTTCCCGTGCAAAACGATATCATGACAGAAAAATAACGTCATAAGGGAAACTTTTTCTACGGTGGCAAATAGAGTACCTTTATAAACCCGACGTTTTTAGTTAATAATTTCGTTAATTAAAATGATAGAAATTTCTAAACAGCTAAAATGTCTTCCTTGAAGTAGTCTGAATAAACTGAGATACGCGGAGAACCCTGCTCCCCGCGAGAAATTGCTGTCGCAAAAAAAAAAAAAAAGACGCCAGTGACGGAAACTTTTTTTTAATACATAGAGAAATAAAAATCATAAATCAAAATAATGTGAAATAGGAATGATGATGGAAAAAATCTATGCAAGAAAAGGAAATATAATAAAAAGAAGTTGATTTAAAAGAACAATAATGCAAGCAAGTTGCGCATATAACAGCAAAACAAGTTATGTACAAGTTAAGTAAAAAAAATAAATGAATAAATAAACAAATAAAAGAGTCATAGAAAACATATTAAAGTATGCAAATTATGTAGATAAAAATGATATAAAACATTCCAAAAAATTCGCGCAAAAGCAGCGTATATATATATATATATAGGACGAACTACTCGATGAAATAGAAACAATTATAAAAAGAGAGGATTTGTTATATATTTACAATTTTACTATGTATCAAATAAATTATCTTAACATGCAATCTTGCACGATGGTATTATCTTAACTTTCATGCAACTCATTGTAATAATACCTGTAAAATTTTATATAATTTAAATGAATTAATAGTTATATTACGGCTAAGAATATCTGACATAATACACCTGAGAAAATCTGTGCTTTTGCAGCTATTTATGAATAATCACCCCTAACCTGCAAATCTGTCTCAAACTGTCATGTATCCATTTACTTAACACGATTCATAAACAGTATAAAAATAGTATTTCCATTAGTTTAGTATTTAAAGTGTCTTTGACTTACATTTTTTTTCTTTCTCTTGTAAAGATAGACGATTTAATAGATTTAAATATTAAAAATTATTTTTATTCATGCACAGTTATATATATATATATATATATGGGAAAGTAGGTGAACATGGCATACTACTTCTATTTGATCTCACCCTTTGAAAACTGGAGTATTTTGGATTATTGTGGATTCGACTGTGGAAAACTTTGGGTAGTTTTGTGTTGCATTTTTGTAACAGAAAACTGTACAGTTTACATGCAAAATTTTTAATAAGGAAAGAATTTTTTTTTTTTTTTTTTTTTTTTTTTTTTTTTTGGGGGGGGGGGGGGTAGTAGGACCAAGCGGGTAGTGTGGGATAATTATGAATATATGAAATACCCATTTTCTTAAAGGATAATATGAAATAAGATAGTTTTTTTACAGAAAATCAGGTTTAACTGGAATATAAACATTTTGCTTTTAAATTATTATTGAAAATAAACAGTAATGAAAAATTATCAACATTGAAGTTTTACAAAAAAGTGGAAATAATATGTTGTTATTCCATATTTCTCGAATCGCCATCTTGGAGAATAAATCAACCTCAACCACCCTGTTGGTAGAAATAAGTTTATGGGTATTAGACTTTCAACTTCCCTACCGGAAATGACACTAGGTTTTCACTCATTTTAGTGCTTCGTAAATAGAGATTACATAATTATCACCTCCCCACAGATTATTAATCACCTCCATAATTATCACCTCCTACAGATTACATAATTATCAAGTCTGAATCTTGACAAACTGAAGAAGGTGTAGGACACAAAAATTGACACGAGAACTACCGTTCCTATTTGAGGCCCAATGACGACGGTTGCAATTACCTACAAGGTACAGGTGAGATATTCCTCCATTCCGTTTTACCCGAATATTCTACATTCACACCGTTCCCCTATAGATTTACATATATATCGATTTTAATCTTTCCTTTATTTCTCTCTTCACGTTTTTCATTTAATACTTTTATTCTAATGTAAATAGGTAAAAGTTCTCATTTATGTTCTATAATGTACCGTACAAGCGACTATTTCAAATCTAAACAACTATAAGAATAAAAAATAATTTAAACGCTGGTAAAGGTACGGCCTAAAAATATATTATAAATAGTCATTAAATTTAATTAAAAACTGCTTTATAAAAAATATGAGGTTTATCAGAATATTTTTCTATTTTTCGAACATTTCCTTTTATTTTTTAGAAAAAATATATTATTATAACGCTAACAATTTTTTATTTTATAAAATACAAATAAGCTCTTTTAATGTCATAAATATTTAATAATTAAATATATATATATATATATATATATAATTTTTTAATACGTAGTAAAAACCAAGCAACTGATTTAAGACCACTGAAACGACCAATAGGAATAAAATTCCATCCTATTAAAATTACCTGTGTAGACTTTATTAATATCCCTAGTCACCATGGAGTACTGGTAATTATCCCTATTCTTGTTCTAAAATACAAATCTGCATCAAATTATGCTAACGTAAATTCTGTTCCTAGGGAATTAAAATGACATTCGCGTTTCACAGACGAGACAACTGGTTTAAAAGAATAGAAAATGGTCTCATCTTAAAATTAAATTTCAAATCGGGCTCGTGGCGGCAGCTAAGAAGCAATTGGTAATCTGGCTTTAATATCGCTTATTCATTTTCAACTTTCTTGGAAGACTTTTATGACTTCGGTTTGTCTTCCGGTCTGTTCACACTCCCATTTTGGTAAATATTTTATTAGAGTAACTTGAAACTAATGTACGTTATTCGACATTACTACGACATGCTTCTTATTTAACCTGGTATAAATAGCGCGACAGTGGTTTGTGCTCAATAACATCCAAAAAATTCCAGTTCAATACTTTACATGGAAGTGTTTTAAATTTTAATACCTTCGTAGTGCAAAAAGCATCTTAAAACTTGTTATTCGTGTGCCCGAAAACATATTTTCTACAGAAGAAAGAATATTAGCAAAAACAACTGTTTTACACAAAAATATTCAAGCACATTAGGAAGTATAATCGAAAACTGCTGAAAATACATTTTCAGTTCCATTATACATTTTTAGCAACGTACAACGGTATTTAAAAGAGATTATGACTTTTATTCGTCTCATTTCCACAGGAAGTTATGAAACTGATGCAGGCCATTCAAGTTCACCATGGCGTGTTCTCAATTGTAAGTGGTAGGAATAACGCAACTGGTTTGTATTCAGAGAGTCTTAAAAATGTTTCTGCACATTGAGGTCTGTGAAATGCATTTTTTAAGCATGTATTTTAATAGCTGTGTACTTCACATAGCATAACGAAATTAATATACATTATCAAGATGTACAAATTCATTTTCCCAGTAGAATAAAACATAACTGGCAAAACGGATTGGTTCACGGAATCCCACAAAATGGTTCACGTAAATTATATTTTGTAAATAAAAATTGCTCGATGAAATTTTCTATATTATGAGTTCTTTATTTAGCACTGTGTGTGTTGCGTACGTCATTTATTGAGTAAAAACAAAGCTATGAAAGAGATATTTTTATGGATTGCTCTTGTTTTCTCTTTCGACATAAAACTGTAAAAGGTGTCTTATCAGATTTTTTCTTCCCTGGTTATAAGCAAACTATTTTTTTTTCTATCCTTGCTTTTCCTTTTTTAAAGAATGTACAGCTCTACACAAAAAGAAACCATTAAACTAGAAAATTAAAGTTATTAAAATAAGTTTCTGATAATTTTACCCCTTTACTTAAAAAATAAAATTTATTTTAAAACATCATCACGAAGTACAAATAAGTTGAAATTCTAACGGTGGACGAATGTGTTGTTTAAAAATAAAGTTAATACTAGCTGAAACCCGTCGAATTCGACGATCTCTTTATTGACTGTAATGTTTCAAAAATCATCGCATCATTATAAATGTATTTCAAGTTAAAATATGTAATATAATTTACGACATTTCACTTAAAAAAAAGAAATTCGGAAAAATACTTAGAAATACTATATATGACATCCCTTTCTACAAAGTACTGTCAATGTGACGTCAAACTGACTCCAAATAAATAGTTGCTATCTTTTATTTTCTATTCCGTTAAATACTACATGTTAGCTGACCCGACCGGCGTTGTTCGGGCCTATGGTAATAACCTTAAATGAACTTTAAATTTGTATGGTTTTACATCTTTAACTCGATTTTGTTTGAATTTCTATTTTTAAATAAAAGCATCGCAAAAAATAATCAGCTGTAACAAAAAAATTACCACGAACCGAACGAAACTCTGCCTTGTGACACCGGTGCCTTCGGCAGCGCATACGCCGGTCGTTAATAACATAAAAATATTCCCAAAAATTAATCTGGAACCAAATGAACACGCTCGCTGTTGCCCGGGCCCATGATACCTTAAATGAACCTTAAATTTGTATGATTTTATACCTTTAACTCGATTTTGTTTGAATTTCTGTTTTTAAATAATAGCATCACGAAAAAAATGATTAGCTGTAACAAAAAAAATAATAATAATAATAATAATAATAATAATTACCTCGAACCGAACGAAACTCTGCCTTGTGACCCCGGTGCCTGCGGCAGCGCATACGCGGGCCGCTAATAATATAAAAAAATTCCAAAAAATTAACCTAGAACTGAACGAACCCGCCCGGTAATGCCCGGGCCCATGATAATAACCTTAAATGAATCTTAAATGTGTATGGTTTTATATCTTTAACTCGATTTTGTTTGAATTTCTATTTTTAAATGAAAAATCATAAAAATCATAATAAGAATCATAAAAAAAAATAATTATCTGTAACAAAAAATAAATAAATAAATAAATAAAAAATACCTCAAACAGAACGGAACTCGGGCTCGGGACCCGGTGCCTGCGGCAGCGTATATGCAACCCGCTAATAACATGAAAAAATTCTCAAAAATTAATCTTAAACCGAACGAACCTCTGACTCGTGTTACCGCTGCCTGTGGCTGCGGCACCGTATAGCAGGCATGGTACGCACGCGTTGCAAAATCCACTTTCCTCCACCAGGGGATGCAGTATGTTGTATACGAACATCCCCAATCGCCTTGAATTTCCAACACTTTTCAAATAAGGTGTCACTGGTAGTGTCGACTGCAAAATCCTTTAGTTGCACTTTCCACCGCCAGGGGGCGCAGTGTGTTCTGTACGAACATCATTAACGGTCAGGAAATACCAAGACCTTTAAAATAAGATGTAACATGATAGGGTCTACTACAAAATCACCTAGTTCCATTTTTCACCACCAGGGGGCGCACTATATTGTACACAAACATCCCCAATCAACATGAAATTTCAAGACTTCTACCACCAATCGCCTTGGATTTTCAAGACCTTTCAAATAAGGTGTCACATGCTGGTGTCAACTGCAAAATCCTTTAGTTGCACTTTCCACTGCCAGGGGGCGCAGTGTGTTCTGTACGAACATCACCAAGGGTCAGGAAATACCAAGATCTTTAAAATAAATAAGATGTAACATGATAGGGTCTACAGCAAAATCACCTAGTTCCATTTTTCACCACCAGGGGTCGCACTATATTGCATACAAACATCCCCATTCGACATGAAATTTCCAGACCTTTAAAATGAGGTGCTACATACGTGGGTCTAGAACGGATTTCCCTCTCAAACTAATTTCCCACTTCCACCCCCTCCAAATCTACTTTCCTCCTTCCCCCCCTCCCTTTAATATCGAAAATTCCAAATTCGCAGAAAGTGATATTTTAGTATTCGACTCTAGTCCCCATATGTACAATTTCTTCACCGTGAAGTAATTTGGAGCTTAGTTAAGCTCGTAAACGTGTTTTTAACCCGAAACGGGAGACTGTTTCCCACTTGTTTCCCCCGGGGAGGGAGGAAACCATTCGATTCTTTTTTATTTTTTTCTTCTCATAGCACATCTACAGACCAAGACCTTTCTTTAGACACCTCAACCAAATTTTTACACCAAGTAGTTCTCTCAATGTAGTGGAGACAGACAAAAACATGTTTCAAATTAATATATAGATGTATACTGCAAACAGAAGCACCATTTCTATCTTTAGTCCTCGAGTTTCTGTTTGTAAGAAATACGTATGATTTGCGTTTGCTTGTATACACGCAGAGTGGTTTTTATTAAATCTGCCCTATAAACAGCATCTTAAGACTGAAACGGGTGAGCCGGTTGCAAACAAATTTGGATACACAGGCTATACATGGAATGCTATCATGGTATTAAAAAAATTTAAGTACCATTGGGAGATTATTTACATTGAGGGGAAAAAAAAAAACGCCAAATTTAACAAAAAGGGCGACACAGTATCGAAAACTAATCAAATTGTTCATGATTTCCATGTTGGTCATTTTCTTTTACCAAACTTTTCAAAACCATGTTGATAGTGTTTATTATCCATAAAAACCGTACCCTAGTGAACGTTTTTGAAATACAATTTTAACTCCTTGAGCACATCTACGTATAAAGCATATATATATACATATAAAATCCGCTCACCTGTTTTACCTGAAGCTTGCATACATTAAACGTTTTTTATATGTGTTAAAAAAATGTTGAGATATTGCAGACTATGTGTGTGCCAAATTTCACATCTGTAAGTGCTGTAAAAAATTTTTGGAGACATTTGACAGACGCTATTTCGGTTTTATTTAAATAAACTAAATATGCATTCACATTAGAGGAAAGCTATAATATAGGACCACGATGGCGAACTTTGAAATTTAAACAATAACTCGGAAGTTTCTCGCCCATGTCTTTGCTTATGTAATTATGCTATTTTTATTCATAGCCAAAATGACAAAAAATATAACAAAGTCACCAAGAGGTTCCTGTAATAAAGCTGTAACCACATTACTTTCTGAAGGATAAAATTAAGAAAAAAATCGGGTGTGAAACAACCACACGATTTCCATTACCCACTAGTACACGTATTATATGTACTTTTTGGAGATTGTGATCGGAAGGCATAAAATTGACCTAACAAAGTAGAAACCTAACAAAGTAAAAATTTTTCCGGTAATAAAAAATTAATGCACGTGTAAAGACATATAAAACGAGTTTTTAAAAATTAAAAAAAAAATAGTACTTTTTTTTTTTTTTTTTTAACACCAATTTCTGAGATCTAAAACTGATCTATCTGATCAGGATGACTATTAATTTTCAAGTGATGATCACGTAAAGCATGAGAACAGATATTTAAAATGAGTTTATGTAACAATTTTCAAAAAAATCGTTGGAGCCGTTTTTGAGATACCGAATTTTACCAAAATTTGGCATAATCGACTGTTGACCAGAAAACAACAATTGCATACAAAAGGATATTTAAAAGAGGGTTACTATGGCAAGTTTGAAAAATGTTCTTACAACCGTTTTGAAAGGAACACACTTGCAGGACTTGAAATTGAGCTATTTATACAGGACGCGTATCAATTTTCCTGAACAAACAAACTATATCATTCGAAAGGACTTCTAATAGAGTGTTCATGCAGTAATTCCGAAGAAAATCGTTAGATCTGTTTTTGAGATACGGACTTACGTATCCGGTTTACGTATTACACCAAAATTTTGGAAATTCATCTGTACACTAGACCTGTTTCAATTCTAAAATTTCGTAGTTCTATCTTTATTAGTTTTGGAGATAATGTGATCGGAAGACATAAAATGATTATAAGATTCTCCGCGTACATACACACACACACACTGACCAATTGTCAAAAACTACTTTTTTGAACTCAGGAGACCTTAAAGCATGTGAAACAGGTGAAATCTCGATATCGAATTTTTGGAACGAATACAATTCTTCCATTACCTACGGTAGTCGGGTAATGGAAGTAGAAAAGTTATATAGCTATTTGATTAAAGTAAATTAATATTTTAAATATAAATAAATAAAATTTTTTTAAATGTTATGATGTCAGTATTATCAGAAATTTTTGGCAATACAGGTTTGATTTTCCATTTTTTTTTTTTTAATTATTATTTTTTACGTGCAAAGAAATGTTTCTTTTTATGTTGGAAAAAATAAATGAAATAAAAAGGTGTCAGCGCTTTATTTTATTTATTTATTTATTTTCGTTTTGGCAACAGGTTGAAATGTCAGAAAAATGTCGAGAAATTTAATAGAGTTAAATACGTTAATATAGTTTAATTAATAAATTTCTTCCTAATTAAAAACGTAAAAATCCGGCCTCGAAGAGCACTCGGAGATGTTACAAAATGTGTGTGTGCCAAATTTTGTGGACAGCTGACAGACAGAACCATTTCATTTTTATTAATAAGATATATATATATATATATAAATGATAGATATTTTAACCTTAATTATTTAGCATTTAATAGATATATGTCAAAACCAACACAACAAAATTAAAACTGATTGTAACACATTGCTAAAACTAGCACAGAAGTGTTGCGATACATGTTAAGATCCAATAAGAGACAAAAACAATTTTAATTACTTACGCCCACTTGTGTAAAAAGGAACATTAAACATAATGACGGAGAATATAAATAAAGGACCACAGAAATAATAATTGGAATAAAAAATGGATTAATAATTGGGAAAAAAATGCTTAAAAATAGAAGTAATATCCCATCAGGGAGTCTGTACTTCATAAAGCAGTAAAAGTTGCAACGATTTCCTAAAACAATATAGCTGACAATAGCAAATATTATATCGTTCATGCCTCGATCGAGCAGCAAAACCATTTTGAATGAGAAATGAAATAAAATATTAAATCAAATCAGCAAGGAAACCGGAAAGAAAAATAGAAAAAATCAGAGTGACCACATGTGAAACTTTCATACAACATGGAGAATAGGAAGTTGCCATCATATTAATGAAATAAAAAAAAATGCTTTACAAACATCGATTAATTGATAAATAATTAACAACTAAGCAGTTTCATTAACGATAAAATTCACAGTGTAATTTTTTAATTAATTAGTTAAAATTAATTTTTTTCATTAATCAATGAAATTAAAAACCTTTAAGGAAAGGAAATAATGAGATATATAAATACACTAAGCGACAAAAAAAAAAAAAAAAAAAGCCGCACTTGGATATTTTTCTTTTTACCGTCTACAACCGCTAATTTTATTGTTTAAAAAGCAAATTTTTGAACAGATTTTTTTTATGTTGTCCTCCACGAACACACAAAATGCAATTGTCAGGAAAATTGTAATTTTAGAAATTATTTCAAAAATAGTAAGAATAAGGCAGTTAACGATGCCACAAAAAATATTAATTTTTGAATGAAAATCAAAAAATATTTTAATACGTGAGATGGCAAAATAATTAAATGTTAACGAAATATTGGTAAAATGGTTTTTAGCAAGATATAAAAAAAAATTTTGGCCGTTTAAACTGTAAATTTGGCTTTAAGCGTCCATGTTACTCATCTAAGCGAGATAACCGTAATTTAAAAAGCCATTGCTTATAAAATCGGTTTGTATTACATTAAAAACATAAGAGATTCAGAAAAAGTGTTTAGCAGCATAATTTCTTTAAATACAGTGCAGCAACTATTAAACAAAGCAAGTTTAAATGACAGAAAGTTTGAAAAAATTCCATTGTTAGTGAAGAGAATTAGGAAAGCAAGACCTTAGATGGCTAAAAAAAAATTTAAACATTTAATTATTGGCTGAACTGGTTCTCTCTGATGTGTCAAATTTAACTTATTAGAGCTAAAGAACAAAAGCAGATGTGACAACGAAAATGTCACCGATTTAATGAAAATCGCACTTTTAAAACCGTGGCACATTCTCCGTACATTATGGTACGGGGGTGCACAACTTTTCAAACAGTCGGGCAAATTTTTATGCTCAAGGGACCAATTAACTCGAAATAAAACACAGTCTTCATAAGAGTGGTGCCTGACCGACTATTTTGGAGGTATCTTGGACATTTCCGCAAACAGCATTTGAAGATGATAATGCACCCTACTACACGGCATCTGTGGTAAGTTTATTCACTTCAAATTGTCGAAATTTCCTATCCATTCCCATGAGAACCTATAATTCTGTAAGTAATCATGTCTTTTTTCGCTTTAAGTTAAATCCCACAAAAGATGTAGTAGAATTTCTTCTTTACCAGACATGGAAATAGTCGATATCGCGATCCGCTCGAAAATGTTTCGTCTATAAAAAAGGCGGGGAAGAGGATTCGAAATTTGCACAGAACTAGAAAAAATTATTTGTGATATTTGACACATTGAAATTTCTGAGATTTATATTAAAACACTGTATAATACTAAGCCATTGTGCATTAAAGCAGTAATTCCATACAAAGGTGGAATTAACCCAATACAGAATGCATATTTTTGATACAAAATTGCATAGATCTAACAAATAAATAGTTTTATTTCACATATTAAAATGTAACTTGTTTATTTCATATAATAAATCATCATAATAAAAAGTGTATGGTTATTGTATTATGTTTAAAGCGAAAGTTTTATGCAGATTCTTATAAAGTACTTCGTAGAGCGTAATAAAGCGAATTATTATATCGAAAATGTACATAGGTATAATTTCATCCCTTTGGTATTATGAAAACAAGAGAGTTTTATTTGTTTCAACCCTTAATTTTAAAGTTATTACAAATAAAAAAGCTATAAGTCATTTTCCCTGCAGTGCGGCTTTTTTTTCTTTTCTTTTTGTCGCTTAGTGTATATAAACTAGTTAGTAGTAGGGCGACTAATGCGCCCGTTGAAAAATGATCATTTCATTTTACTATAAATTCTCACTTCAAATAATTCTTTTGCCAGTAAGCCCGTGCGAAATTTTCGCATTTTATCTCTTCGTTAACTTTAAAATTATTTTTTATATATATATAGACGTCATTTTTTCATATGCATGAGCAAATTTAATATATATGTTACCGTTAAATTACGTTCTAATTCAGTTATTTCATTGAATAACTAGGTATTTCATGAAATAACTAGACAAGTCAGTTAAAGTATATAATAGATAAAAAACTTCATACTTTACCATGTTATTCAATGAAATAACTAGTTTTTCTATGAAAACACCGTTAAAGTTTACACCGTTAAAGTATAAAAAATACAATTTCAAATTTTTTTTTATATATTAATTGATCATAAATTCATGTACGCAAAGCGTACAGACGTGCGTAATACTGCCTACTGCAGTACAAAATTGTGCATATGTTCTAGATTCATGCATATTGAGATAGGGGTATCCAGTGATGTTTTTTTTGGTTTTCATGTACGCAAAGCGTACAGACGTTCAAGATACTGACTGCTGCAGTACAAAATTGTGCATATGTTTCAGATTCATGCATCTTGAGATAGGGGTATCCAGTGATTTTTTTTTGTTGTTGTTTGTTTTCATGTACGCACAGCGTACAGACGTTCGAAATACTGGCTGCTGCAGTACAAAATTGTGCATACGTTTCAGATTCATGCATCTTGAGATAGGGGTATCCAGTAATTTTTTTTTTTTTTTTTTTTTTTTTTTCATGTACGCAAAGCGTGTGATACTGGCTGCTGCAGTGCAAAATTCTGCATATTTTTTTTATTTCATGCATTTTAAGTAAATTTTTGTATCTCAAAATGCATGAATCTGAAACATATGCACAATTTTGTACTGCAGCAGCCAGTATTGCGAACGTCGGTACGCTTTGCGTATATGAAAAAAAAAAAAAAAAAAAAAAAAAAACATGCGTACATAGGGAAAAAAAAAATCACTGTAGGTACTCCTATCTCAAAGTGCATGTGTCTGAAAAATACGGAAAATTTTGTGCTGCAGCACTGCTAAAATAACCGGTAAATGTGGTAAATATTGAATAATTAATCACATTCCCCAAAATTTAGCGGGGATTATGCATAATCATTTCATACTTTAACGATCCAGTAATCGTTATTCTATAGAATACCTAGTTAAATCGTAAAATTCAATAATATTATATACTTTAACTGACTTGTCTAGTTATTTCATGAAATACCTAGTTATTCTATAAAATAACGGATTTCATGCTTTAACGGTAACATATATATATATATATATATTTTCTTTTTCAAGTGAAAACATATTTCATTTTAAGCTGAAAGAAAATGCTAACAATTAAAAATTTAAATGTCTATTTTAAAGCTGTTATTTTCCTATTTCAATTAATTTTAAAAAATCTATTCAAAAGTTCGTTACAAATGAGGTACCCAATGAAAGGGGCGATTTTTCTGAATCCATCGGATTAAACAGCTTATCGATCGGACTATTAGATATTTTAAAATTAATTAAAGTATGAAAATAATTAATATTTTAATGATTTAATATTTTAAGATGGCAGCTTGCATTCACACACAGACAGAGACCAAGGAAATCTCTTAAGCCTTTTTAAGAGCGTGGCAGAGTCAGGAAGTGATGAGCATAACTATGGTATAGGCTGATATGTATGCTTACTTATTTTCTTTCCGTATTGAAAGGTACGCGTGAGTATAGTGAAAACAACTACAAAAATTAGATTCCAAAACTAAATGTCCAACCTATGGATAAGAGAATTTGATTATGATACCGAAACAACTTCGTCGACAGTGGTTACATTTATTGAAGCACTTCCATCGATTAAATAAAATAAAGTATTCGCTTAGTTTCGTGTTGCTCTGTTTATTGCTTATACATTATAACGACACCACCTAATGAACTCGAATTTGGCACGATGAAAACAATCCGAATTTTTAGTGTAACTTTTTACTTTCCGAACACTATAGTGAGGAAAGTATTGTAATCATGTCAAAAATCCGAATTGGAGATTTTGATGTTTCTGTACGTTTCGAGGTCCCCTGAGTCCGTCTTCACTATTTTTACGATGATAAATGTACGTGTGTGTGTATGTCACGAACTCTATTGATTTTGATGAATCTAGCACTAATAGATTTTTACTTTCCGAACACTGTAGTGAGGAAGGTATTGTAATCATGTCAAAAATCCGAATTTGAGATTTTGTTGTTTCTATACGTTTCAAGGTCCCCTGAGTCCGTTTTCACTATTTTTACGATCATGTATGTATGTATGTGTGTGTGTGTGTATGTCTGTGAGTGAACACGCTAGCGTCTAAACGCTTTGTTCGAATAAGCTGAAAGGTTGTACGCATATTGTAAGTCATCATAGTACGAACCCTATAGATTTTGGTGAATCTAGCACTTATAGGTTTTTTACAGGGACACAAAGAAAAATTCTTTATCATTATGGCCTATGGGACCAAAGTCTTAAAAGTGCAATAGCATCTAAACGCCTTATTCAATGGAGCAAAAAATTTATATGCATATTATAGTCACAGATACTCAATCTCTATAGATTTTGGAGAATCCAGCACTTACAGTTTTTTAACAGGGACACAAAGAAAAATTCTTTATCATTATGGCCTATGGGGCCAAATTTTTAAAAGTGCAATAGCATCTAAACGCCTTATTCGATTGAGCTGAAAATTTATATGAATATTATAAATCACTGTTGCACTAACTATAAGCATTTGTTGAATCTAGCATTTATATTTTTTTACAGGGACACAATGAAAAATTCTTTATCATTACGATCTATGGGCTCAAAATTCAGTAGCGTTAAATAAACATCGTGTAATATATGGAGAAAAATACTCAAACACTCTATTATGGTTTTCTCTCTTTTGTTTGTTTAACCACTCCTCTTTCTTTACTTTATCTACAAAACTGTTAATGACTCAATGTTCGGAAAGTCGAGTGGAGTCACTCCAGATTTTTTTATTTCGTTATGTTTAGCGCAGTCTAAGCATGTTAGGATGAACCAATAAAATTCTTTGCCTAAAGAGTCGATCTCAATAAAAAGTGTCGAGTCATATCCTCGCACGATACAGAGTTCGAACACCAGGTTTCGACTTATTTCCTTGATATCCGTTTTTGAGTTACGCTGACAAACATAGACATACTTCGAAATCTCTGATGTTTGAATCAAAAACATGGCATTAAAGCAAAATTTTAATTTCAAAAATTCAACCGAAAAATAATACTTTATCGGTAAGAAAAAGTGATAACATATGTAGAAAAAGGAAATTGTTTCATTTGATGAACAATAAGTCGAGAAAAATGAAGTGAAATGGGAAAGTTTCACAGAGTTTTTTTTTTTTTTTTTTCCAGTGAAATAAAAATAAAAAAGTAATTTTGTTAACGTTCTTTCCTTTTGTGAATTTGATTTTATATCTGTTTTTTTTAAAGAAAATTTTTCTTAAATAAAGTTTAGAAGAAATTGAAATAAAGTTTTACCTATGAATTCATCTTTAATAGTTATGTGTAAACTTTAATATTAGAAGTGATATTAATTTTCAAAAAAATTTTCTATTTATGTGGAGGAGAATAATTGTTCGCACCTTTCAGAAAAGGAAATCTTAACTGTAAGTACCAACTCATTTTATCAAAATAGCCGTTTCTCGATTTTGTGGGCACTCGGGAAAATAGTAGATCTGCAATTTTCATATATTCCGTTTTTGTAATAATTTTTCGAATAAAATAGCTGACACATTTTTTCCTGTTAAATGAATATTGAAGAGAAAATTTTTAAAATATTCTAAAGTTTAATTTAAAATCCTTCTTCGATTCAGATAAAACAATATATTTAATTTTGCTCTTTAAATGCAGTTCACTCAATCTAATTTGCATAGTGATTTAAATTAATTTTCGTTTTCATAAAATGTACGTAAAAAAGAGGCAAGTTTCACTAATATTATAACTGAACACAGAATTTTCTGACTTGTAGCAAATATATATATATATATATATATATAAATACATTAAAATCTTTCATGAACGTTAAACAAAAAATTATAAACGCAGTCTTTTCCAGTAATTACTTTATAAAGTCGACTAGTAAAATAAAATTCATTAAATTTATTTCGATAAACAAACTATATTCTAAATGTATGATCAGAAAACAGAAAAATAAATCAAGCTTAGAGATAAAATTCTGATAATAAAATTTCAGTGGCTTTAAAGATCCTTCAGAATTTCCGTTCGTGCCTAATTTTTATTTCACGTTCTTCAATTGCATCTAAATTTGCCAAATTAAATCTTCGCTTCCATGAAGAGAGAATGATAAGGTGTTTGGTGTTCGATTGCCGAGAACATTGCAAACATCCACGCTTGAACCGGGATTTAAATCTGTGAATGATAAGGGTAGTAAGGATTATCAGAGGAGAAAAAAAAGTTTTGATTGGAGGACAAAATGGTTCATAAGTTTCAATTTTCCGGTTGCATGTACTTTTGATCTCCAGTACATAACATAAATGAGCTTCCGTACGTTCCCTCTAATAGGAAAAAAAAAAAAAAGTATTTGAAAAGTATAGGCTCTCTTCCGCTCACATGCAATTTAAGATCCGAGAAAGCTTAACCTTTATTAGTGAACATTTCAGGGGAAAAAAATTTACAATAAAAGTAAAATAAACCTCCCCCCCCCCCCAGGAAGCTAATCAAAGCGAAATTCGTTCCTTTTAAATGCGCTGCAATCTCATGAGATAACAGGTCGTCCAGAATGACAGACTGTGGTCGACTTTACATGCGATAAATTGTCAAACATGCTTCAGATGTCAAGAAATCGGAAATACATGTGAAGCGCAGAAACTGTGTCGTCGGTTATTTCCAGTGCACCGATTTTTAAACTATACGTATTACAGTGTTTTTACAAAGTTAACTTTTTTTTTCCGGGTCTTTGTTCCGCTTCACACAATTATAGATGTATTTTGTGCATGATATGGACTCAGCTCATTTCTTTGCTGCAGTCAGACTTTCGTATTCTGCTTCTGCCACTTGGTTTTCAAAATCATTGCATATAAACCCACAAGGACACACTGGTGTCCAAAAGAGGAGTAGATTGGGCGAAAAGTCTCGTCGCGAGTACCATTTCTGCATTGAACAAATAAATGTGGCACTAAAAGAGTTCTTGAAAGGATCGCGGAACCCTTTCTTTCCCTTCTATGAAATGTGCAACGTCGTGCCTATCTTGAAATCAGTACGAGATAGAAGGAAAAATTACAAATTTGTTGAGCATTATCGATAGGATGCAGAAAGTCACCTTATCTATATATTAATAGGCAAGCATAAAATTTGTAGTCCCTTTTTGACATATTAATTATGGGAGTAGAGGGTTGAAAATGGTATTCGAAAGGTATGGTTAGCCGGAAGGTGCGAATACAAATATTATTTTCTTACGATGTCAAGAAGGTATTTAAAAATACATTTATTTTTTATGCATTTTCCCCCATTTTTCCCTTTTATACACGTATTCCGTTACATTAAAAAATACCTAAAAGTAGAAAGTTGTTAAATCTGGCAATTTCATAAAGCTCAAATAAAACCATAGACACAGTAATTTGTATAATGTAGCATCACTATATGCAAGCGAAGTGATGACGTCACTGTCTGTCCATGGAGCTATGAAAAAGATTTTCTATGTTAATCGTCCATTGGATTTTTTGTAAAAAATTATTAAAAAATAACGGAAATTATCTGCCGATTTTAATTCCGATATTTGGGTATTAATACTGTCTACATGTGTTTGATTGAGTTTTTTTTCTGTAAAATTGATAAAATTTTAATTTAAAATCATAAAACTCCAGAAAAAAAATGGCAGACTTCCAGTTTCGAATGAAAACATAAACATTTCATTTCAAAGGGTGATATTTAAACAATAAATATTCAACTAATATACTAAATAAAAGGAAAATGGATTTGTTACTAACTGCTGCATGTATAAGTAGACGATACGGAAAAAATTCCGATTTCCGTTTTTTGCTGAATTTACATGTTTTGAGCTTTCTTTACGTTTCAATTAACTGAAATTGGCTACTTATTTTTTTTAAAAGTGTCTTTATTGCTAGCTTTTGTGGGTAGAAGAAGCAAGTAGAAGATACATAAAAACTTTTGATTTCCGGTTTTCGATGAATTTACACGTTTTGAGATTTCCTTGCATTTTAATTAAGTGAAATTGACTACTTATTTTTATTTTTTAAAAAGTGGATTTATTATTCTTTCCTCTGCATATATAAGTAGAAAATATAAGACTCAGAAAATTTTTAGATTTTCGGTTTTCGATAAAGTTACACATTTTGAAATTTCCCGAACTCAATTCGACCATTTTTGAAAAATGTCTTTTTTTTTTTCTTCAAACACTGTACTTTATGAACCAATCGAATTAATTTAACAGAATTTGATACTTGGTTGGGCCTTGGTTTGACATGGTACCTATTAGCTTCTGGGTTGTATCACACAACAAGGGGCGTTTTCACGTTGCGATTTTCTCTCATTTCAGGAAAGGCTAACATCTACAGAGAGAAATAGTTATATTAAGTAAAACTCTGCTGATTCAGTTAGAGTGAATATCGGCAAACAATTGCCGCAGCTGTGTTTCAATTGCATTCCGTTTAGGACAAGGCAATAACTTTGCTTTGCCTCGCTTTGCAAAAAAAATGGTCGAGTTTCGACCACTGGGCGATACTAGTAAATATGAATGTTATAAACAAAATGTCTAAATTTGCTTCTGCTTGTTCGCAGTTTCCTGCAGTGTAACGTTCCGAAGCGATCTTAGAAATAAAAATGACCTTATTTCAATGTTTATACTTCTATCCGTCAGCTACAATGCCTATTTGAATCCTTTTTCAATGCATATTTGGATCCTTTTGCGCAGATTCCAGCGTAGCGAGTGACACGCTCACTCTGTAAAATTCAATCAGAATCCAGATGTGCATTGTAGTGGAGGATATTGTTATATCGTTTCTATGTCTGTTTTAATTATTAAAGATATACGCTAAAACTTTTTTTTTTCTAGAGCCTCATTTGGTAGCTTTATATGAATAATAGAGAGTCGTCGATTCTTTTCTAGCTTAAAAGCAATTTAAAGTAAATTAAAAGCAATTAGGTTTTTATTTCGATTTTCCTTTTATGTATAAAATTTTTCAATTTATTAAGTAATAAAAATTGTTAAGTCATTAAAAAAAAAAAAAAAAAAAAAAAAAGTTGAAATTTAAGGCACAATATCTATCTATCTATCTATCTATCTATCTATCTATATATATATATATATTTGTAGGCGGAAATCAACAAACGACGAAAGCTTACTCGCATTTGCAGAAAATATTCTGAAGAGAGAAAGCAATTATATATTTTATGAAAATGGAAAGGTTATATGTGCTAATGTAAATATCAATATAAATATTTAATATTATTTTACAAGGAAATAGTGAATTGTTAGTTAATATTTTATATGAAAGTCCTAAGAAAATGTTTTTTATAGAATTCGATTTCTTAAATTTAAATATAAAATTCTGATTTCTCCGAAAGGAAAATAAGAAGCAAATTCTCGCCCCTTTCATGTATCCGCTAAAATAAAATGAAGAAAAATGTCATAATAATTGAGAGGGCAAATGCACTTCTGCAGAATTCATTTTAATTTCCGCTCTCTTGCCTTTTTTTCCCCACTTCGTATTGGAAGGAAATTCATTACACAATCTTAACACGACAATCCATTTTTGTACTATATTTTACTTAAAAAAAATATTCAAATAATTCGCATTAAAAATTCCCGCACATTTCTTTTACATCAATACATTTAATAATAAAAATTTCAATAAGTTCTGTTTTTCTCTGCATAAGTGATCAACGGCTGACTTGGTAGAATTGGGCTGTCTATTTTGAAAATCTTATTTCGCAATATATAACGAGCTTTATATTGCTATATATAACCAGATTTATGTCGCGATTTAAAAATACATCGGTACTTACAAAAATTATATTTATACTTAATTATATTTAAGAAATTTTTACCTTCACACATTTATGTACAAAAAAAAAAAAAAAAAAAAAAAATCATCTTCCTTATAAAACTCCAAAATCTAATTAAACTGGTTATCCACTGGTTATTAACTGGTTTCCAAAATCTAATTAAACTAATTAAACTGGTAGATCAGTGTTGCCAAATTTGGGGACTTTTTTATTCAACTATCACCAATAATTTTGAGAAGTGATATTTGATATTCATAATAGATGGTTAATCTTCGAAATGATTAGGCAACTGTTACAATTAAAACTTATTGGTGGATATTGAATTAAAAAAGTCCCCAAATCTGGCAACACTGTGGTAGATTCATTTCCTAATTAAAAGATCGAAAAATCAAAATTAACAACTACACAATAATGTCACTGAACACCTGCAATTGATATCAAAATACTGGGGAGTTTTTCTTATTCCAGACTAACAGCGTTTGAGCTGAATCGATGTCCACTGTCCCATAAGTTGCAATTGGTTTAGATTAGAGATGGACGTTATTTCGCGTAACATAATAAGTAATATTATTATTGCATTGTAGCCTATTAGCACGGTAATATATTGCTAAAAATATCCTATTAAAAAATAATATTTTCAACTTTATCTCTGGACGCGAAATAGACGAGGAATTTCTGGCGACAAAACTGATATCATACAAGTAAAAAGCTTGAATTATTCTTTTATATAATGAATTTATAAAATACAAAAACAATATTATCAAAACCGGCTACTATCGAAATCCAAATCCTACGAAAACTAGTAGTCCAAATCGCGTCATACGGGTAACAAAAAACAAAGTAACAATTCCGCACAAGTTGTTCTAACTTTGCTCTGCGGCTTGTGGACGATAAGATCCATGTGACGCAGACAGTAATGGAATACTTAAGTAACGAGATAAATTCCAAATTGCCGATTCGTTACTTCAAGTGGAAAGAATAATTGTATCTCTGTAACGAAATACATGCGGTTTGATACAGTTCTGCTTATTCACTGATAGTATCAGTCAGTAATCTCTTTCCATGTTCAAAAAATTATCGTTAAAAAAATTATACAGCTGAGCTCTCGAATATTTTCTAGAATATATTACGGAATATTCCTTGTAAAATATATTAATCAAAATAATTTTAATAAACAAGATACTTTTAACGTCTAGGACAAATAACATTGTGCTGATATTAAACACCCTTGATATTAACTTAGAAATGATTTTATTTGGTGTTTATTGTTTTTCATGGGATAATAAAATCGTTTGGGTATAGAGATACTTTGATACCACGGTTTAACGAAATAATGTTTGTCAGGATGTTAATTTAAGCAGCTGGCATGATATAGGTAAGGAGTGATTATTAGATGTTGATTATTATTTCGTCATGAAGGTGAGGAATGGATTGCACTCGCTAGGTTTCGATTCGCTTGTGTATTGGAAACTAGGGCTGGAGTATTTATCAATATATCCCCAAGTATCAATATTTTTTTTATATCGCAATAACGATATTAAAGATCTTGCTCTGCCGATATATCCCTCTAACGATATTTCTTAATGCACACTGAGCGATCAATCGATGCGCCGATAAATAATGTTTAATGCCAATCTTAAATACCTTCTTCAAATCCTGCTTTCCCTACTAGAACCATCACCACGCACCGAACAAAGCGAACGCCGTATAGCTTATACTAATGCAACACCTTGTGCACTGCACGCTCCATCCATGTGTCGATAAATAATAATGAACGCCAATCTTAAATACCTTCTTCTAATTCTGCTTTCCCCACTAAGCATGCATCACCACGCACCGAACAAAAAGACAGCTGAATAGTGCAACCCTTTTTCTTTTTCCCTCCCCTTTTTCTTTTTTCCCAACTCTCAACCCAAACGATATCTCTCTTTCATTAAAAAAAAAACCAAGTTACCGCAGTGTATCTACTCTCTTTATCTTTATTCATGCTATCTACCTAATCGAAAATACTGTCCAAAAAGTCTGAATAATATTCATCAAGAAAATTAAGTTATCACAGTATATTGACTTCCCACAGTATATTGACTTCCCACAGTATATTGATACATTCATGCATTTACTGACCCTAAACGATAATATGAAAGAATTTATACTACCGTTAGTATTTGATAATATTGCACATCACCGCTCGTGGATCTAGGTGTAATACCACAGTAACCACAGACAAGGCGATATAAAAACAAACGCTTATTATGACGAATGAAAACAATATCTTTTGTTTTAGCTCATTTCCTGCTATTGGTTCATTGATCAGGGGTCGATCCAGGTTTTAATTTTTGGGTCCCCTTTTTGTGAAAAACAAAATATTTTTGTGAAATTTTTACTTATTTTTGTGAAAAAAAAAAAAAATATATATATATATATATATCGTGTAAAACTTTCCATTTTAACAGTCATTCTAAGTAGTTTTTTAAATATCAAATTGAACCAATTAATTAAAAATACTGAAAATATAGAAAAAGGATCACTTTTATAAAATAAAAAGGCTCATTTCATAAATTTAAATTTTGTGAAGGGTCCCCATTTATGGATTTGAATTTTATGAAGGGGCAGCAAAGGGGACCCAATTTTTGCCTGGATCGACCCCTGTTGATATTGGTTTATTTTAAAGTATCGATAACTTCTGGCCAATAACAAGATGCGACCTTCAACATGTGTTTAACTCGCTTTGGGCTGTACATCAGTCAGATAGCTAGCTCCCTTTCTCCTTTCCCATGTTATCCAATGGGATTTTCGTTGCTTCGTTTTATAAAAATATCTCATTCAAAAATGAAGTTTTTCGAATTCTGTTTTTTGAATATTACTCTTTGAACGGGTCGCCTTTTAGCTTGGTGAACAATTTTTCGAAAAAATTAATTTAAATATTTTATTTCAATAAGTAAATTATGGACTCTAAATGTGGATCTCTAAGTAAAATATTTAAATTTATTTTTTCGAAAAATTGCTCACTAAGCTAAAAGACGACCTGTTCAAAGAGTAATATTCAAAAAACAGAATTTAAGCTAAAAAACGACCTGTTCAAAGAGTAACATTCAAAAAACAGAATTCGAAAAAAATCATTTTTTAATAAAATATTTTTATAAAACGACGCGACAAGAATCCCATTGGATAACATGGGAAGGGAGAAAGGGACTGATGTAAAATAAAGTTTGATCTGACTGATGTAAAATAAAGTTTTATCTTCAGTAATTTTACCGTGACAATTTCTTTATAGAATTATATAATATTGGATAGTTTATTACTTTTTTTATGTAGCATTTATTTTTTCTCTTTCCTTTTCTTTCTTTCTTTCTTTTTTTTTTTTTTTTTTTTTTTTTTTTTTTAAGCCGTACATGTTAAATAAAATTGGTTTAAATGCAAAATGAGTTACTTTAAGTAACAAAATGAAACTTTAACATAATTTTGTTTAAATAATATAATTTTTATACTGACAATGTATACATATATATATAATTCAATTTTCAATTATTGTGAAACTATTACGAATGTGAATTGAACACATATACATTTAAAAAATATTGTAATGATTTGGTAAGCAGATACAAAAATAAAAATGACAAGTAACTGACATTTAGGATGCATATAAGAGTTTTAAGTAAAAAATATTACTCTCTACGACCAAAAGAGGTGTATCCAATGGCATTTCTTAACTTTTAAAATGATTTTCCTTTTTATTTAATACCTACATCTTAAGACAATTTTTCTTAAGCTTTATTTTTAGTAGAATTACGAATTTTGATATACTTGGTACAAATAAAACACAGATCACATATTAGCTGTGTTAAAATATGATTTTAAAATAATTAAAGCTTAAAATGGGAAGAATAGAGGATAAACTATACAGAGGTATACTAAAAAGCAATAGTATAAGTTATAAGAAACACAAAATATTGATTCACTTTTTATGCATTTTTTTTTTTTAATGATAAAGTTATGGTAGTAATATACCAGAAAATACATGGAAAACACTTTATACTTGTATACTTTAAAATTCGTGTGCATATGTCTTTAAAAAATAACAAATGTCTATTTTTTCCTATCTTGAAAGAAATATCGCAATATATCACTAATATCTCGATATTAACTTGGTGATATATCGCGATATTTAATTTCTGATATCGTCCAGCACTATTGTAAACAGATGTCTCGGGAGTGTGATAAGGGAAAGGAAGAACTGTTTGTGTTTATATTTTAATTGCTTATAGCAGATGGAATTGAAAATGCGTAATCGCATACGGCATATGGATAGTGTTCGGGAGCATTTATTTATTGTGGTTTTATCAAGAATATTGTTTGAGTTTAATTAAGAATTATTTGAGAAGAAAATTGAATATTTATTTATTTATTTTTACTGTTTAGCTTTTCTTTACTTTTTTTAATCTGATTTTTTCTTGAGACTATTTTTTAAGATTTAAAATGAGTAAAGGTGTTAAGAATAGTTAATATAGTTAATAGTTATGCTCTTATGTTAAAATTAAGTGTCTAAGAAAATACATCGTTTTATGCAATTTTTGTAAGCAAAATTTATAATTTTAAACAAGTGTTTCTAATTTTAGAAAACATATTCAAAGTGACTGTTTACTAAATATGAGTGAAAAACACTAATTTTCTTCTCAATCTGGAAAGTTCAAGTTCTTCGGAAAATCAAAAGAAACAGTCACTCGGTAGTTTAAAATTTGGGATGCCTTAAAGATGTTTCTAATTTTTTTTATTCTTATTTAATTGTTTCTTAATTACATATATGGCTTATAATATGAGCTTTTTTTTTTTTTTTTTTTTTTTTTTTTTTTTTCCCCCAGAAAACGGCTCTCGTGTACGTGTTTCTTGATATTATTTGAAATATTCTGTTTTCGTGTTTAAAAGAATTGGTTTAATGAACCTTAAGCTTACACGATTGAGACGAACGTTTGTGTAAAATTTTGATTCTACCACTATTTCATATCAGCTTTTTTTTTTTTTTTTTTTTTTTTAACGAAGAAATTCTAGTATTATATAAAGTGAAGATTACTATTCGAAAGCGTTGGGACTTAAAAACATGAACCGCGTCCACTATGCAGGACACATGTATATATTGTATATAATCCCGAAAGGATTAGAAAGGCATTAGTCATATATAAACTAAAAAGTAATAAGTTATAAAAATAATATGTTGCAAAAACCTATTACCAAAGGTAGTATGGAACGAAGTAACCTAGTACTGAAAAGTAATTATTTAACCCATCTCTAGTTTAGATGTGACGCATGCGCTAATGTTAACTCCATGAAAAATTATGTGTATACATGCGTACACTGTTAAAAATTGCTGTTGTTTTACAATTTTTTACTGCATAATTTACTGTAAATTACCGTATTCTTATAAATATTGCATTTTCCCGCTAAATATCGGCCATCGGCAATCATAATCCGTTATTGACCGTAAGTGATCGTTTTTTCAGTATTATCTTCGCTCCAACAGTCATATACAGTGAAGGAGAGAAGGCTTTTACAGTCTTTAACAGTAGATCACGGCCTGTTTTAGTAAATCACCGTTATTTGCGACCGCAAACTGTAAAAGAATGGTGAATCCCAGTATTGGATGAAGAAGCAGCTATATACAACACAACAGTTCCATAATCTGTTCTGTAGCTACACCACGTTTTGTTTGCTCGTGTTAGCGGTTCGCGTGATTTGCAGAAAATCGGTGAGTTAATAACTTTTTATATTATGTATTATTTTTCCTGGTTTATCTTTTATTTTTAAATATGTTAATGAATTTTATTAAGTATAAAACTAAATATGTCTGCACAGTGTAATATATGCAATTTAATTTTTCATTCCGTCAAAGAATATGTCGGACATCTACAAATGCACTCCAATGTATCAAATGTTAAATATAAATGTTTTTATTCGCAATGTCATCAAACTTGGAAATCGTATTGTGGTCTTAAAACACACATAGAGCGTTTTCATAGGCATCAGGTAATCAAAAACTGTAATGATTCTGCACAACATGGCAATATTAAGTGTAATGTACTTTCATGTAATGAAACATTTGCCCTTCGAAACGAACTCATTTCTCATTTGAAAAAGCACATAAAAATTGGTATAACCGTTCAATGCCCAATTCATTCTTGTGTAAGAAAATTCAAAAATGTTTCATCTCTAACATCTCACATCTCCAGATTACACACTAATTTGCAAATAAGTAATCTATATGATACACCTCATACATCTGTTTCTAATCAAGACCAATTTGTCGAAACTCCATCAGTAAAACGAAAATCACAAAAGCACCCTTCATGATTTAAGTTTATTCTATATAAAATTATTTGTGAAATTTCATGTGCCGAATAGTACAATCCAATTAATTTTTGATGAATTCACGAAATTGCAAGAACAAAGTTTCACTGAATTTTCAGATAAAGTGCTTTCAAAATTAACTAGTCAAGGTGTCAATAAAGAAATGGCCTTAAACATCTTAAACAGCTCCTGGAACAACGTTAATTTCATTGTTGCTCACGAATGTTTGAAAACAAAACATTTGAGGTACGAATATTTTAAAAAGCACCTCAACTATTTGGAACCGATGTCAGTAAGATTAGGCTTGAATGCTCAGAACAAACCCAGTGTATATCATTATATACCCATAAAAGAAAGCTTAAGATTGTTACTGGCAGATCAGAGTGTTTATAACCAAGTGAAATATCCCCAGACATATGAATCTGGTTTATATAGTGACTATACTGATGGAAACGTTATTATAAATAATGTATTTTTTCAGAATTTGGCGTTGCAATTGCTGCTATATCAAGACAGCTTTGAAGTAGCAAATCCCTTAGGTTCAGCGAGAACAAAACACAAAATCTTGGCCGTATATTATACATTAGGCAATCTTCACCGGCATAACAGATCGAAAGTTGATCCAATGCAGCTGATTTTGTTAATTAAAGAGAAAGATTTCAAGTATTTTGGACAAGAAGTAACTTTTAGAAAACTGATTAGAGACAGACATAGAAAGAGATGGTATCACTATCAATGACAATGAAAATATGAAGGGTTCTGTTGCCTTTATTATAGTTGGTGGCTTCACAGAGAATTTTAGTTCTTCCACTGGCTATATATGTAGGTTTTGTGAAACAACAAAATCTGACTTTCAACAGAAACCACATTGCTTAATTGCTGCACCTAGACATGTTCAATCTTATCATTTAGCTGTGCAACAGTTGGAAGCTGGTAATGAAGCTCCTGTTAAAGGAATAAAATTTAATTCACAGTTTAATTCGCTTCAATATTTTCATGTGCGTAATCCTGGATTACCACCCTGTTTGGCGCATGATTTGTTTGAAGGTATAGTTGCGCATGATCTTGCTGTTTACATAAAGTATTTTGTTGAAGTTGAAAAAGCCTTCTCATATGAATTACTAAATAACAAAATACAGAATTTTTCTTATCAAGATGAAGATGCTAGAAATAAACCCTGCATCATTAAAAATTTTTTCAGTAACAGATGCAAATTAATTGGTAACACATCACAGAATTGGTGTTTGCTAAGATTTTTTTTATTTATCATTAGAGATAATAGTGAGTTAATTGGCACACTGTGTGGCGTTTAATATCACTGTTGCAAGAAATAGTTGCATTAATTTGTGCCTATGAAATTTCTGCCAATCAGATTGCTTATTTATGGATGTTAATCCAAGATTATCTGTATCACAGAAAAGATTTTTTTCCAACTTATCCACTTAGACCTAAACACCATTATTTATTGCATTATCCCAGTCTTATAATGGATTGTGGTCCATTAATTTGGTTGTGGACATTACGTTTTGAGAGTAAGCATTCATTCTTTAAAAAATCCATAAGCACTTCTAAAAATTTCAAGAATGTCACTGGTTCATTAGCTGAAAAGCATCAGCTGTTACAGGCTTACCTCAAATCTGGTAACTATTTTGATATGTCTATCCAAATGCCACAAAGTGTGATGTTTTATGTTGACAGTTATTCAGATGCAATTAAAGATGCAGCACTTAAATGTGAGAACTCCCACAATGAAAGTTCTACTCAAGCTGGGCATAGTATAACCATTAAGGATAGAGAATATAAGTGTGGGCAAGTTATTAATTTGGAATTTGAACAATGCAAATTATATGTTGGACAAATTGAATTAATATTATTTAATGGTGTAAATGTTCACTTTATTGTTAAAAAGTTGACGGCTGTTAAAGTCCCATATGCACAATATTTTGAAGTATTAATCTCAGAAAAATCTGAATTTATATGTGTGTCACATAATGACACTTACGGGGCACCTTTACCATTGTATAAAGCCCGCGAGAAAGAATACATAGTGCCAAAGCAGTCGCCGCCATTTATATAATGGATTGAATGGGTGGAATGTGCTTTAGCTCACTGAGTGGTGTTTTGTTTTTCCTTATATATATTTTTTTTTTGTTTTCACATTTTTTTCAATCTTATTCAGTAAAACTGTTACATCAAAGCACATTAAATTTTATTATAACTAAAATCTTTTATATTCAAAATTTCAGCAAATAATCCATAATTGTATTATTGAATTTTTATTAAAATAATGCAAATTATTATAATTATTATAGTCTTTTATTTATTTTATTTTTTTAATGCATGTAAATCTAACACACACACACCTTTTCCTACAGTATAATCACAATAAAATTCTTAACTTAATGAAATCGAAAAAAAAAATTATAATACTTTTAAAAAAGAATTAAGGAAGAGATATAAGAAAAAAATGTACTTTTATATTATTCAATAGAATATTGTGATTTATTTACATTTAATATTTTTAATAAAATTATAAATTTTATAGATTTTTTCAATTTAGATTTTCTATTTTTATTGCACAACCACAAAAGGAAAAAACTACATTGGATGTAGAATCTTTTGTGATTAGAATTATTTCAACACTTTTCAATAATTAGGTATTAAAACTTTTGATGTCTTTGCCTTAATTTTATCAGCTATCTAATGCTATTACATTTTAATAATCGTCGTTGACGGTTTGATTATTAGATATTTCGATGGCCTCCCGTTTTAGTGCATAGTTATAATTGTTATACGGGGCTAACAATAACCCAATTAACATTAATTCCATTAATATTAATAAAATAGCCCCATATAACAATTATAACTATGCACTAAAACGGGAGGCCATCGAAATAATATATAACAATCAAACCGTCAACGACCGAGAGCACTACACAATTCCAGCTGAATGGCAACAGTTACTACAAGAAATAAACCGACCTGGAAAATGAAGTGAAGTGAAAGCATGAAACCACAGTGCCAAAAATATGAAGTTCAACTGAAGACGACATATTTTCGTACTTAGCACTGAGGATGGGTACGACTTTGCCCAAAATTAATCTGCTAGGTCATTTAAAAGGATGTTTTTAAGGAATTACTGTCATTTACGGTGAGATGCGTTTTTAAGTTACTGACATTTACGGTGAAATACAATCCTAAGAATTACTGTGTTTTACGGTCAGATATGTTCTTGAATATTACTGTCATTTACGGCCAGATACATTCTTAAAATTTACTGTGGTTTACGGTCAAGTACATCCTTAAAATTTACTGTGGCTTACGGTCAAGTACATTCGTAAATATTACAGCTATTTACGGTCAAATACGTTCTTGAAATTTACGGTCATTTACAGACTAATACAGTCTAAATAGATAACGGTGCCTAGTTTAATATTACGGGAAAATGTAGGAGTCTGTGCTGCCAAGCTTTTCCCGTAATCCAACGGTGAAATTTTTATCAGTGTAGGTTAAATCGATTTAGCGATAAAGATGTAATAGCGATATTACGTTGTCCATACATACACTACCTAGTCCTAGTAATTGGCTTAATGAAATATTAAACTGGCTTCCGTCGTGTCACCAGACGGTATCTTTTAATGCATGAAATAGAAAAGTAGTCTCCGTGCTGTTTTTAATAGCGGTTTTCAAAGCGCTCTAATGTATATTATACACTCCTGTTTGTGAAAATTTTAACACCATGAAGGAATGGGAATATCCGAATGATATTTATTGGGCACATACATGAAAGTAGGAAGAACAATTGATTAACATTTCAGAAAATTTGGAGTAATATGTACTGAGAAAACAGTACATAAAGCAGCGACCTATGTAAGCAATGACAGCACTTATCTGCCTAGGCATTGAATCGAACAGCGACTGGATGACATGTACGGGTAGAGCACTTCATGAAGCTTCAACACGATGCCACAATTCATCGATCGTAGTCACTGGTGAGTAGTGGGGGGGGGGCAGTCGCGTATCAAGGATTAAACAGTCATTTTCACTCGTGCGAGATCAGGAGAAAGCGCTAGCTAGAGCAGCAATTAAACACATTCTGTATCAAGGAAGGTCCACACAATACGGATAACTTGTGGTCGTGCATTGTCCTTGCTTAAGTATTGCGCTTCGGAGACCTTGAATATAGGGCAGAGCGAATTGCCTTAACTCGTCAGAAATGTAATGGCTGGTATTCAGAGTAGCGGGAATGAAAACAAGAGGTGATCGAGACGTGTATTCAATGGTATCGCATACCATGTCTCCAGGTGGTAACGCAGTATGCAGCTACCAAAATTTTGATACAATCAAAACTGCATCACTGATATAGGCGCCTTTAATGTGTGATCAACGACAAACCTGGACGCAGGAATCAGACAAATTCCTTTTAGACAAATCACAATCCTCTTTACAGCATCAGAATTGCCTTATCCGTATTTAACGGCATTGTAAATAACGCACATTGCCAGCTGGGAATCGACATCGTCACACTGCCCATCACCTGCAGTGATGGTATGGGGTCCCATTGGATACACGTCTCGATTACTTCTTGTTCGCATTCCCTGCACTCTGAATAGCGGCCATTAAATTTCTGGTGAGTTCAGACCCGCCCATCTGCTCTATATTCAAGGCCTCCGTAGTGCAATGTGTAAGCAGGATAATGCACGACCGCAAGTTGTCTGTATTGTCTGGACCTTCATTGTTACAGAATGTGTTCAACCGTAGCTCCGGCCAGCGTGTTCTCCTTATCTCGCACCAATGAAAATGTCTGTTTAATCGTTGAAAAGCTAGTGGCCCGCCACCAATCACTACTGTCTATGAACTGTGTCATCTTGTTGAAGCTTCATGAAGTGCTGTACCCTAATATGTCATCCAATCGCTGTTCCATTCAATGCCTAGGCAGATAAGTGTAGTTATTGCTCCCAGAGGTCGCTGCTCTATGTACTGTTTTCTCAAGATATATTACTCAAAACCTCCAGAAAATTTAATGAATCGTTCTTCCCACTATAATGTATGTGCCCAATAAATATAATTTTTACATTCGCATTCCTTCTTGGTGTTGGAATTTTCACAAACATGAATATATGTAATTTAAAGCATAATTTGTGGGAAAATCTTATTTCCCCAGGTAGCACATAACATTTTAGCGTTGCAAATAAGTCTGAACAGTAAAAATTTAGTTATAACAACGTTATTTTTATTTTAAGCATGAATCGCAATTACTTAGCTTAAAACTTTATTTTCCTGGCTGCTCATTTCCTGAGATATAGAAATTAATCCCTTATCTGCTGACGAAAAATTACGAGATTAGCTTAATTCTCAGCTATTCTGAAAGTTTCAAATGGCTAGCTAGCCGGGAAGTTAGTTAAAAATAGATTGCAAGCTTTGTACTGGTAACGCTGCCGAAGACAGCAGGAACCCGAAACGGTTGGCTAAGAGTATTTTAAAAATGCATTTTCACCGTGTTCTGAACTATTCTGAAAGTTTCAAATGTCTAGCTAGCTAGTCGGGAAGTTAGTTAAATAAATTTTCTGTCGAATTATATAAACGCGGCCGAAGGCAGTAGGGACCTGAAACACTTGACTAAAAGTATTTAAAAAAATCTGGAGTGACTCCACTCGACTTTCCGAACATTGAGTAATTAACAGTTTTGTAGATAAAGTAAAGAAAGAGTAGTTGTTAAACAAACAAAAGAGAGAAAACCATAATTGAGTGTTTGAGTATTTTTCTCCATCTATTACACGTTGTTTTATTTAACGCTACTGAACTTTGAGCCCATAGATCATAATGACAAAGAAATTTTCGTTGTGTCCCTGTAAAAACCTATAAATGTTAGATTCACCAAAATGCTTATAGTTAGTGCAACAGTGATTTATAATACTCATATAAATTTTCAGCTGAATTCAATAAGGCGTTTAGATGCTATCGTACTTTTAAAAATTTAGTCCCATAGGCCATAATGATAAAGAATTTTTCTTTGTGTCCCTGTAAAAAAACTGTAAGTGCTAGATTCACCAAAATCTATACAGTTAGTTCAACTGTGATCTATAACATGTGTACAATTTTTTTGCTCGGATTAATAAGGCATTTAGACACTATCACATTTTTAAAAATTTGGCCTCATAGGCATAATGATAAAGAATTTTTCTTTGTGTCCCTGTAAAAAAACTATAAGTGCTAGATTCTCCAAAATCTATACAGATTGAGTATTTGTGATCTATAATATGTGTATAAAATTTTTGCTCAATTGAATAAGGCGTTTAGATGCTATCGCACTTTTAAGATTTTGCTCCCATAGGCCATAATGATAAAGAATTTTTCTTTGTGTCTCTGTAAAAAAAATATAAGTGCTAGATTCACCAAAATCTATAGGGTTCGTACTATGGTGACTTACAATATGCGTACCAACTTTCAGGTTAATCGAACGAAGCGTTTAGACGCTAGCGTGTTCACCCACAGACATACACACATACACACACACATACATACATCATCGTAAAAATAGTGAAAACGGACTCAGGGGACCTCAAAACGTATAGAAACATCAAAATCTCGAATTCGGATTTTTGACATGATTACAATACTTTCCTCACTATAGTGTTCGGAAAGTAAAAATGTATTGTCACCGTGTTCTGAAAGTTTCAAATGTGTAGCTAGTCGGAAAGTTAGTTAAAAATCGATTGCAAGATTTGTACTAGAAAAACAAACAAACAAGAATCGAAGTTAATAAAAACATGGTTAAAAAAAAAAAAAAAAAAAAAAAAAAATTTACTTGCACTGTATTATGTTTGCTGATTGATATTTTTGACATTATTGCGTATTTTTAAAGAATGTTTTTAACTAATGAACAAGGAAGTCACTTCGGTGTTGGCATCCAACAGATCAATATTACACTGTAATTTACAGCATTTAATGATCCATCGTAATGCAAAATATAATCTTTATCCAGATATGTTTGTTACTTATGAGTACTGATTGAACCTTGCAAGAAAATCTACGTAATTTATTCATTCTTTTGAATGTTTAAAGCTAAAATTATACTGAGCGTACTTATAAAAAGACTATTTAGTTGAATGTAACATTTTGTCCGAGTTTTAAGCAAAACATGATACCCTATAGGTTATCAATTTTAACATCGATATTCCTTGTTTCTTAAGTCCTTTCATCTTGAATTCACACTCATAGGACGCATATATTTCCCCAAAAAAGTACCCCACAATTTTTTTTTTTTTTTTTTTTTTTTTTTTGACGGAAGTTAACTTTCTTTATTACCAACTTTTATTATGACCTGTGTGAGGAAATACAGTTCAAAGTTTAATTAAAACCACCGTTTCAAGTTAAAAGAGATATTGCATTTCTACAATGTACTCAAATGGTTTCGCAATCTGTTCACGCAACCGAGTACAATTTATTCCATTAAATATATATATTTTTAAAAATAATAGGATTCATTCTTTCGGATGATTGAAAAGCTCAAAATTGAATCGGCGCACTTTTAAAAGACTTTTCAGCCGAATATCATTTTTAGTCTTACTTTTGAATATAACATGATAAATGGCATGTCGTGAGCTTTTAAATTAATATTCTCGTTTCATCTTGCATTCAGGTACTTATGACACATAATTTCTGCGATTATTACAACGCGGAAAATCTTCAAAACTTGATTTACATTATTGAGTACTCCTAAAAAGTGGATTTGAAACTCAAATTTATATTCAACCCCGCTCTGACTATAGTATATATATATATATATATATATATATATATATATATATGTGTATATATGTGTATGTGTAATAAAAAAATATCCCACGCACAGAGAAACATGCATTGATTCAGAGCTAAAAGTGGGCTTATAATAATATTGACATGTAATACTATATATGCGTGTGTGTGTGTAATATGTATGTAAAATATGTGAGTGTGTTTTGATACTAAATATATGTGTAAACACAAAATAATCTGTGAATGAATACAAAAAAGAACTGTGTATGAATGTATGTGTGAGTACAAAAATACTTACTGTAAAACTAAAAACTAGTATGGCCAATACAAGATTTTCTTCTATATTTTCCTATACAAATTCACTAAGTCCAAATAATTTATTAAAATTATTCAACATGATTAAAATTATTGCAAATGATTTTCATCTTAGGGAAAACTAACCCTAAATAAAAAAAAAAAAAAAAAAAAAAAAGAACAGTTCTATAAATAAGACCTTAAAAAATGCGTTTTTATAATGGTTATCTTACATATTAAGTTTCGAACAGTAATATACCATAGAAGTTGAGATATAGTCATTCCGTTATCGAGGAAATTTTCAGTATAGAAGTGCCACCTATTCGCCGATAAGCATCCAAATTGAATCAGCATAATGTCTCATAATGGTCTTCTCACAAATCAAGTTTTATTTGATTATACGCAATAGAACCTGAGATATAGCCTCCCCTTTTGACCGGTTTACACCGAACGTTGATGGGCACTCATTTTGGTCAAGGTGCATCTACCTATAATTTTATATATAATTCTGAGCAGTAGTTCTGGAGATACAGTTGCCACAAAAGTTTTATCACACACACACACACACAGAGAGAGAGAGACAGACAGACATTTTATAAAAATGATCAAATCGTGTTCTAGAGCTCTCAAAACGTGTAAATTCTTCGAAAACCGGAAGTCTAACATTTTTACGAATCCAATACTTTCTTCTATTGAATATAGAAGGAAGTAAAAAATGCTTGTGTATGCACACGAAAAGTATATGAGTACTTTTTTTTTTTTTTTCTCTCTCTATCTGTATGTGTGTGTGTGTGTGTGTATTCGTGCTATCGAATAAAAAATATGGGGTGCATTCATATCGATATTCAAGAAAATTTATCTTAAAATAGTATCTATCAATTGTTTTTAAATAAATGTTTTTTAAAGAATAAAGTAATTAGAATCATTCTTTCCTATTTTTGAAAAGCTACAGTTTTAATGAGTCTATTTTTAAAAACATTTTACCATGTTTTTATTAACTTCGATTCTTGTCTGTTTGTATGTTTGTTTGTATATTTGTTTGTTTGTATATTTGTTTGTTTTTCCAGTACAAATCTTGCAATCGATTTTTGACTAGCTAGATATTTGAAAGTTTCAGGACAGCTCAGAACATGGTGATAATACATTTTTTTAAATACTTTTAGTCAACTCTTTTAGGTCCCCGCGTTTATATGATTCGACAGAAAATTTAACAAACTAACTTCCCGACTACTTAGACATCTGAAACTTTCAGAATAGTTCAGAACACGGGGAAAATGTCTTTTTTAAATATTTTTAACCAACTGATTTTTAACTCTGCTGCCTTCGGCAGCGTTATCAGTACAAAGCTTGCAATAGATTTCTCACTAACTTTCCGACTATCAAGACATTTGAAACTTTCAGAATAGCTGAAAACACGGTGACAATTCATTTTTTTGATACATTTAGTCAACTGTTTCAGGTGCCTACTGCCTTCGGCAGCGTTTATATGATTCAACAGAAAATTTATTTAACTAACTTCCCGACTAGCTAGACATTTGAAACTTTCATAATAGTTCAGAATACGGTGAAAACGCATTTAAAAATATTTTTAAGCAATTGCTTCGGGACCCTGCTGCCTTCGGCAGCGTTACCAGTACGAAGCTTGCAATCAATTTGTAATTAACTTCCCGGCTAGATAGCCATTGGAAACTTTTATAATAGCTCAAAACACGATAGCAGTGAATTTTTTTTTAATACTTTTATCCAATTGCTCCGTGTCCCCGCTTCCTTCGGTAGCGTTTATATGATTCAACGGAAGTTTTAAAAACATGGTATATAAAAAGTTCTTTTTATCTTGTAATTATTTCAATTCATGCTGTCGTTTCTAATTAAAATAGGAGAGATTGCATGCCACCAGTTTTCAACTTTCATCGTGGATTCTTACGAAACATACTCTCCACGAATAGTTTCATCCTCAACTTAATTTTTCCAGCACTCATTATTTCTCAATTAAAGCACAAAGTTTTTAACTGACAAATGTTTTGCGAAGAAAAAAGTTTTTTGCACTGCACTTACGTGGTATCCATTCATGCAACCGAATGAAAAGGGATTTATTTTCTGTATTTAAAAAATTTATAATGATCTTACACAAAAAAAAAAAAAAAAAAAAAAAATTAAATAACAATATCTGAAGCACTGAATAAATTAGATATTCGCTTGAAGACTTTTCATCCAAATGGAGTCATTACTTTTACTTTTAAATAGAATACGATAAATAGCATGCCTTAAACATTCAAATTAATATTCTTATGTCATCTTGGATTCAGATTCTTCTGACATGTTTTCCGCGAAATCTTCCAAACTTAATTTGCATTATCGACTACTTCTCAAAGTAGTAGAAGTTGCAGTTTAAAGTTTTATTCAACACCGCTTTAAACAAATGAAATTTCTGCTCGCGCACACATAGATTTACTTAGAAGTAAAAATGTGCTTGTCCTATTAATATGTACTATGTATGCATAAAGTTTGTATAAATACGAAAAACAGTTTACGTGTATATATTATTTATATATATGTAATATATTTTTTCGTAATCTGTATACAACATATGTGCGCGTGTGTTTTAAAATTAAAATGTCTGTGAGAGAGTGAACACAAAATAATTCATAAATGAACACAAAAACGATTCAAAACGATTTAATCCTTAAATGCCTTTCGGCAACATACCCAATTTCGTCTTCTAAAATACTATTAGAATAAAATAGAAGCTCTAATGATTGATGTTGACAATAAATTACATGCTTATAGTGTTATTAAATCAGTTTTCATCATGTAGAGGCAACACTAGTGCTAAAAATTATTGCATGGTAAAGTATGCTCATTTTTAAATTGATTTTTAAAAAATTAGGCATTTAAAGGTTAAATTGATAAATGATTTTTCAGCTCAATGCAATTGTTAGTCTTATTTGTTTAAAACAGAACACGAACGATTTAAAATCTCCACACGCACACAGCCCATGTCAATGTTTCCAAGTTTATAAATAAATTTTATCTGCCCTGTTATTACAAAATGGCGGCCGCTTATTGAAAAAAAGAAATCAACCTGCTCTTCTGAATGAGCCGGAAGAACTTCTTAAATCAGGCAGTTTGTTAAAATTCAAATAAAACCATAAACCCAGTAATATGTATTGATGTAGAATGGCTATGCTCTCGAGTACAGTCTTTTTATTTTAAGAGGTAACAGCCATTAGAGTGATGGAAATGCTTATTGAGTGAATGAGTGGTAGTTCGAAATTTTATAAGATTGTACACATACGTAAATGAAAGTTCTAATTTATTTTTTCATTATTAATCACTTTTCAAAGTGGTTGTTAATGCTTAAATAATTATTCGCTATTGTTTAAAAGAAAATAAGTTTTCACGTTGCAGGCAGAAACATGGATTCAGAGACATGTATAATAGGTTTTTACGTACAATAAAATATAAATTTAATTTACACTTATGTGTAGGGATCACGTCAGTCATTAACTTTCCAAATACACCCTCCTAGTTGTGATCGCGTGGTCTAAAAATACAAAATGGTAAAGAAAACTATTCAAAAGCAATTTTTTATACATATTTTTCCTGCCTATTAATGATTCCATTCGAAAAAGGTGAAAATATTTTAATTTAAATTATTATAATCACACAGTATCTATATTGGATTGAAAATAATTCTCGCAGAGGTAAAAGAGTTAGATTTTAATTATTTATTTAAAAATATTAATAAATGCTGCATAAAGGTTTCCCTACAATTTGTAGTCCAATGCACCAAAACACTAAAGTTGAAAGATGAAGATAAACCCCGTAAATTGTTGAGGTGATTGACATCGAAGTAGAATTAGACAGTGGGCGATGGACGACGGTCTCGATCAATAGAGGAGGAAAGGGGGAGGGTGTCTGAGACATACCCTTATAATTTTGATTTTCTGCGGTGGGATCCTTGAATAGAGGGAAAACTTTTAATCGACAGTCGACTAACGATACCAAACCAATCATGAAATTCGTAGTTAGAAGCTTGTTTCAAGTATGTGCATTTCTGGCTTTTTCAAACGACATTTTGTAAATATTAAATTATAATTGCTTTCATTAAAGAAAGAAAGAAAGAAAGCATCATGTTATACAAATATTTAAGGTTACACTACAAGTACCTCGCCTATGTAGCAGATTTTGACGCCCTTGTTGATGAATTGTCTATGTCGCGTTACTAGCACAAATGGAAGAGAATGTCTCCTGTAATGGGCACTCTCTGGTTATGGGCACCCCACCCTATCTTTAAACAGAAAGCAAATAGGATGGATTTGAGTCATATCAAACTCGTATTGTGACAGTACGCAGTTATTGTGCTAACACCGAAATGAATAGACGCATTTGCTTAGTAAGTGTAAGCATCGAAAAAAAAGTGGAAAAAAAAGCAACACAAAAGTAATTTTTGAATATTTTCAGAATACAATAAATCGAAGTGAATTGATTCAAAAATGTAAGTGTAATGAATATTCATGCAGCATATTCATTATATTTTGGGATGCAATATCGAATTCAACCAAAATGTGGACCGAAAATTGCTTTATCTGTCACTATAAAAATGGCTGCCATTCCCGATTGTGGGCACCTTCATGTAGCCGGTTGAGGGCACACTTTTTTTTTTTCATTTAAAGCGTGCGTTTGACTTACAAATTGTAAAATAGGGTCGTTAATGTCAACGTAAGATATTTTGTTAGTGTTTATATATTTGTTTTAGGCATTTTTAGCTCTGTCAAAAGTCAACCGATCCAAAAGAAATAATATCAACGTAAGATATTTTATTAGCGTTTATATATTTTTTTAGGCATTTTTAGCCATGTCAACCCAGTAAAAGTCAACCGATCCAAAAGAAATGGATTTTAATGCGCTGTTTAAAGCCATTTAGGATTGCTTAGTAGATAAGAAATCCATAAAATCGGCTGCTCGAGAATATGGACTTCCTTCCAGCATCTGTTTTCCTCCAGAAGAAGCGTGGAAAATGTAAGGCAATTTCACCTGTCAAACTGCCAACCAAGCGCGCTAAAAATAGGAACAACCACAATCTGATAATGATGTCAACTTTTGCATCGTCTGTTTAGAGTACCTGCTATCATGCCTAACGAAAGCCACCTCAATCAAATGCAACAAGTGTTATCGTCTGGTGCATTTGAAGTGCACCAATATACGTGCAAATTAGTTTACTTGCAAGTATTGCACTTCTGATTTGGAGGACGAATAAAATAGGAAAAATGACATTTTCTGTTGTTATTTTGGCCACTGAATCCTTACAAAATAAATGAATTTTGTTGTTTCCTGTATTTATTTTCTTATCATATTCCCATATTTAGCGTATTTTTTAAGTGTGCCCACAACTGGGCACACTTTTTTTTTTCCCCAAAAATGACCACTTTACAAAACCGGTGATAAAATTTTTCTGGTTGACGGAAATCTTACAGATACTTCTTATAAGATTCTTATTACAGATACGTCATCAAACGTTAGCTAAGGGTTGTAGTTGTAAGATGATATTCAAATATTTACATAGTATTTATTATATCAAAAGTTATAAACCAAAATCAAAACTGTGTCCGCAACCGGAACCCTATTTATGCAATATTTATGTGCTTAGATATTAAAATATATCTGTATGACCGAATTTTTTTTAATAAATAATATATGTATTAACAAAAAAAATTCTGAATGTGTGTGCATTATTACAAGAAAAATGTGTGTGCATCTATATATATATACATGTATATATATTGTTGTATGGCTGTTGGTTTGGAGAGTTTGTTGTTGAATTAAAAAAAAGAAAAAACATCAGGAGGGATTATTGCTATTGTAAGATACAGTCGGTAACAAAAGTATCGAACACTAGCAAAAATTCCTATATAAAAAAAGTAGATTTAATACTGTTTTGTTAAATAAATCCTTGTCGAATCATGTTCTTAGACTGACTAAGAACAGGATTCGACAAGGATTTATTTTTAACAAAACAGTATTTAATGTACTTTTTTTATATAGGAATTTTTGCTAGTGTTCGGATACTTTCGTTACCGACTGTACGTTATTATTATTTTATTATTATTTTTTTTTTTCTGGTTCATATTGTGAGTTATGAACTCTTCATACGTTAGATTTAATTGAGTGCATTTTGGCTATTGGTGGTTTCCTATGTTTAAATTGTACATAATATCCAATTAATAATTATAATAATAATAATAATAACAAATTAAATAAATTAAGATATCCTTGAATTGTTTATCCTTACATGTGTGCTTTTTGGGATTATTGCTTGTGATTGAGACTTTTCACAACTTAACATTTAATTCTTATTATTAAGATTAATTACTTCAGGTATAACATAAATTAATATCAAAACTATTTAATTCAAAGGTGCAACATATTCACTTAAATCATTAAGATCAAACATCTTCTATTAAATAATACACTTAATAGCAATTGCTTGTTTAATCCTAAAACATTTTAACTTACTTTTCCTGTTCATCTAGCTTCTCGATAGATGGCGCTAGCACGCTTATGTATTAATGTTTGCTATCATTAAATTTCTATCCATGAAAGATTTAAATTGTTTGATGTAAGAAAAAAAATTAAAACTTAATTTAAAATACAATTACAAAGTGAATTTCATTGTTATTGAAAATGCTCAATTGTTAATTCGTAATCGATTAATCGACGTTTGTAAGGCATTTATTTATAATATTGTTATGATGGCAACATGCTACTCTCAGTGTTGTGTGATAGCTTGACATGTGGTTACTCTGATTTTTTTTTTTCCATTTTTCTCTCTGGTTTCCTTGATGGTTTGATTAATTATTTTATTTCATTTCTCATTCAAAATGGTTTTGTTGCAAGATTGGAGCATGAACACTATTTTTGATATTGTTAGCTATATTGTTTTATGAAATCTTGTAGCTTTCTCTGCTTTAAGGAAGTACATGCTCACTAATGAGATAATACTTCTATTTTTAAGCATTTTTTAATCCAATTATCATTCCTGTGATCCCTTTTTTTATTCTACTTTTTAACCGAATTCTTAATTCCTGAATCATTTTTAATAAATTGAATGAGCTCCTTCATCAATTTTCTCCGTTAATATGTTTAAGGGTCCTTTTTACTCCTGTAGGCGTAAGTAATTTAAATTGGTTTTGTCTCTTAATTGGATCTAAATATGAATCGGAACATTTCTGTGCTAGTTTTTATACTGTGTTACTAACAGTTTTATTTTTGTGGTGTTGGTATTTTGTATCTTTTCAATGCTAAAATTTTAAGCATGGATTCTATCAATTTTTTACAACCATTTATAATATTTGTGTCCTTCTAAAACACATGAATTAGCGTCGTGATTAGCTTCTCCATAATTGTACAGTCCATATTTAATAGGCGATTCTTGCATATAGCACAGAGATTCTCCATAGGATTGATATCAGGAGAAATCTCAGGCCATTCCAACGTCTCAGTTTGTTTCTTAGACATGAATTTCTTGACCATTTTGGACATATGACACTGGGCTAAATCCTGCTTAAAAATCGCTGTTCCACCAGAGTATCATTTTTTCAACTCTGGAACAACCTTTTTATCCAAAATAGTGCTATATTGCTCAGAACGCATCATACCGTCTGCAAGCTTCAAAGAACCAACCCCACTGTAACCAAAACATCTTCTTTTGGGGGTGTTTGGTTAATGTGGCAATTCCGAATTCTTTCGCCTGGTGATCTCCGCACGTGTTGATTTCGCTGGCCTTGAACGAAAAATTGCTTTCATCGCTAACTATCCCTTTTTTCCAATATTCGATTGCCCAATTCTCCTATTTTAACACCCACAACTGGTGCTTTTCTTCACAGAAGCTGTTTCTTCATAGGCCGATAGGCTACAAGTAGACGCTTCCGAACAGTAGATGAGCTGATATTTATTCCATGCTCTTTTAAATCTCTATTAAATGCAGCATTATTCTTTCGAGGGTATTTTTTACTTTGTACAAGTAGAAAAGAGTCATCTCTTAGAGTTGTTTTTTGTTTTCGGCCACATTTCCCTCTCCACTTTGGAAATATGGATTCTGTTTCTTTATTTTGTTTTATGATACGGCTCACAGATGCAATACTAATGATAATTATCTTCGAAATCTCCCTATGAGTCTTTGGCGTATGTTTGGAGAGAGTAAGAATCTTTGTATGCTTTTGTGGTGTCCTATTCATCGCTAACGACAGTGAACTCTTAACTCATGTGATCATAGCTGGAGCATTCATCTACAGAAGTTCCTGCGCATGCGCTCTCAGAACCCCTATGTTTGTTGTAAAATTGTTGCTAGACAAAGGATTTATTCAACCCACCCATATTTAAACGTAATTTAGTATGATTGTTGAAGAATAATTGGAATGATTTTTAAATTCACGGAAAAAATAGTTTGTTTCAATTAATTTGCACAAGGGTGTATATATATATATATATATATATATATATATTAAATTCTTATGCAAACCAATTTTCCTTTATCCAAACCAACTTATAGCGGACGTTGGTGTCTAAACAATTGATCAGTATAAGCCGAAGGGGATTGAGTTGTAGACAATGTAGGACTTCATTTTGAAATAATGCGGATTTCAATCTAGCCCCATGTGGTTCTTAAAATGAGTTACTATTTTTTTTTTTTTTTTTTTTTTAATCTGTATGTTAAAATGAAATACAGATGAAATTTTAGAAATTGAGTGAAAAGTCAAATTGAATGAAACTAATTTGTAATTACTGGATAAGGAAATGACAGTCATTTTTAATTATTATTAAAAATAAAGTTATTGATGTAGGAGTCTGTATACACATGTGAAGTTTTATTTTTGCTGAAAGAGGAGTTTTATTTTTTCCTTTCAAAGTTTTATTCTAAGCTAACAGCGGAACTATTTAACTTTCTAAGAAAGATTTTTTTCAGATTTTGCGACGGATGTGAAGTTTCATTGAATTACCATTTTATATCTAAATTAAACTAAAATGTCATTCATTAAACAAATCGAACGATACTGGAAAGAAAAAACTTCTCATTAGATCGAAGCACAAGTAAAGGTACAAATATAGGCACAAAGGGGGAAAAAATGGAACAGAAGAAAAAAAAAAAAAAGCCATCTATCCTTGTGACTCTTTCATTGATTCCTAGAGCAAAGTATTTTATTTGACAGATTGATTGAAAACAGCGTTGTGTTCTTTTTCATATATTCCTCATTATAGGTTTCCTAGGATAAAAGTCTAATAAAGAACTTTCGTTTCGCTTTAGTTTACCTTTAAAGGAAAAGTTACTTTTATTCAAACATAGATATACAACTATATATATACGATAAGTATTTATAGAGATCGATAATAAAATAATCAAGCCAAATTCATGCACGAAATAGTTATTTAATTTTGTACTCATCTTTATAACTCAATTGTTTGTTTGGATGGTCATACACCGTATTAAGGTGTAGGCTGTTATCCAGCATTCAGAGGTGGGCAATATAATATTAATATATTGTATACAATATACAGATACTCATCATTTTTGCCCAACATATACAATATAATCTTGATTAAAAAAGTATATATGATATACTTTCATAATATACTTCCAGAATATACATAAACGTGTATATATATATATATATATATATATATATACATATTTTTACTTGCATTACCTGACTACTGTAAATAATGAAAGTATTGTATTCGGTCCAAAAATTCGATATCGATTTTTCACGTGATTTACACGTTTTAAGGTCTCCTGAGTCCATAAAAGTAGTTTTTAGAAGTTGGTCAGTGTGTGTGTGTGTGTGTAAGTGGGGAATATTCTAGCTATCATATCTCCGAAAATAATAAGGATAGAACTACGAATGATATAGTTGCTTAGTTCAGGAAAATTGACAAGCATCCTGTATAAATATTTCAGGTCTCGTAAGTGTGTTGTTTTAAAATCGGCTGTACGGATTTTTTTTTCAAACTCACTCTATTAACGGTCTTTTAAATATCCTTTTGTATGTAATTATTGTTTTCCAGTCATTAACTGAATATGCCAAGTTTTGGTAAAAGTCGGTATCTCAAAAAGGATCTAACGATTTTCTTGAAAATTGCGACATAAATCCATTTTAGATATCCTTTCTCATGTATTAGGTGGTTATTACAGAAAAATTAACAGTCACCCTGATTAGAAAGGTCAGCTTTAGATTTCGGAAACTGGTGTTTCAAAAAATAACTCTACCATTTTTCCCCCCTTATTTTTTAACTCGTTATGTAAGCTTTAATTTATATGTCTTTACATGTGCATCAACTTTCTGTTGCCGGAACATTTTTAGGTGTCTACTTCGTTAGGTCAATTTTATGTCTTCCGATCCCATTATCTCCAAAAAATGCACGTAATACGTGTAATAGCAGGTAATGGAATCCGAGGGGTTGTTTCACATCAGATTTTTTTCTAGTGTTAGTATCAGTATTTGTAATAATATAAAAGCATATATCGGTGAGTTTATTTCATGTCTCACTAAGCATGAATTAGTTATTATTTTTATTTAAATATCATCATCCTTGTTTTGTGATATTTAAATAAAAATATTTAGACATTCATGAATGCATGAATAATTAAAAATGCACTTGTAAAAAATAAATAAATAAATAACTAAATAAATAAACTTTCATCACGATGATGAAATGACTCTTTGTAAAAATCTATTTATATAGGCCTGTATTTGATGTTTGGGAATAAGGCCGATTGACAGCTCTAAGGACATAAGTGGATTCTTCTCATTTTCCCATCCTATACAGGGTCTCATAAATTTCTAATACAGGATATATTTCATTCCTGTTTGTTAAGGGAAATGAATTTGACCGATTACTCGACAAGATGACAGACTAAAGTGCACCACCTAATTGGTTCATTTTCCTATATTTACCTTATCCTAATTTGTTAATTAATTTTAATAGTGCCAGTTTCGTAATTTAGTTTTTATGCAATTCCATACTATTTCCATTGAAAAAATCCCCACATTGCAAGTGTATGTGAAATATGGCTCTATTCTTTTTGGTGAGAAAATCTTTGAAATTTTGAAATTAGAATATTCATAGTTAATGATATTGCAGTCAGTATTCTAAATGATATTTTAAAAATGGTCTGACTTTTTTATAATACTATTTCCATTGAAAAAATCCCCACATTGCAAGTGTATGTGAAATATGGCTCTATTCTTTTTAGTGAGAAAATCTTTGAAATTTTGAAATTAGAATATTCATAGTTAATGATATTGCAGTCAGTATTCTAAATGATATTTTAAAAATGGTCTGACTTTTTTATAATACTATTTCCATTGAAAAAATCCCCACATTGCAAGTGTATGTGAAATATGGCTCTATTCTTTTTAGTGAGAAAATCTTTGAAATTTTGAAATTAGAATATTCATAGTTAATGATATTGCAGTCAGTATTCTAAATGATATTTTAAAAATGGTCTGACTTTTTTATAATACTATTTCCATTGAAAAAATCCCCACATTGCAAGTGTATGTGAAATATGGCTCTATTCTTTTTAGTGAGAAAATCTTTGAAATTTTGAAATTAGAATATTCATAGTTAATGATATTGCAGTCAGTATTCTAAATGATATTTTAAAAATGGTCTGACTTTTTTATAATGAAAATATCCCTCATAATGGACGTGTATGTGAAATTTTGCCCTATTCTGTTATGTTAAGAAATTCGTAAATTTCAAATTAGTTACGAAGTTTTCAAAGTTGGATTTTTATAGTTTATTTTGTTCATGTCAGTACCCTAAATGATATTGGAAAGCTGGTTTGACATATTTACTGAAAAATAATTCATTTTAACGTACGTTTAAGCTAAAATTGGCCCTATTTTCCCATTTTAAGAAAATTGTAAATTTCGAATAACTTACGAAGTTTTTAAATTACAAATAAGTCACAATTTAAAACGGGTCCGATCTCTCTGCAATCCCAATTTCCCGCCGATGCCGCATGATCGATGCTTCACAGTAATAAGAATTTATTTCAGGGTTATTCCATGTCAAATCAACACAAAAAAAACCTGCATTTTTAACCTGACCCCCCCTCAGATTTTTATGAAATTGGGCTCATTTATTTGTCCTCTTGAGAAATGAATGTATATTAATTAGTAAATCCCTATCTCTTTTAGATTTTGATATACAGAAAACTGTGTGAAAAATGCAAATTTTCATAATTTTTCTACTGCAAATCTACCCATATTTTGTTCCCAAATTAACTTAGAGAAATAAAATGGGTATCATTAGAAAGATAATACAGGCTGTATATATTTTTAAAAAAATTCCTTTTAAAATCAAACATTTTTACCTTTGTCCTTCAATAACTCAAAAAGTACATATTTAATTTTCTTTTAAAATTATATGTAATTTTGACCTTTATTATCTATAATTTTCGAAAATTTCAACATGGGACGGACATGGGATGCTGAGTTATAAATGAAAATGCAACCCTCTATCAGTATTTCCCATAATAACATAACGTAAGTTTTACCCTTTCTTTGTTCCCTAATTAACTTAGAGATATAAAATTGGCAACTTTATGAATCTTATCATTCAGGCTTTTAAATGATATATCATATGTATGTATTTTTAAACATTTTCATTTTAAGGTCAAACATTTTGACCTTTGACCTTCCATATCACAAAAAGTACAAATTTAATTTCCTTTTAAAAAGTATATGTTATTCTTACGTTTATTATCTATAATTATTGCAAGTTTCAACATAGGACGGCCGTGGGATACTGAGATATAAATTAAAATGCAACGCAACCAGTGTTTCCATACTAACATAACGTACCCTAAAAAAAAAAAAAATAAATAAATAAATAAAAATAAAAAATAGCCGCCCTATGTTAAAACTCACTATAATTATAGATAATAAACGTAAAAATAACATATAATTTCTAAAAGTAAATTAAATTTGTACTTATTGAGATATTAAAGGTCAAAAGTCAAAATGTTTGACCTTAAAAGGAAAATTTTTAAAAATATGTACATGTGATATGTGATTTAAAAGCCTATAAAAGTGCGTTAGATTTTAGATATCTTCCAGGATTAAATTTTCATAAGAAGTTTTTCCACTTGCCGCGTATGTAATTTGAAGATCCATTTATTTTACCTACGCTGCATTTTTTTTTTTTTTTTTTTTGTGAAAAATCCGTTCTGGGATATTAAAGTGCGGTATCACAGCAGAGCTACCTCTTGAGCGACAGGTATCAAATGTTGTTAGGCACCCATTTATCTGAAAATGCAACTCAATATAAAATTTCATGAAATTCTGTGCATTGATTTTTGATCTAGAGCTTCCACAAAATTTTTAGCACACACGGTTGCATACATAGAGCGATATTATTCGAAGAATAATTGAAACACATTCAGAAACTCTTACACGTATAAGAGCGTCCAAAACCAGAAATCGAAAATTTTGCCGAATCCTATACTTTCATTCTTATGACAAAGTAATTATTGCGTTTGGCGAAGTCTCGCCTGTTTGGTATTCAGCATAAGCTCACTAGGCAGTGCTCAATATTTTGTAAGTTTTATTTAATGTTGAATACAAATTACGTATACTTTGAGGTGCGGATGACTGACCGTTCCCTTTATACGTAGTATCTTCACACCTTCAAAAAACTATATATTTTTTATTTTTTTCAGTAGATGAAAATTTTGTTAATGGGTGCAGAGTAAAAAAGGCAAAATTCCATAATTTTGTTTCAAATGATCACAGGTATTCGGTTCAACCAATCGTTTTAAAAGGATTGACGAATTTTTTTGAAAAATACTTATAATAAAAAAGTACCCATTGCTACGCAAAAAATCTATCTTGGTTGATAGGTATAAAGGAAAATTTTTGAATTTCAGAATGATTGGATAATATAATCATCACTATTTACATCTATACCAAGTTTCGTGTGCATATTAAATATCATGAGAAACTGCACGAAAGCGCCACATATTAAGTGATATGCACCAAAAGATAAAAATATCAATTTAAATCAACTAAACATAAAATTTCCTGAAGTTCTGTGCATTTATTTTTGATCTGCAGCTGCCAATAAAGGTTTATCAGACACGGGCAGACAGACCAGAAAGGGTCAAAACACGATATGAATATATTTCAACACCCGTCAAAAATTAAAACTTAAAGACATTTTCCGATCCTTCATGTGAAATAGGAAAAAGTAAATATAATGTGTCGTTAAAAGCTAACTAAAAATATCCCCCCTTTCTCCAAACGTGTGTGACAGTCTGTCAATACCTTTCTCTGTAAACATTTTTCTAATGGCAGATGACAGACAAGTCAATGTCTCATTTTGCCTCGTTACGACGGGCCTGTCACTGACAGGGCTAACTTTTCACTCATTTGTCGTCGCCAAAAGCAATTCCTAAAATAAACAAATACTGACGCAGGAATCCCTTCTTTCTTTTTCTTTACTTATATTACGATTAAACGCATCTCTAACATTTATAAATACTTTTTAAATGTTATATTTAAAAAAAAAAAAAAAAAAAAAATACATCTTCTGTTGACATATGAAGTATTTAAAATGTGCTTCATATTAAATTTGCATGTGGGGGTTTAAATAAAAAAATGAATAAAGATTATTCAAAAAAAGGGGGAGAGGGGTCTTTTCTAAATGGCCTTTTTAGTATGCTCCTCATCTTAAATAAAAACAAGAACAAAGAGTCACGCGGTACGCACTGATTATTAACACTTTCCAACTGTACATACTTGTCGTATCGTATAACTTTCAATATTCTCCGCTTACGTTATCACACAACGGACAGACAAAAGGACTGAAAGGCAGACAGACAGAACAACTGAATTCATAATCACTCTTAAACATTATTTAAAAGTGTTAAAAACGCTTAGCGCAAAAGAAAATGCAGCACTCAGATTCTAATTGCAGCCCTTAATGTATTTGAATGTTTTTGTGTAGCCCTGTAACTCTGAAGGTTAACCCTATTATATTCTATACAAAACAGTATTTTAAATTATTAACAATCAATTAACAATTATGTCAATATCATCATGATTTTTACAGTAGCGAAACATTTAAATTTGATTTATAAAATTGTCTGTCCCAAAATGCAATGCACTGGAAACTTTTTGGATGTCCCTGTACACAAACCAGATGTACAGAACCTATTAATGCCATTTTAAATAGGAAACATTCCATGGTGAACTTGAATAACATGTATGATTTTTTTAAATTTTGAAAATATTTACGGACGCTGGAGGAAGCCAGATAGAAATATAGGCAGATGGACAGTCAGACAGACATATAGACAAACTGAAGTCCTATTCAGGGGTAAAAATTGTGAGAAATGTGTTAAAAACATTTAATGTAAAGGAAAGGGCAATTCCAGCAAATTTGCAATAACAGCCCTTAATGTAATTGAATATTTTTGTGAAGTCTTGTAAATCTAATGCTGATTATATTATATCCCATAGAAAGCATTTTTTTTCCTCTAACATACAGAAAACATATTTCAATTTCATTAAGATTTGCGCAAAGTAAATTTATTGAAATCTGGTTTATAAAAATATCTCTCGTAGAACGCAACGATTTGGAATACTTTCAGCTGTCCCTCTACACAAACCAGTGATGGTATTTACTACATTTTCAATGGCAACCATCCGATAGTGCACTTGAATACCACATTTCAATTTCCTTAAGATCTGTGTAACGTAAAGTTATTAAATATAGTTTATAGAAATACCTCCATAGAGCACAATGCTGTGGAATACTTTCGGGTGTCCCTGTACACAAACCAGTAGAGGTATTCACTCGATTTTCAATAGAGGACATCCAGTAGTGAACTGGAATAACATATATTAGTTTCAAGAAATTCCATAAATATTTACGGATGTTAGAGCACCGACAGACAGATGGACAGACAGTCAAACAATCCGAAGTCATTAGCAATTTTCAACCTTGTTGGAAACAATGGAGAATTTTATTTTCGTAATTCTTTCTCGTAGTTTTGCCTTATGTAAGAGTTTCAGTGGGAAAAGTTCTATAATAAGCTTAAATAATATGTATTTATTTAAGTGCAAAGTTATATTATATATATATATATACTAAATGAAATTGCATACAAACAGATAGATACACGAAACCAACAACATTGTAAAATTCCTTAGATTGGAATGTAAATATGTTAAAACGAATAGAAGAAGTGAAAGTGCATTTTCTGCGATTTTCACATACAATCCATGGTTTATCTAAACAATTTTTGTGAACATAAAAAAACAAATTTTAATGCTGAACATACCATATTCAAAAGAAGTATGTTTTTATGCTTCCCGAAGGTGAAAGGTCCGATCGAGATACATAAATGAAACTCATAGAAACACTTATTAAAAATCTCGTTATTTATTTTATTTATTTATTTTTTAATATATATTTTAACTAATTTTAGGTTGATTTCTTTAGAAATCGACCAATTGCAATCACTTCGTTTATCTATCTATCTACAGTCGGTAACAAAAGTGTCCGAACACTAGCAAAAATTCCTATGTAAAAAAAGTACACTTCATACGATTTTGTTAAATAAATCCTTATCGAATCATGTTCCTACACTGAATAAAAACAGGATTCAACAAGGATTTATTTAACAAAACCGTATGAAGTGTACTTTTTTTACATAGGAATTTTTGCTAGTGTTCGGACACTTTTGTTACCGACTGTATCTATCTATCTATATATATATATAATGAAAATTTTGTCATCACGATAACTCCCGAAATAATACTCGAAATGGAACCAAATTTGGACAGTGAACTGATCTTATAAATATCTTAGATGAGTTCGTTAACCAAGTTGCTCCGACTTTTTGTTTACAAGTGGCAGCCACTTGAAAATTTCAAACCCACAATGTAAAAATCAGGTTTAAAGCAAGATTTGCTTGAATTTTGATGTAAATACAGGCCACATAAAGGTCTGAATGAAGTTTATTAATGAAGTTTATCCACCATTTTTAATAAAGTGGCAGATATTTTAAGTTAAGCGGGGCCACTTGAAATCAGGCTACAACTTGAAAATTTAAAATCATAATAACTTCTGAAATAATACTCACAATCGAACCACATTTGGACAGTATCTTAACTAATCTTATAAATATCTTAGACGAGTTTGTTAACCAAGTTGCTGCGCCATTTTGATTTCAAGTGGAGACCACTTAAAAATTTAAATTGTAAAAAGCGTATTCCAAATTTGTTTGAATTTTGATGTAAATACAGTCCACATAAGGATCTCAATGAAGTTTATTAATGAACTATATGCGCCATTTTTAATAAAGAGGTAGATATCTTGAGTTAAGCGGTGCCACTTGAAATCTGGCTACCACTTGAAAATTTAAAATCATAATAGCTTCTGAAATAATAATCCAATATCGACCAAATTTGGACAATATCTTAACTTATCTTATAAATATCTTAGATGAGTTTTTTAACCAAGTTGCTTCGTCATTTTGATTTCAAGTGGAGACCACTTGAAAATTTCAATTTCAAATTGTAAAAAGCGTATTCAGAATTTGTTTGAATTTTGATGTATACATAGATTACATAAAGTGTCTCAAAGAACTTTATCCGCTATTTTTAATAAGGTGGCGGATATTGAATTTTGATGTATACATAGACCATATAAGGTCTCAACGAAGTTGATTAATGAACTTTAACCGCCATTTTGTGGAAAGTACCGGATATCTTATACTAAGCGGGCCACTTGAAATCAGGCTCCCACTTGAAAATTTAAAATCACGATGACTTCTGAAATAATACTCCAAAATCGAACCAAATTTGGACAGTGATGTAATCATATAATTGTCTTGAACGTCTTCACTGGGCAACTTGCCCCGACATCTTGTTTCTAAGTTGCAGCTTCTTGAAATCACACTGCCTCTTGAAAATATGGCATCACGATAACTTTTAAAATACTAAACTAATTCAAGTGGCGGTCACTTGAAAATTTGTCATTATGGTAACTTTAGTAATACTGAATCAATTCGCATCAAATTTGGATAGTGGATTTATCATTCAAATATCTCAGATAAGTTCGCTGGGCATCTCACTCCGCTTTTTTTACCAAGTGGTGCCACATGAAAATTTCTTATGACGACAATTTTTGAAATACTGATTTAATTTAAACTAGAACTGGACAATGAACTCATCATACAAATATATTGGATGATTTCGCTGGGCAAGTTGTTTCGCCATTTTGTTTCCAAGTCGCAGCCACTTAGACTGCCACTTGAAAATTTGCCATAATAATAACTTTTGAAACACGGCAGCACTGATTTGAACCACAGTTGGACAGTGAACCTATGCTTCAAATATCTTGGATGGGTTTGCTGGGCAACTTGTTCTACTGTATTGTTTCCAAGTGGCGGCCACTTGAAAATTTGTTATCACGGTAACTTAAGAAATACTTAATCAATTCAAATCAAAGTTGAAAAATGGATTTATCATTCAAACAACAAAAATCTAGAAATTTCACGTAACTCGTGAACCAATCACGTTATTGCGTCTATCTTTGGTAGATCGATAATAAGTATTTTCTAGCCAAAAGTCGCCATGGTGGGAAAAAACGCTAAATTTTGCGCCAAATCCATTACCTGCCTTATTGGATATTTTTAATGCGTTTTTAAGTGACAATTAGGCTATTTTAATGCTAAAACAAACTAGAAATGCAGAAAACTAACATTTTATCAACTTACTAAGCCTCTTTGAAAGAATTTCTACAATATATATATATATATATATATATATATATATATATATTTTTTTTTTTTTTTCAAATTTGCAACGATATCTTAGATGAGCAACTTTCAAGAGTGCCATTTTGATCCAAGTGGCAGCCACTTAATCTTTCAACACTATGACTTTTGAGATTTTGAATTTATTCGAACTATATGTGTACAGTAGACTTATCTCGCAAATGCATTTGATATATTTGTCAACTTAACTCACCATTTTGTTTCCATGCGCCGGCCACTTGAAAATTTTAAATTCACATAAAAAGGTATTTATGAACCGATTTCCTTAAAACTCCATATGTGCATAGCCTACATCAATATTTCTACCAAGTGCATTAATTGTTTGAAGCCGCCATTTTGAAACAAATTGAAGGCTACTTGACAAGGAAAAAGAAATCAACCTACCCTTCCGAATAAGCCGGAAGGACTTGTTTCTTTTCTTATTTATAATATTTCCTATCGTGGCTTTAGATATCGAAAAACCATGGCTTTTACAGCGTTTCTGAATTACTAAATAAGAATAACCTTCTTCGGAAAGAGAGAAACGTATCCTTCCATACATTGCCTTTTAAAAAGCCCCATTTTGCATGTAAACAAAAATTCTAAATATCAGAAGATAAATAAAACTTCCAAAAATATAATTGTTGTGAAAATAAAATTTTCCATGCAGGCGATTTTTTCTTACGGCGAAATAAAATCGTCTAAAAAATGTTCTAACAGCCTCTGCATGCACACACACAGTGAAGAGCCAAAAATCTGATACAAGCGTGCATCATATATTTGTCAACTTAACTCACCATTTTGTTTCCAAGAGCCGGCTACTTGAAAATTTTAAATTCACATGAAAGGTATTTAAGAACCGATTTGCTTAAAACTCCCTATATGCATAGCCTACATGAATATTTCTACCAAGTCCATTAATAATTTGTAGCCGCCATTTTGAAACAAAATGACGGCTACTTGATAAGGAAAAAGAAATCAACCTAGCCTTCCGAATAAGCCGAAAGGACTCGTTTTAATTTTATTTTTATTTATTAGTGTTGTTCAGTGTTCAAAATTCGAACAGTTTTTTAAATAAAGATTTAAATAATAAATATAGAAATTCAAAGTTTCCGTGTACACAATGTTTTTAGACTCTATCCCAAAAACAAATAACTAAAATACACAGCGAGTTTGTGGCATTGTTATATAACGTAGAAGCTGAAATATAGCCTCTCCGTAAATGGAAATTAATTGTAGCATAGCAGTTCACCTTTCGACCGATATGGACTCAAATTAAATCATCACAGTTTTATATATTATGCATCACACGTACAAAGTTTGGTGCATTGATACATAATAGAAGTTGAAATATTGCCTTCTCAATAACAGAATTAAATTGCAAGACAGCAGCGTCACCTGTTGGCCAATAAGTACCCAAATTAAATCAGCATAGCTTTATATAATATCATCTCATATACCATGTTGGGTGCTTTTATAAAATACAGAAATCGAAATATAGCCTTTGCTCAAGGTATGAATTCCAACAAGGCAGGGCCACTCTTATTAGGTGATATATTCTAAAAGATAATTTGTGTTGTGAGGTAACACCATGGTTTGGTCATGCGAGTGCGCGTTCTCTGTTAAAATTAACATTTGTTACGAGAGTATTTAAAAACGGTCGTTGTTCTGCATGTTTTGTGCTTTATGGCTTTTAAATAAAGTAACAATTTAAACAGCTGGCAATGGATTCCAATTAATTCATATTTAGAGCCTCCGTTAAATCTGATTAGGTAAAACATACTATAATCAGCATTAATTTAAATCAAGGTCTAACCAATTATAAATTTTATTTAAATTTTGTCCATTGGTTCATGAGATAGAAAACTTTGCTTACACATCAACACAGATACAGACAAATAATAAGTTTTAAAAACTGGGCGAATAATGTTTAGTGTATCTCAAAACGTGTAAATTCATCGATAACAGGAAGTCGAAAAATTTCCGAATCCAATACACATTCAATACACACCCATTTTACATATCCTTGCCACCTATCGGTAAACATGAATAATAACTTAATCAGTATATTTTCTCATAATGACATATGCTGTGGAAACTTAGATAGAGTCTTCCCAAAAATGGAAATAAATTGCATCCAAGAAGCGCCATCTGGTAGCCGATAGGCACTCAAACTGAAACGGCAAAATTTTACAGAATATTTCTCTCTTCTTTAGTACACTGCAGATGCCGAACCTTACGTGAAATGAAAGGAAATCGCAGCATGGTAGGGCTACCTGTTGTGTGATACATAATCAGCACCCATTAGTCCAACCCAATATTAAGTTGGTTAAATTAAATCCATTTTCCAAGAAGTACAGCGTTCGCACTGTTTTGCTGACTCAGAAAAACATTTTTCAAAAAATGGACGAATCGTGTTCAGGTAATCTCGAAACATGTATATTTATGGGAAACCGGAAATCGAAAAATTGTCCTAACCTTATACTTCTTTTCTTTTGTATACAGAAGATAGTAACAGATCCACTCCTAGAAAGTAAGCAGCCAATTTCAATTACTTGAAATGCGTTATCTAAATTGTACTGTTAAAAGACTAAAGAACACGCTTTTATTGAAATGTGAAGTGAAAAGCATCATCTGGCACGATAGAGCAAAAAACAACTCTACTTCCAGTTGGCGAGTAACAATGCAAGTAATCTTAATAAGTTTAAAAATTACTTACTCAACAAATGTTTTAGCGTAATGTTAAATAACTTTAAATTATCGAATGAAATAGTTGATTATATATAAGCTTCCATAATACACCGAAGTGATTTGCAATTGAAAGCATTTAATTTTACTTCATAAAAATATTTTTTATCATTTCATTAAAAAATGCTTATGCTTGAGTTATACGTATAGTCAGCACTTTATTTTATTTGAAAACTCTTTTCCATTTTGCAAATTGCAGTTTTTAATTTAAAATTATATATTTAACTTTTAAGATCTCATTACCAAATGTGTGAAAAAAAAAAATATTTTTATTTAAAAGTCAAGATTTTAGAAAATAATTACATACTTTTAAATCTTTAATAATAATTTAAAAAATAAAATAAAATAAAAATTGTCGCCACTCGACGTTATACAAATACAACCAAATCTTGTGCCACATACGAGAGAGTTTTATATATATAGAGAGAGAGAGAGAGATTTATTGTTTGCCCCTGGAACCTGCACCTGATGGGATAAGCACCTGGAAATACTTGTATATGGTATTGCCATTGATTATAAAGTCGTGTGCAAAATTTCTGGTCGATCAGACGACCAGAAGTGGCCGGAAATTGAATTGCAAGATTCCGTTACATACATTAATAGTTACATCATATCAAGCGCGTTAAAAATGTGTCTTCTTCAAATTGAAGCTGATTTAAATCTAAAAAAAAAAAAAAAAAAAAGAAAAGAAAAGAAAAGAAAAAGAAAGAAAGAAAGAGATCATAAATAAAAAACTTCATTAAATCTAATCCTTTTTTCATTTGCGTTGATGTTCAATAGTATAAAATTTCTATTTACCACTCATTCACTCAGTAAGCATTTTTACCACTTTAAAAGCTGTCGCCTCTTAGAATGAAAAATGTGTAGTCGAAAACAAGTTGCTGTGTCTTATCTATGGTTTTATTTAAATTTTAAGAAAATGACAGATTTAACAACTTTCTTTTTAGGAATTTTTAAGGTAATTTTTAATGTGATTTTCAATTACATGAATAAAACGAAAAGTGCGTACAAATAAAGGTATTTTTAAATAACTTCTCAATATCATAAGAGAATATTTTTATTTCTCAACTCTCATTAACCCTATCTTTCGAATGATACAACTTTCAGTCCTCTAATCCTATTATTAGTATGTTAAAAACGTATAATATGAATTTCATGTTTGCTTATTTAATAAACTGATATTAGGTTGATTTCTTTACAAATCGACCTATCCCAGTCAGTCAGCTCACCTATCTCTATAAACATATTAATGTATACATGCGTGTGTGCATGTATGTGTAATATAGGGAATTTGTCACCCACTCGAACCAAAATTCGGGAGTTCAATTATCCTGCAAATATCTCTGATGAGTGGATTAACCAAGTTGTTCCGTCATTTTCTTGCCAAGTGGCGGCCATTTTGAAAATTTCAAATCCACATTTCAAAATGTGTATTTAAGACCAGATTTGTTTTAATTTTAAATTTAATGTGTGGGGGTCTAGCAAGGGTGTCTACCAAGCTTATTAATGAACTTAACTTATTTTGGAACAAAATGGCAAATACCTTAAATTAAAGGGGCCATTTGAAATCAGGCTGCCACTTGGAAATAGGTGGCTTTAATTTCCCCTAAAGTTGGATAGTGGACTTAACTCTCAAATATCTCGTTTGAGTTTGCTGTGTATTTTGCTCCACCGTTTTGTTTCCAAGTGGCAGCCACTTAAAATTTTGCTATCACAATCACTTTTGAAAAAATTAATTCGAAACAAAGTTGCACAGTTAACTTGCTATAAATATCTTCAATGAGTTCGCTGGAATTCTCTTTCCGTCAGCTTGCTTCCAAATGTCGGCCTCTTGAAAAATTTTTATTACCCCATACAGCCACTGATATCCATTAGACATCCAAATTACATCCAATGATCCATAAAAGGTACAAGATATCCAAAAAATGTCTGTTAAAAGTGCAGGATATCCAGTACTCATTATAGATATCTATTAGATGTTTAAATGTAGACGAAATTGAGACGCGCCTTTTTCGATGTCTAATAGATGTAACATGTTAGATCCAAACAAGATGTAGGTGTTTTCAATATCTGTTAGATCCGACACATCCAACTGGTGGATATTTTGAGATTTATCGGATATTTAACGGACTTCTAATGGATGTCAAAAATAGTGTTATTTGTCGTGTTAATAGATATCTCTAGGATATTTAGAGAAGTTTAATGGATCGTTTTTTTTTAAACTTTTATACGTGTTTATAGATGTCCTATGGATGTACGTGGCTGTGGGGGACGGTAACTTTCTAAAATAATTAATTCGAACCAAATTTATGCAGACTTATCTCAGAAATACATTTAATAGGTTCGCTGATTAATTTGATCCGGTACTTTGTTTCCAAGTGCCAGACATTCAATAATTTTTTTTATTTAACATTAAAAAAAAAAAAAAAAAAAAAAAAAAAAAAAACAACTATGTATCAAGTTTCTTAAAAGTCTGCATGTACATAACCCACATCCAATGTCTCCACAGAATCCATTAATAAACTTTAATAAGAAAAGAGAAATCAACCTGCTCTTCCGACGGAGCCGGAAGGACTTATTTTATTATTTCATTTCCTTTAGGAATGTGGGTTACTAAATTTGTTATTCAAGAAAAAAAATAAAATAAGAAGAAGAAAAAGAAGAAATATACTATATATATATATATATATATATATATATATATATATATATATGTATTATATATATATTATACTTTTAGATATTTTTATTAAATAAAATACTAAAAATGTTTGTTTTAACACCTTTCAACAATAATAGTGTTTATGAGCTGAGTGTTCCTGCCAAAATTCATTCTAATAGGGAGAAAATTTTGTCGGTTTTCAAGAATCATTTTTAATAGTGTTTTTTTCTCCCTCTTTACTCTTCCGTATCTTCCAAATGTATCGATTTTAGAAATATCCCTCGTGAAAGAGAGTTCCATGAAATGAAATAAGAGCCCTCCATATAAAAAACTACCTCTTTTCTACTCGAGATTGGGGGAGAAAATTTTTCACAGGTAGGACAGGCATAATCCATTAATACTGCAGGCAGAAGAGTGAAAAAGAAAATAGATGGCGAAAAATTGTCAAATACAGTTAAATATATATTTTAGCTAAAAGATTTTTTCAAAGGGTGCTTATAAAAGCATTTTTGTAGCAATACATACATCTGTATCTTTACTTAAAAAAAAAAAAAGTAAGAAAGAAAAAGAAAAAAAATAGGTTTTTTTTTTTGGGTGTGTGTATAACCCTGTTCATCATTTAAAAACTAGCAAAAAATATATTTAGTTATCAACTATGTCAGGATATAGAAATCTTACAAAAGTTATGTTTTTACTACAAAAGCGAAACCATGAAATACAGATGGCTGACAAAACAATCTGAACACTTTCGCTTGTTTACGCTTTGTCAAATATCTTAAAAAGTTCTTCAGGAATAATCTCGAAACTTTGGTAGTGTAAAGAACATATTACATCTCATATTTTTCAGTAAAAGTTGAGTCATGAAAAGGAAAAGAGGACCCGTAAAAAATTAAACAAAAATCAAAATGTCTTGGATCACCCTGTAAAAGCTAACGCTTTAAATGAGTTTTGATTGTAGCATGTGATTATGAGGACTTTTTTCATTATCTGTATAAAATTATAAGGCTACCGCCTATATTCATGTAGATATAACGGTTTCTTTAAAAAATTGCAAAAACAATTTCCACTTTTTTTTTATTATAACAAGTGCAAAGCCCTTTTCAGGAAATAGGGCATACTACATTAGACAGTATACAGCAATCAGAATAAAAAAAAAATGTTAAATGTCTTTGGAAATACGAGCACTGTTACTAAATAATTTTTAATTACGCATGCGCATGCATTATAAAAATGTCATTTGATAATTTAATAGGCAAAGGTATTGAGCACTTATTTGAAAACCTCAAACAAATATAAGGTAAATTCAAAACACGAGAGATAGAATAAACAGAATTTAAGTTCTTCTCACAAAAAAAAAAAAAAAAAAAAAAAAATCTAAAGATGTTAGGGGTTTTTATCAATATTTATTTACAATCAACGAAAACGTTGTAATATCATTGGGCATGGATTGAATAAAAATAAAAATGTGAGTAAAACCCCTCATAGTTTAGCTTTTTATTTTGAGAGAGCTGAAATTCTGTTTATACTATCTCTCGTAACGTTTTGAATTTACATGGTATTTCTTTGGGGTTTTCAAACAGGTTGCTCAATACCTTTGGCTATTAAATTATGCAAATGAAATTTTTATAAAGCCTGCGCAGTTAAAAGATATTTAGTAAAAGTTCTCGTATTTCGTAAGATATTGAACATTTTTTGTATTCTGATTGCAGTAGGCTGCGTCCAATGTAGTATGCCCTATTTCCTGAAAATAGCTTTGCACTGGGTCTAACACCCTACGTGTTATAATTTAAAAAGTGGAAATTATTTTTGCAATTTTTTAAAGAAACCTATATATATCCAGGAATGTACGTGGTAGCCTCATAAAATTTTATATAGATAATGAGAAAAGTTCTCATAATCACATACTACAGCCATAACGCTTTTAAAGCATTACCTTTTACAAGGTGATCCAAAACGTTTTAATTTTTTACTGGTCCCTTTTTCCTTTTTATGACAACTTTTACTGAAAGTTATGAGGTATAGCATGTTCTTTACACTACAAAGTTTCAAGATGATTCCCAAAGAAATTTTCAAGCTCTTTGACAAAAAGTAAAAAAGTGTTCGCATTATTTTTTCAGCCATCTGTACATCTCTGTCGTGTAACCCTGCATATTATCTATAAACTGCATACGCGCCCTAGAGTGTATGAAAAAAAAAATCCTAATTTACATCGAAGCAATTTTCATTTATATCAATCGTGTTAAAGAGGATCCTTGAAAATCCAAGTCTTCAACGAAAAACTACTTTTTTGTAGTTTAAAAATTTTGACTCACTAAAACCGAAATGAATTGTAATGGATATCCAACTCTTTTTTTTTTTTTTCTCTCGGAACTCATTTATCTTATTCAATTTTGTGTGAAACATGAAATCTCATATCCTATTTTTGATTATAAAAACCCTCAAAAGTTATTTCTTATTTAATTTTTTTTTTTTTATAATAGTGTCTTTGGGGGGGTGGGGACAGCAGATGGGGGTGAAAACGAAAGCGTGTTCGGAGTGGCATCAAAAAAAGGAAGAAAGCTGTTTCGCGGACAAAAAGAATGGAAATAGAATTTTTTTTATATATCATGGAGGAATTGTTTATATAATTATGAGAATGAATATGTTTAGTACAGTGTAATAAAATTATGTATTTGTTATTGTAAACACCTTATTTTTCTTTAAAAAAAAAAGTATGTGGTGGGCAGAAATGAAGATTATTTTTTAATTCAGCATCCTCGAAAACCCGAAGTTTATCAATATATATACATATACATGTGTGCATTTTTTTTTCGTGCCTGTGTAATCATTGCTTTATTAAGTTATAGGTGAGCATTTATGAGCTAATATAATAAAACTAAATATTTACTATATACTGAATATAGAAACATATCTTTTATTTTTTTACTATAACATTAAAATATCCTTTACTTTCAACATTTTGGCCTTTTCACATAGAAATTAATCTGGAAATGATTGAATCCCACACTAACGTCGATTCATTGCGCGAATTTATCATATGAACTATGTAAAATATTTATGAAATACGTTACGCACTACAGATACGGATTATATATAGGGTATGACACAATATATGTTACACATCAACGGAAATTTTTAATATGTATAGACTGAGTTTTTGATGCATAGACAATTAAAAACTTAAATGTATTGTAAAATTGGATTGAACGATAATCTATTTCAGCGTTATTAGACAGCCACTCCCATTTCATTTTACAGAAAGACAGGCGGTGCACGCAAACACATCATTTATGCATTGTTCCTTTTGCTGTAATTGCAGTCGTGCTTTAAAGTGTTTAATACAGCTGTGTATTTTTTAAACAAATATTTACTTTCATTTTTTTCTCCGATGCCAGGAATTTATGAGAAACTCGACAGAAATATTTTAGCAAAAGTCCTCCTTATCGGGAAGTGGGAAGAAAAAATTTGTCCAATTTCAATTATGTTTATATATATATATATACAGCTCACAAATATACCGATTTCGGAAATATCAGCCTTTTTCCGAACAGAGAGTAACACAAAAAATGAAATAAGAGCATTCAATATGAAAAAACAACCTTTTGTCTACTTCAGATTTTAGGAGAAAACTTTCTGACAAATATATTATTACTGCAAAAAGTAAGAAAGAGAGAGTTATACATATAAAACAGTGAAATATATTTTTCATCCAAATAGGATTTTGAAAAATATTTAGAAAGAAAGATGATAAATTAAGTTTATATCCATTATTTCACAGTGAAGTATATTTTTGATTTTAGGAGTGAAAAGCTTGTCAATAAAAAAAACTTAAAACCATTTTTTGAAAAAGAGGTAATTTGTATTTCAAATTTTTTTTTTTTCACCTCTCTTTTTAAGTTTAAAACTTTTTCTCAAATTTGAGAAGCATTTACGATTTTTTTCCGAAACGTCAGTGGAGTCCCTCTGTTGTGACTCAAAACGGTTTTGGGTTCCGTCTGTGTGTGAGTTTGCCTGTCGCGCGATAACGGCCGCAAAAATCACGATATTGACTTGAAATTTTGTACACATGTTCATGAGAACCACAGAATCAACTGTACAGTTTTGGGAGTGTATTCCATTTGTAGTTCGTGTACAGGGATACGCCAAATTACACCTCGTTAAATGTAATGAAATTTTATTAGAACTTTAAAAGAATGTTTTTCAGTGGAAAAGTGTGGGCATAGAATTGGTAATTCATTTACAGGGTTACACAAAATAATTCCAATATGTTATGTAATCATTTTGCATAAAATTTGGTACAAGTTATGAATTACAGGGAATTAATACAATACAATAAGTTATTAGGAATACATATTTATTCATATATATATATATATATATATATATACAGATAGTTATAGAAAGAGAGATATAGCGGGGCAGAAACGTTTCTGTTTATGTAGCAAATCCTTCGAATCAATATATATATATATATATATATATATATATATATATATATATATATATATTATAATTATATAATAAGGAATAAATAAATTGATCAAATGAAGAGTGTGTGATGCAAATGTGATTAAATAAAATAAATATTTTAAAAAAAATATATGCATTAAAACTACTTAAATGTTATTTTTCAGCTCTTCAGCTATTTTCGGTTCACGAGCCGTCGCTGCCTTATGGTGTTTTTTCGCGAAATTAAAATCCTTAAAGAAGGTTACTTTTAATGCAAAATTGAATAAGAGAGAAAAATCAAAAATTAGTTTATGATTTTTGCTTTTTTCTTCCATCTTTGTTATTAAAGTTTTTGCGTAATGGTCTAATATTTCTGAACGCCTCTACTTTTTGAGAGGGGCCTTAAGTTTGCCTTATGCTAAAGTGGACCCTGTACACATCTATGTTTTATATATAGATTCGATAATGTCGCACACAAACACTTTTGCTCGTAAGTAAATCCATGGTGCGCACACATTTTAATATATGATAACAGTATAGATACTCCTATTTTAATATTAGAGATGAACTAGTATATGTAGATACATAGACAAACAATATTTATCCTAACCCAATCGGTTATTCAATGCTCCACTCGCTCTATTTTGCTATACGATTTATAACTCTTTCTCTTTTTAAACAAATACTTATTTTAACCTACTCATTAGCATTGATAAATTTTACAAAGCATGCTATTTTAATATTTCCGCAGAATGCATCCTTAAAGTGAGAACATTCTGTCCAATTTGAAGAATCATTTATTATTCAGAAGAGGACAACCTAAAATAAAATAAGCGTGCACGATATGAAAAAGTAATCTACCTTCTTTCCACTCCAGATTTGGGGAGAAAACTTTCACAGATATGACAGGGTATAATCTATTACGAGTTCTAAAGGAGAAGAAGATAATGTTATATTTACAGAAAAAAAAAAACTGCCTTTTGAGGAGTATTTAGGAAAGGAATGATAAATTATGTTTCCGTAATAATCATTTTTTTTTCTTTTTTTATCACTTAAAGTAAGACAGTAGAAAAACATATAGTAAAATGATCATTAAAAAAAAAAAAGATTTAAAAAAGATTTTTTTTTTTTAAATTCACTCAAAAACATGTTTATTTTTTAAAATATTTTTTGAATAACTCAAAGTAAAAAAAAAAAAAAGCTGTATTTTTAAAGCTTTTGTATTGAGTCAAGTCAAGAACATCCTTCCCACAGTCTAAAGGTGTTTCTGAATATGGATTAGGAACTCCTATATTACAGTTAACTAATTATGAACGCTCTCTGTATCTTTTATATATGTGCAGGTAATGAGAAATTTCCCACTGGTGTTCATGAAGTAGTAATGAGCGAAAAAGAAAACTATACAAATTACGAAAAATACCAACAGTGGATCAATAGCTTCATAAAACTATATTGAAATTTAATTCTGCGAGAAACTGTAAGATACAATGAATAGGCAAATACACACTCATGCATGATGAGTGATCCATGCTTCGTGCATACTCGAAAAAAGCTATAGGTTTTCCGATATTACATGAAATAATAAAATTCATCGTAGAACTTTTAGCGTTTATAGCCGATAGATGCAATTGGAATAGCTCCTCAGTGTGTCTTTGTAAAAGAATAGTAAACGCTTTGTGTAATTGTTTGCAAATTATAAACATAACTTGCATTTTAAAAATGATCTCTTTAATGAAATGCAGGGACTTTATGAAATACAAAGTAATCGTTAAAACGCACTCAGAAATGACTGCAGGAGTGACTCCCATAAACAGAAGTAGAAACGTAAAGGGTAGGAAGGACAGAAGAAAAAACTTTGGGTTTATTTAAACAAAATTGTCTATAAATCAGTCACCAAAATCTTACATTTTGAAATGGCATCATGAACTACAGCTTCTGTTGTATTTATGTACTAGAAACGTTTCTCATAATTTTTGTCTCAGGTCCATTCATTTTTTTCTCTCTGCTACCACTTTCTTTTCTGGTCACGGGTTTTTATGCCATTTTCGAACTTTTTGATGGGATCTCCCTTTAACGCTTTGTTAACGTTTGTGGGACCGCTGTAGATCGACATTCTTTTATGCATTTCTGCAAACGACCATGAATTGCATTACGCTATTTAAAAAAAAAAAAAAAAAGAAAAAAAAAAAAGAGTCGAGCATATTGTGTTATATAATAATCGTGTGAATACTACATATGTATTTCGTTAAGCTTCGCAAAAATTTCTGTACTGATAAGTATAAAGGATTTAAGTCCATATTCTTGATTTTTCAGGAGACAAAAAATAAAGTTAAACTAACTAAAAACTAATCAGAAGAATCGATTAGGAAAATAGGATTATGTTGATTTATACCATTTAGTAATTGTCAACCTTCATTTAATAAAGGGAAAAATTTGAATTAAATATTTTATACCAATAATTAATGCTAAATTTCTGACATGAATCTTTTTTTACCAATGGATTTTCTCAAAGACTCAATGACATGGATTTAAATCCTTTATACCATTCGATAGAGAATTCTTTTCTGAGTCTGACTATGTACTTAACTCAAAATCGACATTTTTGGACTTAAACCCTTTATACTTATCAGTACAGATTTTATCGTTTGGTTTTTACTTTTACACATCTGAATTTTGTGGTTGGTCCAGTTAAATAAATAAAAAACTACACACATTTCATTATCGATAAGAAATATGCTGTAGTAAACTTCAACTGCACATGCTAAATTCAAGGTTACTTACTTTTTGAAACAGGGTCCATGGAAAGACAGACAGACTTACAAACAATCCAAAATCGTAAAATAATTTGCATTTTTTTTTTTTTTTTTTTTTTTTTTTTTTTAAATAAAAAGCAACTGGTTTAATTATTAATCATATATTTTTACTTTATCTTACCCATAAGGTATTGTTTTAGGGAAAGTATTGTTTTAGGGTCAAATTTTAGAAAGTGAGTTTTTGTTATATTTACATGTTCTGAGGTCCCCTGAATACGAAAATCATGTTTTTAGCGAATGGTCTGTGTCTGTGTGTGTATTATCAGCCTATCTCAAGAACAAACAGTAGCAGACATTCCAAACTCTGTATTCTAAATGTGTATCATATAGGAATGCTACACAAAGCTTTTCGTTGAGATGAAGCAGATGGTTCGTGTACAAGGACACTGAAAAGCATTCAAATATATTACGTCTATGGGGGAAAGTGCAGGTAAGTAGAGTTTAACATCTAAACCAAATGAAACCAATATATATTTTTTATATGCATAAAAACATGTCTCATGTAGAATAGACTAGGGAAATCATTGACTGTTCGTTTACAGGGCTACACAAAAGAACTAGATAAAAGTGCGATAACCTTGATGGAAGTATATTTCAGGCCGAGCCATGTATGATTACTCTGGGATTATATTTAGATGCACCATGTGGTCTGTATATTATCATCGAAAGATATACAGGGCTGCAAATATTTAAGTAATAACATTCTTTTCAGTTGTTAGTGGATGTGCTTTTCAAATAACATTTTACCATTTCCAGGAAAGCTGTTCGGGAATTGAAATAAATTTCTCATAGAGATAGGGTCAATAATGTATGTTTTTAGCTAAATAGTCATCGCTTGTTTTTTGTATGTTTACACGTTTTGAAGCTTCCTGATTACCGTAGTCTAGTTTTTTAACGTTTGATCTTTGTCTGTGTCTCTTAGAGTGACTTAAAAATGAATAATTTTAGATGATCCAAATGTTGTATTTTGAAGTTGTTGCTAGAAAAGTTTGATCAAGATTGATAAGTTTCAAGGAATATTGCGTGTGAAAATTATCTGTATAATTTTAAGTAAACATTAAATTTTAATAACGGAATTAAGCCTCACACAGAACTAATTATTATATAAACCACTTTTGAAGCCTAATTTGAATTGTTTAACATAGGTTTACATAACAGTACTCGTCATCTTACCTCTTAATCTCCAACCTGTATTTATAGTATTAAATTTCAGGGTAAGAGAAAGTCATGTGAGTGACACACCAGATTATTTTATTTAGTTTCATTTAGATTTGTCCTGTTTTAGATTACTACAACATATTTATTTTTTTTTTTCGATTCTGCTTATATATATATATATATATATATATTAAAACAAAATATCGGATAGATTAGTTTATTTTTTTTATTTTTTTTTTCTAATAAAACCATTGTGTAAAAATCAAAACATATCAACGAGTACTAGATTTCAAAAATAATAATTTTATTTGAACGTTCATGTCCCAAATTTCCTTACAAAATAAATATTGAAAAAGAAAATCAAATATTTAAAGAATTTTTTCTAATGTTTGCTGAAAAGTAGTAACTATATATATACATATAATATAATGTTTTTCATCTAGTAATGGCTCAATTTTAAACTCTAAATAAATATTAGAAGATCAGAAATAATCTTTTAAAAAAGTAAATGGCAACAAACGTTCATCTTGAAAATAATAGGCAATAAGTAAATATAGTTACAGTAGTTGACATTTTGGTTGAGATAACATTCACAAAAAGTGAAGAGCATATTGTGCTAAATAATTTTTTTTTTTTTTTTTTTAAGCAGCTTTACATTTTTCTTAACACTCAAATAAAAATAAATAAATTAAAAATTAAAAAATTAGCAATAAGATGTGTTTTTAAGCATTATGTTTAATTGCGTATAAATAAAAGTTTTGTAAGCTGGCACCGAAATTCCAAACACAAGAACAATTGCTTCCTACTGAAATAAATAAATACTACCCTTCGTTAGGTGAGTAAGCACGAATGCAGCATGTGTAAAACTTTCCGGAAATCAGATATTTAATGAATTTTAGTGAATTAAAGTTTAAAATATAAAAATGATTTGCTCGCATGATCCGAGTTGTTAGTACTCGTTCAGCATTCTTTGCCTGCGAAATGCACCCGAGATCTTCATTTTATTTTTTTAAATGCGAATTCCTTTTAAAAGAAAATGCCATTTGATTATGTCTTATGTACGTTTAATATCAAATTCTCTCATCAAGTTTAACTTTTATTAATGTTTTTAGAAAGTCCAAATTATCTGCCTTTAGATAATTTTGTATAGCTTGAAACCTTTAATAAATGAACACAAAAATAGGTCTTCTTGTGACTCACGATGCACCATAAAGAGATACAGGATTTTTATAGAGAGTGAGATAAGTTTGTTATTTATCCCATACTAACTCTATTCTAGATTAATTGTTTCTTTCTCACAAGTCTAAGTAACATGGAGCAGTATATAAAAATATGTTTCCTCTGAATTAACACCAAAATACAACTTTTTTTTTTTTTTTCTTGTTACATTACTTTTTTAGGACTCATTGAGAAAAGCTTAGAGTAACATAATGAATCGTATTCTAAGAAATAATTTCCATAAAACAACTGGAATGCTCAATGAATAGTTTCAATTTTTTAATAGTTTTCAATAGCTCAATTATTAGAAGCACGAATTAATAATTTTAAGGGACGTCTTAATTGAAGGAACCTCATTAAATTCTGAACTTAAGGGTGAGAGTGACGTACTCTTAGAACTAATAATACTTAATATCGGCTTCCTACATGAAATGATACTTAAAACATTCATTCTAAGAAAAATTCATGAACATTCCTGGGAAAATGTGGGCAAGTAATAGCCTCAATTTTTACCAGTAATGTTTCCATAACATGTCAGTAAGTATATTCCTGAAATGTGGAACATGTTCACCAGAGTCCGATTAGACTTGCAAATGAAAGGAACGCATGCAGTAACAGCTTTCCTGTATTTTTACTTGCGTTTTATTATATTGGTACCAGTGTTTCAGAAGAATAGCAATAAAACCTTTACAATTTTTTTCATTATTATTTAATAGTGGTGATTATACAATGAAACGCACGTAAAAATAGGATAACGCTTTGACTCCGGCAGTCGATGAAAGAGGAACGACACTAAACATTTTAAAACTGTTTAAACACATACATACGCACTCAATAAATAAATAAATAATAACCACATTCTTCCCGTTTATCAGTTTCTATCGCATACCCAGTGCGCATGAACCTACTGAAGTGGCAACTGTGTCATACGGAAAAAATGTTACTCAGATTAAGCGAAAAGAATCCAATTTTGTATCAAATGGGCTTAGTAAAAATGTCTCGTAAACGTTCCTATTCTGTTCAATTGTAAAATTATTCACTTTATTCCATTTTACGCCAGTAATCCTCTTCATTGAAACCCTAGCAAAACAGAGTAGATAGAACCAAGTACAAAAAATCATTCGGTACGCATAGATTAACATTTTCCAACTGTCCGTACTCGTTGCATCGTTTAACCATCCATGTAAGGACAGATAGATAGACTAATTAAATTCACAATCAGAATTGAAATAGGTTTAAAACGTTTGACACAAACGGGAATGCGATTCCAGCAATTTCCAATTGTAACCTATCATGAAACGAAATACATTGGAATTATTTTGGGTATCCCTGGTATACATGCCGGAGATACTTTATATCATCCATATACAGGGTGATTAAAAAAAAAACGTGGTCAAAATGACATGGTAGATCAGTCATACAACAAGGATAAAAAATCGCATAGGAACAGGGGGTCGCAACTGCAATCCGGAGCCGCTACAGGGCGTCTAAAATAATAACAATAATAACATAACACAAAGAGAAGAAACAAAACCATTACAGATCATTTTATTGATAATTACTCAATAACATGCGACTAATGCAAGCAAAATGTTGAGACTACAAGAGATGATCAAAGTTTTTGCCAGATGCATGGAAACACGACTGGCATCTACGTTTCATGGAACGACGCCGCACCTTCTCAAAGATACCAGATGTATCTCGAACACACCCTGCTGCCACAACGATTCTACCTACCAAGTCTTCCGGCGTTGCAACAGGTTTTTCATACGCAAGTCCTTTTAAAAATCCCCATAAGAAAAAATCCAAGGGAGACAGGTCTGGTGATTGTGGTGGCCATGCGATTGGTCCACCGCGACCAATCCTGCCGCCAGGAAAAATAGTCTGCAGATGTGCTCTGACGTCTGTGCTGAAATGTGCAGGAGCTCCGTCGTGTTGAAATCGAATGTGTTGACAAATAGTCATCGGAACATCATTCAGCATTTCTGGCAGACCCTCTTGCAAGAATGTTAGATAAACGGGACCGTTAAGTCTTTCTGGGAGAATCTATGGACCAAGTAAACAGTCTCCTGCAATGCCAGCCCACACGTTAACGGAAAATTTTCATTGTGCGCCGTGCGGACGTGTAGCATGCGGGTTTTCATCCGCCCACCTATGCAGGTTGTGAAAGTTCATCAAACCCTATAATGAGAACGCAGCCTCATCAGTGAAGAGAACACCTGCTGCGAAGTTTCGGTCTGCAGCACTTTTTTGCAAAAACCACTGCTCAAAACACATACGATTGTTGTAGTCTCCCGGTTCCAGTACCTGGACGCATTGTAAATGATAAAGATGTAGTCCTTCGTCGTGTGCAATGCGCCAGACGGTAGCTTTGGGTATATGGGTCTTTCGGGATACAACTCATGTACTCGTTGAAGGATTACGCTGGAGTTCATGAAGAAATCTTTCTTCAGCATCAACTGTCTGAGTTATTTGTTGGTGACCAGCATCCGACTTGTGCATGTCGACCGAGCCGGTTTCACACAATCGTCGATGCAGAGTGGCAAAGAATGAGTGGCTAGACACCTTTCTACCAGGATATTTCGCACGATACATTCGCAAGGCTTCTCGTCCAATACAGTTGGCCATGCCGTAAGTTAAATGCATGTCGGCCATTTCGCGGTGCGTGTAACTAGCCATGTTACGTGCAACGCATCCACGGCTCGAATGAAGACAATTTCCATTTGCTCAGCTCGTGTTTGTATCGCATCGCCCTCTCGTGGCTCTAGCGCCCTCTACAGGCATTTGCGACCCTCTCTTCCTATACGATTTTTGATCCTTGTTGTATGACTGATCTGCCATATCATTTTGTCCACGTTTTTTTTAATCACCCTGTATATAAAATCGAATGTATGTCTGTCTGTCCTTTATGCATTACTACACCCTTCATCCGATCGCCATGAAACTTTGGGAAGTTGTTGAGTACACTCCGCGAAGGTTTCTGGCATATTTATTTTTTTATTTCATCTCCCATGGGGGCAGGGAGGGGGGCAAAAACAGGATTAATTTTTTTTTTTTTTTCATATTTTCTTTATTAGTGCTAGAGGCCTATTTCAGTCGGTACAGTTGTCGAATTTTTATAATACACTCTTAATTAGTGCTAAGGGCCTATTTCAGTCGGTTTATTGAATGGGGATTTATTGAATGAAGTCCCCCCAAGGCCCAACTTTGACATGAGTCCCCCCCAAGGTACCCCTATTTCAGTCGGTACAGCGTTGTCGAATTTTTATAATACACTCTTAATAATGCTAAGGGCCTATTTCAGTCGGTTTATTGAATGGGGATTTAATGAATGAAGTCCCCCCAAGGCACACCTTTGACATGAGTCCCCCCCAAGGTACAACTTTGACATGAGTCCCCCCAAGGTACAACTTTGACATGAATCCCCCCCAGGCCCAACTTTGGCATGACCCCCCCCCCCAAGGTACCCCTATTTCAGTCGGTACAGCGTTGTCGAATTTTTATAATACACTCTTAATAGTGCTAAGGGCCTATTTCAGACGGTTTATTGAATGGGGATTTATTGAATGAAGTCCCCCCAAGGCACAACTTTGACATGAGTCCCCCCCAAGGTACCCCTATTTCAGTCGGTACAGCGTTGTCGAATTTTTATAATACACTCTTAATAGTGCTAAGGGCCTATTTCAGTCGGTTTATTGAATGGGGATTTATTGAATGAAGTCCCCCCAAGGCCCAACTTTGACATGAGTCCCCCCCCCCAGACCCAACTTTGACATGAGTCCCCCCCAAGGCACACCTCCCCCTCATTGGGAAAAAGAGAAAAAACATTGTTTTGCGGATACAAGACAGTTTGGACTTCTATTTGTTACAATATCTGCAGCTGAAACACATTGGTTTGATTTAATGAAAACTTTATCATGGAATTTAGATCGTCACGAATTAACTAAAGAAGTATTTGTCGATATTAACAAGTTTAGCAGTAGGCCTCTGGCACTAAATAAAAATCTGTCAATGTCAGATTTTCATGTTTTAAATAATGAAATAATGTGGTGTGTCTGTATAATTTTTTTTTTTAAATTAAGTATATTTATTAACCAGTTTTATATGAAAATTATGATAAACATAACTTTTTTTGATTATTTCTCACTGATTTTTTCTATTTATTTCATTGCGAGTTTAATCGTTTTCAATTTAATCATTTAATTCCCATAATCTTTCGAATACCAATGAAAATGACACAATGTAAATTGGATTTTATCATAACGAGTTTTCTTGATTTTTCCTTTCTTCTGAGATCGCAGCAACGCGCTACGGGTGAGCTAGTTCGAATTGAACATGAAGTAGTGAACTTGATTACCATATTTTTGTTTTTTTCTTTAAATATTGCACTTATTATGTGCTAGAGATGACCCTTCGGGCAGGTTGACAGAAGGACAGAAAGACAAACAAATCAACTAATACAAATTTTAATTATAGTTAAATATTGTAAGAAAGTGTTAAAAGTGTTTAATAAAAACAAAAATGGGATTACAGAAATTTCACATTATAGCTCTAAATGTCCCCGAATATTTTTGTATGGCCCTGTAAATCATAATGTTAATATCATACTACATTCTACAGAAAATGATTTTTATGCATATGAATAATAGATGCCAATGTTAATATGATTTGTACAAGGTAAAGATATTAAAACAGGATTTACAGAAACGGCTCTCATAGAACGTAATGCTTTGGAATTAATTTGGATGTCCCTATAAACTAACCAGCACTCCATTTTGAAAAGAGAACACCTCATAGTGAACAGAGCGCAGACAGATAGGCGGGGAGACAAAAAAACCGAAGTCATAAAAAATGAATATAGAGCCATATAGTTATCTGTATATAACATCTCTGTAATGTATTGTAATTTAATTGATGTATTGAATTTAACGATTTAGCATAACACCATTTTACCGTACTTCGAGCAATTGCCATCTTCAGACCGTAATACATTCAAATATTTTTGAGTTTCTCTGCAAACTTACTATAACAGAGCGTAAACCATTTCCGAACCGCCCAATACTGCATGAACCTCAGTATCATATCAGTTTGTTTCAGTAGAAGTATATTTACAAAAATTAAGTGCGGAAGTATTCTTGTTTTAAAATAAGAAACAATACAATTTTTTAAAATATTGAAAAAAAATATATAGAAATTTAAATTAACAAAGAAAAACATATTTTACAACAACTTTCTTTTTGTATTACTTACTCTGATAAATTTTAAAACATAAAAACTTTTTATTAATAACAGCGAACATTAACTTCTGAATTATTGAACATTACTTTCTGAACACTAACTTCTGCTTTATGTTAATCCAAAAAGTATTGAGTTTAAATGAGAAATTTTCCCTAAATGTTTTATGAGCTATCTTTTTATTTATTTATTTATTTAACTGATAGTAGTTAAAAACCCGTCAAAACTTGATGGATCTATGATACATAAATGTCCAACTTAAATCTTTTGACGTCATAAAATTTAAAACACCCCTGCTTTAACTTTTTACATTGTTCTTAACCAGTTTTAAACCCCCTGCTTTAATCAATTATCTTTTAGCTGGGAAGGGGGGGGGGGGGGAGTAAATATCATGACATTTAAATATACAAAATTTAAGTGCACTTTACAGAATAAAAATAAAATCTCAACTTCTTCCCACTTGTATTTTCTAAATATAACCAAAATAACGTAAGCAGTAGTAACTAAAAGAAAGACAGAATTTATATAACTCATGGAAAAAATATTTCTTAATAAGGTAGTATCAATATTTGTGATAATACATACCAAAGCATCACGCACTGTACAATTCTTTCCTACTTCCCCTAATTGAATTAGGATCTATTGAGTTGGACTCTTTGTTGTAGTTTGTTAGTTCTAATTTATTTTCCCACAAAATGAAAGAGAAGGCAAAGACCAAATTATAATTATATTAACTTACCATCAACAGTAACAGATCACAGTTCTTGAATAAAGGACCTGAAAGATAAAGATTTCAGTCAGTTTCAAAATATAAGTTAAATTCTAGTTTGTCAAGATCATAATAAGCATACTTTAAGCGTAATGTCACTTTATTTCCTTTATTTGAACTTGAATTCTAATTTTTCATTACCCTATTTGTAAAACTATTTGGATTTGATCCAAAACATTAATTCGTTGTATTCGAAAAATAAATTGGAAACCGAAAATATTTTTTAAATTAATTTTACTGAAAAGAAAACACGACATTTTAGTTTATAGATAGTTTTACTAAGTTATTTTTTAAAAACAATTAAAAATTAATAAAAATTAAACTTTTACATTCAATAATAATAACAATAATATTAATAATAATAAAAGAAGTATTCCTCACAAATATTCCACATCGAGCGTCGATGATATTTTATTTCAATCTCCATATGACAGTTTTGGCTCCATCTATTACACATTGATGTAAAAATACACTTTCATAAAATAGAGTATTTTTCTTTTTTTTTAAAATCTTTTTAAAAGATGCTGTTGTGCGGGTTAAGACCGATTGATAACACAAGGGTCCTAGGTCTAGGGTGGGGTGCCCTCCGGGGGAGTCTTTCTGAGGGATCCTAGCACATATTTACCCGAGTTTTGGAGAAAACCATGTAAAACTCCAAACGGATAGGTCGATGAACGTGACCTAGGATCAAACCCGTCACTTCCCGTCTCCCAGTTTTTTAAAAGAGTTTCCGAGTTTCCGTCTTTTTTTTCTTTTTTTTTTTTTTTTTTTTAAGGTTTATAAAAAAGATACATGTTTAAAATAATATAAAATTATAAAGCAAAAATAAAATAAAATTTATAGGTGTTTTGTATTTTTCTTGTTTCAAAATCCATATATATTGTTAAGTTTCAGGCATGGTTTTATTTAATATATTTAAAACAACGATGTCTAGGTGATGAAACACTTAAACTATGCATTAGAAAAACCCGAAAACAGAAGTGAAAATCATAAACTATATGGAAAAACAAATAAAAACATCTTTACTTGATTTAGTTTGAAACCCGTAGCAATTTATTTTCGTAAATGATGTTATTGTTGTTATTATTAATAATATTATTTCACTTTATTCTATCAAAATAATATCATTCAGCTAGAGTACACTGTTAAAAAAAATTTAAGCATTCATCTAATATTTTAATAAATTAGTTTGCCCATTCAATTTCTAGCAATACAACTTAAATGCTTAAACTTTAATCACATCAAAAACCGAGACAATATACACTAAAAATATACAATTTAAAACATTGAAACACATAAAATATAAATTTAAACGTTTCGAGCCTTTTACTGGCTCCTCATCAGTAAAACATCAACAAGTAATTCGTTGAGTAGAACAAGAGAACTTCTTTAACAGAGTTCAGTGGGAATTGCGCATGCCTCATTAGGCGGGGAAAACTGTTATGAAACTGAATTCTTCTAAAGTTTTACTGTATCTAAACAATTGGATTACAAATTATGAATTCGGAAACAATTTATTGAAAGGAAATAATAAAAAAAAAAAAAAAAAAAAAAAAAATGTGATGTCGCAAAGGTTTGTGATGTCACAAATGAGGTTTTATGCAAGTATCTCTTTAAATGTGATGGGTGGAGGATGGATGAGTCTTATCTCCTAAACTATAAAGTGTAGGAGATAAGTTTCTCCGGTGTACCAGTTGTCAAAATTCCAAAATCGCTGCAGTTCTCGCCTGAAAATGTTGTGAAAGTGTTGAAGTTGAAAGCGGAAAGTAAGTCCGTTTCGCAAATGTCATTTATTTTAAATCGGTCCGAACAGGGTATTTATAACGTTTTGCAACGGGGAGAACAATTCAAAATTGCATATCGCCCAGGAAAACCGAGAAAAAAAAAATTCCGTGAGGATAGAAGAATAAAAAGAATGGCTCTAACAAACAATTTGTCTCTTAATCAAATAAAAAAAAATCGACTTGGATCGAAAATATCACCTGACACCATACGCAGACAAACAACCGAATCAGGATTCGTCAAAAAATAAAAATTAACTAGTAAGCCTCTTTTGAAACAGTGTCACAAACAAGCAAGACTTTAATGGGCAAAACAGCACATGTATTACCGTGACGAATGAATTATTGTTATTTTCTCTGATGGAAAAAAAAAATACAATTTGGATGGTCCAGATGTGTTTTCATTCTATTGGCATGACTTGAGGAAAGATCCGAGGAACGTATTCAGTAGGCCACAAGGTGGTGGCTCGCTCATGTCATTGAGCGCTTTTGGCTAAAATGAGCCAACGTCTCTGACTCCTAAATGGCAGACAAAATTCAAAGAAGATTGATTTATCTCTTTGGTATTAGGCAAACATTATAGTTTTATTTGTTTTAATCATTAATTTTGAAGTTATTTCAAATAAAAAAAAGCATAAGTCAATTTTTCTGAGGTGCGGTTTTTTTTTTTTTTTTTTTTTTTTTTGTCCCTTAGTAGTCTAAGTGCACCAGTGATTGACACTTTTAGAGTAATCTCTGATGTTTTTAATGTTCTAGTCATCAGAAAATATTTTTACAAATCTTAAGTTAGTACATAGGGTATGAAAGACATTCAGAACCACATATATGTTAAAATATATACATTTGATAACAATTATTTTTTTTTTATTTGACACCCACTCAATGTTCCAGTGTTTGACACTGATAGTTATTCATTTGACCAGTTATTAGCACCCTACGCTCCAGTGTTTGGCATAAAATGTTAAAATTCTTATATGTAAAATATGACTTTATTATTTTTCTTATTTATTAATTATTTCGGGATAGATGTCAATCACTGGAGCCCCTACCCAATATAATAATAGTCATTTTATTTTGAAACACGTTTTTGAAATGTTTTAATAAAAAACATGTGAATTATGTGTTTTAACTTTACTTTAGTGTCTTGTTTGTAACGAAATATAAAAGTGGTCCTATATCTAGAATAGTAGTAATAATAAAATTAATATTAAATCCTTCCGGCTCAGTCGGAAGAGAATATTGACTTCTTTCTTTTCAATAAGTGGCCGCCATTTTGAAAAATGCTGGCGGATAAAGTTTGTTAATAAACTTGGTGGAGACATTGATGTGGGCTTATGTACATCTGAAGTTTTAAACAAATCGATTCGTAAATACAATTTTATTGCGAAACTAAAATTTTCAACTAGCTGCACATGGAAACAAAATAGCGGATAAAATTACTCAACGAACCTATTAAATGTGCTTCTGAGATAAGTCTGATATATAAATTTGGTTCGAATTAGTTATTTCCAAATTTACCGTAATAACAGATTTTCAAGTGGCCGACATTTGGAAACGAGTTGACGGAAGAAATTTTCCAGCGAAGACATCCAAGATATTTGCAGGCAAGTCCCCTGTTCGACTTTGGTTCGAATTGATTCACTATCCGATTAAATGAGTATCCATTAATTATTCAATATCAATTAATTCAGTGGCAGATCAAGTTTGCCAACGAACCTATTAAAAGTGAGTGCCTGCCTCTAAATTCTCTGTATTATAAAACTACCCTATTGCGACTACTCTCATTACACCACTACTAAACTAAAACTACTGCTGGATCAGTTAGTACGGCTGGATTGTTAAAGACTGGCTAATAGATATTAAAGGGAAAATGAACCAGTGTTTATCCAATCACGTTCGGGAAATACCTTGCTTTATTTCGGATTAAAACATTTGGTAAGTACACGTTCTTCAGTTAAAAATATCTCATTCTAAAACTATCTGTTTGAAGTCTCCCTAGTTCATTGTAGAGGGTTGTAACATCCACCTAGAAAGTCAGGATAACCTATGCATGACATACGGGGTGTTTCCTTTTTTTTAAATTTAAAATTAAAAGTGATACAGTGTCCACTCCTGGTACATTTACCTCAAAGACTAACCAACAAAGAAAATTTATATAGGCCACCACGGAAACAACTGTTATCTTCGTTAGGCTCTTTGTAGACTGAAAACCATTTTTAACTGTGGGTGAATAGCCCGATCGTTCGCTCATAAGCAGCATTTCTCATCGGCAATTACATTTTGGTCTTTGTTACTTGATTTTTTTAGTGCTAGAGGCCTATTTCAGTCGGGAAAGTTGTCGAATTTTTATAATACACTCTTAATAGTGCTAAGGGCCTATTTCAGTCGGTTTATTGAATGGTGATTTATTGAATGAAGTCCCCCCCCAAGGCCCAACTTTGACATGAGTCCCCCCCAAGGTACCCCTATTTCAGTCGGTACAGCGTTGTCGAATTTTTATACGTCACTCTTAATAGTGCTAAGGGCCTATTTCAGTCGGTTTATTGAATGGTGATTTATTGAATGAAGTCCCCCCAAGGCCCAACTTTGACATGAGTCCCCCTCAAAGTACCCCTATTTCAGTCGGTACAGCGTTGTCGGATTTTTATAATACACTCTTAATAGTGCTAAGGGCCTATTTCAGTCGGTTTATTGAATGGGGATTTATTAAATGAAGTCCCCCCAAGGCACAACTTTGACATGAGTCCCCCCCAGGCCCAACTTTGACATGAGTCCCCCCCAAGGTACAACTTTGACATGAGTCCCCCCCAAGGTACAACTTTGACATGAGTCCCCCCCCAAGGCCCAACTTTGACATGAGTCCCCCCCCCAAGGCCCAACTTTGACATGAGTCCCCCCAAGGCCCAACTTTGACATGAGTCCCCCCCCAAGGTACAACTTTGACATGAGTCCCCCTCCAAAGCACACCTTTGACATGAGTCCCCCTCAAGGCACACCTCCCCCTCATTGGGAAAAAGAGAAAAAACGTTGTTTTGCGGCTATAAGACAGTGTGGACTTCCAACGTTATTTGTTACAGTATCTGCAGCTGAAACACATTGGTTTGATTTAATGAAAACTTTATCATGGAATTTAGATCGTCACGAATTAACTAAAGAAGAATTTGTCGATATTAACAAGTTTAGCAGTAGGCCTCTGGCACTAAATTAAAATCTGTCAAAGTGAGATTTTCATGTTTTAAATAATGAAATACTGTCGTGTCTGTATAATTTTTTTTTTTTTTTTTTTTTTTTAATTTTTGCGAGAAAAATATCGCCGTGGGCGCTGTTTCAATGCGTCTAATAAAATTGCATCCATTCTCTCTTAAGTTATACAAATGTTAGGAATGAGCCACTGTATGCAATTTGAACACACATCCATTACTGTTGGATCATAACATTTATTTTAATAGGGGGGGGGCAACCATAGATGCCCAGCCAATAGACTGCTAACGAAAGACATAAAACGTTTGTCGTTGTGCCAGCCGATTCTATTTCAACTAAACGACGGCCAATTGCATAAAAAAAAATCTGTTGATGGGTGAAAGAAGCATTCTTGTAGTGAACTAATGTTTACGAATAAAAATGTTAACATTTCACAGAAAAGAATAATATTTTTGACGATTAAAAAATATTTAATAATTTTCAGTTAACTCTTCAGCTTATTACATATACATTATTATTTGTTAGTTATTGCAACACATTCCTACAATTTGAATTTTTAAATTCTTACGGCATGTTGACTTTTATTCTTTTTAAAATATGAAAACAATAAGTATACATATATATTTATTAATACACATTTGAACGAAACTCTTATTTTTTCAATACATTTTATCTAAAGATCTTTACTTTGAAAACATATTTCCTGATATACCTCTTTCTTAACGTAATACTATGCACTTTGTTTTCTTTGAAAAAGGGAAAATAAAACTTTAAAAAATTCATTCAAGAATTTAAATACTGATGTAGAGACAAACATTTCTAGGTTTAATTCTAAGACATTCATTCGAAAACAACCTACTTTGAACTTAACATTCTGATCATCTTAAAAAATGATAATCCTGGAAACATCAGAAGAGGAAAAAAGAATCGAAAAGAAAAATGAATAAATAAAAACTTCTGCTGTATTATTTCTATATTATTTTTCGAAAAGTATTTCAATAGTCTTATATGTTATGAAACAAAATAGATTCAAAAAATGCATCTATTTTAACGTTTAAGAGGATCTATTTTCGTAAAAGTGTTGATGTTACTATTTTATTATTATTATTATTAATTTGTAAAATTACTGGTTACAAATCACGATCCTATAGCAGAGTATTACTTTTTTATCTGCAGAGGAAAAACTAGTTGGCATAGGTGGACTCTGCTCAGTTCCCCATCATATGTATGTTCTCATAAATTTCTTGTACAGGACATATTATATTCATGTTAAGAGAAATGAATTTGACTAAACGCTTGGCACAATGACAGAACGAAATCCTTACCTAATAGGCTACCCACCATTCAGTTCAACATATTTATCTTATTCTAATCTATTAATTTATTTTTTTGGGATCAATTTCGTAGTTTATTTTTCATGCTAATATTTCCAATGCAACAATCCCAAAAATGCATATTTATATGAAATATCGCAACATTTTGCTATGTTGACAAAATCTTAAATTTCGAATAACTTACGAAATTTTCCCATTAGAATATTTGTAGTCAATCATGTTCATTCAAGTATCACAAATGTTATTTTGAAATTGTCTGATATATTTATGATCCTCAAAATGGACGTTTGTGCTCGATTTTGCCTTATTCTGCCATTTTAAGTAAATCGTAAATTCCAAATAACTTACGATTTTTTTAAATTGGAAAATTCATACTCTATGGTATTTATGTCAGTATCCTACATAATATTTCAAAAGGGGTTTGACATCTTTACGATGAAAATATCCCTCAAGATTTGACGTTTGTGTAAAATTTTGCCCTATTCTATTGTGATAAAAAATTCGTAAATTTCCAATAACTTACGAAATTTTTATATTGGAAAATTCATAGTCATCAATATTCCTGCCAGTGTCCTAAATAATATTTCAAAAGTAGTCTGACATCTTTACGATGAAAATATCTCTCAAAATTGACGTTTATGTGAAATTTCGCCCTATACCACCATGTTAAGAAATTCGTAAATTTCCAATAACTTGCGAAATTTTCAAAGAAGCATATTTATAGTTACTGATGTTCATTCCGGCATCAAAACTGATATTTTAAAACTGGTCTGACAATTTTACAGTAAAAAGTTTCCATTTAATGCACGTTTAAGTGAATTTTTGTCCTATTCTCCCATGTTAAGAAAATCGTAAATTTCTAATAACTTGCGAAGTTTTTAAAATCGAATGTTGGAAATGAATAGGGTTCTTGCGAGTGTCGAAAGTAATATTTTAAAACTGATCTGACCTTTCGGTGACAATTTGTTCTTGAGATATCGTGTACACAGACTAACAAACTAACGGGCTAACAGACTAACAGACACCCTACAGATAGACACCATAGAAATTTTGTCATTTTCGGATTCCTCACACCTGAAAACGTGTAGAAAAGTCAAAAAACCGAGGTCGAAAATTTTCACGATTACCTAAGTTCCCCATACCTATAGTATGATGGGGAACTAATATTCATGAGTGTCGAAAATATAGTATATTTTTCATTGAAACAATGTTTTACTGATTAAATAAATAGATGAAATTCGAATTTTTTTTATTATTAGTTCCCCATCATACTATAGGTATGGGGAACTTAGGTAATCGTGAAAAATTTCGACCTCGGTTTTTTGACTTTTCTACACGTTTTCAGGTGTGAGGAATCCGAAAATGACAAAATTTCTATGGTGTCTGTCTGTAGGGTGTCTGTTAGTCTGTTAGTGGGTCAGTCCGTTAGTTTGTTAGTCTGTGTACACGATATCTCAAGAACAAATTGTCGCAGAGAGGTCAGATCAGTTTTAAAATATTACTTTCGACACTGGCAAGAACCCTATTCATTTACAACTTTCGATTTTAAAAACTTCGTAAGTTATTCGAAATTTACGATTTTCTTAACATGGGAGAATAGGACAAAAAATCACTTAATCGTGCATTAAATGAAAACTTTTTACTGTAAAAATGTCAGACAAGTTTTAAAATATCAGTTTTGATGCCGGAATGAACATCAGTAACTATAAATATGCTACTTTGAAAATTTCGCATGTTACTGGAAATTTACGAATTTCTTAACATGGCAGTATAAGGGAAAATTTCACATAAACGTCAATTTTGAGAGATATTTTCATCGTAAAGATGTCAGACTACTTTTGAAACATTATTTAGGACACTGGCATGAATATTAATGACTATGAATTTTCCAATATAAAGATTTCGTAAGTTATTGGAAATTTACGAATTTCTTAACATGGCTGAATAAGAGCAAAATTTCACATAAACGTCAATCTTGAGGGATATTTTCATCGTAAAGATGTCAAACCACTTTCGAAATAATATTTAGGATACTGGCATGGATATTATAGACTATGATTTTTCCAATTTAAAAAATTCGTAAGTTATTTGGAATTTACGATTTATTTAACATGTCAGAATAAAGCAAAATTGAGCATAAACTTCCATTTTGAGGATCCTAAATACGTTAGACAACTTCAAAATTACGTTTATGATATTTGTTTGAACATGATTGAATACAAATATTCTAATAGGAAAATTTCGTAAATTATTCGTAATTTACGATTTTATCAACATAGCGAAATTGTAAATTTTTCATATAAATATGAATTTGAGGATTATTGCATTGGAAATAGTAGCATGAAAACTAAACAACGAAATTGACCCTGATAAAATAAATTAATAGATTAGAATAAGATAAATATATCGAAATGAACGGTGGATAGCCTATTAGGCGGGGATTTCATTCTGTCACTGTATGAAGCTTTGGTCAAATTGATTTCTTTTAACATTATTGCCGAAACGTCAGTGGAGGCCCTCTGTTGAGACTCAAAACGGTTTTGGGCTGTGTCTGTCTGTCTGTCGCGCGATAGCGGCCGCCAAAAAAGCGCTATTTACTTGAAATTTGGTACACATGTTCATGAGCCCCACGAAATCAGCTGTATAGTTTTTGGTATGTATTCCATTTGTAGTTCGTATACAGGGACACGCCAAAGTTTTTCTTATCATTACGGCCTATGGGAGAAATTTATATGTATCACGATAGCGGCCACAAAAATCACGCTATTGACTTCCAATTTTTGCCGAAATGTGAATGGAGGCCCTCTGTTTTAGACTCAAAAGGATTTTGGATTCCGTCTGTCTGTCATGCAATAGCGGCCGCAAAAAACACGCTATTGACTTGAAATTTTGTACACATGTTCATGATGCCCACGAAATTAGCTGTATAGTTTACGGTGTGCATTCCATTTGTAAGTTCGTGTACAGGGACACGCCAAAGTTTTTTTTACCATTATGGCTTATGGGAAGAATTTGTATGTACCGCGATAGCGGCCCCCAAAATAACGCTATTGACTTGCAATTTGGTACACATATTCATGAGCCCATTGAGCAAGCATTTGACGAAACTGATACAGATCTGAGACTGACCGCCTTGGCGAAAATAATGCTCCTTTTATACTTTTCTATCGAAAACAGACTGTTCTGGAAAATTCTCGTATCACATCAGCCAATGAGATTAGAGCTTCCATATTTGGTATATCCCTAATAAGGATTTTCTCGCCAAGATCGCCAAAAAAATCACCAAAGAGGGAAATAGTCGCCAAATTTGGCGCCAAATTTATTTCTTCCCTTAGAGGAGCTTTTTAATGCGTTTTTAAAGGAAAATTTGGCTATTTTAACGCTAAAACGACTATAAAGGCACAAAATTAGCATTTTATCAACTTACTAAACCTCTTTGAAAGAATTTATACAAAAATAAATGCAATTATTTACAATTTCGTAACACTTTATATCATATACAAATAGGTATACAAAGAGAGATACAACGGGGGGTTGAGGGGGGCTGCCGCCCCCCTCAGGAATGTATTTGATTTTGGTAATAAGTCGATCGAATCAATATATACTATTATATAATAAGGAATAAATAAAAATGACCTATTGAATAATGTCTGATGCAAATAGGACGTTGAGGCTCCTGATCTGCAGATGCACTAGTAATATGTCTCGCACTAGAAATTTCTGAGAACATAAATATGATGGGGAACTGAGCAGAGTCCACCTATGCCAACTAGTTTTTATTTATTAGTCGATGTTTCGTAAACTTTTTTTTTTCTGTCATTACATAACAAGTATTTTAAGTAATGAACTCGAAATAGTTTAATGAATGGGTCCAAAACAAAATTTCCTATTTATTTATCTATTTGTATTTCGAGATTTTAAAATATTTCAAGTAGTCTCCTGTTTATGACTTTATCGGTTATAAGTAACTCAGCAAACATACAACTATCCTTTTGATACAGAAAAGAGGAGAACAGGGGTATCACTTCGATGCCAGTAAATCGTAACATTTTTGTAATTAGAATTGTCCGAAAAACGATACCTTTAGAAATACGCGAGTGGGTTGCCGATAGGGTACCAGAAATCTGACACAGAAACGAACTCTGCATAGCTCCCAACATTTTTAATTTTTAAATCATATTTAACACCAGTATCTGTAAAAGGGAGTCTGTCATATATATTTTCGGCGAATAAATTAACTAAAATCATTTCTAAAAATTTTCCGGTATGAAGTCTCCGTTGAAATAACGGAGACTTGGCACCTATGCATCCGATTCCTATATTTCTGGTGAGAGAACATTATAAACAAGACACGAATATGTTTTTACTGGTGTCTGACGCTTATCATCTTACATATTATTATCGATGCATATATGATAATTATCAAAACTGTGCTATCTACCGAGATATATACGTAATCTTAATGACAACAGCCCTTCATTTTAAAGGTTGTCCTTTAGCTTTCCTGGTGATAACAGGCTGTGTGCAAATCAGAATGCTTTTGTACGACTTGAAATTAACAATTTCTGTTCAAGCAAGTTTATTCGTAAATATTTAGTGGTGTCAGAGAGTAAAACCAAGTATGTATAACGATGCAATATCGTTAACATTTCGATTCCTTAAATCTGATGTTAAAAAATCATCAGATCTCTTATATCAGAATAAAATATTGCATTCTGTACATCACTGACATCTCGTAAAACTATCCGGCTTCGGATACTTGTCTTGTTCAACTACTTAATGCATCTGTATAAATATCCTATTTTTGGTACCGTACAGACACCGCCTTCGTCCTATAACTTTATTTTTCACGAAAAAAATATCTAAATGTTGCACGAAAATTGACGCGTCTGACAAATAATATACATCGGATACCGAAACGTAATGTTTCTAATTCTTATGTGTTTGTTAGGATCGATCTCAAAAAAGAGTGACTAATCATTTTAATTTAAAAATCGACAGTTAGATAGGATTATTTTAGTGTTGCTAAAATCAGGTAGATGGTTGGTTTCTATGGCATGTTGCACTATTTTAGAACGTATATCGCGGTTTTTGAAATTTCTTTTATGTTCGAGAATTCGGGTTTGAAGGAAACGGCCAGTTTCACCAATATAAACCGAACTGCAAGATTGGCAAGGGATCGACCCATGGAACAGCAGTGATTTTCTAAACTGATTAAATACTGTAACACTATTTTATATAATAGTATTACGTTATTAATACACTATCATTAGAATTTTATCAACAATTATGAATCACGTATTACCCGGCGCTAATCCACTATTCTGAATTTTGCAAAGTTTTGAAATCTAAATATGTCTGAAAAGTTGGTAAATGCAAAATTATATATCTGAAAAGACAGATTCATAGATTATCTTTTAAGCATTTCTTTTTCATAAGACTGTATTTCATGAATTTAACTCATGGAGAAAGTTGAATTAGCTTAAAACATTACTCGACGTGTACTAAAATTTCACATTATTTAATCATATTTCATTAGAGTTTCAGCTATGTATCTGATAAAAAAGAAAAACATGTGAAACATGGATCTAACAGACATAACAGATTTTGATTAATTAATCAAATGAAAGATGTAAAAAGCTATATAAAGTTGCACATTTATCCCCATCAGCTAATTATAGCTGATTGTAATAAATTGGTGATTATTATTGAGATCGGCGTTTTTTTCTTTTAAAACTTTCCAACAAGCTTGAAAACTGCTTATGACCTCGGTTTGTCTGTTTGTCCGCCCGCGTTCTAACTCCCATAAATATTCATGGAATTTCTTGAAACTGACATATCTTCTTCAAGTTCAGTAGGAGGTGTTCTCTGTTGAATAAATACCGCCGTTGTTTTATGTACAGGGACACCCATAAGAATTCCGAAGCACTACGTTCTGGGGGAGATATTTCCGTATATATCCTATTTTCATACTTTTATTTTGCACAAATCAAAATGAAATTGATAGCAATAATATATATGTATAAAAGAATGCTTTCTGTAGAACGTAGCATGATTAGCATTAAGATTTACAGGGTCACACAGTTATTGGAATTTTTTACAATTGCATTTTCGTTTCTATTAATCGTTTCTAACACTTTTTAACAATGTTTAAGAGTTGTTATGATTTAAGTTCGTCTATCTGTCTGTCTTCCGCTAGCATCAGTACTTATTTCCAGAATATGTTCAATTTGATAAATGTTGTTGAAGTTCACCATGGCATGTTCCCTAGTTAAAATGATACAAATTGCATCACTAGAGATCTAGCAGTATGCCAAAGCATTGCGTTTTATGAGAGGCTTTTTTATAAAGCGTATTTAAATTACTTCGCGATGCACAAATCATAATGTAATTGACATCTATTGTTCATATATTTTCTGCATAATATGTCATGTTTATCCTTGAGATTTACAGGTATACGTTAAAATATTCAGATACATTAAAGGCCAGAATTAAATAATGCTAGAATTTCATTTTGTGTGTGCTGAAGGTTTTTACCAGTTTAAAACAATGTTTACGAGTTCAGTTAGTTTATCTCTGTATTTCAGTTCTTCTGTCTGTCCATTAGGTAGTCCCACTGGAAAGTATATTGAAAACTAAAGGATTGTTGGAAAGTGTTAATAATCTATTCGAACGGTATGATTTTTTATTCTTGTTTTCTTGTTTGTTTACTGAATAAATAGGAAACCACTGCGCCATTTTTTAGCAATGATTTTAATGAACACTTTTGTTTGAATAATAAAAATATCTATTCCAAAAGGTTACACGAAAATACATTGAGAATCTTCGTACATTTATTTATTATTGCACGCCATAAGAATATGATAACCCGCCTAAAATTACCATTAATATTAGTGCAAGGAACAAATATGAGTAATCACATTTATTGATTTACTAAAAAAATTAAAAAAAAAAAATTTAGAAAGAGTTAAAAAACTATTTACTAAAGTGTTAAAACAGATAGGAGATAGGAACTAGCTGGCATAAATTTCAATTTTTCTAATTTTCTGTGTGATACTTAGAGATAATTACTCTTAACTCTTTAGCTACAAAATCATGTAGGATCCATCCATTAAATACTTTGGTCCTGCAAAATTGAATCATTCTCACCTGGCCATCTCTATTTTTTACCTTTTTGACTAGTACTGGCGGGACTGATATTTCACCAAAAGAAAGTCATTTTGTATTCAAGATGGTCAGAGGCCCTAGATTTTATAGAGGATTCATTGTTGGTCGGTTTTATGTGATCGTTTGGCATTTTTTCCCTCTTGCATTCGTAAGAACTGTCGATATAAAGCCCTACAGGGAGACTGAGGGTGAAAACTCTTCATCTTAGAGAGGTCCTTCCGCCTTCGAACCGTCATTCAGAAACATCAAGCTATGCCTTAGCTACGTTATAACATGCCATCTGACCTCATTCTTAACTAGGTCAACTAGCCCCACAGGGTTGGTTGTTGATTGGTTGTAGGGTTTAAGGTCGATTGACTACGCTAGGGTCCTAGAACTATAGGTAGAATGTCCTCCGTGGGGGTCTTTTTTTAAGAGGTCCTAGCCTGTATTTACGCGAGTTTCGGAGATACCCACAAAAAACTCCAAAAGGCAAGGTCGATGAGCGCGATCTGGAATCGGACGCGGTACTTCCAAAATAACAGCTTTGAGCGCACAACTGCTCGGCTGCTGGGGGGGGGGGGGGGGCTAGCCCTACAGGGATAACTAATATAAGATGGATACCCCAGAATCCCAAACATCAGGAAAAACAGATTATGATACATGCTTGTAATCACTCTTTCAAAAATTGCCATAAATAGCGCCTCAATTTTATCTCTAGGTTCACCAGAAAAATGTGCGATAAAAAAATTTAATCCTCCAGTCAAAAAAAAAAAAAAAAAAAAAAAGGAGATTTGGCCGAGTCTAAGCAGGTAGGGGCTGTCTAAAGGTTTCTGAGAAAACAGAGATTTTTCCTTTAAGACACTACCAAGCCGATTCAAATTACGATGAATGGTGCACCCGTATCTACCCTCCTTAATGACATCGCTCTATTTCTACTGTGGCAAGAAATAGAAGCTGAGTGCCAAACTAACCCGTTATGCCAAATATACCCAGTCTCCCTTATAAAGTTCTTTCTGCTCAAATCTGTAATAATTATAGAAGTGGTACAATTGCAAGATGAATAATGTTTTTTTTTTTTTTTTTTTTTTTTTTTAATTCCTAATATAATTTATGTTCTACATTTTAATTAAATTTGCTTTGAAAGGTTACAATTCATATTTTCGTATGTAATACTTTATTGCACCTTATGTTTTCTTTTTGCATGTTTTATCTTATTTTCAAATGAAAAGTAAGATTTTGTGCTTTTTCATTATTGCGCTTAAAAGTATTTATCAAAACTTCTGTCGCATTTTTCGAAACTTACATAGATTCTTATTTTAGGGTATCCCGTATTTGAATAACGTTTTTAAGATAAAACGTATTAAACGTAAAAACCTTTTAACCTGCGTATCATCATTCATTCTGTAAACGTTTCATTTTTCTGTCCCGACTGAAAGCAAAATCCATCACTCTGTCAGGGCAGGCTTTCAATACCTTTCTGTGGGACGGTTTAGGGAGATGACAGTTGACACAACCATCTCTCATTCTGTTTAGTTACGCTAAGCCGGGGACCCATTACTTTGGACGCCAAATTTTTGCACATTCTTCGACACTAATCTGCATCTTTAAAGCTTATCTGCGGCGGGGAAATTATGCTATTATTTTAAAGTGAATGAAAAAATAAATGTCATTTTTCATCAGGAAACTAATTGCAAAATACATAACAAATAACGTTGTTAAATATATTAGGAAAACAAATAATTTGAATACAATTTAACTGTACATTTATGTTTATCAAGTAGAATATATACTAAAGTAAAAATTGTTTTCCAAACCCAACTCCCTAAATAAAAACATGTGAATACACTGTTTTACAATGCAGAATCCAATTTCGCGCAATATTGACAGTTTTCACTTGTGTCAAATATATTTTATTCTTAACCACATTTCTAACATACATAGTGGATGGTCTTAAATTCGTTTTGAAACTAGATGTGATTAAGTGTGCAGAGGATGCTTTATTTTATGTGAAGGAGAATTGGATCATGAATGGGCCGCAACTTAATACGATAATTTGCATTTCGTAAGAAAAAACAATTAATTACATTCTGTTAATGCTGTTTTTTAGCAGAATATATCACTTTTTTTTATTTTTTTTCCCAGTTCAAAAGCTTTTTTGTAGAAACCAAAAAGATTATAAAGTGATTTGTAACTAGCATTGTAGTTAAAATAGTAGAAACTTCGTTTCCTCGGAACCTGTTTCAACGATTTTGATGAAAATTTTAGAATTAGAGAATTTTTGAGAGGACGATTCGATATGAATTAGCCTTGTCTCCAGGAAAATGACCGTTTACTGCCAATCTGCTTTTTTCCCCAGGGCGAAATATAAAAGAAATCTGGTTGTATAGGAAACTGTTCTAACTATTTTAGTGAAAATTACGGATCAAGAGATTTTTTTAACTTCGAAATCGAAACGTCTTATTGTGCTATTTTCTTTTCTAGAGCATGAGAACAAAATGCTAAAAATTGATTCGGTTGAGAAAGATCTTTATGGGAATGATTTCCAATGTTTTTTTTTTTTTACAATGATTCCGAAAGAAATACTATTATTCAAGTCATGAAATCGCATTGAAAGTTTAGTGAGATTCTGTAATGCATACGCTCGTATTCAGCTATTACGCAAATCGCATAAAGTACTGAATAACAACCAGTACTTTTCTTGATTTGTGTAATAATTGATTTACTAGTTCAATTTAGATATTTACTTCTAAATTAAATCAGAATACAATGACCATCTTATATATTAGGTAGGATGCGATGCCGTGCGAGAGAAAATCGTGTGTAATAATGTCTGAGGTGTAGCAGCGACCTAACGAAATCTAATCGGTACCCATTTATGCAAAGGATTATTCCCGTATGTTCTGGTGATTTTCTTATTTTATGTATTGAGTAGACACATAAAAAGAATAGTTATTTTGCAGTAACATTTAACACTTGCATTAGCCGCTGGACAAGATACGGTGTAATTAACAATGTTTATTACACACTCCTTCCCAAGACATTCCCATACCGAAATATTTCTTTTAACCTCATTTGCGGAGAGAAAACTGTTATGTTTCCTATATAATGCTCCCTGGTATTCTTTTTTAGCTTTTACCCACGTCTACCTCCAAAATGGGCCGTAAATATCTGCTCATTCGATGACTACGCTACAAGAAATAGGCTACGAGCCATGCATACGAAATGAAACCTAATTTCTTTCGAATTTTAGGAAGAAAGTTTTTCCAAGACGTGATCAGTATCGGAAATTGACTACAAATATTGCATAGAAACATGCGATATTCTATTTTTGAGGAAAGTTTTGCACGCATACAGCAAATGACAAATAAAACGGGCTTAAATTCAAATGACTCTTAGCCAATGCAGCAAAAACTCAGAGAGTTCTCTGAGTTTTTGCTGCATTGGCTAAGAGTCATTTGAATTTATTAAATACTATCAGCCAGAAAAATTTAAAATATTCCACTGATTTAATAAGTAAATAAATAAATGAATGGATTTGATGAATAAAAAATTAAGTAAAAAAACATTTTTTAGCATGAAAAACTTCTTATTGTAAAGGCCTAAAAAGGCATAATATAAAACTTTATTCTGGCAACAGCATGCTATAAAGAAATGAAAAATTATAAATCACTAAGAAAATTTTAGAGAAAAATATGGATATTTCACTTTGGCAAGAGATGGAATTTTTTTAATATTAAAAACATTTTAAAAAGAGTTCGAGACCAACAGTCTTATTTATTAGTTTTTGTATAATTATTCGTTAAGCCATAAATTTCAAAGGTCTCGAAAGCTTTTTAAAATATTTTGAATATTAAAAAATATTCATCTCTTGCAAAAGTGAAATGTCTGTATTTTTCTTGAAAATTTTCTTAGTGCTGAAACTTTAATTTATTTATAGCATGTCTTTGCCAGAATATATTTTTTATATTATGCTTAACAAGCATCCAGAATACCAGAAGGCTCCAGAATAAAAAGTTTCTAATGTAAAAAAATGTTTTTTTACTTAAATTTTCGGTTTGTACTTTTTAGTTCCAAAAAACCGCTTTAAAAAAACTAATAAAAAATTTTAGGACACTATGTAAGGAATAAAAGATTTTCTTTTGTTACTTTATACCTTTACTTTTAATTGTTTGCAAGAGAGTAAGTAACACATCGGCCTCCGAGGATAGAATTTACGGCCATCGTATTATCCGCATGACGCTCTAACCAAAAGTCAGAGAACAATCAAGAAAAGTCACAGAACATACTAACAAAATCACACAAATACAAAAAGAATATTGTTCTCGAATGCTTTTTAAAATATTTCGAATATTTAAATTTATTCATCTCTTGTGAAATATCTAAATTTTCTTATTGTTGAAATCTTTTATTTTTTATAGCATGTTTATGCAAGAATAAATTTTTATTTTATGCTTTTTAGATCTCTCTATCTTATCTCTCTCTCTCTTTTTTTCTCTTTTCTTTTTAAACTTAAATTTTTATTTTGTGCGTTTTAGTAACTAAAAGAAAGCTTCTTAAAAAACTAATCAAAATTTCTTAGGATACTATGCAGACAATGAAAGGTTTTCTTTGAACAATTGGCATCTTTTCTATTAATTACCTGCAAAAAAGTCACACCGGCCATCGAGGATCGAACCCAGGACCAACGCGTTATCAGCATGACACTTTAACCAACTGAGTCAACGAGCAAGGTAAAGAGTTTCTTACGTTTTACTTTCATGTGGAGACGACTTGGTTTTTTTAGCGTGACATGAAGACGTGGTGACAAAATCCAATTTCAATAAAAAGCTTTAAAAAAATCTAGCCTCGAGCACAAGTCGTATTTGCCAGTATTGAAATGATTTTGCATAAACCTATCTTCAGCATAATGGACAATCAAAAAGAGTTGGTTATTTAAGAAGAAAATTTTTAGCACATATTGTTTGTTCAATATATGTATTGAGCACAAAACCGTTTTTATACAATTATTTAAGGAACGTAGAAAAAAATATATATCCTCAGTAATGGTACCATCAAAAAGAGTCGTCGTTTAGTGAGAGAGTTGGGGGCATGTATTATTCAACAACTGAATAAACTTTTACGAAAAATTTCGCATGTTTAAGAAAGTTCTTATCCCAAAATTCATAATTCTCTGTTTCATAATTCCTTGTTATTTATCTTCGAAAATATATTTTTAATGCTGATTGGTTTGATGCACAGTTTCGTCGCCTCATGCATAAGAAAATAATGTAAGGATGATATTTGAAATCTGTATCATCAGAAGCTCACTGCTTTGTAGAAAATAAAATAGGAGGGATCATTACAATAGAAATGCAACACTATATAAATGGGACAGTAGAATAATTATTTTCCTATGAAAGAAATCTTTGATTTTAATTTTTTGATGGCCTTTTAAATGAGGTAAGATTTTTGAGCGAAAAGTAATTAAAAATGCCATATCGGTAAGTAAGAATTATTTGCTACTGCTATTGTAAAAAATAATCACTATCTTCTTTATTTATAAAAAAATAAATAAATAAAATAAATAAAAATAACACCAATGGGAAGTGAAATATATATATATATATATATATATATATAAGTTTTTACGGATTTCACAAAATATTTTAAGATAAAGAAATTAAATGGAAAATTGAATATTGGCAGGTATTTTCGAAGTGGATCACTATAATACAATCATTCCGTTTTTAAATATCAAAATATTTTATGGCTTTATTGAGTTATTTTCTTATACAGTTTTTGAATAAAGTTCATTACTAAAAACAACGTTGTTTAATTTTGGAACATGACATTAAAAATTAAAGTAAGATGTCTACGCATATATAATGTAACAAAATTTAGGATATGTATTATTATTATTATTATTTCAACGTTTAAAAATGTGAGTATTCGCATTTTCTTTCATGTCATCTTATGTCATCTTATTCTAACACCGAAAATTCAAACTGATCCTTAATCCTGTTTACAGGCAATAAGATCATGCAATTTCATAGTACATTGAAAAAACACGATTTTTTTTGTTTTTGTTATTGTTATTCTAGAACAAGTTTTTGCTCCGACGCAGCTGGTCTTATATTAATAAAATCCCTCTTCGACTCGCGATTTTTAGTAACAAACGAAAAAGAAAAAAAAGAAATTTTATAACATAGTCGTCTTCTAAAAATAAGCTACCGAGTTTTTATTACAATAAAATAATAACTGCATTGTGTTACACCGACGTATCGGGAAAATATATTTCTTATTTAAGAGAAATATATTAAGTAATCGATTTTGTTTTTCATGAATCCTGTTAACGCGAGGAAATTTTAATTTTAATTTGTCGGTAGTCATTTCAAATAATTTAAAACCATCTTGTACTAAGTGTTTGATTAACTCAGATTTTCTTAAACTCGAAAAAATCTGAATCTATTTCGGTGATTTAATGGGATATCATTCTATAACATCATAACAATGTATTGTCAGTTTTTATTTATTTGCTTTGTACAAAACTTTCTACATAGGGCTAAACAATATCAGCTCAACTTTATGTAAACGAACTGCTACTGCTTTCAAAAAACATGATCTTTTCTTATTCTATGTCGTTACAAGTCTTATATTTTTGGTAATAGGATATTTTACCATTATTTTATTAACCCCCCCCCCCCCCTTTTTGCACAAGATATGACAAATAACATGGTATTCATCTTAATATATACAGGATGGTTGTCATTAAACTTCCCCTCTAAACAGCATCCTACAGCGCAAGCGGGTGAACGGAATGCAACGAAATTGGGTATAGAGACTAGGCACGAGATGCGCTCACGGAATTTCGAAAAAAAAAAAAAAATCCAAAATGTCTACCAGAGGGCGCCTTTTCCGTAAAAACATTAAATTGAACACAATAAACGACCCAAACGGAATGCAGAAACAATATTAACATTTACTGACTAGTTTCTGATCACCTTGCCATCGAACCACGTTAAGTAATACTTCTTTTGCATAAAGCTTCCTCTTCTTTGCAAGCATGCAAATCTCGATATTTTTTTCCTAGAACAGACCGCTTTTCCCAGTTTGGCATTTTATGACTCATAATTCTTGTTCTGGACTGTTAATATTGTTTCTGTATTCCGTTTGGGTCGCTTATTGTGTTCAATTTAATGTTTTTTCCGGAAGAAGCGCCCTCTAGTGGACATTTTTTTCCGAAATTCCGTGAGCGCATCTCGTGTATAGTCTATATACCCAATTTTGTTGCACTCCGTTCACCCGTTTGCGCTGTAGGATGCTGTGTATAGGGGAAGTTTAATTATAACCCTCCTGTATATATATATATATATTATAAAATTTGGGGGGGGGGGAGGGGGGTTAATAATTTGTCTCTTTTGCTCCATCTTATGCAATTTATTTTTCTTAGGATACTTTTATGTTTCAAGATAAATTAAGATTATGTGTCACATATAATATTTTCTCGGCCAATGGCGTCCAGGCGACGGTATTTCACAAACACCTGTATATATATGTATATATAAAAGGCTCATGAAATACAGTTGCCTGGACGCCATTGGCGACCAATATATTTTAGCTGGCGACTATATTTTCAACGATAACTCAAAATTTTAATTTTTTTTTTTTTTTTTTTTTCGGGGGTTGGGGGGTGGGATTGGGTCCAGAATCGAATGCCGAAGTCTATGATAAACTACACTATAGCTGAAATCAATGTGTAAGAAACAAGTAGAAGGAAAACAGCGACTCGTGGCTATCTGTGCGTGTTTGCACACCGTCGTGTTGAATTAAGACACAGTATTGCAATAGGGAATTTACACACACCGCTTTCCACTGTCGATGTTTAACTAACCGGTGTTGAATCGATGCAGTTTACATTCATCTTGTTCGCTCGCTTTGCGATCGAGTGCTGAATCTTTGTGCCGGTGAAATGACGGGGCGGTGCCAACTGTGTATCGGTTTAGGGGAAATAATAAAACCGGTTTGAAGATGTTAAATTTAATTTCAGATGCATAATCCAGACGTATTTGATTTTTATACATAGATTTTTTTTAATTTCTACATTCAAGTAAATTTCAAAATTGAAAATAAATAAATAACGGTGGGGAGTTATTTTTAACTGTCTACCAAAAATTATCCCTGATGGAGATCAGTTTTTTTCAAATTCCTGGAGCCTCGTATATATATGTATGAATGTATGTATAATTTGATTTCAAACATGAACTTACCCAAGTCAGGGCATAATTAAGAATTTTCACAAAAATTGTTGTTTTAGTCCTGTTATGCTGAAATATATATCTTAGATTAATTTTTTTTTAAAGCATACAAATATAAGGACAAAGGAAATTAAACATGTAATTAAATTGACTATAAATCAGTAGATTTCTAAGTAGGCATTAGAATGTTCTTCGAAAAAGTTTTCAGTCGTAAAAATAAAATAAAATAAATAGTTTGAAAGGCAGTGTGGAATTTATAAACTGCGAAAGGGTGCAGCTTTTAAAATTATAATTGCATTGTAGAAAAAAACACGAGTGAAAGAATACAGCTGATAGCAGCTATCAGAGGGTTGCGCTGATAAAAATGAAGTTCAGTGGTTCCCCGTTGAATGGTTGACCATTTTAATAATGCTTCTTATAAAATGGTGAAACAGTAAACCTAATAGCATTCAATAAAACATGATAGAATTAAATTTCTAAAAATATAAATCGAAAACGAATTGACCTAAATTGGCACCCTATCTAAAGTGAAACGCTAAACTTTAATTTTAGTTTTAGTTTTAATTTTTTAGCAGTTTAAAATTATTATTTTACAACCCTTCACGTATTGAACTAATCTTAATATTTTATTAAAAATGAACAATTGAGAACTAAATGTATGTAGGAACAAGAAAATATCAGTTTACTTCTTTTCATTTGAGTCGTGAAAACGATACATACCTTAGAGTAAGCTTTTTCAGATCTCAATTCCCGTTACTATATCAATGCTGTTTTCTGTTTCAGAAAGAATACATTTTATTCATTAAAACCGTTTTTCATAGCAAGAAAGATATTTCTGCACTTAACATTGTTTACTACTGTCATTTACTCTATAACACTTAAAGGAAAACCAGTGAAATGAAGTTAAATTAAATTAAATTTTTTACAAAACCAGTATATCGAAACGTAAATAAGTAGATTTGCTTGATTTTAGAATATAAAGTAAATAAATGTGCGGTTTTAGAATATTACACAGCTAAGTTCTGAATTTCAAAGAAATGCCATTTTTATTGAATCATAAGCAGTAAAATTCTTGCTAACTGTTTGACTTTTTCTTTTTTAGATTTATCATGTTTAGAATAGAAATTCAATCTTATAAATGTGCAAATCAAATGATTTCATCTATTAACTGACACCATAAAATTCAAGAGAAAAGTGTTAGTTGTTTTAAAAATGAATAGCAACTATTATTTAAAAACTGTTTTAAAAATGTAATGTGAAATATATTCTGTATTTTATTTATTTTTATATTGTTGACTTATTTTATATTTTTTCAAAAATGAGTTCAATAGTTCAATGTTTTACAAACAACAAAAGTGAAAAACTACAAAAATGTAACATATTGTTAAATTTAAAAAAAAAAAAAAAAAAAAGAAGAAGAAGAAGAAGAGAGAGAGAAAAAAAAGAAAGAAAAAGAGACTGCCATAAAATAAATAGGTTTTTTTCAGGGGTGCTCTTGTTTATCGAGACGATGTAAAAGCAAACAGTTACTGATCCCCGACTATTAGTTTAAGATGATAAGAAGGGGAAAAAAAGTATCGACAAACCTCATAAAAATGTTACACAAAAAGAACTTGAAATATGTATACCATGATAGATGGAGTCATAAAATAGATACGTTAAGGTACTTAGAAACAAGTAGTAGCTTAAAAAGTATTTCGAACATAAATTTTCATGACAACTCATCTAAATTGTCGAAAGATTTTTTTTTTCAATGAATTATTATTATATCCAATGATATTCATTTGGAATATATTACTCTTTGTTGAAATATGTTCCAAATATACAGTAAAACCCTTTAATGACGATAAATGTGTATGTTTTCGGTATCAATGCATATTTCAACAGTAAGAAAAAGAAACGTATCGTGCACCGAATATCGTGGGTGGGAGTCAAAAGCATGTTTATATAGAGTTGCACCTTAACATCGTGTTTATCAGCATTTGATGCTAATAGCTGCTAGGTAGAACTGCTATACAGCGATTTCCGCAATTTCAGAGAAGGCTATACCTCAGGAACTACTGCTCAGAATTGCATGTAAATTTATATGTAGTTGCACACATTTTCATTTGTTAGTGTTTATCAGCATTGGGTGCTGATAGTTTAACAGGTGTTTAGTTTGTATATACAGCAATTTCCGCAAAGACTATATTTCAGGGACTAACGCACAGAATTGCAAATAAATTTATATATAGATTTATCTTGACATATATTAGTGCCTATCAACTATTGGAGCCAACAGAGATTTTTCTCATTTAAGGGAAAGCTATATCTCATATTCTAATGTGTATAATCGAACAAAACCAGATATATGAAAAGGCCGTTATGAGACATTAGGGTGGTTTAATTTGGGTGCATGTCGGCCGATAGGTGGCGCTGCTATTCTGCAAAGTTCCTCGAGAACGAGAAGGATGTCATCTGCACGGTAAAAATTCACTTCCGTTGGACTTTCGTGTTGCCTTGAGAAAGCACTAGAAGACTTCCCCAACCAGATGTTTAACGTCATAAAATTTGTGACGTAAGTTTGAATTCATTGGCTATGAGTTGCCCTTAATCCTCCACGTCATCTGTATTAATAAAATCAGACTTTTGTCTGTAAATTTGTCGGAATCGAAAATTTTTGCGATATATTTACGTTTCACACCCCATGAAAGCCGAAAATGACTTCAGAAAATTTTGCCTGTGTGTGTGTGTCACCGTGTCCGTATGTCGCTTTTTTTGTCCGGGCATCACTTGAGAACGGCTGGGCGGAATTCAACGGCGCTTGGCAGGAATTTAGGTCTTCACCCAACTTAAAATTATATCTATAGAAATTTTCAAAATTATGATTAGTGTTTAAATTATGGGTAAAAACGCCTGCGCATGCGCCATAAATATATTTTCACTAAAACGCTTTGAATGGAAAAATAAAAAATAAATTTTTAAAAATAAATTTTTAAGTTAAAGACTTTTTTTTTTCGCGTGATTCGCACTAAAAATTTTGAAAAGATTGAAATGAAGTGTTGCGGTCTAAATTTCATACTTTATTTATTTTAAAAAATCTAATTGTCGTATCGAAAAACTGTTTACACCTCAGGATTCAGAAAAATCCCCCCTTTCATTTGGTACTGAATTTGTAACGATGGGTCTGATATTTCCGATTTATTTTTCCTTTTTTCCGTTTCTCCGTTGCCACTTAAATTTCATAGTTTAGTTATTTTTAAAAAATCTAATTGTCGCATCGAAAAACTGTTTGCACCCCAGGATTCAGAAAAATCATCCCTTTCATTTAATATAAAATTTGTAAATATAGGTCTGATATTTCCAATTTATTCTACCCTTTTTCCGTTTTCAACCCAGATTCGGTAGAAGGTTTTATATATACGAATTTATATATATTTTTATATTACAGAAATAAAATGAAATATTTTTAATTTCACGTGAATAATAATAAAAATTAAAGAGAAAAATATCTACAAAAGTTGGTGATTTTTTTTTTTTTTTTTTTTTAATCAGGAATTTGCACATGGATAAATATTTTCATAGAGATATTTGGCATTAGTTTAATATTTTTATTTAATTAAGCAGTACTTTTCTTTCCTGCAGTAAAACAAAAAATTTTGTTGTTATTATGTACCTTATGAGGTTCTTTTATGTTCTCCCCTTAATTGTAAATGATTATAATTTGAATTTTATTAAGATTTTTTATTTTTATTTTGTAAATACCAGAAAAGAGTTTTTATTTTATTTTATTTTATTTTATTTTATTTATTTATTTTGTTTATGGAATAGCTTTAGTATTGGATCCCTTTGACAAAATTTGAAATTCGGCACCGAAGTAGCTCGGACGTTTCTCGCCAAGATCTTTAATTGCACAATTGAGATAGCCAATTCAGCTCATCGCAAAAATGGCTTAAAATATTTAAAGTCACCAAAGGGTTCCCATACTAAAGCTGTGCTTTTTGTATTATTTATTTATAATATTTTCTATTAAAGACTTCTGTAGTCACGAAATTTGGTGCGTAAATTGTTTGTATGCATCCGGCACTTATTGTAACTGGATTTCACGAAATTCAAAATTCCCCCCCCCCCTTCCCTTCTCGGAGTCGGAGGGCAATAAACATGTGTAAAAACATGTTTTTCCATCTGAATTCGCTTTGAATTATCTTAGAATGGCAAATTTTGGAGTGTGGATATTGATTAAGTGTACGCATTATGTACATTAGTGGGATTTTGCAAAACTTTGAACTCACCCGCTGAGGAAGGGGAAGTAAGAAGTGGGTAAGTTGTGCCGAAGACAGTGAGGACACAGACTCCTCACATTGTGAGCGAGAAAACCTCTACCAATCACAGCGAGAACTTAAGTTATTAATAAAGATATGGGATTTTGACAACTCATTTAAGTTTAATGTCCAGCGAAGCGGGCAAAGCCTGCTAGTAAACAAATAATTTGACAAAAAGTAGACATTTTGTCCACTGTTGCCGCCTTTGCTTGACTCGTATATTTACTTTCCGAACACCATAGTGAAGAAAGTATTGTAATCATGTTAAAAATCCGAATTGGAGATTTTGATGTTTCTATACGTTTCGAGGTCCCCTGAGTCCGTTTCCACTATTTTTACGATGATGTATGTATGTGTGTGTGTATGTATGTATGTATGTGTGTATGTCTGTGAGTGAACACGCTAGCGTCTAAACACTTTGTTCGAATAAGCTGAAAGTTGGTACGTATATTGTAAGTCACCATAGTACGAACCTATAGATTTTGGTGAATCTAGTACTTTTTACAGAGACTTTTTTTACAAGGTTACCAGGAAAAATTCTTTATCAGTATGGCCTATGGGACCAAAATCTTAAAAGTGCGATAGAATCTAAACGCCTTATTCAATTGAGCAAAAATTTTATACACATATTATAGGTCACAGATACTCAGTCTGTATAGATTTTGGAGAATCTAGCACTTATAGTTTTTTTACAGGGACACAAAGAAAAATTCTTTATCATTATGGCCTATGGAGCCAAATTTTTAAAAATGTGATAGTGTCTAAACGCCTTATTAATCTGAGCAAAAAAATTGTACACATGTTATAGATCACAGTTGCACCAACTGTATAGATTTTGGTGAATTTAGAACTTACAGTTTTTTTACAGGGACACAAAGAAAAATTCTTTATCATTATGGCCTGCGGGACCCAATTTTTAAAAGGGCGATAGCATCTAGACGCCTTATTCAATTGAGCTGAAAATTTATATGAATATTGTAAATCCCTGTTGCACTCACTATAAGCATTTTGATGAATCTAGCATTTATAGGTTTTTACAGGGACACAACAAAAATTCTTTATCATTATGATCTATGGGCTCAAAGTTCAGTAGCGTTCAATAAAACATCGTGTAATAGATGGAGAAAAATACTCAAACACTCTATTATGGTTTTCTCTCTTTTGTTTATTTAACAACTCCTCTTTCTTTACTCTATCTACAAAACTGTTTAATACTCAATGTTCGGATAGTCGAGTGGAGTCACTCTAGATAGAAGATACCATTGAACATCCTATTCATGAAGAATTTACAACGATAAATGAATTCATTCAAAGAGGTACTGAATGGATGTTTGAAAAAATTCATTATTTGGAACTAAAAATAGCAAAATATCATCCTTTAGCTGCCGGCACCAATATTAATTTTCCCTCAAAATTTGTTTAAAAATAATTGGGGAGTCGCATTTTTCTGTAAATGCAACGGGTGATAGTGGTGGGACCCCAAATAAATAACTTAAATATCTATCTATATATATATATATATGTATATGTATTATTCAAAAAATAAAACTTAATCTTGAAGAATAGTGGAGTGTATTTTTTTAAACTCGTACACGTATGTTTCATGAATTGATATGTATCAGTTTTAAATATGACTAAGTTACGTTTTACCAAAGTATATTGTCTAATTTTTTTTAAACGATTCTCATTTTACAAAAATAAATAAATAAATAAATAAAATAAAATAAATAAATAACTTGTATGCATTTTGAAGTCTTTAATAAAAAAAAATCTTCTTACTCATAAAAGTTTTTAAATATTATAAACTTTAACGTTAAAAGATTATTTCTGTATCCAATACACTGATTTTATTCTTTAAATTTTTTTCTCGAAAAGACCTTACTATTCGAAATATTTTTCGTTTAAATGCAATCGAATACTATTTACAAAGCAATCTGAAATATCATAAAGAAAATCTTAAATTTTGAATAATTTGCAAAGTTCAATGAAAGTATTTTAAGATTAATTAGATATAGTTTACTACGAGATATCCTATTTATGAGTCATATACCGGAAAATCATGTAAAATTTACTAAATGTTTCACTAAAGAAGAAAAGTACACTAAAATTTTGTCAAGATATATTAAATAAACATTATTGTAAAAAACTATTATTTTTGTTTAAACTGCTAATTTTTGGACTGTAAACTCTTAGAAAAATGTTAGATATCTAAATTTCCTTTAAAAGAATTGCATAATGATTATGATTGCAAGCTACAAAGTTACCAAGTCTTCGCTACTTCGAGTATGAATTCCTCTTGATAGGTGTAATCTTTCTGGCAAGCTACTAGCATCTATAATAACTAGCATCCCATGATATCTATATAAGTTGTCTACTATCATTTATCAGTTGTATGACCTGAAGATGGTATGAAAATTCATGGCGAAAAGCTTTATATATTTCATAAATTAGATTTTAATATGTGTTTCAAAGTGTTTACTAGATTTAAATGCTCTTTTAATTATTAATATGTACACGTGTTTTTTTTTTTTTTTTTAAATCTCAATTTATGAGGTTATGTTTTTACTATAAAGTGAATTATTTAAAGATAAAAAAAAAAAAAAAAAAATTATATACCATGTTTTTAAATTTTCTGTTGAATGATAGCTATAGAACTACATTAGCACTTTATCAATGTGTATAAAATTTTTAAAGTGATAATGACGTCCATTTTTGTGAGATGCATAATTTAACTTTTTAATCTTCAAGTTTAATGGACGACTTGAACGACACGGAGCTTTCAATGTTTGTGCTAAAAAGCTGCGTTTGATTCGCTCTATTCCTCTATTTGTGGGCTAAATTAAGCCTCCTATAGGTTAAGTTAAAAAAAAAATCGTCATCATGACGTCGAGTGGCGTCATAGAGTCTGGTCATCCATTAAATGCATTCATTTTGAAAATGAAAGAAAATGAACTCATAAAATTTTTTTGGCAGCAATTAAATTATAGCTAATATTTAAAGGGCTATTTTTTAAGCTGTTAGGATCTTAATTCAAAAATAATAATAATAAAATATTCGAAAATCGGGCTTCGAAGTATTATGTTGTCATTGGGTTCTGAGCTGTTCTGAAAGTTTCAAATGTCTATCTAGTAGGGAAGTTAGTTAAAAATAGATTGCAAGATTTGTACTGGACAAACAAACAAATAAGAATCGAAGTTAATGAAGGACAAATCTGGCTAGTGTATTGTATTCTTTCTATCTAAGCATTATGAAGTATTTTTAAATTCATTATATATCTTTCGTATAACTAAAATGAAATAATGATCATAAAAAAATATTGCATATTTTATCTGAAAATGATGTATCTGGGTGTGAACAAATGTACTGGAAAAAGCAAAAAAGTACAAAAACAATCTGGCTAAATTAATATTTCTTATTGTTTCTGTCTGTCTCATCAATTTTAAATATATTTTTATTCGTTGTATGAATTTCATGCAACAGAATAAAATAAAATAAATTGAAGACCTTTCACTGAAACTGAATTTTAAAGAATTCCTCTTAAATCGAAATTTATTATACAAAGGAAACATTCTTAACATCTTGATTTTTACAATTACGTCTGCTTTATTGATTCTCTCAAATTTAAACATTGAGTAAAAAGAACTCGATGTAAGATAAATCAGATTTGAATATATTCTTCTGGAAGTGAAATCTTTTTTTCGTGTCGCAGTAAAAGGGGCAATGAATTTGTGATAAAAGAATTTAATGGATGGAAATGATCTTTTATTATTATTATTTAAAAGAAATGTTAGGAGAATTTTATTTAAACATCCCTAAAGAAAAATCTGTATTGAATGATATGTAAATTTAGTTTAGAAGTGCTGAAAAAAAAAAAAAATGCACATAACACTTTTAAAAAATGCACATTTTTAACTATTTGTTATTCTTTATTCTTTTAAGTTTTTTGAACACTTTCCAATAAATTTGAAGCTTGTTACTTTCTTCGACCTATTCAGTAGAAGTATTGGATGCGTAAAAATTTGCAACTTCCGGTTTTCAATGGATTTACACATCTGTAGAGTTCCAGAATAGAGTTTGACCATTTTTAGAAAATGTCTGTCTGTCTAATCTACTTGTGTGTTTGTGACGACGACTCTATATCTCAGGTACTACATGCACTAGTGCCTGTCAACATTGGATGCCAATCGACCCATAAGTGTCGCTGTTATACACCGATTTCCGCAATTTCATGGAAAGCTATCTCTCAAGAACTGCTGCGCAGAATTGCATATAAATTTGTATGGAGATGCACTTTGACATAAATTAGTTCATGTCAACTTTTGGTGCTAATTGCACAACGGTTGGCACAGCGATCTTGGCAATTTAAAGGAAGGCTATTTCTCAGGTTCTATTGCGTATGATCGAACAAAACTTCATATATGGAAAGACCATTACCAGACACTATTCTGATTAAATTAGGTGCATATCCGTCGATGGGTGGCGCTGCTATCACTGAAATTTTTCTTCGAGAGCGGGAAGGATGCCATCTACCACGGTAAAAATTCACTTCTGTTGGACATTTAGTGTAACAGTCTCTTAGATGAAAATCGTCTGCATTCATAATAAATAATAATAATAATAATAATAATTTGTACTCTTCGAATTTATATAGGAAAACATAGAGGAAAGTTTAGTGATGGCCACAACATACTAGTTTTTCAATTCGTTTCTTCTTTTTCTGTAAATATATTTTTATAATACCTTAAAAACAGAACATTTTGTTCAAATTCATTCTAACGTAGTTCCTATTGAAAACTGTGCATTTAGAGCAAAAGGGATTTTTTTAAAGGGTTTCTCAAAGAATTCGGATACAAGCAATTTTAAAACTATATAGAAGTCTCTAAAAAGTAATAGTGTAATTTTGCAAATTAATGTGTATATTTAACGATTATCATCTGTTAGTAAATTAAGATTCGAATCAGCATTTAAATTATACAAAACCATTTAAGGAAACACACATTCCTTAATACATTTTAGAATGCATGTGTCATTAAAATTTTACTACTGATAAGACCTGATGTTTTTTTTTAAAAGGAAATCTATAACTTCTACCTAAAGCATTTCTATCAATATATTGATGAAATATATTTCTTTTGATGAAACCGTTTAATAATGAATATATTCGGGGACGACGAAGCAGTTATTGATCTTATTACCTTGTTATTTGAACTCTTCCTCTTCGTATCCTACAATTCACGAAAGTTAACATCCTCTCATTTAAACCACGTCTCCAGAAACCGGACCCTTCCTATTTCACACACTTTGTGAAATATCTCAAATGTCTCGAATTATCATGAAACTTCAGAAGTGTAAAGAACCTCATAGACTTCAGTGAAAATTTTCCCCGAAAGCAAAAAGTTGAGCAGTCAAAAAATAAAAATAAAAATATTTGAGATGACTCTGTAAAAAGTAACGCTCGAAATGCGTTCTGGTTGATTACGAGGCTTCTTCTGATGACCTGTATAAATTTTTACCACAAATATTCAAGCCAATATAAAGGTTTTAAAAAAACTTTTTTTTTTAAGAACAGACAGGGTATTAAACCCAAAACCATTTTTAAAATACTTGATATATATCTATACTGATAAGTATAAAGGATTTAAGTCCAAAAATGTCGGTTTTGAGTTAAGTACATAGACAGACTCAGAAAAAAATTCTCTATCGATTGGTATAAAGGATTTAAATCCATGTCATTGAGTCTTTGAGAAAATCCATTGGTAAAAAAAGATTCAAGCCAGAAATTTAGCATTCATCTTTGGTATAATATATTTAATTCAGTTTTTCCCTTTATTAAATGAAGATTGACAATCACTGAATGGTATAAAGCGTATAAACCAACATAATCCCTTTTTCCTAAACGATTCTGCTCATTAGTTTTTAGTTAGTTTAACTTTGTTTTTTGACTCCTGAAAAATCAAGAATATGGACTTAAATCCTTTATACTTATCAGTACAGATATTAACACGGCATACTGCAATTAAAATAAAAAAAATATTGAATATCAAAGAAAATAGGAACTATCTTACTAAATAATTGCCAAAACGTCAGTGGAAGTCTCCCCATGGAGACCCAAAAAATTTTGGGCTTCTCTGTGCACTGTAATAGCACCCGATTGACTCGGAAATGGGTACATATGTTCATATATTACACTGAATTATCTGTATAACTTAGAGTGTGCATTCTACTTATAGTTCGTGTACGGGGACACATCCCATTTTTTCTTAATAGGGACACTCTATGGTCTATGGACATTATTTTTATGTACCGCGATAGTCGCCGCAATACTTCCCCGGTTGACTTGCAAATTGATACACGTGTTCACGCGCCATACAGAAAGAGCCGTATAATTTTCGGTGTTTATATTGTTAATTGTTCATGTACAGAGACACACCAAAATATTTCTTATCACTGCGCTCTATGAACAGAATTTTGTTTAAAGATATTTTAACTTTCTTACGCTGCATACAACGAAAAGAAATCAACATACATTATTGAGATGTTTCAAAGCATATTTTTTGTAGAATAATGTCTGTTTAGACTTAATAACTAATGTACAAAAGTGTAGCATAATCATCTAAATTGTGTCAAATTCCGATTAATTACACTACACTGACCTCCCCCCCCCCCCCAAAAAAAAAAAAAAAAAAAAAAAAAAAGAAAAGAAAAGGAGCCTTGACTTCATTCCTGCTGATTCTTATGTGAAATGACCGCCTGAATCCGAATATGTCCCCGTTTTGCTCCATCACCCACCGTTTTCTCGGGACATCACCCCCTCCCCAAATTTTTATTATGGTTCGGTCATTTTATGGCCGTGAATTTGATTTGGAGAATGAAAAAGAATTAATTTAACACTTAAAAACAAAAAATATATATAATGTTTAATAAATAACATTAATAATAGATTCAAAAAATATACGAAATGTAAAACATAATTTTAGTGGCAATTCCCCTCCCCCACCTATAAATTTTCCCCTTGCCACAAATATTCATGTTTTAGAATTTTCCAACTCTGTAGCCCCTCAAAAGATATTTAATAGTTAAAAGAATCCTTTCCCTCCCTAAAAATCAAATTTATAGCCATCCAATGACCGAAAAGTAATAAAAAAACAGGTTACCGTCCCTAAAAAACGGTGGGTGATAGGGCAAAATGGCCGTCCTATTCGAATTCCGGAGGTCATTTTACATAAGAATTTGCAAAAATGGTGTTGGGGCAATTTTCATGCCGAGGAGTGTTATTCATACGCTACATAAAAAAAAGTTATATATATATATATATATATATATATATATATATATATATATATATATATATAATATATTTAAACTTATAATGTTTATGGATTCTTTACAGGGTTACACAAAAGAATTTCGTATCATTAGAGCTTCAATATAATGGAACTATCATACATTATTAAGACTCTCAAAGAAAAGACTAAATATTTCATTTACAGGACCACACAAAAGAATTTTGATGACATCCTAAAATTATCCAAATGATGTCTAGTCTGGTTCAAATATTAATGAGTTACGAGGAGTTAATTGTACAAGGTTAATTGGTAAGTATATACAATGTTTGCGGCTCGTGTACAGACAAAAAAAAAATTGTGTAACATGACGGTCTGCAGACGGTGTTTCTTCCGTGTGCATTTTTAACATGGTGTCACTCCATTAAACACAGTGAAATAAATATATGTTATTGGAATGTTTAAAATCATGTTTTCTATCGAAAAGGATAGACATAAATTTGGTACTTAGTTTAAAGGGCACACACACAAAAGAAAAAAAAAGTATTTTCTATAATAATTCCGATCTGTTACGCAATCATTTGGTTCAAGTATTTGTGAGTTCAGGGAATTAACAGAAGACTAGGAATCACAAGCACACGGTTTATGATTCGGGGAAGGGTGTTACTGGTTACGTAGCGAGTCAATTATGTATATGTTTGTGTATCTATCTATATATACACAATTTGTTTAAATAAAAATAATCTGCTAAGTAGAGAGCAAATAGGAAGTTGAGGCTTTAAAAAAATTTCATTTGCAGAATATATTAAGCAAAAGTAACCTATGAAAATCTAAAACAATTCAAAAAGTTGTCAGAGATAAAATAAACTGAATTTCAGTTTCTGTCAAAGGAAAATAATAAGGGAGTTTCTAAATTTTTATTTAAAATCAGCACGCTCTATAAACTGTTTTTAGGATGAACTGAATCACCTCATTCTGTCGCCGACAACTTTTTTGAATGGACTCGATATTTGTATGGGGTTTTCATAACCATCCATAATGCATGCAAGTCATCCATAATTTTGGCTAATAAATTAGACAAATTAATTTGTTTGAAACCTGCACAGGTGTCCCTTTGTCCTATCAAAAATGTGACAAGATAAATATCTTCAACGTCAACGTAAATGCTTCGAAGTACCTGCATAGGGTCGCAACCAATGCTTACCTCCATCGAAAATGTAAAAAAACATGAAAATAATTTATCAGAGAAGAAAAAGAAAAAAAAGTTTGAGGCTTTTTAAAATTTTTAAATTTAGTATCAGAAATATCCCCACATTAGCAGAGAATTTTACTGAGTGAAGCAACGGGAGATAAGAAATAAAAATAAATAAATAAAAATAAAATTCTCCTTGAAAAATCCTAAGTGCAGCAGAAGGATCTGTTGCGTGCGTAAGATAAATATCTTCTATCGAAATAAACTTGGCCTTTTTTACAGGTGGTGATCCTGCGAAAGTGTATCAGCTTAAATTTAAAATATCAATGTGCGTTAACACTGGCACATTAAACGATTATCTAAAACGCCTTAAGTCTGGCTCATTCACATACCATTTCTGATACTCAACTTATACAATATTTCTAATTTTTGCTTTTATGTATCCTTACATACAAGTGGATCTGCAGATGAGGAGCCTCAAAATTCTATTTGTATATCATTCATTACTCAACAAATCCTTTTTAATTATCACATAGTATTTAAGTTAATTATATAAGGGATTCATTCACTACATAAATAGATAGGATTACGAGAGGGGCAATCATCCTTCTCAAGCCCCCGGTTGTATCCATCTGTTCATATCTCTCTGTATATATCCGTATATGCACATTTCCTTCTAACTTCATAGCCTTCTGTTAATTCCTTTTAACACGTAAACATTTGTACTGAATTTCATGCAAAATGATTGTTTAAATTATCGGAATTATTTTGCGTAGCCCTGTAAACTAATGACTTATTCAATGCCGAACCTTTTTCAACGGTACCTTGCTGTTTAACAATCCATCCATGTTTGTTTATTTAATTAAGTTTAATGGAATGTAATCATTTTCAAGAAATACTGTCTGTAGACCGTAATGGTAGAAAATTCTCTTGAGTGTCTCTGTACACGAGCCACACTAGAAGACAGATACACTCCTAAAAAATATAAACTAATTCATTGAAACTCATTAATATTGACATCGCTGAATAATTACAGAATGGCATCGGAATTCTTTTGTGTGATCCTCTAAATAAATTATTTAGTCTATACGTACCTTTTTTCTAGAGAAAAGAAGCTTTCAAGCATCTTAATAAAGTAGGTTAATTCGATTTTGTTAAACTCAGCATAAATGCGTTAAAAATTAAAATGAGCTTGATGAAAATCTGGCCATAGGCTCTAACGTCACAAAGTTCTCTGCGTCCTTACGAACGAACTACCAATATTACCTAAAACAATAAAAAATATACAACTTATTTTATGTAGCCGAAATTTCAGATCATTTGGATAATCACGTCACATTGTCGAAACACTTTTGTGAGGTCCTGTACATTCATTTTAAGTCTAAGCAGCATTTTCTGATTATTAAATGAAATCCTTCTGATAGATCTTAATGATAAGAAAACATTTGGAGTGTCTCTGTATACGATTCATAAAAAATATAGGCACTAAAATGTATACAGTTATTTCCGTGTAGCGCCTGAGCCTGTGTACCTATTTTCAACTCAATCGAAGGGTTTTTGCGCTTGCTATTACGGCACACACAAATTCCATCCACAGCCGTAGTGATAAGATACACTTTGGTGTGCCCCTGTACACGAACTACAAACAGAATACTAGTGGATCAAGAGCCTCAACGTCCTATTTGTATCACACATTCTTCAGCTCATCAATTTTATTTATTCCTTATTAGAAAATGTACATATATTAACTCGATTGACTTGCTACGTAAACAAAGGCGTTTCTGAGGGAGATGGACGCCCCCCCCTCAACCCCCCGCTCTATCTCTCTTTCTATACCTATCTGTATATATATGTGTGTGTGTATATATGTTTTCCTAATAACTGATACTCTTATATTAATTCCCTATAATTCATAAATACTTTTTCCAAATTTCATGCAAAAAGATGCATAACATATCGGAATTTTTTTTTTTTTTTTTTTTTGTAACCCTGAAAACTAATTACCCATTCTATGCCTACAATTTTCCCACACAAAAATATGTTTTTAAAATTCCAATAAAATTTCCTTTTATTTAATGCGGCGTAACCATGTTACAATATAATTTTAAAAAATACCGACTATAGGCTGTAATAGTACAAAATGCTTTTATGTATCCTGCAAAAACAGCCACAGTTATTACATACATACAAAAAGAATACACCTAATGTATTGTAACTGATAAATATTTCAATCTAATTTCACATCATTTGGGTGATTACAGAATGTCATCGGAATCCTTCTGCGTGGTTCCGTAAATACATTATTTAGTCTATACATACCCTTTTTTAGAGTAAATAGGCTTTTAAGCATCTTTAAAATGAATGTTAATTGTGTTATGTTGAATGCAGCATAAACGTGTTTAAATAAAAATGTGTCCATAGGCTCTAATAAACATGAAATCCTTTTGTGTGTCTTTGTAAACGAACCATAAACATTGTATATACACCAGTAAAAACTATTCAATTTATTCTACGATTTTCATGAATAATGGTTCGAAATTTGGCATAATTTGGATGATTACGGAATAGTGTCGGAACACTTTTGTAAGGCCCTGTACATAAATTAGGAAGCCTAAGCGCGCATGTTTTCTGCAAAAAACTTGAGTTAAAGCATCACCATAATGTACGTTAATTTGATTTTGTTGAATGCCGAGTAACGATGTTAAAATGCGTTTAAACAAAATTCACCCCATAGGCCGTAATAATAAGAAAAACTTTGGTGTGTCCCTGTACACGAATCATAAATAATATAGACAAAAAAGAAACATACAGCTATTTCTCTGCAGAGCCTGAATGTGTGTACCAATTTGCAAGTTAATTAAATAATGTTTGCGACCGCTATTGCGGTCCATACAAATACTGTCATTCATCTGGCTTAGTACAGCCTATAGATGTTAAACTGTATCTTCCTAAACTTTCGCTCGTGTAATGTATTTGAATTCGCTCGGATGACCCTGTAAACGAACCATTTGTTGATCTCAACGAAAAGTTAAGTATAGCATTCCTATAGGATACACATTTAGAATGCTACGTTTGGACGTCTTGCTACTATTTGTTCTTGAGATAACAGAGACACACTTACACACAGACTAACCGCTCAATAAAAATATTTACTTATTCAGGGCAACTCACAACATTTAAATATAATAAAACTCATGAAATGTGACTCAAATACAATGCTTTCTCTACCCTGTCAATAAGTTGGTGTTTGGAAATAAGGCCGATTGACTACTCGAGGATCCTAGGCCTGAGGGGGGGAGTGCCTTCCGTGGAGGTCTTTCTAATGGGTGTATCGACGCAAGTTTCGAAGAAAACCACTGGAAACTCCGAACGGCTAGGCCGACGAGCGCAACCGGAAATCGAACCCGACACCAACTTCGAGCGCAGAACCGCTCGCCCATGTATATGGGTAAGAGAAAGTAATAAGTTTGATGAGTAATACAATAACATCCCAGATTAGGATTAACAATTGGTGGATGAGTTTATGTGTCCCAATGTAAGATTTCGTTGTGGTTGAATTCTTAAAAGGGTGAGGTAAAGATAATAGAGCCCCCGTTCCATTTTTCTTAAATAGGATGGAAAATACAAGTTTCTGTGGATGTTTCGGGGACGTCGTGATGAGTACTGTACGTCGTTACCGATTGAAAAAACAAAATGAGATATTTATTTGTTTAAATAAAGAAGTAAGCCCTTTTCAAAACTATTTTTATTTATTCTTTTCATTTTTCATAACTTGACTCGCTCTTTAAGTATATTCTGATTTAACGTACAAAATTTGCTGGTCCCTCCTGACATCATAAACGAATTGAACAGCACAAGAAATTTTAAACAAAAAGTACTTAAAAAATACTTTTTGTTTTTTCTTATATAGGATGACGCATTCATTTTTCTTAGAGGACGATGCATTGAAAAAATAAGTTTCTCAATGCGTCATCCAATTTAATTTTTAATACTTAAGTAATTCTTGTGAAAATCAATATAAAATTAAAGTCAAAATAAAGCCCATCTCGATTTTTTTTTTAAATATGGAAATTCCAATTCTGTAAATCTTACTGAAAAAACCAAAAAGACATAGCACTGAAAATTTAGAAGAAAAATATTTACATAAGGCTATTCTCAAATGAAAAATATTTACATTGAAAAATGTGCATAGAAAAAAATATTTATAGTGATAAATCTCCGGATGAAAGTTATTTATACTAGGAAATCCTCAAGTGAAAGTTTTTCTTAAAAGAATTGTTTTGAAATCTCCTGTTAAAAATGCCATCGAACCACGCTTATATATATATATTATATATATATATGTATAAAAGATTATTTATAGAATTTAATATTATCTTATTTAATATTTAATTCATTAAATTTTTGAACAATTTAATTCATATTTAATTCATTTAATAATTACTAAAAGAAACTATTTTTAAAAGAAATTTCACTAGTTATTCGCAAACAACAAGTTTGATGCTATAAAGATGTTTTAATTAAGGGAAAAATCATTATACGTTAGAAAATAAATATTTCTGTATTGGAAAATTAAAAAAAAAAAAAAAAACTAGAAAATCTTGATAATTTAATGAATTTTATCAAATTTTACCAAGCCTTTCATCTTTAACAGACTGTCACTATTGGATAATACTAGAGATGCCTAATTAAAAAGCAGTTCACATAAGTGAACTTTTCAATTGTTCATAGTATTTTTTCCCCCTCAAAATTCATGTATTACGGCAATCAAATGAAAAGCGAACGCATTTAAAACTAGTATGTTGTGGCCACCACAAGACTTTCTTCTATATTTTCCTATACATATTCAATCAGTAACAATATTAAAAAAAAAAAAAAAAAAAAAAGATTTTTTTTTTTTTTTTTTTGTGAAAATTAATTCATATTCAATCACTAACAATAATAATAATAAAAAAAAAAAAAAAAAAATCGAATTTTTTTCTAAGTTTTTTTTTTTTTTTTTTTTTTTTTTTTGTTAAAAGTAAAAAAAATCGATAACTTTGTTTTAAATTATCACAGATTTATGGTTCAACCATTCGTTTTAAAGGTATTGACGAGATCTTTCGAATGATACCCATCTTCAAAATTTAACCCCCCCGGGGGGGTACTTCCCCCCCAGGGGGGGAACCGATGCCCCCCCATGCACAATTTTTTTTTCCTAGTTAACTACTACTATCATCAATAATTCAAATTAATTTTACAATCACAAGTTTAAAATAACTCTCTTTATGCCCATTTATACGGAATTTTGTCCTATGCTGCCATGTTAAAAATTTGCATAAAATGCGATTACAGCGCCACCTGTTGAGCTATTGATCCCCAAATCTAATGGGCACCAGTTCATGTCAGGGTGCAACTAAATACCAAGTTTGGTTAAATTTCATTCATATGTTCGTGAGATACAGCGTCCACAAAAAAATGATACAGACAGACAGACAGACAGACACACAGACAGACAGACACACAGACAGACATTTTCTAAAAACTATCAATTCGTGTTCAGGACATCCCAAAACGTGTAGATCCGTCAAAAAACGGAGGTCGAAAATTTTCGCGAATCCAATACTTTCTCTATATTACATATAGAAGAAAGTAAAATGCTTGGGGAAAAAAGCCTCACAAACACAAGTATGGGAGACACAGGAGACAAAACGTGGTGCCAACAGTGAAGCTGTCCATACGAGTTCCAGTAAGGTCATGGTGAATTTCTTCTTCGACTCAAGGGGCCCTCTGTTTGTCGACTCCCTAAAGCGTGAACCCTCTATCAGTGCGAAATGCTATGCAGACACGTTGCTGAAACTGCGACGCGTCATAAAGTTAAAACTCCTTGGGAATGCTGTCAGAAGGAATTAACCTTTTGCAAGATAACGCTCGTCCTCATACTACCAATATTATGAAGTATACGCTTAATAAATTTGACTTTCAAATGCTTGAACATCCTCCGCACACCCCAGATCTTTTCTCTTGTGACTTCCATATTTTTGATGACCTGAAAGAAGACATTTGTAGACGTCGATTTTATTCGGACGAGGAAGTGCAACAGTGGGTGAGGTTGAACGCATATGGCTGTTACTTTTAAATGATACAAACTCATTGGTGTTTGGTTTTCATTTCGCTCCCCCTAATAAATAGAGGATAGAACCCCTGAAGAAACTTCATGGAGGCACACTGGAGTATATATTCGGCCTTTATTTACGCAGCAGCTCTATCCTCTTTAATAGCTTGTTTATGTAGAATATTATAGCAAGTTTAACAGATTTGTAATTCAGATATTTGTCTCTTTTTAACGTACATTTTAAAAGTCTTTTTCGTTTTTGTTTTTGTTTCTTAACTTTAGTTGAGTGAAACAAATAAGACTGTTTCATAAAATTGGGATGTTGTTGATTCGGAAGCGTTGTAAATTTTCGTTTTGAGACTTCGGTTATAAATATAAAGTACATAAATTTGATAGAAATATGCTTTGATAATGAATATGTCAAATACTGGGCGATATAATCTTGTAAAAAGTATCTTTAGAGATGAGTATTTCGTGCATCTATAAATTGTACAATTTTATTTTTAAACATTTCTAATATTAACGCACTGAAAAAATTTAGTTTAAATGCATTGTTTGCTGTTGAATTCTTTAAAAAAAAAAAAATGATAAAAAAAAAAACTTCCGAAGAACATTTAGTGAAAACACGGGAAATAAAGTACTTAAATTGCTGTTTTATATTATGATTCTCATCGGAAAACAGAATACTCATCCCTGCTTCCCATTCCAGGAGACAAACATCCACTTTCCTGTTTACGGGAATTTAAGATGCTTCTGTTTAGATGTCGTCAAGTTGCCCGGAGTGTTAAAGAGAAGGTTGATTAAAGTGTTGTTTTGCGGCCTATAAAAAAAAAAAAGAAGGGGCAAACAAACAAACAAACAAAAAGCAATTTCTGGCTATGTCTAAAGTTATTTGATATCAGATTTCGAATAACAAGCAAACAGATACCAATAACGAATAAACGGAAATAGTTTTATATATTTCTTTTATTTTTCATTGAAACCAATTTCAGCAAACCAATATTAAATTGTAATAGAGCAAAAAATATAATGCTTAACAAAAAAAAAAAAAAAAAAAAAAATCTTTAATAAAAAACTACAAGTTATATAAAAAATATCAAGTTATTTAATTTAATGAGTTCATTTATTTACTTATTGAAACAGTTTTCAGGCTATTTTAACTTTTTACATTGTTAGTCCCTATGTATAGGTCAGTATTCTTATCATTCGAATTTTATAAACGTAGAAGTCAGCAATAATTCTATCAGAGTAAAAGTTAAAATCTTGGAGTGTTTTTAATTAATTTTTTTATCCCTCGAGGGGGCTTCTTTGTGATTATCCCCTCAGTCCGTGATTTTCATTAATTTTGCGAAGTCAAAGACGGAAAGAATAACAACCAAAAAAGCCGTCGGTGTAAAAAAGGCCTCAACAGTGGCCGAGAAGTTCTGCTCTCCAAATTGGTAGACAAAAGGTGTTGTGTTCGAACCTAGGTCATGTACGCCGGCCTAGCCGTTCGGAATTTTGCCTAGTTTGTTTTTTTTTTTTTTTTTTTTTTACTTGTGTAATTATTTATTAGGTTACCTTAAAAATGCCCCCTACTTCTCACCCAGACACAGGACCCAAGCGTAGTCAATCGGCTTTAATCTCAAACACCCAAGCCACGAGGTAAAAAGTTACATGTATATTAATAGTGTAGATTTGGAAAAGTTTCAAATGGTTTAATGGAAAACATTATCTATATTAATAAAATCAGACTTTTCTCTGTAAATTTGTCAGAATCAAAATATTTTGCGATATCGACACGTTTCACACACCATGAAAGCCAAAAATGGTTTCAGAAAATTTTGTCTCTGTGTGTGTTTGGTGGTGTCTGTATGTCTGTAACGCTATTTTTGTCCGGGCATCACTTGAGAACGGCTGGACGGAATTCCACGGCGCTGGACGGAAACTTAGATCTTTATCCAACTTAAAATTATATCTATCAATATTTAAGAAATTCCTCTCTGTTACCCCCGTGGGGGGGGGGGGGGACTCAAAAGCACGTTTGTAAGCATAACTCGGCTCCAAATTACTTAGAAATTGCACATGGTGAGACTAGACATGATTACAAATAAAACAATATCTGCGATTTGGGAATTTTCGATTTTTAAGGAGACGGAGGGGGAAAATTGATTTTTTACGAGAAATTTCTCGCAAATTCCGGATTTTTGTCTAGAGCTCTACCAAAAATGGAACAAAGATGTTGGAAAAACCTATCCTACTTTCTTAGAACATTTCCAAAAACTCAGTTTAGGATTTTTGCGATTTTTTTTTTTTTTTTTTTTTTTTTTTTTGGGGGGGGGGGGGGGAATCTAGACATCCCTTTTAGAGCTAAATTTGCCTTGAGAAATCTATGGGAGCTGCGGTCACAATTTTTGGTGCTTGGATTATTTATATGTATCCGACACCTAAAGTAACGGAATTTCCCACTTGGGATGGGGACAGAAGGTAAAAACACCTTTGTAAGCATAACGCGGCCCCAAATTATTTTACTGTGAAGAAACTGCGCATGAGGAGACTTCACATGAGTACAAATAAAACAATATCTGCGATTTAGGAAATTTTTATTTTTAAGGGGAGGGAGGGGAAAAATCGATTTTTGACGGGAAATTTCGCAAATTCCGAATTTTTGAGTAAAACTCTACCAAACATGGAGCAAAGACGCTGAAAAAACACATGTGTCTTCTTTAGGATATTTCCAAAACACGTTTTAGATTTTTTGCGATCTTTTTTTTTTTTTTTTTGGGGGGGGGGGGGGTTAGTATTTGTCTTGGGAAATTTATGAGTGTTGCGGTCTCAAAGTTTGGTACTTGGATTGTTTATATGTATCCAACCTCTAAAGTAACGAGATTAATTGAAATCCCCCCCCCCTCTTTCCCCCTGGGGAGGCAGGAAGCAAAAAAAAAATTTGTAAATATAACTCAGCCCCAAATTACTTCATGGTTAAGAAACTGCCCATGAGACTAGACTTGAGTATAAATAAAACATTATGTACGGTTTTGGAATTGTTGATTTTTACAGAAGGAAGGGGAAAAATCGTTTTTCGGGGGGAAATTTCAGAAATTCCAGATTTTTGAGTAGAGCTCTACTAAAAATGGTACAAAGGTATTGAAAACACCCTGTGTGCTGTTTCCAAAAACACTTTTTTTCGGGGGGTAGGGGGCTGTCCGAAGCAGCAATTTCGAGACCCCCCCTTTTAGCGCTGAATTTGTCTTGGGAAATCTATGGGATTTGCGGGATTTCGCAAAACTTCGAACTTACCGCTAGGGAAGTGAAAGTAAGAAGCGGATAAGATGCTGTCGAAGACAGTGGGGACCTGAACTTCTCATTTTGCGATCGGGAAAAACCTCTGGCGAACACCGGGAACTTTAACGTAGGTTATCGATTATGATATGGGATTCTGACGACTCATTTAAATAGTGCCCAGCGAAGCGGGTAAAGTCTGCTAGTTTGTTTATATTACTAAAGTTCTTTGGGCAAATTATATTATCGCTTTCAATGACAGATGTAAAAACAATATTTATTTTCATTGAAAATAATACTGTAAGAAGTATTCAGTTACGGACAATTTTTTTAAATGAATTTCACTGTGTAAAGAATTTATTGTGTTTGAACTTCACTCAAGTTAGGAACATAAGTTTAAAAAAAAAAAAAAAAAAAAAAAAAAAAAAAAAAAAAATTAAACCCAATATTCCACTTAGTATTTTGCTGAAATTATCTGGTTCATAAAATGAGATACTCTATAAAACATTTCGAGAACATAAAAGATGTCCCACATTTAATAATGGATCGAGCATTATTTTAATGGAAATCGTGTTCATTTTTTCGAGTTTACAGATGCAAACACAAGAATGGCGCCAATTTCACTTTTAAACTTAATAATGTGTAAGGAAATTAATGTAATCATGTACAAAATCTCTAGAAAATCTGTATAGGTACAGTTTGATATCCTCAATCCATTTTGGGGAATTTTTTTTTATGATGATGTATGTGCGTATGTGCATGTAAGTGAACACGCTACCATTTAAGCATTGTGTACGATTGAGCTATATTTGGTAAGCATTTTGCTGGGCATTCTCAAAAGCTACATTCAAAAAGCAATATCTGTATCTAAAAAAAAAATAATGTTTATATCATATATATATATATACATACAGGGTGATTATAATTAAAGTTATGATTTCTACAATTTTAAAACTATCCACCAGAGCGATTTGATATTTTACCAGCAATTGTGAGGCAATGAAATTTTGTTTGGCAAAAGAAAAAAAAATAGTTTCAAAATGTGCCGTTCATGACCCGTAAAGTATTTGTTTCATGAAGCTCCTCTTTTTAACACGCTTTTATTAGCTTCACCTGTATGTATGTTTGTATGTTTTCTTGTAAACGCTCTGGGAGCAAACAAAAAATCTATATTGTAAAAAAAGACTTTCCATGTGAACGTAGCGGCGTTGAGGTATAGCTCCGCGCTACGAACCTAAAGGTCTAGCGTTCGATCCCAGTCAGGGGAGATTTTTTTAAAATGGTTTTTGTTTAATTCTAAATTATTTTAATGAAAGATTTAAATGTATGCAAATATTAGGGTGTGTCACTCACACGATTTTCTTTTACCCTGCATTTTAATACTAAGATAGATATTTTGTGCTTTTTAGTTCCCATTTCTATAAAAGTCTCTTTTGACTGTGACTGCTTCCGCTGTAAACACGCATTCTTGTCTTTTTGCTAAAAAATTGCCTTTCCTGCTCTTCCATTCTGTTGCTAACAACATTCTTGTGTTTAATGAGTCCATTGAGGTATTTCTCCTGACATTACCCCGACAGCGCCCTCTATAGGAACATGTTGGAACTACTTTTTCCCTCCTCCAGACAAAATTTCATTGCCTCACGATGGCTCTGGTAAAATATCAAATCGTTCTGATGAGTAGTTTAAAAAAATTATAGCGATTTGAAATCGTAACTTTAATTATAAACACCCTGTAACATATATATGTGTGTGTGTGTTAACTCATTTAATTAAACGTTAATAGGGTGTTTGAAAATATATTTGCAAACCACATAAGTCAACTTTATTCAGTTACTCATTAGTTTTTAAAAGAAAAATTTATATTTTTACCCATTTAGGGTCCTTTTTGAGCAATCTTTTTAAATGCAGAATTTAAAGGCGAAAACAAATATTTATTTGCTTCCACTCATGACACACACAGAGATACGCATACACATCGAAAACTTATTAATCATTAGACGTAATTTTCAAATTTAATATATAGTTACCAAAATGTAATGATTATTGTCTTAAAAAAAGAAAAGAAATGTGTAGTCAGAAGACTTAGGAATAAATGAGATGACTAACAGTTCCCAAACTGTGATTGTTTAAATTCATTTGTCATAGATTTTTTTGTAAACATTGATTTAAAAGAAATCAGAGTTTTTGTTTGCATTGAATTTTGGAAAACAAAGCAGATATGTCCATGATCCTATTTATATACGATTCAGAATTCAATTCCATTAAAAGCTTCTATAAATAATTCTAGTGCCTAGCTGTAATTTTCAGCATAAGATAAAGCTTTGATTGTTTTTACTTTCCCCCATTTGTAGATATACTACATTTTTTAGCGATACTACAAATTGTGTGTATTTTATTTATTCGTTAAGAATATTCCACTTCTTTTTCACTTCAATACCTCTGAGCTGCAGAATCTTCTACCCAATAAATTATCGTTATGGAAATTTGCATTTTTTTCCTCTTTAGAAAATGAAATCTTTATGACTTTAAATCTCGAGAATTCTGTCGAAAAACGTAAATAAGAGCTGAATAAAAAGAGGGGATCTCTTAAACTGAAATAAGGCGCAGCACATGTCCCAACTGAATTAGTTGAAAAATTATTGAGTGAAAATGCATAAAGACTTGGAAAAGAAAAAAAAAAATTCCAGTTTTGAATTTTGGGAAAAGAAAACGAATGGAAAAATAGGCTGTCATTCAAGAAATGGGAATTCGTGAATTGTTTATCGTTGAATATTAATGAAAACGTTGATAAGCTGAGAATTTGTTTTGATTAAAAAAATATATAGTTTAATGGAAAAACATTCATATTATTCGGGAAAAAAAGAAAAAAACATGAGATAAAGAAATAGTCTATATACAGTAACCGCCGCTTAATAAAATCACTGGTTAATAAAATCAGCCGCTTAATGCGATCAAATTGCCAGGACCGGAATCAAATCAATACAAACTAATTTAAAACCGCCGCTTAATAAAATCAACATTGCCGGTTAATAAACTCAAAGGTATCTCTTCATTCGCAAAAAAATGTCATTTATGCACTCTAAACAATTTTTACTTTCTCTTACCCATAAGGAAGGGAAAGTGTTGTTTTTGGGTCGAATTTTCGAAAGTGCGTTTTTGGTATACTTACACGTTTTGAGGTGTCCTGAATCCGAAAATCATGTTTTTAGCGGTTGGTCTGTGTGTGTGTGTCTGTCCATCATCAGCATATCTCAGAAACAAATTATAGCAGAAAGTTCAAACTTGGTTTTCTAAATGTGTATCATATAGCGATGCTACGCCTACACTAAGCTTTTCGTTGACATCAAGCAAACGGTTCGTGTACAGAGACATTCAAGAGAATCCAAATACATTACGTGAATGGGGAAATTGCAGGTAAGTAGAGTTTTGACATCTATAGACTGCACTAAACCAAATGAAACGAATATCTTTTACATGCGTAAAAACACGTTTCGTGTAGAATATGGTATAGAAAGAATTCACTGTTCGTTTACAGGGCCACACAAAAGAACTAGATTATAATGCGACAATACTTGAAAATTCATGGAAGTGTATTTCAGGTTGATCCGTGTGTTATTAATATAGGATTATATTTATATGCACCATGTGATGTGTACATATCTTTCAGAAGATGTACAGGGCTGCCAATATTTAAACCATGGCATTCTTTTTTATTTGTTAGTGGAAATGCGTTACTATAACATACTATATCATATAATAATTTACAATGTCCAGGAAAGCTGCTCTGGAATTCAAATTAATTGTCGCAGCCATATGGTAAATAATGTATTTTTTTTAAGCTAATTAATCATGGATTGGTTTCTTGTATATTTACACGTTTTGAAGCTTCCTGAATACCGAAGTCAAGTTTTACAGTTTGATCTTTGCCTGTGTCTTTTAGAGTAAATTAAAAACAAATAATTTCTGGCTATCCAAATCGTGTATTTTGAAGTGAATATGTTTGTTACTAGAAAAGTTTGTTCAAGATGGATAAGGTTCAAGGAATAATGCGTGTGAAAGTTGTCGAAATATTTTTAAATGAGCTTTTGAACTTAATAACAGATTTGAATTCTCTATAAATGTAAGTACGATAATGAAACGGGGGGGGGTGAGGGGGGCGGTAACCCCCCCTCACATAGAATTATTACTCAAATAAAGCTGTTCCGGAGACTAAGTTCAATTGTTTTAACATAAGTTTACTATCTTAACTAATCCATACTTATCTCCAATTCATACTTATCGTATTAAATTCCAGGGTAAGAGAAAGTCGTGTGATTGAGAAACCACATTATTATATTAATCAATTATCCTTCAAAAATTAATTAATATTGTTTATTAGTTCCATTATTCGTTAATTTTTGAAATTTCTTTCCAAATTCAGGAAAGTAATACCTTTTCTTGTGTGCAGAAACATTCGCCGGATATTAAAATCAGCCGCTTAATAAAATCACTTTGGCTGAAGACGAATGTGATTCTAATAAACGTCGGGTACTGTATTTCAAAATTAGCAATAATTTCCTATTATACATTAATCTTAGTGCAAAATAATTAAGAAATTTCTGTGCAGAAACTTATAAAGACGTCTCTCTTTCAAAACGTGTTTTAATGTTTGAAGTTTATTTAAAATAGATCGACCCTAAAAGAACAATTAAATGCTAAATATATTTTGTAGCGTACAAAGAGTTTTAAATGACAGGCGTGTATTTTTATTGGGTTGTTGGTGGTTAATGATAATTTTTTAAACAAAATTAACGCATTTTGGATTTTTAAAACACCGATTTTGATGCCTAAATTTTTTTCTTATCTCCCTTTTTATTTCCATTACGCGACTACCGTAAGTAATGGAAGTATAGTATTAGATAAAAAAAAATTCATATGAAGTTTTCTCCTGATTTCCATGTTTTAAGGTCTCCTAAGGTTTTTGGTAATGGGTCAGTGCGTGTGTTTGTGTGTATCTGTATCTATATGTGTGGGAAATCTTTTGACTACCCTATCTCTTAAACCAATAAAGATAGAACAACGAAACTTCAGAATTTGTACAGAAATCTGAAAGAAAATATCAGTATAAATTCATGACACTCATTCAATTTCAGAAAACAATCCATTTAAACTTTGACAGTAAAAATTATTTACCAGATAGGGGTGGAGGGGGACCAATAAGAAATTTACCGATTTTAAAAGTAAAGGATCCTTAAATGAATAATTCCAATTTAGAAATGAATCCAGACCATTCAGTTTTATAATTAAACTGGCAAATTTGTTAATGTGGAATCATACGCTTAAATTCGGTAGGAAGGGGGGGGGGGGGGGGGGAGAGAGAGACTTTTCTGTCTTTTTTACTTATTAAAGCTCATTAGACTGGGACTCACATTTTAGAACTATATAAATTGAAATTACATCGACTTTTATTAAAAATAAAATTTTAATTTAGGATTCAATTTCTGTTTAATATACGTTACTCTATAATTAAAATATCATGAAAACGTGTTAGTTGAACTAAGAAAAGAAGAAAAAAAATCACCAGTCTAATAAATAAATAAATAAATAAATAAATAAATGCTCTGGATGAAGAAGAGGAAATGATAGCAGAAATTTCAATTCGCTGAATGTATAGGATCGATTATTTCAAAATTAAGAAAGATATTTTAGTGTTCTGACGAGGGAAAGTAAAAATTTCAGAAAAAAGGGGAGGGGGGGATTAGAAGGTTTAGCTTTCTTTTTAGTTTAAATAATCAAATGTAAAATATTGAAAGAAAACGAAGTTAAAATACTTTGGCAGTAGATTATCAAAAAATGAAATCTTATCCTCTACATAACCATTTATAAAATGAACAAATTAATGAAAACTGTAACAATAGGTTATACGTAAAAAAATGCACGGCAAATATCTACGAAACAAATATGATGTTGTATAAACTTCTAGCAAAAAATAAATGCATCTAAAAATTTAAAAAGAATTCAATACCAATTCAATAAATACAACTTTCCTGGAAGAGTAAAAAAACATATTTCTATTTGAAACTGAATGCACAATAAAAAAAGATTATTGTACCACCAGCGTCATGAGTGACACAATAAAAATGCTTAAAGCAAGATGACAGAATAGATAAATTGAATCATACATGTGTTAAAATTATTCATCGCGTTGAGTGATTTTTGCACTCAACAGATCTATTTTTACAGTGCTACCAAAGTATAAATAGCGATAGCTAAGATAAAACACTAAACGAAAATTAGAGTAGTCTCACTTTAAAACATGTCATTAAATAAAAGTTCACACATACTAATTAATAGCCGTAACAAAATTTATACACAAAGGAAATTGAATAACTTACCTCACCATTTTCGTAGAATAAAAACTAACATAAGATCGTATCGGTGTTCACTTCCAACATGGCGGATAACAACACGACAAAATGTTTACGATTTCAGCGCTGTGGAGTTTTTCCGTACCTTGCTGATTGAACCGCTGCTGACGGAAATGTTTTGTTACCGTGGTTGGATGGTTGGTTGGTTGGGTTTTACGTCGCACTAGTGCTGCACAGATGGGCAATTGGCGACGGTCTGGGACTCACCTCTAGAGGTGGTCCGGAGACATGCCATCGCAATTTTGATCCTCCACGGAAGGGATGGCTCTCCCGCTTCGGTGACCCCCAGAGGTATAATTTTTGATGGGAACATGGAGGACATTGCGGCCACGACAGATTTTACGTGCACCAGCCACCATTAGTGTACACGACGGTTTTTGGCCGGCTCGAGTACCGAACCCGCAATCTTCCAATTACGAGGCCGGCGCTCTACCGACTGGGCTACCGCGGCCCTACCGTGGTTGGAATAAACGGAATATTTCCCGTAATACCGTTGAATGTCCTTTTTTCTCTTAAAACAAACTATTTCGATAAAATTCTCAGAAAAACATCAGTAAAATTAAGAATTTTTTTTTACAGTAAACATGTGTGTGTGTTTACTCCTTTTTCTAAAAGTTGAAAAGAAGTTGAAGTGTTGTTTAAGTGAAGACTAGTTTAGTTTTATTTTCAACTTAATAGAATAGATGTTAACTACGACTCGTCTCTCTACGAATTCAACCTCGGGGCTATGCTTTTATGTTTGAGGCGATGACCGCGTTTTTGCAGTTTTATAATAAGTCATAAATTTAGTTTTATTCTTAGGATTCATTTTATTTTTTAAGTAATTTTGGTGTTTACAGTTTTTTTAAATTACGAATTTTTGTTTTTCCATTTTCTTATTGAGAATGCCAGTTCTGAATGGTCGCAGAATTTTAGGAAATTGCATTGCAAATTTTAGCAAGTTGCATACAGTATGACAGAAATAACACCTAATTTGCATGCAACCTTCAATCTATGCCCTTGAAAAAGTATTGATGTTGTATGTATTCATTAAAGGGTGCTTAATTTTTTCAGAAATCTTTATTCATGTTCTTTGTAATTCTTCATGTGATACTTGGTTTTCAACTTCTGCAATGTTTGAAAAGGTTTTCAATATGTATATATATATATACTTTTGGTGAAAAGTGGAAAACGGGAAGCGGAACATTGGAAACCGGAAATGGGATTGTTCGTTTGTATCTCGTACGGCTATAACGATTTTCTTGTTGCTATAAAAGCACCCCTTTCAGATGTCCTTTCGTATGTATTAGTTGTTTAGTTCAGGTAAACTGATAGGAGTCCGGTATTCGTAGGTCAATTTGAGGTCTCGCAAGTGCGTTCCTTTAGAAAAGGTTGTACTGATTCTCTTCAATACTTTGTATATTAACTCTCTTTGACATATCCTTTCCTATGGAATTGTCGTTTTTCTGTCAACGGATGAGTCTGCCAAGTTTCGCTGAAAGTCTGTGACCCAAAAATGGCTCTAACGATTTTCATGAAAATTACTTCATAAAGCCCGTTTTAGATATCCTTCCACATGTATTGCATAGTTATTACAGGAAAACTGAGTCATCCTTATTAGACATATCAGTTATAGATCACGGAAATGGATGTTTCAAAAAAGGTGTCCCCCTCCATCCCCCCCTTTTTTTTTTTTATTCGCTATGAAAATTCAGTTGTGAGTCTTCATGACATGTCAACTTGCTCTTACAGAAAAAAATTTAAGTGTTTCTCTTGTTAAGTGAATTTTATGCTTTCAGGCCTTATCTCCAAAAATATATGTTACGTGTAATACTAAATAATGGAAGTCGTGTGGTTGTTACCCATCAGATATTTAGTATGTGTGTGTGTGTTTGAATATTTGATAACATTGAGTCTTACAACAGAATCCTTACAACAGAATCCTGTTTATGAGTTTGTTCTATTCACTTATCTGCGTTCTCATTTCTGTAAGTGTTTTTACATTGTCTTGTAACTGATTTCAGTTAATCCGGTTCACTGCAGCAGCCCGTTTCTTATTAAAAATTGCACATAGAACACTACTGGTTTGAGTCATGGAACCCACAAAAAATTTGGATACATTACAATCTAGGAGAGGTTGTTAAAGCATGATTTAATATAGTTATTTTTACACGAAACATAGTCACACTGAATGAGTCCTCCCGTCTGACAAAAGCATGTTTCCTGCAGATTAGAGTTTGATTGGCATTTATAATGAGTTTGGAAAGTTACACAAATGTGTTCAGATAGGTTAAGATTATAATAAAAGTAAAAATTGTATGAATTGCATATTGGATGATATATATTTTACGTTGTTACATTGTAATTTTTAGACAAGATATATTCTAAGAACATAAATAAAAACTGATCGACGCGCATTTCCATCTGTGTTACGAAGGCATTTTTATACGGTACTAAATTTTTGGTACACTGTATAGTACGTATACAATGTTTAAATAATATAGAACGCTGCACAAAAGCAGTGCACTCTCTTTTAAAATGGTCGTAAGAACTATCGTTACCCATATTAAGATACCATAGTTTTTCCATACTTGTGCAAGAAATAAATGTAAGCTTTTAACAGGAGAGGGTTGAAGGTTTAACAATGCAACCAGTAAAACACAGTTTGAAAAAGTTTTATAATCTTTGTGGACCGCGTGTTTATTTAATTACTTACATGACTCGACTACCGTAGGTAAGGGAAACTGTACTCGGTCAGAATTTCATTATAGTGTTTTCCCCCGATTGACATGTTTCGAGGGATCCCGAGTCCAAAAAGGGGTTTTTCAAAAAATGAGTCAGTGTGTGTTGGGAATCTTCCGACTATCCTATCTCCAGCGCGAATTAAGATAGAACGATGACACTTCAAACTGAAGATACGCCCAGTGTACAGATTAATTTGTCAACTTTTAATGAAAACTGAAAATCTAGAATTGGGACTGTATCCCAAAAACAACTAAACGATTTACTTCGAAGTTCATTTTCAGTCGAAATGCGTTTTCAGTTATAGATTTTTATTCATTTTTACTCAATTTGAAAACTCGAAAGTTAATTAAATGAGCACAGCTGAAGAATATTTATAATCCATGAGAACTGCGAATTTAATTTTCTTGTCATTATAACTGAGACCCAGTGTATCAATGTTCCCAATCTTAAAGCACGTAAACCATAAAAACATTGAGATTTCGTAAAATTCTCTTTAACGCATGAATGAATAACTTTTATTTTAACGAAATGTGTTGCTTATTTCGAAGGCTTTATCTCAAAATATTCGGCGTAAAAACTTACAGAAGCGACAAATGTTTTTGACAGAGGGGAACACTAAAAAATTTCTCCTTTATCTTTTTGAAACTATATTTCCAATATGCATTATTTATGAGATTTGAATGTGCCTAGTCAACGCCTACACATTTAGATTGTTTTTCAACGAGTACAAAGCAATTTGAAGGAGAATGGCGCTGTCACTCGTTGCATTAATGTACAAAACTTTTGCATATGTTCTGTAAGTAGTTCACTTTATTTCTCACCTCTCGTTGGTTAAAATAAATAAGTATATAAATAAAATCTTTTCAATTGCAAATTGTAACATCGTATTGCAGTATTTTTATTATTTTTTACTTGTCTTAACATTTGTATGCTTCGTTTAATACAATATACTGATACATCAAGAATTGCCTTATATTTTTGAAGATTTTCTCAGTGAAAAATCAACTTTTCACTGCTCATTAACAAAGCTATTTCTAATCTATTTCCTTTATGCCATAACTACCTAGTTGTAAAGTGCCCATTTGAAAACGGCAAGTACAACAATGTTTTATATGGGGACGGTTCACCACATTTTTGCCACTGGGAGTTAACTTCATTAAAATCCTTACTTTACTCCATGCAATGATTTGTTTATTCGCATGTATGCGAAATATTATTCATTCAGATTAAGTTATAAATTTCTATTTTGAGCGTCATGGGCGCTGTGAAATATTTTTAAAATATTAAAATCATCCTCTCACCTATTCCAATATCATAAAAATCCATACTTAAATCATGACTGTTACCGAATGGATTCGAACCGACCACCCTTTGGTCTGGTTGTTGCAATGTCTTAACCCTTCGTCCATGCTATCGCTTGCACTTTTATAATAATTTCTGCTATGCATCTTCTTATAGTGTTACAGAGTATATTTTTTAACTTTATGTATCCTTTTTATATATTAGAATGATTTCTTTAGATTTCTTTCTTCTATCTATCTATCTATATATATATATATATATATATAAAATGAAAATTTTGTCACCACGATAACTCCCGAAATAATACTCGAAATGGAACCAAATTTGGACAGTCAACTAATCTTATAAATATCTTGGATGCGTTCGTTAACCCAGTTGCTCCGACTTTTTGTTTTCTAGTGGCAGCCACTTCAAAATTTCAAACCCACAATGTAAAAAGCAGATTTAGAGCAAGATTTGCTAGAATTTTGATGTAAATACAGGCCACATAAAGGTCTCAATGAAGTTTATTAATGAAGTTTACCCGCCATTTTTAATAAAGTGGCAGATATTTTAAGTTGAGCGGGGCCACTTGAAATCAGGCTATCACTTGAAAATTTAAAATCACTATAACTTCCGAAATAATACTCCAAACCGAACCAAATTTAGACAGTGTCTTAACTTATATCTTATAAATATCTTAGATGAGTTTATTAACAAGTTGCTCCGCCATTTTGTTTTCAAGTGAAGACCACTTGAAAACTTCAAGTTCAGATTGTAAAAAGCGTATTCCGAATTTGTTTGAAATTTGATGTAAATATAGACCACATAAGGGTCTCAATGAAGTTTATTAGTGAAATTTATCCGTCATTTTTAATAAAGTGGTAGATATCTTAAGTTAAGCGGGGTCACTTGAAATCACGCTACAACTTGAAAATTTAAAATCACAATAACTTCTGAAATAATACTCCAAATCGAACCAAATTTGGACAGTGTCTTAACTTATCTTATAAATAACTTAAATGAATTTTTTAACCAAGTTGCTCCGCCATTTTGTTTTCAAGTGGAGACCACTTGAAAATTTCAAATTCAGATTGTAAAAAGCGTATTCCGATTTTTTTTTTTTTTTATGCATACATAGATTATACAAGTGTTTCAAATAACTTTATCAATGAACTGTATCCGTCATTTTTAATAAAGTGGCAAATATCTTAAGTTAAGTGGGACCACTTGAAAAAGAGCTACAACTTGAAAATTTAAAACCATGGTAACTTCCGAAATAATACTCCAAATGGAACCAAATTTGAACAGTGTCTTATCTTATCTTATAAATATCTTACATGAGTTTGTTAACCAAGTTGCTCCGCCATTTTGTTTCCAAGTGGAGACCACTTGAAAATTTCAAATTTAAATTGTAAAAAGCGTATTCCGAAATTGTTTGAATTTTGATATAAATACAGACCACATAAGGATCTCAATGAAGTTTATTAGTAAACTATATCCGCCATTTTTAATAAAGTGGCAGATAAGTTAAGCGGGACTACTTGAAATCAGGCTCCCACTTGAAAATTTAAAATCACGATAACTTCTATAACACTCCAAATCGAACCAAATTTGGACTGTGATATTATCATAAAATTATCTTAAATGTTTTCACTGGGCAACTTGTCCCGACATCTTGTTTCTAAGTTCCAGCCTCTTGAAAATATGCCAGCAGGATAAATTTTAAAATACTAAACTGATTCAAATAAAAGTTGGATAGTGAACTTATGGTTCAAATATCTAGGATAAGTTCACTTGGTTACTTGATCCTCAATTTTATTTCCAAGTGGCGGCCACTTGAAAATTTGTCATTATGGTAACTTTAGTAATACAGAATCAATTCGCATCAAATTTGGGTAGTGAATTTATCCTTCAAATATCTCAGATAAGTTCGCTGGACATCTCACTCCGCTTTCTTTTTTCCAAGTGGTGCCACCTGAAAATTTCTTATGACGATAATTTTTGAAATACTGATTTAATTTGATCTAGAACTGGACAAGGAACTTATCATACAAGTGTACTGGATGATTTTGCTGCGCAAGTTGTTTTGCCATTTTGTTTCCAAGTTGCAACCACTTAGACTGCCACTTAAAAATTGGCCATAAAATTAACTTTTGAAACACGGCACTGATTTAAACCACAGTTGGACAGTAAACCTATGATTCAAATATCTTGGATATGTTGGCTGGGCAACTTGTTCCACTGTATTGTTTCCAATTGGCAGCCACTTGAACATTTGTTATCACGGTAACTTTAGAAATACTTAATTCAAATCAAAGTTGAAAAATGGATTTATCATTCAAACAACAAAAATCTAGAAAATTCACGTAACTCGTGAACCAATCACGTTATTGCGTCCATCTTTGGTATATCGATAATAAGTATTTTCTCGCCAACAATCGCCAAAAAAGTCGCGAAATTTGGCGCCAAATACATTACCTGAGTTACTGGACCTTTTTAATGCGTTTTTAAGGAAAAATTAGGCTATTTTAATGCTGAAACAAACTAGAAATGCAAAAAACTAACATTTTATCAACTTACTAAACCTCTTTGAAAGAATTTCTACAAAAAAAAAAAAAAAAAAAAAAAAAAAAAATTTCAAATTTGGAACGATATCTTAGATGAGCAACTTTCTCTGCCATTTTAATCGAAGTGGCAGCCACTTAATTTTTCAACACGATGACTTTTGAGATTTTGAATTAATTCGAACTGTATGTGTACAGTAGACTTATCTCACAAATACATTTCATATATTTGTCAACTTAACTCACCATTTTGTTTCCAAGCGCCGGCCACTTGAAAATTTTAAATTCACATAAAAAGGTATTTATGAACCGATTTGCTTAAAACTCCATATGTGCATAGCCTACATCAATATTTCTACCAAGTGCATTAATTGTTTGTAGCCGCCATTTTGAAACAAATTGACGGCTACTTGACAAGGAAAAAGAAACCAACCTACCCTTCCGAATAAGCCGGAAGGACTTGTTATTTATTTATTTTAATTTTTATATATTATTATAAATGTATTTTTTAATTTTTTGAAATATATAAAATTTTGTGTTTGTAAATACTATAAATTAGAGTTCTAACTGTTAATCAAGCAGCTATATCAAATTTATATTGGATATTTTTATAGGATGCTAAAATAACTAGGACAGTAAATGTTTAATTATTATATTCGTGATAGATAGTAGACAATGAGTAATAGAATATAACACAGCGACAAATAAATTTTTACATAGTATTATACTTTCTTTCTGCACCGTCACGTCTAAAACAAAACTTATTTATCTTATAGCTAATATTTTTTAATCTTATACTTTCTTCTCAAATATATTTTAAATTATCTGGTGTGTGACTCACACGACTTTCTCTTACCCTGAAATTTAATATTATAAGTACGGATTGGAGATTAAGAGTTAAGATTATGAGTACTGTTATGTAAACCTATGTTAAAAAAAACTCAACTTAAGCTTCGGAAGAGTTTTATTTGACAAATAATTCTATGTGAGGGGGGGCTACCGCCCCCTCAACTTCCGTTTCATTATTGTAGCTACATTTATAAAAAATTAAATCTGTTATTAAGTTCAAAAGTTCATTTAAAATTATTCAGACAAATTTCACATGCATCATTCCTTCAAACTTATCCATCTCGAACAAACTTTTCTAGCAACAAACGTGTATTCACTTTAAAATGCATCGTTTGGATCGCCTGTTTTAATTTACTCTAACAGACACAGGCAAAGATCAAACTATAAAACTTGACTTCGATATTCAGGTAGCCTCAAAACGTGAAAATATACAAGAAACCAATCGATGAATATTTAGCTTAGAAAAATAAGTTATTTACCATATGGCTTTGAGGAATTAGTTTCAATTCCTGGGCAGTTTTCCTGAACATGGTAAAATATTATGATACAGTAAAGCACTTCCTCTAACAGATAAAAAAGAATGTTCTGGCTTAAATATTGGCAGCCCTGTATATCTGAAAGTTATGTACATATCACATGGTGCACATAAATATAATCCTATATTAATAACACACGCCACAACCTGAAATACACTTGCATCCATTTTCAAGTATTGTCGTATTACAATTTAATTCTTTTGGGTAGCCCTGTAGACGAACAGTGAATGATTTTTACACCCTATTCTACATAAGGCATGTTTTTACGCATATAAAAAGTATACATTCGTTTCCTTTGGTGTAGAGCAGCCTGTAGATGTTAAACTTTACTTACCTTTCATTTCCCCCATTCACGTAATGTATTTGAATTCTCTTACGTGCTTGATCTCAACGAAAAGCTTAGTGCATCCCTATATGATACACATTTAATATACCAAACTTGAACTTTCTGCTATAATCTGTTTTTGAGATATGCTGATAACAGACGGACACACACACACTGATCAACCGCTAAAAACATTTTTGGATTCAGAGGGCCTCAAAACGTGTAAAGATAACAAAAACTCAATTTCAAAAATTTGACCAGAAAACAATACTTTCTCTTACCTTATAGGGAAGAGAAAGTAAAAAGGGAGGATCGCAATCCCAGATGAAGAAAACGACCATTTTCCAGTTTAAAATGCGTATTTCAAAAAAATTAACAGGGAAAAAAAAAAAAAAAAAAAAACTTCAGGTATGACATCAAGAGAAACATTCTTTCTTTCTTTTTTTTTCTTTTTAACTATTATTTAACACACTCTTAGAAGATGGAAATGCTGCAATTTGGTCAGAACATCAAAGTCATGAAAATGACTTCGATTTTTGATTCCTTTCAAACTAATGGATACTGTTCTCTTTTGTTAATATTTCTCTCCTGGATTCAAAGCGAAAATCGAAGATAGCTGCTATTTTGGGAAAAGATTCATTAAATACTTTTAAGTTTCTAGAATGAGGCATTCTTACTTTTTCTTATCCATATATATGATAAAATATTCTTTTAGGGTCAAATTTTCGTAGTTGAGTTTTTATTATATTTGCACGTTTTGAGGTCCCCTGAGTCCGAAAAACGTGTTTTCAGCGTTTGGTCTCTGTGTGTGTGTGTACATGTCTTGGGAATCTCGGAAACGGTCAAACGATTTTGATGAAAGTTTGGGGCTGGAGGTATTTTGGGGTTAAAAAAAAAAAAGATTGGGCTTATTCTAATCATCAGGATAAATTGCGTTCGCTGTTAACCCTTTACCAGCCACTTGCGACATATGGCAGAAATTGGGTTTACTCGGAAATGGATAAAAGAATTTTAATGAAAGTTTGGGGTTAGGATTTTTTTTAGGAGGTAAAATAACGATTTGCCTTATCCGCATCTGCAGAAAAATTGCGTTCGCTGTTAACCTTTTATCGCCCACTTGTAGCATATGGCAGAAATTGGGTTTACTCGGAACTGGATATAACGATTTTATGAAATGTTGGAGTTAGGAGCTTTTTGCGGTGAAAAAAACGATTAAGCTTAACCAATTTTCTGCCATGGTCTACATTTGGGGATCGCCTACATTTTTGGGATAAAAAGATTGGATTTACCCTTATCTTCAGGAAAATTCGCGTTCGCTGTTAACCTTTCATCGGCCACTTGTAGCATATGGCAGAAGTTGGGTTTACTCGGAACTGGATATAACTATTTTATGAAATGTTGGAGTTAGGAGCTTTTTGAGGTGAAAAAAAAGATTAAGCTTCACCCATTTTCTGCCATGATTGCCATTTGGGGATCACCTACATTTCTATACATTTTCACGTCATGCAGCAACTGGGTGGTCCCTCACGGGTGTCATGCATCCCTAAAGATTGCAAGTGATCATAAATTCTTAAAGAAACACGTGGAATCAGTCTGCGAGGCACACGAGTTTATTTTCCTTATTCTCGCATTACCTTTCAACAGAAAAATAATTCAGTTATTTTCAAAGTAGAAAAAAGTTAATTAGGAACAATTGTTTTTATTGCACCGAATTTATGGTAAATAATTAATGTATAATTTTTCTTTCTACTGTAATTTGAATGGGAAATTAGTTAACCTAGATATATCTACGTATTCTTATTTGGGGGGTCTGACTTAATTTAAAAATTTTTAAAGCTTTTACCAAAAAAAAAAAAAAAAAAAAAGAACAACATGTTTTACGTATTATTTAGATGTAAACTAACAAGAATAAAATAAAAATTTGGCAATTAATAGGTTAATCTCATCTTCAGAAAAATTCCTGTTCGCTATGAACCCTGTATTGGAAACTTATCTCAGAAATTGGATTTACTCAGAAATAGATCATTACCTTCATGAAATAGTTATAACAATTTTGATGAAAGTATGGAAGAGGTGTTTTTTTTTTTTTTTCTTTTTTTTTTTCTTTTTAGAGTAAAAAACTATTGGGCTTATCCTCATCATCAGAAAAATTCGTTTTCTCTGTTAGCACTTTATTTATTTATTTATTTATTTATTTTTTCAATATATGACAGAAATTGGGTTTACTCGGAAATGGGTAAAACGATTTTGATGAAAAGTTTGGGGTTAGGGGATTTTGAGGGTAATAAAAGATTTTGCTTATCTTTATCAGGAATAGTCGCGTTCGCAGTTAACCCCCTATCGGCCACTTGCTACATATAGTACTCGAATTGGGTTTACTCGAAAATGGATATTACGATTGTGATGAAAGTTTGGCCTTAAGTGTTTTTTGAAGTACTAAATCGATTGGACATATCTTTATCTTCAGGAAATTCCACGTTCAATGTTAATCCTTTATTGGCTGGTTGAACCATATGGCACAAATTGGGTTAACTCGGAAATGGATAGAAAGATTTTCATGAAAGTTTGGGTTAACTGTTTTTTGAGGGGAAAAGTCAATAAGACTTAACCTTATATTCAGAAAAATTTGCGTTTATTCTTAACCCTTTGTTGAAGGGTTAAGGATAAACATAATCTTTTATTACCCTCAAAGTCCCCTAACCCCAAACTTTCCATCAAAATCGTTTTACCCATTTCCGAGTAAACCCAATATCCGTCATATATTTAAAAAAAAAAAAAAAAAATGATAAAGTGCTGCCGTTTGAAGAATATGGCAAAAATTGGGTTTTCGGAAAAATGATATAACGGTTTTAATGAACATTTGGAGTTAAGTAAATTTTTGGAGTAAAAAATCAATTGGTCTTACCCTCATCTTCAAGAAAATTCGCGTTCGCGGTTAACTCTTTATCTGCTGGTTACAAAATATAGCAGAAATTGAGTTTGCTTTGAAATGCATATAACAATTTTGATGAATGTTTGGGATTAAGATTCATTCGGGAGGAAAAATTAATTACACTTATTTCATTTTCATCAAGTCTTGCGTTCTCTGTTAACCCTATATCCGCCAGTGTCAAAATAGAGCAGAAATCGGGTTTACTCCGAAATAAATATAACAATTTTAGATTCGGGGTTTTTTGAAGTGAAAAATCAATTAGATCCATTTTCATATTAGAAAAATTCTCATTTCTTGTTAACTCTTTATCCTCGTGTGGTAAAATATTGCAGAAATTGGGCTCACTCAGAGAAGATTGGGGATTTAGGGGATTTGACACTTTTGACAACACCGCTAAAATATGTTTTAAATAAATCCTTATATTTCCATTTAATATTTATAAATTGAGCTACATCAGATTTGTTCAATAAGAATATATATTCAGGCAACAATTCTTGCGGTTTTTGCTATATTTTTTACAGATTTGAAATCTTTAAACTACCTTTTTTCAGTCTGCATTTTTTCATGAATTCGTGATCTTCAAAATGCTTAAATTTCTACGGATATTTAAGAAGAGTCTTAACATGTTTTTGGATGTTCAATAGGACCGACCTAAAAGAATTGGGGACGGATTTCGCAATATCTTCAATCTATACATATAAAAGAGTACTTCCACTCACTCACTGACTCATCAACGCACAGCAAAATCTACTGGAGCCACTGACTCGAAACTGGGTCAGATTATAGAACATATAGTGTAAGCACCCACTAAGAAGCGATTTTACGAAATTCGCCCCCCAAGGGGGAGTAGGGGGCAAAATGTGATTTCAAAAAAAACTTCCTTAACTCAAAGAAAAAAACAGATATCCGTACAATTTTTGCTTTAAAATATAGCTAACACAAATATCTAAAAACCAATTTCTGGAATTTTAGAAATTCGGTCCCCAAGGGGGGAAAAGGGGGCAAAACGTGATTTCACATGCTCAAAACGTGGTTTCACATACTCCTATATATCTCAAACAAAAAAATAGATATACGTGAAACTTTTGCTTCAATATATAGCTAATACAAATACCTAAAAAGCAATTTCTGGAATTTTAGAAATTCAGCCCCCAAGAGGGGGAGAGAGAGGGGGCAAAACGTGATTCGAAATAATCCTTTATATCGCAAACAGAAAAAAGATACATGTGAGATTTTTGTCCTAAAATATAGCTCTCAGAAATGCATAAAAAATATTTTTTTATTTTAGAAATTCATCCTAGGTGGGGCGGGAAAGGGGGCTATGGGGCAGAAAAAAAAATAGAAATAGAGTTAGATTGTTCAAAATTGGTACAGATAGGTTTTACAGGCTGGATGTCGAATGAGGATATTTCCGAAAGTGTAAAGTTATTAGGGGGGTCAGAAAGGGGGAGGGGGTGAAGGGGCAATCTATACATATAAAGGAGTACTTCCACTCACTCACTCACTGACTCATCAACGCACAGCAAAATCTACTGGAGCCACTGACTCGAAACTGGGTCAGATTATAGAACATATATTGTAAGCACCCACTAAGAAGCGATTTTACGAAATTAGTCCCCAAGGGGGAGTAGAGGGCAAAATGTGATTTCACAAAAGCCTCCTTAACTCAAAGAAAAAAACAGATATCCGTAAAAATTTTGCTTTAAAATATAGCTAACACAAATATCTAAAAACAAAATTTCTGGAATTATAGAAATTCAGTCCGCAAGGGGGGAAAGGGGGCAAAATGTGATTTCACATACTCCTATATATCTCAAACAAAAAAACAGATATACATGAAACTTTTGCTCCAATATATAGCTAATACCTAAAAAGTAATTTCTGGAATTTTAGAAATTCAGCCCCCAAGAGGGGGAGAGAGAGGGGGCAAAACGTGATTTGAAATAATCCTTTATATCACAAACAGAAAAAAAGATATATGTGAGATTTTTGTTCTAAAATACAGCTCTCACAAATAATTGTTTTAATTTTAGAAATTCATACCAGGTGGGGCGGGAAAGGCGGCTATGGAGCATAAAAAAATAGATATACAGTTAGATTGTTCAAAATTGGTACAGATAGGTTTTGCAGGCCTGGAAGTCGAATAAGGATATTTTCGAAAGTGTAAAGTTATTATGGGTGTTAGGAAGGGGGAGGGGGTGAAGGGGCAAAAAAAAATAAAAATAGAGATACACCGTTCAAAATTGGTACATAGAGGTTTTTGATACTTACAAATCGATTGCGGATACTTTCGAATTTGTAAAGTAATTAGGAGGGGTGGGAGGGGGAGTGTGGAGGGACAAAAAATAAAAATAGAGTTAGGTTGCTCAAAATTGACCCATGGAGGTTTTTGATACCTTTCAATCGATTGCGAATATTTTCGAATTTGTAAAATTATTAGGATAGACGGGAAAGGATGCAAGGAGCAAAAATATATAAATATCGGTTAGATCGCTGAGAATTAGTGTTGTTAGGTTTTGAGGCCGGATAAATATATTGCGGATATTTTCGAAAGTACAGAATTATTACGAGTGGAGGAAAGGGGGACGGGACGCAGGGGTAAAAAGAAAGAAATTCAGATAGAATGTTAGAAATCAGTATTATTAGGTTTAAATGACGGAGAGTACGATTGCGAGTATTTTTAAAGTCTAAAATAATTTGGAGGGGTGGGAACTGTAGGTGAAGGACTATGCGCGGCGCGCAGGAAGTGGGGTCCTGGACCGATTATTCAACAATG